>JAQPPZ010001679.1:2851979-4277969 GCA_028583015.1 Wollemia nobilis | reverse complement strand
TTCAAAGAAACAAAAAATAGACATGGAGGAGATTGCTAAAGAGGTAGCTAATTTTGCTACAAAATGGTTGATTTTGAGCAAGACCAACAGCTACAAGTAGAAGCTGAACAATAACACCCTACATATGTAGGCAAAGGTATGGCTTCTAATCCCTCTTCTCCTCTTCATCTCCAAGAATTCTCAAAGGAACCTCCCTTCCTTTCTAATCTAGAAGATGTGGTAAATATACCTCTTCCATATCATAGTCCATCCCATGTCTCATCAATAGCTATGGAGGTATAGGTCTGTTCAATTTTGTCACAGCCACCTCAAACCCCACCTTCCACTTTTGAGGTATCCACTTCAACATCCACCATTTTTCCACCTCCATATTTTTAAGCACCACCATCAATGAGACACTATGTTCCAAGTTCATCCACCCATTCCACTGTCGGTCATGTATATGTTTCTTTAAATTTACCTATATCAACAACAACAGTAGTTACAGAGTCCACTATCATGACAGAGACTATTGTAAATATATCTTCACCCCCACCAACAACAATTCAGTCCGCACTTATGTTTTTGATGTCATCATATCCCTTGGCTATGTTTTTTTAAATATGTTACTACACCAAAGGAGCGGCAACCACTCAAAGCATAAATGATTACTAGGCAGAGAAGCTTACCAAGCCTTCTAGAAGGATGGCTGTGAGAAGAAAAAGTATGTATGTTGACCCTATCACTAGGCAGATGGTATCAAGATCTATGTTTTTGCTACTAAGAAAACCTGAAAATTAAATGACTGCTCAAGATTATAGAGAGGAGGAGATCACAGAAGATATTGATAAGCTTCCTGCTGAAGATGAGTTGGGGATAGCCAAGGCCCACTTAGATACCTTCTTTGTGAAAAATGATATGGCCAAAAATAAGGTGGATAAGCTATAAAAATAAGTTGAAAATCTTAAAAAGAGCCTTAATGATCAAAAGGAGATAGAAAAATCTCTAAAGAAAGAGGTTAAGGGTTGGCAAGACAAGTTTCAAAAGGCCAATAAGTTGAAGGACCAATTAGAAGAACAAATGAAGCTAAATGAAGAGCAGACAAAAGAAATTCAGACTCTAAAGCATCAGCTTTAGATTGAGAAGGGTAAGTCCTCAATATTTTCTAAGGATGATTTGAAAAAGATAAAGCAGGAGTTGCTTTCTAAGGTTCAAGAAAAGTGTTTAGGTCTTAAACTTATAATAGATTCCAACCAACTGCTCTCCACCATTCAGAAAAAGTTGGATCAAATCATTGGAGAGTTACAACCTATGGTGATTTTGGAAGAATAGATGTACAGGGTGGTTGGTAGTAGACTCAGTGATGCTACTAAACCAATTCCTAATAAAGAATAGAATATGGTTGGAGTAGCTTCCAAAGTAGTGGTTAAAAAGCACAAGGTAGTTCAGAGTGCTTGGTTGCTGGTTGATAGGATGGACAGGGGGATCAAAGATATTATTGAAATAAATGAGGAAATTGTTCAAGTTGGTTTTATAGGACTCTAGAAGGAGGATCACAACTTTTTATTTGTGGAAGAAGTTTAGCAAAGCATCAATGAGAATTTACAAGATGAAGATGAAATTTATTAATTGGAAGAGCCACTATCCTAGGAACAAGCTGCCAAACTAATTATGGATTGTACCTGTTTAAGAGATCTCATGGAAGATTTGGTGACCAAAGGGAATGCTACTAATTATGAGGATGTTGGGGAGCTACAATATGTTTATAAGCAGCTTAAAGAGACATCAAATCCCTTTGAGGAAGCCTGGAAATAGGCTCTACAATATTTGGAAATGATGGTCTAGTTGTTTGGAGATACTTCTGGTGAGGGTAATCAAAAATTACCTACTCCAAAAGAAGAATAAGATGTAGAGGAAGGGACTAAAGAAGAAGGGAAACATGATGGAGCAGTTACAGGCCCAGAAGGGGGTCACACTTAGTTCATTTTTGTTTGTACATATATATGAGTTTTGTATTTTTGTTTTTACTTTGACAATTTGTCAAAAATAAGCAATAAAGGTGTGAAGCCTACAGAGCAACATTTTTGTGTGAAGGTATTCTTTGAAACAAGGCCTTATAAAGGAGGAATAATTGTGTACAATTTTGAAGATAGTAATAATAACCTGTATTGCACACAGTCTCTATATGAGTGGATTAGTGTTATGTATTTTTGGCATCACTTCGATATGAATCTCTACTCTCTCAACAATTTCATAAAAATTCTAGAGAGTAGTGTTTGTATGGAATTTATTCTGTAAAATATATATATTTTTGAGAAGTATATTTGACTCCTAAGGCCCAATGGATAAGACTCTAAATTTGATTGGCTTTGCAAGCAAATCCACCCGGGAGGCGCCAAAATGTAGGCCCAAAATGGCCACATACTTAGTAAAATTTTGTAGAAATTTACCTAAGTGATAGAGTCATCATTCCACATACTTTGCAGTGCACTTTGAAGCGGATCCGGGTCAGAAGATATGAATCCACCCAATAGTTAGTGAAGTTTCATTCTTGAAGTGATTTCAGGTGATTTCTTTTGGGCTATGAAATAGTGGTAGATCTCGAATTCACAAAAGTTTTAAGGAAATGATGATGTCAGTGATGAAGAAGTGCATATTGGCAATTCATAGGACAAACAAAGTGTTTTCCTTTCCAAAATGAAGACAAGGCAAGACATCATAGTGATGAAGGTGTGAAATCATGAAAAAAGGGTTATGTAACTAGCTCCGAACATGGATTGGAGATTACAAGATCATTGCACTTGTTCTATTTGGAATGGAATCCACAAAAGTAATAAGGAAGAGATGATGCCATAAATATTATAATCTGGATTGAAGAAGACAATATGGAGTATGATATATTCTGTAGCGGATTTGATGCTCATATATCAGGGGTCTGAATTGGATATTTTGTAGCCACTGATGCAAAAAGATGATGTAATCAATTTTTAAAGCGGGATGATGCTTGATTCTCCTCACCATTTTTGATAAATATCATACTGGATCGGATATGAACCATACGATGAGGAGAATCAACAGTGGAGGTTAGGTCACCGAATCTTGGCTGATTAAAAGAAATTTTTGTGTCGAGATTGTAATAGTTAGTTGGAATATGAATCATCGAAGGTTTTCCATAAGATCGAACTAGAGACGGTTACATATCGACGATGGCAATTCAATCCCCAGAAGAATCGACAAAAATACATAATCTCCAATAGCCTAAAATTTAGTTCCACTGAGTTACCGGTAAGTTGCAGAGGCCCCGAGCTGCCATGGCAGACTTTCTTTTAGCGGATTTCTTGGAGGATGAACCAATAAGCTGATGCCAGCTAGATATCTCTTCTATGCTATCAAAATAATATCTTTGTATTTATTCTTGATTATTGTAAATTTACAAAATTATAAGTAGAGGTTGAACCCTCATTTTTAAGGGTCGAATCTAGCGTGTTTTCTTGTGCTATTGTAAATATTCTTGAAAAGCTAATGGAAGGAGCATTACATTGATATTCACCTCAAATATGTGTTCTCGTGCTTGATATCAAAGGTTCAAATTCTTTAGTTGCATTTTTGTAAATACTTTGATGGCTAGTTTGTGCCTAATTTTTTTATTACTAGCTGTTATAGTAATTGAAATCTGCTTTTGAGTTTGTTCTATATTTTTAGGGGGTACATTTCTGTGAAATCTAAGTATTTGGTGAATTTTGTAATTTGGATTATCATTTCCTGGATATTGAAATTTCTTGTTGCAATATTTCTTTGTTGTTCTTTAATATATAAGAGATAATCTGATTTGAGATAATTTTGATCTAAGTAAGTATCCTTAGTATGGTTTTTTGGGAGCTTCTTCTCATAGTGTAATGTTGTTAACCTATTCATCCACTATTATATATATTTATCTAACCCTAATATCCTCTTATCCTAAACCTCAAATCCTAAATGAGCACAATTGTGTCAACAATCTGATAATTTGACAAAGAACCAACCTACTCTGGAGGTTGGATTGAAAACCTCTGTTTTGGTCCATCCAACGTTGAGTGCTAAGATGTAGCTATCGGGTGTAATCTTGGTTAGAAAATAAGAATATAGAAAACCATAATATCGAGTGGAAACTTGGTGTAATTCAGTGCCCAACAGATATGTCATGTTTTAAATAGTCCATAACTACACGATTATTGTAGAAAATGTGTTCTCGAGGGACGATACTATGGGTTTGTTGTATATCGAAGTGGTGCTTCATTACATAATTTAAGAAGAGAGATCCATTCAAATATACATGGAAGCCTTAGAACCTTTTACTTCTACTTTTCTAGGTAGAGTTCTTAAATATTCATCCTTACCTAGAGCCTACAATGAGGTAATAAAAGTAGAACAATGGTGGATTTTGAAAGGGGTTGATGTGGGTAGGTTATCATTACTTAATACCAAGGATCAAAATAAAATGTCACCTATGAGTCAAGTCATGGCACAACCTTCTCCTATGATGAATTATTTGTTAGGAGCTATGGATTTCAACCAACACCAACCATCCAATATAGCACCATTGAATTTAACAAGGTCTAATGTGAGCAATCGATGAGATAAAGTTGAATGTCCAAATATTACAACCACCTTAAATTTTATCCAATAGGAGGTGCAAGTATCTAAGCCAATGTTCATTAATGAGGATTGTGGTAAATAAATTCATCAAGATGTAGAGAGTGGTTCATTTTTGTTCACAAAGGAATATTGGGACAATCATAGGAAGCTCAATGTAATAATTGATCCCTTTGTAGAAAATATTGAGCCATCAAAAGTGGTTAAAAGTGAATTTGAAGGGGAATCAATATATGAATCTAAGGAGCCATTAGAAGACACGATAGAATTTCATCACTTGTTTTTGGAAGACAATCATTATAATGATCAAGAAAGCCAACATGAGCCAAGTGGTGACAAGCTCGAAATAAGAGGCTTAGAGTAATTATTCACAAAGGATGATTGGGATGATCTTAGAAAGTAAAATACAAGAGCTAATCTTATTGAAGAAACCCTTGACTCACCAAAGGTGGTTGAAATTGAATTTGAGGAGTCAAGAGATGAATTTGAAGATTAGCCAAAAGGTAGGATAGAATCTCATAATTTTTTTTTAGAGGACAATTATTATGATGATCTAAAAAGCCAACATGATTCAAGTTGTGAAAATCTAGAAATATTAGAGTCCCTATTTACAAGTGAGGATTGGGATAATTATAAAAAACAAATTGATCCGCTCTTAGAAACAATTGATCTCTCAAAAGTAGATGAAGGTGATTTTGAAAAGAAACCCATTTTTGAATTTGAAGAATGTAAAGGAATGGTTGAACATCACACCCCAGTTTTATAATATGATCATTGTTGGTGGAATATATGGGAGAAATTTACCACTCTTTCTAATGAAGCACTCACTTCACCTAATATGCAAGACAATTTGCAAAGGCTAGTTCTACATCTTAAAGGAAACATCACTAAATTATAGGAACAAATGCCTCGAGATGCATATCTTGATAATTCTACAAATCATCCTTATGAGACAAAGTTCAAAGATACTAAAAGTGATATTCTTGAGAAAAATGGAGGCATCCTAGAATGGACTAATTTTGGAACACATGACAAATTAGGACATTCCATAAAATTGGATGAGATTGTTAAAATTGATGATCAAAACCTTCAACATCCTCAAATTAATGACCAAGAAGAATTTGAAGAAGAGTTTCTTGAAGAGCTTAAATTTTTTTGAGGAGGATGCTATAGAGTTTCATCCCATGGGTTTAGACGACCATTATTATAATTTTTGGAAAAGGTATGAGGAATCATTATTTTCTCATGCTCCTACTGATGAAATTTCTATTTCACTTGATAGGCAAGATGTTGAAAACTCTATCTTGCATGAATATTTAACAATTCTTGTACAATCATAATATGACAAGTTATTCATGAAAATAGAGAAGGTTTCAAGATCCAATCATTTTGAAGATGAGTTTATTGAACATATTTCTAAAAGATAAAAGGATGATAATGACTACTATTCTAGGCAAAGAAGGAGACTCACTCACTTTGTTCCTATTTGAGATGCAAGAAATAGAAAGTATTGTTTCACCTAAGGATCCTATAATTCTTATCACATCAGCTAGAGGAAATTCTAGAGCTTGAACGGTTTTGGGTTTGATGTCATTGATGATCCAAATGAAAATGTTCCTTCATTTGAAACAACTCAAGTGGTTGATCAAGAAGATGTATTATGTGACACATCCCTAGATAAACAAGACCTATGGTTTGAAAAGGATGGAAATATTTTTAATTGGGTGCCTAATTTTGGTGTTTTTGATAAGAAGGTCATGGATGAAGAAGAAATGCTACATGATTATGATGATGAAGACCATGAAGAAAAGGAATAAATCACGATGACTCACCAAGTATTGATAAATGAAAGTGTATCAAAGGTAAAATCTCACCTTTTGTGTTCCACCATTTGATCTCTAGGTGAAGGTTTGCCTAATTGGTTATTAGATTCAATCAATGATGAAATGCCATGTGTGGTTGATAAATAATTTGATTTAATACTCACACCACTAGTAAAATTAATTTGATGAGTGAAATGGAAGCAAATGCCTTTGAGTTATTGAATCAAGTGCATCAACAAGTAACTATTGAATCTAGGATACAAACTTATGATGATCCTCATTTAATAGATATCTTAAATACTTACAAATTGTTGCATAAGTTTGAATGGCCTAAAAACACAAAAAATGACTTGGCATTAAAGTTTCTTAAAATAGGCTATTGTTTGCAAGATATCATAATTGAAAAGGAAGACCTAATTCTAAATTATAAATCGAATTGTGAAATTGACATCTTAAGGAACAGATAATAAAAAATTAAAAATTATTTATTGTCTAATCAATTTAATGATTTGAAACTCCACTATGGGATTACTAATGGAATTAAATCAAATTGGTGGGGTGAGAGAGGTAAGATGAAAATTATTTCATTGTGTGGCCTAATTTTACTATCGTTGAATTCCTACAAAGCATGGTGTTTGTATCATGTTATATGTCTTTTGAAATGTGCTAATCATATTTGGGATCTAGGGAAGTGATGGAGCACAAAGTACTTGGACATAACAAAGGCATGGATAGTTTTCGAGTGGAATTCTAGTTCAGACATTCAGAGGCTTTGGGATGACATGCAGAAGCTTCAACACGAAATTCGAGCAACATAGTGGACCTAGACGAAGTTTGGGACTGAAAATTGAGGTAACGACATGGGGGGCTTCGAGGGGCTTCTAGATGATGGCGTAGGCATTTTGTATGTAGTAGACACCATGGATGATCATGTGGGACACTAATGCATGGCTCTAGAAGGGCTACCATGGCAAATTTGTGTGTGGGAGAATATGATAGTGTAAATAGCATCAATGGACAAATATTGGTGGAGTTCAATGGAGATAACAATGACAACATCCATAGGATAGTTGGGAGATTTATTGATATGACCATGACTCTAGAAATACATGGATAATTATCATTATCCAGTAGGCAATGGAGTGTTGAAATAGGTTTGTGTTGTAAAGGAGGTTATATAAAACAAATAGTAACCAGGATATCATGTTTTAAACAGTTCAAAAATGCATGACTATTGTAGCAAATGTGTTCTCAAGGGACGTCCATTGTAGAATGAGGGCAAGACCAAATTTTAAAATTTATGAACCCACGCATTAATTGTGGAAATGTAATGGCAATGTAGAATATGGTGCTTTGAAGCCAAATTTTATCCTTGTGCAGTAGAGAAGCATTGCATATCATTCTCATACATGCCAAATGTATTTATTTCGATGGAATTCTACTTTTAATACAATGAAGGGAGAAGATTTATCACCGAATAAATTGGCATCAGCTGACATGAAGTGTGATTAAAAACAATGGGTAAATTTACTAAAGCCAAACAAGGAAGTTTAATGTAATGAAACATAAACACACGATCTGAATGATGTCGCTTCCATGAAGATATCATCATGTTCATGAATTACTGTTAGAAGTGGCATGAGATTTTATACACTCAATAATGAAATTATTATTTACCAAAGAATTCCCATGGGACTGGGGTATTTTATGTAATCATCAAGGCTAAAGGTGGGAATAAATTTACCACACAATATTATTAGCCTAAGTAGGTGTTGATCCCATTTGATTGTGCATCACTAGTAATCGATAAAATTCCCACTATTGTTGAGATAGATATCGACATTGTAGTATGAAGTATATTACCTGTGAAGATGCAATGATGGAATACATTAATTGATAGAGGAGCAAAGATGAAAATAATAATGTGTATCCAATAGCAGTGGTACAGTTTGGGCTCTCCAATACATTTATGAGACAAGGGATGTTTCAATTTATTTTTATGGAATATGAAAACTACCATGGGGTAAATGGGATGATCATAAATAGTGTCCTCTATCTTCACAGATTTACTCATGCATGATAGATTTACATAGCTCTAATTAACCATTGACTTTTCCCATGTAGTTGTCATATTATGTTAATTTCAATTAGATAAGAGATAAAAGTAGATGTTATAAGTTCAGACCAGGGTGAGATAATGGATAGAGACCATAGGGTCATATAAAATTAATACTTACAGGGATAACATGCATGCAAACATGGACATCATGGCCCAATTATTATCATAACTTTGCTGATGAGGGGTAATTTGATAGTGTCACCCAATAGCTTTGATTAAACGGACTAATACATAAATTTACATGGTATTCAAAGAGCAGCTTCACACAGGAAATGGATGATGAAAACCACAAGAAGAGGGACAAAGTTTATATGACATCTTCAAGAGTTGTAAGGGAAGCATTATATCGGATGAACAATAGTGGGTAATGACAATGGGTGGTCATTCATAGGGAAAGTGACATACGCACACATGCAATAACCAGTGGAAGGAATAATTTGTGCTCTGTCAAAGTTTGGGAATTCTAGTCTCTCTATGGATAGGAGCATTTCTCGTTGATGTATGTGTTCACCATATGTTGAAGGAAAATAGTGAAATGAGTGTAGTTTTTATTAATGATTAAATACCCACAACCTGCTATGTACACAAATTTTTCCCCTTTTTATTGATATGTAATAACTCATAGTAATGCTGATCAGATGTTTAGGAGTCCAACAGTGGATGGGACCATGGGTTTTAATCAATATAAAGCTAGCTACATGGCCCTACAGAATAGAATAATATGGGTAATAATACCGCGGGTCCACATGGGCATTATATTCCAAAGGTTATTCTAATGATGCTAATATTGTAAAATAAATGGACTAATAAAGGGAGGATCCATTACAAGTAAAACAAGGAAAATCAAATGTTAAAACTTGTGTTAGAAAACCATATAGAAGGGAGATGAAACGAAGTTGCACGGATTTCAAAAAAATGAAGAGATATTTTTGAAAGTATTAAAAACTTAGAAAAATGCAGAATACGGGGGTTGGATCTTTTTTGAAAAATACTTGAAATAAGTTGTAACATGACATCATTTCTCTATTTTTAATACAAATGTTACAGGATTTTTGCACCTTTTAAGCACAAACAAAGGAGAAGTTTTGAATACATTTTTTAATGTTTATTTTTCCCCCCATGTGTTAGTGGTTTTAAATGGTGCTTAATGCAGGTTACTGTTTGCATTATTGACTATCATTAATGTATGTCATTGATTTTTACCGTACATATCTTTCTTTGTTATATTTTCATATTATTAGATGGTGTTTAATGTAGGGTATTGGTTGACTATCTGAATGCATAGCTCATTATTTTCCTTAGAAGCTCACACTTGGATTAGTCCAAACTGTGTGAATATAGATCCAGCTAAGTTGATTTTATATTCAAAACTTCTCATTATCTCTCATTTTGCAAGATAGGGTAGCATAGAAACTGATAGTGATTTGTTTTCTATATTTTCTACATTTTATTTCCATTTTTAGTAGTTTTAATTTCTTTATGCAATTTTTTTTTTTTAATTCAATGATTAAAAAAATTAAAACCCCAAAAATAAATGCATGGATGTGAAGAATAAACTTTAACACTTCATTTAGAACAATTTTGATTTTATTTTGAAGCCATTTCGAAATTATAAAAAATTATTCAAAGTTGTTTTTACAAGCATTTTATAATTTTGGATTTTACATAATTTCGCATTTTGAAGGTAAATCAGATTTCAAGCTTTGCATGTTTGTTTTGCAAGCAATAAATTAACTTTCCTTTATGAAAATCACAATTTCATTAAAGGGGAGTGATTTATATGGCATTTCAAAAGCCATTATTTTTTAAAGCAATAAATTGACGTCTCTTTATGAAAATTAATTTCATCAAAGAGGGGTAATTTATTTATTATATCAAAGGCTTCTATTTGTTTGACTAGATTTTCATTATTTTTTTATGCAAAGCAACTTAAAATGAATCCAATCATCATTTAAGATTCACATTTGGAGATAGATTTTAATCTTCTGTTTCATGCTCAAAGCAGGGTTTAATGGAAGATAAAACTTGTTTAAAATATACTTAACCAAAAGAAGATAAAATCTACCTAAAATACTTCAAGATAAAATGAACTAAGGCTTTACATCGTGGTCATATGAGGGCCAATCACATTTTCTTTTCTTTTAAGTTTCATGAACAATCACTAGCATAGCATAATAAAATAAACCAACACAGGCCCCTTGTTAATAGTTACTTGCAAATCACTAAGGTATTCCTAGCACTTATTTGATACATCTTCACAATATTACAAGCACACATTAAGTAAAAGGAACCTTGGAGAAATTTCTATTTCTTTGCAAGAGAGGGTTTTCTAATCAAAATCCTGATTGTGATGGTGATTTTGCAATTGGGCAAAATATCCACTCAAAAGAATTGGTGCTAGAAGGAGGGCATGAATTGGTATTTATTGATTTAATGCTTTTGAATTGTTCATGTAGTGAATAATGTGATTGGTGTAACCTTGAGAGCTTTGAATTACTGAATGTTTCATGTCCTAATATCTTTGGCCTCCTTTACGCACAACAAATTGGTGCTAGAAGGAGGGCCTGAATTGGTTTACTTTATTGCTATTTAGATGCTAAATTGTTCATGTTTACTTGAAAGGTTTATTTGAAGGCATTGGTCTTGACTAATGAGGTTTTGTTGATCACATTCATTGATTTGAAAAGTCTCTCTAATTGATGATGCATTAATGCTAACCTTTTTCAAATTTGAGAATGTTCTTTAATTTCATGGTTTAATTGATGCATATATTTTGGTTGATGCTAACATAATGATCTATATGTTAAACATTTGAAATTTGTTAGTCATTTCATGCTTCTTTGCAAGATATATTTATTTGACTAACAAAATTGGTATTAAAGTTGTGTTCTTTAAGACTCACTAATGGCATTGGTTATTCCAACCAGGGTAAGAATTGCATCTTGGATAGGTGACTATTATAGCCAGTTAAACATGCCTACTCATCAAATTCTTGAAGGTGTAGAAAATTGTTTACCCATGTTTAAGCATGATGTGGCCTCGATTGAGGAACATATTCAGAGATACAAGGATATTTTAATTTATTTGCAAATATGGCATGGAGATGTTCCTTGTAGATTGTTTTCATACACATTGGATGAGGTTGCGTTTGAGTGGTACCTATACCTACCTGTAAGTTCCATCACTTCTTGGGCTCAACTAGAAGCAACATTTATTAGCCATTTTGGAAAACTAGTTGACCCAGTTATGATGCTAAATCAATTTATCTCTATCTATAAGGAACCTAATGAATCCATGAGCCAATTCAATGATAGGTTCCATAAGTTGTATACCGAAGTGGTACCCCATTACATCATTTCATAAGAGAGAGCCATTCAAATATACATGGAAGCCTTAGACCCTTTTACTTCTACTTTTCTAGGTAGAGTTCTTAAAGATTCATCCTTACCTAGAGCCTACAGTGAGGCAATAAAAGTAGAACAATGGTGGATTTCGAAAGGGGTTGATATGGGTAGATTATCATTACTTAATCCTAAGGCTCAAAATCAGATACCACCCATGATTCAGGGTGAGGCACAACCTTCTCCCATGATGAACTATTTTTCAGGAGCTATGGATTCCAACCAACACCAACCATCCAATATAGCACCCCTGAATCAAATGAGGTCTAATGTGAGCAATCAATGGGACAAAGTTGAATGTCCAAATATTACAACCACCTTAGATTTCATCCAAGAGGAGGTGCAAGTATCTAATCCAATGTCCATTAATGAGGATTGTGGTAAACAAACCCATCAAGATGTAGAGATTGGTTCATTTTTATTCACAAAGGAATATTGGGACAATCATAGGAAGCTCAATGCAAGAATTGATCCCCTTGTAGAAACTCTTGAGCCATCAAAAGTGGTTAAAAGTGAATTTGAGGGAGAATCAACTAGATGAATCTAAGGATCCATCAGAAGACATGATAGAATTTCATCACTTGTTTTTGGAAGACAATACTTATAATGATCAAGAAAGCCAACATGAGCCAAGTGGTGAAAATATCAAAATAAGAGGCTTGGAGTCATTATTCACAAAATATTATTGGGATGATCTTAGAAATTAAAATATAAGAGTTTATATTATTGAATAAATCCTTGACTCACCACAGGTGGTTGAAAGTGAATTTGAGGAGTCAAGAGATGAATCTGAAGATTGGCCAGAAGGTAGGATAGAATCTCATCATTTATTTTCAGAGGACAATTATTATGATGATCAAGAAAGCCAATATGAGTCAAGTTGTGACAAGCTAGAAGGCTTAGAGTCCTTATTTACAAGTGAGGATTGGGATAATTATAGAAAACAAATTGATCCACTTTTAGAAACAATTGAGCCCTCAAAGGTGGATGAAGGTGAGTTTGAAAAGCAACCCATTGTTGAATTTAAAGAATGTGAAGGAGTGGTTGAACATCACACCCCAGTTTTAGAAGATGATTATTGTTGGTGGAATAAATGGGAGGACTTTGCCACTCTTTCTAATGAAGCACTCGCTTCACTTGATATGCAGGACAAGTTACAAAGGCTAGTTCTACAACTTAAAGGAAACATCGCTCAATTATAGGAACAAATGCCTCAAGATGTGTATCTTGATGATGCTCCAAATCATCCTCATGAGACAAAGGTCAAAGATACTAAAAGTGATATTCTTTTAGATAATGGAGGGGTCCTAGAGTGGACTAATTTTGAAACACATGACAAATTAGGACCTTCCATAAATTTGGATGAGATGGTTAAAATTGATGATCAAAACCTTCAACATCCTCAAAATAATGACCAAGAAGAATTTGAAGAAGAGTTTCTTGAAGAGCTTGAAAATTATGAGGAGGATGCTATAGAGTTTCATCCCATGGGTTTAGATGACCATTATTATAATTGTTGGAAAAGGTATGAGGAATCATTATTTTCTCATGCTCCTACTGATGAAATTTCTATTTCACTTGACAGACAGGATGTTGAAAACTCTATCTCACATGAAGATTTGGTAATTCTTGTACAATCAGAAGATGACAAGTCATTTACGAAAATAGAGAAGGTTCCAAGATCCAATCATTTTGAAGATGAGTTTATTGAACATCTTGCTAAAAGAGAAAAGGATGATAATGACTCTACTATTCTAGGCAAAGAAGGAGACTCACTCACTTTGTTCCCATTTGAGATGCAAGAAATGGAAAGCATTGTTTCACCTAAGGATCCTATAATACCTATGTTACCTCAGATAGAGGAAATTCTAGAACTTGAATGGTTTGGGTTTGATGTCATTGATGATCCAAATGAAAATGTTTCTTTATTTGAAACAACTCAAGTGGTTGATCAAGGAGATGTTCCATTTGACACATCCCTAGATAAACAAGACCTATGGTTTGAAAAGGATGGACATATTTTTAATTGGGTGCCTAATTTTGGTGTTTTTGATAAACAGGTCATGGATGAAGAAGAAATGCTACATGATGATGATGATGAAGACCATGAAGAAAAGGAAGAAATCATGATGACTCACCAAGTATTGGTAAATGAAAGTGTATCAAAGGTAAAATCTCACCTTTTGTGTTCCACCATTCGAACTCCAGGTGAAGGTTTGCCTAATTGGTTGTTGGATTCAATCAATGATGAAATGCCATGTGTGGTTAATAAAGAATTTGAGTTAATTAATCCTCACACCACTAATAAAATTGCTTTGATGAATGAAATGGAAGTAAATATGCCTTTGAAGTATTGAATCAAGTTCATCAACAATTAATTATTGAATCTAGGATAAAAACTTATAATGATCCTCATTTAGTAGATATCCTAGATGCTTGTAAATTGTTGCATAAGTTTGATTGGCCTAAAAACATGGAAAATGAATTGGCTTTAAAATTTTTAGAAATAGGCTCCTATTTGCAAGATCTCATATTTGAAAAGGAAGGCCTAATTCTAAATCATGAATCAAATTGTGAAATTGACATCTTAAGGAACAAATAAGAAAGAATTGAAAATCAGTTATTGTCTAATCAATTTAATGATTTGAAGCTCCACTATGGGATTGCTAATGGAACTAAATCAAATTGGTGGGGTGAGAGAGGCAAGATGAAAATTATTGCATTGTGTGGCCTAATATTACTGTCATTGGATTCCTATAAATCTTGGCATGCATATCATGTTATATGTCTTTTTAAAGTGTGCTAATCATGTTTGGGATCCAAGGAAGTGATAGCCCAAATTTTTGCATCCCCTTGTACATTATTGTATATTATTGTATATAGTTTTGGTTTTCATGTTTTTGTTTAGCTTTGCTGTTTTTGTGCTTTGTCCTTAATTTTTGGTTTTGTTTTGCTTTCTTGTTAGTTTGCATTAGGTTAGATGTTGATTCATTTACAAGTTTTGGTTTATGAGTTTTGAGTTTTGTGTTTTGGGTTTGTCTCTCAGATTGGGTTCTTCACCCAAAATTCTCAGGAGCATTTCCTAGCAAAGTCACCATTTTTTGTGGCCATTAACAATGTACTCCAAAATTGGGGATCCACCTTTTAAAATTTGTTATTTTGAGATCTTCGTGTTCTTTGAGTGTTGATAGGTTTCTTTGTGTAAGTTTGCCTTGTAATTTCTATGGTTGCATGTAGGTTTCAAGGTTATTGGGTGTTGGCTAGTTGCCTCCTTATTTTGTAGTATTTTTTATTTTTGAAGTTAGCATTGAAAGTTTTACTTTCATTTTGTATTTCAATGATCAAAACATTTTAAAGTTTTTTTTTTTTTAGTAATACTTCTTATACACATCCACCATGGGGATTGAACCCGGATCACATAATCCATAATGCAAGTGGCATCCTTGTCGGTAGACCACACTCATGAGGATAAAAGATTTTAAATTTAATCGATTCACTTTTTTAATAAAGCCAAAATGAAAATAAAAAAGGAATATAAATAATAAATAAATAAATAAATACCTATATATATAATCAATAAAAATGAATAAATTCACATCAATGAAATTTTATCTTCATTGCTTTAGATATTAGAATTTAATTTTAATGTTTTTCATTTTAAATCTATTTATGTGGCTAACGTGCAGATTATGTTCACAAGATGTATCGAACGAATATGTGGACCTCAGATGACAATGCGATAGACTTGTTTGATGATCTAGCTATCACGGTGAATAATGGAGCGTGAAGGATGTGGACATAACAAAGGAATAGATACTGTTCGAGTGGTATTCTAGCTCATACATGTAGAGGCTTTGGGATGACACACAAAAGCTTCAACACGGTAGTTGGGTAACATAGTGGACCTAGATGGAGTTTGTGATTGAAAACCGAGGCAACAACATGGGTGGCTTCTAGATGATGGCGTAGGCATTGTGGATGTAGCAAACACTATAGATGATCATGTGGGACACTGATGCACGACTCCAGAAGGGCTATTATGGCCAATTTGTGTGCAAGGGAAGATGATACTGTAAATAGCATTAATGGATGAATCTTGGTGGGGTTTGATGGATATAACAACGACAACGTCCATAGGATAGTTGGGAGATTCATTAATACGATAATGACTCTAGAAAAACATGCATAATGCTCATTATCCAGTAGGCAATGGATTGTTACAATGGGTTTGTGTTTTCAAGGAGGTTATCTAAAACAAACAGTAACCAAGATAATGTTTTAAATAGTCTGGAACTACATGATTGTTGTAGAAAACATGTTATCAAGGGATGTCCATCGCAGAATGAGGGCCAAGCCAATTTTTTAAATTTATTAACTCACACGACAATTGTGGAAATGTAGAAGATTCCACTCTGAAGACAATTTTTATCCTTGTGTAGTAGAGAAGCATTGCATATCATTCTCATACATGCCAAATGCATTTATTTCAATGGGATTCTAATTTTAATACAGTGAAGGGAGTAGATTTATCATCAAATAAATTGGCATCAGCTGACACAAAGGGTGATTAAAAATAATGGGTAAATTCACTAAAGCCAAACAAGGAAGTTTAATGTAATGAAACATAAACACACGGTCTGAACGACGTCGCTTCCATGAAGATATCATCATGTTCGTGAAATACTGTTAGAAGTGGCATGAGTTTTTATGCACTCAATAATGAAATTCTTATTTACCAAAGAAATACCATGGGACTGGGGTAATAGTTGATGTAATAATTAAGGCTAAAGGTGGGAATAAATTTCCCACACAATACCATTAGCCAAAGTAGGTGTTGGTCTCATCTGGTCATGCATCACCAGTAATGGGTAGAATACCCAATATCATTGAGATAGATATCGATATGGTAGTATGAAGTATATTCCTTGTGAAGATGCAATGATGGAGTATGTTATTTGATATAGGAGATGGGATGAAAATGATAACGTGTATTCGACAACAGTGGTACACTTTGGGCTCTCCAATACATTTTTTGAGACAAGGAACATTTCGGTTTATTTTTTATGGAAGATTATAACTACCATGGGGTAAATGGGATGACCGTAAATAGTGCCCTCTATCTTCATATATTTCCTCATTAATGATAGGTTTACGTAGCTCTAAATAACCATTGATTGTTTCCATGTAGTTGTCATATTATGTTAATTTCAATGAGATAAGGGATAAAAGTAGATGTTACAAGTTCATACCAAGGTGATATAATAGATAGAGACCATAGGGGCATATAAAATGAACACTTATAGGTATATCATGCATACAAAAATGGACTTCATGGCCCAATTATTATTAAAACTTTGGTGAGAACGGGAAGTTTGATAGTGTCACCCAATAGCTTTGACTGACCATACTGATGCACAAATTTACATGGCATTCAAAGAGAAACTTCACATATAAAATGGATGATGAATACCACAGAAGAGGGATAAATTTTATCTGACATCATTGAGATCCATAAGGAAAGCATTATATCGGATGAACAACAGTGGGTAATGGAAATGGATTGTTGTTCATAGGGAAAGTGACATACGCACACATGCAATAATCGGTGGAAGGAATAATCTATGTTCTGTCAATTTTTTATCATTTCATTCTATCTGTGGATAGGAGCATTTATCGTTGATGTTTGTGTTCACCATCCATTGAATGGAAACAGTGAAATGAGTGTAGTTTTCATTAATGATTAAATACCCACAACCTGCTATGTACGTAATTATTTCCCATTTTTATTGATATGTAATAACCCATAGTGATGCTGACCAGATATTTAGGAGTCCAGAAATGGATGGGACCATGGTTTTTAATCGATATAAAGCTAGCTACATGGCCCTATAGAATAGAATAATATGAGTAATAAGACCATGGGTCCACGTGGGCATTATATTCCAAAGGTGATTAGAATAATGACAAAATTGTAAAATAAATGGATTAATAAAGGGAGGATTTGTTACAAGTAAAACAAGAAAAATCAAAATTTGAAACCTGTGTTAGAAAACCAAACAAAAGAGAGATGAAACGAAGGTGCACAGATTTCAAAGAAAATGAAGAGATCTTTTTGAAATTTTTAAAAACTCAAAAAAATGCAAAATACGGGGGTTGGATATTTTTGGAAAAATGCTTGCAATAAGTTGTAACATGACATAATTTCTCTGTTTTTAATACAAATGTTGTAGGATTTCTACACCTTTTAAGCACAAACAAAGGATAAGTTTTGAATACATGTTTTAATGTTTATTTTCCCCCCATGTGTTAGTGGTTTTAAATGGTGTTTAATGCAAGGTATTTTTTGCATCATTGACTATCATTAATGCATGTCATTGAATTTTACTGTACATATCTTTCTTTGTTATGTTTTCATATTATTAGATGGTGTTTAATACAGGGTATTGGTTGAATTTTTGAATGCATAGCTCATTATTTTCCTTAGAAGCTTACACTTGGTTTAGTATGAACCGTGTGAATATAGCTCCAGCTAAGTTGATTTTATATTCAAAACTTCTCATTATATCTTGTTTTGTAGGATAGGATAGCATAGAAATTGATAGTGATTTTTTTTCTGTATTTTCTGCATTTTATTTCCATTTATAGTAGTTTTAATTTCTTTATGCAGTGTTTTTTTTTTTTTAATTCAAAGATTAAAATAAAAAAATAAAATAAAATAAAACCCCAAAAACAAATGCATGGATGTGAAGAACGAACTTTAACGCTTCATGTATAACAAGTTTGATTACATTTTGAAGCCATTTCCAAATTATAAAAATTATTCAAAGTTGTTGTTTTTACAAGCATTTTATAATTTTGGATTTTACATAATTTTGCATTTTGAAGATAAATTAGATTTCAAGCTTTGCATGTTTATTTTACAAGCAATAAATTAACTTTCCTTTATGAAAATCACAATTTCATTAAAGGGGAACAATTTATATGGCATTCTGAAAGCCGTTTTTTTTTTAAAGCAATAAATTGATGTCTCTTTATGAAAATCAATTTCATTAAAGAGGGGTAATTTATTTATCATATCAAATGTTTCTATTTGTTTTGAAGCTAATAATTTCATTGATTTATTTCATGCACAAAACAATTTAAATGAATCCAGTCAACATATAATATTCACATTTGGGGAGATATTTTAATCTTTGTTTCATGTTCAATGCAATATTTAAGGAAGATAAAACTTGTTTATAATTTGCTTAACCAAAAGAAGATAAAATCTACCTAAAATATTTCAAGATAAAATTAACTAAGAATTTACATTGTGGTCATATAAGGGCCAATAATATTTTCATTTCTTTTAAGTTTCATGAACAATCAATAGCATAACATTATAAAATAAACCAACACGGGTCCCTTGTTAACAATTACCTGCAAATCACTAAGGTATTCCTAGCACTTATTTGATACATCTTCTCTATATTACAAGAACAAATTAAGTAAAAGGAACCTTGTATAAATTTCTATTTCTTTGCAAGAGAGGATTTTCAAATCAAAATCCTGATTGTGATGGTGATTTTGCAATTGGGCAAAATTTCCACTCAACAATACTATCAAGTTAGTTCTCGAGGCTAAACCATTTTGAAAAAATTAGAGACCAGTGAATCGTAATATTGAGTCTATCATGACATAGAAATTGCTTAAACTTTAAAAAACAAAAATCATTTATTTTGTTAAGCATTCCAAATGGGTGGTTAATCTAGGGCAAGTAAGTAAAAATAATGGCAGCATTCACTTATGTATAAATTTTAGAAATCTAAATGCAACATCTCTCAAAAATAATTATCCCCTACCTTATATCAAATTTTGTAGATTGTGGAAAGGGCTGAAATATTTTCTTTGTTAGATGGTTTTTATGGCTATAATAAAATTTGGCAAAATATTATGATCAATATAAGATAACTTTTACTACAAAATGGGGTAATTTTTCCTACCAGAGGATGCCAGTTGGTGTGTCTAATGTAGGAGTTACATTTCAAAGAGCTATAGATTATGCCTTTGGATATTTGATAAATAAAATAATTCTTATATATAGATGACATGACTATATTTTTTGACGAAAAACAAGCACACTTGAAACATTTGGAGCATGTATTTTATAAGTGTAGATAATTTTGTATATCTCTCAAACCAAAGAAGTTGATCATTACAGTTAATAAAGAAAATTTGTTGGGGCATGTTGTGTCCAAACAATGAATGCCAATATATATAGATAGAGTGAATTCATTTTCTTCCTTCCTCTTCCCATAAATAAAAAAGCTTTACAATCCTTCTTTGGGTAGGTTAACTTTGTAAGAAAGTTCATATGTGATTTTGCCCAAATTCTAAGACCCATTTTAGATCCCCTTAAGAAAAATATTGAGTTTAGGTGGACTAAAAAAATAAAATATACTTTTTCGTTTATTAAGTAGGCTATCACTATTGTCCCAATGCTAGTAATTCCTTATTTTAATAAATTTCATCCTATATGCCTATGGTGTTGATCAAATTTATGCTATAGTGTTGTAACAAAAGCATGATGTAGGTGATGAGCATCCTTTATACTTCTAGAGTTAGACTCTCCATGAATACCATGCTTAGTATAACTTCATTGAGAGGTAGGTATTTGCAATGAGGAAGTCACTCAAAAATTTTACATAGTACTTGGATTGAAAAAATACCATGGCATATTTTGTGCATCTAGATGTCAAAAAAATCATCTTAAAGGAAGAGTTAGGTGATAAAAAAATAAAATTGGATTACTAAAATTCAATAATATGATGTGGATATCCATCCTACAAAGCTGGTAAGAGGTAGAGTATTGTGTCATGAATTGGCAGAAATAGTAGATATAGATCACATGGCAACTTGTTAATTATCAAAAGTGAACCAAGATGAATATGGTTTTTAGAAGATGTAGATTGGGTAGATTAGCTTTCAATCTACTTCCAATTAGGGGTGTGTCCTCAAAATTTGAATATCTCTCAAAGAAGGAGATATAGGCTATAGGCTCTTAAATATGTTCTTCTACCTAAAGGAATATAGAAAGAAGCTTGATGGAGGTTTTCCAAGATGTGTGAAAGATGATCAAAAACAAAATATTCTAGATGAATTTCATGAAGGGTTGTCTAGAGGACATTACTCAGGTAGAACAACTACAATGAAGATAATCAGAGTAGGCTACTATTAGCCTAGTATTTTACTGACACTTTCAAAATATCAAGAGTTTGTGATAAATGTCAAAGGTATGTGGGAAGTAACAAAATGTATCATTTCCTCTCAGACCAATTTAGGTTGAAGAGACTTTTCAACAATGGGGGATTGAATTCATTGGAATTATCAATATCAATTCTTTAGCAGGTTATAAGTGCATCCTAACTGCTACAAATTACTTCACAAGATGGGTTGAAGCAATGCACAGTATGAAAGTTGATTAAGATATTGTGATTGATTTTATTGAGATCCTTGTTACCAGGTTTTGCATACCTGATGCTATAGTGAGTGATAATGGTCTATCCCTCATTAAATCAAAGTACATTAAATTTGGTAGTAAATATGGTATTTACTTGAAGAATTTCTTAAACTATTACCCTTAGGGGAATGGACTAGTAGAATCTACTAACAATAATTTGCTCAAAATTATAAAAGGAGCATTGAATGATAAAAAAATAAGCTAACATATACTGATAAATTAGGCATTGTGGGTAGATAAAATTACCATGAAGAAGTTAATCAAGACATATCCCTATACACTAGTCTATGGAAAAGAGACCATTCTTCCTAATCATATTGAAATAATTAATCTAAGATTATTTATCAAATGAAAATCTAGTGGAGGTAAGGCTAATGTAGTTGTTACAGTTGGAAGAGCAAAGGAGCAAAGCCTACAATAATTTTCAAAAGCACTTGAAAGAGACTAAGGGATGGTTTGACAAGAAGACCACATTTAGGGAGTTAAAAGTTGAATACCTAGTCCTAATATGGAACAAATATAAGGCCAAACCAGTCAACCATCAGAAGTTTGACTTATTTTGGAAGGGTCCTTTTAAGATTATTGTAGCAAAGTAGAATAATGTTTTTCAACTACAAGATCAAGAAGGGAGAATTCAATAAATCCCAATCAATGGATACAACCTCAAGATATATTTCAAGCAAAATTCTTTCCTTGTATTATATGTACCATATATTATGTAAATACTTTTCTATTTACTTTTTGTCTTTCAAAAGAAAAAATAAGAGAAAAAAAGAAAAAAATCATAGCCATGAGCTATCTTAAAATCATGATTCAAGCTAACTAGATAGAATGGGTTTTCAAATGACTCATGACCATGAGCTAGCTATATGCTACTATAAAATTTGGGTTGACAAAGTTTCAAAAGTTTAGAATTACATTTTCACAATAGAAAGCATGCTGACATCATTATCAACAAAGTAAATGAGGCCCAATATGGAAAGTGTATCATGGTCATGAGGTTCCTCCGGACTGTGGGTAGTGTGGCAAAAGCAAGTGTGAATTTAAAACTAAAAATTATGGTTATGAGCTACCTCAAAACCATGCCACCTTGGATGGACCAAAAATAATTGTGGTCAATAGAAATTCGTCTACCTTGCACCACTTAGGATCATACGTGTGATTGATGGTGTTGAAGTGGAATTTCAACTACTACATATATGGCAGATGATTTCGATAGACTATTTAATTTAAGTGTTGAGGAGATGTTTATTATTTACCAATAACTTAGAGAGAATAGTGAGATTATAACCCTTAGTAGATATGCATAATATTTATAGAGAAGCACATAATTCCTAGAGGATTTTTTAAATCATTTGATCTAGTAGCAATGGCTAGATCTTCCTCAGCTATCAAAGCATCTATAGGGTTCAAAAGTAGCACTGAGAGTTAATTTCAATAAGTAGTGATTAGGATTTTTGATACAATCATGATGTGAAAGAGGAAGGATAAAATGAGGATAAACATAAAAAAGAGGGTATTGCAAGGCTTATCATCATTGAGTCTAGGTTTTATTGCTTTGAAGTCTCTTCTTTCTTTTTGTATTTGTGATTTTGTACATCTCTTCTTTGAATTAATTTTTGTAATAGCTAAGTTCTGTGAGACTAAGCAAAAAGTAATACAAAATATCAAAGGGAAAAACCTTTTTGGATTGAGCTCTTTGATCATTAATAATGCCTTGTTATGGGCTTGCAACTCATTGAAAAGCTAAAACCCTATAGCTTTAAGGAGTAGACCTAATATTAATCATTGCAAGGCAATTTAGAAGGGGAAAATTATTTTTTAACTTGGCTAGCCTCACAGCTAAAAATATTAGTAGTGGACCACACCTTATACAAAACCCACCTTCACCTCAAGGATTTTCTACACCTAGAGATTTATTCAATGTTAGCCATGTTAGAGGTTTTAACATCTGATAAGTTTATCTATGACTAGAAAATAACCATAGATTATTGTATCTTCAAACCAAATAATTATGACCCAACATTTATGGACAAAGATACAAATCCTATATTCTTTTATTGGTTGATCTTTCTATGCAACTAGATCCATGAATAGTTAAGAAAAGTAACGAGGATTTTAGATAATGTTTCCTTTAGATATTTCTCCCATTTGGATTTGATATTCTTTTATGGCATCCAAACTAAAATACCATGGATATAAGTAGTCCCTATGGACTAAGAAGGACACCCTACCTCAGTTTATACATGGACTAGTGTATTGACTAGAAAGTACTCCTATTATAATTTTAATAGGAAATTCTTGGGGCTAGCCCTTAACATTCTGTATTGATAAATGCCTATATTATCCCCCATGTCCAAGTCGGTATTGCAAAACAAATAAGTAAAAGAAGGATATTGGTATATTTTTTCTAAAGGCATAGTAATTAGGTTGTACGGATTCAGTAAGAATCTATTCTTGTTGCCATATTTTGTCATAGAAAATTTATTTGCTTTAGAATAATGTAAATAAATAAATTATATCAATTGCACTTTGGGCATAGGGGTAAATAATAAAGACACATGCATTAGGGGTTATGCATAAGGGGTCGGCCCCAAAATATATTTATAAATTGAAGGTGAATTGTCTTGGAATCCTGGAGAAATATGGAGAAGTATACATGGCGAATTCTAATTATTTTTCTCCAAAAATTTTCAAACCATGGCAAATTGCAATTATTTTTCTCCAAAAATTTTCAAACCATAGTGATTTTTTTAATGTTTTGAGCCATGAATATTGGTTTGCAAAATCTAAAAATGTATAACAAAATTAAAGGACTTAGGCCGACAAGAAAGGATTTTAGCCTTTACAATTTATGATGATCGGTCGAAGACATAAAATTTAATTGGTTGTAGGCATGTTGATCGGTTGTAGACATATCGATCAGTTGCAACCATGGCGATCAGTTGCAGATATGTCGATCAGTTGCAACCATGCCTATAAGTTGCAGCCATGCAGATCGACTTTAGACATGTCGATCGGTTGCAGCCATACCAATTGATTACAGGAATGTCAATCGATTGCAACCATACCGATCAGCTATACACATGTTGATTGGTTGTAGATATGTCGATCAATTACAGGAATCCTGATCGGTTTCATACATACCAATCAGTTTTAGCCATACCGATCGATTGCAAAAATATCGATCGATTGTAGGCATGTAAATCGGTTGCAACCATGTTGATCGATTGCAGGCATGTCAATCGATTGAGGGCATGTTGATCGATTGCAAACATGTTGATCATGTTGAGCAAAGTGTAGCAATAGTATTGTCATTTTTTTCAACACAGTTAGATAGATCTGTTGATGCAGTGGACAGGAAGTTCAAAAGCTATTCAGATGCAGAAGACAGGAGTTCAAAGGTTATTCATAGTATGTACAATGATTTTCCAAGAAGACCGAAGTGGCCCATTTGCAAAAGATCAAAGAAAAAGATAAGTAAGAAAAGTGTCACGATATCGCGACATATACAACAGGCAAGAAAAACTGTCATGATTTCGTGACATGTTGGAAGAGAGAAAAAGCAGGAAAAACTGTCACGATTTTGTGACATGTTGGAAGAGAGAAAAAGCAGGAAAAATTGTCGCAATTTCGTGACATGTTGGAAGAGAGAAAAATCAAGAAAAACTGTCATGATTTCGTGACATGTTGGAAGAGAAAAAGGCAAGTGGAAAAATTGTCATGATTTCGTGACATGTTGGAAGAGAAAGAGAAAGCAGGAAAAAGTGTCACGATTTCGCAACAAGTTCGAAGAAAGAGAACAAGTAAGAAAAGTGTCACGATTTCGCGACATGTCGCATTTTTGTGACTAAAATAGGAGAGAGAAAGTAAGTTTGAAAAGTGTCATGATATCGCGACATGTCACATTTTTGTGACAAAAGAAAGAGAGGAAGCGTACACGATTTCACGATAAGTTCAAAGAAAGAGAACAAGTAAGAAAAATATCATGATTTCGCGACATGTCGCATTTTCGTGACTAAAATAGGAGAGAGAAAGTAAGTTTGAAAAGTGTCATGATATCATGACATGTTGCATTTTTGTGACAAAAGAAAGAGAGGAAGCGTACGAAAGCAGAACTATCACGATTTTGCGACAAAAGCAGAAAGCAAGACTTCGAAAGTAGAAGTGTCATGATTTCGTGACAAAAGCAAAGAAGTAAAGTACGGAAGTAGAAGTGTCACAATTTCATGACAAAAGCAGAGAAGAAGACTTCAAAGGCAGAAGTGTCGTGATTTCACGACAAAAGCAAAGAAGCTAAGTACAAAAGCAGAAGTGTCACGATTTCATGACAAAAGCTAAGTTGAAGACTACGGAGGCAGAAGTGTCGTGATATCATGACAAAAGCAAAGTCAAAGTCTATGGAAGTAGAAGTGTCACAATATCATGACAAAAGAAAAGATGAAGTATACAAAGGAAAAAATGTCACGATATCATGATAAAAGAAAAGATGAAGTCTACGAAGACAAAAATGTCATGATATCGTGACAAAATAATAGAGAAAGCATACGAAGGCGAAAGTGTCATGATATCGTGACATGTATTTTCGTGGCAACAGCAACAAAAGAAGCTACAGAGGTAGAAATGTCATGATTTCATGATAGGTCATAAATGCACAAGTCAAGAAGGAGAACCCAACTGAAATGAGAAGTATGACAGTGGACCGACATCACTATGACATTTATAGGGGTAGTTGAAGCCGACGAAGACCGATGACAGCCGACTAAAATTAGGGTTTACAGTTGTTATGAAAGCCAACTAAGATTAGGATTTACAGCTGACTAAGATTAGGGTTTTCATAATAAAAATATTGTTATAAAAGGAGGGCTATTTGGAGAATTGAAGCATGGTCGAAAGTGTATGAAATACGGTCGTTGTGCGTAGAGAGCAAGTCGTGTCGAATCGTGCTAAGTGTGAAATTTGCAAAGAGAGCAAAGTGTAAAAAAGGGAGAAGACGATCGTGAAGTTTGATTGTAACGAAGTAGAGTGTGTGAAATGATTGCCTAGAGAGATTAGAGTGTGTAGAGAATGCAAAGGTGAAGAAGACCAGTCAGGGTCTTGTAAAAGCAAAGGTATCTTACTATCAAACTTATAGATTCAAATTGAAGTCCAGGTTGCAGCTTAGCATCAGGGGTTGGTGCTCCTTTCTGTTGGTGTAGATAAATAAGAGGTTGGTGCTCCTTCTAGTTGGTGCTGGTAAATCTGGGGTTGGTGCTCCTTTCTATTGGTGCAGATAAATCGGGGGTTGGTGCTCCTTCCATTTGGTGCTGGTAAATTGATTGTAAAGTTACTACTTTTCAAAGGCTAGATTTGGATGGTAGTCCAAGCAGTCAATTTTTGAGTAGTCACATTGGTGAACCTCATTAAATCTTGTGTTGTGTGATGCTCTTTTGTTATACTTGTTGTATCTAGTAATAAGTTTTAATTGTTGCAGTATTAAGAGATGTAAATTTAAGTTTATAGAGCTACACTGATTCACCCCCCCTCTCAGTGTCATTATAAGACTAACAATTGGTATCAGAGCTAAGTTTCTGTACAAGCTTAACCGGCTAGGGTGATCTTGGAAGTAACACAATGGAAGGTGTGTTGAGTGTTAATTTGTCATATTACAAATAATAACACGCAACTTAGAGTCTCGAACAAAAGACTCTTTCTTGCAAAGAAATAATTTATTTTATTTTCCTTCCTTTTATTATTTCTCCAAGTTTCTTTGTGAAACAACTTTTACGTATATAAAAATGAATTTCAATTTAATACATGCAACTGATATATCCCAGAATAACTCAAATCCTGCGAGATAGCTGTTAACAAGGGGCCTTTGTTGATTCTCAATGAACTTTATAATCTTGACTTGTTTGATTAATCAAAAATAAACAAAACTCCTTTTGATGTTCTAATATTCACAATTTATTCTAAGGTTAACTTTGTTCGTTTTATCTCTATTCAATAGTTCTGTTATTTCGGTGTTAGTCTACGACATGAAATTAAGCATATCAAGGAATAAAGCAAAAGCTGTTATTTTGAATCAGCTGGAAAATAATGAAGGATATTAAAATGGTTCACGATCTCCTCCCTCCAAAATCCCAAGTTAAGAGATGAAATCCCCAAAACAACCCAACCGATCAGATCTGTACTAACACACAATCTAATCAGATCGGATGCAAGACTCTAAGGAAAAGAATATAGCTGCATCATTCTACCATTCACCTATCGTAACCCATCCCATGGCGTAAACGAAATAGATACAAGACAAAATGATGCAACGGAAAGATTGACAGTAAAACAATAGTTTTGGCTTCGATCTCCTTTTGATTTTACACACAAAAGTCGTGTTACCAAAGAAAAATCCTTTATTTCAATAAGTAATGCTTTTTTTTGTTACAGTCTCCAGCCCCTGTATCCATCTACATTTCTGCTATTTAACCTTTCTGTCGCGCGTTCTCGGCTGCTCCATGACGCTTCGTTTCGACTCCCGGGACCCTTCGCTTCAATTCCCGCCTTTTGGTATTCTAACCCTTGCGTGCAATCGTAACGCTCGATC
Organism: Wollemia nobilis; assembly: GCA_028583015.1. Taxonomy (NCBI): domain Eukaryota; kingdom Viridiplantae; phylum Streptophyta; class Pinopsida; order Araucariales; family Araucariaceae; genus Wollemia; species Wollemia nobilis. The sequence continues at coordinate 4,249,936 of JAQPPZ010001679.1, read as the reverse complement.
TCTGCGGCCAGTAATTGTTGTTATGAAACGTTACTCTGGTTCTGTCATTTCTGCCACGTGTCCTGCGTCTCCTGCACCTTTCGTAACGCTTTCCCATGGAAATCTTGATAGAATTTGCATTTGGCCTCTTCCGTTTCCTAGCCGCGATAACGCGACATGTCATGAAATCGTGACATGTCGTGATATCGCGACATGTTCTTGGTCCGTACGCCCGTAGTAGCTCGTTGTAGCGATATCGCTACCGACTTTGCTTTGCCTTCTTTTCAAAAAGTGGTAGCGATATCGCTACCACTTTGGTTCTGAGCCTTCCTTTCAAAAAGTGGTAGCGATATCGCTACCACTTTGGTTCTGAGCCTTCCTTCGATGAAGTGGTAGCGATATCGCTACCACTTTGGTCTCGAGCCTTGCCTTCACGAAGTGGTAGCGATTTCGCTACCACTTTGTCTTCGAGCCTTGCGCTTCACGAAGTGGTAGCGATTTGCTACCACTTTTCCTTCGAGCCCCCCGCTTCACGAAGTGGTAGCGATTCGCTACCACTTTTCCTTCGAGCCTCCACTTCACGAAGTGGTAGCGATTCGCTACCACTTTCAACCTTGTGCTTCCTCTCGGCAACTCGTAGCGATGGAGAGACAGGTCGCGATTTCGCGACATGTCGCGATATCGCGACATGTCGCGATTTTGCGACCCTTTCAACACTTAGGCATTTTTCTTCTCTTCTTCATTTTTAGCATCCGGGTCTTTGAGATCTTCCCTAAAACCTGCAAAAACAAAGGTGGGTCCCCACTTCTGGGGTGTGTTGTGGATGAACCACAACAAATGGCGACTCTATTTGTCAAATGCTCTTGAGCATTTTAGTAAGAACCCAACCTAACACAAATCACAAATTTGAAAACATGGGTTAGCCCATAATCAATATAACTAATGCCCAAAATCAGAAGTACATGAATTATCAGAATCATCAAGTACTAGCTCGGTGTGTGCAATGAATTCCTTTCCTTATCATTTGAATTTGATCCACATTCCATCATCGGTTTTGCATGAATGCATATGCGAAATTGTGAATGATTTGCGTATCCTATTGAATATGCCATGAGAAAATGTATAGTCACTCTTGTAGTATTATGTGCAAACATTCAAGGCTGCCAAACCCTCTTAGGATCCACTAGTGAACGGTTCATTATATCCCAAAGTTGGTTATGAGTCCCTACTATCTTGAACCCATGTGCAAGTGGATGTGAAATCGAGAACTTTGGGGAATCGGACTCCCAACCAACCGAGATGAGAGTTTAACCCTATCCTTACTATTCCGATTTAGAATTCTTTACCTCACTTTGAGCAAAATAACTAAACCAATTATGGAAGAAATGGTCAGGCTAGTCTAACCCTCTAGACAATCGGTGGTCTTATTTTTTAGGCAAGACATGATGCCATGCATGGGCCTATCTAACCCCATAATCCAAAACTTATCTTCATTTCTTTGGACCTTGGGGATGACTACCCATCCCTTGCAGAGGACAAGTAGTACGATCCTTACAATCCAATATAAGGATGAGATGGGAAAAATTTATTTATTTTACTTCTTGGACCTTGGGGATGACTACCCATCCTGGTTAGGGACAAATAGTACGATCCTTACAACCCAAGATTTTAAATGTAAATGGAAAATATTAATCTTGTTACTTAGACCTTGGGGATGACTACCCATCCTTTAGGGACAAATAGTACGATCCTTACAATCTAAGACTTAATACGAAATGAAACATAAGAGCTTTGGGGAATCGGATTCTCAACCAGCCGAGATGAGAATTTATGCCCTATCCTTACTACTCCATGTGGGTCCAATCAAAGCTTTGGGGAATTAGATTCTCAACCAACCGAGATGATAATTTAACCCTATCCTTACTACTCCGATTTTAGGCTTTAAGCTCTATGGAAGTGGTCAAAACCACTATTTTTAGGATCATGTTGCATAATAGGATAGACATGAAAACCATTTTCGCCCAACCTTTTCCTCCAAGTTAGGTTTTGATCATTTTGCTCAAGATCCCTTTTAATGTATGAAACGTGCTTGGTCCTAGATACTTCAAGACTCAGTTTCCAACCTTAGGATTTACTTAAATTTATGTTATAACATAACCCTAAGAGGATTCAACATACTCAAATGAATTGCACCTAAGATGCATATGCCACTACGGTGAAATGTATGAAAAGTGAGATGGAACATGAATGCATTATTTCTTGAATTGCAAATGAGATGATTTGTCATGCAAAACTGACTTTTTCATGCATCACAAGCTTCAAATGATCTAAATTAACTGTTTGTATTACATGTGGAGCTTTTACAACATGATTCCAATGTTTCATATTCTCCCAATCTTAGGCATGTGTTCAACATCTAGCTTTTATTCCCCCTTTTTTTTTTTTTTTTTTAAAAGGCAATGAAAAGGAAATCAAAGGAACACCACCGCCTAAATGTCCAACCTGCACACAAACGCAAAAACCCAACATTAATACAAGAAAAACCTGCAATAAAAAATGAATACATACTAACATATCAAATCTGCACATCAAGAAACTAAATTACAGCATTGACACAAAACTAGATATCTCCTGAAACACACACTTAAGTATCAAATCTGCACACAAAGAAACAGATCACAACATTAATACAAAGCTTAGACATGTCAAAATAAAAAAATAATACACACCTAAACATGAAAAATGAAAGCAAGAAATTACAGCGTTATTACATATAATACAAAGCCCAACTACCTCATGCTTGAAAGTAATGCTTCAAGTGCAACCCATTGATAGGTAGTGCCAAATCCTTTCCATCCAAGGTTTTTAGTCTAAAACTATTTTCCCCTAGGATCTCTGAAATCTGGTAGGGACCTAACCAAAGGTAATCAAATTTATCATGTTCCCCCTTCTTCTCATGTCTTTTGTCCCATAACAGCACTAAATCTGAAATTTTAAACGCCTTGGCCTTAGACCTTTTGTCAAACCATATTTTTACAATGTCTTGGTGTTTACTAAAATGAAGCATAGCTTCATCCCTTTTTTCATCCAAGCGCATTAATTGCGTTAGTCTAGACTCAAGTTTATCATTAGTTCCAAAATAATCTTTCATGAAGTGCAGCGTTTGTAATCTGAGATTTGCGGGAAAAATGGGATCTTGTCCATAAACCGAGATGGTAAGGAGATGTCCCTATTGCTTCTTTGACTCCGATTCTATCAGCCCAAAGGGCCAACTTAAGCTTATTGTGCCAGTCCCATGGATTCCTTTCCAACAATTTTTTTATGACAGTCAACAGATTCTTATTGGATGACTCGGCCAATCCGTTACCTTGAGGGTAATAATTGGAGGAGAACTTTAAACTCACGCTGTTATCAAATGCCCAATTAGCAAACTCTAGAGAGGAAAAGGCCGAACCATTATCACTTACGATGGAGTTAGGCATCCCGAATCTAGTGACAATGTTATCTTCTAAAAATTTAATGACCACCTCTGCGGTAGCATTCTTTGTGGGGATAGCTTCGGTCCATCTCGTGCAATAGTCCGTAGCCGTCAGAATATATTTGTGAGCATCGGAGGAATTGGGGCTGATAATCCCAATAAAATCCAGGCCCCATTGCGCGAAAGGTCTGGACTCGATTACGGACTGTAAAGGCATGGAAGCGTTTCTATCTCTATTGGCTGCAGTTTGACATATGTGACATGACCTCACATGAGAATGGGCATCCTTGAATAGTTGAGGCCAATAATAACCGGCTCCGAGGATTTGATGGGCTGTGGCATTAGCAGACCCATGCCCTGTCCCATGTTTACCATGAAACTCTTCGAGTATTCGCACTGCCTCCTCTTGATCAACGCAACGAAGGTAAATACCTTCATGGTTCTTTCTGTATAATGTGCCAGATCTAACTAGAAAATTAGCAGACTTCAAACGCAAGGCTCTGCGTTGAGTAGCATTCAAAAATGATGGACACCTACCATTTAGTAGATAGTACACCACATCTGCATACCACTCCTCCTTGGTTACATCAGCGACTTCATAATGTTGACAAGGAATTGCGAGATCCTGTTCTGCGATTGCCTTAGCTAACCCTTGCCCCCGCACTATCTTCATCGATTGAATCTCCAGATCAAATTCCTGCAAAGTTGAAACCCACTTACCACGCTTCTCACCTAATTCATTCTGAACGAACATGGCTTTGATAGCAGGATCTGGGACGATAGCAAAGACCCTATTGTGGACTATGTAGTGCCTGAAATTTTTTACGGTCTTAACCGGCGCATACATTTGCTTGTCTAGGGTAGAATATCTCGGTTTCGCATCTTTGAGAGGACTACTCGGGAAAGCAATGGGATTTTCAATGCTGCCTTCACTCTTCTGAGTTAAAACACTCGCAAAGGAGTGATCCGAAGCAAATGTGTAGATATAGAAAGGCTTCGTATAATCGGGACTCACCAAAACCGGGGCTTTAGAAATCGCATCCTTGATATTATCAAAAGCCTCTATCCTTTCATCTGTCCAAATGATCTGGACCTCCTTCTTTAGCATGTCGTTCAAAGGTCTTGCTATCTCTGCAAAATCTGCGATAAATTTTTTGACAAAATTGATCTTTCCGAAAAATGATCTCAACCCCTTCTTGCTATTGGGACGAGGAATTTCTTGTATGGCTTCTATTCTCTCGGGGTCAATGGAAATTCCTTCCTTAGATATTATGTGCCCCAACAGTTTTCCTTACGTTACCCCGAAGATGCACTTCTTTGGGTTGAGAGATATACCATGTTCCCTGCATCTTTGAAAGACTTTCTTAAGATCCCTGACATGGTTTTCTCTGTTCTTAGAAAATACAGGAATGTCATCGACGTAAACAATGATGCACTTACCAATAAGCCCTTTAAAAGCAAAATCCATAGCTCGTTGGAAAGTGGCACCTGCGTTCAATAGTCCGAAGGGCATTCTCCTGTATGCAAAGGTGCCCCATTTTGTCGTAAAGCGGTCTTCATCCTATCACTAGGATGGATAAGGACCTGATTATATCCCGAATAACCATCCGGGGAATGACATCATCTCCGACCCGTTTACCTTTTGGAGTATTTCATCGATGGTGGGTAACGGGTAGTTGTCCTTTTGGGATGCCTTATTGAGATTTCTGAAATCAATGCACAACCTTATTTCTCCACTCTTTTTCCTCACGGGGACTAGGTTAGCAACCCACGTGGAATGCCTAACGGGAAAGATGATCTTAGCTTCTAACGGTCGCTTCACCTCTTTCTCTATCAAGGGTTCTAATAATGGATTAACTCACCTTTGTCTTTGCCTGAAGGGCTTGGACTATGGCTTCAGTGGAATCGTGTGCATTATGACATTTTGATCATAGGTTTTCAACTCCTTATAACTCCAAGCAATGCAATCTATGTATTCTTTTAATGCGTTTGCTATGGAATCCTTCTCTGCTTGGTACATGCTTTTGCTATGAATACCTCCCGGGGATTTTCTGCACTTCCAATGTTAACCAAATCACAGGCCTCTCCAGGAGATGGAACCCTTTTACCTTTTCTTGGTTTGCTTCCGATATCAAAGATTTTTTCTAATGAAGCTATCTCATCAGGCATCTGGTTGTTTTTTACGGGATTTTTATCTTTCGAAACTACCTCCTCTACGTCCCTTTCTTCTTCATCTATCTACTTGCTTTTCAAATATACCAGAATTAGTGACAAAATGAAATATGTGCCTGTCACTATCAAATACTTGGAAGTTCGTAACATTATACGGTATCGAGGGACAAGGGACCAACTCTATAGAGAACTTCTTGCATTTCTTATGGTCCACTGGCTTCAACATACTCGTTTGCTACAGCTAGGGAGTCCGCAGACGATTGCCCTTTCTCGAGATCGGAGAAATGTTAAAGGCGTCAAACTCATCTATTAAATCTCCGACCCTAGTTCGGTAAAGCACTGAGCCACTTTGTCCTTGCATATGTATTGTCCCCTCACTTGTTTCACCACCAGTTCCGAATCACCAAGGACTTTGATATATTTAATTTTCTTCCGAATGGCCAGCTGTAGTCCAAGAATCAAAGCCTCATATTCTGCCATATTGTTGGTGGCAGGGAACTGTAGTCTGTACGCAGCGAATATAGGCTCCTGGTCCGAGCATGACAATTCAACACCGGCTCCTGCTCCTTGTCTGGACCTGGATCCATCAAATCTCAAGGTCCAAATGTCTTGATGTCCTTCAGTAAAGTTGTGCCCCATCCTTTCATCATGGGTATTTTTGAGTGCTTCTATGTCCAAACAGTATGCTCCCAACTCAGCTTCAATGTATTGGATCTCGTTCGGCTTGTTGTAATCTGTGATCATCTCTTTGAGTCGGGGTTCACTGTCAATTCGAATTTGATTGGCCACTCCCCTCCAAGGCAGCCACATGTGTGAAGAGTCTGTCACAATGTAACCGTTTAGGTTCTTACTCCAATCTCTTCCCAATACCATGCCATATTTGATAGGAATATCGAGCACCAATATGTCTATGCGTTGTTGAACTCTCGGGTTCCGAATTGACTTGAATATGCACATCACCCGGCTCTCCCTCTTGCCTCCATGGTTGACCTGTCCAATTGCACCACCACTGCTCCTAGAAGGCTTTGGTGTAAGTCCCAATATTTTATAGATTTCTAAGGGCATGATAGTAGCCGAGGCCACTGAGTCTATTAAACAATTGTGCAAGTTTTTACCTGCCAATTCTAATGGTTACCAAAAAGGGAGGTATATCTCGTTTTTCTTTTTGTACAACCACTTGGGACTCGGCACTTTTAGCTTCATGAACTTGTGCGAGATGGATTTAATCCTTTTGGTGAACTCACTTCTTGGCCTAATAATCGGGCCATGTCATACATCGATACATTGGCCCTATTCTTCTTCATATCTTCCACCAAATCGTAAGTGAGCTTTTCTGGATTTGGCAAGTTTTGCATCATCTTAGACTTTTCGACCTTCGATGGAGGAGGGGGATTGACATCTCCTTTAGGGTCGGGGAGGGAGTAATTGATTATTAGGAGGAGCGAGAGGAAGTTTTGGGCTCTTTAGAACTCCTAGTGTAATATTTGTGATTTGCTTTCCCAAAACGTTTGTTTGCATGAACTTCCAAAGCTTCTTCATCTTCGCTTCCAAAAAATTCTACATCCTCCTCTTCTTCACTTTCATGGGAATGTATGACCTCCGTTAGCATAGACTCCGGTTTCATGTGGCCACGGTGCGGGCAATCATTATCACAATATCCTTGCATCTCCACGGTCTTCCGAAATGTCTACCAGGTTGGCAGCGGGATTGGGTACCCGCCCGTTGTTAGGCTGCGTGTTATACATTCCTTTTCCTCTATGATTGTGAGGTCGGTTATGGCCCATGGCCTGATCAACTTTTTTATTGACATTCCCCATTGTTACTAACACCTTGGCCAACGTTTCTTTCATATTTTCTATGGCTGCTTCGGACCCTTGTGGTTGAGGCACTGCAATTGCAGGTCCAGTTGTGTTGGCTGCATTAGCCACCTCTAGACTGGGTACAATGGCTTGGGTTTGGGCAGGTGGATTCCATCCTGGATTCCCATTTTGAATGGCTTGAGTTTGGGCAGGTGGATTCCATCCTGGATTCCCATTTTGAATGGCTTGAGTTTGGGCAGGTGGATTCCATCCTGGATTCACACTTTGAATGGGAGTGATTGTTGGATAAGTCGTTGAGCTTGGCGTGTTAATTGGAGCAAACCCCGACATGGTCAACAGATTATTGCCCATACCGAACCCATGCAAACCCATCGAGTTATTTTGAATCAAACTCTGTGTTTGAACAGCGGCATTCGGATAACCTGACAATGGCGTAACTTGGGTGGGTGTTTGGAAGTTGTTCAACATCGGAGCCTGTGGTGCTACTACCGGTTCATCATGGCAAATTGGCTGTATGGGCCATATTGTCCCATCCCAATCAATTGAGACAATCCTGCGCCTGGCGGGTTCATCTGCTGTTCGAGAGTCATTGTTTCTGCATAAGCCAAAGGAAGGGTTGTAACCTGAGGGTTCCTTCTAGTCAACAAAGATGTTAAAGGATCTAAGGCTCTGAAGTATAGCTGCAAGGCAATTGCAGGGTCTACCGCAAAGTGACGAGTCACATTCGTATATAGCTTTTGAAATCTCTGATTGAACATTCGAATGGGCTCATTGGTTTGTCTTTTGCAAGATACGAAGAAATTGTATGTCATGGAGGGATCTACTAACTGTCTGAATTGCCCTATGAACGCGAGTTTCTAGGTGGGCCCATGAAGTTATGGACCCTGTTGGCAAATTTCGATACCATTCGTTAGCAATGTGGTCTAGACTAGCAGGGAAAACTCGACAGGCAACATCCTCGTGAGTAACCCCCTGCCTAAACATGTAATCTTTATAGATTTGGACATGATCTTCTGCTGTTGTTGGACCATCATGAATGAATTTGGGTAATCCCCTTTCAATGTTTCTAGGCAAGTCGTGGACTGCCTCAGGAATATCTAAAGGGGAACTCTGAGCACCATACCAAAGGGCGGTGGTGTTGTTGTTGTTGTTGTTGGGCCATGTTATTCAAAGGTGTCAACCACTGTGGGAACAATTGGAACTCCTGGGACTGTGGAGACGAGATACAAGCTGGTGTTACTATCCCACTTGAACTTAAGGGTTCGGGCCCACTAGAGGTACTTGAGTCCAAAGAAATCCCTAACTCAAGTATCCTTGGGTGGTATTTCGACTTCTAATGTTTTGTTTTTCGGCCTCCTAGCGGTGGGAGAAAGGCTTTGGAAGATAGTTTCCCCTGTGGTTTTAGACCTAGTAGCAATGTACTCAGGTTGGGCCAGCTTGGAAACTCTAGGACTCTAAAAGATTTCTCAACTCTGTTGCCAGATAGTATGTCTGGTGTTACACCTGCAAGCACAATAGGTGGAAACAAAACTACCCACGTTAATTGTTAGAACAAATCAAAATTGCAAAGCAATACAGAAGGCCCTCCTTCTAGCGCCAAAATGTTGAGTGTTAATTTGTCATATTACAAATAATAACACGCAACTTAGAGTCTCGAACAAAAGACTCTTTCTTGCAAAGAAATAATTTATTTTATTTTCCTTCCTTTTATTATTTCTCCAAGTTTCTTTGTGAAACAACTTTTACGTATATAAAAATGAATTTCAATTTAATACATGCAACTGATATATCCCAGAATAACTCAAAATCCTAGAGATAGCTGTTAACAAGGGGCCTTTGTTGATTCTCAATGAACTTTATAATCTTGACTTGTTTGATTAATAAAAAATAAACAAAACTCCTTTTGATGTTCTAATATTCACAATTTATTCTAAGGTTAACCTTTTCGTTTTATCTCTATTCAATAGTTATGTTATTTCAGTGTTAGTCTCTGACATGAAATTAAGCATATCAAGGAATAAAACAGAAACTGTTATTTTGAATCAGTTGGAAAATAATGAAGGATATTAAAATGGTTCACGATCTCCTCCCCGCAAAATCCCAAGTTAAGAGATGAAATCCCCAAAACAACCCAACCGATCAGATCTGTACTAACACACAATCTAATCAGATCGGATGCAAGACTCTAAGGAAAAGAATATAGCTGCATCATTCTACCATTCACCTATCGTAACCCATCCCATGGCGTAAACGAAATAGATACAAGACAAAATGATGCAACGGAAAGATTGATGAGTAAAACAATAGTTTTGGCTTCGATCTCCTTTTGATTTTACACACAAAAGTCGTGTTACCAAAGAAAAATCCTTTATTTCAATAAGTAATGCTTTTTTTTTTACAGTCTCCAGCCCTTGTATCCATCTACATTTCTGCTATTTAACCTTTCTGTCGCGCGTTCTCGGCTGCTCCATGACGCTTCGTTTCGACTCCCGGGACCCTTCGCTTCAATTCCCGCCTTTTGGTATTCTAACCCTTGCATGCAATCGTAATGCTCGATCTCGTGACCGATGAATCGTTGTTATGAAACGTTACTCTGGTTCTATCATTTCTGCCATGTGTCCTGCGTCTCCTGCACCTTTCGTAACGCTTTCCCATGGAAATCTCGACAGAATTTGCATTTGGCCTCTTCCGTTTCCTAGCCGCGATAACGCGACATGTCACGAAATCGTGACATGTCATGATATCGCGACATGTTCTTGGTCCGTACGCCCGTAGTAGCTCGTTGTAGCGATATCGCTACCGACTTTGCTTTGCCTTCTTTTTAAAAAGTGGTAGCGATATCGCTACCACTTTGGTTCTGAGCCTTCCTTTCAAAAAGTGGTAGCGATATCGCTACCACTTTGGTTCTGAGCCTTCCTTCGATGAAGTGGTAGCGATATCGCTACCACTTTGGTCTCGAGCCTTTGCTTCATGAAGTGGTAGCGATATCGCTACCACTTTTCCTTCGAGCCTCCGCTTCACGAAGTGGTAGCGATTCGCTACCACTTTTCCTTCGAGCCTCCGCTTCACGAAGTGGTAGCGATTCGCTACCACTTTTCCTTCGAGCCTCCACTTCACGAAGTGGTAGCGATTCGCTACCACTTTCAACCTTGTGCTTCCTCTCGGCAACTCGTAGCGATGGAGAGACAGGTCAGATTTCGCGACAAGTCGCGACCCTTTCAACACTTAGGCATTTTTCTTCTCTTCTTCATTTTTAGCATCCGGGTCTTTGAGATCTTCCCTAAAACCTGCAAAAACAAAGGTGGGTCGCAACTTGGGGTGTGTTGTGGATGAACCACAACAAGGTGAAGCTAAAAAAAGGAGGGAAGAAAAAATAAAAAAATTAAGGTTAAGGGAAGAAATGTTTTAAAATAAGAAATTTCGATGAAGCTGGATAAAATCTTAAATGACCAAAGGCCTGCAGGCATCAAATTTGGTCCCGGGTTTCGTCGAAGGAGAATCATCAAATGGACCAAATTCCAGGAATGTAGAATTCGTAAGGAAAGAAGATAAGAAATAGGTTGATCAAGGAAAAATAACTCATGCAAAAGAAAGCAGTAATTCCAGGCCCGAAAGGAGAATTGACAATGATGGATTCACCAATGTCACACATCAAAGAAGAAGAAGACCTATGGCTCCTACGGCAACATGGCAAAGACCATCTCCCAGGTTCAATTATCCCTTTTTTGGTTTCTGTTTTAAATGCAATGGCTATGGACATAAAATCTTAGACTGCAAATATAATGTAAGACCAAGGAATTTCACCAGTAGAAATGCTTTTTCTCCTCTGATGAATTATACAATAGAATGTTATAACTGTCATAATTTTGGGCACATTGCAAGAAACTGTAGAAGTACATTTGCATCAAATCAGTTTCAGAGAAGAAAATTTCAACCAAATAGGATGAGACAAAATAGAAAACTTCCGAAAAACATGCACAAGCTATTGATAAGGGAAAGGCAAAACAAGAGCCCAAAACTACTATCAAAATGGAGTGGAAAGAAAAAGAGCGACTTAAGGAAGAAAAGGAATCCTTAATCGTACAAACAGCATTTAAAGCACAGAATAAATATGTACCATGGATACTTGATAGTGGATGCTCCAGTCATATGATAGGTGACAAACAAAAATTTGAGAAGTTACAGAAATATGAAGGTGGTTCAGTAAAGTTTGGAAATAATGATGGAGCTAAGATAGTTGGCAAAGGTTCAGTTAAAATTAGTGATGGAAAAATTAAGTCGAAAGAAGTCTTGTTTGTGGATGGTTTGAAACATAACTTGTTGAGCGTAAGTCAGATTTGTGATAAAGGTCATGAAGTAGTTTTTAAGAAGCGAGGGTTGTGAAGTCAAAAAAACAAACAGTGGAAAATTGATAGCAACTGGATCAAGGACATCTGCAACTTGTACACTCTCTCAAAGACTTCAGAAGGAGCTTGTTTTATTGGACAGGAAGAAGAAAATTGGTTGTGGCACAAGAGACTCGATCATATCAGTTTTGATAATCTAGTAAAAATCAACTCAAAAATGGCAGTGAGAGATATTCCCACCATCAGAAAACCTACAAACAACATTTGTGCTTCATGCCAAAAGGGAAAGCAAACTAGAGTCACATTCAAAACAAAAGAGTACTACACAAGCAAACCTTTGGAACTAATACACACTGATTTATGTGGACCCATGAGAACACAAAGCATAAATGGTGACAAATATTTTATGTTGTGCATTGATGACTATTCCAGAATGACATGGATATTTTTCTTGAAGCATAAATCAAAAGCTTTTGAAATGTTCAAGACTTTCAAAAACCATGTTGAGAATGAAATAGGAAAGAGGATCAAATGTTTAAGATCAGATAGAGGAGGAGAATTCATTTCAGAGGAGTTTATAGAGTACTATGAAAAATACGGTATTAGGAGACAGTTTTCAGTAGCCAGGACACCTCAACAGAATGGAGTGGTAGAAAGAAAGAACAAGACAATGCAGGAAATGGCACGGACTATGTTGGTTGAAAGTAGAGTAGCAGACAGATTTTGGAAAGAAGCAGTCCATACTGCGATGTATATCCAAAATAGGTACATGCTGAGAACACATGAAAGCAAAACTCCTTATGAGTTGTGGTTCGGTAAAAGGGCAACAACAAAATACCTCAAAGTTTTTGGCAGTAAGTGCTACATCAAAAGAACTGAAGATAATCTTGGTAAGTTTGAAGATAGAGCGGATGAAGGTATTTTTGTTGGTTATTCATCAAAAAGCAAAGCTTACAAATGCTACAACAAGAGGCTAAAGAAAATTGTGGATAGTGTCGATGTTAAATTTGATGAAGGTAGAGAACGAGTAATTAGCTATGAAAAGAACTACCCAATTTATGAAGAGGTTATTGAAGGAGATGAGGAAAATGAAACGAAAAAGATACAGAAAATTGACTCAGATGATTTAAGTTGTGATTCAGAAGTGGAAGAAAATAAGAAATTCAAAACAGGCAACTGGCAGAAAAATCATCCTAGAGAGCAAATAATTGGAGACCCCAAAGTTGGTGTTCAGACAAGAAGAAGAGTAGTAAGTAACTACTCTCTATTATCCAACATTGAGCCCAAAAATGTTGTTGACGCAAGCAAAGATGAAAGTTGGATGAAGGCAATAAATGAAGAATTAGATCAGATTAAGAAAAACAAAACTTGGGAGTTAGTACCTAGACCTGCAAATAAAAATATAATCGGGACTAAATGGATTTTTCAAAACAAATTGAATGAAGATGGACAGGTAGTCAGAAATAAAGCAAGATTGGTATGTAAGGGTTATGCACAAGTTGAAGGCATTGACTTTGAGGAAAATTTTGCACCAGTAGCTAGACTAGAGGCAATTAGAATGTTTCTGGCTTTAGCAGATCTACAAGAATTTCAAAGTTTATCAAATGGATGTGAAATCAGCGTTTTTGAATGGGAAACTTGAAGAAGAGGTTTATATTGAGCAACCCAGATGGTTTCCAACTTGGTGATGATCCCAACTTTGTTTGCAAGTTGAAGAAAGCATTATATGGCTTAAAACAGGCACCTCGAGCATGGTATGCAAGGCTAGACAACTATCTCACTCAACAAGGGTTTAAGAAAGGTATGGTGGATAGTAATTTGTATGTCAAAATAGAAAATGGGCATCTTATTGTTCTTGTTGTATACGTAGATGATATCATATTTGGCAGCAGCAAAGATGAGTCGTGTAAAGATTTAGCAAATAAGATGCAGAAAGAATTTGAAATGTCAATGATTGGTGAACTTTCGTATTTCCTCGGGTTGCAAGTTAATCAAAATAAGAAGGGCATATTTATTTCTCAAGTTAAATATGTGAAAGAGATGTTAAAAAAGTTCACAATGGAGGATTGTAAGCCAGTTAGCACTCCCATGATGACAAGTTGCAAGTTGAGCAAGGATGACAAATCTCCACCTGTTGATCAAACCATGTACAGATCTATGATTGGAAGCTTACTATACCTGATAGCTACAAGACCAGATATTTTGCGGGCGAGTATGCATGGTAGCACGATTTCAGGCTAATCCCAAGGAGACTCATGTGACAGCAGTGAAGAGGATTCTTAGGTACCTCAAGGGTACTATGGAGTATGGGTTATGGTATCCGAAAGGTAAAGACTTCACCCTTATTTCGTATTCGGATGCAGATTGTGCAGGATGTGTAGATGACGAAAGAGTACCGGTGGAGGTGCATTCTATCTTGAAGATAGATTGGTCACATGGCATAGTAAGAAACAAGAGTCGGTTTCTTTATCGATAGTAGAGGCAGAATATATTGCAGCGACAACATGTTGTACATAGGTATTGTGGATGAAACAAACCCTGAAAGATCTTGGTATTAGCTTCAGTGAGCCAATATCAGTTAAGTGTGATAACACCAGTGCCATTAACATCTCCAAGAATCCGGTTATGCATTCACGCACAAAACACATTGCTATCGGGTATCACTTTTTGAAGGAGAAAGTTGCGGAAGGTGAGGTTAAGTTGGATTTTGTTCCAACTACAGAGCAAGTAGTGAGATATCTTCACAAAACCATTGCCCAAGGATGTTTTTGAGTACCTTCGCAATAAATTGGGAGTGGTCACACTTCCCAAGAATTGACTAGCTACAGGGATCACATTCTCAGGGGGAGCATTTAAGTATTTGATTATCTTTTTGCTCATGTTCATGATTTTTGCTAAGTGTAATAAATTTTCCTTGAGAATGTTGTGCATGGACTCAGGGGAGTCTGCAGTAGCCCTTTGGTATTATTGTCAAAGGGGGAGAAGAGTTACAAGAAATTGCACATGTGTTGCCAACAATTCCAAAGGGGGAGATTGTTGAGCAAGGTGCAACAACAATATTGTCATTGTTGTCAACACAGTCAGATAGATCTGTTGATGTAGTGGACAGGAAGTTCAAAAGCTATTCAGATGCAGAAGACAGGAGTTCAAAGGTTATTCAAAGTATGTACAGTGATTTTCCAAGAAGACCAAAGTGGCCCATATGCAAAAGATCAAAGAAAAAGACAAGTAAGAAAAGTGTCACGATATCACGACATATACAACAGGCAAGAAAAACTGTCGTGATTTCATGACATGTTGGAAGAGAGAGAAAAAGTAAGAAAAACTGTCATGATTTCGTGACATGTTGGAAGAGAGAGAAAAAGCAGGAAAAATTGTCGCGATTTCGCGACATGTTGGAAGAGAGAAAAAAAGCAGGAAAAATTGTCGTGATTTCGCGACATGTTGGAAGAGAGAGAAAAAGCAGGAAAAACTATTGTGATTTCATGACATGTTGGAAGAGAAAAAGGCAAGTGGAAAAACTGTCGCGATTTCGTGACATGTTGGAAGAGAGAGAAAAAGTAGGAAAAACTGTCACGATTTTGCGACATGTTGGAAGAGAAAAAGGCAAGTGGAAAAACTGTCACGATTTCGCGACATGTTGGAAGAGAAAGAGAAAGCAGGAAAAAGTGTCATGATTTCGTGACAAGTTCGAAGAAAGAGAACAAGTAAGAAAAGTGTCACGATTTTGCGACTAAAATAGGAGAGAGAAAGTAAGTTTGAAAAGTGTCACGATATCGCAACATGTCGCATTTTCGTGACAAAAGAAAAAGAGGAAGCGTACGAAAGTAGAACTGTCATGATTTCATGACAAGTTCGAAGAAAGAGAACAAGAAAAATGTCACGATTTCACGACATGTCACATTTTCATGACTAAAATAGGAGAGAGAAAGTAAGTTTGAAAAGTGTCACGATATCACGACATGTCGCATTTTTGCGACAAAAGAAAGAGAGGAAGCATACGGAAGCAGAACTATCACGATTTCATGACAAAAGCAGAAAGCAAGACTTTGAAAGTAGAAGTGTCATGATTTCATGACAAAAGCAAAGAAGTAAAGTACGAAAGCAGAAGTGTCACGATTTCACGACAAAAGCAGAGAAGAAGACTTCGAAGGCAGAAGTGTCATGATTTCATGACAAAAGCAAAGAAGCTAAGTACGGAAGCAGAAGTGTCATGATTTCATGACAAAAGCTAAGTTGAAGACTACGGAGGCAGAAGTGTCATGATATCGCGACAAAAGCAAAGTCAAAGTCTATGGAAGTAGAAGTGTCGCGATATCACGACAAAAGCAAAGACAAAGTATACGGAGGCAAAAATGTCATGATATCACGACAAAAGAAAAGACGAAGTCTGTGGAGGTAGAAATTTTGTGATATCATGACAAAAGAATAGAGAAAGCGTACGGAGGCAAAAGTGTCATGATATCGCAACATGTATTTTTGTGGCAACAACAACAAAAGAAGCTATAGAGGTAGAAATGTCATGATTTCATGACAGGTCATAAATGCGCAAGTCAAGAAGGAGAACCCAACTGAAATGAGAAGTATGATAGTGGACCGACATCACTACGACATTTACAGGGGTAGTTGAAGCCGATGAAGACCGATGACAGCTGACTAAAATTAGGGTTTACAGTTGTTATGAAAGCCGACTAAGATTAGGATTTACAACCGACTAAGATTAGGGTTTTCATGATAAAAATATTGTTATAAAAGGAGGGTTGTTTGGAGAATTGAAGCATGGTTGAATGTGTGTGAAATACGGTCGATGTGTGCAAAGAGCAAGTCATGTCGAATCGTGCTAAGTGCAAAATTTGCAAAGAGAGCAGAGTGCAAAAAAGGGAGAAGACGATCATGAAGTTTGACAGTAACGAAGCAGAGTGTGTGAAGTGATTGCACAGAGAGAGTAGAGTGCATAGAGAATGCAAAGGTGAAGAAGACCAGTCAGGGTCTTGCAAAAGCAAAGGTATCTTACTGTCAAACTTATAGATTCAAATTGAAGTCCAGGTTGCAGCTTGGCATCAGGGGTTGGTGCTCCTTTCTGTTGGTGCAGATAAATAGGGGGTTGGTGCTCCTTCCAGTTGGTGCTGGTAAATCATGGGTTGGTGCTCCTTTCTATTGGTGTAGATAAATCAGGGGTTGGTGCTCCTTCCAGTTGGTGTTGGTAAATTGATTGTAAAGTTGCTGCTTTGCAAATGCTGGATTTGGATGGTAGTCCAAGCAGTCAATTTTTGAGGAGTAGCCACATTAGTGAACCTCATTAAATCTTGTGTTGTGTGATGCTCTTTTGTTATACTTGATGTATCTAGTAATAAGTTTTAATTTTTATGGTATTAAGAGCTATAAATTTAAGTTTATAGAGCTACACTGATTCACCCCCCCTCTCAGTGTCATTGTAAGACTAACAGATCGATTATAGGTAAACCGATCGATTGTAGACATGATGATCATCTGCACACATGTCAATCGACTACATTCATGATGATCGATGGTAGAAGTGATGATCGATTGCAGGCATTTCGATCGACTATAGGTATGATGATCGACTACATGAATGATAACTTATTGTATGCGTATCGATCAGTTGTAAACATGTCGATTGGTTGTAGGAATACCGACAGAAAGACATAGTTATACAACCAACTGTCTTATGTTGATAAACATGGCTTTACAACTGATCGACTTATATCGATAGACATGACTTTGCAACCAATCGTCTTATACCAATAGATATAGCTCTACAACCGATTGGATTATGCCAACATATGTGGATCTGCAATTGATTGACACCTCTATAATTGATCGATACCTCTACAACCGATCGATACCTCTGCAACCAATTGACACAACTCTATAATCAATCATATTATATCGATAGACACGACTTTGCAATCGATCGACTTATGTTGATAATCTTGGGCTGATCGACACTCCTCTACAACCGATCGACTTATGTTGACAGACACCTCATAAACCTTGGTAAGTTTTTCGTTGTTTCAGAGTGATGTATGTTTATCGGTACCCACTACAATATATATACGGGTAGTATATGAGGCAATTTGGGTGAGAAAAATAAAATCATTTATAATTTGAAGGTGAATTGGGAAGGAAAACGAAAATCATTTATAATTTGAGGTCGATGAATTAAAATAAAAATATTTTAATTATTTTCAATGGCAGGCAAATTTACCCTAAAAAAAAATTAAAAAACCTTAATAGAGCCAATTTACGATATTTCATGCTTATGAATAACCCTGCATGCATTCATCCTTTTAATATGGAAGATAACTAAGAAAGGTCAAAATAAGAGTATCTCTACATCCATGAAAATACTAGGCTTAAGAGAACTTCCTCACAAGGTATGACCTTGACAATAAGTTTTTGGATAAATTAAGGTAAATTAATGAAGGGAAACATCCAAAATATCAAAGAACAATGAGGCCTCACATTGAAAATTTAGGAATAACAAATAAAATTTAGAGATAGAATGGATATAAAAAAAATGGAGGTATTTTCCCAATGGAGATATTTCTATGACCATCTGGTAGACTATGATCCAGAAAACAACAAGTAACATGTCCTTAGTGAGTCAAAAATCCAATATCTACAAAAGGAAGAAAATGGGATGGGGCCAAACTATTTGAGTGGTGGAGGATGAGGGTTGAAACAGATACCACTAGCTCTAAATATGGAAATATGATGGGTTTTACAAATAAAGGAAGGCCAATAATGGTAAGAAGTTGGCACTAAGTTTTCAGAGCACAATATCAATAGGTGAAAAAGATAAGGGCAAAGAAAACTAAAAGGAAGTAGGTACATAAAAGGGGAAATAAATTCAAATAGATCCACTTTGTTCACCTCTCCAAGCCCAAAATCAAAATGGCACAATGGAAAATCTCTCTTACATTGCTCAAATAAAATGGTTTGTATTTCAACCAATGCTTGAGCAGCTACAAATCTATACTATAGGGGCAAAAATTATGTAAAAGTTAGGCTATGCTAGAAAATATCTAGAAAAAGTAAAATATATCCCAAAAGTAATTCAAGTTCACCAAAGGTTTAAATATTTATCCCTAGGATAATAAGACACAATGCAATAAAATTCTAAATGCAGGGTAACGTACAAGCTTGTTTTCCCTCTGATCAAATTTACTAGCTCAATTACTCCCAAATCACCACCTCCACTAGCATAGGTAGTGGCAACACCATAGCCTCAACAACTAGATATAGTTATAGAAGATAGTTCTTCTTCCCCTATTGTGTTTAAGAGAAAAACAAAGGATTTAGTAGGAGAAGCTACCAAGGAGGTGAGTAAGAAAATAAAGTTAGAACAAACCTGGAAAAAAATGAACATGCATAGCCTACAGAAGCAAAACAACCAAATCCAAATCCAACAAAGTAAAAATACCCATAAAATAACTCAGGTAATATTTCAGTCATTACTTCTCCCACTCGTTCTCCTCCAAGGTCCCCAAAGAACTCCCTTTCCCCTTCTTAAAATAAATGGAAATAACTCCATCTCCTCAAGCTCATACATCCCTCCATAAGTTTCCTCACCACCTTCATCACATCCTTCATCTCCCATACCTATTTCATTAGAAGCATAAATTTCATCTTTCCCAACTCAAACCTCTTCTCCTCTAATGGTAACATCTTTACCTATCAAAATGGTACAGCATGTATCATTATCTCCTCCACCATATTCCATAGTAGAAGCAATGATATCAACTCCTATAACTTCAAACTCTTATTTTGACCATTCCACCTTGTCCAATTCTATTTGTGTCATATTTGGTTACTATCTCCACTTCTTCCACTAATCCTACTACCGCAATATATCAAAAGATAAAAAATATTTCAATTAGTGCATGATATTGGTGGAATACTATGTTTGCAAAGCCCTCTAAAAAGTCTTCCCACTAAATGCAGACCATGGTAGTAGATATAATTGCTTGTAAGAGAACATATCTTATTATCACCCCTTTGGTAGATAAGCCTAAAAAATATATGACCTTGGAATGCTACTATATAGAGGAGTAGACAATGAATATAAGTAACTACCCATGGAGGATGAGGTCATGGCTGCTAAGGCTTATATTGGTACAATCTATTTGCAAGGTGACATCTATAAGGAAAAGTGTGAAAATTTGAAAGTAAAGTTGCAAGGATTGGAGACTTCTCTTAAGAAGTAAAATAATCTAGAGAAAACACAGATGAATGAGATCAAAAATTGGTACTACAAGTTTCAAGAATCTACCAAATATAAACAAGAATTTGAAAATACCTAGGCTCAGAACAAAGTTTTGACTGAATAATTCAGCCAACTTCAATAGTATCTATAAGTAGAAAAGGATAAAGCTTCAATATTATACAAATAAAAGGTAAAACAAATAAGGAGAGAGATATAGAATTATATTCAAAGGAAAATCTTAGAATCCCAAGCTATCCTATTCTTCCTATATGATATCATTGACATAGTAGTACAAGCCAAAAAAGACATTGTTGTAGCTAAAAAGGATGTGCAGTCTAATATGGCAATAGTAAAAAGAATTTATAAATTGGTTAATGTGAGATTCAAGACTAAAGCTAAAGCTATTCTAAAAAAGTAGTGGTGTTTTTATAGAATGATTTCCAAGAATTTCATAAGGAAGAACAATATTATATTTAAAGTATGGCAACTAGATGATAAGTTAGAGGCTGGGCTAAATAGGATTGTTCAAGCTATAAATGGAATTATACCATATGGTTTTCCAAGATTTTGGGGTGAAGACTTTCAATTCTTGGGAGTAGAAAATATTCAAGCTAGATTTACCTCAATTTTAAAATATGGATCTAAGGTTGATGGGTGGCCAAAACCTCTTCAAAAATATGATGTGGTCCAACTGATTAAGGAATTGACAAAGATCAAAGATGTTGTAAGTGAATTTTCGATAGAGACCCTCATATATATTATAAAAATATGGTTAAGTTGTAGTACACTCACCAAAAAATAACAAATATATCAGATCCTTCTTAAGAATCTTGGGATGGGGCCTATAAATATTTAGATGACTTGGTCCAACTTTTAAGTGATGAAGAGGATCAGGAAGGATATGAGGAAGGAGAGCCTCAAATTGAAGAAGAATAGGACATAGATGAATAATACTAGAAAGAATATGTTGAGGGAGAACAAAAATAAATTCAAGAAGAGGGAAAAAAGGATAATAGGAAGTGTAGATTGAAGAAGAAGAGCAAAAATAATAAGAGCCACTAGAACAAATAAAAATTGTTGATACAGGGGTAGAGTAATAAAGGTAAGAATAAACACTAATTTTGTCATGAATTTAACTTGGATGGGTTCCTATCGTAGAAAAAGAGGTATGACTATTCATAGACATGAGGAAAGCCTAAATAAAGCTCTTATAAATATTAAAAGTCTAAATTCATCTCTCAACTAAATAAATTTTGTCTTTTGTTTTTACTTCCACATGAACTGTTGCTCTTTGATAAATGTTAAAATTCAAGAGAGTAACAGTTATAAGGAGGTACAATTAGAGATTATTTTTTAAACAAGCCTTTTACTTTAATTCATTCATTCCCATTCCTTTCACTTCTTTCATTCCATGCATTTATACCTCCTCCATCCACCCTTTCCATGTATTTTTATTTTTTTCATCACCACTTTACTCATTCATTTCCTCTTTATTTTTATCTCATAATAAATTCCACATTTCCTTTCATTTTTTGAATCTATTCATCCAATGAATAAGGCTTTGAGTTCTAAAACTTTACAAGAAAAATCCCCTAGGAGGTGCCAATAATGTAGGCTAAAATGACTACATCACAAAGAATACAACCAATGTTTTTAAAAATTGGCTAAGTGTTGAAGAGAAGCCTTAAACCGTGGTCAAAGACGAGTCACAACTGCTTAATGGGAAGAATATCATGGTTGTGAGATATAATTGGTTCAAAACCACACCCATTATGATCAAAATGAGGTTAAGTCATGAAAATATCATAGCCACAAGGTTTTTTCTTGAATCACAATCGAAATAAGAGCAAAGAGTTCCTAGTTGAAAGGATCATAGTTGTGAGATTCCAAAGTCTCAAAATCATGATTTTCTACAAGACCACATTCAACATGGTTAAAATATGACATTTCAGAATAATGAGCATGACTGTGAGTCATCCCTCATAAGTAGTGGTGAAAAGCAAAAAGCTAAAAATCATGGATGATGTACTTAAAATGCTTGCAAAAATAATTACGCTCAAAATAATGAATTTCCTTCAAACCGTGGTCAAAATGATCAATGTGAGCAAAAGGTAATTTTGGATCATGGTCATGAGTAGTCCTTTGGAATTTGAGGTCCCAAAACCATGATTTTCCTGAAGACCATGGTCAATTTGGTAAATATAGTAGAAATTCAATTTTGGAGCATGACCATGAGCTTGGCGCTTGAAAGTAAAGAACTTTTCTAAAACTGTGACTAGATTGAAGAACAAAGTATGCTTTTCAAAGGATCCACGATCATGAGCAATATTCCTATCATAGTCAAAATGGTTAAATAGATCCTTTCATAGGAAGAAGACATGATTTAGAGCCTTTTTGGAGCTATGATCAATATTTTTATTATCGTAAAATTTAAGAAGGTGCATCATGGCCATGAGCCAGACTTGCTCAAGAAAGTGCTAATAGATGAAAACCATGGATTTCCTCAAAATTTTGGTCAAACTAGTCAAACACCTCCAAGTTCAAAAATTAGGCACAATTTTGAGAAGGCAAATAAATAAAGCTAAGTTCTCATGGCTGCAATCAAGGTTATCCAAGACATCAAAAGTGAAGGCTAAGGTATGGTTTTGAGTAGGTCAATAGACTTTGACCAAAAGACGTACCAAATATCACCTGTCAAGATCGATCATGTTCGTTCAAATTTAGATTGATGAATGACATCGATTCTTTTCTAGAATTAAAAAATAACAATATTCTTACCATGGTAGTGGAATATGAAATGATAGAGAAGGTGAAGCATCTCGATTTGGAGACTTCTGGAACAACCTGATCACCAAGATTATGTTGTAGGATCTATGGTGATGAGCAACTAAAAGAATAGGGGATAGCTTAGATTGAATATCTTCCCATTGATCTCAATTATTTCAAGAAGCATGGCTAGAGGCCACTAACTTCAAGCAAGTTACAAAGAACCAGGTATAGTTTGAGATATCCTTGTAATGCTCATATTCATGAACAATATAAAATTATATAAATAGAGGTCAAACGCTCACTTTAAATGGTCGGATTTAAAGTGTTTGCTTGCACTACTATAATATCTTCTACATATTAAATAAAGGATAATTAATCACAATGTTTACCTCAAATTTGTGCATTTTATTCACAATATGGTAATAAATTTGTGAGGTTATTTATGTTAATGTTGCTAGGATAGTTTATTTTGTAAATATTGGATTGCAAACCTAGGGTAATTGGAATAATTCATATCTGAATACATATTTTGAGAAGTCATTTCTATTAGTCTAAGTATTGGTTTATTCTACTAATATTGGATTGCTAGTACCTTGGATGTTTGGAATGATTCTTGAAGTATGCAATTGATCCTTAATTGTGAAGATAGAAAATGTTGAATGTTGTTAGTTTCTATAATTTCTTCATGCTTGATATGTGAGAGGTTTTAGTAGAAGCCTATGTTGTTAGCTCCATCCATCCACTTTTCATTTTATAAATCTCAACCATTATCATCCCTATCCCTTTCCTTTTACTATTCTAATTAAGCTTAAGAGAGTCAAAATTATGTAAGTTGACAAGGAACCAACCTACTCTAGAGGTTGAGTCAAAGTTGTTTTGATTCATCCGATGTTGGGTGTAGCATAGGGGTGTAGTATTCCTAGTGGGGAGGTGATTTTCTAAATCTAGGAATGATCAATGTATGAATTCCAACTCGGTTACCAAATCGTACAACCGTACAGTCCTCCGAACTACCCTTTGATGATGATTGAACAACTTGTACGGATGTCAAAATATCACACTATACGATTCTAAATCATACAGTGGCAAGGGTTGTACACTTTTACACTTAGCCAAACTAACAGAATCAGTTTTGGAGGCTGTCGTACATAGTTTTGTAACCGTTCAAGTCGATTTCCTCAGACTACCAAATCGGGTAAGTTTATCTCCATCGCTTTGTTTACCAAATTGGGTAAGTTTTCCTTGTACGATTTGTACAAACTCTGGTGTACGATTTACATGAACTGAAGGTACATTTAGGTGCCAAATAAGATGCTCCTATACCTCAATCTCTCTCTTAGGAATGTTTTGTAATGATTTAATATGCCAATCAATCCAATATCCATGACATGCAAAACATCTTAACAGGGCTTGTGAGAGATTCCATTCATCTGATTACGTACAAAAATCATACAATAGGGTTCATAACATCTTCCTCAATGCTGCCATGCTCTCATATCATTCCTCAGGTTTCACCAATGCTGATCTCTATCAAGAAGTTGCAACAATGCATAAAACTAAGCTAAAACAATTACCAGAAAACACATGCAATCAAGATTTCACCATAACTCATTATCCATCATTGCCAGGATCGTACACAACTTGTAATAATGTAGTTATATTCCATTATGTCATCCATAGTATTACAACAAGGTTTTTCTATCAATCCATTGCAATAACTCAGAAGTAAACTAGCTATTACAACCAGTAAGTACTCTCTTCATATCTATCAACAACCAAACCTACGAATTTGAAAATGGGGCCTTATATAACATTGCCCAGGCCATTCCAAAGTGGTTCCTAAGGCAATTAGTTATTTACAACTGCCCATTCATAACAAAATGCATAAAATTAGACTTTTACTAAGTCTAAAACCTTAATTTAGCAAACTCATGTGCCATTTTATCCCAAAATTACATTTCCTGTGCATTTCATTACATTTTGGTGTGCCTTGTATGGTTTGCTCCTACCTTGTACAATTTGACCCTACTTGTATGGTTTACCAAAACTTGGGTAAACTATCAAAACTATCAAAATGGAGCAAATCCCTTGATCATTTTCTCTTCTTCTAGGAGGAGGATTTGTTGCCTACATCTGCCCCCCTTTACTTTGGTCGGTGTCCTCACCGATTGTCCTTTCTGCTTTAATTGAGCTTCATAGCCCATAATTATCTCTTGTAAGTTAGATACTTTACCCTGAAGAATTGCACATTCATTCTTCAACTTGGTTGCGTAGCCTCCCATTTCCACTGCTTTCACCCCATGGAAATTGGCCTTCTCTTCAGCAGTATTCAAGAATTCCATCATTTGCTTTTCCCGATCGGTGGCACTACTCTTCAATTTTTCCTTCAAGTGGGCTTCTGTTTGGGCCACCACCTAAAGTTCTTCATTCTTCCCAGCAATAGTCTCCAGGTGGTGATGAATATCTACCTCCAAGGCATGAACAGTCTCATCTCTGGCCTTCAACTGTACTTGCTTCTCCAGGACCAATTCATTGTATCTTTTGTTGTCCTTTTGGAGTTCTTCAATATGTTTGGCCTATGTTGCCACTTGCTCATTCTTCTCGGCCAACTGAGCTACCATATGATCATCTTTTACCTTGAGTTGTACCTCCAACTCCTTAATCCTATATTCTGTTGTTTGGGATATTTGTCGCTTCTCTTCTTCAAGCACATTAACTCTAGTTTTCAACTTAGTATTTATGCTTGTCAGATCTTCCTCTAGTTTCTTTATTTTCTCCTCTGTTGTAGCCTTATACTTTTGCAATTCTTCCTCCATTGCAATCAATTTAGTCCAAGTGGCTTCCATCTCCCCTCTTTGAGCTTCCTTGAGCTGATAAACATGCTCCAATCCAATGCTCAACCACTCTATCCAATGTGTGAGAAATTTCAACTTCCTCAGAGTGATAGCCAAATTTGTAGTGACCCTCTTGTACTCCAATTCTCCTGTGTTCACTGGACAAGTTGGGTGACTAGTTCTATCCAAGTACAATCTTGAATACTGCCTATAGTTGGTCATCACTCCTTCCGACAAGTCATCTCTTTCCACCATTGTAGTTACCTCCTCTCTAGGTAACTTCCATGGGTGTTGTACATGAATATCTGTGATTCTTCTTGTACGCTCCTTGTTGCTCACCCATTCTATTATTTTCTCTAGCTTGTGAGACACTTGTTCCTCCCATAGTTTTAATTCTCCCATGCGTCCAATACAAAACTATAATTTGGCGTTGGCTATGGCATCGCCTATCTGTGAGAAGAAATATTCCACATCATCTTCTACTCCACTTGCCTCCTCTTCTATTTCAATTCTACCGAACTATGGTACCTTCAAAAGGTAGCTTGTTCTCATTCTCCATCGTTCCTCTTCTGTAGGAGTTTGTTCTTCTTCTTCTTCTTCCATGTGGTGGCTAGAGCTTCCCCCAAGCTCTCAAAGTGCTCTCACTGTATCTATATTTTCCCAAGGTGGAGTCTATTTTATGATCTTCTTCTCCTCCTCACTATCTTCTATATTCACAACCTCCTGTTGAGATTGTTGTTGTTCTATCTATTCCTAGGATTTTTCTGGTTTAGTAGAGCCCACCTATTGCTCTTCTATTCTTGTTTGGGCTACTTCTTGTTCCACACTGCCCTCCTGTTGTTCTTCCATCACCTGTTCTTCTTCCTGATTGGGCTGAGTTTCTATCACTACGATTTGTTCAACAATAGGTTCCTTTTGTTCTTGTGATGCCTTTACCTCTTCTTGTGCATCACTTGGGTTATTCTACTTTGAACTTCCTCCCATCATGAATTTGTAATGGGGCTTCTTCTTATTTTTATCCTCTTCTTCTGAAGCTTCCTTTCTTGCTTCAGTGTCCTCCTGAGTGGTGACTGCCACTTCCTGTGCTATTTGCCTCACCTCCATATCCTTCAAAAATTTTGAGGCATCTATGATTTCAAATTCATCCCTTTGGAAAATTTGTGGAGATTCCACCATATTCTCAGCTACTACCCAACTCCAGTCCTCCAGCTCCATATTTTTTGAATCCGACTGTTCTTCCTCCTACTGATTCTTTTGTGCAGGCTCCTCTTGTTTCTCTGAAATAAGATTCTTTGCCATTCTTTCCCGTTGTCATCTTGTTTTTATTTGAATTGGGCTTACTTGTCTCTCCACATTTTCCTCCCTTTCCTAAATTGGTGGCTGCTCCTACTACCATTGTTGCACTACTTGATCCAATTCAGGTTCTAATATTCTTGTTATTTTCCTTCGATGATGTACATCCTCATCATTCGAAGGGGTGTCTTCTTGTACCTCCACAGCCTACTGATCCCTCTTTGTTCGAGGCTTCTCTGGAGTCACCTTCTTAATGGGTATTGATTTCACCCACCTCAAAATGGTTGGTTGTCCTTCCCCAACTTCTCGAGGTTCTATCAAACCTGGAAAGTGGATTCCCAATTTTGTGATAGCATTCAATAATAATCCGATGGCATGGAAGGTCATTCCAAAATTATTTGGTCTCTTCATCAGTACTTCATGCATTTTCCTTTCTAGATAGGTACCCCAATCATACCGGATTCCTTGGGTTATACCTTCTACATACTGAGCCATCCAAATTGGCATCTCTATGGACCTTGTGTCACCTGATAGTCGAGCCATAACTATATTCATCGCACATGGTCAATCATCTCCTTTTAGTTGGCTCTATTTGATCCCTCGAGTTCCCGCACCCGAGATCTTTGTAGCAGCCGATGACTTCACATTAGTCAATGTAGTAATGATGTGATATGATTCAATCAGATCCACAAACTTCTTAACTATCTCCATGCCATATGCTAGCAATCCGAATGTCTTTTTGAATGCATCTGTTGTCACTTCTATCTTCACCGACCTCTTGTCCACATTAATGAAAGCAGTTCGAGTCACAGGATTATACGCCTAGACCATCTACAACAAATAGTTGTAGAAGAAATTATTCTGGTGTGGTGGTACTTGTGCTATAATAGCTACACCAGCTTTCTCAAACTATTTTCTCCATGGGTGGTTCCTATTTTTCTTATCACTCCACCATCGCCTGCATGTATCTGCTCCATGCTACACAAATGCAATATTTGTGATCTCCATCTAACCTTCCTCAGGTCTGCTACTCAGATCCTCATCCTAATATAGAATGTGTACTTCACTTCTTAACTCCCTTCTTGAGGTTCTTTCTTGTGCCATTCTCTCCTCTCGGTGCCTTGGTGGTGTTCTTCTTTGATCAACTCACCAATAGTTCTACCTTCTCCATGACCTATATCCTCCTCTCCTCCAAGGATGAGTACCACGCCAATCACGATACTGAAACTATCACCCTTGATACTATCATGGATATGCTTCTCTCTCGTGTAGGGGTCCAGGTGACCTTTCTACTCTATTGGCCATAATCCACCTTAACCGACGTCCGAACTCTTCTATTGAGATCATTCTCTCGCCATTCTCCCGGTTAACTTATCATCCAAACATCACCATATCCACAATTAGTAGCATTCCTAAAATCATACAATTTTACTATAAATCATACAATATGCTCCCCCTTGTACGCTTGTATGATTTCACCTTCCACAACCACTTCCAGATCATACACTACTTCTCACCGTTCAATTCTTAGCCTTCAATCCTCAAACTGCCACAACTTCCTCAAATCGTACATCTATGACATGAAATCATACAGAGTGGCACTACTCCATACAATGATGCTTTTTGGCTACCTCCCTCCATGGAATCCATACAATTTTGTACGATTTTGTATGATTTGTTAAAACTACCCAAAATGGCCTAAAAATCACCAAGAATTGTACTATCTTCTCCTAAAATCATACAACTCACCTTCCAAATCATACAATACGACTTTCCAAACCCTAGGTTGTAAAAAAATTGAAAATTTGACCTCCTTTGTCAAATATTTCACCAACCCATTTTTCGGATTGCCCCAATCTTCCTTTTTAGTGCTTTTTGGTAGCAATTTTCCAACTTCTCCACCTCTGGTGCAATTTATCTTCAATTGACAATTTTTTTGGTTGTACTCTATGGCTATACGGACTTCTCCTTCCTTCCACTACCTTTTTCCAGCCTACTTTTGCCTGATTTGTTTGATTCTAGGGTTTCAATATCTCTTTTCCTTGCAAATTCCCCTTTTGGCTCCAAGTTATCACTGTTGCAAACCTTAATGCATGATTTTTCATCACCAGGTCCATACTTGGCCACTTTTTACCATTATTTCTCCGTACTTTGTGGTTGTACTTCAAAATTTCCCTTTCGTGGAGTTAAACCCTGATTTTTCTCTGCCTCTTCCGGTTTGATTTCTTCAAAAATGAAAAGTACTCCTTGGTGCTAATTGAAATGGGTCCTCATAAATTTGGATTGCTGATGAAATTTTCCACCCATATAGTCTCCTTTGTTAAGTGCACACTTTCCACCTTCGTCCTCCTGAAAGAAATTCAAATCTCTTTGTACGGTTTAATGAAATTTGCAATTTTACCTTCTATTTAAAGCATTTCAAAACCCTAACTAAACCCTAATCCAATTAACCCTAAATTGCACCACTTTGCATGTTTTCCCTCCATATTGCATGGATGATTGACAACTCAACATGTTTTTGAAAAAAATTGTCTTTTTCTCCTGCTTTTTCCTCCAACCGCTACTTTTTCCCGTGCATGCCACATTAAATGGGTAGTTGAAAATCATACAACATGCTTAAAACCATATAGTGTACGATCCAAATCGTACAACATGTCATTTTGTATGATTTCTCATGTCCTTTTGTCAATTTTGCTTGTACGATCTCATAACTTTGCTTTTGTACGATCTTATACTTAGAGAATTTTTTCAATTTTCTCTCTCTGAAGAGGCCGTCATTTTCAAGTTTTCAACCTACTTCCTTCTTAATTGCGTCTCGAGGGATTTTCACAATTAAGGCACTTTATTTTATTTTTCTTTTTTTTTTTTTTCAATCCTAATCTATTTACACTTACCGTCTTGGCAATCGTACAGTGACATTCACTTGTACGATCCCATAAAATTCTTCTCTTGGAGGTTCAACTATAATGTTTTGAGTGGTTGTGTCGCCTATCGGTATTTGTTCCCTAGGCTGATCCATATCCACTTGTGATGTTATCGAATTCCCTGGCCTTCCTCTTTCGTGTGTACAATTTGGAATTGTACAATTGCAAGCTAGAGTATCTTCACCTAGTGTCCTTTCCCCTTGCCGCATAGGTGATTGGTCCCTTGGTAGCGATGTCCTTACTACTCTACTATAATTCGAGTGACTTCTTCGCCTATCCCCTTGGATAAATTCTAGCTCCAAACTTGGCGATCGGATTCTTAGTTATCCCTAGTTTCTTTCATCTACAAACTGTACTCTTCCTCTACTAGAAAGGCCTCTTCCACGTGAGTGTCTCCCCCATCCTATTCCTCTTGATATTGGGTTTCTCTGTGCTAATGGTGATTCCTCCCTTTCCTGGAGTAAGCCTCTACCACCCATTACTCATTGGGGTCCTTGTTGTATTAAGGCTGGTTGTCCCCATGTATGTTGCCTTGCAGGATTTGGTAAGATTCCCCTCATTCTTGGTAATCCTCATAGATTCCTTGTCTAGTTCATATAGGCTAGGGGTGTATCTCCTAGCCATCTAGGGGTAGGGGGTCAGAATATTCCTCACCCTCTTCCTCCTCTAATTGTAACATCACCTTGTATTTATTCATTTTGTAGTTGAATACCTCCCCACCGGTCATTAAAGCACACACTTTTTTGTTCTTGAAAGATGGCCCATTATCTGATATTATCTTAGAAGGGACCCCAAAATGACTTATGATATTATGGAGTATAAATTTCGCAATCCTTGGTCCAGTTGTTGATGTTAAGGGAATCACTTCTACCCATTTAGTGAAGTATTATGTGTTTGTTATGATGAATGTGTGTCGGCCTAAGGATGAGGGTGATATCTTCCTAATTAAGTCGATTCCCCACTATGAGAATGGCCATGCTACTTGGATGGGCTACAAAGCTTGTGATGGTAAGTGTGTTAGATTTGCATGATGCTAGCACTTACTACATTTCTTGGCATAATCGTAGTAGTCCTTTTACATTATGGGCCAATAGTAACCCATTCTAAATATGCACTTAACGATGGCCATACCACTAAAATGGCCTCCACATGTTCTATCATGAGCTTGTAAAATTACCCTAGATGCTTCCTGGGGCTCAAGACAACAGAGTAATACTCCATCATATCCTCGTCTGTAGAGGATCTCTCCTAGCAAGATGTATCTTTTTGCACTCTATTTGAGCGCTCATCTTTCAGTATGAGACAAACCTTGAGGTACTATTCCAATATTTAGGAAGTCCCGCAGTTGGGAAAGCCAATCCTAATAAGCCACAACTTCTATAGAATAGACAACTTGCTCTTCCTATATTTCTGAGGTAGTGAACATGGATTGAGGAACAAATCTATGGTATATGGTTTCACCACACTCCATAGGTCCTTGGGAGATCAAATACGCCCAAGAGGCTGTTTGCAAGAAATCTCTGGCTACAAAGGACCAATCCTAATTTGGCTTAATTTTTATCGTGTTGACTGATTGTTGATTGTCAAAAGCTTCACGACATATTGCTGAGTGCGAAAGCACTTTCACATAAATGGTTGTAAAATCAGCAAATTGATTATGAAATATTAAGGATCCCAAAGATTCCATGGTGTCTGTAAATCTATTCGATGTACGAGGGATTACCTCGATGTCGTACCATTCCAAATGGGCTAGGTATGTTTCAACAAGTTCCTTGTAAGTCTTCAAGAGTGGGCACCTGTATTGGAATAGTACTTTGACCTGGTTTACTATGAGCAAGGATTCACCAAATATATTTAATATTTGAATGCCCATTGCTATGGTTGTTTGGAGTCCTAGGATCAGTTCTTCATATTCTGTGTTGTTGTTTGTGCACGGGAAGTCTAGTTTGAACGATAAGGGCAATGGAGCACCCTATGGTGTGATAAATATAATCCCTGCTCTGCCTCCTTGTTCACACTTCAAACCATCTAAGAAAAATGACATGTATCTTTCTTTCTTAGGTTTTTATAGCTCTAGAAGATCTGATAATGCAAAGACCACGTCATGAAGCAATTCTATGGTGAGATTTTTGTTATCTTGAAGAGGCGCCTCTGCTAATTAATCTGCTATGACTTGTCCCTTGATGGAATTTTGGCTTATGAACTCTAGAAAAAATTCTATCAATAGCATGATCCACTTTGTGGTACGTGTATTTTTATATGTCTTGCTCATCATGTACTGTAAAGGATTCTATTTTGATATGACGTAGGTCATATGGCTCAACATGTAGTGTCACAACTTTTGAGTTGTAAAGACCACTACTAAACATAATTTTTCGACATACGCATATCCTAGCTCATAGCTCACCAAGGTGCGACTAATGTAATATATGGCTTTATCTTTGTCTTGTGCATTATTTTGGGCTAACATGGTGCCCAATACAAAATTAGTAGCTAATATATATAGTAAAAATGGTATGTCTGGCCATGGTGGAGCCAATACTGGTGGTGTTGCCAAATAATTCTTGATCTCTACAAAGGCTTTATGAAATTCTTCATCCCAATAAAATTAAACTTCCTTACGTAGCAACCGATTCATAGGTCTACATTTATTTGATAATTATGTGATGAATCTTTTGATGGATGCTATCTTGCCTTGTAGGCTCCTCAACTCCCTAATGTTGGTAGGGGCGGTCATTTCTAGTATAGCCTTTACCTTTGCAGGATCTACTTCAATGCCTCTCTTAGATATGATGAATCCCAAAAGCTTGCTAGAAGTTATGCCAAATACACACTTCTTAAGATTCAATCAGACATTATGTTCTATGAGGCAATCAAATACTTGTCTAAGGACTTTGGCATGCTCTTGCCGCAACATGGACTTGGCCAGTAAGTCATCCATGTAATATTCTAATATATTATGCATATAGTCATGGAATATGTATGTCATGGCCCGTTGATATGTGGCACCATCATTTTTGAGATCGAATGGCATAACTTTGTAACAGAATGTTCCCCAATGGAGTAATGAAAGTAGTTTTATGTTGATCTTCAAGCTTAATCTAGATTTGATTGTATCCGAAAAAACCATCCATTAGAGAGAGAATTTTGTGACCTGTGGTTGCATCCACAAGAGCATCTATGTTTTGCAATGGGAATGAATCCTTTGGTGTTGCCCTATTCAAATCCTTGAAATCTATGCAGATACAGACTCTTCCGTCAGGTTTTTCCATGGGTACCATATTTGATACCCGCTTAGGGTAGTTGATGGGAACTATGAATACTGCATCCAATAATTTTTGCAATTAGTTATTCACCATCAAAGCGATGGTTGGATGCATTTTCTTCAATTTTTTTTTGATAGGCTTCTTCATGGGATCCAATTAAAGGTTGTGAATGACTAACTTTGGATCTATTCCTGGCATATCTTTGTAAGTACAAGAAAAAATGTTTGGCCTCTCTTTGAGGAGAGGAATTAGAATGGCTTGTTCCTCTAGAGATAGACTTTCTCCAAACTTGAATCTCCTTTGTTGGGTAGGATCATCGCTAATTTCCACCTCAAAAGTTGCTTCTATAGCCATATGTGACCCATCCTCTAGATAATGGGGCATGGGTATTAAATGAATATCATCGACAAGATTCATGGGACCTAATGACTCAGGTTACAAACCAACATGGAAGACATCATACGTGCAACCTGATGCAAAATGGAATGACTGTAACATCTCTTCATTGGGTAAGAGGTCTTCCATCTCTATGGGTGAATTAGCGCGATCCCAATAAATAACCTCTACATCAAGATTCAATGATTTGGTAGGATCTACTGGATTATGAAGTGGAGTGGTCAAATCAATGGATATCATGTTGATGGATGGGATGAAATCTCTAGGACCACATGGGTGTAATCTTGTATCAGGTGTTTCCCTTCCATACTCACGATGAGGTTCTAGAGGAATGGTAATTTTTGGATCTGGCCTATGAGTAGGGTGGACGATAGGATCATTGGGCTCTAATTGCTCTCTAAATGTAGGCAAAGAGGGATTGACCATCCGATGAATGGTAGCTAGGTAAATAAGTCTCCTCAAAAATCAGAGATGAGGGTCTATGGAACGGAGTGCCACCTCTCTCTCTACTAGCTCGTTGACTTACTGCAAGTGGTGAGGTCCAAGATAAGCCATATCGGTCTCATACTCAAAGTCATCATCACTTATTTAGAAACCATTAGCATTGGTATGCAGTCCTAAGACAAGGGGATCATGTCTTGGCCCCAAGTAGGCCATCTCTATTTCATCTTCATATTATTTTTCACTTATGAAGAATCCATTTGCATTTGTATCTAGCCCCAAAGTCAGGGGTTGATGACCTAGGCCTAAGTAAGCTCTTTCTATTGAGTCTTTTGGTTCATAGTCAGTTTCAACTAATGTATATCCACTCTCATTGTGGATAGACTATGTGAATATTTGTAAATAGTGAGGCCCCTGATAGGCTAAGCCGAGTTGCACCTCATCATCACTTGCTTCATATCCATTCTCCTCATCCCATGAGTTTTACCCTCTTGGGGTGGAATCATTTGAGGTATTTGGATGATAAGTTTCTATAGGTGGTATGTTTACCGTGGCCACTTGTCTGTTGCTCAAATTTGTTGTTCTTAGGGGGTGATAAGGAATTAAATCAATGTCTTCTCCTAACTCTATGCTTAATCTTTCCAATGCTGCGACAAGAGAGTCATATCGACCTTCGATATAATAGCCTAAGCTAAATCTGTCAGAGGGAAGATGATATAGTGGATCGTAGGACCGCCTGCACCCTTGCTCATATATGCTAGGGCCATAGCCATGCCAGTGGTAATTCTCAAAGTATCTTAGAGAAAACTCGAGGTTAGATAGGTAATGAACATTGACCATGAATAATTTGTCACCATCCTCTTCTATGTCTGACGACTTATGAGCGCAGTCCAAGATGGTATAGATAGAATTGGTTTGGTTGGGAGGGATTCCAAGTGGAACCACTATTCCCACAGGTGGCCTCAAGTCCTTAGTCCTTCCTATGTCTTGGGTAGACTCAATGATAGGTGTAAAGGTGATGTTCTACACAAGGTACTCCCATATACCTGTGCTTGCCAAGTGTATTGATGCATGCAATGTGGATGACCCCATGGATGATACTGGTGAAGTAGGGTGATAATCACTATCTTCATCTTGATCTTGAGGATCTTCCTCTTCCATAGGACTTGGCATTTTAGCAATGGCTATAGTTGGATCTTCCTTGGGCCTTTCATCCTTAATTAAGGGCACCTTTAGCTTTTGATTATCTTTTGGTTTTTTATGTTGATGGTACTTTAGAAGCATTAACGATCTTGAGTGCACCAGGAGGTGTTGATGTGCTTGGGTATTTTCTTACCCCTTTGTCTTTGTTATCCACTTGTGTGGTTGGGTATGAATGTGCCACGTACAAGTGAGTAGATAGGATTACAAATTCTTTTGGAATGTCCACCTGATTGGCATATTTAAAAGGCTCTTCATTAGCCAGAACCACATAGACTTTATTCTCGTGCACATACTTGACACACTTGTGCAAGATCGAAGGCACACACTTCATGGCCCTTATCCAAAGGCACCCTAAGAGGATGTTGTACTACATAGCTCCTTACAATACATGACACATCATGGGGATGGTCTTGTGCCCCACCTTGATGGGTAGGACTATCGTTCCCATAGTATTGCATAAAGCATCATTAAAATATCTCAATGTGTAAGCTCCTAGAATGATATTGGACTTGGGTATCTTGAGGTGCTCTATTGCAGTTGTTGTAATGATGTTTATCGATGAACCTGTATCGACAAAAACCCTCTTGAAAGGTAAGCCATTGATTTCCACTACAATGTTTAGCGGAGGGTTTGGTAAGGCACCAGGAACTATCTTAATCTCATGATCATAAAATCGAATTACAGGTTCTTGGCATTCTTGCACTTGTCCCACAAAGTGAGTGAATGCATTCGCATCTTGCGGTTGGAGCTCAATTGTTCTTAAAATATCCATTAGATTCTCCCTATGCTTTAGGGATTGTTGTATGATATCATAGATGAATAAATTAGATGGAGTCCTCTATAAGTTTTGCTCCAATATACTCTGAATAGTTACCACAAGTCGCATTGGTGGTTCTGGAAGGTTATATTACCTCTACCTAGGAGCAGTTGGGATGTTCATAGGAGCTGCAGGTGGTTGCGGTTGACCATACCACCTAGTCCTTGTTTCTATGTTAACAATCTCAACCATCCCAATGCATTTGTGGGTAGGTATATCAGCTCGAACCTGATTGAATTGGACCCCTTGCTCTTGAGGGACCTCATGATTGGGCAATGGGTTTTTGTATATGCCCATTTCTTTGTTATCAGGAGCCAGTGGATTGTCAACTTTAAGCTCTACCACCTTAATCATCTTTTGTATTTTATGCTTAAACCCAATGTAAGACTCAATTTCATGCCCCGGTATCCTATGATAAGGGTAAAATTGATCTTACCTATATCCTTTTGGCTTAGGATGGTTGGGATATATAAGAGGTATATTAGGAAATCTAATCCTCCTGGCCTCACTCAACTGATTAAATATTGATTGCATTGATTCTGTCAAAGGTGTGAAATAACGAGGTGGCTTGTGTTCTCAGTTTCTTCCCTAATTATTCTTTTGGTCTTTATTGGCTGGCGAGGGAT
This sequence comes from Wollemia nobilis, assembly GCA_028583015.1. Classification (NCBI taxonomy): domain Eukaryota; kingdom Viridiplantae; phylum Streptophyta; class Pinopsida; order Araucariales; family Araucariaceae; genus Wollemia; species Wollemia nobilis. Next base: position 4,213,342 of record JAQPPZ010001679.1, on the reverse strand, counting down.
GTGCTTGATAGTTCTATGGTTGTTGTGCACCCCCATCCTTGGGTGTAGCTAATACAACTTGATTGATTGGAGTAGGGTTGGCCTACTTCTATTTATACTTATCATTCTTACCATTCTTGTTCCCCTCCTTTTTTTTTTGGAGCTTAATGGTTCCCTCATCTACTTTTATTTCTTTTATGAGCTTGGCCTGTGCCAAAGCTTCTTCAAACTAAGGATACTATTGAAGTTGTAGCAATAGGGAGATATGTTTAGAAAAAATTTTGGTGAACATGCGAATGATCTCTTCTATGGGAATAGAGAATGATAATTTTACCATGACTTTTCTTCATCTATTCCCATAATCCATTATTGGATCATTATCATACTATTTCAAGTTGGCCAAGTCTAAAAGGTTCACCTTCTTATTGGAACCAAAGGAGAAATGCTTTAAGAATGCGTTTACTAGTTGTTCAAAGTTGGTTATGCTATGCTTAGGTATTTGGTTGAACCATTGAGTGGCAGCACCTAAAAATGTCATTATGAATTTTCTTAGCATGAGAACGTCATTGTCTTCAATATGAAAATAGACGTTGATAAAATTGGTGACATGCTCTTGTGCATCCTCTTCACTCTTAAAATTTTCTAACCTAGGCATATAAAAGTGCTTAGGATATGGAGGGCTAGGGATTGATGGGAACAATGGTTGATTGTGTATTTTTCTCAATGTTGGTGAGTTCCCAGCTACCTCTTGCTTCTCAAAGGCTTTCATATTTTCAGCAAGCTCTTGAAATTCCTTTGATGCATGGATTTCCTCTTCTTGTAAGCCTACTCGTAGTGGCAATGGAGGTAACTCTCTATCCATTTTATTTGTTCTTTTTTCCTCCCTCTTATGAGGGGACTCAGGATTATGATCCTAGTTTGTTATGTTTGCCCTTCCCCCATTAGTTGGATTCCGTTCATGATTTTGTGGGGGATTTCATTATGGGCTATCTTGTCTAGTGCGCCTCTCCTTAGGTGAGTTAGCATGTCTTGTTATTTGGTGGTCACCAACATTTGTCTATAAATTTTTAATATCTAGCCACTCATCCTACTCTCTTAAATGTTGTTCATGTTGGCGCAACAATATTTCTCTTTGTTTCTATTTTTCGAGAGTTTCTACTAGCTCTTGCTCCTTACGTAATGCATTTTATAACCACCTCATTCGATCATTTTGTGTTGTCATAGAAGACTCATGTTTATCTAACCATGTTCTTATTGTCTTGAATCAAATATTCCTCAACGAGGTTTATGTTGTATCTATACTCTTGCTAGCTAATGTGACTTGTTCAGTGTACTTTTGAGTATCCCTATGGTCAAACTCCAAGTGTCTTCTATGAGGTTGCTCTGAGGTACCCCCATACTAGGAGGTGTGTTTATAAGTCATGGTTCATGAGCTTCTAGATGTAGAGCTCTCAGTAGCTATAGTTCTTTGAGTTGGTCAAGCAGGAAATTGGTCCAATCCATCTAGCTGTCTTATTTTCCATGGCTGGTCTCGTGGGGTGCCATTTACTCCTATGAGGTCATAGTCTATGGGAATATTTCATTTTGTGTGAAGGGTTTATTATATTTGATTCCCATGGGTAGATGTAGCTCTATTTTCTTGCCCTTCAGTAGGTAAACCTATTTCATATATTTCTTGTGAGTCTTGAGGTGTTGCAATTCTTGTTTGTCTTCTTGATGAAGAGGGCTTGGTGGTAACATGTTTTCTCCATGTGGATGGAGATGTAGCAGTATCGTCATCCTTATATGAATAATGAGTCTTAGAACCCTCTTTATGTCCATGTGAAGAGGAAGACCTTGAAGCTTCCTCACGTATTTGAGATGTTTCTATGTGTTTAGGGGAGGCCCTTGAGGTCTCCTCATGTCTCCTTGATGAGGATGGATATGAAGCTTCTTTTTATTTATGTGACTTTGTTCCATGATGTGGTTACTTATAAGTAAGTTTCACAGAGTTACATCTCATAGTATTATGGGTAGGTCATTCAATGTTACTATGACTCCGCCTATGGGTATGATTTGCTTTTGTCTCTACCTCGGTATCAGACCGAGGGTGCTTACTTCTTGTTTTGACCATGTTATCTTATGAATTAATCTTTTGAGTTGTAATTTAGGAATAACCACACAATACCAAACAAATGTTTATCTTGATTACCAATTTGAGTGTGCCCTAAATAGTTTGGTGTGTTTTGATGTGTCATTCATTCAATTTCTTGCTCTTGTTCTTGGATTAAGAATGATAAGACTCATCCATAGTGATAATAAAGTACACTCATGCCAAACATGATTTTCTCAAAAATAAGCTAGGGTACACTACTGAAGACCCAATGTAGGGTTTTCCTAGCTCTTCCACTCTGAACTAATGATTGTTCCAATAGTTGGAGACAATTTGAGCACAAGAAACTTAGTATCACTATAAGTAATTTTCTCAATCCATTTCTAGGAATCTCTAGGGGGTAAACCAGTGGAAGGAGATAAATTCCAACATCACTGGACTGAATTGAATGTTGGTGATGAAATCCAACTTCCCAATTTTTAAATGAGACATGTGTGTGTGGTGTTCATTTTAAGATTGTGTAACATAAAGTGCATCATATAGCAGCAATGAATCTTTCCTATATACCTAAGTACAAAAATACATTTCAATATTTAGAAATATGCATGAACTACTATGATTTGTATGAGCGCACTTTATTTTGTGCAACTATGGCCTCTAGGAGGGCCTCAAAGCAAGAAAAAAACATACAATGTCTAGCACATTGGATTCTAGGGTGAATGTTTTAGGCATAAGCCACTATTCCTAGCAATGTCTAGTGAAAAATTTAAAAGAAGATCTAAGATATGCGAAATGATTAATTCTTTCTCCTTTTATTCTTTCAGTTTCCAAACATAAATGTGCTTTAAGTTCTCTATTTTAGACACACAGAAGCAGAAAAAAAACTATAAAATATTAGAAAAGTTATACCAACCTTTGATCCAGCTTAGAGAGTCAGTGTTTTGACCTCTACGACACTTCAGTTATGGTCGTTGTTGACCAGAGTGGTTGGTTCTTGGTTGTTGTAGCTTAGAGTAGCTAAGCTCTATTGGTCATTGTAGCTCAGAGCAGCTAGTTTTTGTCTGTTGTAGCTCAGAGCAGCTAGACCTACACACAAAACTAAGTTAGGATTCCAATAGAAAATGAAAAATTAGTGGTGGTCCCTCCGTGATAGCCATTTGTAGCAACCCCGGGAATGCACGCACCAGTCCCCTTTTAAACCTACTTGCAATGTTATTTAAAAACCCAAGATGAAATGGAAGACAAGAAGAAAAAGCATATAACACGAAATAACAAAGATGAATCTCTTTATTGATATTGAAGCTCGGTTAAATGTTGATCCCTCTTAGGGATACCCATTTTGATACTATAAGTTACAAATAGGAAAAGAGTGCCCCTTCTACGAATATGTGGTGCGCTTATAAAAGCTTTTTGGTTCTACACATGAAAATGTATGAGGGCTTACAGATGCCTCCTTATCTAGGTCTATTTCCTAGAGGGATCCCTTTTGCTCTCATATGTTGCAAACTTTGTCCGATGTACCTGTGGCCCTATAAGAAATGAAACAACAACACATGTTTAGGTGTCTAAGAATGTCTCCCTGGATGAGGTTTTTAGTAATAAAATAATTTAATGGAAATATGATGAAACTATGCCATGAAATCATGTAAATCTATGCTAATGATATGAAAACATTAAGAAACAGAATAAAAGAAGCTATGTCTATAATCTAAGCTAAGCCTACGAGCCACTATCCAAGATAGTGGTCGCTAAGGTAAACCTTGCTCTCTTTGCCCCAAATCTATGGGTCAAATCCTATATCTAATGTTGAAATAATAGGTGTTATGCTCTTCAATCCGTTAGAGCTTCGCCATACATGTGATCTCAAAGAGAAATTTCCATGTCTCGAAAGCTCTCCTAAAAAGATGTCTCTCTCCCTGATATGATAAAAGATTCAAAATATTGGTGCTCTTAGGCTTGCATATTTTATAGTTTGAAACCCTAGGTCTATGTCTAAGCCCTAGAAATGAATTTCTCATGTGTAGTGCAAGTCATCATGAGAATATTTTTTCCATTGTCCATGTTTGAAGGCTAGTTAACTGAAATCTAACTGCCCACTTGAGTCTTCTATGCAAACTGGCCGTTAGCATGAGAAGCTTTTCTCCCTTTTTTTTATGTTGGGAGGTCAGTTAACTTAAGTCTAAATGCAAAATCAAAGCTCCTATGTGAACTGGTCATGAAAAGGAATGCAAAGTCACTCCCATTCATCTGTATTGCATGCAGACTACCACTTTTGCCTATGATTAGGCCTGTTTGTTGGAAAACTATTTCTTATGGCTTAGTCGTTGTCATCTACAGTGACTAAGATCTAGCCACTATCGTCTGCAGAGGCTAAGTTTTGGCCACTATAAGCTTGAGCGGCTAAGATCTAGCCGCTATTGGCTTGAGCGGCTAAGCTTGTATGGCTTGAAAAGGCCCCAAATGAGTGGTGATAACCATTGTTGATGCTTGGAAATTCCAATATTATGTCTTATGATATTATGAATGTGTCTATGTGAGTAGCTCCCCTAAGCATGACATGATTTAGGTGTCTACACATTGTAGCATCGATTCACTACAATTAGCTTCATCAGATCAGTGAACAACAAGTACATAAGGTAAACTTAATGTTTATTATTTTATTTATACTCTTTTATTCTTGATCACTTTATTTGTAGTAAATATTTAGGTTTTACTATTTCTTATAGAGGGCCTCACATCATGGAGCTCTCACAGGTATTACTAATATGTTTGTTGTATTATTGTGTGTAGATATGAAGGTGTTACATCAACATTGGATAGTTGTTTAAGTTGGAGTGGCCTGGCATGAGATATCAAGAAGCCCACTCAATTTTATTGGGAGCAAGGATGCACCTGAAGACACCACCAACCTTATTTTCTAGGGTTTCAGATAACCCTAGCCATTGTAAATCTATATCAAAAGGATTCAAAGATCCACATTGTAACAATGGAGTTTTTAGGCTCCCCCATTAATATAAGATCATTCATTGTGCAATTTTGGGTTCTTTGTATTCAATTTATTTAGAATTATTTGGTGTTGTGTTTTTGTATCCTCAAATATAACACTCTTCTCATCCCTACAAAAGTGTCCTTAGGTCAAGGCTAATAGTGGGGATCTTGAAAAACTAAGAATGTTAGATTAAGTAAAGAAGAACAAGTGAAATCAAATATTCAAGATGTCTAATCATCCAAGAGGAAATTACATTACCCAAGAAAATCATCTTCATAAAATTACATCCACCTAAGAGGTTAGTACCCTCTAAATTTAGTGTACTATCTCTCTATGTATGTATGCATGTATATATCTTACATGTTGCTTGTATTATTTGTTGCATTTTTAATTGCTTCTAAGTACTTGCTTTCACAATGCTTTTGCTAGTTATATTTGTCCTTGTTTCTTCTATACCACTACCATATCTATCTTAATATCTAGTTTATTCTCATAAGGGCACCCATATTTCTTCAATCCAACATAATATTCCCCACTCTCATAATAATATTGAAAATTTTGCTTTATTTAGACTATTGATAGTGTTATATTCAACAAGGATGTGTTGTGTCCTCCTCGACTCATCCAAATTTAGGTAAAACAACTTAGTGAACCTAATGTGAACTAGTATTTTTAAATGGGTCTACACCCATATTTATCATTCACACTTGGATATATATGAGTAATCCTTATACTAATAATTCATTGATGAATGGTCAAGTTTCCAACAAGAAAATTCCAATCAACCATAATCCTAACCATGGGATATATGATATTCAAACAACATACAATACTATCAATAATCACACCAATCAATATAAGCCTAACTATAATTATAATAATGAGGAAGAATATATTAATAGTATAACCTATTGAAAAGAACCAAGTTACCATAGTTATCAAGATAAATCAAATAAATCTAAATGTTAGGATATAGTTTCATATATCATATTTTGCATATTATCCTCTATTACTTTTAATTAAATTTTGGGATTTTTTCTAGTTAGTTTTTTAATCCTGTTATTCTAATGACTTCTACAAGATTCTTTTCCAACAAGATTCTCATGAATGAAATACAATGTACTTGTAATCAATGTTGATAAGTGAAATATGAATGAAGTATTTTATGTTATACTCTATTTCCAACATTATGTATTAGAGAAAATTCTATTGATGTTCATGCACTATGGGAAAATATTTTTGCTTAAAATCATGCTAAGAATGAGGCCATTTAGGCAATATGGATAAGATATTTTTAGAAGAAATTATTTTATTAATTATTGGATATTTTTGGATGATGTCACAAAGACCAAAGACCTATAAACAAGTAATTTAATTTGTGAATGCTACTAGACACTATTTTTGGATATTCTCATGGAGACTAGATATCTAGAAATGAGAAGAACACTACTCCACTAAAATTTTTCACCAAAGTTCATGCATTCCAATAAAGGTATTTTAGAAATATATTTTAAAGTTATTTTTGAAAAGAAAAGTTGGGATCAAACAAAATACAGACACCAATCAAGAAAAATATTCTACAAATAAGATAAGTATTCTATAATTTAAATTAGTTAGAAAGAGGAAAGATGTCTCAAATGCAAAATAGGACATCCACTTGGAATATTTTTGTTTAAAACACATTTTAATGGAGAAAAAATATGTTTCAAATGCAATATAGGTTGTCTAGTTAAGACGTTTCTTTGAAAGTCTTTTTTAAATGTTGAGAAAATTTGAATGTAGTTAATTTCTACTTTAAGATTATTCAAATGCAATGGAAGAACTTTGAAAAGAACATGTTTAAAGGTTGAGATAATTTGAATGTAGTTAATATATAAATTAATATAATGTGATTCCGCATGAGTGTGGTCTACCAGTAAGGATGCCACTTGCATTATCAGTTATGTGACCCGAGTTCAATCCCCATGGCAGATGTGTATAAGAAGTATTAAACAAAAAAAAAATATTATGTGAATGTAATGGAAGCATTATGGAAATAATGTATGCAATACATTCATTAAGTAGGAAGACCAACTTTGTTTTTACGTATGATATATGTACACATTTTTATTAACAGTAATATTATGTTCAAAGGCATAGTGAAATAATTAACCATTGGTCTCACTTGTAGACATGGAAAATTGACCCACTTCAGTGGGAAATCTTCCCTAAGCCCTCTAGGGGGACCCCTTAGACTTGCCTAGGGCAAGGACAAGGCTTTCCCTCCTCTATTTTGCATATTTTCCCTTTTTTTGCAAAATTGCACCTGGTCCTTAACGGGGTGTGACTTTGCATTGCAATATCGCGGTCGGCTTGGACGAGATGCGATTTTACCTTTTTAGGTTTTAGTGCATTAAAACCCTATTTTTTTTTGTTGGTGTGTTTTACGTCAGTTCTCCTTGGTTTTCCTGCTCTTTTTGCCTTCAAATATTCTATATAAGGAGGGTTTGATTTCACTTTCACACACTACACACAACATGATAACATGATATCACACAAGCTAACACACACTCATTTTATTCGACACTTAACGATTGTATTGCTCGCATTTTATTTCTCACAAAGTGTTTTGTTTATTCTACATCTTCTTCTTCTCTTGCAAGAAAATTTGGATTTTGGAGTTTGATTATCTGTTGCATTATTCTTCTTCGCTCTTGGTGGATTGTTCTTGGATCCTAAGGAGAAATTGACCATCTAGTAGATCTAAAACCCTTATATTTTACTTTTGCACTATTTTATAGATGAATTCACTTTTTTGCATGCACATTTAAGTTTTATGAGTGACATAATTAAGCTTTTGCATTCATACTTTATTTTTTGTATAGTTTATGTGAAATCGTGCTTGGTCTACTATAGGGTAATTTTTTTTCTAGCATTATCGTGAACATCCATTATGGGGTGTGATTTTACCTAAGACTGAACTGGTAGAAATATTCTATCCCTATTTTCCCCATTGCATTCTAATTTATATCTAGAGCATAGTGGAATATTTTATTCTATGATTTTGCATTTTGTTCTACTGTATTGCATTAATGCTTGTTTTCCTCCAAAGGTCAATTTCTGCTTTTAATTATCAAAGGTCAGCTAAAATGACCTAGGGAGATTGACTGCTGCACCTCCAAGCATGATTGTATAGTAGCCTAAGCATACCCCCTAATCCTAATTCCATTTTCAAGTGTTTGCTGAGTTATCTTGTAGGAACAAGTATTATCAATAACTTTAGACAAAGATAAAGATAAAGATAAATCACCCGATAAGCTAAGTGTCTTGATTAATCTTCTAGGCTAATAATTGAGTGCTTTTGTTTCTATTATAAAACCCTAGAATTAATTTTATTAAATATATTTAATTAATTCTAGGTTTTTAAAATAAAATAGCATATAGTGTGCACTTAGGGTTAATTCTATTTGTGCGTCTTTTGTTGAGCCCTTGCTTAAAGGTTACTTAGAACCCTAGGTTAGAAGAGCATTTAATAAATAATCATTCTAAGGTTAGCTCTTTTATTCCTATATTTTTGTATTTTTGCATTGTTCTTTATCATTTATTATATAGATCTAAAAAGGCCGAATCTAGGTATTTTATCTTTAATCGAATACATCAAACATTCTTGAAATTCCCGTGGACTTGGAATGAGTCCTTAAAGTTATTCCTCATGAACCCTTATCCCCCTAGAACTGAGTTTAGAGTAAAACCACATAAGATCCTATGGTTCACCCCATAAAGGTCTTCTTGTAGATCTAGCCTTTTTGGAAATCATACATAGTGGGATGGTTTTCCCCCCCTACATCTTTGGTGAACCTGACGTGAACACCTCATTTTATTTTAAAACTTCAAGCAAGATAATTAAATCTATTTGTGTGGTTGGAGAATTTTAATAATATATTTAATTTTTTTTTATTGTTAGCATTCTCTTCTATCCTTTCTCTTCTCTAATGGCTCCTATCCTTAGAATTTAGCAAAAGTATCTTGAGTCTAATTGTATTCTTCTGAAAGATGATCAGATTGATATAGAGGATCCTAACATAGATCTATAAGAATAAGACAACATGGATACTAAGATAATTTTTAATCCTTATGAGGGACCTAATGGTAGCTTTATCTTTTCATCATTTGAGCATATTTGGGGTTTTATGAAAGCTAATAGGGATAGGATATTGGAAGGCATGGAGTAAGAAGCTTGCCTTGATAGATATGAAACTCATTATCCTCCTCCAATAAGATCCCCTATGCTTAAATAGGAAAACCCATAGCCTAAATTAGTACATATTGATAATTTGAACTCAGCTATTGAAACTACTACAACCACCAACATTGGAAGGAATATACAAGCTCCTCCAATTAGTAGTATCACTCAAAATTGTTCTCAAAATTTTCTTCAATCTTCTAATATCAACACTTTTTCTTATATTATGTCCAATGTTAGTTGTCCACTTTCACAAGGTGCCACATATAATATCCATACTTCCAACTTGAATCAAGCTTTGGTGCCTCAACACATATATGGGAATTTGGAAACAATGCATAATAGTAATCCAAAAGTATAGAATTTGGTAAATATGGTGAAGCAATTAGTTTCAAAAGTTGAGATGATTCAGACTTCAAGTTTTACTTACATTTATAAGAAAATGTGTAATCAATCATTGAATCCTATTGTTGCTGCTAGGCCTTATCCTTAAGGGTATATAAGATCCAATAGAATATTAAAGAATATTTAGAGCAACTTGCCATGATCTCATGTATTATGATATATTGTTGCTTAAAACATTTCCTAAGAGTCTTGGTGGTATGACATTAGAGTGGTATTATCGATTGCCCAATTATTCTTTGAATAATTTTGAAGAAATGGTAGAATTATTTGTTCAGCAAATTGGTGCTTACATTGAGAACAAAGTGACAATGAAAGATGTTTATAATTTAAACAAAGTAAAGAAGAAATATTTTTAGAATTCTTGGCTCATTGGAGATGTTTAGTTGGACGTTTGAGATATACTTTACATCCTAAATATATGCTTGATATATTTATTGGTAATTTACAAGAACAATTATCTTATGCATTAGATACTACTACTATTACATCTTTTGATCAAGCAATTGATTTAGCAAGAAAAGTAGAACATACTCTCATGAGGAGAAGTCAAATCAAAGTTAAGGAAGATAAACCTACTAGGTCTCAACACAAGAATAAGAACATATGAGGTGACAATGGAATGGGTAGTAGGACTGTTAATAATATTACTAAGAACCTACAAAAGATAATACTTCAAAAACCTTTACAAGGCTTAACATGTCTATGGAAGCAATTTTGAAATAACTCTTAGAAGCTAAGGCAATCGAGTTACCTCCTATTAGACAACCATATACTATAGCTCATTAGTATAAAGTAGGTCACCATTATGCATATTATATAGTAGAAGAACATTGGATGAATTCTTGTAAAAAAATGAAACATATGGTTCAAGATCTAATTGATGCGGGATGTATTGACTTAAGCAATTTTCAAATAGTAAATAATCAAGTAATTGTCCAACAAAATGTGACTACCAATAAATATATGGGAATATTTAAAGATCCATTGCCAAAACATAGTCAACAAGCACCAAATTAGGTGGCCCATCATAATGAGCCTCCTCTATATGGTAATATTATTGGCATGGTTTGGGTAACTATAAGAATATGAGCTCAAACTCAGCATCCTTAGAAAGGATAGAATTATGTGTTATAGCCCAGTTCAGTTTTGAGGAATAATCAAGGAAAAGATTTAGATATAGGGATTCCACCTATTGTGTTGAGACCATAATCCAAGGTTTCATTTGATCTCCAAAAATAGTTGGTTAGCACTCCTACAAAGATATTAGTTTTAGAGCTCATTTAAACTTCTCCTAATCATAGAGATGCTTTGATGAAATTTTTAAAACAATAATCAGTTCCCTCATATATTTCACCCAATGCTATAGTTGATGTCGTAGATTCTCTTGGGATACATCATATATCATTTTTGGATGATGATAAACCTTCCTCAAATTTACAAGAATATTCTTCACTTTACATCACTGCACTTATTGGGATACTTTTATCAAAATTATGTTGATTGATACTGGTTCTTCCCTCAATTTGTGTACATATCAATTCTTTCAAAAATTTGGAATAAAAGAGGAAGACTTAAAAAAATCTGATATCATTATAAAATCTTTAAAAAATGAGTCCCAATAAGCTTGTGGTTTCATATCTCTTCCTCTCAAATTTGGGCCTAAAATATTGTATACTTTGTTCTATGTGGTATATTGTCCCGCATATTTTAATCTTCTTCTTGGATGATCTTGGATCCATGCAATGAAGGCCATAACTTCTACTCTTCATTAGTGTCTCAAGTATGAGTTTAAAGATCAAGTTATCACCATTCCAAGTGATCCTTGATCATTTGAATTTGTTCAAATGTAGAGCAAGATCGATATGAGTTTTACCTATGTCCCTTAATCTCTTCAATTTTTTCTCCACGTTCCTCATCTTAGATATCAGAATAATTTCAAAATTTAAAAATGAGTGAGGAACATATCTTAAATTCTTCATATCAAGATTATGATAATTAGTTTATTAAATCACCTCTTCTGGATCTATCTAAGCTACCACCATCACCAAGAGCCATGGGTTTTCCCCATAAGAAAGGTGATGTTGTACACTTTGGCTCATGTACCTTTGTCTTCCCAAGAACTACCTTCGAGGATAAAACACATGGTAGAAATCCGTCTCTTGTTAAGCATTATTTTACTCATTATTACCTTTCCAATCATTACCCACTTCCTAAACAGATCCTATCTAGTAAGAGATATGTAGGTAAAGGTTTGGGGCCACAATAGAAGGGCATTCAAGAGCCTTTAGATGTAGAAATCTATCCTAGGATATGTGGCATAGTTTTATACCTAGTAAAGACCAACTTTTATCATTTGACAATGATGATCATCTTATGACTTATGTTGAATATATGGATTATCAAAAGTTATGAGTGGGTTATGAGGATGATGGTCCCCCTTATTCTTCTAATATATTGTACAATATGATTGATTATGTATGCTCTAAAAGTAAAACTTATGTTTTAGCAAAATATCCTACTTCACTATCCTATAGCAAACTTGTGATGTTAGGAATTGCTCCTCCTTATATTAAAAAGAATGGTTATGTTCATGAGTTCATGTTAATCATGCCATGGCTACCAAATAAAGAGTTGCAAAGGAGCCTCTTCGTAATTCTAATTATCGATAAGGCTTGCCTTCTAGATATTTCTTTGACAAAATAGTTAATGACACACCTATTATTTTTTTATGAAAGGCGATACGCTTAGATGTTGTGTTGACTTTCATTATTCTTGCTTAAATTAAGTTATTCAAATTACTTAATAATAAAATAAAAATATAAAAATATTTTTTCAATTAATCATCATTTAGTTATGCATTTGCATTTCCATTGCATCCATCTGCTTGTTCATATTACATTGTTGCTTTTCATCCTTTGCATTGTTTACCTGACATTTAATCCAACTTGCATGCCTGAATATCATATTCTGCATGATTTCTTACTCATAACTACTTTATCATATTCCAATACTAGCCCTTAAGGATTTGCTTTATTATACTAGAGAAAAATCAGTCACTCCTATGGAACATCTCCAAGACATGTCAAATATATGATCAGTACATAATGTGACTGAAGACAATGTGACAGTTATACTATTAGCATCTTCTTAAAGGGTAAAGTCCTTTAATAGTTTAGAAGCCTTACTGTTCACACCATTGCAAGCTAGGATGACTTGGATGATAAGTTGATCAAGTAGTTTAAGGATAAATTAGATAGCTTATCAATTATGGAATAGCTGACTACCATCAAAAGAGCTCCCAATGAGTAGATTATAGATTTTAATTTTATATTCCAAAGGACTTGGAACAGAATACCCATGGAGGTAAGGCCAAATGCACAATTTGATTTTTGTATTTCTTGAGAGCTTTGATTTTTGATATAGGTATAAGCATACTTTCGGGTAAGACCCAAGGAGGCAGGGGCATCCATTTCGCCAAAAAATGCCCAGGACTCGGATCTGGCCTACCACCTTTGACATACTCAAGGAGCAAACAAACACACAAAACCAATTTAGAAATAAGTAAATAACAACAAAAATAATAAAATAAAATAAAAAACATGCTCCTTGAGTGTGTCAAAAACAAAGCACAACCAAACACACATAATAAGATAAAAGAAACCACAACACAAACCACATAGAAAAAAACAAGAACCACATAACAAAACACAAACAAGACAAAAACAACAGAACACTACAAAGACATAACCCAAAAAAACATGAAAAATAAACACAACCAAAACCTAAAAAATTTAAAAAATAAAATAAAAATAAAAATAAAAATAAAAAACAACCAACAACAGACAATAAACAAAAAAAATATACATAGAAAACACTCACAAATAAAAACACGAAATAACACAAACAAAGAGAAACCCAAGAACAAGAACGAAAAAAACACAAGAACAATAACAAAAAAAAAAAAAAAAAAAAACAAAACAACAAAAACATAAGAACAACAAAAAAAAAACACAAATAACACAAAAACAAAACAAAACAAAAGAACCCACCCACCTTAAAAAACTAAACAAAAAAAACAAAAAAAAAAAAGAAAAATAAATGAACAAAACGATGACCTATCTAGACCAGAAGACTATTAAGACAAGAATCAACAAAGGAAACAAAATAAAGAATAGAATGATCTAGGGAAGTAAAAAAAAAACTGAATGAACCAAAGAGAAGCAACAAAAAAAAAAACAAGAAGAAACTAGGTACCTTCAGAACTGGAGCCATCCAAAGAAATGATAGAAAGAAGAGCTTCCCTAATTTGAGAAGCCCACCATATAGGAGGGTGGCCATAACAAGTAAGATCACCTTTGTCCAAAGCCCAATTAGCTAAAGCATCTAAACTCTTTTTTTGATCTCTAACCATGTGATTGTAATCAACTTTCAAAAATCCCATCTGGATTAACTAAATCTTTTCAATAATTCTTTTTATTCTCCAATCCACCTTATGATTTTTAGAAGGAGTCTTCAAGAGATTAATCATAAGTTGAGAGTCAGACTCAACTAACACCTTTTCCCATCCAACCTTAGTAGCCTCATGAAGACCTATGAGGATACCATACTCCTCAACAAGGTTATTGGAAAGAATACCCAAATTCTCAGCAAAAGTAAAAACCAGGGAGCCATCTGAAAGTCTACCAATTCCCCCCACACTAGCTTTTCTAGGGTTCCCTCTAGAGGCTCCATTAGTATTGACTTTTTCAAAATCCTTAGGAGGAGGTTGCCAATTTCTAGTCCTATCCATCTTACTAATACTCACATTCCCTTTAAGTTGGTTGCCCTTAGAAGGTTTAATATTCAATATTTGCATCACTTGATCCCATCTTTGGTGGGAGTTTTGGGGGTGATTAAGGAGTTGATGGAATTATTCAACTACGTTGGCTATGGTATTTTGCCAAATATAGTGAATATCCTTCCTATCTTGATTAAAAATTTGGTTGTTCCTTTCATTCCAAATATTCCAAAGAAGAATGGTAGAACCCATCCAAACTAACTATCTAATAAAATGATCAACACCCTCTTGATTACGCCAATCCCTCCAAAGTTGTTCAAAAGTAAAAAAATTGGACCACTATAAGCCAAGTAAAGTGGCCATTCTCCTCCATAGCTCAGAGGCTAAAGTACACTCAATAAAAATATGGTTGATATTTTCTACATTCTCTTCACACATTTCACATCTAAAAGGGCCATGAAAACCACGCTTCATAAGTTTCTCACCAATAAGCACCCTATGATGCAATAAAATCCAATTAAAGAACCTCACCTTAGGCCAAATATTTTAAGCCCAGAATTGAGAAAATATGTGAGAATAATGGTTGGGATTATTATGGCATAAGTTCAAATAACCTTGAGCAACTGAATACTCACCCTTAGTAGTGTTGTTCCATCCAAAACAATCTTTTTCATGGGACCAAGAGAGGGATCTCATATGAAGGATGCCTTGGATATCTTGTCTTTGCATTTCTAGGATTTGAATAGGCCAGTCCTCAATAGGGATCCAATATCTACCAACCTTTGAATTACCAGTATGGTACCGATAGTAATTAGCCACCTTTATCCAATTAGCTCGGTGAAGCTCCTCCATCCAAGGCCTCCAATCGGGAAACTGAGTTATCAAAGGCTTGTGACCATCCCAAGAATCTGTCCAAAAATTTGCATGTTGACCATTATGAATGATCCAAAATAATTTTTTCTTTATAAAATCCTCACCAGTCTTAAGAACTGCTAAAATGGGAGAACCTTTGGTAGGAATTTCATAGCAAACAAGGTCTTCAGGACTTTTGTTCTCAACATATTTAGCACGGGGATTATTGACCCAAAGAGCATTGGGGTTATGCCACATACTCCAATCTAATTTATTAGCTAAAACTTTGTTGTTATTAATTGAAGACTGGAATCCTAACCTCCCTTCTCTCTTAGGAAGACATAGAGTATCCCACTTCACCAAGGCCCATTTTATTTTCTCCTTAGTACCAATCCAAAGGAAACGATGACTGATTTGATCCAATTCTCAAAGAACAACCTTTGGGATATTAAAAATTAAAGAAACATAAATAGGAATAGCTTGAAGGACTGATTTTACCAAGGTGATTCTATCCCCAGAAGAAAGCCACTTGTTGGTCCACTTTCCAATTTTCTTCTTGACTTTGTCCAACAACCAATTCCAATATTTATTTTTCTGCCTTTGAATATTTATGGGAATACCTAAATAAGTGATTGGAAGAGAGGTCTTCTTATATCTTAATTTATCCAAGACCATGGATTCCTATCTAGTAGAGCAGTGAAAGAAAATAACTTTAGATTTGTCTTCATTGATCAACTACCCAGTAGCCTTAGAAAAATAGCTAATGATTTGCTTAATATTAGAATCTTCCTTAACTGTAGCTTTACCTAAAAGAGTAGATTCATCCACAAATTGAAGATGAGAGATAGGTCTAGCTCCATGAGAAATGGTAACTCCCTCAAGGGTTTTGTTTTCCATCTTTTTGGTTATAGTCCTACCCAAGCATTCAGCAAGAATGATGAATAAATAAGGGGATAGCGGGTCACCTTGCCTAATACCTCTGGAAGATGGGAAAGACTGAGAAGGCCTACCATTGATAAGAACTAAGTAGGAAACTAAAGAGATACATCCCATAATCCAATCCATTCAATCCTTAGAGAAACCAAATTGCCTCAAAACTTTGATAAGGAAGTGCCAATCCACTTTGTCATAAGCTTTGGATAAGTCTAACCAAATGAACATTGAAGGAGAATTTTGCATATCCATGGAATGGATGGCTTCCTGAGCAAGAAATATCTCATCTACTATTTTACGTCCTTCCACATAACCTCATTGCTTTGGGGAAATAATATTATGTAAAATAAGCTTCAACCTTTCTGCCATGATTTTAGTAATTATTTTGAGAACATTACATAAAGTAATTGGTCTAAAAGATGAGATATGATCAACATCTTGAGCTTTTGGAACAAGAGTAATATAAGTTTTATTTATAACCTTCAAAATTTCATTGGCATTCCTAGCTTCTTCCACCACCTCTAATAAATCAACATGAAGGATATCCCATAACTCTTGGTAGAACTCAATAGGAAAACCATCAAGACCTGGGGTTTTCCCTTTTTGCATTTTAAAAACTACTTGTTGAAGTTCATTGATAGTAACAGGAGTAGTCAAAATAAAGTTCTCCTCAGAAGTGATAAGAGAAGGTATTGCTTGAAGAACATTATGTTAAGAAGCTGAGTCAAGAGGAGTAGAAGAAAAAATATTGGAAAAGTAATCAACAACAATAGATTTCATGCCATCCCAAGTATAAACAACATCTACAGAATATGATTTTAAGGAAGAAATAAAGTTGTGAGATCTTCGAGCTAGAAGAAATTTGTGGAAGAAATTTGTGTTTCCATCTCCTTCTTTGAGCCATTGAATTCTAGATTTTTGCTTCCATAATATTTCTTCTCTTTTTTTCCATTCCTCTAACTGAGTTGTGAGTTTAATTTCATATGCACTTCTCTTCTCTATGAGGCCATCTAAACGGATTTTCTTATTCAAATTTTCAAGATGAGCAATAACTTCATGTTTTTTTTATGAACATTCCCAAACTCTTTCCAGTTCCAAGTCTTGATTTTGGATTTAATGTATTGCAGTATTTTGGCAAAATAGAACATCAGTCCCATGCCTAGGTTTACCTTCCTTCCACCATTGTTGCACATGAGGTCTAAAGGAAATGTCTCTAAGCCACATTAATTAAAAATTTAAAGGAGAGAAACTCACATTGGTTTTCTACATTTCCACCATGACTGGCCAATGATCCGAACCAGCATTATTAAGAGTCTTCACTTTAGGAATGTGACCATATATTTAAATTGTGTTTCTAATATTTCAGTTTCTATTATTTCATCTTCCTCACTTGGGACATCATTTATGGAAAGGATTTAAAGTCTTCATTAATTACCGGGTTTTGCAGGTTAACTCAAAACCTATTACAATATCCAGCCTTCTGCTAAGATTGTAGATCCTAGCCATCCTTGAAACTTTCTTACTAGAAATTGTGTTGAATCCCCTACAACACCTTACTAACAAAGCACACCCATACCTAAACATAACTGTAAACATTACTTACATTGACAAGAATTGAAGTTTGTAACTTTGCACTTATGAAACCTATTGCTTGCCCATTTCCTATTCTCTGTTAGAATATTCCAAGGCTTACACCCTGTTACCTTCATTTCCAATTTGGTATGATTTAGAGGGAAACCCCATAGTTATTACCAACTCCATGGGGAAAGAACACCCATTCATATTTCTCCTTAATGGGTAGGTTTCTTTTCATGACTAATAATGTTTTCCACTTCACGTGGCACACCTTGTGTCCATGTCACAAAACTACCAACATCAACACCTATGTTGGCTAATTTGTCAGCTAACCTTTGGCCTCACGATACATGTGATGATCCCTCCTGTTCTTTCTTGCCACAAAAAGGATCCTCACTTCATGGATGACTCCCTCAATTCTCCATGGAGGTTTTTTGCCATTGGTTAACAGGTTGATGATGTTCATAGAATTGCCTTCAATCATCAAGTTACCTTGAGTTGCTTGGGCTACTTGCAACCCTCTCCAAAGGGCTCTAGCTTCTACTTCATTATTAGTTCTAATTCCCAATGGTTCAGCGAAGGCCTTGACCATATTTCCTTGATGATCCCTGATTATTCCTCCAGCTCTAGCTCTTCCCGGGTTCTCCTTGGTTGCACCATCAAAATTTAGTTTAAACCAACCCTGGGGGGGTGGCTCCCAAAAAATCCCATTTCTGGGATTGGGCAAAGGAATGGAAGGTTTGTCCTCAATACCTAAGGCCTGAGCTAATTGTTTTTCTTGGGGAAGAATTGAGTGGTTCTCATCCACTAAGGTGCTAAGGTTTTCTTTCGCAAAGACAATAATCCTGTTGAGGATGGTTTTTGGGTTGTGAATAGTATCCTTAAAGGCTCTATGGTTCCTTTCTAGCCAAATATGCCAGATAAAATGATGCCAACAGATTTTCCATAGGTACTAAAGTTTTATGCTAACAAAGGGTTGAGGCCATTGATGGAACACTTCGGATTTAAGAGCAGGATTAACCCACGAGATCCTAAAGGCTTGGAAAAGTTCATCCAGGATGGACTCCGCTACTGGACACTCCAGAAACAAGTGTTGGGTTGTCTCCCATCCTACCCTACACATGTAGCAACGGTTAGCAATAACCATACCTTTGGATAACATATTGTCCATAGTGAGGATTTTTCCTTGAATCACCAGCCATGAAAAAAAGGATATTTTAGGAATTAAGCCTTTCATCCAAACCAAACTCAGTTAAAATTATTGACCTTCCACATTGAGAAGCAAATTATAGGCATAATTAACTATGAAGTAACCACTTTCAGTCTCAGCCCAAACAATGTGATCTTCATCCTCTCCAGAGGGAATAATTTGTTGAGTTAAAATGTTATAAAGCTCTTCAGACTCCACTTCAAAATCCTATACTCTGATGTGTTTCCACCTGTTGATATTTATATCCTGCCACATATAATTTGCAACATTCTTCCCAATATACTGATCCATATGCTCTTGAATCCTAAATGAGGATTCTAGGATAACCCCTCAGCTCTCACCCACTGATCCTTCCAAAATTCTATTGTTTGCCCATTTCCTAGAATCCATCTAAGACCTTTCATGACAAGATCCTTGCTCGTGAGGATTGCCTTACAAAATGCAGACCCCCTGCTTGCTAAGTTGTCATTAAGGAAGTTCACACCTTGGAGGTATTTCCTCCTAACTATGGCAGTCCATTCATTATCGACCTTAGTCAATAACTGCCATGCTTGTTTGGCTAACAGAGCTATATTGAGATGAGAAACTCTCCTCAATCCTAACCCCCCATCAGCTTTAGGTTTGCAAACCTTGTTCCAACCTACTAAATGGATCCTTTTCTTATCCTCAGTCCCTGACCAGAGAAATTTTTTTTGAAGCTGCTCAATTTTGTGATACACCTTACTGGGAGCTCTGAATATTGATAGGAAGTAAACATATTTGCAGATGATTTTGATTGATCCTTCATAACTAGTTTTTTCTGAGTGTTCTTATTAGGTATTTGGAAACCTGTTGAGTTTATATCTTCTTTCTTTTGATCAAGAATTTTATTTGGGCAAGCACTGGCCAAATGACCATATTCATGGTAAATTCTACAATGAAAAGGAATGTTCTCATAGTCCACTACTTGCTCCCAAGTGTCTTCCCCAAATTGTAATGTGATCTTTTTAGGTAGGGGTTTGTCAAAATCCATTAAAATACAAATTTGAGCATAAATAATATGTTCAAAATTTTGAGTACAATCATCAGTCATCATAAAAGTTCCTAAAGATTTTCTAATTGAAGAAAAAATAGTAGGATTCCAAAATTCAATAGGGAGGACAAAGAGTCTAACCCACACATGAGCTATAGAAGGCATCTCTTCTTCGGTTTTAAATTTAGTATGCCATGGCTTCATGAAAAACCCTACCTTTCTAAAAAACCAAGGACCCCCTTGAAATTTTTTCTCTCTATCTTCATTATTAGAAAATAAAACAAGAAAATAACCATTTGGATAAATAGATATTTGTAACTCACCTTTAGTTTTCCAAATTTTTGCAGCCCAAACTTTGAAATTAGATAGCCTCGGACGAAAACCCATGAACCGACAAATTAGTCCTCTTTTTTCTAAATCTTCAATGCCAGTCTGAATGTTACCCAGATCAAGCTTAACAATAGGAGTTCCATCAACTGCTTTAAGACATCCTGACTCTATTTTCCTAGGATCAATCTTAGGAATTCTTGGATTTTTATGGGAAGCCCTAATATTGATATTAGCATTGGGCTGAGGCTGTCCACCATGAAGGGCATCCCTAAAATTAATTTTTGGGACTGAGTCTTCAAAATTATTACCCTTGACAGGGGTTTTCACAGTAGAATTATTTTGTGGGTGCACCTTAGCACCAGATTCACTTGAGATATGAGCTAATTTTTTTATCAATTGCTCGAAACTTGTTTTGTGATCTCTTTAATCCTTGCCCTAGATGTCATGGAAAGGTATGGTTTTCACTTTTCTTTTGTGCAGCAAATTGGAAGTCGTTGTCACTCAAGTTCACAATATGATCTTTTGAAATACAAATTTCTAACCCATCTTGTATCCCTTGCAACATTTCTTGCTAAAATATTGAGCATAAACCACAAAAATATTGGCTTCTAGGACCTGAAGGCCCTAAAAACTAACCTTCGGAGCTGCTTGCACTCAACCCAGATGAAACCCTCGCATAGTTGCTTGCCAAATATATCGTTCACACATAGGGATGTGCTAGGATTTGTGTTGCTCCAAATGATATGAAAATTGGTGGAGACATTCTAGGGTTTTTTAGGCATCTACCCTCAAAATTTTAGCTCAATCCGAGTCCGGATGAGTGATATATGGCCAAAATGAGTTCAGAAATTTGGGTAGTCCTATGAAAAATGTCTAATCAATTTTCACCAAAACATGCTTTTAACTCTCATATTTTTCTAATATTCAAATAGTTAATCCATTGCTAATTAATGAGAATGCACCTAACACTTCTGGTCAATTAAATGACCAAATAAAGGATCTATTGAATTTGGTCATAATAATGGGCAATAAGCTCAATAATATAGAGAAGTAGCAAAACTAGCCTTTGTAGAGGAATTTCTAGCCATACTACCCTCCTTATCAGCATAGGCCCCCATATCAAAATCATGCTCACCCAACTAGGCCTTTACAAGCACAATTCCCTATTGTTATCAAATTAAATCAAGCCCTAATTCCTGTGCAAAACAACTTAGCTAAGTGACAAATATTGTGTCCTCCTTATTAGTTACCTCATGATTCAAATGGCTATGCATATTGAAATATTAGTAGTGTTTTAGTAGTACAGGATCCTAGCTATCAAAGAATGGAACAACAACAATATCAAAATCCTCTTGCAATAACTCCTGATAGCATTTTGATGTACTGGCAAGGAAATGAGCATTGTATAATGAATCAGATGATGGATAATCAGCCTATGAAGCAAGTACAATCTAACTATAATACCAAGTCTAAAGGGAAGGTTGTAATGGATGGTACTTCTATATCACAAATAACCATATTCCATCAACATCCTAGTACCAATGTTAGATAATAGCCTGTAATAGCACCCAAGGATACTCTATATTGAAGAAATAAATAGTCTCAAATTTAGAAGCCTATTAGAACATGACAAAATAGGCCTAGTTATCTAGTTGTTGAGAGGCCAAGGAATTATTGGACTACCAAATAAACACAAAAGAATCAGCCTATCAACTTGGTGGAGCAAATGAATAAGACTAGATTGCAAGTTCCTATGTGGGATGCTCTTGCCCTTCCAATATAGACAGATATCCTCAAAGAAACTCTGAATCATGTATCTTCAACACCTAAGGAGACTAAAAATCCTATTGAAGAGGCTACAAATATGATGTAAATGGATCATAATGAGATATACACACAAGCCACACCTCCTATTATTGATACTCAGCTTGATGAGTGGGCAAATGGGTTATATGGATCTGCTACATATGATAATTTTAAATAGGTAGGCATGTGAACATATTGTATCTTGGAGGAAAAGAGCACGATGCTAGAGATCATGAAAACATAACAACAAACTGAAGGTGTGTGGAAGTTTCATTTTTATGTAGCCAAATGTAAGCAAGGCATTGATGTTGAACCTCTCCTTATGAGGAGATATTTCTCCATCCCTTTAACCTCTAGTTTAGTTGCACTAACAACATCAAAGAGTATGAAGCCCTAATTCATGGACTCCTACAAGAAAATAAAAGAGCTATGAAATTATTGTATATTTTTAGTGATTCAAAATTGGTAGTGCAATAAGTCAAAGGTCAGTGTGTTGTTAAGGATAAGCTTCTAGAAGAATACAAACATAGAGTGTTGGACCTACTTGAAGGATTTGATGCCTTGAATATCCAAACAGTCCTTAGGAAGAGCAATAAAAAAGTTGATATAATGGTAGTTGTGGGGGCACAATATGAGCTACCTCTTATTTTCTTGTGTAACAGTAGCAACAATACTTTGTTCTCCCCAAAAAGCATGTAAAATAGAATCCCTTTCACAATTGGGTTTGGTTCGAGTAGGGGCTTTAGAAATAGTAAGGGTAATGTTGTAGTTTGTTTTTTTGTTGTATTCCCTAAGTGTCCCGAGATACCTCTTACTTATTGTGAAGCATGTTTTATTTTATTTTGTTTTATGTTGGTTTTTTTTAGTTCTATGTAGTTTTATGTTCTATTGCAAGGATTATTTCTAGCAATTCTACCTTACAAAGTAAGTATTGAATTTAGTTCTTTTTGAAAAACTAAATATGATCAATGAGTCTACGCCCAATGGATGCTAAGGTTACCTGGTCTTCTGGGTTCTTTGCACATTGTAAGCATGTGTCACTTGTAATTTTCCAAATTGTTAATAAATTTTGAGCCTCCCACTCTAATTTATTAACAATTGCACCAATTGCAAAAAATTGATGATATGTGGTGAATGAGATCATGTTTGCAGCTAATGGATTTGATAAGCACATGCATATGGTGCCTATATCCTATCAACAGGTGCCTATATTTAGTTTTTAGGTGCCTATATTCATGCATACAAACACATATATTCAGTTAGTAGGTAGCTATCTTCACGCATATAGGTGCCTATATTCATTTTGTAGGCACCTATCTTTAGGTTATAGGTGCCTATATTCAGGTTGTAGGTGCCAATATGCACACTAATAATTTTGACTACACACTTTTTAGTTTGATTGCACACTGACCAATTTTACTACACACTTTTCAGTTTGACTACACACATGCCCAATTTGACTGCAAGTAATCTTGTTTTGATCGGTGCCTACACCTAGAGAAGTAATGCAACTTTTATTTAAAAATGATTTTAAATCTCCCAATCCATAAGTTGTCCACATTATTTAAAACATATATATTTTAGATGTCCAGGTGGAAAATATTACACAATTTTATAAATATGGAAAGTAGGTGTAAATTTATTTCATACTTTTACAGATTTGACATCAACAATGAGAAAATATTTTTACAATGCTGCAAATCTAGAAGTGGGTAAACATTTATGAAGCAATTATGCAGATGGAGGTATTAACATCGGGAAAATATTTTTTAGTCTTGTAGATATAGAAAGTAGGTGGGAATATATACACAGCCTGGTAGAAGCATTTAATCTGGGTGGTACACTAGAAAATCTAGTTGTAGTTCTACGAATCTAGAAAATAAATGAGAATTAATGTAGCAGTTCTACAGATTTAAATACCAACATAGGAAAATCTATTTGCAGTTTTGCAAATCTGAAAGTGGGTGAGGTGTAAAGTAAATGTCTCAAAAATCTAAAAAATGAGCGGGAAAATATGTAGTCTAGTAGAGATAATTAATTTAGGTGGAAAATAGAAGACTAGAAAATATCTCGTCTATAAAAGAGATTTTTCAGATCTTTCAAAGGGTTGGTTGATTCTATGACTTGTTGGCCTTGTAACACTGTGGGAAATAATACAAAAAAATATTTGAACTATATTCTATGTATCTTCAGTTTGGCTAGATTGCATGTGGCATTGGCCCTTGGTTCGCCAACCTTACCTCTTGTAGTTTACTCATGATTTGTTTTACGTCTTGTATAGATTGCATTGTGTCTCTTATGGAGTTTTAGGTAGATCAATCAGCCCATTTTATTTTGGTGTATCGCCTCTTTTTTATATTTATTTTTACTTTTTCATTTGTTATTGTAGTTTTGTATTTTCAGTTATCCCTCTCCCTTTTCCAATGCATTTTAGTGTAGTTTTAAATTTTATTTCCTAGTCTAGGTTGCAGTTTTTATTTTCTATTTAATTTTTCCATTGTAGTTTTTTATTTTCCCTTCCCCTTTTTCCCTGGAAAATTTAATCACAACTTAATTTAGTTTTTATTTTTATTTTAATAGACCTATCTCTTTTCAAAGGTATTTTCCTCTCAAGCAGTCCCACATGAGAGGGAAATTCCCATGTTGGTGTTGTGCGTGAGTGTAGTGTAAGTGTACATTTTTAGACATCAACACTCACAAATGGAAGAATGGAGGTTACCCCTTGCTCATAACCATGAATCTATCCATTATGGGATGTTGAAATGATATGATTAGTTTTCCAAAGTGAGTACTACCTGAAAAAGTATGGTGTTTGCAAAAGATGAGTGAATAGAGTGAGGCATAACTTGTGTGTGCATGTGCTAGAAAATAGAGAGAAGAAATAAAATTGAAGAAGAAGAATGGTATGTGTGTGCATCCTTCTCAAATAATAATATCAATAAAGGATAAAGTGTGAATGAAACATGATTCGTAGATAGAATAAAAAGAACATTTATCCTTACCTTGATGAAACATAAAGTAAGGGATAAGGATACAAAGGAGAATAACTATATTCCTTGACTTGGAGAGAATTATGATGATCATTTTATACTTTTAAAGTAAAGGAATATAAGAGAAGAAATAATAATAAGAGGTAATGGATGAAATGCGAATATGAAAATGCATGGAGATGGGCCCTAGGTTAGGAATTTTCTAGGCATCAAAGCCCTAGTGTGAGTGCAATGCATATGAGCTATGATCTAACTAGGTGTCATCACTTACCATTATCATAAAATCCTTGAGAATCTATATGATCAAGTAATCATGCAAATATGATCAAGCAACAATGCAATAGTGTGATAAGCAAAATGCAAGGAATAGAATGTCAAGCAAAATATGTAAAAATTAATAGGCAATCATGTAGTATGAACAAGAAAACCAAATATAGTATGAAAACTAATATTAATGTAATATGAATATGTAGAGTGCCAATTTATGCATAATATGTTTTTAGATGTGTTATATTAATTGGTTCTATAAGTTCTTTACCATCCAAGGGAGAACCAACTTAGGGTGCACCAAAGTTACCACATTGCAAAACAACATGTTAGAGGGATAGGGTAGACCTTCATCCTCACCATTCTACTCTAAAACTTGATGAGATATATTTAGAGGAGTCTCTTGAAGAAAAGGATATAATTAATCCTATGATGAAACATTGATTAATGGTTCCTCACTCACTTTTAGATTTTCAAATTGCTTAGTCATGTGAGATGAAGAAAATAATGGGTATAAATGAAGACTATATTGAGCTTGTTCAACTAGTGAACAATATTAAAATGGGTGATAATCACCCAAAATATTAATAAATTAACTTCAGACATTGGTGGAAAGTAGAAGGGACAACCATCATTGCATGGATCCAAGGGCATATGAGAAGAATATTAAAATATGCAGGGCAAGATACCACATAGAAAAAGGTATCTAAGATCTTAGGTCTAACCCTAAGGTGAGGGATATGACACCACAAGCCTCTTGGGACTCATTATTGAAAAATTTGATGATGATATCAAACTTAGTTAAATATTCCTCTTTTGATCCAAACTTTTGGAAGAATTGATAAATGCATAAATTGAGAGAATAACCATTGTCAATTAGAATACGCTTGATAATATTTCCCTAATAAATATAGTGATATAGAGGGAAGAATACCCCATGGATCAAAGGAAGGAATATCATCATCCAAAAATGAGATATGATGTATCCCAAAAGAACTTACAATATTTAGCTATAGTACTAGGGGAAATATCTTGAGGAATGAATTGTTTTCTTAGGAGCTCTAACAAGGATTTCCCATGAATAGGAGAAGTTTACAAAATTTCTAAGAGAGAGATCTTGGTTGGGGTACTAGCTAATTGTTGTTTAATATCAAAGAAGACTTTAGGTTGTGGTTTCAACACTAAAGGTGGATTTTATACTCTTGTGCTCCTTTTTTGGGTACTTTTCAAAACTAAGGGAGGTTTTGAAGGTGGGTTGGATGAAGAGCTCATCTCCTACTAAAAATGTTGAGTCATTTGATTATGTGCTTGTTACCTTGTAGTTATTGCTATCATACCAACCATATTATCATAGGGAGGTCGCATATTTTGATATAACACTTGATTAGCTACCAGATGACAATGCTTAAGGAGGGGATCTTAGAAGATTCCCATGTCTTGATTATTTTTCAATGCTTATTGAGTAGGAGGTTGATTTTTTATTGGATGATTGGATAAATAACCTTATATAACAAAACATCCTTCATCAATTAGGTCTTAAACCACATGTTTCAAACCCTTACATCTATTTGTCATGTGTCCCTACAATCTATGATACTCACAATGTTGATCAACTTCATACCGATTAGATATGGTATTAGATTACCTTATAGGAGTCAACTCGATCATGTTAGCTTCCATAAGTTGCTTTAGGGCCACCATCATAGGTATGTTGAGTCTTGTAAAATTATTTTACAAAGGTTTTTGATGTTGGTTAAGCACCATATTTTGTAGGGTGTTAACAAAACTATTAATAGGCCTACTATCTGTTACCCCATAACCAACCACATGCTTGTTCTTATACTAAATTTTAGTGGTCATATCTTCCTTTATCTTAAGTTGACCTCTTATGATAAGGGCTTGCTCTACCCTTCTTGCTAGATCTATATATTGATCAAAAGATGTGATAGGTGTAGTTTTCAATTCATAAGATATTTTTTCTTGTAAATTTCCAATAAATATCTCAAACATTTCTCGAGGAGGTAATGTATATCTCAAGCATCCAACTAGACTCCTCCAACAAGACAAAAATTCTAAAAAACTTTCATCTTTAGCTTGTTTTAACATATAGACATCTTTCATAGTCACATTATTTTCAACATAAGCACTAAATTATTGAATAAATATTTCAATTGTCTCTTCAAAATTCCTTAAATAATGATTAAGTAGTTGATAATACCACTCTAATGCCATACCACCAAGGCTCTTAGGGAATATTTTTAGTAACAACATGTCATCATATAAAATATCATGACTTGATGTCCTAAAAATTCTTAAATGCTCAATTGGATATTTTGTTCCCTTATAGATAGGCAAAATTGGCATTTGAAAATGCTTAGTGTAGGTCCTAGAGGTAACGATAGCGTCTAAGGGTTTATTGCATATTTTATGATTGTAGGTGAAACTAGGAGGCTGAATCATATCCACTCTTGAAACCAATTATGTTACCACATTAATTAAACTTTGCATCTTAGGATTGTTGTTATTCAATACCCCTAGGTTCCCTAGGAGAGGGGTATAGGTAGGTTGTTGAAAGAGAACTTGGCCTATGTTGAAGGCATTGGTAATATTATGGTTTGGGTTATGATATGTGGTATCTTGTTGGGGAGGATAACTAATAGTTGGTGGAGTATAACCATGAATGTTGAGATTAGTTGAATGAGGAGGAAATTGAACATAATATTGAGATGCACTACTAGTTGGAGGAACTTGTGGAATTATTCCAATGTTGGTGGTTACATTAGTGACACATGTTGGTTGAGGATAATGATCAACATGATGCGAATATTTGAGTGATGATCTAGTACACACATTTTTAGGAGAAATTTTTTGATGATAATATGTCCTAGCTTCCTCGAGTTGGGATTCCTCATCCATATCATTTTCCAAGGTATATTTTTTATTCTTGTAGAAATTCTAGATATATTCAAATGATTTAAATATAATTTTACCATTGTGTCCCTTAGTAGGATCAAGGTCATTGCCTATTTCTTTATTTTATTCCTCTTCTATATTATGATTCTCTCTATCAATATGGTCATCTTCTTGAAAATTATCATTATACTCTAAAATCCTTCATTTGATCCTAATATTGGAATCCATTAGGATAGAGAGAAAGGATAGAGTGGAAAATAAGGAAAACTAAAAACTAGCAAACATAAGATTT
This sequence comes from Wollemia nobilis, assembly GCA_028583015.1. NCBI lineage: Eukaryota > Viridiplantae > Streptophyta > Pinopsida > Araucariales > Araucariaceae > Wollemia > Wollemia nobilis. Next base: position 4,184,698 of record JAQPPZ010001679.1, on the reverse strand, counting down.
TTAAGATGTTTTTAAATGTTTTCTGATCTAAAAAAATAGAATTAGTGGTCTTGTTTAAATTTTTCAAGAAAAGAAAATGAAGAGGCTTCCTCTATTGGCCACTAAGATGTGTTTTCATATTGGGTTCACCAAATATGTAGAGGGGGAAAACTACCCTGTCGCATATGATTCATGCCTAGATTTTTTAGGAGTCGAGTTGACCGTGGGGTTGTGTTATATTCTATACACTTGGTGAACAAGGGAAAGGGTTTCACTAGGAATAGTTTTAGGACTCACTCCAAGTTTGGTATGGAAATTTTTTATGTATCAATTAGGCATACATCTATTATTTGGCCTTTCTAAACTAAGCTATGAAAATGAAAGAACAATGCAAGACACACAAGATGCAAAAATACAAGGACTAACCCTAGTATGATTCTATAATTCAATGATGTCTAACCCTAGGGTTGTAAAATAATGAGATCTTTTCCTTTGATAAAGGGTTTAAGAGAATGCACAAAAAATATAAAATCCTAGATGCACACTATATGCTTTTATTCTTTCAAATGCCTAGAAATTCAATAAAATGTTTTTCCTTTACTTGTAATCTAGGTTTTGGACATAAATGATCAAAAGTAAACACCAAACAACCTATATATATATTAGGTACTTATATGGTCTGGTGGTTTATCCAAGCTTTATCTTTCATCCAAAATATACAACTTCAAACTTGTAAAATAGCTTCACAAACACTAGAAAATTTGATCAGCGTTTGGGGGCCTATTGAGGTCGTTGTTTGACTGATCTTGGAGGTATAAAAATCAAGTCACCTTGGTAATTTTAATTGAATATTCAAAATAAAAATTATATTTGAAATTTGTAACAAGAACAAATAGAGTGAAATAGATAGATAAAAATAAAATATAATGCAGACATGATGGACATAGTAGAACACTAAAATGCAAATGCAAAATCAGGGTTTTTGGGTGCTAAACTTGCCCCTGGCCCTAATTTACGAAATTAATGCCCTATAAAAGGGGAGCATTATTATTGACTACCAAATTCATGACCTATATAGTTGGGGCATGGATCTAGTTTAGATACCCTTTTTGGGCCCTACAATAATGAAAAATAGAGTGCAAAATAGTGAAAAATAGACATGCAAAGCAACTAATGTAAATGCAAAACCTGATGAGCTGATGGAGAAAACAAGGGGCAATGAAGATGTGGAAGAAGCACTCCAATATAGTTTTTATTTCCAATCATAAATAATCCTCAACTCAATCCCCAAGGGTAACAAAAAATAAAGTATAAAATAGAAAAAATAGTAACTTATAGGAGAAGGGCACTTTTTATCATGAGAAAATGAGTGATTCAAAAATTATAAGCTTGAAATAACTAGTTGGACTTCAAGATGAAATCCAAACCTCTATTTATAAGATTTTTGGAGGGAAAAACAAGTGAGAAAATGAAATTTCATAGCAGGCAAGGGCTGACCCCGAAATGGGTTGATGAGGGGAAGGGTTTTGTGAGAAAAAACCCTAGAGTATCAAATTCACGCCCTACCATTATAGGGCATGAATTTTGCAATCCAAATTTATGCCTTGTATGAATAGGGGATGAATTTGGTAAAGCTAATGAAATAGGGCAAAGGGAGAAGGCAAAGGGGTCCCAAATTTTCTTTTAACAAGTTTTGGTGGCTAACTAGGGATCTAAGGAAGAATTGACTCATTTTTATGGGTCAATTTTCCATGTCTAAAATAACCACATTTCAATTCTATAATACCATATATGTATCTCAAGTTTATAGGAGAGTCCAAGCTCTCTTAGGTACTAGGGTTTACCTTGTATACCTCCATATCATAAAGATCACTTTAAATAGTCACCCCACATTTATGACATTCTCTATGAATGAGAACTTCTTGACCATAGTATTGGAATCATCCCTTATAAATATTTAGATAAGGGGGAATGCCATTTCCCTCTACCAATCATAAGTAAATCTATTTTGTTCTCTTTTGGGCATAATACTTTGTAGTTTATTTAAATGCACCTCTGTGGTGAACCACTAAACTTTATAAATTTCTTACCTCATCTTCATGATGGGTAGTCAAAAATCTATCATTTCATGTGATCATCTTATTTTGGACACAAAAAACTAGGAGTTGCCTCCCCACAACAATCTTAGTATTGGGTTAAGGAGAATTTTAAATAAGGTTACTTTAATATAGCCCTTTCCCAAAGAAACCCTTACACCTTTAGATCTAACTCTCTCTAGAAAATATAGATCATGCTTAAAATAATATTTATAAATTAGAAACAAATACTTCTTATCTAAGTTGAATTGAAGCATGATGAACCAAAGATATTATTTTAAGAACAATCATTGATTCAATAATAAATAAGCATTGCTACAACATAAATAATATCCATGGATATATAACCATTCAAGCATAATCATTCATTTCAAGGTATAAATTATACATATGAATATTCTTTGCTTCTACTGCAATAAATCTTCTTTCACCAAGAGTGATTTCCAACTTAACCCTTTTACAATATTTCTTGAAACTATTAAAGATTCTACTATCACGATCTGATTGAAGAATCAATTTGTCTTCTTCTTCCCTTGACCTCCATGGTAGGATTATAGGTAGATAGGCATCATAATAGCTCTTCATGAAAATATGAATGCAATTCTAAATGATTATTTTCATTAATCCAAATATTTTTTTGTAATCAAACATAAATAAGCCCATACTTCTTTTCCATTTATTTTCTCTTCAAACTATACTCATTAGTAATACTATCCATTCAAGTATCATTGAAAGTTCACATAGGAATCCACAATTCTTATACCATAGTAAACTTCCAAAGGAACCCTCATATAATTCCTTTCAGTTAAAACTATATAGGAACTCCATAAATTCCTTTAGAGTTAAAACCATAGAAGAATCCCCATAAATTATTTTCAAACTAAACCATAAATAAAATCCATAAATTCCTTACAATTAAAACATAAAGGAAATCCATTAATTCCTTTATAATTAAACCATAAAGAAAATTTCATTTTACCTATAAACAAAGGCAAACCAAGATAGGTGATAGGGAACTTTTCCTCCTTACATCCCAACACTTTAATTATTTGATCTCTTTTACTTTCCTCCATGTTTAAAAAGATAATATTACTTTTTTCATAATTTATGTTTTTGAAGAAACCTGTGACCACAATACCTGAAACAAGCATAAGATATAAAAGAGAGTAGTAGTCTTTGTATTGATATGAGATTGAATTATTACATGCTCCAAGTAGTTAGTTTTGTGAACCAACTACCCAACCAACCAATAGTTGGTTAAACACCTGCCCAAGCAAATAATGTAATATGTGTATTGAAAAATATGCTAACATCCCCCCTTATTACATTATTGGCCAATACAAAGAGTATTGTGAAATAATTTAAACTTGACATGTGCAAGTGCCTTGGTGAAAATATCTGCAACTTGCTCATCAGTGGGAATGTATTGGAGCTGTATATGATGTTTTGGAACTTCATCATGAATGAAATGACATTGAGTGTCAATGTGCTTGGTTAGATCATGAAATATTGGATTCTTGAAAATATTTAAAACACCTTGATTGTCGCAAAACAAATGAAGTGGAAGATTCTTTGGAAGACCCATGTTTGTAAGAATGTGGCTTAACCATATCATTTCATAGACTACTCCACTGGTTGCACGATATTCTTCCTCTGTAGAATATATAGCAACCACCTGTTACTTCTTACTATGCCAAGAGATAGGACCAGATCCAAGATGAAAAATGTATTCAAAAGTTGATTTCTGATCATCAATATATCTAGAATAATCAGAGTTTGTGTATCCCTATAGATAGAATTTTATATTCTTCTTGTACTCAAATCCAAAATTTTTAGTACCATGAAAATAATGGAGAATTCTCTTTGATGCTTTCCAATGACTCACCTTTGGTTCCTGCATGAACCATGAAAGATAACCCATAGAAAAATTGAGATCTGGCCTAGTATTTTTCAGATATATGAGACTCCCAATCAGTTGATGATAGAAAGTGTCATCTACCTATGGAGATTGATCATATCTAGATAACTTAAGTCCATACTCCATTGGAGTTGTCTTAGACTTACAATCTATCATGCGATATTTATCAATCAATGTCTTGGCATACTTCTTTTGTGTTACTCGGATATGATGATTTTTTTGAGTAACTTCCAAACCAAGACAATAGTGAAGAAGTCCTAGATATATAATTTCAAAATATTGTTTCAAATCATCTTTTACTACATCAACCATACTTTCTGAGCTTCTTGTTATGATCATATCATCTACATATAGAACCAAAATCACTATGTCAGAACCATTGTTCTTGATATAGATATTTGCATCTGAAGGACTTCTTTGAAAACCATGCTGCATTAGGTGACTATCTATTTTGATGGACCAAGCTTGAGGAGATTGTTTTAGCCCATACAAGGATTTGATCAACTTACAAAATTTCTATTCTTGCCTCTCAACAAAAAATCCTTCTGGTCAGATCATGTACACTTCTTCTTGTAGGTCACCATTCAAGAAAGTACTTTTCACATCCATTTGATGTAACTTCCACCCAAACTGAGCTACCATGGCACAAAGTACTCGAATGGTAGTCATTTTGGTAGTAGGGGCAAAAGTATCTTCATAATCTATGCCTACTTTCTGAGCATAGACCTTTGCAACAAGATAATATTTATGCTTATCAATAGTACCATATGCCTTATTCTTTACTTTGAACACCCATTTACAGCCAATGGGCTTATTTTCTGAAGGCAGATTTATTAGCTTCCATGTATGATTTTTCATGAGAGATGTATGTTCTGATTCCATAGAAACCTTCCACTGAGGCTTACTAAGTGCTTCCTAGATTTTTGTGGATTCATTTTCATCTAATACTATAAAATAAACCCTTTCATCCTCCATATATGTTTCCCTACCTTCTGTTGCATCCACAGATAGTTCATCAAACTATTGGTAAAGCTCATCCACCTCTGAAATTGATGTCTCTGCTCTCTTCTTTTGAGTCATACTGCGAGTACAGGGTCGATCTAGAGTTAGATCTGGAAGTGAAGTCAATTTGGAATCTCTCAAAGTGTTGGTATACCATTTTGGAATCTTTTTCTGAGGGAGTGAACCCTCTTTCTTAGGCTCATCATCCTCATGATATACTATTGTAGAGGTATTATTTGATGTGAAATATTCATCAAATACTACATTTCTACTTATATGTGTTTTCTTGGTTATAGGATCGATCAAGCGATATTCCTTTGAATGCTCATCATAACCAAGAAAGATACATTACAAGGTTTTCTCATCTAACTTCTTCCATCTCTGTTTTGGAATATGCATGAAGGCTTTACATCCAAACACTCTTAGATGAGAAATGGAGGGTTTCTTACCACTCCATGCTTCTTGTGGAGTTGTGCCTTGTAGAGCCCTTGTGGGTGCTCTATTCAAGAGGTATGATGTTGTATTTACTACTTCTACCCAATATTGATCTTCAAGATGTGCTCATTTTATCATACATCGGACCATCTCCACAATGGAATGATTTCTCCTCTCAGCAACACCATTTTGTTGTGGTGTATAAGTTTTTGTCAGTTGTTTTTTATCCCATGCTCTTTCAGGAATGATGAAAACTCTTTGGAAGTATATTCCCCCTCAATCTGAGTGGAGGGATTTGATGAAGCATCCAAACTCTTTTTCAACAAGTTTCTTGAATTGTCAAAAGTATGAAAATGCCTCAAATTTCAATTGGAGGAAGAAAACCCACATATTGCGGGAGTAATCATCAACGAAAAATTGAAAGTACTTCTTTCCACCATAACTGGTTGGCATAGGACTGCATAGATCGGTGTGTACCAACTCCAAATGTTTCTTAGCTCTAGAAGAGCTAGATTCAAAAGGTACCCGGTGTTGCTTCCCTGCTAAGCAATCTAAGCAAACTAGTAAGATGGAATAAAAATGAGGAAGTCCTCTCACCATATCATATTTTATCAAATCGAGCAAATATCCTAAACTGATATTCCCATATATTCTATGCCATAGATAAGTGGCCTCCTTTGTAGTTGTAGCCAGGGCAACATGAGGAGTTGAAATAGCATCTAGAATGAATAAGCTATGCTTGTAGGAACCAGTTGCAATATGTTTACCTTTTTGGATTATAAAATATATCTTCTTGCCTTTCACAACATGAAACACAACATTCATTTTTCTATCCAAAATCTAAGGAATAAACAATAGATTATTTGCTAATCATGTAACATAGAGGACTTTATCGATCTAACATCTTCCATCTAGAAGAGTGACAAAAAAATTCCCTTCACCCTTGACTTGGTAGACTTGATCATCAGTAATGGTGACTGGCTTTCCTTCTTTCTCCTCAAATGTGTCAAACCATGATTTTTCTCCAGTCATGTGCTTACTAGCTCCTGAATCAATATACCATACAACATCTATCTAGGAAGATGAACTATGGATCATTAGCACCTTGTGTACTCTTTTAGAGTCAGAATCTGAATTGAATCCATAGGAATCTGAGTCTGGGTTGGAGTCAACACAAGCAACATGTCCCTTAGGTTTCTTATGTTTCTTTTTATATTTCTATTTCTCTTTCCCTTTCTTCCAAGGAGGTTGATCATTTTTTGGCTTATTTTTGAACCAACACCTATTGGTATCATGGTTATTCATATCATAAATATTGCAATATTTATCCTTTTTCTAATTGTGTTTCCCTTTTCATTTGGAAGAATAACCCCTTTTTAAAACTGGCCTTGTTTCTTACCCCTTTGTTGCATGGAAAGGGCAGTATCTAGCACCTCATATTTCTAAACCTGATTTACCTCCTCATTCTGTAGTAAATTTACCAACTCCACAAAAGATACTTGTCTACCAGAAACATTGAGGGAAGTGATCAACATCTTATAGGAATATAGCAATGCTCTCGAGGTGTAGAGTTCAAGACGACATCATCCACTGGTTTTCCCATAGCATTCAATTTGGCTTTCAATTTTTCCACTCTGCAAAGGAAAATATCAACTGTCTCCCCAAAATTCATACTGAGGGTATGTAGTTGAGTCTAAAGGTGAAGAATAGTGGATTGATTCTTTCCTTCATACACAATTATCAAAGTAGTCCAAGCTTCATGACTCATTTTGGCATCAGAGATATGAGGCTGGACCTCATCTATAGTAGCAAGCAGAAGAAACATGAAATCTTTCTTGCCCTTTTTATCCCAAGATTCTTGATTTTTTTTACTATTTGAGGGCATTTTGTAGTGCCACTTACTACATCCCACAAATCTTCCACCTGAAGAATAGCTTTCATATTTTTCGTCCATGGTATGAAGTTAGAACCTTTTAGTAACTATGAATCTAAGAGATATTTGTGAACAATAGCCATTGTGAAGGTTCCTTATAACACCAAATGGAGTAAATATCAACAATTTTGCTTCCCCCCTATGTCTTAGAATTTTGCAAGAGAAATGTTGAAAGGTCCCCCCTTTATTTTGCAAAATAAACAAGGAGAAAAAAATTTATTGAACACTTATCCCTCCAGTATGGAAGAATACCTTGAAAAATGCATGGCTTATCTGAATGGTGGTAGAGAAAAAAATGGCCCCGATTGTGCAAAAAATGGACCTTTGCAAGACAAGTTTTTTTTTTGTTTTTCAAGCAAATATTTTTGTGGACATTTTTTTTTTTTTTTTAGCAAAAACAATTTTGCTTGAAAATTTTTCAAGCAAGAAAAAAAAATGTTGCTGGACAATTTAAAAAAAAATTGGTTTTCTTAACAAAATTTGTTTTCGGGCAGCCAACTCCGTCGTGAATAGTAGGAGAAATATGTTTTACAATAAAATGAACCCGAAGGGGTTCGAAACATGGACCTTGTCCATGCTAGGTAGCGCATAGACCATGTGCGCTACCATGGTGGTTGGGAAGAAGAAGGGACAACCATCCCTTTCTTTCAAACTATGCCCAAAATTTTGTTTTTTTTAATGTCATGGGAATTATCCCACATGCATTAGAGGATGCATCGAAGGTGGTTTAAAAAGAATAAAATGCTAGTAAAGCTTTGACTACTTGCAGGCAGTCGGTCCCTCCTTTGTTTTATCACCTTGTGTAATACATAGATTCACCACGTTAGAAGTACCTTGTTTGCCATGTCATACGATGGATCTCTTTACCACATCAGAACACCACATCAGTGCCACATCATAGCTCTCCATGTCATAGCTCACACCAGTCAGTTCCACATCACAACATACATCCAGTCAACACCATGTCAGAGTTGGCAGTTCACCACATCAGCACCACATCATAGCTCCTACCATGTCTCACCTATCACTTGCAAACAAAACCTTGATAAGTGAGCCCACCTTGGGTTTTGCTCTTCTCTCATCTGTCTGATATTGAAAAAATCACCTCATGACCTTGAACAACATTTGATCCTTGTCACGTGCTATCATGGGATCCAGTCACCTTGAACAATGCACCAACATTGATAGGGTCTGGTCACCTCAAATAGTGCATCCAAGATTCAGTCACCTCGAAGAACGTGTCTAGTGTCGATGACTCTGATACCATGAAGAAACCTATGACCACAATACCTGAAACAAGCATAATATATAAAAGTGAGCAGTAGTCTTTGTATTGATATGAGATTGAATTATATACATGCTCCAAGTAGTTAGTTCGGTGAACCAACTACCCAACCAACCAAAAGTTGGTTAAACACCCGCACAAGAAAATAGTGTAATATGCGTATTGAAAAATATGATAACAATTTTGTTCCATAGCTCTTTCATAAGAATCAAGGACTTTAGAATTAAAACATAAAGGAAATCCATAAATTCCTTACAATTAAACCATAAAGGAAATCCATAAATTCCTTAGAATTAAAACATAAAGTAAAACCATTAATTCCTTTCTAACTAAACCATAAAGAAAATTTCATTTTACCTATAAACAAAGGTAAACCAAGATAGGTGATAGGGAAATTTTCCTCCTTATATCCCAACACTTTAATTATTTGATCTCTTTTACCTTCCTCCATGTTTAAAAAGATAATATTTTTTTTTTCATCATTTATGTTTTGTTCCGTAGCTCTTTCATAAGAATCAAGGACTTTTTTAAAATCCAAAGCTTCTTCCTTTGTAGCTTCTCCAAGAAAGAAAGTACTGTCTATAAATTGTTGATAGGACAAAGCTTCACCAATGGATGAATGTTTTAGACCTTTGATATAACCATCCTTTCATTTTATTTCCAGAGTTCTTCCTAGGGTATCTACCATAATGATAAATATATATGGAGACAACAAATCTCCCTGCATGATTCCTCTGGTAGAAGGAAAGAACCCAGTTTATTTTCCATTGATCAGGATAAAAAAGTAGGGGTTAGAAATACACATACCAACCCATGCCCTCCATTTTTCATTGAAACCCATCCGCTCCATGATTTTATCTAAGAAAGACCAAGAAACCTTGTCATAGGATTTGTTCATGTCCAACTTAAGGAACATGTCTAACCCTTCCCTCCTTCAAAGAGAGTGTGTTATTTCATAAATGTTAATGATTTTTTTAGTAATATGCCTACCTGTCACATAACCTCTTTGATCTTCATTAATGATTGAGGGGATGATTTTTTTTCAATTGATTAGCCAACACTTTAATATTTTTTTTGTAAATTGTATTACATAAGCTAATTGGTCTAAAGTCCTACAATTTATCCATTCCATATTTCTTGGAAATAAAAGCAAGGAAGGTATTATTCCATTCTTTCAACATCTTACTATATTCATGGGATTCTTGGACTGCTTTGACTATATCTCCAACAGTATCCCAATGATATTGAAAAAAATCAGAAAGAAACCATCTGGCCCTAGAGCTTTGGATGCTCCCATAGAGAATAAAACTCTTTCAATTTATTTTGATAAATTTAATATGAAACTTCAAGGATGGAAGGGATATTTGTTATCATCTATGAGTAAAGTATAAATTATTAAAAACATGCTTCAAAGCCTGCCTATTTACTTCATGTCTTTCCTAAGGATGTCAAGGAAAGTGGAAGAGACTTTAGAAATATTACAAAAAAATTTCTTATGGGATGGCATTGAATGCAAAAAATATATACATTTGGTAGCCTAGGATACCTGCTACTAGCCTTTACAGTATGGGGGTTTTGGATTGAGGAAGTTGAGAGATCTTAATAGAGCCCTTATAGCTAAACATGGTTGGAGGATTTGCATTTGAGCATTAGGGAAATGGGCTAGAATTATCTAAAACAAATACATGGAGGGCATAAACCACTTTATCAGTTGTTCTAATCCTCCACATGGGTCTATTTTTTGGAAAAATATAATCATTAGTAGGAATGTTCTATGGCAAGGACTAAAATGGAGAGTAGGTAGGGGGGAAAAATAGAATTTTTGAAAGACCCTTGGATTCAAGAGGAGCCTTTAGTGGACTATAGAAAGTTCAAAGATATAAGAGAACATTTAACCAAAACTTATGGTAAGAAAATTAATGGTTACATTCATAGGGTGGGCAATTTTCAAGAGTGGAAAATCCTACAAGAAGATATGCAAGGCCCAAGGGGTAAAGATTCGTAGAACCTTTTAAGGAGTTATTACTTAGGTAGATATTTAGAGGAGGACCGAATAATTTTGGAAAGAAACCAATAAGGCTAGTACTTGGTGAAGGATGGATATAGAGTCTTGGCAAAGTAAGCTCAAATAAACCCGAGCTTAAAATAATTTGGAAGCTAAATATCATCCCTAAGATTGCTATGTTTTTTTGTATTGTCATTCTCAATAATATCCTCATGAAATACAATATGTTCAAAAGAGGGATTGTGGTTCCAACTATTTGTGTGTTGTGTAACAAAGAGGATGAGTGTGTGGACCACCTATTTGGAACTTGTGATTTTTATTTAGATATCCTAAATATGTTATTAAGAGAAGTTAATGTTGCTTGGGTCATTCCAGATTCTCTAATCATAATTTGGAAATAGTGGCACTTAGAAAGTAGTATTTTTTGGCAAAACTACATTCCACATATTTGTTGGAGGATTTGGCTGGAAAAAAATAGATGAGTGTTAAAAAATAAGACCAGAGAAATAATTAGGTTTTATGCTAGGATAAGAACAAACCTCTTGTAGGATTGTATTAAAAATATTATTGGCCAGAAAAATATTGCAATGATCCTCTCTATAGAAAAATATATCTTAAGGTGAGACTAGATACTAGATGGGAACATCCTCACAAAGGCTGGATAAAAATTAACTTTGATGGGGTTGTGAAAGGCAACCTAGGTCATGTTGGTGGTGGGGGCCTCATCAGGAATGATAGAGGTTAGGTAGTGGCTGCATATGTTGAGGATATAGGAATTACCACAAATCACCAAGATAAAGCAAGGGCAATACTTACGGGCCTCTTAATCGTGGTAAATTTGAATTTTAACAGAATTGTTCTTGATGGGGATTCCAAGAATATTATAACTTCCCTTCAAAAAGGGGAGCTAAATACTTCTAGAATTTTCCAAATAATTATAGTTGTGAGGACTATTTTGGGAAACCTAGAAGATGGTAGAATTAAACATATTTGTAGAGAGAGAAACAAAGTTGCTGATAAAATAGTGAATATGGTAGTTAGATTTGAGAATTTCAAGGTCTGGTCATATGCCCCCATGGAATTGGAGGAGATTATAAGAATTGATAATGAATTTAGTAGATAAGGAGGTCAAATAAAAGTAGAATACTTATTGGGATCATGCAATGAAGGATTTAAGCACTACATAAGCCTTGTCAAATAGGAGGATAATGGGATGTATATTATTTCAACTTCTCCATCAATAGGTTTAGCCCAAGTTTGTTTGTTTTACTAAGATAAGGTTGTATTGCATTTGTATAATCTTCTCTTATTTTTTTCCTATACATATTTTTAGCTCTTTGTAAAGGGTTAGGGTCCTTCAACCCTCTTTTTTATTAGTACCAAAAAAAACATAAAGTAAATTCATTAATTCCTTTCAAATTAAAACATAAAGGAAATCCATGAATTCCTTTCAAATTAAAACATAAATGAAATCCATAAATTCCTTACAAATTAAAACATAAAGAAATCCATAAATTCCTTTCAAATAAATCATAAAGGAAACTCATTAGTTCCTTTCTAATTAAAACTACAAAGGAACCCCATAAATTATTCATTGCCAATTAAACCATAAAGGAAACTCATTTAGTTCTTTCTAATTAAAGCTATAAAGGAACCCCATAAATTCCTTTCCAAATAAACCATAAAGAAAACTCATTAATTACTTTCTAACCAAAACCATAAAGGAACCCCATAAATTCCTTTACAATTAAACCATAAAGGTAATAAAGCAATTCAAAGTTCATTACCCCAAATAATATAACATTAGGTTATGCAATCGATAGGAAACTTTAGTTTAATATAATATTAGATTAAACATATATAAAGGTTCGTTCCTTTTAAATAAAATAATATATTAAAATAATCTTAAGGTCTACATCGATTAAAGCACAACCATAGATTATCAAACAAGATAAAATATTAAAATGGACAAAGGAAAACTAAACACTACAACTAGAAGCTAGCTAACCCAACCCTAAAGGGTTGATGACTTAAATCCTACAAGGGCTAGGCCATGAGGAAGGCACGGGTAAACTAGAGAATAAGGGCAAAATAAGAGTCGAAGCCAAGAAATATGAAATCAAAGCATGTCTAAGGAAACAAACCACCACACAACTAGAGTAGATGACATAGGATATCTATGTAAATCATAATGTAAATGCCTACACACAACCAAGATCAACAAAAAAAATCAACCATGCAAACCAAAGTGAAACAACATAGAGAAACCATGTGACCCAATCAAAATAACATAGAGAAAACATGTGATCCAAGGAAAAACTAGCATGGAAGAAAGAATAGGCACTCAATTTTGATCACTACAATGAAGCATATGTAAGTAGGAGGGTCCAAAGCATCAATCAAAATAATAGAAGCAAGGTAATAAAGGCCCTTCCAAAGCTATATCTGATGAGGTCAAATAATACCTCATTATTGCAGTATTTTTGACATATAAAATTGCCATATTACAAAACACAACAAAGTTAAATACCAAATATTTGATTAAAATATGTTATTGTTGATGTTTGCATGATTGAATGTTTAGAAATATTGTACCCTTGTTTTGACTATTTTTCAGCATTTTATGTCTATTTTTGCATGATTTTATTGGCAAAATAGCATAACAAAATCAATGGCAAATAAAAATCTTGTACCTTGTGATTAGAGGAGGAATTTTGAATGTTTTACCACCTTAAAAACAAGTTGTTGAGGTGACATGGTGCCAAAAAAACTACTTTGTTGTAAAAAAGGACACTACATACTGTACACAACATACAAAAACCAACGACCTGTAACATTAAAGGAGGACATTGAAGTAGTCAAAAGAAACAAGTAAAATAAGTTGTAATGTGTTAAAAAATACAAGGGAAGATCTATGATAAACCTGAAAGCATCCCCACATGGTCTAACTGATAGTAACAGATCATAACAGTTACAAAGAAAAAATGTAGGGACAGTTGTACATAACATACAAAAGGCAACAACTTGCAACATTAAAGGAAGGCAAGGATAAACTCAAAAGAGGAAGTTGAAATATATTGTAAAGTATCAAAGGCAATGATAGACATCTGACCATGCAATTGGAAGCTCCACCACACAATATAACTGGCAGCAATAGCACATCCCAATAATTGTTCTTGATAATTTGGAGCTCTTTAGAATGAAAGGTAGAAACAATACATTCTAAATAAAAAGGTATAGTTTACATCCATTTTGTGGGTAATGAGAGAGGATAGCACAAGGACAGGTGTAAAAGCTATGTTCAACTCATTTTTAACCAATTCCCATCAACTTGAATATGCACGAATAACTATTATAGCATATTATGTCCTAAAATAGACCAAGTCTACTGCAATAGAATAGCAAATAATGCATGGACAACATAACCTTTGATTTTTTAGTTGCAAATATTGATGTAATAAAAATTATAAATAGGATTAATCACCATTGGTTGAGTTAGTGGTAATCATAATATAAGTCAAAAGTCAAAAAGTACGAATTGTAACAGTCACCTTTTGTAATAGCATTTTTTATTCAAATGTGTTGATTTATGAGTGTGAGAGTATTTAGAAGTTATGATTTGACATGAATATACCTTCTTATGGAATAGGGAGAAAAGGCCCACTCTTAAGGATGGAGGAAGGAGCATTTTTATAGGTTTATTTTTGACAGTTTTTTGTTTCAGTAGTTTTTTTTATCAATTTTCTTGTTCAAATATTGTAACAATAGTTTCCTTTCTTTTTAGCATGTTTCTTATTATATTTCAAGTTTGATGTGTATAATTTTATTTGTATATATCTGACCCCTATTTTGTATGCATTTATTTCCCTAGTTTTCTACATTTCAAATTCAACAACATTTTCTTGACAGTTTCTTGCAGCAACTTTTTCTGAAAATTTTTTGCAGTAGTTTTTTGATAAATTTTTGCATTTTAAATTTAGCATAGCTGAATTAAGTTTGTTTCAATTTAGAAATTTCAATTGATTTCATTTCAACTTAGCAAGCGTAAATTATATTTTTATTTAGCAATTTCAATTCTACAATTTAGTTCAAATTCTACAAATTAGAAGTAGTTTCCATTCTACAAAGTTAAGTTAGTTTCAATTCTGAAAATTAGGATTTAGTGTGACCTTGAAAATACCAAATGAAACTCTATTTCAGCAAATAAATATTGTGAACTAATGACTGAATTGTAACTTTCCAAAACCTTCTATCGCAGAAAACCTTGGACACCATCTCGGATTTGACAAATATTGAAAATTAAATGATGAAAATAATGACACTCATCATTTTGGCACCATTGTTGAGGAACATAGGTGTTGTTAGAGGAGAAAAAATCAAACAATTATTGATTATGCTAAGTTGTAAACTTTAGAGTAAAATCCTAAACATAACAAACTTGCATAAAACATAGTTGTGAAACTGATAGTTGCAATTCAAAAAGTTATAAACATAAGCATAGAAAGTATGAATAGATCTAGAGGACACAAAACAATTTTTTCACAAACCACAGGAAGAAAATATTTATGACAAGAGGTTGAACCTATGTCAGAGTTGTCTAAATTTAGGATTTCTAAAAATATTGGAATTTTCAAATAACCACAATCATTTGTTTCAAAAAGTAAAAATACTTTGAGAAATAATTACAAGGAGGAAAAATCAGTAGTTCAACACCACATTGCCTTGAAAAATCTATACAATTAGGACAATTTAATAGGAGTTATAATTTATTTTGGAACACATAATGATAGGCTTACAAGAGAATCTAGGAAGAGACAGTAATGTGCTCCACTCGAAAGCAACTAGTACACTTGTCAGAACTTTTCAAAATCTCATTCAATTAGATCCTAATCAAAAATATCCCATCAAAGTCATTTCACTTTCTATATTACAAAATTTTAAGGAAGTAATATCTGAAGACCTTGATTTATTTCTATTTGAGTTTAATATTATATGCCAAACTTATGACTACAATAATAACAATTGGAAGCTCAAATTATTTCCTTTCACTCTTAAAGAATCAGCTCTACAATGGTTTATCACCTCAACACCTGATTCAATTCAAACCTAGGATGATATGGAAATATATTTTTGGAGAGACCAAGAATATTGTCAAGTCAAGAATCAAAACAATGAATTTCTTAGAATTAAACAAGAGTAAAATGAAATTTTAGAAGACTATCTAGACATATTTTCTTTTTTCATAAGAGATGTGAGAGTTTTGAATCAGAGTTAAGTAAAGCTATATTATTAAGAGGACTACAAGATGAATCAAGAGATGTATTGGATATTATGGGAAAAGAAGATGCAAATGCACTTGAATTTTATGAAATTATTTAATTTTGTAAATATATTCTTGCACAAAACATAGACAAAAGAAAATTGATAATAACACAAATGATTTGAAATAATTCATAGAAGAGTTTTCTAATATAAAAACTGATATTTTAGACCATATTAACACAACATTAGATAAAAATAATGTAAAGAATGAATTCACTGAACATTTCACCATCTATTGTTCAAGATGTAAGAATAAGCACTCTACTCATGAATGTCCTTTGAACAAAATATTTATATTTGTTATATGTAGCATTTGTGAAAAAGGACACCCCAAAAATCAATGTGATTTGTTACTAGTATTAAAAAGTTTCTTTGAAAAATAGTCTCAACCTATGAAAGAACTCAATTTTATAGGACAAATACAAGGGGGTAATTTTCTTAAAATTCCATATCTAAATGCTTCTCAATTTCCTAGAAATTGGGGAAATAATACTTGGCATATGCCATGGTCTGCTTCAAATCCACTTCAACAACATTGGAGTCAACCACCATGGGCATATTTCCAAGAGTGGTCTCAACATGTATGGATGAATAAACAATTAAATCAACAACATCCACCATGGTTGCAACAAAAAATGCAAGGAAAATAATGGATAAAACAACAACAATTGTACAAAGGGCGACATCACTATCAAAAACAACCAATTTTTTTGCCTACTCATACCAATTATTTTTTTTGACAACAACAACAAGTAAAACAACCTCTACTTTTAGTTCAACCTGTGGTCAATCCAAATAATGTTAAACAGGTAACCCCTATCTCTATGGTTGAATCAAAAAAATACAACCATAATAAATGTTAGTGACTATGACAACACTCAATTGTATCTAAGAAAATCACTTCTTGAACCTATTCCACTTATCAATTTAGAAATGGGACTTAAAGAAAAGAAATATGAAAACCCATCTACATTGAAAAAACAAAAAGAACATAAAAAAAAAATAAAACCTCTTTCAAAGTGATTTAATGAAGAAAGCATTATATCCTAAACAATTTAAGAAATCAAAATAACATCTTCAAACTTAGATGTGGTAAAATAATTAAAAAATTTATATGTTACGATCCCTTTACTACAAGTTATTAAAAATATACCAATCATTAATAAGATTGTTCAGGAAATTTGTTTTAACAAACCAAGAAAGAAGAAGAAAGCATATCCTAAAACCATACAAGAAGGTGGAAAAATATTAGACTTGCTTGCAGGAAAACTTACTCCACCTAAGTATGATTGTTTAATAAGCCCATGATTTCTTGAAACATATAAGAAAAATGAAAAGGGCATTTCAAATTTGGCCTCCATAGTTGTAAAGGATAACATAGAAGAGTTGGATTCATCCAAAATATTTATTTTTTATGAAAATGTTCTAATCAACAAATTGCATGATTTAGAGCTTAAAAATGAACCAATTTATGTCCAACAATTACTATGGAATGAGGAACAAGAACTTAAATATTTGTCACCCATTCCAATACAAGATAGATCCTTTTATTTACCATGTGAATGGCATCATCATATTTTCTCATCTTTTCATTTCCATCTATCAAATTTAATTCCTTCAAGAATTGTTTTTGATAAAGATACACAAATTTTTCATTCTCTTCTACCATAACATTTTTCTCTTAATTCATTAATGAATAATTTTCAAAGAATAAATACTTTACATCCTGGTATAACACAAATTGAAATACAACCCAAAAAACCTTTGAATATCAGTAGTTGGTTGACAAATTAACCAGGAAGTAAAAATTTTTGATGCATGAATGCAACATCCTAATGCTTTACTAACACTTCATACATCTTTAGAAGTTGGAATTGAGTTGTTGTAGGTAAAAAACAAGAGAATTTTATAGTTGAATGCATTGGATGAACTTTGGTTGGAGGCACTTCACCAAATAGAATTCATTCAACAACAATGAAAATGTGGCATAATGATCACATTAAGAGTAGTAAGGATGAACCAAAAGTGTTTAAGAATGGAGTTGTTCAACTTTCTTTGGTTGATAACTCAAAGAAGACATTTATGGTGAATGAACATCTTTTATGATGGTATCATAAGCCTCTAACAAGGGTGGAATTTGCTCGATATTTCTCATAATAAAATTTGCATATGATAGAAGAGGCTTCCTCTTCTAATAGAGATTCCAAATGATCATATCTTTGAATCATGAAAAAAAAAGAGAAAAAAAAAGGAAAAAAAAAGAGAGAAAAAGAAAAGAAAAAAAAGAGAGTTGTAGCATAAGGCATGTCCCACAAAATGAGGATGTATGAGGACATGCATCAATTTCAGCAAGAAGGAGGAAAAATGAAGTTAATATTTCATTTTCAACAATAAGGAGGTAATGATGACATGAGAAGATTCTTATTGCTCATATGAAAAGAAATATTAATGCTTCATTGTTGTTTTCTTGCAGAAAAATAGATGTATTTTTGCCAAAAAAGGATTGTTATTATACAAATAAAAATGAGAGATATTCTTGTTATTCATTATAGGGGTGGAGGCTCTAGACAAAACTATAAAAGTAGCATGCAATGCAGTATTAATCTTGGGGATCAAAGCCACCCCCCTCACCCACCCAATAAGTCATCAACAATTTGTCGATGACACTCTAATGTTGACCTAGTCGTCAGTGGTTGAAGCCAGAAGGATCAAACATATTCTCCAACTCTACAAGGACACGGTGGGTCAGAAAGTGAATTTTAACAAGAGTAAGTTTTACTTCCTTAACACCCCAATCCAGAGACAAGTTAGAATAGCAAGGATTTTGGGATGTTCTGTAGTGACTCTTCCTACCTCCTATTTAGGCCTTCCCCTTTTCTCTGGATCTTCGGGTGATTCTATGTGGGATAGAGTGGTAGAAAGAATCCAAAAAAAATTGGTTGGCTAGAAAGGACACTTTTTGTCTTAGGCAGGGAAACTTACTCTTACTATGGCATCTTTACAGAGTATTCCAGTGTATTTCTTATCTATTTTTAATGCCCCAACCAAGGTATACCAAAAAATTTAAAATCTCCAAAAGAATTTTCTATGGTACGGGTCAGAGGAAAAATAGAGAATTCACCTAGTGGGGTGGAGCAAGGTGTGTAGGCTAAAAGAAAATGGGGGGTTAGGATTGCAAATAATTGCTCACTTGAATATAGTATTAATAGCCAAACAAGCTTGGCATCTCATAACAAATGAGGAGAATGAATGGACCGCCATCATTAAAAGAAAATATCTCCAAGGCATTGATTTCCTAAATGACATTATTCACAGCAGAGGATCGACTTTCTGGAAAGCAATCTTGACCAGCAAGGAGGTCATAAAGAAAGGGATGATATGGGTTATTAGGAACCAGAAAAATATTAGGTTTTGGGATGACAGGTGGGCTAAGGAGGAGGCTCTATCTTAGGTGCCTAACTTAGTTAGGATAAAAAGAACCACAAATGAACACATCGAAATGACAGTAGCTAATTTTATGAGACAAGACAGAGGAAGACTTAAATGGAAACATATAATGATTCAAGAATTTGAAGTCGAATAATAAGAGATCCAAAGTATTTTGCATCAAAAATTCATACCTCTGAGACAAGGAAAGGATCAAGTAATATGGGCAACCACAGAAAATGGGCAGTTCTCAATCAAATCTGCATACAAACTAATGTTAGATCCTGAGGAGCCCATACTTCAGACTCAGTTGGTGTGGGTCAAAATACTAATTCCTAAAGTTGCAATGTTCTCATGGCTAGTAATCCAAGGAATGATACTTATGATGGACAACATGATAAGGAAAGGTATGATAATTGCTAACCGTTGTTTTTTATGCAAGGTAAATTGGGAGTCCACCCATCATATTTTACTTAAATGCCCTTTTTTATTGAATATTCTTAATGGGGTATTCCAAGCATTTAGTATCTCTTGGGTCAATCCAGCCATCATCATTGACCTATTCCACTAATGGCCAAATCCCTTTGTCAGCCTTAGGCTTAGGTTTATGTGGAAAATATTTCTTCATCATTTTTTATGGTAGGTCTAGCTAGAAATAAATCACAGAGCGTTCCATGAGTCAAGCCATGATGTCACCTCCATTACCACTAAGATTCTTGCCTTTGCCTGTGAAAACGTCAGCCTTATCCCTCATGATAGTCAGAATCCTTCCCCTATGTAAAATCATATCACTCGTTCCTTAAACATTACCTTGGTAGAAGATCTTGGGTCTATTAATGCCAATCCCAAAATAGGTGTCAGGTGGATCCCACCCCCGGTTGGATGGCTCAAGCTCAACTTTGACGGGACTGCTAAAGATAATCCTAGAAGAGCAAGGGCTGGAGTAATAGTGAGAGACCATGAAGGAAACCTGGTGATGGCATTTTCTAATCATTTGGGAATAAGGACAAATAATGAGGTAGAAGCAAGAGCATTATGGAGAGGTATTCAGATGGCTCAGGATATTGAAGGTAAATTAATAATTGAAGGAGATTCACTGCATATCATAAATATCCTCAGCAATGGGAAAAATCCTCCATGGTGGTTTAAGACAGTCATTGAAGAGGCAAGGACCCTATTACAGGATAGAAATGATCGGCTAGCCCAACATGTGTTTCGGGAAGCCAATAAAATAGCTGACAGATTGGCCAATATAGGGGTGGAAGCAGATGGGCTTGTCACTTGGGAAAATGGGGTCCCAAGTGATGTGGACAAAATTATTCAAAAAAAAATCGAGGATGAATATGAAGAAGAATAGGGTCCTCATTGGAGGCTCCCAGTATAGAAGAATGTTGTTTTGTCAGCTCTGCTCTGCTCCATCTGGTGATATTTTTTGTTTTTCTATGTACTGGGGAAGGGGTTTCCTTTTGGGCATAAGTCTTGAATAGCTATGTTGATGTTAAGAATATGGTCTGGGAGATATGCAGTATAGCTTATTTTTAATGTTAGTGGATTTTTGTGTATGTAAATATTTGTAATGGGTGGTGTGCTCCCTCGGACATATGTTCTAAGAAGGCTACTAGTAGCAGTGGATAGACTGTCCCTAATAAGGATTTGATCCATAACAACATAATGCTGATTTTTGTAATAGGTTTTGGCTTAACCTGTAAAACCTGGTATTAATGATAATATATCTTAACTACAAAAAAAAATGAGAGATATTCTCTCTCATTGAAGCCTCATAAGAGACATTATCTCTCATTGAAGCTCCTGAAAAACAAAGAAAAAATAAAGATTAAAAGTGATGAAAAATATGAAAAAGAAAAAAGAAAGATTAAAAGTGATGAAAAAATATGAAAAACAAAAAGATGAAAAAGAAAAAAGATAAAAAAAAATGAATAATTCAATAGTGAAAATATTTTTGAAGGCACTATTGAATTAAGGCTTACATGAAAACCAGTTTTTGGCATGTTTGCCTTCTTGATTTATCCATCGTTGTACAAATTTCACTTACTGCACTATGCCATGTTTTTGTTTTTAGATAGCTTGCTAATAATCATAAGAAGTAGTGACTTACAAGGTGTATGGTAAATTATCTGAGTATTAAGGTATATGTTTCTTGCATTTTAGTCATAGTAAGCATTAACATGTGATGTATGATAATTTGGTATTTGGCATAAATTATTTATAGATTTGGAAAATAAAAATGGAACATTATGTTCAAAATATCAAGAAATACCCTATCCTGCTCTTGGTCACATAAAAAGTTCAGTCTGATAGCATAAAAATAGAGTTGCAGATAAAGCTCTAAAACATCATCGGTAAAGTGCTTCAAAACATGTAGAATCATAGAATTGCTGAAAAATACAGTTGGTTTCAATATAGCAAGCCAATTGTTTTTTACACGAGTGTAGTTGAAAAAAATGTAAAAACTACAGTTGGAATAAATTTCTACTAAAAATGAGCTAGAACATGTAGAGGAAGTAGCCACATATAGGGAAGGGATCCCTAAAGAAGATGTTGATGAAAGGGTTTTTCCTAAACATGAAGAAACCCCTTCATCCCCATGGTCCACCAACTACCAGAACAAGGGCACAAAGGAAGATAAAATCTAAAAGCAACCCTGCAAAACAACTAAAGACCAAGAAAGTCACTTTTGGTGATAAAGTTATTGAGATTGTTTCTCAGGTAGAAACATCTGTATAGTCAAAATCCTCAAATTATGAAATAATTTGGTCACAAGCTGAAACAAAAGATTCATAAAAATAAGAGGAAATTAATTCTAGATTTACAATTAGGTTTGCAGGAAGAAAAACTACAGGTTCAAAACAAACTAGTGAAGAAATAGGTACACTACAGTTGAGAAGGTCCACTAGGCTAAGAAGGAAATCTATTGTAGAGGAGTTGGTTGAGGCAGAGAGAGTCTAAGACACAAACACAACCACCTTCACCTTCTCCTCTAAGAAGGATTTTTAAGGAGAAAATAATAGGACATAACTACAACTATTGAAATAACATCTCCTACATCATCAAGACCAAATAGAAAGAGAAAATTAATAATATAGGAGGATGAAGATGAAATTGTTGCAGGAAATATATGAATTAAAGATAAAACTGGCACCTTTAAAAGGAATTCCCATAATTATTTATTCTAGGAAGGAGATAGTAGAAATTTTTCTTGAATTAGTAGAGAGGATTTTGAAAGGGGTAATACAATAACACATCCCACAACTGCCTCATAGAATTAAGGAAGATACCTTGGAGCAGGTGCCTGCAATTTCCGTTCCTATCATGATTGTTGTTACAGTAGAACAACAACATGCAAAAAAGGAGATTACACTTGAAAAGAGGGTTGGTAAGGAACTTATGGATGTCATAGAAAGCTCACATTAGAGAGAAGATACTCCAAATATGGTCTAACAATAGAATTTTCATAAGGAGTTTGAAAAAGAAGATATTCTAGCACTTTCAAATGTAACTCCGGAACATTATGGGATAACTTTGAAACATTCTATAGCAGAACAACCACATTTCAAAGTAGCTCCAGAATGTCCAAAAATTATGCTAGAATACCCATATAAGGTTGCATAACAACAAAAGAAGTAAAGTACACCAAAAACTAAAGCCCTTGAAGTTCAAGTTACCTCATTACATGTAAGTACCCCACTTCAGGCATATAAAAATCAAAATTTTACAAGTTCTATTAAAAAAAGAAAGTGTAGAAATTATAGAAATTACAAAAATTGTAAAAATAATAAAAATTTCTATAGAATAAGAAATAGAACCCCATGCACCATAAAATGATGAAAAACAGTGATAAAAAAAAAGTAAAAATAAGTTTTAATAGAACCTAGTTCAAATTGCAAATATCAAAAATCAGAACTAGACTAAGCTGCATTATAAGAAGAAAAAAAAAAAAATTGCCTGAGGTGCAACAAAGTAATAGAGGACATTTTTGACCCACTAAAAAGAAAAAAATAGTAATGGGTTATCAAAACAAGGTCAAGCAATGAAGCCATTACAAGAACAGAATAGGGAAAAGACTGTAAAACAAAAAAATTCAAAATTGTAGAAAACAAAAGTGAAATACTTGTATCCGATTTCAGAATTCTTAGTGCAGTGTAGCAAGGAGAAATTGTTTAGGTGGTAGAGTATGTTGTTCAAAAATTCACCTGAGTATTGCTATGGCCCACTAGGATGCATAAGGGCGTGCATTAAGTTAAGTTGAGGGGAATGATGAGGCCAAAAAATGCCTCTTTTTTGCAGCATTTTTGACATATAAAAACTACCATATTACAAAAAATAATAGAGTTAAATGCTAAATATTTGATTAAATTATGTTAATTGTTTTTATATGTCAAACAATTAACATAGTAGTTGTTTTCTTCTTCTTCTTCTTTTTTTTTTTTTAATTTACATGGTGGAATCAGTAGCCGCCACGAATCCGGGAAAGCTGTCCAAATTTTATGGCTGCCACAGTATTCTGTGTTGTCCACCCCAGAATCTACCACACAGATCTTCGCGCAGTCTGCCCCTATAACCACCATGCCACAATCATTTAAAACCTTTTACGTCATTGAAAGCACCAAGAAAGGGACAAGCGTTCAGTCCAGACGAGGCCCGAGATTTGAACCTTGGACCTCCGCCCCCCTTATGGGGTTTGTATGAACCAATTGGTCTACACCTCGGACCTATTATGTTAATTGTTTATGTTTGCATGTTTGGACATTTAGAAATATTGTACCCCTATTTTGACTCATTTTTTGCATTTTATGTTTGTTTTTGCATGATTTTATTGGTAAAATAGCATAGAAAAATTAATGGTAAATAAAATTGTTGTACCTTGTAATTGGAGGAGGTATTTTGAATGTTTTACTACCTTAAAACCAAGCGATTGAGGTGACATGACACCAAAACAACTACTCTACTGTAAAACAGGGCATTATAGACTGTACACAACATACAAAAACCAACCACCTTTAACATTAAAGGAGGACATTGAAGCGATCAAAAGCAATAAGTAAAACTAGTTGGAATGTGTTCAAGGAGACAAGTGAAGACCTATGATACACTTGGAAGCATATCCACATGGTTTAATTGGCATCAACAGGGCATAATAGTTACAAAGTAGAAAATGTAGGGATAATTTTCCACAGCATACAAAACACAACATCTTGAAACATTAAAGGATGGCAAGGATAAAGTCAAAAGAGGAAGTAGAAACCTATTGGAAAGCTTTAAAGGCAATGAGATACATCTTACTATGCAATTGAAATCTCCACCACACGATACAACTAGATACAATAGGACATCCCAATAATTTTACCTAATATTCCAGAGCTCTCTAGAATGAAAGGTAGAAATAGTGAATTCTAACTAAAAAGGTATATTTTACATCCATTTTATGGGGAATGAGAGAATATAGCACAATAATATGTGTAAATGTTATGTTAAACTTATTTTTGACCAATTCCCTTCAACTTGAAGATGCACGGATAGCTGTTTTAGCAGATTTTATCCTAAAATAGATAGTCTCTGCAATAGAATAGCAAATCATACATGGAAAATATAACCTTTGATTTTGTAGTTGCAAATATTGATGTAAGAAATATTATAAATAGGATCACTCACCATTGGTTGAGTTAGTAGTAGTCAGAATATAATTCAAAAGTCAAAAAGTACAAATTATAATAGTTACATTTTGTAATAACAATTTTCAATAAAGTGCAGTTTTTATTCAAAAATGTTGATTTATGAGTATGATAGTATTTATAATTTAGTATTTGACATTAATATACATTATTATAGACTAGGTAGCAATATCCCACTCTTAGGGCTGGAGGAAGGAGCATTTTTACACATTTTTTTTTGAAATTTTTGTTTTAGTAGTTTTTTGTCAATTTTTTTTGTTTAAATATTGTAACAACAATTTCCTTTGTTTTTAGAATTTTTATTTTTATGTTTCAAGTTTTATGTGTGTGATTTTTACTGTAGCTAGTTGAACCCTATTTTGTGTGCATTTATTTCCCCTATTTTCTACATTTCAAATTCAACAACATTTTCTTGACAGTTTCTTGCAACAACTTTTTTGACAAGTTTTTGCAGTAGTTTTCTGACAACTTTTTGCATTTTGAATTTAGCATGGTTGAATTAAGTTTGTTTCAATTTGGAATTCTCAATTGATGTAATTTCAACTTGGCAAGCATAAATTAGCTTTTTCTTCAACAATTACAATTATATAATTTAATTCAAATTTTGCAAATCAGAAGTAGTTTCCATTCTACAAACTTAAATTAGTTTCAATTTTGAAAATTAGGAGTTAGTGTGACCTTGAAAATACCAAATGAACCTCTGTTTCACCAAATAAATCTTGTGAACTAATTACTGAACTGTAACTTGCCAAAACCTTCTATCGTAGATAGCCTTGGACACTACCCTAGATTTGACAAATATTGAAAATTAAATGATGACAATAATGACACTCATTAATATCCCTACATAGTAATATTGGATCAAGGAACACTAAAAATATGTAGCACGTATCTTGGGTGCACCTCTATAGCACTAGCCAATGTACTCCAAAACACTCTATCACAAGGCAACAAACACAAGCATACACAGAAAATAAAGGAAATATCATAGGAAACAAAGGGATAACACAAGACTACCAACTCAATTTACTAAAAAATATAGAAATCAAGCACAAAAACAATCAAAAGATAACAATGAGTGCAATAAAAAATCATAGAGAAATAAATCTACACTGAAAACATTGATTCACTTAAAGCACCCTCATTTTCATTTGGTTTATCACTTGTTGCCATTACCTCCTCTAGCTTCCCAAAATATCCTTACCTTTATTCCCCTTCAACAAGAGGTAAGAACCACTATCCCATTAATGTGCCTCCATACCTTTGTTTTTACAAGAAGGATCTGAGCACCATAGAGCATGGAGTGCTCAAAAACATTCAAGAAAATGTTCACCATGTGCCCACTCGAAACCACATTTAAGAGCCACTCTAGCGTAGCAAGGGAAAAAAATAAAACATTCTTAAATAAGACTAAATGTGGTCCAACCTTATTATTCTTGTAAATATTGAATAATCCAAATACTTAAAACCTACATTAAACATGGTTTAAGGATTACTCATATCCCACATTTGACTTATTCAAAAAAATTTAATATCAAAAGTTAATTTAATACTACAAGAATATAAGAAAATAATCAATCCATACTAACACGTTGTAAGCAATTACAAATGCATTCCCTCGATGTTCTACACCATTGTTTTATCTTTAAGTGGGTGGACTCTATTAAGATAGACTACTCTATAACTAACTTACTTTAAGGAGACTCGTTGCAAGCAATTTCCTGGTCCAATGGTATGAACATGAGGATAAGCAAAATGCAGTGCACCTATATGAAGGGTATTCATCCAAGTTACCCTAATTTTTTATAAACAATTCATCACCATCATTTCTCTTTTAATATGGTCTCTCATTCCTTGTGGCCAACTTCCTTGTCCACCCACTAGAGTACCTGATCCTACAACCATGCATAGAATTAGTAGTACCATATTATTTTATAAAATAGATAAAATAGTAAATGCATATATCCATACAAAAGCATTAGAACTAAGCATTTAAACATCATTTGTCAATACATAGTCCATGTTGGACATTTTGAGTCCTAAAAGTTAAAATTGTCATTGATGTCAAGAAATGAAGTCAACATTAATATCAAGGTTTTTCATCAAGGAAAAAAGTTGTCAAAGTTGTTATTTGATATCCAGGAAGAAGCCCAAAGGATTCAGTGCAAAGTTAAAAAGGAGATATAATATTTTTTATAAATTATTTAAATTCAATAAGAATTTAAATTTTATAAATAAATATTATTTACACCATGGAATGCAATGTAAAGGAAGGGTTTAAAAATTAAATCTTATAATTATAATTTATAAAATTTAAATTCTTTAGAATTTAAAATATTTATAAATTATAATTAATGTTGACGTCATCCAATTTAATAAGGCACCTTGTATAAATTATAAAGTGTTTATAAAGGCATCGACGTCGTTGAAAGAATCGAAGCGTCGACGTTTGAAGTCAATAGTGACTTCGTATATAAAAGGAGGCCACAAAGACCTTTGCAATATTAATCCTCGATCGAATTATTGAAAGCGCCATCAAAAACATTAATTGCGAATTCGAAAGGTTTGTGAGGAAGAAGACGAAACAAGTGTTTTTCATCTCATGCAGAAGAAGAAAAGTGAGTAAAGTGGGAGCCCCAATCAAAGGTGGACGCGGTGGTCCAGTGGCAGTGCACGTTCTTTTTAAGGCGCTTGTGGGGAGACGAACCCGCGTTCGAATCCCGTTGAGGCATGTGCGGAGGAAGAAGTTTTCGAGTTCTTCGTAATTCAAAAGGTGCCAAAGGAAGGTATAAAGGGTGCAAAGGCCCTTTTGGTTCTAAATATGCATTGGGCGCACGTGGTTGAGGAGCCCGCGGCTAGGGCATTCGCAGAGGCGTTGGTGAGGGGTTCAAAACCCACGGAGTGCAAGGTAATAATTTTATTATTATTTTTCAATTGCCTAAAGTTCAAATTTAATATTTGTTAGGAGTTATAAGGAGTATTAAGAAGTTTTGTTAGGCAAATGAAATAAGTGATAAGGAGGAATAAGGAGTGTTAGAAAATTACTATATGTTGGATTGAAATTTTAAAAGGGGAAGATATTATTTTGTGGAGTAATAAGGTGAAAATTAATTTGCCTTAAAATCTATAAGGTCAAAATTAATTGTGGGTGTTAAAATTATTTTAGAGATTGTGGAGTTGATAAGGTGTAATTTTGATATCATTTTGCATTGTGTTTTTGTTGAGGAAATTATTATCTTCTAACCCTTATTGAGATTGGCAAAGAAGTAATTGTGAGTGTGGCAGATTTGTGAGATCAACTCCTTGTCAAGCAAAAAGGTATGGGCAAATTCTTTCTTGGTTGAGTTGATTGATTGGCTTACTAGAAAATAAAGTTTGGAGTGAAAAGGATTTGATTAGGGTTTCCTTTTCAAAAGTGTTTGACTTAATGCTTCAAGGTTTTCTGGAATTAAGAGTTGTGATTAAAACCTTGTTTTATAAGCATTGTTGTTGAAGCCATTGGATTGTGTGAAGAACTTGAGTTAGGGTTTTGAAAAGAACATGAGTATCATTGTTATGTGAATATTGAGTTATAAGCATTGTTGTTGAAGTGAGTTGTTGGGCAAAGAACTTGAACTAGGGTTTGAAAAGAACATGAGTATCATTGTTATGTGAGATTTGTTGTTGAGCAATTGTTGGAAATATTTTGAGTTGATTGATATATGCTTGGACTAGGGTTTATGAGAAAGGGGAGTTTCATTAAGTAATTGGTTGAGTTGAGTTGGTTGAGCCTAGTCAAGTGGTTGTATAAAGTGATTGTTCAAGTTCCATAAAATAAACTATTCTACATTCTGATTTGAATTGTGAAAGTGATTGAGCATTGAGTATAGAACATATTGAGTCTCTAACAATTCTCTTTATGCTTCTATGAGATTGAGAAAATTGTGAAAGTGATTGTGCATTGAGAGTAGAACATATTGAGTCTCTAACAATTCTCTTTATGCTTCTATGAGATTGGACAAGTTCTATGTGTGGACTTGTTAAGCAGATTTGAGGTAAGTCTTTGAGGAGACTTGTGGACTGATTTTGTGTGAGATTTTGTGGAAGCTTACAATACATATTTGGTTAAGTTCTAGAGAGGACTTATTGAGAATATTTGAGCAAGTTCTAGAGAGGACTTGTTGAGAATATTTGAGCAAGTTCTAGAGAGGACTTGTTGAGAGATTTGGACAAGTTCTGTGTGAGCTTGTTGAGCAGATTTGGATAGGTTCTGAGTGGACTTGTTGAGTAGATTTGAGCAGGTTCTAAGTGGACCTATTGAGCATATTTGAGCAGGTTCTGAGTGGACCTATTGAGAATATTTGTGCTAGACCTATTAGACTATGTTTAGTGTAGATTTGAGTGGACTTGTTGAGTAGATTTGTGCTAGACTGACTGGATTGTGTTTAGTGTAGATTGAGTAGACTTGTGCTAGATTGATTGGATTATGTTTAGTGTAGAGTTGAGAAGATTTGTGCTAGATCGACTAGACTATGTTTAGTGTAGATTTGAGTGAGTGTGTTGAGAGACTTGTGCTAGATCGATTGGACTATGTTTAGTGTAGATTTGAGATAGAGATTTGGAGGTGATAGAGTAGAGAGGATAGTAGTCTCTAGTGGATAGAGATCCATCATCCAGGGTAGTGAGGATAGGTCTTCTGAGTGGGGACAAGAGTCTTCAGTGGAGAGAGATCCACAAGCCAACATAGTGGAGGTAGTAGTCTTCTAGAGGATCACCAGCCAGAGAAAAGGAGAAGGAGTTCTCCTATGGATAGAGATCCACAAACTAGATTTAGGGGATCAACATCTCCTTTGGACAGAGGTCCATAAATATTGTAATTGGGAAGGATTCCCAAGAGATTGATTGAGAAAATTTTAGTGAAATATTTTCTTCATGGAGTAGCCCACATTGGGTGAACCACGTAAATTGTGGTGTCTCTATTGTGTATGGTGTTTTGTGCATTGCTTTGATTACTGCTATTGATACTGCTATCTATACACTACATAATATTGATTTGGAAAGAAAAGTAAAAAGTACCCTTATACTGTTCACCCCCCTCTCAGTATAAGCTTGTGTTCTTCAATTGGTATCAGAGCGGGTGCCTTCATAAGAGTTTAACAACTTGAAGGAAAAGCTAACAAGAACACAATGGATCCTAAGGAGGTGTCCTCGACTAACTCAGCACCAGTATTTGATGGAAATGACTACATGTATTGGAGTATGATGATGAGGATCTACCTAATGGCACTTGGCAATGAAGTTTGGGATGTAGTGGAATTTGGATATGATCCAATAGTCAATCCTCCTACAGATAAGGAAGGTAAGCTTCTACAACATTATAATTCAAAAGCAATGAATGCACTTGTGAGAGGTTTGCGTAGAATAGAGTCTATGAAAGTTATGCATTGTAGAACTACAAAAGAAATGTGGGATAAATTGCAAGGTATATATGAAGGAGATAAAAGTGTCAAGAAAGCAAAGATACGAAATCTCAAAGGACAATTTGAAACATTGAGAATGAATGAAGAAGAAAATATCAGTGCTTATCTAATTCGAATTGATGAGGTTGTTAATGATATGCAAGGACTTGGAATGAAGATTGATGAATCAGATGTTTGTGATAAAGTCTTAAGATCTCTTCCAAATAGATTCAGTGAATAGGTTTCTGCTATAGAAATATCATTGGATGGTGATACTTTGACAAGAGATAAGTTGCTTGGTATGCTAACAACTTTTGAGATAAGAACAAAAGATCCTACTCCCCAGAAGGAAGCAACATTCAAAGCAATCAAGAAAACAAAGGGTAAGAAGTCAGAATCAAGCGGTGAGTCATCCAGTGATGAAGAAGCTAATTATGGTAGAAGAAATAAAGGTTCTAGAAGACCCATAGATCTAAGATCTGTTAAGTGTTTCAATTGTGGAAAGTTTGGACATTTTGCAACAGATTGTAAAGAACCAAAGAACAACAATGGTGAAGAAAAATAGGATCACAGGTACAGGGAATCAAAAATATATAGGCACCAAAAGAAAAGCAAGGATGGACAAAGCAGACAAGGAAAGAAGTTCTTTCAAAGACAAAAGAGGAGCTACTATGCGGATAATGCAAGTAAGTACTCAAGTGATAGTGATGCTAGTATTTCAGACAATGATAGAGATGAAGTTCTGTTTATGATTAAAGAAAAAGAACCAATTAAGAAAACTCCAGTTATTCTCAAGTGTTTTAGATGTGGTAACTTTGGACATCTTGAAGATGATTGTACAAGGGATGGTTATAGTTTTAGTGATGATGAGTATGAGAATGCACTTGAAGGACCAGATGAAAATCTTCTAATGGCATTATTAGAAGAAGATGAAAGTGATCCTATAGAAGACAAGCCTAAAGAGAGTAATGATGTGGACAAAGGTAAACAAATAGAGGATTATTCAAAAGAGAATGGTTATGATCTCAAGGGAGAACTCATCTATGCCCTTGACATGGTAAAGAAGGTAAGAAAGCAACACTCTAAACTTGAAATTCAGTTTCAAGAATGTGATGAAGAGAGAAGATTGCTCATAGAGGATTTAGAAAAATCAAAGGCTAAGGCAAAGAGGTTCAAGGATAAGTTAGAAGCAAAGATCTTAGAATGTGAGAAGTTAGCACAAGAAGTGGCACTACTAAAAGAAGATTTAGAGGACTCCAAAATCAAGATGAAGGGATTTAAAAATAGCTCAAAGAACTTGGATAAGTTCATCAAGACACAAAAGCCTACATCAAGTAAAACAGGTCTTGGTTTTGAACAGGTTCAAAAGAAATAGGAAGGAGAGTCAACTTCAAGTTCTGGAGAAGATACTTCAGATGAAGATACTTTAGAAGAAGATAGTGTAAAAGACATTGAGACATCAGAGGATGGGTTGGACAATAGTGAATTCAACAAAAATAGGAACAGTGCACAAAGAAGATACATATGGAACAACAATCAGAATAGGAGACCAATAAGGTCAAGACAAGGAAGCTTCAATGGAAGATGTTTTTCATGTCACAAGTTTGGGCACATGGCTTCACAGTGCAGGACACATAAAATATAGGAATATGGGAATGGATAACCTTTCCATGGGTATTGCTACTCATGTAATCAGTTTGGTCACAAGGCAATGAATTGCAGGGTTCATGATAGAAGAGGATATGGCTTCACTAGGAGAAATCCTAAGACATTTGCACCTCCAAGGAATAATAACATTAAGTGTTATAAGTGCAATAATGATGGTCATACAACAAAGTGGTGTAGAGCAGACATTCCAGAGATAAGTATGAACAGGAACTTGAACATAAATAGGAACAGGAACAGGAATATGGATATGAATAGGAACAGGAATAGGAACAGGAACATGAACATGGACAGGAATAGGAACAGGAACATGAATGTGAACAGGAATAGGAATAGGAACATGGATGTGAATAGGAATAGGAATAGGAACAGGAATGATGACATGGATAGGAACATAGACATGGATAGAAACAGTCAGAGGATTCAAAAAATTTAGAAAATAAGAGAAGAGGATAAAGGTAAAGAACAATGCTTTCTGGGAGTAGAAATACTCCCACCCCAGAATTAACCACCTTAACAAAAGGTGGGGGAGGGGCTAAGCTAAGAGGCTCATTCTTAGCCCCGAGCCCCAAAGGTGACCCTTTGCCATTGATGTCAAAGGGGAGAGAGATTTGAGTATTGGGGAGAGATTTGATATTTGAGAGAGCATTGAGCCAGGGGGAGCAGTGTCCCAAGGGGAGCAACACAGAAGAAGAAGTCAAGTTTTTGGTAAAAAGTTTTTGGGTTGCCATCAATGACAAAGGGGGAGATTGTTGGACATTTTGAGTCCTAAAAGTTAAAATTGTCATTGATGTCAAGAAATGAAGTCAACATTAATATCAAGGTTTTTCGTCAAGGAACAAAGTTGTCAAAGTTGTTATTTGATATCCAGGAAGAAGCCCAAAGGATTCAGTGCAAAGTTAAAAAGGAGATATAATATTTTTTATAAATTATTTAAATTCAATAAGAATTTAAATTTTATAAATAAATATTATTTACACCATGGAATGCAATGTAAAGGAAGGGTTTAAAAATTAAATCTTATAATTATAATTTATAAAATTTAAATTCTTTAGAATTTAAAATATTTATAAATTATAATTAATGCTGACATCATCCAATTTAATAAGGCACCTTGTATAAATTATAAAGTGTTTATAAAGGTGTCAACATCATTGAAAGAATCGAAGCATCGATGTTTGAAGTCAATAGTGACTTCGTATATAAAAGGAGGCCACAAAGACCTTTGCAATATTAATCCTTGATCGAATTATTGAAAGCGCCATCAAAAACATTAATTGTGAATTCGAAAGGTTTGTGAGGAAGAAGATGAAACAAGTGTTTTTCATCTCATGCAGAAGAAGAAAAGTGAGTAAAGTGGGAGCCCCAATCAAATGTGGATGCGGTGGTCCAGTGGTAGTGCACGTTCTTTTTAAGGCGCTTGTGGGGAGACGAACCCATGTTCGAATCCCATTGAGGCATGTGCGGAGGAAGAAGTTTTTGAGTTCTTCGTAATTCAAAAGGTGCCAAAGGAAGGTATAAAGGGTGCAAAGGCCCTTTTGGTTCTAAATATGCATTGGGCGCACGTGGTTGAGGAGCCCATGGCTAGGGCATTCACAGAGGCGTTGGTGAGGGGTTCAAAACCCACGGAGTGCAAGGTAATAATTTTATTATTATTTTTCAATTGCCTAAAGTTCAAATTTAATATTTGTTAGGAGTTATAAGGAGTATTAAGAAGTTTTGTTAGGCAAATGAAATAAGTGATAAGGAGGAATAAGGAGTGTTAGAAAATTACTATATGTTGGATTGAAATTTTAAAAGGGGAAGATATTATTTTGTGGAGTAATAAGGTGAAAATTAATTTGCCTTAAAATCTAGAAGGTCAAAATTAATTGTGGGTGTTAAAATTATTTTAGAGATTGTGGAGTTGATAAGGTGTAATTTTGATATCATTTTGCATTGTGTTTTGTTGAGGAAATTATTATCTTCTAACCCTTATTGAGATTGGCAAAGAAGTAATTATGAGTGTGGCAGATTTGTGAGATCAACTCCTTGTCAAGCAAAAAGGTATGGGCAAATTCTTTCTTGGTTGAGTTGATTGATTGGCTTACTAGAAAATAAAGTTTGGAGTGAAAAGGATTTGATTAGGGTTTCCTTTTCAAAAGTGTTTGACTTAATGCTTCAAGGTTTTCTGGAATTAAGAGTTGTGATTAAAACCTTGTTTTATAAGCATTGTTGTTGAAGCCATTGGATTGTGTGAAGAACTTGAGTTAGGGTTTTGAAAAGAACATGAGTATCATTGTTATGTGAAGATTGAGTTATAAGCATTGTTGTTGAAATGAGTTGTTGGGAAAAGAACTTGAACTAGGGTTTGAAAAGAACATGAGTATCATTGTTATGTGAGATTTGTTGTTGAGCAATTGTTGGAAATATTTTGAGTTGATTGATATATGCTTGGACTAGGGTTTATGAGAAAGGGGAGTTTCATTAAGTAATTGGTTGAGTTGAGTTGGTTGAGCCTAGTCAAGTGGTTGTATAAAGTGATTGTTCAAGTTCCATAAAACAAACTATTCTACATTCTGATTTGAATTGTGAAAGTGATTGAGCATTGAGAGTAGAACATATTGAGTCTCTAACAATTCTCTTTATGCTTCTATGAGATTGAGAAAATTGTGAAAGTGATTGTGCATTGAGAGTAGAACATATTGAGTCTCTAAAAATTCTCTTTATGCTTCTATGAGATTGGACAAGTTCTATGTGTGGACTTGTTAAGTATATTTGAGGTAAGTCTTTGAGGAGACTTGTGGACTGATTTTGTGTGAGCTTTTGTGGAAGCTTACAATACATATTTGGTTAAGTTCTAGAGAGGACTTATTGAGAATATTTGAGCAAGTTCTAGAGAGGACTTGTTGAGCAGATTTGAGCAAGTTCTAGAGAGGACTTGTTGAGCATATTTGGACAAGTTTTGTGTGAGCTTGTTGAGCAGATTTGGATAGGTTCTGAGTGGACCTGTTGAGCATATTTGAGCAGGTTTTGAGTGGACCTATTGAGTAGATTTGGATAGGTTATGAGTGGACCTATTGAGCAGATTTGAGTAGGTTCTAAGTGGACCTGTTGAGCATATTTGAGTAGGTTTTGAGTGGACCTATTGAGCAGATTTGTGCTAGACCGATTGGACTGTGTTTAGTGTAGATTTGAGTGAGCTTGTTGAGCAGAATTGTGCTAGATCAAATGGAATCTATTTAGTGATTTGAGTAGACTTGTGCTAGACCGACTGGACTGTGTTTAGTGCAGAGTTGAGCAGATTTGTGCTAGACCGACTGGACTGTGTTTAGTGTAGATTTGAGTGAGCATGTTGAGCAGACTTGTGCTAGACCGACTGGACTATGTTTAGTGTAGATTTGAGATAGAGCTTTGGAGGTGACAGAGCAGAGAGGACAGTAGTCTCTAGTGGATAGAGATCCATCAGCCAAGGTAGTGAGGATAGGTCTTCTGAGTGGGGACAAGAGTCTTCAGTGGAGAGAGATCCACAAGCCAACGTAGTGGAGGTAGTAGTCTTCTAGAGGATCACCAGCTAGAGCAAAGGAGAAGGAGTTCTCCTATGGATAGAGATCCACAAACCAGATTTAGGGGATCAACATCTCCTTTGGACAAATGATGTAAATCCAACTACAAGAGGTCAAAATATAATACCTCCCATTACATAAAAACTGTGATAAATGAAAATAATATGCAAAACCCTCCATTTACATAAAAACTATGATAAATGAAAATAATCATAAAAACCCTCCATTCACATAAAAACTACAAATCATGGAAATGAATCAATAAATATTTTCTATTATCATTCTTGGATTCACTTCCCCTTTTACAATGCAATACCAAGGGAATATATATCTCCAAATAAACCCTAAAATAAAACCCTAAAGCTTAAAACCCTAAAAATAAAAATAAAATACTATTTTTGGTAAATTTATTTTCCACCAAAAAATGCCTTTTTAAGTAATTACTATTTTTGGAAAATTATTTTTTCATAAAAATTTGCCTTTTTTAGTAATTACCATTTTCGGTAAATTATATTTTGCGTCAAATAATTCCATTTTTAGTAATAAAAAAATTACTTTAAAACTTATTTTTAAAAAACCCTCTAAAGATAGGCTCTTGCATCATTCTCCTTTGGTTGAAAAGAACTCTGCTCCTACGAGTTCCTCTAATAAAACTCATAATCAGTCTCCATAGAGTGCCACACATCTGCAAGTACTCAAAGTATCAATCTCTTTCTGAGGTTTTATATCTCAAACCTCCTGCAAGCACCACACATAGTGCTAATTCTTTCTTCAAGGTTTGAAAATAGCAAACCTCCTGCAAGCACTACACAAAGTACCAATTCCTCCCTCTGAGATTTTTACATTAAAAAAAAACATTTTGTAAGCACTTACACAAAGTGTCAATTTCTTTCTATAAGGTTTCACAAATCTTCTGCAAGCACTACACAAAGTGCCAATATCTTTCTTTGAGGCTTTTTAAATAAAAAAATCTCTTGCAAGCACTTAAACAGAGTGTCAATTTCTATCTCTAAGGTTTTACAAACCTTCTGCAAGCATGCCAATTTTTTTTTAGAGCCCTTTTGCTCTCCTCTCATTTTTTTTCTTCTCTTTTCTCCCCAGCAAGATCCAACTTGCTCTGATACCAAATGATGTAAATCCAACTACAATAGGTCAAAACATAATACCTCCCATTACATAAAAACTGTGATAAATGAAAATAATATGCAAAACCCTCCATTTACATAAAAACTGTGATAAATGAAAATAATCATAAAAACCCTCCATTCACATAAAAACTACAAATCATGGAAATGAATTGTTAGCATATATGTCATTGTAATTACATTATTGCAAAATGGTAGCGCTCGTAGGTGCTCTCTAGGTTGGTTTATTAACCACCAAGTTGGTTAGATAAACCAACTCATAACCGCATTGTAACCTTTATATTGATATCAATCAGAATGTTCAAAGTGCTTCGTCAATTTCTTTATGGCATCAGAGCTACGGACACAGACAAGACTACCAGCCAATGAGACTAGAGGACCCTGACAGACATGAGACTAACGAACGCAAACAGAGGACGAACTATAGACCCTGATAGACGTGAGACTGACAAACGTAGACAGAGGACGGACTACCCCCACCAACAAGACTAAAGGCACTTAGATAGAGGACACGTGAGGCACACAAAGGCATGTAGATAGAGGACACGTGAGGCACGTAGATAGAGGAAATCTTGATAGGGCAGATCGGGCACGTGGGTCGACGGTGGATGGTTGCGGAGGCAAAAGGGCGGGGTGGTTGCCCGAAGGCAACCGAAAGCTATAGTAGCTTTTCGCAATTTTAAAGATCCCCACAGTGGCAGCATAGGCCATGTGGGATTAAAAAAAAATTTCCCCCTTCTCTGGCCCCGATGCTGCTAACACTTGCCTAGTCCATTCTTGTTCACATCGGGCCCTCTGGCTCCCGTGGTAAGCGCGGTGATTGTTCGGTGGTAGGTCATGGTTTCCAGTCCCTCTACATGCATTGTGATGATGGGTGGTATTTTTTTGATGCCCTACACATGTTTTTGATGACGGGTCACATGTTTTGACGATAGGTCGCATGTTTGACGCTCCGTAGTGAATTGTTGATGCCCGAACTGCATAATTAACGCTCGTACGTGGTCATTTGATGCCTGCACAGTCCAATGACGCCTTGATGGCTCCAAAAAAAAAATTTGGGTGTTCAAGTACCATTTTTTAACTCCTTTTCTATTTTGCAAATCGACGGGGGAGAGATCTCAAGTCTTCACATGATTCATTTGCAAAATTGTAAGATAAAGGGGGGAAATCAAACCATTTGGCAGAATAATTGCTAGATTTGTAATAGGTGCTTAAATTTGTGGGCATTTTGTGATTGTTTCTTTTGCATTTAAATATATTTTTTTCTTGCATTAACAATCATAAATTCAAAAAATATAAGACCCCAAATTTATACCCTATTTGTGCAATTTATTGCACAACAGCGTTCGGTATTTGAGATACCTCTGGTCCACACTTACAGGTAATGTTGTCATGCTTTGGACTACTGTATTCACCGCCTAATATAGCTGCAACAACATCATCTGAGCTTGTTCTCTATTAATCGTCGGGGAGAAATAAGGCAAACCAGTTTTTTTTCCCATTTCATACCCACATCGTGATTGTTGTTAGGCATAAATCTTGACGAAAGTTTTTCCAAAGTGTTTAGG
This sequence comes from Wollemia nobilis, assembly GCA_028583015.1. Taxonomy (NCBI): domain Eukaryota; kingdom Viridiplantae; phylum Streptophyta; class Pinopsida; order Araucariales; family Araucariaceae; genus Wollemia; species Wollemia nobilis. The sequence continues at coordinate 4,146,246 of JAQPPZ010001679.1, read as the reverse complement.
GGAAGTTACGCCCCACGCATGAGGAATAAAAATTTCTATGGTAGGTGTCATTAACAACACGATGCCCTTTTAGTATCACCTATGTTCAATATATTGTGCTTCTCATATGTACTTATAGTCTCCCTCACGTAAGGGCGGGTACATATTGAGTAGTATACTATTCCTATATACCTATAGTCTCCCTCACATAAGGGAAGGTATATATTGAATGGTTATGATATAAAGATCTGGTAGGTATAAAGAAAGGGAGACCAATTGGTGATATAAGGAACCTTCATAATGGCCACAATTCATAAGTATCTCTCAGATTCACAATTGTTGAAAGGTCCTAATTTTGTTCCATGGAAGACAAAGATGAAAGCTATTCTTTAGTTGGAAGATCTATGGGATGTAGTGACTGGCACTGCAAAACGCCCTCAGACAATAGAAACAGATCAAGATGCTTGGGATAAGAAAGATAAGAAGAGTCTTGTGTTTATCTTTCTTGCTACTAAAGATGAGGTGCAACCTCATATTTGTGATGCAAAAACTAGTAAGATAGCTTGGGATGCCTTGATCACAGTATATGAAGGAAAGAATCAATCCACTATTCTACATCTTCAAACTCAACTACATAATCTCAGTATGAATTCTAGGGAAAAAGTTGATATATTCCTTTGCAGAGTGGCTGACTTGAAAGCCAAATTGAATGCCATGGGAAAACCAGTGGATGATGATATCTTGAACTCTGTCATCTTGAGAGCATTACCAAATTCCTACAAGATGTTGATCACTTCTCTCAATGTTTCTAGTAGACAAGTATCATTTGTGGAGCTGGTAAATTTGCTTTAGACTGAGGAGGCAACTCAGGTCCAGAAAGATGATGTGCCAGATAATGCTCTTTCCACACAACAAAGTGGTAAAAAACAAGGACAATTTCAAAAATGGGGTCCTTCTTCCAAAGGCAAAGGGAAGCAAAATCAGCAGAAGGATACAAAATATTGCAAGATTTGTGATATGAATAACCATGACACCAACAGGTGTTGGTTCAAAAACAAGCAACAAAATGATAGAGGTCCTCAGAAGAAGGGCAAAAACAAACAAAAATACAACAAACATAAGCAACCTAAAGGCCATGTTGCTTATGCTGACTCCAATTCAGACTCAGATTCTCCTAGGTTCGATTCAAATTCTGACTCTAAAAGAGCACACAAGGTGCTCATGACCCATACTTCGTCTTCCCAGATAGATGTTGTATGGTATATTGATTCAGGAGCTAGCAAACACATGACTAGGGACAAATCATGGTTTGATACTTTTGTGGAGAAAGAGGGTAAGCCAGTCATAATTGCTGACAATCAAGTCTATCAAGTATAGGGAGAAGGGGATATTTTTGTGTCTCTTCCTGATGGTAATTTTCAAATTGAGAAAGTTCTCTATGTTCCAGGTTTAGCCAATAATCTACTCTCAATCACACAAATGTTGGATAGAAATATGGATGTCGTGTTTCGAGTTGTCAAAGGCAAGAAGAGATGTTTTATCACCCATAGTGGTAAACATGTTGCAACCGGATCCTACAAACATGGCTTGTTCATTCTAGATGCCCTTTCAACTCCTCATGTTGCTCTGGCTGCAACTACAAAGGAGGCCACCTCTCTCTGGCATAGATGTTATGGGCACCTCAGTTCTGGATATTTGCTTGAATTATACAAATATGGGATGGTGATAGGTCTACCCCCACTCTCGTCTATCTTACCAGTTTGCTCGAATTGCTTAGCAAGGAAGCAACATAGAGTACCTTTTGAAGCTAGCTCCTCTCGAGCTACAAAACCTTTAGAGCTAGTACATACCGATCTGTGTGGTCCTATGCCATCCAGCTATGGTGGGAAGAAGTATTTTCAACTATTTTTTGATGATTACTCATGAAAGATGTGGGTTTTCTTTCTTCAGTTGAAATCAAAGCATTTCTCTACTTTCAATAGTTCAAGAAACTTGTCGAGAAGGAGTCAAGTTGTTTGATAAAAACTCTTCGCTCAGATCGAGGGGGGGAATACACCTCTGAAGAGTTTTCAGAGTTTCTTAAGAAACATGGGATCAAAATACAACTGACTACAACCTATACACCTCAGTAGAATGGAGTTGCAGAGAGGAGAAATCGTTCCATTATGGAAATGGTTCGATGTATGCTAAAGGGAGCACATCTTGAGGATCAATATTGGGTAGAAGTAGTAAACACAACATTATACCTCCTAAATAGAGCACCCACTAGAGCTCTACAAGGGAAAACACCACAAGGAGCTTGGAGTGGTAAGAAACCTTCCATTTCTCATCTAAGGGTGTTTGGATGTAAAGCATTCATGCACATTCCAAAATAGAAAAGGAGGAAGTTGGATGAGAAAACCCTGCAGTGTATCTTTCTTGGCTATGATGAGTATTCAAAAGGTTATCGATTGATTGATACTAAGACCAAGAAGACACACGTAAGTAGAGATGTTATATTTGATGAAGCTTTCACATCAAAAGACACATCCATAGCTGTATATCTAGATGAAGAAGAACCTAAGAAGGAGGTTCAACTTCCACAACAACAATAGAAAGTTCCAAAATGGTACACTAGCACTTTGAGAGATGCTAAGTTGAATTCCCTTCTAGATCTATCTCTAGATAGGCCATGTACTCGTAGTATGACTCAGCAAATGAGAGCAGAGGAATCTACTTCAGAGGTTGATGAACTTTGTCAACACTTTGATGATTTGTCAGTGGGTACAAAAAATGATAGAGAAGAAGATGAGGATGAAGAAAATATTTATATGTCTACATTGAATGCAAATGAACCCACAACGGTTCAATCTACACTTGATAAACCACAGTGGAAAAATGCCATGGATGTAGAACATAAGTCTCTCATAAAAAATAATACTTGGAAGTTAGTCGATCTGCCAATAGGAAAGAAAACCATAGGCTGTAAATGGGTGTTCAAAATGAAGTATAAGGCAGATGGATCTATTGATAATCATAAAGCCCGACTTGTTGCAAAGGGATATGCTCAGAAAGAAGGTATAGACTATGAAGAGACTTTTGCCCCTACTACAAAAATGACTACCATTCGAGTACTTTGTGCCATGGGAGCTCAGTTTGGGTGGAAGTTGCATCAGATGGATGTTAAAAGTGCCTTATTGAATGGTGACTTACATGAAGAAGTATACATGACTCAACCAAAAGGATTCGTGGTTGAGGGGAAAGAACAAAAAGTATGCAAGTTGATCAAATCCTTGTATGGGCTAAAACAAGCTCCTCGAGCTTGGTATATCAAGATAGACAGTCACCTTGTGCAGCATGGATTCAAAAGAAGTCCTTCAGATGCAAATCTCTATATTAAGAAAAATGGTTATGATATAGTGATCCTTGTACTTTATGTAGACGATCTGATCATAACAGGAAGCTCGAAAAGAATGATTGACTTAGTGAAAAATGATTTGAAGCAATCATTTGAAATGATAGATCTAGGACTTCTGCACTATTGTCTTGGTTTAGAAGTTACTCAACAAAGATTTCATATCAAAGTAACACAAAAGAAATATGCCAAGACTTTAGTAGAAAAATATCGGATGACTAACTGTAAGTCAAAAGCAACTCCAATGGAGCAAGGACTTAAGTTATCCCGATATGATGAATCACCTCAGGTAGATGGTACTCTCTATCGCCGATTGATTGGGAGTCTCCTATATCTAACAAATACCAGGCCAGATCTCAGTTTTGCTATGGGATATCTTTCAAGGTTCATGCAAGAGCCTAAGATGAGTCACTAGAAAGTAGCAAAAAGAGTTCTTCATTATGTTCATGGTAGTACAAATTATGGTCTGGAATACAAAAAGAATAATAAGTTTTTCTTACTAGGATACACGGACTCGGATTATGCTGGATCCATTGATGATCGTAAATCTACTTCGGATATGTTTTTCATCTAGGATCTGGACCTGTCTCATGGCACGATAAGAAGTAGCATGTGGTTGCTTTATCTTCTATAGAAGTAGAATATCGTGCAACCAATGAAGCAGTCTGTGAGATAATGTGGTTAAGTCGCATTCTTACAAACATGGGTCTTCCAAAGAATCTTCCTCTTCATTTGTTTTGTGACAATCAAGGTGTTTTGAATCTTGTCAAAAATCCAAATTTTCATGAACGTACCAAACATGTTGATACCAGATGTCATTTCATTCGAGATGAAGTTCCCAAGCACCATATACAACTTCAATACATTCCTACTGATGCACAAGTTGCAGATATTTTTACCAAAGCACTTGGGCGTATCAAATATGAAAAGTTTTGAGATACTATTGGAATTTGCCAATAATGTAATAAGGGGGGATGTTAGCATATATGTCATTGTAATTACATTATTGCAAAATGGTAGCGCTCGTAGGCGCTCTCTAGGTTGGTTTATTAACCACCAAGTTGGTTAGATAAACCAAATCATAACTGCATTGTAACCTTTATATTGATATCAATCAAAATGTTCAAAGTGCTTCATCAATTTCTTTATGAATCAATAAATATTTTCTATTATCATTCTTGGATTCACTTCTCCTTTTACAATGCAATACCAAGGGAATATATATCCCCAAATAAACCCTAAAATAAAACCCTAAAACTTGAAGCCCTAAAAGAAACCCTAAAAGAAAACCCTAAAGCTTAAAACCCTAAAAATAAAAAAAAAATACTATTTTTGGCAAATTTATTTTTCCACCAAAAAATGCCTTTTTAAGTAATTACTATTTTCGGTAAATTATTTTTTCATAAAAATTTGTCTTTTTTAGTAATTACCATTTTCAGCAAATTATTTTGCATCAAATAATTCCATTTTGAGTAATAAAAAATTTACTTTAAAACTTCTTTTAAAAAAAACCCTCTAAAGATAGGCTCCTGCATCAACACAGGTCCATAAACATTGTAATTGGGAAGGATTCCCAAGAGATTTATTGAGAAAAATTTAGTGAAATATTTTCTTCGTGGAATAACCCACATTGGGTGAACCACGTAAATTATGGTGTCTCTATTGTGTATGGTGTTTTGTGCATTGCTTTGATTACTTCTATTGATACTGCTATCTATATACTACATAATATTGATTTGGAAAGAAAATTAAAAAGTACCCTTATACTATTCACCCCCCCTCTCAGTATAAGCTTGTGTTCTTCAGTCCATATTATTAGAAGGTCCTACCAAGGTGGGTCATGACATGTTTTCACAAAATTCCTTCCATATTCATGAGTTTTTTGCTATTTCATTATCACAACTTCTTCTAAGACTTATATCTACTTGGTTATTGCATTCTTGCAAATCCTCCTAGGATTGGGATTTATCTTACTTGGCCCTTGGGTCCCATAAGAGATTCTAACCATCCCAAGTTAACCTTATCTCTAATAAAATTATTGCACTTTAAAGTATACTTCTAAAGTAAAGTAACATACATTACATAATATCAAAATCACTTTAAGTCAAGTCATCATCTATTTGATCTGAGATGCTATAATAGATAAACATGGTTGCATCTTAAATAAAATCTAAATTTAGCTTAGCTCAAATGCTAGACATAAAGCTTCAAAATACGTATTCCTTTAACTTAAATGCTATAACATAAATGATCCAAGTATTTATCATAAAGTTATATAAATATGCATTCCAACAAATTGATAGAGCTCAATACTATCTTTCCTACTAAAATATTGCAATATCATCATAATGTACAAGACCCATGGTAACATTAAAGCAACATAAACCTTTAATTTGTACAATATTCAAGTTTACAACACTCATTTAACAAGACATTCTTTTACATAGCCTTTGTTTCCATAACATTTATACATTCAAAAAGTACTATGAAGCCATCCACAAGAATCTCCAAGCCATCTATAATCTGCAATCCTCTTCATAAAAGGAAAATCTACCCATGCTCTTGAGGAATACTTAGGGATCAAGACAACTCCAAATGCAATGCAATTTAATCATGCCATTAATACTATGCAAGCAACCATGCATAAGAAAACAAACCTTCAAGAAGAGAATCCCACACTTCTCTCTCTATAAGGGTCCCTTTACCCATATGAGTATTAGGAACCAAAATAGTTTCTCTTTCAAAACCAAGATCAACAAACCAATTTATAAAATAGAATCCCATACTTCTCTTTATAATGATCCCTTAACCCACATAGGTCTCAGGAACCATTATAATAGTTTCTCTTTCAAAACCAAGATCAAAAAAACAATTTATAAAAGAGAATCCCATACTTCTCTTTATAATGATCCCTTAACCCACATAGGTCTTAGGAACCATTATAATAGTTTCTCTTTCAAAACCAAGATTGAACTATTTTTCCTTAAAAGCAAACCATCACTTACAAAGAATCTTTCCATATAACAAACTAAAGTACAAACCAAAAGAGTTCACTTCTAAATTTATCAACTTTAGATTGCAAAGGTAATGTCCATCAATATTTCCTCTAATAACAAAGGATTATTTTTAAAATAAACTAAACCTTAATAAATTTGGAGAGTTACCTAAACTTTAGTATATAAATAATTTAAGCCTTTCCTTCAACGAAAGTGAAATAAATATGACTTTGACTAATGCATATCAAATAACCTATAAGCAAAGGTGTTCAGGCTCAACATAAAGAAATAAGATCGCATTACCATTACTAGAGATGATATGTCTAATGCTATCTTAAAGGAGACTCGCTTAAAGGAAACCACCTACGAACATATCTCGAACATATCCCAAAATAAAAGATCAAGCATCAAGCATTCTAGAATGCTCTCAAATAAATATAGAAGGAAAAAATAGGTTACACAAGCCCCTATGAATGCATAGAACCAACTAGAAGGAAATTAGCTAAAGGAAAAAACACACATTACCAACCACCGATCGCTATAGCCAAGCATGCATAAAATAGTGAGCCAAAGCCAACGTAGAGAAAAACCATAACATATAGGTCAATAATGGCCAACCAAATGAATAGTGAGGCAACATATAAAGGTTTAAATTTAATAAAATAACAATTTTCCATAAGACTTGCAGGCTACACATGCATAACAACACAACCAACAAAAGCCAAAAAAAAGCAAGAGGTAATACATTGCTAAAACCAAAGCAATAGAATCAATCAAGACAAATTATTTAAAATACCTAGTAAAATATATTTTCTAGGCTTATCTGACATCCTCCTCTCAAAATATGAGTAACCTCCTTCCAAGCTTCCAATGCCTTCCCTCCAGAGCAAAAAATAATCCCCCCAAAACTTTCTACTCTATTCAAATAGGCTTGGGTGCTCTTTGCATGGTGAAGGTAATGTTCACAAGCTCAAGAAAATGTTACACACCATCGCCACCATGATGCTAATTAAAGCACCACCCAAGCATGACAAAATTAAAAGGTTTAATCTAAGCCATTTAGATTTCATTCCAAACATTAGGAACATAATGCAATAATTAAAGCATTCCTAAGAATTGATTTAATAATTCACTTTATTAATTTCAATTGCCAATATTAGCTTTTAGTATTGACATTAAATGTCACCAATCTAATTAATACTTTACTAGTCTAAAGTATTAAATCCACCATTTAATTAACACTTTAATAATTTTGAAGTATTAATGTTACCAATTAATTAACACTTAATAATTCTTATCCAACAAAATCTATGCATACCACAAAAAAATATAGATTCACACCAACAAGATTACACACCATTGTTTTATCCCTAAGTAGGCGGTATCCTTTAAGATAGTCTAATGCTATCACCAACCTATTAAGGAGACTCATTGCACAAGCAACTTCTTGGCCCAATGGTGTGAACATGAAAATAAGCAAAATGCAAATGCATCTACATGAAGGGTATTTTGTTACCCTGAGCTATCGATGAGCAAGTCATCACCATAATTTCCCAAAATATCTCTCAATTTAGGTGGTTCACCCTTATGATCCCACCAATGAGAGCCCCTAGTCCTACAACCACAAATACATCAACAATACCATATTCCAAGCACAAAATGCAATTACTCAATCATATTGACATCATAAAATGAAGTTATGTAATTAAACATTCACACCAATACATAATTCATTGTCAATAATAAGTTTTTCCAAGGAGGGTTATTACATACTCCTCCCCTTGGACTAAACATAGTCCTCTGTGTTTTTTTGCAAGAGAGTAACAATTATTTCATTCAAATAAGTATGGAAATTGCTGCCTCATTTCTTCAACATTTTTCCATGTGGCATAATTCTCAGAATACTGGTCCCATTGGACCTTACATTGATCTAGGGTTTATTTCCTCAATACCTTGGAATGAAACCCTAGAATCTTAACTGGTCTCACCTCAATGGTTGAGGGATCTACCATCTACAATTTAGAAATATTCCACACATGAGTAGGATCAACAATATATTTCCTAAGCAAGGATATGTGGAAAGTATCATGGATATTTGATAGGTTGGGTGGCAAAGTGAGCCTATAGGCTACTAGATTAATCTTATCAATGATTTCAAAGGGCCCAACATAGTGAGGATCCAAATTAGTTGACTTGATGGCACTTTTCATGGGTCTTACCTTCAAGAAAACTTTATTTCCCTATAGAGAATTCTCTTGGTGATCTTTTTAGATTAACATAGCTCTTTTGGTGATTGATCACTTCCTTGAGCCTAAGTCAGATTGCTCTAAGTTGTTCCTCCATCTCTCAGATAGTTTCTGTCTTGATCATCACCCGATCCTCTGGATTATCCCATGATAGAGGTGTTTTACATATTCTACCATACAAGGCTTCAAATGGGGTCATCCCCAATGATGCATGGTACCCATTATTATATGCAAATTCAACAAGATGCAAAAATTCTTCCCACTTTGACTTTTGGTCCATGTAATACATGCGTAGCATATCTTCTAAAACCTGGTTTACCCTCTCGGTCTAACCATCTATTTTAGGATGATATGCAAAACTAATATTTAACTTAGTGCCCACTACACGGTGAAGAGCCTGCCAAAATTTTGATGTGAACCTAGAATCCCTATCTGATATGATCACCTCAAGAAACCCATGTAGCCTAAAAATTTATTTGGCAAACTTGTTTGCCACCACCGGTGCATCATCCTTGATGTTCCCCAGTATGAAGTGTGCAACCTTGGTCAACTTATCAACCACTACCAAGATTGCATCATGTTGGTACCTAGTCTTAGGTAAACCCACAATAAAATCCATAGATATTACTTACCATTTCTGCATAGGTATATCATGTGGGTATAATTTTCCTATTGGGTGTCGATGTTTTGCCTTCACCTTCTAGCATTCTAAACATCTTGCAATGAAACTAGTGATATCTTGCTTCATTTTAGCCCAATAGAAGGTATTTTTCATGTTTTCCCTCATTTTTTACCCTCCTAGATGAGCAGAATAGGGAGAATTATGTGCCTCTTGCATAATAAATCTCCTTAGGTCACCAATTTTGGGTATAACTACCCTATATTTAAATCATAAAAGTCCATATTTTATGTTGAAACCTTTATTCTCTTTAGGATTTCTCTTAGTTTTATCTCGGATTTCTATGCAATACGGATCTTGTAGCTACATTTCCTTGACCCTATCCATCAAGTCTATATGGCTCTAGGTCAATGCGGCTATGTGCCTTCTCCTACTCAAGGCATCTATAACCTTATTCTCTTTCCATTTGATATACTCAATACCAAAGTTGTATTCAGCTAAGAACTCTACCCATATTCTTTGTCTTATGTTCAACATAGGTTGGGTAAAAATATACCTCAAACTTTGATGGTCTATTCTTAGCTCAAATGGTCTACCCAAAAAATAATGTCTCTAGACCTTTAGGGCATGCACAACTACTACCAATTCTAGATCATGTGTAGCATAGTTTACCTCATGCTTCTTGAGTTTTCTAGACTCATAGGCTACTATAGCCTCTTCTTGAGATAATACCCCACCCAAACCTTCTAGGGAAGCATCTGTACACATGGTAAAATTCCCAAGAGGATCTAGTATTTTGAGAATCGATGTCATTGTTAACTTATTTTTTAGAGCCTCAAATGTGGCCTCACACTTATCCATCCATTTGAACTCTTTCCCCTTTTTTTGAATATTGGTGATAGAATAGGCAACCTTAGAGTAATATCTCACAAAATGCCTATAATAGCCAATGAGTCCCATGAAACTCCTAACTTCTATCACATTTTTTGGTAGAGACCAACTTAATATAGCCTCAATTTTCTTTGGGTCCACAACAATTCCCTCTATTGAGATGATGTGTCCCAAATACTGCACCTATGGGGTATAAAATTCACACTTGGACAACTTCCCATATAGCTGGTTCTTCCTCAGTACTTCTAATACCAACCTAAGGTGATGGTTGTGTTCTTCCTTAGTATGAGAATATATCAAAATATCATCTAGGAATACCAAGATAAACTAATCTAGATATTTCTTGAACACATTATTCATCAAATTCATAAAAGTTATTGGTACATTTGTCAACCCAAATGGCAATACTATGAACTCATAATACCCATATAGGGTTTTAAAGGTTGTCTTGTGAGTATCCTCTTCTCAAATCCTTAACTGATGATATCCTGATCTCAGATCTATTTTTAAAAATATGGTAGCATCCTTTAGCTGATCAAAAAGGTCATCAATCCTAGGAAAAGGATACTTATTCTTAATGGTTACCTTATTCAGCATCTTATAATCTATGCATAACCTCAAGGAACCATCCTTATTTTTCACAAATAAAACTGGAGCACCCCAAGGTGACACACTTGGTTTAATGAGACCCTTTTCTAACAAGTCTTGGAGTTGTACCTTTAATTCCTACAACTCGATTGGGGTCATTTTGTAAGGTGTCCTTGAAATGGATTCATCCCATGATTTAACTCAATAGAGAAATCAAACTCCCACTAATATGGTAGGCCTAGGAGATCTTCTAGAAACACATCCCTAAACTCATGTAAAATTGGATGTTTCTTAAACATCTCCTCATCTCCATTTTCTCCAGATTTTCCATTGATCTTGACTACATACAACATACCACCTCTTTTAATGGCCTTCTTAAATTGCATAGAAGATAAAAAATGGGGTTGAAAAGACCCTTGCCTACTCTAAACCCTTATTCTCTTCTTATCCTTATTGGTGTATTCCATCCACCTCTCTTGGAATTTTATTAAGGCTCCATGAGCCTTTAACTAGTCTATACCTAGGATAACATCAAAGGCATGAAGTGGTGCTACATACAAATACCACATGGTAGCTCCATTGGGTAAGGTTATCTCAGTTATAGGGAGACATTGATCCACTGAGTAGGTCTATCTAGAACCATACTCCACTTTCCATCCTTGTGCTAAAAATCTAGGTCTTTTCAGCATATCCCTCATAATACTAGTGGAAATAAAACTATGTATAGCCCCACTATCTATTAAGATTTTAACATCTCTTTCAAACAACCTACCATTAAGTATCATCGATGTTGCTTGTCCATCCAAATCCTAATTCCCAGTAGCTACATATATTTGATGTGATTACTCCTTTATCCTATAGCTCGACTCTAATCTTTAGGGGCACTTCTTAGCATAATAGGGACCCCCACATATGTAGCAACCTATCCTAGGTGCTTGTGATATCTCTTGCCTTTTCTCCTCAAATTCCTCATTTTGTGTAGATTCAATTTGCTTAGGGGGATGAGAATTGGAATTGTCTTTCCTCTAAAACTTCTTATTTTACCCTTGATTCCCATTGTTCCTATTACTAAACTTTTGGTTGCCCTTGTTTCTCTTATTTTGATCCTTATCCCACTTCATAAATACTACTCTTTCTTTTCTTAAGTTCTTATCTCTCCAACTCCATCAACCCTGAATAGTTGAAGAAATACTTTTTAGTTTGAAGATTAGTCTCTTCTTGTCTAGCCAAGTCATAGACCTCTTTCAAAGTTTTAGGTTTGAGCAGATTAATCATTGTCCTTATCTTAGGGTCTATCCCTAGAATGAACTTATGCACCTTTAGGCATTCATTGCTCTCATACTCTAGTACATACTTCAAAAGTTTCACATATCTCTAAAAGTACACCTCTATTGATAGTGATCCTTGTTGAAGCGTAGAGAATTCCTTGAACTTATCTACATAAAATTGCTTCAAAAGAAATATTTTCTTAAATGCCCCAACAAAATCATCCCACTTAAGTTCCATGGCTTGGATATTTTTACTTATACTAAATGTGTCCCACCATTCTAGGGTTGCATCCAGAAGATGAAGGGTAGCCTAGATAGTCTATGTCTTAGAGGAGTAACTTTTCATGGAAAAGAAGGTCTCTAACTCTTTTAGCCATGAATCAACCGCATCCCCCTCTTATTTCCCATTAAAATTGGTTACTTTCACATTATTAAGGTATCTCTTGATATCTTAGCCTCTATCTAAGATATGCCCTTTTGGCTTCTTCTAACATGGCTCTCTTCCTACCTACCCTCTATATCTCTAGAGTTGGCTTCCTTATTGATAAAGGTTTCTATCAATTTTTATTGTTGCTCCAAATAACACTCATTTAACAAGACATTATTTTACATAGATTTATTTCCATAACATTTATACATTAAAAAGTACTATGAAGTCATCTGCAAGGATCTCCAAGCCATCTATAATATGCAATACTCTTCTTAAAAGGGAAATCTATCCATGATCTTGAGAAATACTTAGGGATTAGGACAATTCCAAATGCAATGCAATTTAATCATGCCATTAATACTATGCAAGCAACCATGCATAAGAAAACAAACCTTCAAGAAGAGAATCCCACACTTCTCTCTCTATAAGGGTCCCTTTACCCAAATGAGTATTAGGAACCAAGATCAACAAACCAATTTATAACAAAGAATCCCATTCTTCTCTTTATAGTGATACCCTAACCCACATAGGTATTGGAAACCATTATAATAGTTTCTCTTTCAAAGCAAAGATCAACAAAACAATTTTTAAAATAAAATTCCCCATATTTATATTTATAACGATCCCTTAACCTACATAGGTTTTAGGAAAAATTATAATAGTTTCTCTTTCAAAACCAAGATTGAACTATTTTTTCTTAAAATCAAACCATCACTTAAGAAGAATATTTCCACATAACAAACTAAAGTACAAACCAAAAGAGTTCACTTCTAAATTTATCAAATTTAGATTGCAAAGGTAATTTCCATAAATATTTCCTCTAATAATAAAGGATTGTTTTTAAAAATAAAATCAATCTTCATAAAGCTAAAGAGTTACCTAAACTATAGTATATAAATAATTTAAACCTTTCCTTCAATGAAAGCAAAATAAATATGACTCTGAATGACGCATATAAAACAACCTATAAACAAATGAGTTTAGCCTCAACATAAAGGGAGAAGATTGAATTACCATTACCAAAATAATATGTTCGCTTAAAAAAACAAGAAATGTATCCCAAAATAAAATATAAAGCATTAAGCACTCCAAAACTCTCTCAAAGAAATACAAAAGGCAACAATTGGTTATACAAGCCCCTATGAATGCATATACCTGACTAGAAGGGCATAAACTAAAGGATAAAACACACATTACCAACCACTGATTGCTATATCCAAGCATATAGAGAATAGTGAGCCAAACCCAATGTAGAAAAAAACCATAATACACAAGTCAATAATGGTCAACTAGTTGACTTCCAAGGCAACATCTAGAGGTTTCAATTTAATAAAATAATAATTTTCCATAATACTTGTAGGCTATAGAGGCATAAAAACATAGCAAACAAAATACAAATAGAAGCAAGAGGTAATATGTTGCTAAAACCAAAGCAATAAAACCAATCAAGACAAACATTAAAGCACTTGATAAACTACCTTCGCTAGTTTTTCTAACATCCTCCTCTCTAAACATGTGTTACCTCCTTCCAAGCTTCCAACACCTTCCCTCTAGAGAAAAAAATAATCCCCCAAAAATTTCTACTCTATTCAAATAGGCTTGGGCACTCTTTTCATGGTGAATGTAATGTTCACAAGCTCAAGAAAATGTTACACACCATCACCACCATGATGCTAACTAAAGCGCCACCCAATCATGACACAATTAAAAGGTTTAATCTAATCCATTTAGATTTCATTCTAAACATTAGGATAATAATGCAATAATTAAAGGATTCCTAAGAATTGATTTAATGATTCACTTTATTAATTTTAATTGACAATATTAGCTTTTAGTATTGACATTAAATGTCACTAATCTAATTAATACTTTACTAGTCTAAATTATTAAATCCACCATTTAATTAGCACTTTAATAATTCCAAAGTATTAATGTTACCAATTAATTAATACTTAATAATTCTTAAGCAAAAAAATCTATGCATACCACAAATAAACATAGATTCACACCAACAAGATTTCACACCATTGGTTTATCCCTAATTAGGTGGTCTCCTTTAATATAGTCTAATGCTATCACCAACCTATTAAAGAGACTCATTTCACAAGAAAATTCAAAATGCATATACAATGTACATGAAGGGTATTTTGTTACCCTGAGTTATTGATGAGCAAGTCATCACCATAATTTCCCAAAATATATCTCAATTTAAGTGGTTCACCCTTGTGATCCCACCAATGAGAGCCCCTAGTCCTACAACTACAAATACATCAATAGTACCATATTCTAAGTAGAAAATGCAATTAATCAATCATATTGACATCATAAAAGTGAAGTTATGTAATTAAAAATTCACACAAATACATAGTTTATTACCAAAAATAGGTTTTTCCAAGGAGGGTTATTACAACATTTATGTTTTTATGTTCATTTCATTAGCATTTTGAAGTTTCTTGTTTTCATCCTTTTGAATTTGGTCCAAATGAGGTGGGCCCACTTGATGCTATTAACCTATTGCTCTCGGATGTGTGTAGCTACTTCAAAGTTATATGTAGCTTAGGATTGTCAAGCTCACTTGAGGCTACCCAAAAAACCCACCCACTCTTGATGTGACAAGGAGAAACTAATTAAGGCATTTTTTTTTTTGTGTGTTGCATAAGAGAGATATCCTCAACCTTGAGGACCTCATTTGTAAGCCCCTAGAGGGCATATTTGTAAAAGGAAGAAAATTATTTGTAATAAATATTATCTTTCATGTATATGTATGGTGCATTTTATATTGTTACATAGATGACAATCACGATGGGACCCTTTCGTTAACCATACCTTGAATTTTTATATTTTATTTTAGGCAATAGTCTTAATCAAATGATTGATGTCTTTAATTTTGGTATATGTCTTGTGTGTGTTTTTCTTTTGGATTTGGTATACCCTTTTGCTCATTTTGTTGCTCTTTATCTATTTTGAAGGTCTAATACATTCTTAGTATCATCTTGACACAAATAAAAATAAGGCCCATCAAATAAATCTCTTGTTGTCTGTCTTATAGTTCCCATTGTTTGACTCTTATATGGTCACTAGATTTAACTACCAGGGAACTAGACGGTCCTCAACATAGATTGCTACCACTCAGGGCCACACCCCTTTGGCTCTTTTTTTGCCATATATATATATATATATATATATTTAGGTTATCTCTTGGTTTATGGTAGTTTCTAATAGAAAAGTGTCATCTTCTTTATTTTATTATAAACACAAAATCATTCTTATTGATTCTATTTTATGTTATTTTGCTGAGGAAAGTTCATGAGCAGTGACGACAAAGTACCTTGAGAACACAATCACCAGATACAGTTGACAAACTTATTTCTTGGGATTAACCATTTGAGGGTCAAACTATCTTTATATAAGAGATCTCAGGTCTAGATGGTTGAATTTATAGAGACTATGCACCATAGAACTAGACCTACACACCCTAACAACCTCTAAAATAGTGTAGGATTATAGGTCAAAAACTTTTCTTCTTCTCTAATAGATTAAATAAATATCATGTCATTTTTTAGTCCATCATAGTTATCTTTAATTTTCCATAGCTTAATTGTCCTTTGTCATGACCCTCCTAGATGAAACTTTAAACTTGGGAAAAATGTATTTATAATTATGGCTAATACTCGGTTTTGTGCAATTAGGCAGCCTCACAATAATAAATAGATAGAGAAGGATATGATACTACTAATGAATTGCCAATGTGTAGGATCAGGTGTGCTCATGAGTGGAAGAAATTGAGTCATACACAAGAGATGAGAGTACTTGAGGAATGGGAAATTATGAAAAGGCAACTCAAAGATAACACGGATAGATACCTTCATATAGGCATGCATTCGATTAGGTATAATCATCAATGTCTAACCACCTTGAGCCCTAGACTGATGGCCTAGTAGCTATCATAAGTTTTAAGGGCTGAGATAGGCGATTAGATTGATGGAAAGACTCTCTCTTTGTTTGATGCACTTGCATGATTGTCTTTTACTTCAACATTATTAACCTTGATATCTAGTAGGCATGGAGTAAATGGTTTGCCTTCACAACTTCAGGTGTGCTTGTGTAAATAAATGTTTGATTTATTTAAAAAACAAAAAAGATATTGTTTAGATAATTTATTTATTTATTTAAAAATAAAAAATATATTTTTTAGATAAATGTGTGACTTATTTAAAAATCAAAAATATATTGCTTAAATAAATGTTTGATTTATTTATGGAGGACATTTTTTGTAGGACTACCCAAACTTTCAAACTTGTTTTGGCCATATCTCACTCATTTGGACTTGGATTGAGCTAAAATTTTGAGGGTATATGCCTGATATATCCTAGAAAATATCCACAAATTTTAAAAAAAAATTGAGCAACACAAATCCTAGCATATCCCAATGTGTGAATGAGATTTTTGGCAAGTGACTATGTGAGGGTTTCATCTGGGTTGAGCAATAGCAGATGTGGTGGCGAGTAAAAAAATGGTTTTAGGTGATTGGATGGATTTGGGGTAGCAAGGGGAAGGTAGGAATATAAATTTTCAAATCCCTATAGGTGGATCTACCCCTCATAACTCATCAAAGATAGGTAATACATGTGATAGTGAGAAAGTAGGCCCCAATTCAGAACTAGATGACAAGGATACTCCTGATAAGGGATACATGTTCATTGGGTCCCTCTCTCAAGACTTTTATTCCTCTCCTCAGTCTTATGTTGAGAAATTAAATTTTTTTGTGAAACCTCTATCGAGAAGTGGAACCCTCTTACTTCTAGTAGGTGAAGACCTAGTAATTCCTGAAACCCTAATGGTAGATTATATTTTTGTTGAATCCCATAATCTAGTGGGGAAATTTATTGAAGGATGGTCAGCTATGGAATATATTCAGAAGTGGACCTATATCAAATGTAAAACCCTAGGAAATATAGATTTGGTTGCCCTTTCAAAGGGATTTTTACTCATTTTATTCAACAATGAAGAAGATGCCTCTTGGATACTTACAAAAGGTCCTTGGTTCTTCGATCGAAATAGTCTCTTTATTTGGAGGTAGGGTGAATATTTCAACCCTGATATGTAGAGCATAAATTTTGCACCAATATAGGTTCGATTGCTAGATCTGCCTACCCATTTTTTGCATGAAGATATTTTAAAGGGTATTAGTATATATATAGGCGAGCTAGTTGCAATCAACCCGGTGACTAGAGCATGCAATCACATGGTACATACTAGAATTTGTGTTAATTCCAATATGGATTCCCAACTTCCCACTCGAATAAATTTTATTTATGGCTCCTATCGTAGATGTTAGGCCATAGAATATGAGAATAAGCCTGTATTCTACATTGAATGCAAGGCTCAGGGCCATATCAAAACCCAATACCCATTGCTAAGAAACTCAAAGGATATGAAATTCCCTAATACCTCTCGCAATAAATTACATATTAGACGATAACAAGGTAGAACCCTGTAGGGCAAGCATCAAAGCATCTACTACCAAACAAAGGATCAAATTCTAGAAAATTCCAAAGGAAAGCATATTGAAATCCAATATTTGGAGAATGATCATCCAAATGTGAGTTCCATTTTTGCCTTCCAAAATCATTTTGATGTTTTAAAAGGAACTACTTTTCATGGGCCTAAACCTAGTGAGGACGACATTACCTCACATATAGCTGAAACTCTAGTTTATGACCAATATGAGTATCAATCCCCGACTAGATCTAGGCCCTCCAATACTATCTCAAAACCTCCATCCACCCCTAAGTTTTCTTTTTGCCCCTCTCAAGGTACGTCTGGGGGACTTCTCTATATTTGGGACACAAACAAGTTAGAAGGTAAAATCATTTCCTCTTCTAAAAAAATCCTCAATATGATGTTCTTCTGTAAAAGCAATAATTTCTCTTAGGTTCTATCCAATGTCTATGCCCCTAACAATCCTCTCAATCGTAGGGGTCTATGTGATACTTTGAGTCAGATGAGAAGTACTTTCTTATCACTAGAGATTCTAACTCTGCCTTTTTGCATTCTAACAAGTAGGGAGGAAACTAATGCCCTCCAAAAGCATTGAGGATTTTCATAACTTTATCACTGCTTATGAGTTGATGGATGTTTAGACTAAAGGGGAAAATACACCTGGAGCAAGATGAGAATTGGGGATCAGCACATTCAACTTAAACTTGATAGGGTTTTTTGTCTCAAGAAGTTATACTGGTGATGGGTGATGGCACTATTATCTATCTTCCTAGAGTTGGATCTAATCATTTTCCTTTACTTTTTGAATTCGATAAAGGTCCTTATTCCAAAATTCCCTTCATATTTGAAGCTATGTGGACTCAACACCTATATTTATGGATGCAAATTACTGACTGATGGCAATTTGATTGTCATGGGTCCTTTATTTTTAGGGTTTCTCAAAAATTTAAGTGTGTCAAAGAAAATATTCGAGTCTAGAATAGAGAATTTTTGATAACATATTAAAAAATAAGGAGAAGATTTTGCAAAAGCTTAAAAAGTATTGAATACCAAATTCAGAATGGTCAGCTCAATGATCAACTCAGAAATGAAGAGAGACAGGTTCTTGCAGACTATCATAATGTACTGGCTAAAGAAGAGAATTTCTAGAGGCAAAAATAAAGGGTCATTTGGCTCAAAGAGGGCAAATCTAACACAAAATTCTTTCATGCCACTACCCTTAGGCACCAAAGTTCAAAAAAATTAAAGAATTAACTAGAAGTGATGGCACCGTCATCAAGGATATTTTTGAGATCCAAAATGAAGCTTCATATTTCTTTGAAGGTCTTTTGGAATACAACCCCCAAAATACTACCCAGGCTAGTAGACAATTGCTCCACCATATTCCCAGCCTAGTTACTTCAGATATGAATTTGACTCTTACCAAACCCTCACCCCTGATGAAATCAAAGAGGCTCTTTTTTCTATGCACCCTAATAAAATCCCAGGCCCTAATGGGTTTCCCCTTGGTTCTACCAGACCTTTTGGGACATCATTGGGCCTAAAATTTGTAACTCATTGAAATTCCCTTTCATTGCCTAATCTATACCTAGAAGTATCAACTCCACTTTCATTGCCTTAGTTCCCAAAGGGCTTGTTTGAAAATATATGTCAGATTTTAGTCCCATTAGTCTCTACAATGTTCTTTACAAAACCCTCACTAAATACATGTCTACAAGACTTAAGGATATCCTTCCTCAGATCATAGACCCTTTTCAAGGTAGCTCTATCAAAGAAAGAAATATTATTGATGGTGTTATCATGTTACATGAAGTCCTTCATTCTGCTAGCCTTAACAAAAAAGCTACCATGTTTTTCAAAATTGATATGAATAAGGCATTTGATAGAGTTAACAAATATTTCTTGATTTTTTTCCTTCTCAAATTTAGATTTCATAGGGAATGGGTTGATCTTGTTCACAATTGCATATCTAATCCTTGGTTTTTAGTTATAGTAAATGGATATGCAGTAGGGTTTTCCCCTAGTAACAGGGGTCTCAGATAGGGAGATCCTCTCTCCCCCATACTTATTATTATTGTTGAATCCTTGGGTAGAGAACTAAAAAATGCCTGCTCCAATGGCATAGTTTTAGGTATTAAGGTTGCATCTAATTTAAGAGCCTTATCTCACCAGCAGTTCGTTGATGATACCATCATTGCTACTCATGATTGTGTGGGAATAAAAAGTCATTAAGAGTATTCTTGATACTTATGAGGAGGCTACAGGTCAAAAAATAAATTATATTAAAAGCAAAATATATTTCGTCAACACTCCCTAAGAGATACAAGCAAAGATTGCACAAAATTTTCAATGTGTTATATCTCAATTACCTACTCAGTATTTGGGCCTCCCTCTTTTCACCAGTGCTCCGAAGGAATCCATGTGGAGTAATGTTATTGAGAGGATTAAAAAAAACTTATAGGTTGAAAAGGGACCCTCCCATCTCAAGCAACCAAACCCACCCTGACAATGGCTTATCTCCAAAGTATTCTTAATTTCATGTCCATATTCAAAGTTCCTACTATTATCTGCATGAAAATTGGGCAAATCCAAAAGAGATTTTTGTGGGCAAGTGTTGAGGAGAGGAAAATATTTCATCTGGTTAGTTGGGACAAGGTGTGCTCCCTAAAAATTCATGGGGAATTGGGGCTCCGAAGATTTTTTAATATGAACATAGCCTTGTTAGCCAAGCAAGCATGGAAGGTTTTCACCAACAACAACCTTGAATGGGTCTCAATTGTCAATAGAAAATATCTTCAAAACTATTATTTCCTAGATGATGATATTCCCAGAGATGGGTCCACTTTCTAGAAATCAATTATCCAAACCAGATCTCTTATTCAAAAGGGGATAAGGTGGAAAATAGGCATAGGAAGTAAAATTAATTTTTTGACTGACAGGTGGATTTCTAATCAACCGCTTTCAGAGAACAATGAAATTATTATCTTACAATATTTCCTAGATACTTTAATTGGTAGTAAGGTTGAATATTTTATTAACATTTCATCAAATTTCAAGTTTTAGAAATATTTTCATATTCCATGTGCTAATGGTAAAATTGCTGCTACCTTAGAAGTTCTCAAAACCATCCTAAATGCAACAATCATCCCCATTAGTAATTCCCTTGACTCTCCTTTTTGGAAAGAAATTGATTCTAGGTTGTTCACTATTAAATATGCTCATGATATGAATATTGATTATCAAGTGTTCCATATCCCTTATGATCGAGTGTGGATTAAATACCTCATTTTGAAATTTGCTCATTTTTGCTTGTTGGCCATTCAAAATAAGATTCTAATGATTTATAACATTATGAAAAGGGGTATGTCTATCTACCAATCACCTCCTTCTAGAGTGCCCTTTCTCCAAGATAGGTTTGGATCACCTTATGTCCACTTTTCATATCTCTTGGTTTCCTCCTAATTTTGTGAGTCACATTTTCACCCAATGGCCTGCTCCATTCAAAAATTTTAGATTATCTTCTTTACGTAAAGTGAGCCTTCATATCTTATGGTAATTATGGTTTGAAATAAACAATAGGGTTTTCTCTTCCTCCTTAAAGGATCCCATCTCTATAGCCAACAAAGCTATTGTATTTTATATTAATAATTCCCAACTCTTACCTTATCTCAAACCACCTAATTCTAGATTGGAGTCTATTCTATTATCTTCTTTAAATATTCCTTACAACTCCAGTTCTAGTTTACCAACCCCCCATCCCAAAGTGGGTGCCCATTGGATTCCTCCCCCAAGTGAGTGGCTGAAACTTAATTTTGATGTTACCTCCAAAGGAAACTCAGGGGATGTTGGTGCATGATGCGTAGTCGTTATACCATCATTAATTCTCAATGAATCTGTCAATCCAGGGCAGTGTACAAGGCTGTCTGTGGGAGAAGAAGTGAAACAGCTATAACTTAGGTCAATCTAGGGCAACAAGTCTTATTGGTGGAATCAGTTTGGTGGGGGGTTTTGAAACATTTTTATCTCTAAATTGCATGAATTAAATCTTAATCTAAGTTGAAGAATTGGAAACTAATCACTAACTACAAAAATGAAGTCCTAATTACAATTGCAGAATAAGACCTAATTATATTACAGAATTAACAGTTGCAGAATTGAAATCCTGATTCTAATTGCAGAAAGAAAATCTAATTACTTTTGCAATAATGAAAGTCTAGATCTAATGTGGAAATAAAAACTATCAAAATTTTGTAACAGAAGGTTGTCAATCCTCTGTTCAGATTTTGATAGCAAAACATAAAAATGCAGGAAATTGCTGAAAAATAGTAAATGCTAAAAATAACAGTCTAAAAATAAAGTGAAAGCTTGGCTGAAAGTAAGATTGCAACTAAAACATTAAGCACAAGATTTATATTAGCATAAATAAACTAATACTGCAAATATTGTCAACTATTCACAAGAAATTTACATAACAAGTTTTGCAACTCATTCTGCTGCAGCAAAATCAGAATAAAAACCTGCTCTGTTAGTCCTCCTCCTAGGTCTGGAAGTGGCCAGCCTCTTTGTCCAGAAGAAGGTGTAAGTCTCTCTCTCTTTCTAAATCTTAATCACATTCATTTACAAGTAATTTGAAATAGAACTAGTGCACTTTATTGATCAAAAGACATGATTACAAAAATTCTGCTGAAAAACTGTTATAGGACTGTAACAGTCAATTCCTAGTTATACTCTGTATTTAGCTTCCTTACTCTATTTTCTATCTATCTGCTATTTCTCTACCTCTTCTATCTACACAGCTCAACCTGAACGGGAGCAATATTTATAGCTATCCTATGATCTGATTACAAACAAAGAATATCTCAAAAGATCTAATACTAAAATGCTGCAACAAATTCTGGTTTTATCCTAGAAGAGGACTAAAACCTGATCTTTCCCTTAATGATAGATTTGGTCGAAAATGACGGCAAAGACAGATGGAGGATATTTCTCTTTACTTTTTCCAACCTTTATTTCCCTTTTTTCGCCTTCAAAAATCGGTCAAAAAGGTCAAAAACACATTCCGTTCTTCATTCCGAAGATAAGTGGCTTCATTTCGAAGACAGTGCAGTTTTCATTCCGAAGATCGCTCATTCCGAAGATACTGCATTCTCATTCCGAAGATCGCTCATTTCGAAGATACTGCATGCTTCATTTCAAAGATCCGCTCATTTCGAAGACGCTGCTTTCTTCATTCCGAAGATCCGCTCATTCCGAAGATGTTGTGTTTTCTTCATTCTGAAGATATCTGTTCATTTCGAATATGCTTCGGAATGAACAAATGTATGCTTTCCATTGGTTTCTTCTGCATCTCTCAGGTGGGTTATCTCCTAAGATCAAATTCTAATGGTCTTCATCCCTTTCCTCATGTGAATTCCATACCTTGCTATTTATGGACAACTAGCTGGAATTTATATGGGAAAGACCGATTTCTTTGCACAAAGAACAGTTTGCTTGCACTGTTGCCAGATTTAGGTGAAGTAAATTCTTGAAACAAATCAGAATATGATTAGTGAAATGCTGCTATTATTCTAAGCATATCCCATTGTAGAAAATCATAACAAAAAGAGCACAAAACTATGCAAAAAGCTATAAAATCAACATATAATATTTCAAATACATTGATCATGCAAAATGGTTAATATACAGCATATTAAATCAAATTAACTAACATATCAGATAAAACTAAGAGTTTATAGGCATTTTTAGTGTATAAAACATGTTATAATTGAGGCATTTCTAGGCCTCATCATTTTCCCCCCAACTTATATTGATGCATGCCCTCATGCATTCTGTTGGGCTATGGAATCACATATGTCCATGTTTAGATTCCATGACCTGTAGAATAACTTCTTGCCTATGTAATATCCTCTATTTTCCTGAATGTTTCTGAGCCAATCTTCAAATTATTCATCAGGCTGTTCATTTTCCTCAAAGTAAAATGGAACTGGAGTAATGATGGTTGGAGGCCTAAACCTGAGACCTATCCAGTTATGCTGCATGATCTGGATTAGTTGGACTACACCTTCTGCTCTTCTTCTGGACCACTCTAGATTGATGGGGGAGATAGGTTCTCTTTTCATTAAAGACATGGAAAGTTCATTCCATCTGTCTTTGCATACTGACAATGCTGGAAAGAAATTGTGATCACAGAAATTGTTAAATCTGGTCACACAGTCCCTCAAATTGTTCAAGTACATTCTCTTGATATCATCCCTGTTCATCATTGAGAAGTGCTGTTGAGTGATATTTAAGTGATTTGGCTAGATTGCTCTGACTAACAACTCAGCCCTTGTTTCAACCACTTTATTCTACCTTTTCTCATGATCCAAATAAAGCTAATTTTGCAAGGTAGACATAAATGCTCTCAACTGAACATCTCCAATGTAGATTTGAGGATGAGAGTCAACTTCCTCTGGTATGAAAAAATTATGCAAAAATAGTTCACACAGGAAATTTTTCTGCTCAAAAGGACTGTCAAAATATGCCTCCAAAAAATCTTCAATAGTATCCAATTTGTATGGAAGGTTTGAAGTAATCCTCATGACCTGCCATCTAAGGTATTTCTCCTTCAAAATAAGGCTGTAAAATCTGGCTGGCCGTCTAAATTAGACTAAAAAATCAGCAATTTGGCACAAGTCAGATACCTTTTCTTTCAATGCCTAAATTTTTGTGTCCTTGGCTTCTAGCTGTTTTGCCTCCAGTTTGAATTTTTTAGTTTTACTGGCAAGCTGTTCATATCTAATCATCCAGCTAGCTATGTCTGCATTGTACTCCTCTAGGGACACAGTATTAGGTGGTATTACTACAGGGGGTATTCTAGGCACCAGATTTGTCTGAACTCCTTTTTCTGCCACTTCCATTGGCTGTTCATCTGTCAATATCTCTACTTGCACCCCCTTATTTGCTATTTCTATGGGGTTGTCATCAGATAGTATTTCTACTTGTACCCCCTTATCTGTTGTTTCTACTGGAAGTGTAACAAGTTGAAATGTAGGGACCTCAGTTGGAGTACTTACTTGAGCATTTTCTTACTGTTGGGACTGTTCCTGTGTTGGTGGCTCATTTTCAACATCCTCTATGATATTTCTCACCATTTTTGAAGCATCTTTAGAATAAGAAGGCACTGCTTCAGAATGAACAGGCACTTCTTCAGAATGGAGTGATGTTTCAAGATGAACTTCTATATTTGCCTTAATAGAGTCATCTACTCTTGATAAACCCAAAAGCAATTGAGCCAAACTTTCTTCATCATGGGATACAACTGGCTATTTTTTAGATTGTGACAACAAATTTTTTAGTTCTGCCACTTTCTGCTGAAGTTATGTAATTTTTCTTGCTTGCATCTCAATGATGCTTTCTTTCTCTATGATCCATTTGGTCTGTGTTTTGACAACACTTCTTGCTGCCCTCAGCTGCTCAGTGATGTCTTCCTCTTCTGTTTCTGCTTCAGAAGTTGATGCAGACAAATCAGTTGCAGTTGGCTGTTCAACCAAATCTTCTTCTGCTGCAACAGTTTGTTCTTGTTCAGGAGGCTCTATGAAACTGTCTATAAGGATATCTACCATATCTGTAGCCTGTTGAATTGTAGCCTCCTCCAAACCAACTTGCTCAGTTTCTGCCTCAGCCATCTATTCAGGGAATTCTGGAAAGTTATCAGATGCTGGTTGTATTTCTATGACATCTGGGCTACTTGGTCTATCTTCTTCCTCCATGACCTGTTCTGCAGTTTCTTTCAAATGGATTCTTGTAGACCTCCTAGTTCCAGATGCAAACTTCTTCTTTTTGCTCTATTTTTTGGTGATAGCAGGGATCATGGGGCCAGTATTTGATGCCTCTATTTCCCTTGTTTCACTTCTCTATTCTGACAAGTCAGTTGCAGCTTCAGAAAACCGAACTTTCTTTTGTTTTTTTGCTCTGCTGCTAGTTCCAGATCCTCTTTTCCTTTGTCTCTTAGCCTGTGAAGTTGAAGGCTCAGGAGCAAGGTTTTATGCTACTACTGTGGGGTGTAGTTCTGTAACTACTTCAGGGGCATCTTCTGCAGCCTCTTCTGCAGCATCCTCTGCAACATTTTTTGCAGCAGCTTCTGCAATATTTTCTGCAGTAGCTGTTTCCTCTTCTGTAGAAACATCAGCAGTACTTGGCTCCTCTTCTTCTTCACTTTCATCCCCAAAAATGACATCATTTAGGTTAGAGTAAAACCTGTCAAAACTCCTAAGGTTTCCTCTAAAATGATGTTAGCAAAATAATTTGATAAGGCCATGATGGCGAAGGCTCCTTTTACCCTCCTGATATCTTTTTGCCATATTCTTTAATTTTTGATACAAATACAGGGGAAGATTAACCCTAACTTCTGGTTTTTGTCTACCATGTCTGAGATGGTTTAAAATTCATAGATGATGCCCTGATAACAACACATATTGCCCTTCATAGGTCAAAAACTTAATCACCCAGGTGGCTACTTCATCCCAGGGTTCTTGCAGGCTGGCCCTTTTTAACCCTTTGCATGTGTTGTTATGTGTTAAGTATTCAGGTTCCCTATCATTTTCTTCTACAAACTGATTAACTACATTTGCTAATGTGTTCTTGCCGGATCTAGTAATTGAAATTCCCTCTAATGGCAGCTCTGTAATCTGACTTAAAATTTTAGGGCTTACCTCAATAGACATGCCATTGACATGTGCTCTATTGTTTCTGAATGTATGGGCAAACATGCTAGCTAAATCTTCAGAAGACCCATTGAATTTGTCCAAAAACGTCATAAACCCTCCGTCTTCAAAAATCTGCACAACTGCCAGATTTTCTCGGAGGAAATTGGTATCTACAGGCTCTATTCTAATTTTTCGCCCCATTTTTCTCTGTTTAAAATTCGTACACTGCAGCTGCTGTTCTACTACAGGATTTTTGGTTGTTTCCTATTGCAAATTTGTAGAGTTTTAAGTTAGAACTCTCGTTGCCCTGTTTTGTGTCTTCTTCTTTAGAATGAGCCGTATTCTGTGCACTGTACCTCGCAACACATCTTTGAAAAGAAATATGGCACACATATATACTTTTGCACTGTACACCTGTTTGTTGATAATTGCATGGATGTCCTTGCCGTCAGATCCACCTCATTAGTTTTGTAGATTCTCACGTGCATGTTAATTGACATTAAAAACTGGTGGCATATGGTTTCAGATTCTCTGTATTTCCAATGAGTGCAAAAAAAGACCATGTGCTGATTGACACGTGTCCCTTCGTCACATGAAACTAAGAAAAAATCTTAATTTTGTCGTACCTTGTTTTCTTGGACGCCACGTGGAAATGTTCTTTCTAAAAATGCAAATAAAATTTCATTCTGAATATTATGACTTCATTCCAAATACAAGTCTTCATTCCGAAGACAAATCCTCATTCCGAAGATTATGACCTCATTTCGAAGACAGGTCTTCATTCCGAAGACAAATCCTCTTTGCAGAATTTTCATTCCGAAGATAGATCTTCATTTCGAAGATCAATCCTCATTTCGAAGATTAATCCTCATTCCGAAGATCAGGCTGTATTATGAAAGTAAATCGTCATTCCAAAGACATACCCTCATTTCGAAGATAGATCTTCATTCTGAAGACATATCTTCATTCCGAAGATGATGTAGCAAGTCGTCATTCTGAAGGCCAAGTTTCATTCTGAAGACAAATTGTCATTTCGAAGACAATTTTTCTTTCTGAAGACAAGATGCAACATTCATTTTTCTGTCATTCTGAAGACAATTTCATTCCGAAGATAATACAGCAGGCACTATTTTTGGCATTCTTGTTCCGAAGATTAGGCAGAAATCAATATTGTCATTCTCAAAACATGTTTTCAAGTATGCCAACTCTTATGAATACCTTTTATACTAATGGTTAATTGTCACATACTATATACCAATCATTTTACAATGAATAAATGTAAGAAATATATACCTGATAAAAACAGTTAATGTCAGTTTTGAAGAATGACTGCTTTTGTTGATATTCTGCTGAGATTTTCTACAACATTTCAAAACAAGTGCACTAGGTGAATTTGTACAATGATGGTTCAAAAATTTCTCAAGGTTATGCATGCCAGAAAACTGGTTTTCATGCATACCAACCCAGTAGTGCCTTAAAAAGATTTTCACTGCTGAGTTATTCATTTTTCTCTCTTTTTTTTTTTTTTCTTGATTTTCCCATTTTTTTTTTTTTTTGCCTCTCCTTTTCTCTTTTTTTTTTTTCTTTTTTCTTGATCCTGACTATGCCCATGAAGGAATTTCATGATTTCCCCTGAAACCATGCCCATGAAGGAATTCATACTCAGAATTTATTCATCTTTTTGTTTTCTATTTTTTTGATTTTTTTGTATTTTCTGTTTTCTTGAAATCCACTGATCATATTGATTGTTTTGAAGTGGAAGAAGGAATCTCTTCCACCTGCTGTGTATCCAAACTGTCAAGTTGCTGCAAGAACTCTTCTTTAGTCAGAGGTGTATGGTATACCCTGAGGCGATGTCCATTCACTACCAACTTTCTTCGTGACCCATCAATGGGGGATAAACGAGCTGCTCCATTGTTGAATACCTCTTCAATCCAGTAAGGTCCCAACCATCTAGTTTTTAGTTTTCTAGGGAAGTCTTCATATTGAGAATCAAACAGTAAAGCCCAATCTTCTTGTTGAAGTTTCTTCTGCTGAATGTGACTGTCATGCCACAGCTTCCTCTGCTCTTGAATTACCTCAGTTTGGTGCAGAGCATCCAATCTAAGTTCATCCAATGCATTCAGCTACAAAATTATGTCTGTCTGTGCCTACGACAAGTCAATTCCATTTTCCAGTGCTGTGCGCAATGTTAGTAACTCAAATTCAATAGGTAAAAGAGGCTTTTTACCAAAGACTAGTTCATAAGGTGTGAATCCAGTAGTGGACTTCCAAGTGGTATTGTAGGCCCAAACTGCTTCAGGTAATTTGTCTAGCCAATTTTTCCTATGAAAAGCTACTATTTTTGTCAAGATGCGTTCTAGTTCCCTGTTTGTTACTTCAACCTGGCCATTTGCTTGTGGGTGGTAGGGTGATGATTTCCTATGTTTGATTTCATATAATTCTGTAAATACTTTTATGACTTTGGATGCAAATTGGGGTCCTTGGTCTGTGGTGATAGACCGTGGAGCTCCAAATCTCTGAAAAATTTGAGTGTACAAGAAATCAATGACCTTTTCTTCACGAGCATGTTTGAAAGCACGCACCTCTACCCATTTTGTCAGGTAATCAGTGCATACCAGAATATGCACCTTTCCTTGAGAAGGTGTATCAATAGGTCCTACAAAATCAAGCCCCCACTTCTCAAATGGTTCTAAAACCATTTGAGGTTGCAATGGCATCTCATTTGTATGAGTGGGTTTCCCCATTCTTTGGCATGCATCACAATGCTCGATGTACTTTTTCACATCCTTGTGAAGAGATGGCCAATAATATCCTATCCCCAAGATTTTTCTAACTGTGCTTTTTACAGAATAGTGTCCACCTGAGGGTTCATCATGACAAGCTCTAAGGATATCATATACTTCATCCTTTCGGATGCACCTACGTAACACATGGTCATGACTGCACTTGAAAAGCATACCCTTAATCCATTCAAAAGAAGAACTCTGTTTGATCAATTGTTTTTTTTGTTTTGAGGTGAAATGTGAAGGAACTTTCCCTGTGACCAAATAATTGGCTATATCTGCAAACCAAGGTGATTGAACCGATATAGCAAATAGTTTTTCATCAGGAAAAGTGTCATCAACTAATTCCCCTTCATCTGTGTTCTGCAACCTGGACAATAAATCTGCAACAACATTAGCTTTTCCTGGTTTGTTGATTATGGTGATATCAAATTCTTGTAGCAACAGCAACCAACGAATAATTCTTGCACTTACCATAGGTTTATTCATCAAATACTTAATGGTTGTATGATCTGTGTGAATAAATATTTGATAACCTCGTGATATAATGCCCGAATTTGTTGATGGCATAAATCATCGCTAGGAATTCTTTCTCGGTTGTTGTATAATTTTTCTCTGCTCTCGTCAAGTTTTTGCTAATGTTGTAGATGGTATAATGTTCACCATTATCAATTTGTCCTAATGCTGCTCCAATTGCTGTATTGGAGGCATCAGTTTGAATGTGAAATGGTAATGTCCAATTAGGTCCTCTAAGCACAGGTGGAGTTATCAATTTCTCTTTCAGAGCTTCAAATGCTTCCTGACACTTTGCGATCCAAGAGAATTCAGAATATTTAGTCAATAAGGCAAACAGTGGACTGGCTATTGTACTAAAGTTGGGAATAAACCTATGATAAAAACCAATGTGTCCTAGGAAACTTCTGACATTAGTCTGAGTTTTAGGAGGAAGGAGGTTCTTGATAATTTCAACTTTCTTTAGATCAACTTGGATCCCTTCAGGAGAGATGTGATGACCAAGAACTATCCCTTCCTTCATCATCATGAAGCATTTATCTGGATTTAAGGATAAGTGGTATGTTTCATAGCGAGTTAAGACTTTGTCAAGATTTTCCAATGTAAAATCAAAAGTTTGTCCACATACTATGAAATCATCCATGTAAATTTCAACACTTTTGGTGGTCAGATCAGCAAAAATTGCTAGGACTGCTCGTTGAAAAGTTGTTGGGGCATTACACAAACCAAAAGGTAAAACCCTATAGGCAAATGTTCCCCATGGACATGTAAAAGTTGTCTTTTCTTGATCTTCAGGTGCAATCTGAATTTGATTATACCCATCGAATCCATCAAGAAAACAAAAGTATCTTTTTCTAGTAAGAGTATCTAACACTTGATCTATGAAAGGTAATGGAAAATGGTCTTTGTATGTCACCTTATTCAATTCTCTGTAATCTACACATACTCTCATTTTTCCATTTTTTTTAGGAACTATTACCAATGGAGAAACCCATTGACTATCAAAAATTGGGTAAATGAATCCTACTTCCAGGAGTTTTTCATTTTCTTCCTTCACAATATCTCTTAAGGCAGGATTCAATCTTCTTTGAAATTGTCCGATCGCCTTGACTTCTTTGGTATAGATCTTATGGGTACATATATCGGGATGAACTCCGACATATCTTTGTAGTTCCAAGCAAAAGCATGAACATGCTTCCGCAAAACAACTATCAATTTTTCTTCCTCTTCCCTAGTAAGCTGGCTATAGATATTCAGAAATTTGCCTGGCTGGACTTCTATTTGTTTTGTATTTAGAAGGACTGAATTCACTCCTTCATACTTGGTGATTAAGGGATTAAGAGGACATTTCTGTGATTGGAGAAACGAAGCAGTTTCTGTTTCATTGCTGCTTGAGGGAAACATTTCTTGTATGGAACAGTGAGAAGGAAAAATTAGATGATGGTGCCATCCATGTGATAGTGAAACAGAGTTTCCTTGTGATAGCACAGATGATTCATCTTCAGATTTTTTATTCTCCTCATTACTTATCAACTGTTGGATATTTGTTACTTCCCCTTCTAGACCTTGTTCATGCAGAACATTCATCAGGATTGTTTCATTTTCTAAGTTTTCTGTGTCACTGAGGTCTTCTATGTGTTCTCTTACTACTAAGGTAGCTAGTGTGGAGATGACCTCTTTCGGTTCTTCATCTGAGTCAAAAAACCATAACTGACCTGAAAATTTGCTAGATGGTTTTGCAGGAGGATATAAAGAAATTTGTTTCAGCTCAATACCATTTGAAATGGTCATATTTCCGGATCTGCAGTCTATGAAGGCTGCTGCGATTGCTGAGCCAAGGTCTTCCCAAAATAATGGGATATCCATGTGCTGAATTTATTGGTCGTAAAACCAAAAAATATGCAAGGAATTCCCAAGAAGAAACTTCTATAGGGACATCTTCAATGATTCCTTCAAGGTTTTGCTATCGACCTATCAGCCATTTCTAAAACTGTAAATGTGGGGGTGAGATGTTTGAGTCATAATCGTTCCATTGTATCTTTAGTCATGACATTTATTACAGCTCCTAGATCCACTAAAACATTTGATATTGGTACTTGAACCTATGGTGACTATGATAATCGGGCTTCCTGGATCACTATACTTTGGAGGTAGTAGTTTTCCGGATAAGAGATCAGCTATCTTTCCTTCAACCTGCACAGTCTTGGGGAATGCTTTCTTCTTTCTCCCTGTTCTTTTAATGCACAAATTTTGGACAGTACTATTAATTTCTGGTATTTTCTTAATGGCTTGTAATAAGGGTAATGAGATAGTCAATTTTTTTAGTTCTTTGACCAATTTTGACTCAGAAATTTCTAGTATTGCATTAAGTCTTTCAGGATATGGAACTATCCTTGGTAATTGTTCTGCTTGTGTTTCTATTGTTGGATCCAATTTTTCTGTTTCTTTTGTTGGTTGGATTCTCTCTGGTTCTGATGATTCTTGCTCTTCATTATCTTTTATTTCTATTAAAAATGGTTCAGGTACAACTTTTCCTAAATGGAGTTGAATATCACTACAATCAAGAACATTAATTTCAATATTTTCTTCAGCTTCAGCCACATAGACAAGAGGTGTCTGTCTTACACTGTTTGGATTAGTGATTGGCTGAGCTGACAATTGAGGTTACTTCAGTTGCTGTGTTTGCTGTTTTTCTTGAAAATTTTGATTAGGTGCGGGCAACAAATGCTGAGTTTGACCTTGATTCCTTTGCTGCCTTGGATAGGACTGGTATTGCTGATTCCATTGTGGTTGGTTTTGCATCCAATGTGGATTAGTCTGATTTTGATTCCAAGATGGATTGTTTTGATTCCATGAGGGGTTGTTTTGATTCTGATTCTAGGCTAGGTTACTCCAATTTGATTGTGGCCATTCTTGGGAATTTGTCCATTGAGGATAATTCCAAGGACGTTGGGGTGGTTTTGATTGTCCCCAAGGCATAGTACCAGGATTATGCCCCCAATTTATAGGAAAACGAGGGGGATTTTGATATTGAGAGAAATTTACCCCTTGTTTTGGTCAAATATAGTTGAGTTCCTCAGTCTGGTTTTCTAACACAGTTTTGAGTTGTGGTAGCGGTGGCATTGATCGGTTGAATGCCTTTTTGAACAGATACTACAAATGGTCGAGATGGTTATTTTATTCAAAGGACATTCCTGCAAAGCATGTTTACTTCTACATCTTGGGCAATAAATTGCCAAAGGTTCTGTGTTTTTAGCTTTTGCGAGATATTTCCCCTAAAGTAGTGTTTAAATGCACTAGGATATCAGTTTTGAAATTTGCAAGTTCCTCTATCAGGTCCTTTACATCAGTACCATTTGTGCGGCTTTTTCTTCTTCTCTGCTTAGTGCGAGAGTAATTCCTGTAGAGATCCATAATTTCCTCATTATTGAGAGTGGTTACATCCCCTTTTCCCATCAAATCTAGAACTTCTCTGGATTCATCTTGCAATCCTCTCAAAAAGATAGTTTTACACAATTTTGGTTCTACTAGTCCACATCTCTTTTGAACAAAGGAGAACCTATCAAGGTAATCTTCCAAGGTCTCATCATCTTTCTGCTTGATTCTAAATAACTCATCTTTTCTATTCCTTACACGATAGTATTCCTGATATTTGTCTAAAAAGACAGTCTCCATTTGATCCTAGGTTCTTATGGAATTTGGCTCTAAGCTCATGAACCAGCGCAATGCTGAATCTTTGAGAGTTGAGGGAAAAACCTTAAGTTTTTTATTGTCATTTATATAATCATAGGTCTGACACACTACCTTGAATTCAAACAAAAACTGGTCAAGATCTTCAGATACAACACCTCGAAAGGTGGGAAGTACTGAAGGTGAAATGGTCTTCATGGGAGAGTTTTGTGTTGGATTCAGATGAATAGGATATTCAAATGTTCTATATGGTTGGAGTATATCCTGATCATCCCCTTCATTATGAACATAGCCATGCTGGCCATCTACATTGCCTCCTTCTGCCATAGTTTCTTGTTTCTTAGGAGAAGTTAAAGCTTCCCAAATTGTTCTCTCAAGAGGTTCAAGCTTTTCTGTTGATGAGTTTGATGAATTATCTTCCTTAAGATATTCTATTGATACAATTGGTGATTTTCCTTTCTCAAAATGTCCTACTGATGGTGAGACAGGTGATTTTTCTATCAGTCTTTTAGGTAGTTCAAACATAGGTGATTCACCCCTTAGGCATGAAGATCTCCTTAATGGGACAAGCCAAGGATCCTTTGGGGTCTCCCTAGACTTACTCATTCATGTTTACTCCTAAATGACATAAATTAAGTCAATAGTTGTTATCTTACTCTGCTGTTATATTCATATTTTAACCTGAATGTTCATAGTTTGGTCTGATTACAGCTATTGAACTATTTGTTTTCTTCTGACAACACTATTCCCCGACAACGGTGCCAAAATGATGCGTAGTCATTATACCATCATTAATTCTCAATGAATCTGTCAATCCAGGGCAGTGTACAAGGCTATCTACGAGAGAAGAAGTGAAACAACTATAACTTAGGTCAATCTAGGGCAATAAGTCTTATTGGTGGAATCAATTTGGTGGGGGGTTTTGGAACATTCCTATATCTAAATTGCATGAATTAAATCTTAATCTAAGTTGCAGAATTGGAAACTAATCACTAACTATAGAAATGAAGTCCTAATTACAATTGCAGAATAAGACCTAATTATATTGCAGAATTAACAGTTGCAAAATTGAAAGTCTGATTCTAATTGCAGAAAGGAAATATAATTAATTTTTCAGTAATGAAAGTCTAGATCTAATGTGGAAATAAAAACTATCAAAATTCTGTAACAGCAGGTTGTCAATCCTCTGTTCAGATTTTGATAGCAAAACATAAAAATGCAGGAAATTGCTGAAAAATAGTAAATGCTGAAAATAATAGTCTAAAAATAAAGTGAAAGCTTGGCTGAAAGTAAGATTGCAACTAAAACATTAAGCACAAGATTTATCTTAGAATAAATAAACTAATACTGCAAATATTGTCAACTATTCATAAGAAATTTACATAACAAGTTCTGCAACTCATTCTGCTGCAGCAAAATCAGAATAAAAACCTGCTCTGTTAGTCCTCCTCCTAGGTCTGGAAGTGGCCAGCCTCTTTGTCCAGAAGAAGGTGTAAGTCTCTCTATCTTTCTAAATCTTAATCACACTTATTTACAATTAATTTGAAATAGAACTAGTGCACTTTATTGATCAAAAGACATGATTACAAGAATTCTGCTGAAAAACTGTTACAGGACTGTAACAGTCAATTCCTAGTTATACTCTGTATTTAGCTTCCTTACTCTATTTTCTATCTATATATTATTTCTATACCTCTTCTATCTACATAGCTCAACCTGAATGGGAGCAATATTTATAGCTATCCTATGATCTGATTACAAACAAAGAATATCTCAAAAGATCTAATCCTAAAATGCTGCAACAAATTCTGGTTTTATCCTAGAAGAGGACTAAAACCTGATATTTCCCTTAATGATGGATTTGGTCGGCAATGACGGCAAAGACAGATGGAGGATATTTCTCTTTACTTTTTCCAACCTTTATTTCCATTTTTTTGCCTTCAAAAATCGGTCAAAAAGGTCAAAAACACATTCTGTTCTTCATTCCGAAGATAAGTGGCTTCATTCGAAGACAGTGCAGTTTTCATTCCGAAGATCGCTCATTCTGAAGATACTGCATTCTAATTTCGAAGATCGCTCATTCTGAAGATACTGCATGCTTCATTCTGAAGATCTGCTCATTCTGAAGACACTACTTTCTTCATTCTGAAGATCCGCTCATTCCGAAGATGCTATGTTTTCTTCATTCCGAAGATATCTGTTCATTTCGAAGATGCTTCGAAATGAACAAATGTATGCTTTCCATTGGTTTCTTCTGCATATCTCAAGTGGGTTATCTCCTAATATCAAATTCTAATGGTCTTCATCCCTTTCCTCATGTGAATTCCATGCCTTGCTATTTATGGACAGCTGGCTGGAATTTATATGGGAAAGACCAGTTTTTGTCGCACGACGAATAGTTTGCTTGCACTGTTGCCAGATTTAGGTGAAGTAAATGCTTGAAACAAATCAGAATATGATTAGTGAAATGCTGCTATTATTCTAAGCATATCCAATTGTAGCAAATCATAACAAAAAGAGCACAAAACTATGCAAAAAGTCTGTAAAATCAACATATAATATTTCAAATACATTGATCATGCAAAATGGTTAATATACAGCATATTAAATCAACTTAACTAACATATCAGATAAAACATAAGAGTTTATAGGTATTTTTAGTGTACAAAACATGTTATAATTGAGGCATTTCC
Source organism: Wollemia nobilis (assembly GCA_028583015.1). Classification (NCBI taxonomy): domain Eukaryota; kingdom Viridiplantae; phylum Streptophyta; class Pinopsida; order Araucariales; family Araucariaceae; genus Wollemia; species Wollemia nobilis. Next base: position 4,109,964 of record JAQPPZ010001679.1, on the reverse strand, counting down.
AGGCCTCATCAGTGCAAGTGGCCTATTTAGAGATAGCAGTGGTTAAGTTATTATGGCTTATGATCAGTATCTAGGGTGCCAAAAAAATTATTTTGTTGAAGGTTGTGCACTATGGAGAGGGCTAGATCTTCTCAAGGATTATAAAGGTAATATTTTTATTTAGGGATATTCTTTGAATATTATAAATGCTCTTAAAAAAAATAGGGTGTCCTCTTGGAATGTTAGAACTATTGTTTAGGAAGCTAAGAAGTTGTACCAAAATTTCAATGATATCTTTATCAACCATGTGTACCACAAAGCTAACAGACCTATAGATATTATTGCCAATTGGGAAGTTACCCATAAATATCTATCCATTTGGAAAGAAAGATTTCCCAAAGAAGTTTTTATTTTCTACTAAAAATAATCTAGTTTAAAAGTTGTGGTCATAGATTTTGGTGGGTCAACTTCTCTAATGTTGACTCTACCATTTTTAGCATGATGTGTTTCTTTGGTTCCAATTCTTATGGTGGAAGTTTTATGATTAGCATGACTCTCTGCCTTGCTATTAGTGATGGCATTTGGTTCTCTCATTTCCCTTTTGTGAAGTATGCAATGTCCCAAGATAGGATCTGTTAGTAGGTTTAGCTCGTGGTTATCTTCTCCAAGGATGTAAAGTCCCTAAGTAGGTCTAGGATATGCAATTGGATGTTATCAAATAATGTTAATATGCATCAAGTCTTGAGATGCTTAATTTTATGTCTTGTGAATTTTGATATTCATTATTTCAGTCATTTGGCACTCCCAATCCTATATTAGCCCTATCATGTACGAATTTTATCCTGTGCCATATCTATTTTTTTCAATGTTGGTTCCCTATGGAGAATTATTATGTGGTATGCAAATCACACCAAATAAACTTCTAAAAATAGCTTTTATTGTACCAAAAATTTCTATATTTACATCCTTGGTCTATGTCAGTCCATTATAATTTGGTTTTGTTTACCGTTGTGTGTCCTAGGTAGTAAGAAGCTTTTGTGGTCTTCATTTCTCCTCAGTATTTCCAATATGGCCCTGCTTGAGCCATATACCCTTCAACTTGATACCCTATCTCACACCATTTTGGAAGCTCATGGTCTCATTATTTTTATAAGCAAGTTCAAATGGGTTGAGCAAGATATCATTGAAGCCTTTGTCATTTCATGGAATAATGGTTATGTTGTTGAGCATAACCTCCATTTTAAATTTACTGTTAAGCTAATGGTTAAGGTGAAAAAATCATCAGTGAAAGGGTGAGTGATGTGAAAAGATCATCATAATTGGGAACTTGAGCTCCAAGATTTCCCAAATCATTCAAATATTTTTAAATGGAAGGGTGTTTTTGCTGATCGTGATTCACTGCCTATGCCCTAGCCCACGGTGTCTATTATAGTTTTTATGGATATTTTGCGAGCTTCTCCTACATGTTTTTTTGTCATAGATCCTTTATAGGTTTTTCATATAGTTACTTCTCTTAATAAACCCCTGCGTGGGTATTGCTCAGACTACATTTTTATTTTTTTGATGGTAGGTGTCCATCTAGCCTTCTCTACTATTGTTTGGACCTTTTTATTTAGGTTGTTACTAGCAAATATGCAAGCTTGTGTCACCCAATGCTATTGTTTTAGCTACCAGTTTATGTATTTGGGTTTGTGGACCATTTAAACCCTACACTTAATCAATTTTACCCACCAAAAAAATGTTTGATTTATTTAAAAAGCAAAAAATATATTGCTTAAATAAATGTTTGATTTATTTTAAAAACAAGAAGATATTGTTTGGATAAATAATTGTTTTATATAAAAGCATAGATCTCATTGAAAATGAGTGGTTGGTTATGTAAATGATGTTGGTAGATGTCATTTGTAATAAAATGATTGATTTATCTATTAGCATTAGTATTGAAATAATCAAAGAGGTAATCAATTTACCAAAATGATTGCCTAGCAAAAAATATATTTGAAATAAAAAAATTAATAAGTATAATTTTTAAAAAAAATCAAGGTAAGGTATTTGCCTCTATGTGTCTCGAAAGAAACCATCCACCCAACGACCAATACCTAAGCGTTAATGCAATAAGATGGCATTCGATAGAATGGGTCGGGTTACCCTTTGGAGATCCTGTTAGGTCAGATGCATGAATCTCCTCTAACATGAGAGGAAATATCTTTATGGTGATCATATTGGGAAGAGAATAGGGTGGTGTTCACATTATCACCTATCAGAGGTGGTCAAGGTGTAATGGAAGGTAGGTGGAAATGTGGACCAAGGAGGAAGAGAAGACAGAGGCAAAAATGAAGGGAGGAGGCATGAAAGGAGAACATGAAGAGAGAAAGTAGGAGGAGAGGAAGCAAAAATGAGGAGTGAAGAAGTAATAGAGTGAATAAAATCCACCGAAGTAGTGCAGGTGACCCAATTGTCATGGGTGAACCAAGTTTGTGTTCATCTATAACTGGTTAATATGTTATTCTCTATATTTTAGCATCGTAGCCATTGTTGTGTTGGAAGACACATAGCATCATAGCTTCTCTGTGTTTTAGTGTAGCTATCCTCTATGATAGAATATGCATAGTATCATAGCCATTATTGTGTTGGAAGACATAGAGCATCATAGCCATTGTTGTGTTGGAAGATGCATAGCATCGTAGCTTCTCTATATTTTAGCATAGCTATCCTCTATGATGGAATATGCAGATCATTGTAGCCATTATTGTGTTGGAAGACACATAACATCATAGCTTCTCTATGTTTTTAGTATTGTAGCTTTCTACTGTGTTTTGGATGTAAAGTCATCATGGTTATCACAGTCATTGGTTGTTGGTTGGGTGTTGTGGATGGTAACTAGTATGGTAGTTTTGAAGATCCCCTATCCCTTCTAAACAATCATTGTCAGATGTATACCATAGGATAAAAGTGAGAGGATCATCTTATAGGATATCTAATTTGTTAGTCTTACAATGACACTGAGAGGTGAGGGGTGAATTAGTGTAGCTCTATAAACTTAAATTTACAGCTCTTAATACCGCAACAATTAAAACTTATTACTAGATACAACAAGTATAACAAAAGAGCATCACACAACACAAGATTTAACGAGGTTCACCAATGTGGCTACTTCTCAAAAATTGACTGCTTGGACTACCATCCAAATCTAGCATTTGCAAAGCACCAAATTTACAATCAATTTACCAGCACCCACTGTAAGGATCACCAACCCATTATTTATCTGCACCAATATAAAGGAGCACCAACCCCTTATTTATTTGCACCAACAAAAAGGAGCACCAACCTCTAATTTATCTGCACTAATAGAAATGAGTACCAACCCCTGATTTACTAGCACCAACTAGGGAGCACCAACCCCTAATTTATCTGCACCAACAAAAAGGAGCACCAACCCCTAATTTACCAACACCAACTAGAAGGAGCACCAACCCCTTATTTATCTGCACCAACAGAAAGGAGAACCAACCCCTGATGCCAAGCTGCAACATAGACTTCAATTTGAATTTATAAGTTTGACAGTAAGATACCTTTGCTTTTGCAAGACCCTGACTGGTCTTCTTCACCTTTGCGTTCTCTACACACTCTGCTCTCTCTGTGCAATCACTTCGCACACTCTTCTTTGTTACAGTCAAACTTCACAATCGTATTCTCCCTTTTGCGCACTTTGATCTCTTTGCAAATTTTACCCTTAACACGATTTGACATGACTTGATCTTTGTGCACAACGACCGTATTTCACACACCTTCGACACCATTTCAATTCTCCAAACAACCCTCCTTTTATAGCAATATTTTTTATGATGAAAACCCTAATCTTAGTCGACTGTAAATCCTAATCTTAGTCGGCTTTCATAACAACTGTAAACCCTAATTTTAGTCGGCTATCATCGGTCTTCATTGGCTTCAACTCAAGAAGATGTTTGGTTTATCCATCGCTTGATGATTTCATTCTAGACAGACCCTGTAATCGTCATACTGAATTTTGATCACTCTTCATATTTTAGCAGTATGAAATCACTTTGTAACTACCCTTGTAAATGTCGTAGTGATGTCAGTCCACTGTCATACTTCTCATTTAAGTCGGGTTCTCCTTCTTGACTTATGCATTTACGACCTATCACAAAATCGCAACATTTCTATCTCTGTAGCTTCTTTTGTTGTTGTTACCACAAAAATACATGTCGCGATATCGTGACACTTTCACCTCCGTACGATTTCTCTATTCTTTTGTCATGATATCGCAAAATTTCTCCTTTGCAAACTTCATCTTTTATTTTGTCATGATATCACGATATTTTTGCCTTCATATACTTCATATTTGCTTTTGTCGTGATATCGTGACACTTCTGCTTCCATAGACTTCAACTCTACTTTTGTCGTGATATCGTGACACTTTTGCCTCTGTAGTCTTCAACTTAGCTTTTGTCATGAAATCACAACACTTTTGCTTTCGTACTTAGCTTCTTTAATTTTGTCGTGAAATCGCAACACTTCTGCCTTCGAAGTCTTCTTCTCTGCTTTTGTCATGAAATCACGACACTTCTGCTTTCGTACTTTACTTCTTTGCTTTTGTCACAAAATTATGACACTTCTGCTTCTGAAGTCTTCAACTTAGCTTTTGTCATGAAATCAAGACACTTCTGCTTTCATACTTAGCTTCTTTGCTTTTGTCATGAAATCGTGACACTTTTGCTTTTGAAGTCTTCTTCTCTGCTTTTGTCGCAAAATTGCGACACTTCTGCTTTTGTACTTTACTTCTTTGCTTTTATCATGAAATCATGACACTTCTACTTTCGAAGTCTTGCTTTCTACTTTTATCGTGAAATCGTGACAGTTCTGCTTCCCTACACTTCCTTTCTTTCTTTTATCGTGAAAATGCGACATGTCGCAATATCGTGACACTTTTCAAACTTACTTTCTCTCTCCTATTTTAGTCACGAAAATGCGACATGTCATGAAATCGTGACACTTTTCAAACTTACTTTCTCTCTCATTTTTTAGTCGTAAAAATGTGACATGTCGTGAAATCGTGACACTTTTCTTACTTGTTCTCTTTCTTTGAACTTGTCGTGAAATCGTGACACTTTTTCCTGCTTTCTCTTTCTCTTCCAACATGTCGCGAAATCATGACAGTTTTTCCACTTGCCTTTTTCTCTTTCAACATGTCGCAAAATCACGACAGTTTTTCCTACTTTTTCTCTCTCTTCCAACATGTCGTGAAATCATGACATTTTTTCCTATTTTCTCTCTCTTCCAACATGTCATGAAATCGTGACAATTTTTCTTGATTTTTCTCTCTCTTCCAACATGTCATGAAATCGTGACAATTTTTCTTGATTTTTCTCTCTCTTCCAACATGTCGTGATATCGTGACACTTTTCTTACTTGTCTTTTTTCCTTGATCTTTTGCATATGGTCCACTTCAGTCTTCTTGGAAAATCACTATACATACTCTGAATAACCTTTGAACTCCTGTTTTCTGCATTTGAATAGCTTTTGAACTTCCTATCCACTGCATAAAAATATCTATCTGACTGTGTTGACAACAATGACAATATTGTTGTTGTACCTTGCTCAACAATCTCCCCCTTTGGAATTGTTGGCAACACATGTGCAATTTCTTGTAACTCTTCTCCCCCTTTGACAATAATACCAAAGGGCTACTGCAGACTCCCCCTAAGTCCATGCACAACATTCTCAGGAAAAATTTATTACACTTAGCAAAAATCATGAACATGAGAAAATAGATAATCAAATATTTAAATGCTCCCCCTGAGAATGTGATCCTTGTAGCTAGTCAATTCTTGGGAAGTGTGACCACTCCCAATCTATTGTGAAGGTACTCAAAAACTTCCTTGGGTAATGGTTTTGTGAAGATATCTGCTACTTTCTCTGTAGTTGGAACAAAATCCAACTTAACCTCACCTTCTGCAACTTTCTCCTTCAAAAAGTGATACCTGATAGCAATGTGTTTTGTGCATGAATGCATAACCAGATTCTTGGATATGTTAATGGCACTGGTGTTATCACACTTAATTGATATTGGCTCACTGAAGCTAATATCAAGATCTTTTAGGGTTTGTTTCATCCACATACAACATGTTGTCGCTGTAATATATTTTGCCTCTACTGTCGATAAAGAAACTGACTCTTGTTTCTTACTGTGCCACACGACCAATCTGTCTCCAAGATAGAATGCACCTCCACTGGTACTCTTTTTTTCATCGACACCTCCTGCCCAATCTGTATCTGAATATGAAATAAGGGTGAATTCTTTACCTTTCGGATACCATAACCCATACTCCATAGTACCCTTGAGGTATCGAAGAATCCTTTTCACTACTGTCACATGAGTCTCCTTGGGATTAGCCTAAAATTGTGCTACCATGCATACTGCTTGCAAAATATCTGGTCTAGTAGTCGTCAGTACAGATAAGCTCCCAATCATAGATTTGTACATGGTTTGATCAACAGGTGGAGATTTGTCATCCTTGCTCAACTTGCAACCTGTCGTCATGGGAGTGCTAACTGGCTTACAATCCTCCATTGTGAACTTTTTTAACATCTCTTTCACATATTTAACTTGAGAAATAAATATGCCCTTATTATTTTGATTAACTTGCAACCCGAGGAAATACGAAAGTTCACCAATCATTGACATTTCAAATTATTTCTACATCTTATTTGCTAAATCTTTACATGACTCATATTTGCTACTACCAAATATGATATCATATACGTATACAACAATAACAATAAGATGCCCATTTTCTATTTTGACATACAAATTACTATTCACTATACCTTTCTTAAACCCTTTTTGAGTGAGATAGTTGTCTAGCCTTGCATACCATGCTCGGGGTGCCTGTTTTAAGCCATATAATGCTTTCTTCAACTTGCAAACCAAGTTGGGATCATCACCAAGTTGGAAACCATCTGGTTGCTCAATATAAACCTCTTCTTCAAGTTTCTCATTCAAAAACACTGATTTCACATCCATTTGATAAACTTTGAAATTCTTGTAGACTGCTAAAGCCAGAAACATTCTAATTGCCTCTAGTCTAGCTACTGGTGCAAAAGTTCCCTCAAAGTCAATGCCTTGAACTTGTGCATAACCCTTACATACCAATATTGCTTTATTTCTGACTACCTATCCATCTTCATTCAATTTGTTTCAAAAAATCCATTTAGTCTCGATTATATTTTTATTTGCAGGTCTAGGTACTATCTCCCAAGTTTTGTTTTTCTCGATCGGATCTAATTCTTCATTTATTGCCTTCATCCAACTTTCATATTTGCTTGCATTAGCAACATTTTTGGGCTCAATACTGGATAATAGAGAGTAGTTACTTACTACTCTTCTTCTTGTCTAAACACCAACTTTGGGGTCTCCAATTATTTGCTCTGTAGGATGATTTTTCTACCAACTGCCTATTTTGAATTTCTTATTTTCTTCCACTTTTGAATCACAACTTAGATCATCTGAGTCAATTTTTTGTATCTTTTCTGTTTCATTTTCCTCATCTCCTTCAATAACCTCTTCATAAATTGGGTAGTTCTTTTTATAGCTAATTACTCGTTCTCTACCTTTATCAAATTTAACATCGTCACTATCCACAATTTTCTTTAGCCTCTTGTTGTAGCATTTGTAAGATTTGCTTTTTGACAAATAACCAACAAAAATACCTTCATCTGCTCTATCTTCAAACTTACCAAGATTATCTTCAGTTCTTTTGATGTAGCACTTGTTGCAAAAAACTTTGAGGTATTTTGCTATTGCCCTTTTATGGAACCACAACTCATAAGGAGTTTTGCTTTCATGTGTTCTCAGCATGTACCTATTTTAGATATACACCATAGTATGGACTACTTCTTTCCAAAATCTGTCTGCTACTCTGCTTTCATCCAACATAGTCCGTGCCATTTCTTGCACTGTCCTGTTCTTTCTTTCTACCACTCCATTTTGTTGAGGTGTCCTGGCTACTAAAACTGTCTCCTAATATCGTATTTTTCATAGTACTCTGTAAAATCCTTTGAAATGAATTCTCCTCCTCTATCTGATCTTAAACATTTGATCCTCTTTCCTATTTCATTCTCAACTTGGTTTTTGAAAGTCTTGAACATTTCAAAAGCTTTTGATTTATGCTTCAAGAAAAGTATCCATGTCATTCTGGAATAGTCATCAATGCACAACATAAAATATTTTTCACCATTTATGCTTTGTGTTCTCATGGGTCCACATAAATCAGTGTGTATTAGTTCCAATGGTTTGCTTGTGTAGTACTCTTTTGTTTTGAATGTGACTCTAGTTTGCTTCCCCTTTTGACATGAAGCACAAATGTTGTTTGCAGGTTTGCTGATGGTGGGAAAATCTCTCACTACCCTTTTTGAGTTGATTTTTACTAGATTATCAAAACTGATATGACCGAGTCTCTTATGCCACAACCAATTTTATTCTTCCTATCCAATAAAAAAAGCTCCTAAAATATCTGAGAGTGTGTACAGGTTTCCATATGTCCTTGATCCAGTTGCTATCAATTTTCCACTATTTGTTTTTTTGACTTCACAACCCTGCTTCTTAAAAACTACTTCATGACCTTTATCACAAATTTGACTTACGCTCAAAAAGTTATGTTTCAAACCATCCACAAACAAAAATTCTTCTGACTTAATTTTTCCATCACTAATTTTAATTGAACCTTTGCCAACTATCTTAGCTCCATCATTATTTCCAAAATTTACTGAACCACCTTCATATTTCTATAACTTCTCAAATTTTTGTTTGTCACCTGTCATATGACTGGAGCATCCACTATCAAGTATCCATTGTACATATTTATTGTATGCTTTAAATGTTGTTTGTATGATTAAGGATTCCTTTTCTTCCTTAAGTCGTTATTTTTCTTTCCACTCCATTTTGATAGTAGTTTTGGGCTCTTGTTTTGCCTTTCCCTTATCAATAGCTTGTGGATGTTTTTCTGGAAGTTTTCTATTTTGTCTCATCATATTTGGTTGAAATTTTCTTCCCTGAAATTGATTTGATGCAAATGTACTTCTATAGTTTCTTGCAATGTGCCCAAAATTATGACAGTTATAACATTCTACCGTATAATTCATCAAAGGAGAAAAAGCATTTCTACTCGGTGAAATTCCTTAGTCTTACATTATATTTGCAGTCTGAGATTTTATGTCCATAGCCATTGCATTTAAAATAGAAACCAAAAAAGGGATAATTGAACCTAGGTGATGGTCTTTGCCATGTTGTCGTAGGAGCCATAGGTCTTCTTCTTATTTGATGTGTGACATTGGTGAATCCATCATTGTCAATTCTCCTTTCATGCCTGGCATTATTGCTTTCTTTTGCATGAGACATTTTTTCTTGATCAACCTGTTTCTTATCTTCATTATTTATGGATTCTACATTTCTGGCCATTGATCCATTTGATGATTCTCCTTCGATGAAACCCATACCAAATTTTATGTCTACAGGCCTTTGGTCATTTATAATATTATCTAGCTTCATAGAACTTTCTTCGCGTTTGTGATAGAAACTAATTTTGTGATTCATCTCTTCTATCTGCGTCCGTAAACCAACATTATCTTCTTCTAGTTTGCAACAATAATCTATTTTCATGGTAATTTGTACTTCGAGATCTTCAGATATTTTCTTGTATTCTTCTATCTCGTACTTTTAGATCGGTTATGATTTTTTTTGCATCCTCAAGAGTTTTTGAAATTTTCTTATTCTTTTTCCTCTCTATTTTCCACTCTTCAAGTGCAGATATCAACTCACCTTCTAGATCTACTTCAGCCTCAGGGTTTTCACCACATAATTAAGAGTTCACTCCTTCTTCCTTTTCTGATTTTACTTCTTCAAATGCCATGAAAAGAGCTTCACCTGTTTCCTCTTCAAAATCCTCATCGGAGCTGTCTTCTGTTGAACTGGCATTCCTGGAGATGAAACTTTTCTTCTTGAAGTTGCCTTTTCTGAAATTCGTTTTCTTCTTCTAGTCACTTCTTTCTTGGTACAATCCTTCATCATTTTTGTTCTTCTCATTAAGTGGAAATTTAGTCACAAAATGCCCAATGCCTCCATAGTTGAAACATTTAAATGGTAGCTTTTCTCTATATTTTACTTTCCCCTTTTTAGTTTTCTAAAAAAGTTTGCTTCCATTTCTTTTACCATTTTACAGCTCATGATCTTTACTAGTTCACTGTCTGCTAATCCACACATGATATCATTCTTTGCTTTTGAGTTATTTTCAAATAGTTTCTTTTCGTTGGCCTATTTTGGAGGAGTGATGGGTATTGTGTATCCACTAACTACTGAATCCCAGATTTCATATCCCAAAGCACTGAGATATGTCTGCATCCTTATTCTCTAGAATGCATAATTAGATCCATCAAACAATGGTGCTTTATTTGATAAGAAGCCTTCACCACCTGCCATTGTGTTACTTCCAAGATCACCCTAGCCGGTTAAGCTTGTACAAGAAATTAGCTCTTATACCAATTGTTAGTCTTACAATGACACTGAGAGGGGGGGTGAATCATTGTAGCTCTATAAACTTAAATTTACATCTCTTAATACTGCAACAATTAAAACTTATTACTAGATACAACAAGTATAACAAAAGAGCATCACACAACACAAGATTTAACAAGGTTCACCAATGTGGCTACTCCTCAAAAATTGACTGCTTGGACTACCATCCAAATCTAGCCTTTGCAAAACACCAACTTTACAATCAATTTACCAGCACCCACTATAAGTAGCACCAACCCATTATTTATCTACACCAACAGAAAGGAGCACCAACCCCTTATTTATCTGCACCAACATAAAGGAGCACCAACCCTTGATTTATCTACACTAACAGAAAGGAGTACCAACCCCTGATTTACCAGCACCAACTGGAAGGAGCACCAACCCCTAATTTATCTGCACTAATAGAAAGGAGCACCAACCCCTGATTTACCAGCACCAACTAGAAGGAGCACCAACCCCTTATTTATTTGCACCAACAAAAAGGAGCACCAACCCATGATGCCAAGATACAACCTGGACTTCAATTTGAATCTATAAGTTTGATAGTAAGATACCTTTGCTTTTGCAAGACCCTGACTGGTCTTCTTCACCTTTGCATTCTTTGCGAACTCTGCTCTCTCTGTGCAATCACTTCACATACTCTGCTTAATTACAGTCGAACTTCACGATCATCTTCTCCCTTTTGCGCACTCTAATATCTTTGCAAATTTTGCACTTTGCACGATTCTACATGACTTACTCTCTATGCACAATGACCGTATTTCACACACCTTTGACACCATTTCAATTCTCTAAACAACCCTCCTTTTATAACAATATTTTTTATGATGAAAACCCTAATCTTAGTTGGCTGTAAATCCTAATCTTAGTCAGATTTCATAACAACTGTAAACCCTAATTTTAGTCGATTGTCATCGGTCTTCATCGGCTTCAACTCAAGAAGATGTTTGGTTTATCCATCGCTTGATGATTTCATTCTGGACAGACCCTGTAACCGTCATACTGACTTTTTATCACTCTTCATATTTTAGTAGTATGAAATCACTCTGTAACTGCCCTTGTAAATGCCATAGTGATGTCGGTCCACTGTCATACTTCTCATTTCAGTCGGGTTCTCTTTCTTGACATGCGCATTTATGACCTGTCATAAAATCATGACATTTCTACCTCTATAACTTCTTTTATTGTTGTTGCCATGAAAATACATGTCACGATATCGTGACACTTTCGCATCCGTACACTTTCTCTATTCTTTTGTGATGATATCATGACATTTCTGCCTTCGCAGACTTCATATTTTTTTTTTCATGATATCACGACATTTTTGCCTCTGTATACTTCATCTTTGCTTTTGTCATGATATCGCGACACTTCTACTTCCATAGACTTCGACTTTGCTTTTGTCGTGATATCATGACACTTCTGCCTCCATAGTCTTCAACTTAGCTTTTGTCACAAAATCGTGACACTTTTGCTTCCGTACTTAGCTTCTTTGCTTTTGTCACGAAATTGTGACACTTCTGCCTTTGAAGTCTTCTTCTCTACTTTTGTTGCAAAATCATGACACTTCTACTTTCGTACTTTACTTCTTTGTTTTTGTCATGAAATCGTGACACTTTTGCTTCCAAAGTCTTCAAATTAGCTTTTGTCATGAAATCACAACACTTCTGCTTTCATACTTAGCTTCTTTGCTTTTGTCACAAAATCATGACACTTCTGCTTTGAAGTCTTCTTCTCTGCTTTTGTCGTGAAATCATGACACTTCTACTTTTGTACTTTACTTCTTTGCTTTTATCATGAAATCGTGACACTTCTACTTTCGAAGTCTTGCTTTTTGCTTTTGTCATGAAATCACAATAGTTCTTCTTCCGTACGCTTCCTCTCTTTCTTTTGTCACGAAAATGCGACATGTCGCGATATCGTGACACTTTTCAAACTTACTTTCTCTCTCCTATTTTAGTCGCAAAAATGCGACATGTCGTGAAATCGTGACACTTTTCAAACTTACTTTCTCTCTCCTATTTTAGTCACGAAAATGCGACATGTCGCAAAATCGTGACACTTTTCTTACTTGTTCTCTTTCTTCGAACTTGTCGTGAAATCGTGACACTTTTTCCTGCTTTCTCTCTCTTCCAACATGTCGCAAAATCATGATAGTTTTTCCACTTGCCTTTTTCTCTCCCAACATATCACGAAATTGTGACAGTTTTTCTTGCTTTTTCTCTCTCTTCCAACATGTCACGAAATCGCAACAGTTTTTCCTGCTTTTTCTCTCTTCCAACATGTCACGAAATCACGACAGTTTTTCCTGCTTTTTCTCTCTCTTCCAACATGTCGCGATATCGTGACACTTTTCTTACTTGTCTTTTTTCCTTGATCTTTTGCATATGGGCCACTTTGGTCTTCTTTGAAAATCACTGTACATACTCTGAATAACCTTTGAACTCCTGTCTTCTGCATCTAAATAGCTTTTGAACTTCCTGTCCACTGCATCAATAGATCTATCTGACTGTGTTGACAACAATGACAATACTGTTGCTGCACCTTGTTCAACACGATTAGTCACCACAGGTAATCTCTCCATTGAAAAGTTACATCCAGTTCAAGAATCTCCTTAGGTGACATTCGTACCGAGGATGATCTACCCTTATCTCGATAGCTATTGATACCATGAGTATGTGGGCACCACCTACTTTTGTACTATCAGGGCAAAAGCCACTTTGGTTGAATATTAGGTCACATGGTGTCTTAAGTTGGAATGTATATCATGTTAGCCAAGATGCTAGATGCTTTGACATCCAATAGCTCATTGGAGTTGGTAGAAGCTTTGATTATTATTCTTTGTCTAATTGTATATTTTAGGGGAATAAATGATTATTTTTTAATTTAAGGGTATGGAACCTTATGTTATGAAATAAATGGAATGAATGGTTATTTTGTAATTTAAGGGTATGGGACCTTATGTTATGAAATAAATGGAATGAATGGTTATTTTGTAATTTAAGGGTATGGGACCTTATGTTATGAAATAAATAGAATGAATGGTTATTTTGTAATTTAAGGGTATGGGACCTTATGTTATGAAATAAATAGAATGAATGGTTATTTTGTAATTTAATGGTATGGGACCTTATGTTATGAAATAAATGGAATGAAAGGTTTTTTTTTTAATTTAAGGGTATGGGACCTTATATTATTTTTTTGGTAGGTAAAATTGATTAAGTGCAGGGTTTAAATGGGTCCCAAACCCAAGTACATAAATTTGTAGCTAAACCAATAGCATAAGATGATATAGACCTACATATTGGAAAATAAAAACTTGAATAAAAAGGTCCAAACAACAACAAATAAGGTTGGATGGATGCTTGATTTCATAAAAACAAAATTGCAGTTTGAGCAATACCCACACAGGGGTTTCTTAAGAGAAGTAACTATCTAAAAAACTTGTAAAGGAGCTATGATAAAAACTCGTGTAGGGGAAGCTCATAAAAGATCCATAAAAACTATAATAGACACCATGGGCCAGGGCGTAGGTAGTGACTCATGATCAACAGTAGCACCCTTCCACTTGAAAATATTCAAATGATTTAGGAAACCCTAGAGCTCAAGTTCCTAATTATGATGATCTCTTCACACCGCTTGCCCTTTCATCGGTAGTGCTATCACCTCAACCATCAGCTTAACAGTAACTCTAAAAATGAGGTTACACACAACAACATAATTATTATTTCATGAAATGACAAAGACTTCAGTGATATCATGCTCAGCCCATTTGAACTTGCTTAGAAACAAAATGAGACCATGATATTCTAGAAATATGTGAGACAGGGAATCAAGGTAAAGGGTATATGACTCAAGTAGGGCCATATTGGCAAGATTGAGGAGAAAGGAAGACCATATAAGCTTCTTACTGCATAGGACATACAAAGGTCAATAAAAGCAGATGATAATGGACTGAAACAAACCAAGGATGTAAATATAGAAATTTTTGGTACAATAGATGCCCTTTCTAGAAGCTAAGTTGGTGTGATTGGTAGACCACATAATAATTCTCCATAGGGAAACAACATAGAAAAAATAGATATGGCACAAGATAGACTTCACACATGATAGGGTAAGGATAGGATTGGGAGTGCCAAATGATTGAAATAATGAATATCAAAATTTACAAGACATAAAATTAAGCATCTCAAGACTTGATGAATATTTATATTATTTGATAACATCCAATTGCATAGCCTAGACCTACTCAGGAACTTGAAATGCTTGGATAAGACAACCACGGGGTAAACCCACTGACAAGGCCTATCTTGGGATATTGTATACTTCACAAAAGGAAAATGATAGAACCAAATACCAACACTGATAGCAAAGTAGAGAGTCACACTAATAAAGAAACTTTTACATAAGAATTGGAACCAAAGAAACACATAATGCTAAAAAGGGTAGAATTAGCATTGGAGAAGCCGACCCGCCAAAACTTGTGACCATAACTTTCAAACCAAATCATTATTAGTAGCATTTAAAACTTCTTGGGGAAAGCTTTCTTTCCAAATGGATAGAGATTTATGATTAACTCCCCAATTGGCAATAATATATGCAGGTTTGTTAGTTTCATGGTACACATGGTTGATAGAGATATCATTGAAATTTTGGGACAACTTCTTAGCTTCTTGAATAATAGTTTTGACATTTCAAGTGAACACCCTATTGTTTTTAAGAGCATTTATAATTTTCAAATAATATACCTCAATAAAAAGGTTTCCTTTATAATCTTTGAGAAGATCTAGCCTTCCAACCTTTAGAAAAATGATTTTTTGGCACCCCAGATACTCAACATAAACCATATTAACTTGACTACTGCTATCTCTGACTAGGCCACTTGCACCAACATCCCCTGAGTTTCCTTTGGAGGTAACATCAAAATTAAGTTTCAGCCACTCACATGGTGGAGGAATCCAATGGGCACCCACTTTGGGATAGGAGGTTGGTAAACTAGAAATGGAGTTGCAAGGAATATTTAAAGAAGAGAACAAAATAGACTCCAATCTAGAATTAGGTGGTTTGGGACAAGGGAAGAGCTAGGAATTCTTGACAGAAAATGCAATAGCTTTGTTGGCTACAAATATGGGATCCTTAGAGGAGGAAGAGAAAACCCTACTATTTCTTTCAAACCATAATTGCTTTAAGATATGATGAAGGCTCACTTTATATAAAGAATATAATCTAAGATTTTTGAATGGAGTAGGCCATTGGATGAAAAGGTGACTCAACAAATTAGGAGGAACCCAAGAGATATGAAAAATGGACATAAGGTGATCCAAAGATATCTTTGAGAAAGGGCACTCCAAAAGGATGTGATTGGTAGATTCCTAGGCATTCATGCATAAATAACATCTGTTGGGGATAAAAATACCACTTTTCATAGTGATATCAATCATTAGAATCTTATTTTGAATGGATAACTAGCTAAAATGAGCAACTTTTAGAATGAGGTATTTAATTCACATTCAATCATAAGGGATATGGACCACTTGATAATCAATAATCAGATCATGAGAATATTTAACAATGAAAAACCTAGAATCAGTTTCTTTCCAAAAAGGAAAGTTAGGAGAATTACTAGTGGGGATGACTGTTGTATTTAGGATGGTTTTGAGAATTTCTGAGGTAGTAGAGATTTGACAATTAGCACATGGAATATAAAAATTTTCCAACACTTAGAATCCGAAGAAATATCAATGAAATATTCAACCTTGATACCAATTAAATATTTAGGAAATGCTATAAGACAACAATTTCATTGTTCTCTAAAAATGGTTTATTAGAAATCTACCTATCAATCCAAAAATTAATTTTTCTCCTTGTTCCTAGTTTCCACCTTATCCCATTTTGAATAAAATATTTGGTTTGGATAATTTATTTTTAGAAAGTGGACCCATCTCTGGGAATATCGTCATCCAAGAAATAGTGGTTTTGAAGATATTTTATGTTGATAATTGAGACCCATTCAAGGTTGTTTTTGGAGAAAACCTTTCATGCTTGCTTGGTTAAAAAGGTTATATTCATGAAGTATAATCTGGGGGTGGATGAAAAAAATAGGGTTGGAGGGATGTTTTTCGCAGGACTACCCAAACTACCAAACTCGTTTCGGCCATATCTCACTCATCCAAACTTGGATTGATCTAAACTTTTGAGGGTAGATGCCTGAAAAACCCTAGAACGTCTCCACCAATTTTCATATAATTTGGAGAAACAAAGATCCTAGCGCAGCCCTATGTGTGAATGATATATTTGGTAAGTGGCTATGCAAGGGTTTCATCTAGGTTGAGTGCAAGCAGCTCCAGAGGTTGGTTTTTATGGCCTTCGGGACCTAGAGGCCAATATTTTTGTGGTTTATGCTCAATATTTTAGTAGAAAATGCTGCAGGGGATACAATATAGGTTAGAAATTTGTATTTCAATAGATCATACTATGAACTTGAGTGACAACGGCTTCCAATTTGCTACTCAAAAGAAATTTGAAAACCATACCTTTCCATGGTGTCTACGACAAGGATTAAAGAGATATCAAAACAAGTTTCAAGCAGTTGATCAAAAAATGGCTCATATCTCAAATGAATCTGGTGCTAAGGTGCACCCACAAAATAATTCTACTGTGGAAACCCCTATCAAGGGTAATAATTTTGAAGACTCAGCCCCAAAAATGAATTTTAGGGATGCCCTTTGTGGTGGACAGCCTCAGCCCAATGCTAATATCAATATTAGGGCTTCCCATAAACCTCTAAGAATGCCTAAGATTGATCCTAGGAAAATAGATTCAGGATGTCTTAAAGCAACTGATGGAACTCCTATTGTTAAGATTGATATGGGGAACATTCATACTGGCATTGAAGATTTGGAAAAAATAGGACTAATTTGTTGGTTCGTGGGTTTTCGTTCGAGTCTATCTGCTTTGAAAGTCCGGGCTGCAAAAATCTGGAAAACTAAAGGTGAGTTACAAATCTCTATTTATCCAAATGGTTATTTTCTTGTTTTATTTGCTAATAATGAAGATAGAGAGAAAACTTTTCAAGGGGGTCCTTGGTTTTTTGGAAGGGTAGGGCTTTTCATGAAGCCTTGGCATACTAAATTTAAAGTCGAAGAAGAGATGCCTTCTATAGCTCCCGTGTGGGTTAGAATCTTTGGACTCCCTATTGAATTTTGGAATCCTACTATTTTTTCTTCAATTGGAAACTCTTTAGGAACTTTTATGATGACTGATGATTGTACTCAAAATTTTGAACATATTATTTATGCTCGAATTTGTGTTTTAATGGATTTTGACAAACCCCTTCCTAAAAATATCACATTACAATTTGGGGAAGACACTTGGGAGCAAGTAGTGGACTATGAGAACATTCATTTTCATTGTATAATTTGCCATGAATATGGTCATTTGGCCAGTGCTTGCCCAAATAAAATTCTTGATCAAAAGAAAGAAGATATAAACTCAGCAGGTTTCTAGATACCTAAGAAGAAGAACACTAAAAAAAAAATAGTTATGAAGGATCAATCAAAGTCATTTGCTAATATGTTTGAAATACTTTCCACAAATGATGTCTCAAGTGAGGAAGAGGAAATAATGGAAACTGAAATCTTAGAAACACAATTTAAATATGAATGTAAGAACTCAGAGACAAACCAACAAATCAAAGGTTTTCAACAGAAAAAAAAAGGAGAAAATTTACAGAAGAAAAACAATATTTCAAATGTCAAAACTTCAAATAATGCAGGTCCCAATATAGACTCCATTGAACCATCTAGTAAAATTTTGGCAGTGTATGAGAATTCTTCAAGGTTAGAAGCCATCTCAGATTCAATTGGAATAAGTCAAGAAACAGGGAAAAAAAATTAAAGATGGATTCCAATCAAAAAATAGGTCGCAAGACCAATCAATATCATATGGTAAAAGAAGGTGAAAAGCTTGTAGAGGAAGGTAAGATTAATACCCTTCCCAAATTTTTTAGCCCTAGTATTAATGAAGATCATCACTTGGAATATTAGAGGACTCAAAGGGAGTCTTTCAAAACAAAATGAATTAGAAGAATGATTCAAATAAATCATCCACATCTTGTTTTCCTTCAAGAAAAAAAGATGTCAATGGAGGATATGGACTTAATTGCAAATAAAATTTGGCCAGCTGGAAAAGTGGTTTCCCTCAGTTCCCAAGGGACTTCGGGTGGCATTGCTTGTCTTTGGGACCCAAAAGAGGTAGTTATTCACCATATGGTTGGTAGTTGGGGTTTGTTGGCTATAGTTATTCAAAGTAGACATTCCAACCATATTATGCTCTACATTACTGTTTATGCCCCGACTTATTTAGAGGAAAAAAGAAGACAATGGAAGGATATTTCTCATATTATCTCTCATTTTCCTAAATCTTGGATCTTGATCAGAGGAGATTTCAATACCATCCTCTCTCTAGATGAGAAAAGGTGGGGAAATAGAAATTTGGACAAAAGCACTGGTCTCATGAGTGAATATATTGCAAACCTCCATCTTGTGGATATCCAACTAGATAATGGCCTTATGACTTGGTCTAATAGAAGGCAAGGCTTAGCTTGTATAATGGAGAGATTGGATAGGTTTTTGATCTTTGAAAATTTCTTAATCCATGGTCACATTCCTAAAGTGAAGACTCTTAATAATGTTGGTTCGGATCATTGGCCAATCATGGTGGAAATGTGGAAAACCATTGTGAGTTTCTCTCCTTTTCATTTTTAATTAATGTGGCTCAGAGACATTTCCTTCAGACCTCGTGTGCAACAATGGTGGAAGGAAGGTAAACCTAGGCATAGGACTAAGATGTTATGTTTTGCCAAAATACTGCAATACATTAAATCTAAAATCAAGACTTGGAACTAGAAAGAGTTTGGGGATGTTCATAAAAAAAAACATGAAGTTATTGCTCATCTTGAAAATTTTAATAAGAAAATCCGTTTAGATGGCCTCACAGAGAAGAGAAGTGCAGATGAAATTAAAATCACAACTCAGTTAGAGGAATGGGAAAAAAGAGAAGAAATCTTATGGGAGCAAAAATCTAGAATTCAATGGCTCAAAGAAGGAGATCGAAACACAAATTTATTTCACAAATATCTTCTAGCTCAAATATTTCACAACTTTATTTCTTCCTTAACTTCAGATACTGGAGATGTTGTTTATACTTGGGATGGCATGAACTCTATTGTTGTTGATCACTTTTCCAATCTTTTTTCTGCTACTCCTCTTGACTCAGCTTCTCAACAAATTTTTCTTCAAGCAATCTCTTCTCTTATCACTTCTGAGGAGAAATCTATTTTGACTGCTCCTGTTACTATCAATGAGCTTCAACAAGTAGTTTATAAAATACAAAAATGGAAAACCCTAGGTCTTGATGATTTTCCTATTGAGTTCTACCAAGAGTTCTGGGATATCCTTCATGTTGATTTATTAGAGGTGATGGAAGAAGCCAGGAAAGCCAAATAAATTTTGAAGGTTATCAATAAAACTTATATTACTCTTGTTCCAAAAGCTCAAGAGGTTGATCATATCTCAGCTTTTAGACCTATTGCTTTATGTAATGTTCTTCTCAAAATAATTACTAAAATCATGGCAGAAAGGTTGAAGCCTATTTTGCATAAGATTATTTTCCTAGAGAAAGGGGGATATGTGGAAGGATGTCAAATAGTAGATGAGATAGTTATTTCTCATGAAGCCATCCATTCCATGGATATGCAAAATTCTCCTTCTATGTTCATTCGGTTAGACTTATCCAAAGACTATGACAGAGTGTATTGGCACTTCCTTATCAAAGTTTTGAGGCAATTTTGTTTCTCTAAGGATTGTATTATGGGATGCTTCTCTTCAGTTTCCTACTTAGTTCTTATCAATGGCAGGCCTTCTCAATATTTCCAAGCTTCCAGAGGTATTAGGCCAGTTGAACCACCATCCCCTTATTTATTCATCATTATTGTTGAATGCTTGGGTAGGACTATAACCAAAAAGAGAGAAAATAAAACCCTTGAGAGAGTTACCATTGCTCATGGAGCTAGACCTATCTCTCATCTTCAATTTTTGGATGACTCTACTCTTTTAGGTAAAGCTACAATTAAGGAAGCTTCTAATATTAAGCAAATAATTAGCTATTTTTCTAAGGCTACTGGGCAATTGATCAATGTAGACAAGTCTAAAGTTATTTTCTTTCACTGCTCTGCTAGACAGGAATCCATGTCTTGGATAAATTAAGATATAAGAAGACCTCTCTTCCAATCACTTATTTAGGTATTCCCATAAATATTCAAAGGCAAAAAAATAAATATTGGAATTGGTTGTTGGACAAAGTTAAGAAGAAAATTGGAAAGTGGACCAACAAGTGGCTTTCTTCTAGGGGTAGAATCACCTTGGTAAAATCAGTCCTTCAAGCTATTCCTATTTATGTTTCTTCCATTTTGAATATCCGAAAGGTTGTTCTTCGAGAATTGGATCAAATCAGTCATCGTTTCCTTTGGAGTGGTACTAAGGAGAAAAGAAAATGGGCCTTGGTGAAATGGGATACTTTATATCTTCCTAAGAGTGAAGGGGGTTAGGATTCCGGTATTCAATTAATAACAACAAATCTTTAGCTACTAAATTATATTGGAGAATGTTGCATAACCCCAATGCTCTTTGGGCCAATAATCTCCATGCTAAATTTGCTAAGAAAAAAAGTCCTAAAGACCTTTTTCTCTATCAAATTCCTACCAAAGGTTCTCCCATTTTAGCAGTTCTTAATACTGGTGAGGATTTGATAAAGAAAAAAATCTTTTGGATCATTCATAATGGTCAACATGCAAATTTTTGGACATATTCTTGGGATGGTCACAAGCCTTTGATAACTCAGTTTCCCGATTGGAGGCCTTTGATGGAGGAGCTTCACTGAGTTAATTGGATAAAGGTGGCTAATTACTGTTGGTACCATACTGGTAATTCAAAGGTTGGTAGATATTGGATCCCTATTGAGGATTGGCCTATTCAAAACCTAGAAAGGCAAAGACAAGATATCCAAGGCATCCTTCATATGAGGTCCCTCTCTTGGTCCCATGAAAAAGATTGTTTTGGATGGAACAACACCACTAAGGGTGAGTATTTCATTGCTCAAGGTTATTTGACCTTATTCCATAATAATCCCAATCATTCTTCTGACATATTTTCTCAATTATGGGCTCAAAATATTTGGCCTAAGGTGAGGTTCTTTAATTGGATTTTATTGCATCGTAGGGTGCTTACTGGTGAGCAACTTATGAAGCATGGTTTTCATGGCCCTTTTAGATGTGAAATGTGTGAAGAGAATGTAGAAAATATCAACCATATTTTTATTGAGTGTACTTTAGCCTCTAAGCTATGGAGGAGAATGGCCACTTTACTTGGCTTACAGTGGTCCAATTTTTTTACTTTTGAACAACTTTGGAGGGATTGGCCTAATCAAGAGGGTGTTGATCATTTTATTGGGAAGTTAGTTTGGATGGGTTCTACCATTATTCTTTGGAATATTTGGAATGAAAGGAACAATCAAATTTTTAATCAAGATAGGAAGGATATTCACTATATTTGACAAAAGAACATAGCCAACTTATTTGAATCAGTCGATCAACTCCTTAATCATCCTCAAAACTCCCACCAAATATGGGATCAAGTGATGCAAAGATTGAAGATTAAACCTTTGTTGGTCACAAATCTTCCACAGGAAAGGATTTGTATGTATATGCACCCTAGACTTAGCCAACATTGAAAGGTCGAGAGAAAATAGAAGTCTCCCGGGCCAATCTCTAGAGAGGGCTGGCTCCCAAACTAATCTAAACCAATTTTGAAGATAAAGATGCAGGAAAGAAATGAGAAAAATAGAAAGAAAGGGAAATAACAAGAAAGAGATGGAAATATGGCCACAGGCTGAAGTGTATAATCTGGGGCAGACTAACAACAAGAATTCCACTAAATTTTATTACAACATCTAATAAATGGAAAGCAATAGAATTGAACTCACACCTTTGTAGAGATAACCTTTAGATCGCATTCCAAACTCTACTCACTAACCAGCAACGTTCGAATTCAGGATGCAGAACTCAAGACTTAATAGCAAGAACATGAGCATAAACAAAAATGACTTTAAAACAGAAGGAAACCATACACAGAGAGAATGCTTGCAAATCTTAGAAGCCGAGTCTCTTCTATTGATGCAGAGAACTTAGAGAGTTTTCTTGCAAAATGTCTAACCTTCTTTGCTTTAGATATACATGAATATTTATAGAGGTCTTCCCTCTCTCTTTTGCATCACAAGATTTAAAACATACAATAGATTCGAAGAGGTTATCCGCAAAATGTGCACTTGAAAGGAGAAACAATCCCCCTTAATATTCCTTAGAGAAATCACACATTAAATGACCATTATCAAGGCAAGCCAAAAATTGTTAGGAGATCACGAACATAACTTTTAATGCTAGAGGCTTCTTCAATTTTGGTGGCATCAAAACTGCCCCAGGTTCTTCTATCTTGCGCACATTGGTAATCAGCAACATTTAATCTTTGAGCATCTTTGACCATGATATCACAATCCGTTGGAGAGCCTTTACTTGATCCTTATCTTCTATTCACATTCTCCTATGCAATCCTGAAGGAAAATACAAACAACACTGTATCGGGCCTTTGTTATTGTCTTGGTCACGAAAATGTGACAGGTCACGAAAATGTGACAGGTCACGAAAATGTGACATGTCACAAAATCACGACACTTTTACCTTGCTGCCTTCTCTCTCCGCCACCAGTCGTGAAAATGTGACATGTCACGATATTGCGACATCTTCTTTGTTTGGGCTTCTTTCCTCAACATGTCACGAAATTGCAACATTTTCCTTCGCCTGCCTCCTTCGCTACTCCAAGTCACGAAAACTTCACCATGTCGTGAAATCACATCTTCTCTCTTTTGTGTCCTTTTCATCTGTATACCTGCGAAACTGCAACATGTCACGAAATCATGACATATTTCTCTTCCATGGCCTTCATCTTCCTGCAAGGAGTGAAAATGGGACATGTCACGAAATCATGACAGTCCGTACTTAGCATTATCTTTTAAGCTCCTTCACCATGATAACGTGACATGTCGCGATATCGCAACAGTCCATACCATTTGCGCCTTCCTCATTTTTCTATCACAATATCATGAAATTTGTCATGGACATCTGTCCTCTACTACTTTATGTCGCGATATCATGACATTTTCTATTGTTCTGCTCTGTGGCCACCACAAGTCGCAAAAACGCGACATGTCACGATATCACGACAACTTTCATTTGAATGCTCCCAAACCGCAACAAGTCATGAAACACCAACATGTCATGATATCATGACAATTTGGCTTCTCTGCTTTTGTTGACTATTTTGACCGCGAAAATGTGACAGGTCATGAAAATGTGACCTATCGCGATATCGCTTAACTTAGCTCTTTTCTGCATTTGGTGCCACAAAACTGCGATAGGTCATGAAAATGTGACATGTCATGATTTGGTGCCACAAAACTGTGACAGGTCATGAAAATGCGACATGTCGCAATATCGCGACAGTTTCACTTTTGCACAAACTTGGTTATTTTGCATGAACAACAACAAAAACAATGTGGAAAAAATGCCAACATTCTTGGTGGCTCATGAGGTATACAGTTCTATTGTCTGCACGAACCTCAGGCCTTTATCCATTGGGCAACAGAGTCAAGCAACTGGAGGAGCAGAAAGAACTGGTGCTGTTTGATGCTGGACGTATCTATAGGCTACTGCAACAAGCTCTTGCTACTACTCGGCTCTGAAAAATAGGACCTTCAATAGAAATTTGTGGAAGAACATAACTTCCTTTATTTCTTGAGAACTACTGCACTTTGCCTAGCTCATATGAGTTGGGTAATCACCAGGTGTTGTGCAAGGATCTCCATGGCGGTAGTGAAAAGCACTTGAACTACAAAAATTGAAATGAATGGAGTGATGGCCAATAGATGTGCAGGCCGTAGAACAGGAATGGTGAATGATGGAAGGATGGAAGATGAAGGAATAAAAATAGTAGATACAACAACATGGTGCTATTGTGCTACCAGCTGCTGGAATACTATGAAACAAATAATGAAATGGAAGTGGATGGAATGGAGATGATAGTAGAAACTGTAGCTAGGACGAAGTACTCACAAGACAAAGGATTAGAAGAAAGGGAAAGTAGAAATCGGAACATCAAAGGGGGAAGTAGAAACAATAGTAGTTACTTGATTATGTATAGAGGAACAATGAGTAAAAGGGGAAGAGAAGGAAAATGAGGAAGTGAAGAAAGAAGATGAGGAAATCCACTAACTTCTGGGAAAGAAAAGAAAAGAAAGAGAAATAATCATACCTGCAGGCTCATATGCACAAGAGCCGAAGTTGAATTTTTTATTTTTTTTAGATATATGTACAATGTAACCCCTGAATTAGCTATGAACTCTCAGGAGAGACACGTACCCCAACATAGCTCGATGATCTCCTGGATCCCAGACCTTGGACAGACACTCAGTGGTCTCTTGATTGAAAATCATCTCGAAGTCACCAAAGAGTTGCAACTATTGTGTTCCAAGTGTTTCAGCCGTCTTGCAACCTAAGCATAAAGCTTCATCCTCCACGGTATTATCTGTGCTGCTCCAGGTCAAAGTACAAGAAGGTAATACTAGAATAGTTCTAGTGCCAGTTCTGCATTGTGCTTCATCAAACAAAAGCTGATCTTGACTTCCATCATTTTATTCTTGAGCCTTTTTAGTTTTGAGAATAGAATAACAACCAATCTCAGTTTCTACCATGGCATTAAAATCAAGCATTGAAAACTCATCCTCCAAGTGAAGCTTATCCAGAAATTCATCCATCAAATCGGGATATTGCAACTCTTTAGTGATCAGATTGATAGAATTTTTGGATCTTTCTTCTTCTTCCATCTTCTCTACATGAAAAGCAGAAGGCTTCTTATTGTAGATCCAAAATCTTCTTCCTTTGAAAGAAATTTCCAAGTGAGAATAATCCAGAGAAAGATAACCTCCCAACTTGGTAGTAAACTCCCTCGACAAACACATACTAAAATATGGTTCCAAATCGACCACAACTATCTCCTGAACTACTGTAATCTAAGGCATACTATGTAAAACAATAGGAACATCCTTGATTACACCAACTATTTTCATGAGAGTCCCATCCAACTACAAGACATCGGGGCTACTTCTTGTATATTCCATTCCCATGACTTCACAAAATGCCTTTGGCATGACATTTGTTGTAGCACCAGAGTCAATCATGCAGTTGTGCACTATCCAACCCTCCATTCTGAGTGACAAATAAAATGGGGGTGGTCTATTTTTTCCAATGGCTAAAGTAGTTAATGTCTAACCAAAAATCGTCTAGGTAGGATTCTTGTCACTATCTTTCATATACTTCAATGATTCTTGTAACAGATCAACTTGCCCAGGTAATTGTAAAGTATCATAGAGACTAACCTTGGCTGGAATCTTCTTCAATTCTTCGACAATATTGTATGCAGATGCACCAGAATCCCTCTTTTCATTGATGTATTTATATTTGCTCCGATATTGCTGAGTGGCTTCTACCCTCAGTATTTTAGTCAAATATGGGTACTTGAGCTTTTCTCTGGCTCGGTCCTCTGTTTCAGCTCTTGCCTACGAAGCTAAGACTTTTTCTTGCAATATTTCCTTTGCTCGTAGTGGCAAAATATATTTCAATAGAACAAGTGAATCTGGATTTGGCATTGAAATAGGATATTTCACTTGTACTTGTCTTCTTTCATTCTGCATCTTTGGATCAGTCGGTACCCTTAATGGTTCCATCTCTGCTGGATCTACAATGACTGGCTTCTTCCCAATTCTCATGAGAACTGAGACTTGTTCTTCAGATGGAACCATAAAATTATGATCCACATCAGAAATCATATTAACTTGTCCTCCAAAAGATCTTGCGGCCAAGGTTTGCACATAGTTTAGATGAACCATACAAGTGTCTTCGTCGTGTGGATCGTTACATGTAGAGCACCAATATGTTCTTTCTACAAGGCCAGCTTCATCATTCGTCAACACAGTCAGGTTATTTTCAGGCACCTTACTTGTTGAGGCCACTTGTTCTCTAGTGATTGGTGGAGGTTGAAATCTCCTGGGTTGGAAATCTCTCTCAGCCTACTTTATTTCAAGAATTGTGATTTTATTTCCCATCGCTCTTATAGCTGAATTAGCCGATTGTACTTCTTGTAATAGGATTGCGAAAGGATCAGGATTTGAGGGCACAAGAGGTTCTAGTAGAGGTAGAGGTGTTGGTGATGCAAGCAATGCTGGGAATGAAGTGGGAGCTGGTAATTGCAAAATTATTGGTGTAGGCAACTGTGGAATAGTTGGAGCTAGGAGCTGGGGAACTAGAATAGGTGCGATCTGAGGTGCACTTGAGCTCCATGATGGAATAGGATACATGGAAGGCATATGCTATGAAAATGAACTAGAATACAAATGCTTAGGAAGATCAGGTAAGATGGGCATTGTTACCTTTGGAGGCAGTCTACCTATGGCAATCAAGCCAGCTTTCGCCTTTTGTGCTTGTTTGAAAAGTTCTAGAAATGTAGTCACGTTGGAATGCTAGACAGCCAAGCCGATGTCTGTGTTGAAGGCACTAAGGTAATATAATGTAGAGAGCTCATGAGCGGGCCAAAGACCATCAGGAATTCTCTGCCAGCTTCTGGTAAACCTGACATTAAAGTCAGCAATCTCCTCCTGTGGGTGCCTTTGGATCATATTAAATTGATGCAACAAGGAGTATGGATCAGCTTGTTCATGAAAGTTCTTGACTAACAATTCTCCTAATTGATCGCATGATGCAATGATGCCTGGTTGCAATGTTCAGTACCAATACAACAATTTTCCTCTTAGTGATAATACCAACAATTTTACCATCATGTCTTCGTTAGTTATGTCATGGATAGCCACCAAAGAAGCTACATCATTAACATGTTTATAGGCAGTTTTACCAGTACCATCATAGGTCGGCAAAGCTTTCAAAGTAGCTTGAGGTACTTGATTCTGTGTTGGTAAATTCAAGGCTTCCGAATCATTCCATGCTGAGAACTTCCTTGGAGGAGGATGTTGGGCCATTTGGACTGGTGCATATGGTTGTAGAGGTGGAAAACTAGTAGCAGTACTAGATGAATTCAAAGGAACAAATAATACACCAGCAATTTGTGAGGATTTTGCAGAGGATATAAGTGGTGGGGAGACCAAATTAGGGTGTTCGCTTAGTCTTTGATTGTCAAGTTCAAAAAACTCAACGGGATTTTCAAATTTTTTGGCCTTCGATCTTGTGCTCATGAAGTATAGCTTTCACTGTATCCACGTTCGGAGGCTTTTGGGTAGTGCTGAGTCACAAAATGTTCGAATTATATAACATGAAGGTGAACATCAAACCTTAATACTATTGTAAGTGGAACTTTCAGTGTCCCACTGGGCATGTCAAAAAATGTTATGCCAAAGGTAGTTTGTGAAGTCATGGGAATGGAATATACAAGAAGTAGCCCCGGTGTCTTGCAGTTGGACGAGACTCCCATGAAAACAGTGGGTGTAATCAAGGATGTTCCTATTATTTTACATAGTATGCCTTAGATTACAGTAGTTTAGGAGATAGTTGTGGTCGATTTGGAACCATATTTTAGTATGTGTTTGTCGAGGGAGTTTACTGCCAAGCTAGGAGGTTATCTTTCTTTGGATTATTCTCACTTGGAAATTCCTTTCAAAGGAAGAAGAGTCCAAATCTACAATAAGAAGCCTTCTGATTTTCATGTAGAGAAGATGGAAGAAGAAGAAATATCCAAACATTCTATCAATATGATCACTGAAGAGTTGCAAGATCCCGATTTGATGGATGAAGTCCTGGATAAGCTTCACTTGGAGGATGAGTTTTCAATGCTTTATTTTAATGCCATGGTAGAAACTGAGATTGGTTGTTATTCTATTCTCAAAACTAAAAAGGCTCAAGAACAAAATGATGGAAGTCAAGATCAGCTTTTTTTTTATGAAGCACAATGCAAAAATGGCACTGGAACTGTTCTAGTATTACCTTCTTATACTTTGAACTGGAGTAGCACAGATAATACCATGGAGGATGAAGCTTTATGCTTAGGTTTCAAGACAGTTGAAACACTTGGAACGCAACAGTTGCAACTCTTTGGTGACTTCGAGCTGATTGTCAATTAGGAGACCACTAAGTGTCTATCCAAGGTCTGGGATCCAAGAGATCATCGAGCTATGTTGGGGTACGTGTCTCTCCTGAGAGTTCACGGCTAATTCGAGGGTTACCTTGTACATATATTTGAAAAAAAAAAAAAAATTCAACTTTGGCTCTTGTGCATATGAGCCCGCAGGTATGATTATTTCTCTTTCTTTTCTTTTCTTTCCCAACAGTTAGTGGATTTCCTCATCTTCTTTCTTCAATTCTTAATTTTCCTTCTCTTCCCCTTTTACTCCTTG
Organism: Wollemia nobilis; assembly: GCA_028583015.1. Classification (NCBI taxonomy): domain Eukaryota; kingdom Viridiplantae; phylum Streptophyta; class Pinopsida; order Araucariales; family Araucariaceae; genus Wollemia; species Wollemia nobilis. Next base: position 4,080,827 of record JAQPPZ010001679.1, on the reverse strand, counting down.
TTCCTCTGTACATAATCAAGTCACTACTGTTGTTTCTACTTCCCCCTTTGATGTTCCGATTTCTACTTTCCCTTTCTTCTAATCCTTTGTCTTGTGAGTACTTCGTCACAACTATAGTTTCTACTATCATCTCCATTCCATCCACTTCCATTTCATTATCTGTTTCATAGTATTCCAGCAGCTGGTAGCACAGTAGCACCCTGTTGTTGTATCTACTATTTCTATTCCTTCATATTCCATCCTTCCATCATTCACCATTCTCATTCTATGGCCTGCACATCTGCTAGCCATCACTGCATTCATTTCCCTTTTTGTAGTTTAGGTTCTTTTCACTACCGCCATGGAGATCCTTGCACAACACCTGGTGATTACCCAACTCATCCGAGCTAGGAAAAATGCAATAGTTCTCAAGAAATAAAGGAAGTTTTGTTCTTCCACAATTTTTTGTTGAAGGTCCTATTTTTCAGAGCCGAGTACCAGCAAGAGCTTGTTGCAGCAGCCTCCAGAGACGTCCAGCATCAACTAGCACCAGTTATTTCTGCTCCTCTAGTTGCTTGACACTGTTGCCCAATGGATAAATGCCTGAGGTTCTTGCAGACAGTAGAAATGTATACCCCGTGAGCCACCAAAAATGTTGGCATTTTTGCCACATTGTTTTTGTTGTTGCTGTTCATGCAAAATAACCAAGTTTGTGCAAAAGTGAAACTATCGCGATATCGCAACATGTCGCATTTTCGTGACCTGTCGCAGTTTTACGGTGCCAAATGCAAAAAATAGCTAAGTCAAGAAAGTGTCACGATATCGCGACAGGTCGCATTTTCGTGACCTGTCATGTTTTCGCGATCAAAACAGTCAACGAAGCAGAGAAGCCAAATTGTCATGATATCGTGACATGTTGGTGTTTCGCGACTTGTTGCGGTTTGGGAGCATTCAAATGAAAGTTGTCGCGATATCGTGACATGTCACATTTTTGTGACTTGTGGTGGCCACAGAGAAAAACAATAGAAAATGTCGCTATATCGTGACATAAAGCAGTAGAGGACGGATGTCCATGACAAATGTCATGATATCATGACAGAAAAATGAGGAAGGCGCAAACGGTATGGACTATCACGATATCGTGACATGTCGCGTTATCACGGTGAAGGAGCTTAAAAGACAATGCTAAGTACGGACTATCACGATTTCACGACATGTCCCATTTTCACTCCTTACAAGAAGATGAAGGCCATGGAAGAGAAAGATGTCACGATTTTATGACATGTTGCAGTTTCGTGGGTATACAAATGAAAATGACACAAAAGAGAGAAGATGTCACGATTTCGCGACATGGTGAAGTTTTCATGACTTGGAGTAGCGAAGGAGGCAGGCGAAGGAAAATGTCATGATTTCATGAGATTTTGAGGAAAGAATCCCAAACAAAGAAGATGTAGCGATATCGCGACATGTCACATTTTCACGACTAGTGGCAGAGAGAGAAGGCAGCAAGGTAAAAGTGTCGTGATTTTGCGACATGTCGCATTTTCGTGACCTATCACATTTTTGCAACCAAGACAATAACAAAGGCCCGATACAGTGTTGTTTGTATTTTCCTTTAGGATTGCATAGGATAATGTGAAGAGAAGATAAGGACCAAGTAAAGGCTCTCCAACAGATTGTGAGATCATGGTCAAAGAGGCTCAAATATTAAATGTTGCTGATTATCGATGTGCGTAAGATAGAAGAACCTGAGGCAGTTTTGACACCACCAAAATTGAAGAAGCCTCCAGCATTAAAATTTATGTTCGTGATCTCTTGAAAATTTCCAGCTTGCCCTGATAATGGTAATTTAATGTGTGATTTCTCCAAGGAAAATTAAGGGGGATTGTTTCTCCTTTTAAGTGCACATTTTGCGGATCACCTCTTCAAATCTGTTGTATGTTTTAAATGCTATGATGCAAAAGAGAGAGGGAAGACCTCTATAAATATTCATGTATATCTAAAGCAAAGAAGGTTAGACATTTTGCAAGAAAAATCTCTAAGTTCTCTGCATCAATAGAAGAGACTCGGCTTCTGATATTTGCAAGCATTCTTCTATGTATGGTTTCCTTCTATTTTAAAGTCATTTTTGTTTATGCTCATGTTCTTGTTGTTAAGTCTTGAATTCTGCATCCTGAATTTGAATGTTGCTGGTTAGTGAGTAGAGTTTGGAATGCGATCTGAAGGTTATCTCTACAAAGGTGTGGGTTCAATTCTGTTGCTTTCCCTTTATTAGATGCTATCATAAAATTTGGTGAAATTCTTGCTGTTAGTCTGCCCTAGATTATACTCTTCGGCCTATGGCTATATTTCCATCTCTTTCTTGTTATTTTCATTTCTTTCTATTTTTCTCATGTCTCTCCTACATATTTATCTTCAAAACTAGTTTAGATTAGTTTGGAAGCTAGCCCTATCTGGAGATTGGCCCGGGAGACTTCCCTTTTCTCTTGGCCTTTCAATGTTGGCCAATTCTAGGGCGCATATACATACAAATCCTTTCCTGTGGCAAATTTGTGACCAACAACATTCTAAGGGCAACAAAATTAAAGGGAATGTGAGTATTAGTAAGATGGATAGGAATAGAAATTGGCAACATCCTCCTAAGGATTTTGGAAAAGTCAATACTGATGGAGCCTCTAGAGGAAACCTTGGAAAAGCTAGTGTGGGAGGAATTGGTAGAATTTCAGATGGCTCCCTGGTTTTTTACTTTTGCTGATAATTTGGGTATTCTTTCCAATAACCTTGCTAAGGGGTATGGTATCCTCAGAGGCCTTCAGGATGCTACTAAGGTTGGATGGAAAAAGGTGTTAGTTGAGTCTGACTCTCAACTTATGATTAATCTCTTGAAGACTCCTTCTAAGAATCATAAGGTGGATTGGAGAATAAAAAGAATTATTGAGAAGATTCAGTTAATCCAGATGGTATTTTTGAAAGTTGATTACAGTCATGTGGTCAGAGATCAAAAAAAGAGTGATGATGCTTTAGCTAATTGGGCTTTGGACAAAGGTGATCTTACTTGTTATGGCCACCCTCCTATATGGTGGGCTTCTCAAATTAGGGAAGCTCTTCTTTCTATCATTTCTTTGGATGGCTCCAGTTCTGAAGGTACCTATTTTCTTCTTGTTTTTTTTTTGCTTCTCTTTGGTTCATTCAATTTTTTTAGTTCCCTAGCTCATTCCATTCTTTATTTTGTTTCCTTTGTTGATTATTGCCTTAATAGTCTTCTGGTCTAGATAGGTCATTGTTTTTTTTTTTTTCTTTTTTATTCTTTGTTTTTTTTTTTGTTTAGTTTTTTAAGGTGGGTGGGTTCTTTTGTTTTTTTGTGTTCTTTGTGTTGTTTTTCATTGTTCTTGTGTTTTTGATGTTTTTTTTTTTTTTTTTTAATATTTTTTGTTATTGTTCTTGTGTTTTTTTCGTTCTTGTTCTTGGGTTTCTCTTTGTTTGTGTTATTTCATGTTTTTATATGTGAGTGTCTTCTATGTTTTTTGTTTTTGTTTATTGTCTGTTATTGGTTGTTTTTATATTTATTTATTTTTATTTTTTAGGTTTTGGTTGTGTTTATTTTTCATGTTTTTTTTGGGTTGTCTTTGTAGTGTTCTGTTGTTTTTGTCTTTTTTATGTTTTGTTATGTGGTTATTGTATTTTTCTATGTGGTTTGTGTTGTGGTTTATTTTTTCTTATTGTGCATTTTTGGTTGTGCTTTTTTTTTTACACACTCAAGGAGCATGTTTTTTTATTTTATTTTATTATTTTTGTTGTTATTTACTTATTTTTAAATTGGTTTTGTGTGTTTGTTTGCTCCTTGAGTATGTCAAAGGTGGTAGGCCAAGTCCGAGTCTTGGGCATTTTTTGCAGAATGGATACCCCTGCCTCCTTGGGTCTTACCCGAAAGTGGCATCCCTTTTGGGATGTTTTCCACACAAAAAAAACAAGGTTATATTCATATTAAAAACTCTTCGGAGCCCCAATCCCCCATGAATTTTTGGGGAGCACACCTTATCCCAACTAACTATATGAAATATTTTCCTATCCTCAGAACCTACCCGTGAAAATCTCTTCTAGATTTGCTCATTTTTCATGCAGATAGCAGTAATAACTTTGAATATGAACATGAAATAAACAAGAACACAAGCCATTTTTAGGGTGGCTTTGGCTACTTGAGAGAGGAGGGCCCCTTTACAACCTGTAATATTTTTTTTAATCCTCTTAATAAAATTACTCCACATGGATTTCTTTAGAGCATTAGTGAAAAGAGGGAGTCCAAATATTGATTAGGTAACTCAGATATAACACATTGAAAAGTGCATGTAATCCTTGCTTGTCTCTCTTGGGGAGTGTTGATGAAATAGATTTTTATTTTAATATAATTTATTTTCTAACCTGCAACCTCCTCATAAGTATCAAGAATATTCTTAATGGATTTTAATAGACCCTTTGGGAACCAAGGCAATGAAAGTGGAGTTGATACTTTTGGGTATAGATTTAGTTTGCTAAAGTTCAATGATGGCATTACAAATGTTAGGCCCAATGATGTCCCAAAAGGTCTGGTAGAACTAGGGAGAAAACCCATCAGGGCCTGGGGTTTTATCAAGGTGCATAGAAAAAAGGCCTCTTTAATTTCATCAGGGGTGAGGGGTTTGATAAGAGTCAAATTTATATCTGAAGTGACCAGGCTGGAAATTTGGTGGAGCAATTTTCTACCAGCTTGGGCAGCATTTTTGGCGTTGGCTCCCAAAATACCTTCAAAGAAATACAAAACTTCATTTCAGATTTCAAAAATATCCTTGATGATGGTGCCCATCACTTCTGGTTAATTCATTAATTTTTTTCAAACTTTGGTGCCTAAGGGTAGTCGCATGAAAGAATTTTGTGTTAGAATCCCCCTCTTTGAGCCAAAGGGCCCTTTATTTTTTTGGACATTTTGAGTAGATGAGTTGTCATTGATGTCAAGAGTGAGTGGTCATTGATGTCTATATTTAAGCACCATTCAATGGCAGTTTCAGTGGGCAACATCAGTTTCAGGTTCTCCAATAAGTGCAAAAGGATAGTTCACCTTAAGTTGATCAAGACCCGGTTCCAAGAATTCAAATGAGGTCCAAAGGATAATGAAGAGGCCCAGACAAATAATATTAATAATAATTTATTATAATATTAGAAAGAAAATTTAAATTAATTAATATAATTTTATTATAAATTAATTTATTAATTAATTTAATTAACTTTCATGTTACTTAAGTTAATTATAAGTTAATTTTAATTTAATTATAAATTAATTTTTATTAATTTAATAAACCCTGAAAAGGGTTATAAAGAAAATTTATAAATCAAATTTAAAATTTGATGTGAAGCGCTAATGTATTACAACATCAAGGCACTATGTATATATATGAATTCAAAACCTTTGCCTTAGTCTCCCATGCAATTATTATTTCGAATGCCCCTAAGTTTGAAAACAAGCATAGAGAGAAAGCAATGATTTTTGTTTGAAAAATCTTGGGTGGAAGTAAAGGAACAAAGAGGAGCAAGGCTCCTTCCACTTTGCACATGTGCCATGTAACGCAGAGCAGATGGTGACAATGACAAGTGTTGAAATGTTTGCTGGCAGAAGGACGTAGGCTCGAACCCCATGGGGTTCATGTTTTGGAAGGAAGAAGGTTTATATTTTTACAAATGGCTCCTAGAATGAGGAACAAATGGAGGCTAGCACCTTCCCATTCTTGTGGGAGTGCCTAGCCCACGTGGTGGGCTAGTGCCTTGGTAAGGCACTTGGTAGAGAGGTTTCAAGGTTGAAACCCACCGAGGTCTTTTAGCGGATGAGACAAAGGTATGCGCTGATGATTGTTGGGTTTGTCACTTAATTTGGAATGTGCTATGGTTGTAGGAAAATAAAAATTATTTTTATATGCCTACGGTTGAAAAATAATTTTTGAGGGTTTATAGGATTTAATTTTTGCCTAAATTAATATTGATTATTAAGTGTTTTGAGGGAGATAAAAGGGTAGGTAATTATTATTTTTGAAGGGTTATTTTTGAAAGATTGATTTATTAATTTGGAGATTATAAGGAGCAAATTTGAGTGATTATTTTTATGTGTGATTTGATGATTTCTAATTTCAAGGAGTAATAAGGTGTATTTGGGATTGATTATTTTTGTGTTTGAAAATATTTTGAAAGAGAGCTAGTGTGATATTTTTCATCTAACATTCAAGTTGGCAAAGGAGAAAATTGTGATTGAGACAGGTTTTCTAAAGGTGCTTCTACATCAAACAAAAGGTATGGGCACATCTTCCTAGTGAGTGATTGTTGAAAGTTGTGAATGCAAAGTTGGAGTGAAAAGGATTGTTTGGTAAACATTGTTGAGTGTGTTTTGAATTAATGCTTCAAGGTTTTCTAGAATAAAGAGTTGTTGATAAAACCTTATTTTATAAGCATTGTTGTTGAAGTGATTAAGTTGAGTGAACTTGAACTAGGGTTGTAAAAATCATGACTATCACTGTTATGTGAGATTGATTGATAAGCATTGTTGGAAATATTTGAGTGAGTGTTGATATACTTGGACTAGGATTTGTGAGTAAGGATTATTTCATTGAGTGATTGGTTGAGTAGAGTTGTTTGATCCTAGTCAAGTGGATGTGTTGAAGTGATAGTTCAAGTTCTATAAAACACACTGTTCTATATTATGAATTGATTTGAGAAAAACGTTGAGTGTGGATGAAGGTGAAACATATTGAGTCTCTAACAATTCTCTATATATTTATGTGATAAAAGAAATAGTGAAAGTGATTGAGAGTTTATGAATGTGAAGCATATTGAATCTCTAACAATTCTCTATATGTTTCTAAAATGAGTGATTGAAAGTAATTGAGCATTGTGGTGAATGTGAAGCATATTGAGTCTCTAATAATTCTCTATATGTTTCTAAAAGAGTGATTGAAAGTAATTGAGCATTGTGGTGAATGTGAAGCATATTGAGTCTCTAACAATTCTCTTTATGTTTCTATGAGATTGGACAAGTTCTATTGTGGACTTGTTGAGCAGATTTAAGGTAATTATTTAAGAAGACTTGTGGACAAATTTGTGTGAGCTTTTGTGGAAGCTTACAATACATATTGAGAGCAGATTTGGATAAGTTCTAGTGAGGAATTATTGAGCATATTTGGATAAGTTCTAGTGAGGACTTGTTGAGTAGATTTGGACAAGTTATAGAGAGGACTTATGGATAGATAAGTGTGAGATTTTGTGGAAGCTTACAAGGTAGATTTGAGATAAACCTTTAAGAAGACTTGAGAGCATATTTGATTGATTGATTTTTTCAAACCTTGATTTAAGGTTTGGGGTAGATCCAACAAAGTTGATTTATGATTATGTCAAAATTTGTGTTAAGGCTTGAGGACAGATATTGAGGATACATTTGTGCTAGATCGAAGGACTGTGTTTAGTGTAGATCAAAGGCTAGAGTTTGGTGTATATTTGAGGACAAGTTTGTGCCAGACCAGAGATAGAGATTGACCAGATTTGTGCTAGACCAAAGGACTGTGTTTAGTACAGATTTGAGATAGAGCTTTGAATGTGATAGAGTATAGAGGATGATAGTATCCAGTGGATAGAAATACATTATCCAGGGTAGTGAGGATAGGTGTCTTCAGTGGATATAGATCCATCATCTATAGTAGTGGGGGCAGTAGTTATTTTATAATATCACTAGTCAAAGCTAAGGAGAAAGGAGTTATCCTATGGATAGATATCCATGAACTTGATTAGAGGATTGGTATCTCCTTTGGATAGAGATCCATAAACATTGTAATAGAGAAAGGATTCCTAAGAGATTGATTGAGAAAATTTTAGTGAAATATTTTCTCCATGGAGTAACCCACGTTGGGTGAGCCACATTAAATTGGTGTCTCTATTGTATGTGGTGATTTGTGCATTTATTTGACTATTTCTATTGATATTGCTATCTATACATTGCATAATATTGATTGAAAAAGAAAATTAAAAAGTGGTCTTATACTATTCACCCTCCCTATCAGTATAAGCTTGTGTTCTTAAATTGGTATCAGAGTGGGTTTCTTCGAAAGAGTTTTACAGCTTTAAGGAAAAGCTTTCAAGAACACAATGGATTATAAGAATGTGTTCTCAGATAATTCAACACCAATATTTGATGGAAGTGATTATATATTTTGGAGTATGAGAATGAAGATTCACCTTATGGTATTTGGCCATGAAATTTGGGAAGTAGTTGAAAATGGATACATACCACTAGTTGATCCACCTACAAATAAGGAAGGTAAGCTTCTACAACATTATAATTCAAAATAAATGAATGCAATTTTGAGAGGTTTGCATAGAACAAAATCAATAAAATTTATGCATTGTAAAGATGCAAAAGGAATTTGGGATAATTTGCAAAGCATGTATGAAGGAGATAAAAGTGTCATAAAGGCAAGGATACGAAATATCAAAGGCAATTGGAAGAATTAAGAATAAGGATGAGGAAAAAATTAGTACTTATCTAATTCAGGTAGATGAGGTTGTTAATGCCATGCAAGAACTTGGAATTAATGTTGAAGAATCAGATGTTTGTGATAAGGTCTTAAGATATCTTCCAAAAATATTTAGTGAAAATATTTCTACTATAGAAGAATCAAAATATGGTGATTCTTTGACAAGATATATGTTACTTGGTATTCTTATAGATTTTGAGTTAATAATAAAAGAGGAACCTAATTCTCAGAAGGAAGTAACATTCAAAGCGATTAAGAAGACAAAAGCTAAGAAGCCAGATTCAAGCAATGAGTCATATAGTGATAAAGAAGAAAACTATGGCATAAGGAATAAGGATTCAAGAAGATTTAAAGATGCAAAATCTGTTAGATGTTTCGATTATGGATAGTATGGTCACTATGCAAATGATTGTCAAGAAGATAGAAATATCAATAATGAAGAAAAACATGATCACAGGAACAAAGAATAAAAAAGAAATAGGTACCAAAAGAAAGGTAAGGATGGACAAGGCAAACAAGAAAATAAGTTATTTCAAAGACAAAATAGGAGCTACTATGTAGATAAGGCAAGTAAGTACTCAAGTGATAGTGATGCTAGTTCTTCAAGTAATGATAAAGATGAATTTCTATTTTTGATTGAAGAAAAAGAAGTTAAGAAAATGTCACCAATAATTCTCAAGTATTTTAGATGTGGTAATTTTGGACATCTTGAAGATAGTTGTACAAGGAATGGTTTTAGTTTTAGTGATGATGAATATGAGGATGCACTTGAATGACCAGAAGACAATATCCTAATGGTACTATAAGAAGAAGAAAATTATCCTATAGAAGATAAGTCAAAATAAAATGAAGATGTTGACAAAGGCAAACAAATAGAGAAAAAGGAGGAGTTGATCTTGAGGGAGAACTTATTTATGCTCTTAAAACTTTAAAAAAGGTAATAAAGCAAAACTTCCAACTTGAGATCCAGTTTAAGAATGTTATGAAGAGAGAGGAAAGCTTATAGATGATCTAAACAAGTCAATGGCTAAGACAAAGAAGTTCAAATATAAGCTAGAAGCAAAGGTCTTAGAATGTGAAAAGTTAGAACAAGAAGTATCTCTACTAAGGGAAGATTTAGAAAAGTCCAAGGACAAGTTACACAAGTTTGGGAAGAGCTCAAATATTATAGATAAGATGATCAAGGTACACAAAAGGTCAACAAATAAAATAGGTCTTGGTTTTGAACAAGCTCAAAAGAAACAAGAAGAAGAGTCAACCTCAAGTTCTAAAAAATAAGAAACTTTAGAAGAAGACAATGTAAGAGAAAGTGAGACTTTTGAGGATGAGTTGGACAACAAAAAGTTCAACAAGGAAAGGAATAATGCACAAATAAGAAACATATGGAATAGGAACCAACATAGAGAAAAAGATACTAAGATACCAATGAGGTCAAGGCAAGGAAATTTCAATGGACAATGTTTCTCATGTCACATATTTGGGCACATGGCTTCACAATGTACAAAACATGAAAGACAAGAATATGGGAACTTTAGAAGCATGTAAATTTTCCATGGGTATTGCTACTTAATCAGTTTGGTCACAAGGTAATGAATTGTAGGGTACACGATAGGAACAAATATGGCTTCACTAGGAGAAATACCAAGACATTTACACCTCTAAGAAATAATAACATTAAGTGTTATAAATGCAATAATTATGGACATACAAAAAAGTGGTGTAGAGCAGATATTCCAGAATCAAGCATGAACATGAACAAGAACATGAATAGGAATAGGAATATGGACATGAACAGGAATAAGAACATGAATAAGAATAGGAATAAGAATATGGACATGAGTAGGAACAAAAATATGGGAGGAATAGGAATATGTACATGAACAAGAACAATCAAAGGAATCATAAGGATTAGATAAAAAGGAAAGAGGACAAAGATAAAGACCAGTGCTTACTAGGAGTAGAAATAATCCCACCCCAAAATTAACCACCTCAAGAGGAGGTGGGGGAGGGGCTAAGCTAAGAGACTCATTCTTATACTCGAGCCCAAAATGTTATCCTTTCCCATTGATTTTAAAGGGGGAGATATTTGAGTAAGAGGGAGAGATTTGGTTTAAGGAGAGAGAATTGAGTCAGGGGGAGCAATGTCCCAGGGGGAGCAGAACAGGGAAAAGGTCAAGTTTTGGTAAAAATAATTTGGGTTACCATCAATGACAAAGGGGGGGATTGTTGGATATTTTGAGTAGATGAGTTGTCATTGATGTCAAGAGTGAGTGGTCATTGATGTCAAGCTTTCAACACCAGTCAGTTGCAGTTTCAGTGGGCAACATTAGTTTTAGGTTCTCCAATAAGTGCAAAAGGATAGTCCGCCTTTAGTTGATCAAGACCCGATTCCAGGAAGTTAGATGAGGTCCAAAGGGTAAAGAAGAGGCCCAGGAAAATAATATTAATAATAATTTATTATAATATTAAAAAGGAAATTTAAATTAATTAATATAATTTAATTATAAATTAATTTATTAATTAATTTAATTAACTTTCATTTTACTTAAGTTAATTATAACTTAATTTTAATTTAAATAATTTTTATTAATTTAATAAACCCTAAAAAGTGTTATAAAGCAAAGTTATAAATAAAATTTAAATTTTTATGTAAAGCACCGACATATTACAACATCAAGGCACTATGTATATATATGAAGACAAAACCTTTGCCTTAGCCTCCCATGTAATTATTATTTCGAATGCCCCTAAGTTTGAAAACAAGCACAGAGAGAAAGCAAAAATTTTTGTTTGAAAAGCATTCGATGGAAGTAAAGGAACAAAGAGGAGCAAGGCTCCTTCCACTTTGCACACATGCCATGTAGCGCAGCTGGTGATGACAAGTATTGAAATATTTTCTGGTAGGAGGACGTAGGTTCGAACCCCGCGGGGTTCGCATTTTGCAAGAAAGAAGGTTTGTGTTTTTACGAACGGTGCCTAGCATGAGGAAAAAAGGGAGGCTAGCACCTTCCCCTTATCGTGGGAGCACCTAGCCCACGTGGTGGGCTAGCACCTTGGTAAGGCGCTCGATGGAGAGGTTTTGGGGTCGAAACCCACTAAGGTCTTTTAGCGGATGAGACAAAGGTATGCGCTGATGATTGTAGGGTTTGTCATTTAATTTATAATGTGCTACGATTAAAGGAAAATAAAAAATATTTTATGTGCCTAAGGTTAAAAATAATTTTTGAGGGTTTATAGGATTTAGTTTTTGCCTAAATGAATATTGATTATTAAGTGTTTTGAGGGAGATAAAAGGGTAGGCAATTATTTATTTTTTAAGGGTTATTTTTGAAAGATTGATTTATTAATTTGGAGATTATAAGGAGAGAATTTGAGTGATTATTTTTATGTGTGATTTGATGATTGCTAATTTCAAGGAGTAATAAGGTGTATTTGGGATTGATTATTTTTGTGTTTGAAAATATTTTGAAAGAGAGCTAGTGTGATATTTGTTATCTAACTATTGAAGTTGGCAAAGGAGAAAATTGTGATTGAGATAGGTTTTCTAAGGGCACTTCTACATCAAACAAAAGGTATGAGCACACCTTCCTAGTGAGTGATTTTTGAAATTTATGAATTCAAAGTTGGAGTGAAAAGGATTGTTTGGTAAACATTTTTGAATGTGTTTTGAATTAATGCTTCAAGGTTTTCTGGAATAAAGAGTTGTTGATAAAACCTTGTTTTATAAGCATTGTTGTTGAAGTGATTAAGTTGAGTGAACTTGACCTAAGGTTGCAAATATCATGAGTATCATTGTTATGTGAGATTGATTGATAAGAATTGTTGGAAAAATTTGAGTGAGTGTTGATATACTTGGACTAGGATTTGTGAGTAAGGATTATTTCATTGAGTGATTGGTTGAGTAAAGTTGGTTGAGCCTAGTCAAGTGGATGTGTTGAAGTGATAGGTCAAGTTATATAAAACACATTGTTCTATATTATGAATTGATTTGAGAAAGAGGTTGAGTGTGGATGAAGGTGAAACATATTGAGTCTCTAAAAATTCTCTATATATTGTTGAGCAAGGTGCAGCAAAAGTATTGTCATTGTTGTCAACACAGACATAGAGATTGATGCAGTGGACAGGAGTTCAGAGATCAGTCAGATCATGTACAGTGAAATTCCAAGAAAATAGAAGTGACCCAGATCCAAAAAATCAAAGAAAAAGACAAGTAAGAAAATTGTCGCGATATCGCGACAGGTTGAGAAGTTAGAAGGCAAAAAGAAAAACGTCACGATTTCATGACATGTCGGAGGAGAGAGAAGGCACAAAGAAAATTGTCATGATTTCATGACATGGACGAGGAGAGAGAAGGCGCAAAGAAAATTGTCACGATTTCATGACATGGACGAGGAGAGAGAAGGCGCAAGCAAAACTGTCATGATTTCGTGACATGTTGCAGGCAAAGAAGCCAAGTGGAAAAACTGTCACGATTTCGCGACATGTTGGAAGCAAAGAAGGCAAGCAAGAAAACTGTCATGATTTCATGACATGTTCAGAGAAAAAGTGCCAAGGAACAAAAGTGTAGCGATTTCGCTACATGTTGAAGTTTCGCGGGCCGAAGCAAAGTTGGAAGTGCAAGGAACAGAAGTGTAGCGATTTCGCTACATGTTGGATTTTTTCGGGCCGAAGCAAAGGAAAGTGCAAAGGTGAAAAGGTGTAGCGATTTTGCTACATGTTGGATTTTTGGAGGCGAAGCAAAAGAAAGTGCAAAGGGAAAAAGGTGTAGCGATTTTGCTACATGTTGGATTTTCGAAGGCGAAGCAAAAGAAAGTGCAAAGGGAAAAAGGTGTAGCGATTTCGCTACATGTTGGATTTTTGGAGGTCGAAGCAAAAGAAAGTGCAAAGGGAAAAAGGTGTAGCGATTTCGCTACATGTTGGATTTTCGGAGGTCGAAGCAAAAGAAAGTGCAAAGGGAAAAAGGTGTAGCGATTTCGCTACATGTTGGATTTTCGGGGGAAAGGCAAAGAAAAGCGCTAAGGCAAAAAGATGTCACGATTTCGTGACATGGTCCGATTTCGCTGAGACTTGCGAAGTAGAGTGTACGACAGTGAAAAGTGTCACGATTTTGCGACATGTTCCATTTTCGCTGGCCAAAGACAGAAAAGGCACAAGGTAGCGAAAGATGTCACGATTTCGTGACATGTTCGTTTCGGTAAGGAAGAAAAGGCACAAGGAAGAGAGATGTATTTTACATGTTCTTTAAGAAAGGAAAGTGTCATTTTTTAAAGGCGAAGATGTCAGATTTCGTGACATGTCTGGTTTTCGCTAGAGCAAGCCAAGAAGAGTAGCAAGAGGGCGAATGTCATGATTTCATGACATGTCTGGTTTTTGTGGTTGCAAGCGAAGAAGAGAACAAGGAGGCGGAGAATGTCATGATATCGTGACATGTCTTGTTTTCGTGGGTAAAAGGCGAAGAAGGGCAGAAAGAGATAGAAGTGTCACGATTTCATGACAAGTCGCAATAGCACGTTAAACAAGCTATTAACTGGAACAGAACAACAGTTAAAGGGGCAGTTGTAGAAGAAAAACATGCAACCAATTTTAGAAGAGTCAACTGGAGTAAAAGCGACAGTTACAGGTGCAATTTTAGTTAGAATTCATGCAGCTTTTTAAAGAACAGTCGTAGAAGGAGAAATCGAACAGTCGCATAAATAGAGTCGTAACATGCATCGTGTTTGACAAAAGGCCTACTCTATATTAGACAAAAGCAGTTACAGTTAGAAAGCGATACAACTGACAAGTGGCGCATGAGAAATATTAAAAGCAGTTACAGTTGACAAGTGGCGAAAGAGATCTTTTAAAAAGAAATAGTTACGGGTTGCATGCGAATTTATGAAAGCTAAAAATAGAGACTTTCATGCTATAAAAATAGGTCTGCGTGAAGAATATTGTTGCTGCTGTAATTGTGAAAAGTGCTACCGTAAGAGGGTGAAAAGAGTGTTGTAAGAGAGCAACAAGCTGAGCAGTGAGTAATTACTATGTTTTAAATTGGAGACCAGTCAGGGTCTTGTAATAGTGAAGGCATTTGTATGTCATTGATTTAACTTTTTTGTGATTCAAGTTGGTGCTTGGATAGGGGTTGGTGCTCCTTTCTGTAGGTGCAGATAAATTAGGGGTTGGTGCTCCTTCCAATGGGTCTTGGTAAACAGATTGTAAAATTGGTGTTTTGCAAAGGCTGGATTTGGACCGTAGTCCAAGCAGTCATTCTTGAGGAGTAGCCAAATTGGTGAACCTCGTTACATTGTGTGTTGTGGTGTGCTCTCTTGTGTTTACTACTTTATTTGTTTTCAGTTCTCTTTGCTTCAGTTTTAAGAATTGCAGATCAAAATTTTTAGCTACACTGATTCACCCCCCCTCTCAGTGTCATTGTGAGAATATCAATTGGTATCAGAGCAAGGTTCCTGAACAAGCTTAATCAGCTAAGGTGATCTTGGAAGGAACACAATGGCAGGTAGTGAAGGTTTCTCATCAAACAAAGCTCCTCTGTTCAATGGAACTAATTACTCATTCTGGAGACTCAGGATGCAGACATATCTGAGTGCTTTAGGATACGACATTTGGGAGTCAGTAGAAAGTGGATACACAGCACCCACTACTCCTCCAATAGATGTTGTCGATAAGAAACTGTCTGAGAATAATGCCAAAGCAAAGAATGCAATAATGTGTGGGCTAGTAGACAGTGAACTGATAAGGGTCATGAGCTGTAAATCTGCAAAAGACATATGGGACAAACTGAAAAGCATTCATGAAGGAGACAACAAGATCAAGGAAGCCAAACTGCAAACTCATCGAGCTCAGTTCGAGGCATTACAAATGAATGACGAAGAGAACATTGAGACCTATATGCTGAGAGTCAATGGAGTCATCAATGCAATCAGAGGACTCGACGAAGAGATCGAAGATGCAGTTGTCATGAAAAAGGTACTTAGAACTCTTCACAAAAGATTTAATTCTAAAGTTTCTGCAATAGAAGAGGCTAAAGATCTAAACAATTTTAGCATGGACGAGATGCATGGTTCCTTGACTGCATACGAAATGAGAATAGGACAAACTAAGCCCATAGACAAAGAAGCTACTTTTAAAGCACACAAGAATACAAAAGCTGAACAAGAATCTGAGGCTGAAGAAACATCGGATGAAACTGAAGCCAACTTTGTTCGAAAACTTACAAAAGGAAAAGGAAAATATAGAGGAAAGTTGCCATTTAAGTGTTTCAATTATGGAGGGGTCGGTCACTTTGCAGCTAAGTGTCCCATGAATGAGAAAACTAATAGTAATGAAGGGTCACACAAAGAAAGAAGTGACTGGAAAAAGAAACCAAACTTCAAGAAAAGCAATTTCAAAAAGAAAAGTTTCATATCCAAAAATGTCAGCTCTTTCGAAGATAGCTCAAGTGAAGATTCTGAAGAAGAAACAGGTGAAGCTCTGTTCATGGCATTTGAAGAAGCAAAAACAGAAGAAAAATAGGAAGATGATACAAAAAATAAGGATGAGGCTGAAGTTTATCTGGAAGGTGAGTTGGTTGCGGCACTTAAAGAGTTGAAGTCAGAAAGGAAAAAGAATAATAAAGTCTCAAGAAAGCTTGAAGATGCGAATGACATAATAAACAACTTAAAAGTATAGACAGAAGAATTTAAGAAAATGTTTGAAGAACTTGAAGTACAGTTAACCATGAGAATAGATGAGTGCAGCAAACTAGAAGAAGAGATTGTTATTTTAAGAATGCGGCTAGAAGAAAAGAATCAAAAATTGAGCTGCTATCACAAACTTGAAGGAAGTTCTGCAAAGCTTGAAAAGATTATAAATAGTCAGAGGACTACAGACATCAAGTTTGGCTTGGGGTTTGTCGAAGGAGAATCATCAAGTGAATCAAAGGCCATAACTGTAGAACCAGTAAAGAAAGAGGATAAAATCAAGGTTGACCAAAGAAAAATGAATCTTGCAAAAGAAAGCAACAATGGCAGGCACGAGAAGACTGTTGACAATGAGGGATTCACAAAAGTCACTCATCAAAGGAGAAGAAAATTTGTGGCTCCTACTACAAATTGGCAAAGACCAACTCCCAGGTTCAATCATTCTTTTTCTGGTTATTGTTTTAAATGCAATACTTACGGTCATAAGATTTCAGACTGCATTTATAATATAGGACAAAGAAATTTTTCCAGTAGAAATGTATTTTCACCCTTGATAGATTATGCAGTAGAATGCTATAACTGTCACAACTTTGGACATATTGCAAGAAACTGTAGAAGCACATATGCAACAAATAAATATCAGGGAAGAAGAACTCAACCAAACAGTTTAAAGCAAAACAGAAAATTCCCAGATAAACATGCACAGGCCACTGACAAAGAAAAGTCTAAACAAATGACCAAAACTACAGCCAAATCAGAATGGAAGGAAAAAGAGCAACTCAAAGAAGAAAAGGAATCCTTGATTGTCCAGACAACATTCAAAGCACAGAACAAATCAGCACCATGGATATTGGACAGTGGATGCTCCAGTCACATGACCGGAGATAAACAAAAATTTGAAAAATTACAGAAATATGAAGGGGGCTCGGTAAAGTTTGGAAATAATGATGGAGCCAAAATAGTTGGAAAAGGATCAGTCAAGATAAGTGATGGAAAGATCAATTCCAAAGAAGTTCTGTTTGTAGTTGGTTTGAAGCACAACTTACTGAGCGTAAGTCAAATCTATGACAGAGGTCATGAAGTCATCTTTAAAAAATAGGGTTGTGAAGTAAGAAAAGCACACAGTGGGAAGTCTGATAGCTACTTGGATCGAGGACTTCTAAAAATTTATACACTCTCTCGAAACTTCAGAAGGATCATGCTTGATTGGACAGGAAGATGAAAACGGCTGTGGCACAAGAGGCTCGGGCATATCGGCTTTGACAATCTGGTAAAAATAAGTTCAAAAAGAGCAGTAAGAGATATACCCACCATTGGCAAACCGGTAAATAGCATCTGTGCTTCATGCCAAAAAGGGAAGCAAACCAGATCCACATTTAAAGCAAAGGAATATTTCACCAGCAAACCGTTAGAGCTGATTCATACTGATTTATGTGGACCCATGAGAACACAAAGCATAAATGGTGACAAATACTTTATGTTGTTCATAGATGACTACTCCAGAATGACATGGGTACTATTTTTAAAGCTTAAATCAGATGCCTTTGAAATGTTCAAGATTTTTAAAAAGCAAGTTGAGAATCAGATTGGAAAAAGAATTAAATGCCTAAGATCGGACAGAGGAGGAGAGTTTATCTCGAGAGGAGTTTGCAGAATACTATCAAAAATATGGGATTAGAAGACAGTTTTCAGCAGCAAGGACACCTCGAGCAGAATGGTGTTGTTGAAAGAAAGAACAGGACTGTGCAAGAAATGGCACGGACAATGTTGGTTGAGAACAAAATAGCCGACAGATTCTGGAAAGAGGCAGTACATACTACAGTTTACATTCAAAATAGGTGCATGCTAAGAACACATGAAAGCAAAACACCGTATGAACTGTGGTTCGGCAGGAAAGCAACAACAAGATACTTCAAAGTGTTCGACAGCAAGTGTTATATCAAACGAACTGAAGATAATCTCGATAAGTTCGAAGATAGAGCTGACGAAGGTATTTTTCTCGGTTACTCAACTAAAAGCAAAGCCTACACATGTTACAACAAGCGGCTAAAGAAAATTATTGAGAGTGCTGATGTTAAAGTTGATGAAGGTAGAGAAAGAGAAGTTACGTATCAAGAAAACTACCCTATTTATGAAGACGTCATTGAAGGAGATGAAGAAATAGAAAAAGAAGAAAATCAAAAAATTGACACAGCTGATTTAAGAATCGACTCAGAAGAAGAAGAGAACAATAAATTCAAAACAGGCAGCTGGCAAAAAAATCATCCCAGAGAACAGATTATTGGGGACCCAACAGTTGGTATTCAGACAAGAAGAGCAGTAATTCGAAACTACTCTTTATTATCCAGCATTGAACCCAAAAATATTGTTGAAGCAAGCACAGATGAAAGTTGGATGAAGGCAATTAATGAAGAACTAGATCAGATTGAGAAAAACAAAACTTGGGAATTAGTACCATGGCCAGCAAATAAAAACATAATTGGCACTAAATGGATTTTTTGAAATAAATTAAATGAAGACGGACAGGTTGTCAAAAATAAGGCAAGATTGGTCTATAAAGGCTATGCTCAGGTTGAAGGCATTGATTTTGAGGAAACATTTGCACCGGTTGCCAGACTAGAAGCAATCAGAATGTTTTGGCTTTAGCAGTCCATAAAAACTTCAAAGTATATCAAATGGATGTAAAATCAGCATTTCTGAATGGAAAACTGGAAGAAGAGGTTTACATTGAACAGCGAGATGGCTTCCAACTCGGTGACAATCCTGATTTTGTTTGCAGGTTAAAGAAAGCGTTGTATGGTCTGAAACAGGCACCCAGAGCATGGTATGCAAGGCTGGATAACTATCTTATTAAACAGGGGTTCAAGAAAGGTATGGTGGACAACAATTTATATATCAAAACTGAGAATGGCCATCTTATTGTACTTGTTGTTTATGTAGATGATATAATATTTGGCAGCAGCATGGATAAATATTGTAGAGACATAGCTAATAAAATGAAGACAGAATTTGAGATGTCAATGATTGGTGAACTTTCTTATTTCCTCGGATTGCAAGTCAATCAAAGTGAAAAGGGGATTTTTATCTCTCAAGTAAAATATGTGAAAGAAATGCTGAAAAAGTTTACAATGGAGGATAGTAAACCTGTCAGCACTCCCATGACAACAGGTTGCAAGTTGAGCAAGGATGACAAATCTCCAGATGTAGATCAAACCATGTACAGGTCTATGATTGGAAGCTCTGTTGTATTTGACGACCACTAGACCAGATATATTACAGGCAGTATGCATGGTAGCAAGATTTCAGGCTAGTCCCAAAGAGACTCATGTGACAGCTGTAAAGAGGATTTTTAGGTACCTCAAGGGTACTATGGAGTATGGGTTGTGGTACCCAAAAGGTAAGGACTTCACTCTTATTGCATATTCTGATGCAGATTGGGCAGGATGTATTGATGACAGAAAGAGTACCAGTGGAGGAGCATTTTATCTTGGAGACAAGCTGGTAGCATGGCACAACAAGAAACAAGAATCAGTCTCTCTATCCACAGCAGAGGGAGAATACATTGCAGCAACAACATGTTGTACTCGGATATTATGGATGAGACAAACACTGAAAGATCTTGGTATTCACTTCAAAGAGCCAATTTCAGTTAAATGTGATAACACGAGTGCTATAAACATATCAAAGAATCCGGTTATGCATTCTCGAACCAAACATATTGCAATCCGGTATCACTTCTTGAAGGATAAAGTTGCAGAAGGTGAGGTCAAATTGGATTTTGTTCCAACTACAGAGCAAGTAGCAGATATATTCACAAAACCATTGCCCAAGGAAGTTTTTGAGTACCTTCGAAGTAAGTTGGGAGTAGTCACATTTCCAAAGAATCGACTATCAATTGGGATCACATTCTCAGGGGGAGTACTTATGCCTATGTTTATAGTTTTGCTCATATTCATTATTTTTGCTAACTATAACAATGTGTATCTGAGAATGTTGTGCATAGACTCAGGGGAGTCTACAGCAGCCCTTTGGTATTATTGTCAAAGGGGGAGAAGAATTACAGGAGAGTGCATGAGTGTTGCCAACAATTCCAAAGGGGGAGATTGTTGAGCAAGGTGCAGCAAAAGTATTGTCATTGTTGTCAACACGAGATAGAGATATTGATGCGAGTGGACAGGAATTCAAAGATCGATCGAGATCATGTACAGTGAAATTCCAGGAAAATAGAAGTGACCCAGATCCAGAAAATCAAAGAAAAAGACAAGTAAGAAAACTGTCGCGATATCGCGACATGTTTTCTGTCGCGATATCACGACAGGTTGAGAAGTTAGAAGGCAGAAAGAAAAATGTCATGATTTCATGACATGTCGGAGGAGAGAGAAGGCACAAAGAAAATTGTCACGATTTCACGACATGGACGAGGAGAGAGAAGGCACAAAGAAAATTGTCATGATTTCGTGACATGGACGAGGAGAGAGAAGGCGCAAGTGAAAATTGTCATGATTTCGTGACATGTTGCGAGAAAGAAGCCAAGTGGAAAAACTATCATGATTTCATGACATGTTGGAAGCAAAGAAGGCAAGCAAGAAAACTGTCATGATTTCGTGACATGTTCAGAGAAAAAGCATCAAGGAACAAAAGTGTAGCGATTTCGCTACATGTTGAATTGTGGAAGCAAAGTTGGTAGTGCAAGGAACAAAGTGTAGCGATTTCGCTACATGTTGGATTTTCGGAAGCAAAAGAAAGTGCAAGGGAAAAAGGTGTAGCGATTTCGCTACATGTTGGAGTTTTTGGAGGCGAAGCAAAAGAAAGTGCAAAGGGAAAAAGTTGTAGCGATTTCGCTACATGTTGGATTTTGGAGGCGAAGCAAAAGAAAGTGCAAAGGGAAAAAGGTGTAGCGATTTCGCTACATGTTGGATTTTCGGAGGCCGAAGCAAAAGAAAGTGCAAAGGGAAAAAGGTGTAGCGATTTTGCTACATGTTGGATTTTTGGAGGCCAAAGCAAAAGAAAGTGCAAAGGGAAAAAGGTGTAGCGATTTCGCTACATGTTGGATTTTCGCGGGCGAAAGGCAAAGAAAAGTGCTAAGGCAAAAAGATGTCGCGATTTCGCGACATGGTCCGATTTCGCTGAGACTTGCGAAGTAGAGTGTACGGCAGCGAAAAGTGTCACGATTTCGTGACATGTTCCATTTTCACTGGCCAAAGACAGAAAAGGCACAAGGCAGCGAAAGTGTCACGATTTCGTGACATGTTCCGTTTTCGTGGAAGGAAGAAAAGGCACAAGGAAGAGAGAGATGTCGCGATTTCGTGACATGTTCATTTTCGAGCGAAGAAGGAAAAGGCACAAGGCAGCGAAGATGTCATGATTTCGTGACATGTTCGTTTTAGAGAAAGGCACAAGAGCAGCGAAGATGTCACGATTTGTGACATGTCTGGTTTTGCGACATGTGGTTTCGGTTGCAAGCGAAGAAGAGAACAAGGAGGCGGAGAATGTCACGATATCGTGACATGTCTTGTTTTCACAGGTAAAAGGCGAAGAAGGGCAGAAAGAGACAGAAGTGTCACGATTTCGTGACAAGTCGCAATAGCACGTTAAATAGGCTATTAACTGGAACATAATGACAGTTAAAGGGGCAATTGTAGAAGAAAAACATGCAACCAATTTTAGAAGAGTCAACTGGAGTAAATGCGACGATTCATGAGTGCAATTTTAGTTAGAATTCATGCAGCTTTTTAAAGAACAGTCGTAGAAGGAGAAATCGAACAGTCGCATAAATAGAGTCGTAACATGCATCGTGTTTGACAAAAGGCCTACTCTATATTAGACAAAAGCAGTTACAGTTAGAAAGCGATACAACTGACAAGTGGCGCATGAGAAATATTAAAAGCAGTTATAGTTGACAAGTGGCGAAAGAGATCTTTTAAAAAGAAACAGTTACGGGTTGCATGCGAATTTATGAAAGCTAAAAATAGAGACTTTCATGCTATAAAAATAGGTCTGCGTGAAGAATATTGTTGCTGTTGTAATTGTGAAAAGTGTTGTCGTAAGAGGGTGAAAAGAGTGTTGTAAGAGAGCAACAAGGTCGAGCGTTGAGTAATTACTGTGTTTTAAATTGGAGACCAGTCAGGGTCTTGTAATAGTGAAGGCATTTGTATGTCATTGATTTAACTTTTTTGTGATTCAAGTTGGTGCTTGGATAGGGGTTGGTGCTCCTTTCTGTAGGTGCAGATAAATCAGGGGTTGGTGCTCCTTCCAGTGGGTGCTGGTAAACAGATTGTAAAATTGGTGTTTTGCAAAGCCTGGATTTGGACCGTAGTCCAAGCGGTCATTCTTGAGGAGTAGCCAAATTGGTGAACCTCGTTACATTGTGTGTTGTGGTGTGCTCTCTTGTGTTTACTGCTTTATTTGTTTTCAGTTCTCTTTGCTTCAGTTTTAAGAATTGCAGATCAGAATTTTTAGCTACACTGATTCACCCCCCTCTCGAGTGTCATTGTGAGAATATCATATATTTATGTGATAAAAGAAATATTGAAAGTGATTGAGATTTTATGAGTGTGAAGCATATTGAGTCTCTAACAATTCTCTATATGTTTCTAAAAGGAGTGATTGAAAGTAATTGAGCATTGTGGTGAATCTGAAGCATATTGAGTCTCTAAAAATTTTCAATATGTTTCTAAAAGAGTGATTGCAAGTAATTGAGCATTGTGGTGAATGTGAAGCATATTGATTCTCTAAAAATTCTCTTTATGTTTCTATGAGATTGGACAAGTTCTATTGTGGACTTGTTGAGCAGATTTAAGGTAAGTATTTAAGAAGACTTGTGGATAGATTTGTGTGAGCTTTTGTGGAAGCTTACAATATAGATTGAGAGCAAATTTGGATAAGTTCTAGTGAG
Source organism: Wollemia nobilis (assembly GCA_028583015.1). Classification (NCBI taxonomy): domain Eukaryota; kingdom Viridiplantae; phylum Streptophyta; class Pinopsida; order Araucariales; family Araucariaceae; genus Wollemia; species Wollemia nobilis. Next base: position 4,057,734 of record JAQPPZ010001679.1, on the reverse strand, counting down.
GACTTATGGAGAATATTTTACAAGTTCTAGTGAGGACTTGTTGAGTAGATTTGGACAAGTTCTAGAGAGGACTTATGGACAAATAAGTGTGAGCTTTTATGGAAGCTTACAAGGTAGATTTGAGATAAGTCTTTGAGAAGACTTGAGAGCATATTTGATTGATTTATTTGTTCAAACATTGACTTAAGGTTTGGGGTAGATCCAACAAAGTTGATTTGTAATTGAGTCAAGCTTTGTGTTAAGGCTTGAGGACATATATTGAGGATAAATTTATGCTAGATCGAAGGACTATATTTAGTGCAGATTAGAGGATAGATTTTGGTGTAAATTTGAGGATAGGTTTGTGCCAGACCAGAGATAGATATTAAGCATATTTGTGCTAGACCGAAGGACTATGTTTAGTATAAATTTGAGATATATATTTGAATGTGATAGAGTATAGAGAATGACAGTATCCAATGGATAGAGATCCATTAGCTAGGGTAGTGAGGAAAGGTGTCTTCAGTGGATAGAGATCCATCAACTAGAGCAGTGGATGTAGCAATTCTTCTAGAAGATCACCAGTCAGAGCTAAGGAGAAAGGATTTCTCCTATGGATAGAGATCCATGAACTTGATTAGAGTATTGGTGTCTCCTTTAGATAGAGATCCATAAACATTGTAATAGGGAAAGGATTCCCAAGAGATTGATTGAGAAAATTTTAGTGAAATATTTTCTTCGTGGAGTAGCCCACATTGGGTGAACCACATTAAATTGGTGTCTCTATTGTGTGTGGTGATTTATGCATTGATTTAATTACTTCTATTGATATTGCTATCTATACATTGCATAATATTGATTGGAAAATAAAAGTAAAAAGTGGTCTTATATTGTTCACCCCCCTATGAGTATAAGCTTGTGTTCTTTTATTGGTATTCGAGTGGGTTTCTTCGAAAGATTTTTACATATTGAAGAAAAAGCTTTCAAGAACATAATGAATTCTAATAATGTGTCCTTAGATAATTCAATACCAATATTTTATGGAAGTGATTATATATTTTGGAGTATTAGAATGAAGATTCAGTTGATGGCACTTGGCAATGAGATTTGGGAAGCAATTAAAAATGGATACATACCACCGATTGATCCACCTATAGATAAGTAAGGTAAGCTTCTACAACATTATAACCCAAAAGCAATGAATGCTATTTTTAGAGGTTTGCATAGAACAAAATCAATAAAATTTATGCATTGTAAATATGCAAAAAGAATTTGGGATAAGTTGCAAAGCATATAAGAAGGAGATAAAAGTATCAAAAAGGTAAAGATATGAAATCTCAAAGGGCAATTTGAATAATTAAGAATGAAGGATGAGGAAATGTAGCACCCTAAAAATGACCCATTTGCATAAAAAGACAAAATAATGAAAAATAATAATTGTTGCATTTATGTGCCTCAAAAATTGTGCTCAATGGTAGAGATCGTACTACGACTAGCAGGATCGGTGGACGATCAACAGAATCGTAGAATGATTCCTGCCATCCGATTTCTGTGATCGGCGTATGATATTGTAGATCATAATATGATCTTGCTCAGAAATAGAAAAATCAAACTTAGAAAATGACCAGTTTTGCTTAACGTCTTTTATCCCTGTCTGCGTAACTACACGTGAAACCCGGGATCGGATTTATCCAATTTTGCTCTATTGGGAAGAGGTTGTAACAAAATGATCCCCTTCCCCTATTTTGGTTAGTCCTCCCTGTCTATTTAATCAGGCTCAAATAATTCAAATTCTCCCCTGGCATTTCAAGATACTCTCGCTTAAATTTTACACTTTTTTGTTCCTTGTTTTCTCGCTGTAATTTGTAGGATCAGAGACTATCATTGTAGATCAGTTGATGGTGTTGCAGATCGAGAGTTGTGGTCATATGGTGATATCATTGGTTTAGTGTACGATCCTTCCAAGAATGCTATGATATTTCCTACAATCTACTTGGGGGTAACCCTGAGTTTTGGTTTACATTTCTGATATTTGTTTAAGCATATTTCTATTTCATTTAGTACTATCCCTCATATAAGTATTAATTCTATTCATAGGCATTATTGGTGTTCACCTAATTTCATGTAGTCGCATATAATTTCATATTTTATAGCTATAAAACTTTCACTTCATCAATCTATATCACTAATATTATCTAAAGCACTTCATTACATCTTAAAACATTAGTAGAACACATTATTCTTGTCTTCTGTTCTCTACCTGGTAATCTACTGGTTTCTATCAAAATCAAAATAGTAGGTTCCTGATCGAAATATGATATCACAGATCATATACGATCTTGCAGAATCATAGTACGATATTGGCCTGCAACATACGATCAAAACTGCACACAAATTTTAGACTCTTCATCAGACATCCGGATATAGGTAAGAGTGTGTGATCACTTTTAAGCATTGTATTAGTTTTTACATTCTATTTTCTATATTCTGTTGCTTGCATTTGAATGAAAATTGCATATAAGATAGCATAGTTTGCATATTGGCCAGACTTAGGTGTATGTGTGATTTGACTAAAATGAATTCATCAAAACAAATCCCAAAACCTAGGCTCAAAAACAACCATAAATGTTTCCTGGTGAACCCAAAACCCATTCATCAAAAAATCACCATATATAGAAGGTACGATTAAGTACCTCTCTTTTGAGGTGTAGACCACTCATTCTCCCATTCCCCTCTAAGGCGTGGATCCATCAGCCTTGAGGAAAGGAGTGTGAGAATTTTTGGGCTACATTCTTTGGTGAACCCGACATGAAACATAGGCATTTCTTCTGATATTCTAAATAGTTACAAAAAAAAAACAAAAAAAAACCAAAAACATTAGTCAAATTTCATAATTTTGCATGCCATAGATGGTAGATTATAACATAAGGAGAGTCGTTCATATTAATGTTAGTACAGTACTAGCAAACCAAGAATTTTCTTCATTAGGTAGTGTGTCGTACTCTGAGATTTGGAGAAGGGTAGATATTATAAGAGCTAAAGAACCCGAACTTGATAAAATCATAAGGTTCAATTTATCTAGAATCCTGGATCCTGATAGTGCACCTTTCTACTTTGACCTTCAAAGAGCCTGTGATAGGTGGCTAGCAGAAAAAAGAGTTGTGATTTCTCCAAGTCTTTATTCCTTTGAAGATTATCTTGAGAATGCAATAGTAGTACATAAGTTTTTATCACAAGTGGAAAATCAAGAAATTGTTTTAGACGATAAGAGAAGATTTAACAGGGTTCCTAGAGTTGTGCTTTATCGAGAATACTATCACGAATTACACTTTTATACATCAAATTGTGAAGTTGATTGCATTACTATAGCACATTTCATAAAATTCCTAAAATCCAACTTCCTATTCGAAGAAGAACACTACCTATCACCAGATCAATTGGAACCTGTTAATGATATCTATAGGCTTTTTCAAGAAACTTGAAATATAACATTTATAATATTATAGTTGTGTTTATTTTGTTATTTGCAATCTAAAAACTACAAAAAACCTAAAAACAATCATATTATATTTTCTAGTTAGGTATATATATATAACATATATACCCCAAAAATTTAGCACATATATATAATATATATCTGCAAAAACAAATTATTCTAAAAACAAAATGCCTATATTAAGAAGTGGTAAACAAGTAGATAATGATAATATGGGAGAACAAGAACAAGATGATATTGAAGATAGAGCACTTGATGGAGAGGATATACTATCAGAAGATGAAGGTGATAATGGGGAAAATGAAGTAGAAGATCCTAATGAACCTAAATTAGATGAAAAGGGACATGTTCAATTTGAGACTCTTGCAAATTTTACTCAATTCATAAAAGATCACATAGGTGAATTTAGCCAAGTAGTACATATGGATAATTCAGGAGAAGGTTCCATGGAAGCAGCCTTAGCATCCGCTTTTCGAATCCATACAAACCCATTACCTTACATGCCTTCAATAGACCGAGATGATAATCAAGCAGGCCCATCTAATCCAAATATGATACCTTTAAATCAAAATGCTCAAAAATCAATGGCACAATCATCCAAAATTGTTGCTAGCAACCCAAAAGCAAATCTAAAAAACAAAAAACAACCATTCACATCCATGTTCACTCAAGCTCTTAATCAACAAATGGCAAATCAACAAAAGGTTAAACAAGTACAAAATACCAACTACCAACAAATTCAACAAAATGTAGTTCCTACAAACACTTTACATAATAGTGTTTCAGTTGGAAATCTTCACACAACAACACCAACTTATTATCAAAGACACAATAATATGGTGCAACAAAATCAGTTTGGTGGACACCAACAACAAGGACTTGAAGCTATGGTTAAGTAGTTAGCTTCTCGTCTAGACCATATGGATCCTTACCATCCCTCGTACAGTTACCGAGAGATGTGTAGTCAACCTTTGGATCCTATAGTTGTAGCGCAACCTTATCCTAAGCATTTCCCCATGCCTGTCCTCCCGATATATAAAGGAACTGAAGATCCTATAGAGCATCTTTGTATGTTTAGAATGACATGTCATGATGTTTCTCATGATGATTTTTTGTTGCTAAAGATGTTCCCTAAAAGTCTAGGAGGTATGGCCCTAGAGTGGTATTATCAATTACCCAATAACTCTTTAAGGAATTTTGAGGAAACAACATAGATGTTTGTCCATCAATTTAGTGCCTATATAGAAAGGCATGTGACCATTAAATATTTATACAACCTAAAACAAGGGAAATATGAAATTTTTGCAGAATTCTTGGCTAAATGGAGATAAATTTTGGGAAAATTACACTTTGCATTACCTCATCGTGAAATGTTGGACATATTTATAGGTAATTTGCAAGAACAATTATCTTATGAACTTTCTACTACTACAGTAACCACCTTCGATCAAGCCATTGATTTAGCAAGAAGGGTAGAATATGCCCTTATCAGGAGAGGTCAATTTAAGAAGAAATATGAAGATAAAACTTCTAAGAATCAATACAAAAACAAACAAGTAGTAGGTGATGGAGTTACTGACAATAGAAACAACTCAAATGTTAATCTTGTGGAAGTTGTGAAGAAATTTGTATTGAAAGTTCTTGATAAACCACCAAGAGAATTTACAAGACTAAATCAGCCTTTAACTATGATTTTACCTCAACTATTGGAACAAGGTTTGATACGGTTGCCTAAAATAAGACAACCTGATACAACTATAGCTGGATTTAGAGCTGATTTACATTGTAACTTCCATAGAGCTGATGGTCATTCAACAAACTCATGTAAAATATTGAAACACATGATACAAGATCTAATTGACAATGGAAAAATGGAAGTAGAAAAATTCCTTGCCAAAATATGCTCAAAATAATACACAAAAATCTCAAAATCAAAACGCAAATCAGAATTTGGACATCTTCCAACACCCTTTACCAAAGCATGGTAAAGAAGTTGTGGGAACTATTAGTAGTTTTATACCGCATCAAGACTTGCCAAAAACATATGTAACCACTGAATCCTTAGTCACTATTAGACCTCTAAAAATTTATCAAAACACACCTTTAGAAAGTGACACGAAAAGTGAAATAGGAAGTGAATTAGAGATTGCTTCAAATAGTTCTGAGTATGAATCAGATCAAGTCACACCTGTTACAGATTTATTTGTTCTAGAAGAACCATTTCCAAGAAGAATAACTACTAGACCATCATCTCAACAATGGCTTTCAAATGAGCAAGCAGAAAATTCTAGACCCCATTTTGGTAATCCACGACATAGCAACATTGTAGGTACCATCGGAGTTGTTACAAGACAACAAGCACAAAACCAAAATTCTCAAGATCAAAGTCAAAATGAGAAGACAAATCCATTTGTATTAAAAGCTCCTACTAAAGAAAATAATGTAACAAGTTCACAACAAAGATCTCCATATGATATTAATGAACAATTAGCTACTATCACAACAAGAATATCTCTTTTGGATCTCTTAAGGACTTCCTCCATACATAGGGAAGAATTGATGAGAACTTTGAGCAAGATGATGGTACCTAAAGATATTGAACCAAATGTTGTAGTAAATGTTGTAACTTTGGATGAAACAAACTTTATAGATTTTCGTGATAAAGATATCCCTCCTCAAAGTTTGTATGGAGATAACCCTTTGTACATTACAACATTGATTGGAGATGTAGGAGTTAAGAGAGTCTTAATTGATAATGGATCATCATTAAATATATGCACATATGATTTCTTTCAAAGGTTTGGATTTAAGAAAGAAGATATGAAAAAGACTGAAATGATCATTAAAGCATTTAATGATGAAACTCAAGAAACATGTGGAGTTATGAAGATCCCATTGCAAGTTGGTCCAAGGATTTTAGATATGACTGTGTTTGTTGTACCATGTTTTGCATCGTACAACATTCTTCTAGGTCGACCTTGGATCAATGCAATGAGAGAAGTACCTTCCACATTACATCAATGTGTTAAATTTGAATTTAAAAATCAATTAGTCACCATTCATGGTGATCCTAGACCATTTGATATGTGTGTTGTGGTAGAACCTGTAGGGGTTCCATTTTGTCCTGCTATGTCTGATGTTCATCCTAGTCCATCTTCATCATCAAAACCTTCTAAATCTAAATCACCTCCTAAATCAACATCATTAAAAACATATTCTAAATCATCAACATCAAATTCTACATCATTATCATCATCACCTTTTGAAACTATACCTAATCCATTTCCTAAGTCTATAGTAATAGAGTCACCTCCCGAGTCTACAATGTTTAAATTTACGACATCTAAAGAACCAACTAAGGAAGATAATCCATCTACTTCATATGTCATTTCAGATGAAGTATTACCGGATTTATCTTCAGTGCTTGCAACTACAGAAGAAGTTAATTTTTCTACTCAAGATTCTTTGGTACTATCTAAGTTACCACCATCTCCCCGAACATTAGGCTTACCAAAGAAAGGGAGCATTTGTCATATTGGGAGTTGTGAATTTGTGTATGCAGGATATGATTGGGGAAATTTTTTAGTTATGGAGATTACAATTGATCAAGATGGATTTGCTAAATGCTATTTCTCTAATGGATATGTAAAATCAAAACCAATGATGTGTAATATGGGTTATAGAGGTAAAGGTCTAGGACCTCATGAAAATGGAATAAAAGAACCCTTGGAGGTCGAAGAGTGGCCTGCCCGATGTGGTCTTGGTTATATTCCTACAAAAATAGAACCATTCCCATATAAATATGATGACCATATTATAACATATCAAGAGTATATGGAACAAAAAGAACTTTTTAAAATGATACATACTTGTAATATGTTGACTATGGTTTATCCAGAAATGATTGCTTCTTTGGATGAATGTTTAGAGGGGGATATTTGTCATGATATATCTCTTGATGAAGTTCTAAGAAATAATTTTTTCTTTGATGGATCAATGCCATGTGTAGCTCACATAGAAGCTACTACTCCCCAAGAAGAATTAGCTAAATGCACATTCAAAGAATTACAAGAAATGGGGGTATCACCCGCACCTCCCAACTTTGAAAGAGAGCTGAATATTGTTGTAGAAAATTTCATAAAAATCAACATTGGAACAGAAGAGAATCATCGTTGCTTGGACATACATAGATATGCCAGGCCTAGATCCTTCTATAGTTGTGCACCATCTAGTAGTGTGCCCTGATGCTAAACCTGTAAAGCAAAAACTTAGAAAAATGCATCCTAAAGTAGCACTACTAGTTAAAAGTGAATTAGAGAAGCTTTTGAATGTAAATTTTATACAAGCTATTGACTATGCTGAGTGGATATCAAATGTTGTTCCAGTAACTAAGAAAGAAGCTACTAAAATTAGGGTCTGCACAGATTTTAGAGATATTAACGTTGCATGCCCTAAAGATGACTTTCCTCTCCCTAATATGGATCAAATCATAGATTTTATAGCTGGGAGTGGGATGTTGTCCCTTATGGATGGTTTTTCAGGATACAACCAAATTAGAATAGCTCCTGAAGACCAAGCTAAAACAACTTTTATTACACCTTGGGGGACTTTTTGTTGGAAAGTCATGCCCTTCGGTTTAAAGAATGTTGGAGCAACTTATCAAAGAGCTATGACATATATTTTTCATGATATGATGTATGATATTTTGCATGATTATGTGGATGACATTATAGCTCGCTCAACTAAAGAAGATGATCACATTAATGATTTAAGAAAAGTGTTTGACAGATTAAGAGAATATCTGATACGTTTAAACCCAGACAAATGTATATTTGGAGTAAAATCTAGAAAATTATTAGGAGTTATTGTTTCTATGTGAGGCATCAAGATAGATCCTTTAAATATTAAGGCTATCCATGATATGCCACCTCCTAAAAACATATCAGAATTAAGAAGCTTACAAGGAAAATTACAAGCTATTCGTCGCTTCATTGATAAATTGGCAGATAGAACAAAACCTTTTCTTAAATTGCTCAAGAAAAACATTTCTTTTCAATGGGATAAGGAATGTCAAGAAGATTTTGATAGCATTAAAAAGTATCTTCTCAACCCTCCAGTGCTTGTTCCACCTAGACTAGATTGTCCTTTCATTTTATATATTTATGCTTCGGAACTTGCACTTGGGGCTATGTTGGCTCAAATTGATGATGAAAAGAAAGAACGAGCCACATACTACATAAGTAGAACTTTAATAAGTTATGAAACAAGATATACTCCATTAGAAAAACTTTGTTTAGCAGTTGTGTTTTCTACGCAAAATTTGCATCATTATATGCTTAGTCAGAAAACATATGTCATTGCTAAATCTGATCCATTGAGGTACTTGATGAGTAGACCATACTTATCAGGATGCACAGCTAAGTGGGTTCTTGCTCTTAGTGAGTTTGAACTCACATTTATCGACCAAAAATCCATAAAATGCCAAGTTATAGCAGATCAGTTAGTTGTTGCACCTTTAGAGTCTACTCACCCCATGAATATTGAATTTCTAGATGAGTGCCTTTATTTAGAAGAAGATCATTCTGAAACTTGGACATTGTTTTTTGATGGAGCTAGATGTATGAGTGGTGCAGGTGCTTGGTATTATATTAATATCTCCTCAAAAGCACCTAATACCTTTATCCTTTAAATTACAGTTTGCTTGTACTAATAACACTGTAGAATATGAGGCTCTAATCCTTGGATTACGAGCCGCTTTAGCTTTAAATATTAAAGTTTTATTAGTTTTTGGAGATTCTCAACTTGTGATAAATCAAATCAATGAATTTTATCAAACACGAGATGAGAAACTTCATCCTTATAAAGAGTATGTGCTTAAGCTTATTTCATTGTTTGAAAATGTGACTTTAGAAGCCATTCCTAGAACTAGCAACCGTGTTGTCGATGCTATGGCTGTGGCTGCCTCCTTGTTGCCTTTGGAGTTGGATGATGAATATGCTACTATCATTATTCACAAACTCCAAGAACCCACTTCCTCTAAATCCTGCTTAGAGCCATTGGATGTGTTTTTGATTAATGAGATCACCCCAGAACCTTGGTACATAGATATCTTTAACTTTTTGTAGAATGGGACTTTCCCTGAAGGATTAGATAGAAACCAATGTAGGCTACTACGTAAGCGAGTTGTCCACTTCGTAATTGTTGGTAATACCCTATATAGAAGATCCTTTGAAGGTATCCTGTTAAGATGTCTAAACCTAGAAGAATCTAAGAAAGCCTTAAGTGAAGCCCATGATGGATCCTATGGAGGTCACTTTAGTGGAAGTGCCATTGCTAAAAAGCTCCTTAGAATGGGCTATTTTTGGCCTTCCATGGAAAAATATGCTAATGATTATGTGCGTCATTGTGACAAGTGTCAAAGACATGCTGACCTTGTCCATGCTCCTGCTCAGGAACTCCAAACCATAGCCTCTCCTTGGCCCTTCTCTAAATGGGGTTTAGACATTATTGGTAAAATCAATCCTATCTCATCTGATGGTCATAAATTTATAATAACTGCAACATAATATTTTACAAAGTGGGTTGAAGCTATGCCTTTAGCTTCTTGCACAGGAGTTCAAGTTTCTAAATTTATTTTCAATCAAATCATTTGCAGATTTGGAATTCCATCTAATCTCATTTCAGACAATGGTACATGTTTTAAGAACAAAGATGTTAAAAAATTATGTCAAAAATATAAAATTCAACATAGATGGTCTACTCCTTACTATCCACAAGGAAACGACCAAGTTGAAGCATCTAATAAAACATTGATCAAAATCTTAAAAATATTAGTTAATAAAATAGGTCATGACTGGCATATACAATTATATCCCGCCTTGTGGGCTTATCGAACTAGTGTTCGTACTCCTACAGGTGCTTCACCTTTTGTCTTGGTCTATGGTGCTGAAGAAATTTTTCCATTTGAGTTAGAAGTTCCTTCTTTAGCTCTTCTACTTCAAGATGCCGAAGTAGGAGATGAATATCGTTCTGGAAGATTAAGTCAGTTGGAACTTCTAGATGAAAAGTGCATCCATGATTTAGAGCATCTTCGTGCCTACCAAGACAAACTTAAAAGATCATATTCAAAGAAAGTTCATAATAGATCTTTTGAAATTGGTGATTTAGTCTTAAAAGAAAATAAAAAAATACTAATGCAATAAAAGACCTTAAAGGAAAATTCCAGCCTAATTGGCTTGGACCATTTATCATCACTGCCAAATTTGGATCAGGTGCATACAGATTGGCTACCTTGGATGGAAAGGATCTCAAGGAACCCATGAATATTATGCATCTAAAAATATATTATGCATAAAGCCAAAAGTCTTATCATTGTACATAGTTGTAAATAGTTTTTCTTATGTATTTCAATATACCCTCAAAAATAACCAAAAAAAATTACAAAATCTAAAAATCTACAAAAATATTTCCAAAAGCATTATTAGATCATTATCTCTACATCTATTATCTACTAATATTGCAAGTTATATTTTCATTTACTTCATATTAATTCAAAGGTTATCTTGAACCATGCACTAAAAATCACATATTTAATAAGTTTTGGATTTCGTTATTTTGATTATAAATCTCTCTTGTACCAAAGAACACTATTACTTCATTAAATAATTTTGAGTATTGTCAATGATTTTGCTACTTCTTGAACCAAGGACACATTCTTACATATTAAAATGATTTGTTGCAAATTCGATAAAGTGATACTCCTTAGTAAATCTTAATACCTTAAGTGAAAAAGTTTCTCTTGCTATCCTATCATGTGCATGGTCTAGAATACTGAGAAATTGGCAAAAGGACAAGCTCCTCCCTACCTGAATAAAATCCCTTGCTCTACGTCTAATATGAGCAAGTATCCCAAAAAAGAAAAAAAAAAAATAAATAAAGAAACAAGAAAAATGTTCCAAAGCAATAAAATCCCCTTGTTCAAAAATGAACAAGAAATCCCTATCCTATAAATGTGAAGAAAAGAAAGGAGTATTGAACTTGAATCCCTAGAATTTCTTAGTTATTCAAAAACCATGAGGTAAACCCCATAACAGGTGATTTGTGCCCAACTTGCTTGACATTGGGTAATTCCTTTTCACATGGCGACATGTCTGTCACATTAGCGACCTTTTGTATAGACCAATGTCCGCATTTGGATTAGCTATCTTTTGGTAGTTTGATTTACATAGTAGTTCAATACCAATGCATGCACAAAATCATGGTCAAATGAACATTCCACTTGCACACACATTGGTTCATTCAAAGTTTGCTTTATCATTAACTTACTCAAAATCGGTAAATTAACCTTAAAAAGCACACACATTTGTTACTTGAGAGATTTTGTATCATTATGACAATCAAAACAAATAATGAATTCACTTTTCACACACTGGTTCTAGATAAATTTGAATTTGTCTTAGAAGTAAGTTAAAATATTTCTTTGGAATTTTGTTAGATAATCAATTTCAAGTCTTTACATTAGTTCATATAAATTATTTTATCATCATAGCACAATAATTTATTTCAACTATATCTATTACAAAATCAAAATTTATATCATCATGCATTTCATTTTGATTTTCGCGATGATGGTATAGTTCCTAAGTAACTATTTCTCTTTAAATTTCACACTTAGGAATTTTATGCCTAGTGCAAGTCATATTTCTAATTTTTCATGCCCAAAAATGATTCCATATATTTTCCTTATATATAAAATTATTATAAAAAAAAAAATGAACATGTGACATACTGATCTATCTATAGACACCAAAATCAGGTAAATCGGATAGGACTACCAGTGCACCAAATGCATCATCCTATCGACATCATATGACCTCACCAGGGGTAGTTTATAGGGTCAGAAGGCATCCTAGGATAGTTTTGGGAAGGTCTCCATCAGTTTTGGGAGCCTTAGAGGCCATGGTTTATGACCATCCCTACCAGGGACGGTCATGATTAGGTTTAGCATTTGTGGCCACTCTTGCCTGAAATGGTCAGATATGACTATCCTAGGCAGGACGACCCCCAAACCCACCTGCAAAAAAGTAGGTGGGATCCATATTGGCAATAAAATCTTTCCAATATCAACCCCAATTAGTGCCAATGTTGATTTGGAGTAGCCTGTCACAATTTGGAATGCCTAATGGGTTGCCCAAATGGGGCAACCTTCCCAAACCCATCCAGGGCAACCTTGGCCAAGTGGCAAGGGTTGCCCTGGATGGGCAACATGCCATTTTGGACATTAGGGCTCCAATTACCTATAAATTTGAGCCTTACCTCAACCAAAAATAGGAGAATGGAATGCAATTTTGGAGCAACAAAGTGCTACTAGAGAGAACCGGTGTTACTTACCTCACCCCTTTTTACAAACTTTATGCCCCTTTACCTTTGAATCCCTCTTCCCTCGTGAAGGTGATTTGAAGGATTACAAAATATACTGACATGATTACAAAATTGGTCTACTCTAGAACAAATACAAACCCCATTTTCCTAAAAACCTAATTAGTAAGCTCTAGAACTGATCCAATAGGGATTGGTGGCCATTTTTGAAGCGGACCTGCTGACCATCCCAGGCAGGAGCAGTCAATAGTCATGACCATCCCTAACTATTATAGCACAAAATATGTAGGGATTTTGTCATAGATTCCACCATAGGAGTCTTCAATAGGTCTTCCCCTAACCCCTATCCAAATTTAAGCTGATTTGGAGTTGATTTTGCAAGGTAAATGATTGTTTGAACGTTGTAGGGTGAGGTGGACCACCATTAAGGCCTCCGTCATATTTCACCTAGTTTGGTGCCTAAACGACCTCAAAATGATTTAAAACTTGGCTAGAGTAATATTATAACATAGATCTATCTATTGTATGCATTTTTATATGTTTTTATAGCTTAGATTGCTTTTGTTTTATTTGATTTCAATGGATGTATGTTGTTTTCCATTATAATATCTATGCTATTAACCCCCTTTCAAGCTCCCATGTGTGTAGATTGCAGGATTGAACAAACTAGGAGCTAGAGGTATAGGAATCAACCTCAACATAGCTTCTTCATGGGAAGAGGAGTCAACCATTGGATGCACCAACATCAATTTACCACCGAGGGATAGGATCCCTTAGTACCATCATTTTCATTATTTGTATGGTTGATGTATCACCAGTTTTAAGCCTCCATTAATGGAGTGCATCTTGTAATCGAAGTTCTAAAAATAAAATTAATAAAAGACATCTTATTTCATTTCATTTGGTTATCAGATTTGTCTTTTGTTGCTTTCTAGCTTAGTTTCATTATATGCACTCTTTTTGGCCTATAAGGCCCTTAGCTTAAATCTGCCTGTTTTAAGGCCATACAAACATAAGTAGAGGTGTATCCATTGATTTTCAACTTATACAGTGGTGTTCACAATGGTAGGAACCTTATATTCCTTGTTGTTTTCACTTTTTGTAAAGGTTTAACTCACTTTTCCCATTTTTGTGTTGCAGGTCAGAGCTGTTCCTGCTGAAAATGACCCCTAATTGTGACCATCCCTGCCTGGGATGACCCCAAAATTGACCAATATGTGACCGTACCTACCTATGATGGCCTCAAAACTAGGAGGTTATGTAGAAAAAATAGAGAACCAACAGGTCCAGGTCTATTCAATTTTTTGTTTTCTATCAATTTCTGCAAATTTTCTGTCAAATTCCAGCAAGTTTGAATTTTTTTTTCATCTTCCTGAGTGCCTAGAAATGTTAGTTGCTTTCCAAAATGTAATTAAAATCACAATTTCTAAATTTGGAAAAACAAATGCAGTACTTCCTTTCTTGCTATTTCATGGCTGATTGAAGAAAAGTTGCATAATTCACCTCCAAGAGGTCGAATTCATTTAGGGCTAGTATAAATTTGATTATATTTTATGCTACTAACCTCTTTTTGAACATAAAACATTTTTACATGCATTAGTGAAATATCATGTGTTTTCTTCTTTGCTTATATTTCAAAGTTATAAAAAGAACAACACACACCACTTAGTGTAAGAAACATTGGTGAGTTGGAATTCATCCCCAACCACTGATAGAGTTCAATGATAGTGGGTTTCATCTCCATCCATTGACTCAAATCCCCTCAAACCTTGGTTACATAGACCGTCGGGCCCGAGATCCTTTCGTACCCCAAAAAATTTGCATATACTCTTCCTTCAAGGAGGTATGACACTGACTGGGGGAAAATGGGTGAGGTACTAGCAGGACCAGTGCCCCTTGTATGTGTGTGGAATTTCATTGCCACATACAGGAGATTTACGTGACCAAAATTTCACTACCGGTTGTCAAGCTATGGGTATACTGGTGAAAGCCTCTTAAAATTTGAGTATTACATCAACTATCAAAAACACGATAAGAGTTATCTTACAAATACAACACATCTTGAAACTCACAAAATAGTTTAGGATTCACATAAAACTTGTAATTCAAATAATCATCTTCTTGTTGTGTGTTCCTATTGTTTGTTTGTTTCTAATTCATAAAAATTGTAAAAGAACATAATCACATAGTTGATAGAGTTTTAGATATGGTCATCACTCATAGCCAAGTCCATTCACGAGTGAAAGTTACAAGGAGTAGACAAGAAGACATTCAACGTCTTTTGTATGGCCCTAAGGAGATGCTCATTCCTCCTCGGAGACCATCTACTCATCCTAGTCATCCTCTAGTGAGTAGTTTGGGACCTAGTCCACAAGGGACCCCTCATAGGGGCAACCCTATAGGTGAAAGTCCTAACATAGGGAACCCTATCCATAATCATCGATTGGTTGATGAATGGATGGTTAGTCCTATTGAGACTAGGCATAGACATAGGCCTAACTAGCGAGGGACCTCTATATGGGATACCCCAACTAATGAAGGCTCAAAATCAGGGATTTATCTCCCTAATAGAGATCACATACATGCCTCATATTTTGGAGAGAGGGTGCACCATGATGCATCCATAGATAGAGTGATCCCACGCATTCATGTGCCAGCAAGATTAGCTCCACAGTCTATAGTGAGGGAGCAATCCCCACCATCCAGAGTAGGACTGAATGATCATATTAGATTGTCGAACCATCCTACTCCTAGGCCACTGCCAAGGGACGAGTTTGAGACTCACCCTAGTGGTAGGCATAATCCTACCCCTAGACTGCCACCAAGGGAGGAGTTCACCACTTGCCCTAGTTATAGGGTGAATTATGCTTTACCCTTCCTCATATATGAGGGAGGAGATGAGAGAGATCAAATTCCCTCTCCCTTATTTCATTCCACACAGGTGATGCATAGTCATTATACCATATTAATTCTCAATGAATTTGTCAATCCAGGGCAGTGTACAAGGCTATCTGCGAAAGAAGTGAAACAGCAATAACTTAGGTCAATCTAGAGCAACAAGTCTTATTTGTGGAACCGATTCTATGGGGGGTTTTAGGACATTCCTATTTCTAAATTGCATGAATTAAACCTTAATCTAAGTTGCAAAATTGGAAATTAATAATTAACTACAGAAATAAAGTCCTAATTACAATTACATAAAGAGACCTAATTATATTGCAAAAATAACAGTTGCAGAATTGAAAGTCTGATCCTAATTGCAGAAAGGAAATATAATTACTTTTGCAGTAATGAAAGTCTAATTCTAACATGAAAATGAAAACTGTCAAGGTTCTGTAACAGAAGGTTGTCAATCTTCTATGCAGGATTTGACAGCAAAACATAAAATGTAGGAAATTGCTGAAAACAACAAATTCTGGAAATAACAGTCTAAAATAAAATGGAAGCTTTGCTAAAAGTAGAGATTACAACTAAAATATTAATCACAAGTTTAATCTAAACATAAATAAACTAAGATCACAAATATTGTCAGTTGTTTACAAGCAATTGAAATAACAAGTTCTACAACTCATTCTCACTGTGACAAAATTAGAATAAAAACCTGCTTGTTAGTCCTCCTCCTAGGTTTGGAAGTGGCCGACCTCCTTGTCTAGAAGAAGGTATAAGTCTCTCTCTCTCTCTCTAGATCTTAATCACACTCATTTACAAGCAATATGAAATAGAATTGGTGCACTTTATTGATTAAAGAACATGATTACAATAATTCTGTTGAAAACCTGTTACAGGACTGTAACAGTCAAATTCTACCTATTTTTTGCTTCTTCCTAGATTCCTTACTTTCTACTTTCTGTTGCTACTATTTCATTTCCTCACTCAACCTGAATGGGAGCACTATTTATAGATGTCCTAAGGTCTGATTAGAAACAAAGAATATTTCAAAAGATCTAATCCTACAATGCTGCAACAAATTCTGGTTTTATCCTAGAAGAAGATTAAAACTTGATCTTTCCCTTAATGATGGCTTTGGTCGGCAATGACGACAAATACAGATGGAATATATTTTACTTTACCTTTTCCAACCTTTATTTCCCTTTTTCCAACTTCAAAAATCGGTCAAAAAGTCCAAAAGCACATTCTATTTTCATTTCGAAGATAAGTGGCTTCATTCCGAAGACAATGCAATTCTCATTTTGAAGATACTGTAATTCTCATTCTGAAGATACTGCAATCCTTCATTCCAAAGATACTGCAATCCTTCATTCTAAATATACTGCAATCCTTCATTTCAAAGATAATGCATTCTTCATTCCAAAGATCCGCTCATTTCGAAGACGCTGTGTTCTCTCATTCCGAAGATATTTGTTCATTCCGAAGATACTTCAGAATGAACAAATGTGTGTTTTTCCAGTGATTTCTTCTACATATCTTAGGTGGGTTATCTCCTAAGATCAAATTCCCATGGTCTTCATATCTTTCCACATGTGAATTCCATGCCTTGCTATTTATGGACAACTGGTTGGAATTTACATGGGAAAGACCAGTTTTCTTTGCACAACAACAGTTTGCTTGCACTGTTGCCAGATTTAGGTGAAATAATTGCTTCAAACAAATCAAAACATGATTAGTGAAATGCTGCTATTATTCTAAGCATATCCCATTTTAGCAAATAATAGCAAAAAAAACACAAAACTATGCAAAAAGCTGTAAAATCAACATATAATATTCCAAATACATTGATCATGCAAAATGGTTAGTATACAGCATATTGAATCAACTTAACTAACATATAAGATAAAACATAAGAGTTTATAGGCATTTTTAATGTTCAAAACATGTTATGATTGAGGCATTTCCAGGCCTCATCATTTTCCCCCCAACTTATATTAATGCATGCCCTCATGCATTACATTGGGCTATGGAATCACATATGTCCATGTTTAGATTCCATGAACTGTAGAATAATTTCTTGCCTATATAATACCCCCTATTTTCCTGAATGTTCTTGAGCCGAGTCTTCAAATTGTTCATCGGGTTGGGCATCTTCCTCAAAGTAGAATGGAACTGGAGTAATGATGGTTGGAGGCCTAAACCCGAGACCTATCCAGTTATGTTGCATGATTTGAATCAGCTGGATTACACCTTCTGCTCTTCTTCTGGACCATTCTAAGTTGATGGGGGAGATGGGTTCTCTTTTCCTCAAAGACAGAAAGTTCATCCCATCTATCTCTGCACACTGACAATACTGGGAAAAAATTGTGATCATAGAAATTATTGAACCTGGCCACATAGTCCCTTAAGTTGTTCAAGTACATCCTCTTTATATCATCCCTGTTCATCATTGAGAAGTGTTGCCTAGTGATAACTAGGTGATTTGGCTGGATTGCTCTGACTAACAACTCAGCCCTTGTTTTAATTTATTTGTTATGCTTTTTCTCTTGATCCTAGTAAATCTGATTCTGCAAAGTAGACATAAATGCTCTCTACTGAACATCTCCAATGTAGATTTGAGGATGAGACTCAACTTCCTCTAGAATGAAGAAACTATGTAAAAACAGTTCACACAGGAGATTTTTTTGCTCAAAAGGACTATCAAAGTATGCTTCTAGGAAATCTGCAGTTGTGTCCAATTTATATGGGAGGTTTGAACTAATCCTCATGACCTGCCATCTAAGATATTTTTCCTTCAAAATAAGGCTGTAAAATCTGGCTGGTCATCTAAATTGGACTAAAAATTCAGCAATTTGGCATAATTCAGACACCTTTTCTTTCAATGCTTGAATTTCTGTTTCCTTGGCTTCTAGCTATTTTGCTTCCAATTTAAACTTTTCAATTTTAGTGGCAAGCTACTCATATCTAATTATCCAGCTAGCTATGTCTGCATTGTACTGCTCTAGAGACACAGTATTAGGTGGTCTGACTATAGGTGGAATCCTAGGTAGCAGATCAACTTGAACTTCTTTTCTCGCCACTTCTACTGGTTGATCATCTATTAATAATTCTACCTGTACCTCCTTATTTGCTATTTCTATGGGGTTGTCATCAAATAGTAATTTCACTTGTACCCCCTTATCTACTGTTTCTATTGAAAGTGTAACAGTTTGAAATGTAGGGACCTCAATAGGAGTACTTACTTGAACTTTTTCTTGCTATTGGGACTGTTCCTATGTTGGTGGTTCATCTTCAACATCCTCTGCTATGCTCTTTATCATTTCTGAAGCATCTTCAGAACAAGAAAGCAATGCTTCAGAATGAGATGGTGTTGCTTCAGAATGAATAGGCACTTCTTCAGAATGAAGGAATGCTACTTCAGAATGAACACCCATGTTTGTCTCAATAGAGTCATCTACCCTTGATAGACCCAAAAGCAATTGAGCCAAATTGTTTTCATCAATGGACACAGCTGGCTATTTTTTAGATTGTGACAACATTTTTCTCAATTCTGCCACTTCTTGCTGAAGCTCTACAATTTTTCTTTCTTGTATCTCAATGATGCTTTCTTTCTCCTCAATCCACTTGGTTTGTGTTCTAACAACACTTCTTGCTGCTTTCAGCTACTCTGTGATGTCTTCCACTTCCATTTCTGCTTCAGAAGCTGATGCAAACAAATCAGCTGTAGTTGGCTGCTCAACCAATATCTCATCTTCTATAATAATTTGTTCTTATTCAGGAGGCTCTATAAAACTATTTATAAGGGTATCTACCATATCTGTATCCTGTTGAACTGTAGCTTCCTCCAAATTATCCTGTTTAGTTTTTGTCTTAGCTATTTATTCAGGGAATTCTAAAAAGTTTTCAGAGGCTGGTTGTATCTCTGTGACATCTGGGCTGCTTGGTCTATCTTCTTCCTCCATAACCCGTTCTGTTGTTTATTTCAAATGGATTCTTGTAGACCTCCTAGTTCCAGATGCAAACTTCTTCTTTTTGCTCTATTTTCTAGTGACAACAGGGGTTATGGGGTCAGTTTTAGATGCCTCTATTTCCATTTTTGTTTCTGCCTCTGTTTGGTTAAGTGCTTCACTTCTCTATTCTGTCAAATTAGTGGTCACTCCAGAAAAATGAACCTTCTTTTGTTTTTTTGCTCTACTGCTAGTTCCAGATCCTCTTCTCTTTTGTTTCTTGGTTTGTGAAGTTGAGGGTTCAAGAGCAAGGTTTTCTGCTATTGCTATTGGGTGTGGTTCTGTAACAGCTTCAGGGGCACCTTCTACAGTTTCCTCTATAGCATCTTCTACAACATTTTCTATAGCAACTATTTTTTCTTTTGCAAAAACATCGGTAGTATCTGGCTCTTCTTCTTCCTCATTGTCATCCCTAAAAATGACATCATTTAGGGTAGAGTAAAACCTATCAAAACTCTTAGGGTTTCCTCTAAAATGGTGTTGGCAAACTAGTTTGATGAGGCCATGGTGGCAAAGACTTCCTTTGCCCTCTTGATATCTCTTTGCCATGTTTTTTAATTCTTGATACAGATACAAGGGAAGGTTTACCCTAACTTCTGGTTGCTGCTCACCATGTCTGAGATGGTTCAAAATTCGTAGATGATGCCCTGATAACACCACATACTACCCTTCACAGGTTAGGAATTTTATTACCCAAGTGGCTACTTCATCCTAGGGTTCCTGCAGGCTGGCCCTTTTTAACCCTTTGCATGTGTTGTTATGGGTTAAGTACTCTAGTTCTCTATCATTTTCTTCTACAAATTGATTAACTACATTTGCCAATGTATTCTTGCCAGATCTAGAAATTGAAATCCCTTCCAATGGCAGCTCAGTAATCTGACTTAAAATTTTAGGGGTTACCTCAATAGTCATGTCATTTACATGTGCTCGGTTTTTTCTGAATGTATGGGTGAACATGCCAGCAAAATATTCAGAAGACCCATTAAACTTATCCAAAAATGGCATAAATCCTCCATCTTCAAAAATTTGCATGACTGTCAGATTTTCTCAGAGGTAGGTGGTATCTACAGGTTCTGTTATGATCTTTCACCCCATCTCTTATGTTCACTGCTGCTACTATTTCTCTACTGGATCTCTGGTTTTTTTTTTTTATGTTACAAATTTGCAGAGTTTTAGTTTGAAACATTTGTTGCCCTATTTATCATATGCTTCTTCGGAATGAACCGTAACTTGAGCACTGTACTTCACAAACACGTCTTTGAAAAGAAAGGTGGCACACATTTCTACTGTTGCACTGAACACCTGTTCGTCAATGATTGCTTGGATGTCCTTGCTATCAGATCCACATCATTTGGTTTTAATTTTTTTGTTCAGTCTGCAGATTCTCACGTGCATGTTTATTGGCATTAAAAATTGGTGGCATATGGTTGGTCACGTCCTCCGTAATTTTGGTACTTTCCAATGGGTGCAAAAACAAACCATGTGCTGACTGACACGTGTTCTTTTATCGTATGCAACTAAAAGAGTTTGATTTTGTCATACCTTGTCTTCTTGGATGCCATGTGGAAATGTTCTTTCCAAATATTATAACTTATTGCACAAACAAAACTTCATTCCAAAGATTATGACTTCATTCCGAAGATTAGTCTTCATTTCGAAGACAAATCTTCATTTCGAAGATTATAACTTCATTTCGAAGACAGGTATTCATTCCGAAGAAAAATCCTCTTTGAAAATTTAAATCTTCATTCTGAATATTAATCTTCATTCCGAAGATCAATCCTCATTCCGAAGATCAGGCTGTATTACGAAGGTAAATCGTCATTCCGAAGACAGATCTTCATTCCTAATACAGATCTTCATTCCAAAGATGATGCAGCAAGTTGTCATTCTGAAGATCAAGTTTAATTTTGAAGACAAATTGTCATTTCGAAGACAAAGTTTCTTTCTGAAGACAAAGTGCAACATTCATTTTGTTGTCATTTCAAAGACAATTTCAATCCGAAGATAATACAACAGGCACTATTTTTGGCATTCTTGTTCTGATGATTAGGCAGAAATCAATATTTTCATTCTCAAAACATGTTTTAAGTATGCCAACTCTTATGAATACCTTTTATGCTAATGGTTAATTGTCATATACTATACACCAATCATTTTACAATGAAGAAATGTAAGAAATATATACCTGATAAAAATAGTTAATGCTAGTTTTGAAGAATGACTGCCTTTGTTGATGTTCTACTGAAATTTTTTGCAACATTTCAAAACAAGTGCACTTGGTGAATTTTTACAATGATGGTTTAGAAATTTCTCAAGGTTATGCATGCCAAAAAACTAGTTTTCATGCATACCAACCTAGTAGTGCCTTAAGAAAAGGTTTTCACTGCTGAGTTATTCATTTTTATCTCTTTTTTTTTTTTTTTTTTCCCCTTTTTTTTTTTTTTTTTTACCTCTTCTTTTCTCTCTCTTTTTTTTTTTTGATCCTGACTATGCCCATGAAGGAATTTCATGATTTCCCTTGAAACCATGCCCATGAAGGAATTCATACTCAAAATTTATTCATCTTTTTGTTTTATGTTTTTATTTATTTATTTGTATTTTTTGCTTTTTCTTGAAATCCATGATCATACTAATTGTTTTGAAGTGGAAGAGGGAATATCTTCCACCTGTTGTGTATCCAAACTATCAAGTTGCTATAAGAATTCTTCTTTAGTCAGATGTGTATGGTACACTCTGAGGCGATGTCCATTCACTACCAAATTTCTTTATGTTCCATCAATAGGGGATAGACGAGCTGCTCCATTGTCAAATACCTCCTTAATCCAGTAAGGTCCCAACCATCTAGTTCTCAGTTTTCCAGGGAATTCTTCATAGCGAGAATCAAACAGTAAAGCCCAATATCCTTGTTGAAGTTTTCTCTACTGAATGTGACTATCATGCCATAGCTTCCTCTGCCCCTGAATTACCTTAGTCTGGTGCAGAGCATCCAATCTAAGTTCATCCAATGCATTCAGCTACAGAATCCTGTCTGTCTATGCCTGCGACAATTCAATTCCAATTTCCAGTGTTGTGTGCAATGTTAGTAGCTCAAATTCAATAAGCAAGAGAGGCTTTTTACCAAATACTAGTTCATAAGGTGTGAATCTAGTAGTGGACTTCCAAGTAGTATTGTAGGCCCAAACTGCTTCAGGTAATTTATCTAGCCAATTTCTCCTATGAAAAGCTACTGTTTTTGTCAAGATGCGTTCTAGTTCCCTATTTGTTACCTCAACATGGCCATTTGCTTGTGGGTGGTAAGGTGATGATTTCCTATGTTTGATTTCATACAATTCTGTAAATGCATTTATGACTTTGGATGCAAATTGGGGTCCTTGGTCTATGGTGATAGATCGTGGAGCTCCAAATCTCTAAAAAATCTGAGTATACAAAAAATCAACGACCTTCTCTTCACGATCATGTTTGAAAGCACGCACCTCTACCCACTTTGTCAAGTAATCAGTGCATACTATAATATGCACCTTTCCTTGAGAAGGTGGATCAATAGGTCCTACAAAATCAAGCCCCCACCTCTCAAATGGTTCTAAAACCATTTGATGCTGTAGTGGCATCTCATTTGTATGAGTGGGTTTCCCCATTCTTTGGCATGCATCACAATGCCCGATGTACTTTTTACATCCTTGTGAAGAGATGGCCAATAATATCCTGTCCCTAGGATTTTCCTAAGCGTGCTTTTTATAGAATAGTGTCCACTTGAGGGTTCATCATGACAAGCTCTAAGGATATCATACACTTCATCCTTTCGGATGCACCTACATAACACATGGTTAGGACTGCACTTAAAAAGCATACCCTTAATCCATTCAAAAGAAGAACTCTGTTTGATCAATTATTTTTTTTTGTTTTGAAGTGAAATGTGGAGGAACTTTCCCTGTGACCAAATAATTGGCTATATCTGCAAACCAAGGTGATTGGACTGATATAGCAAATAGTTTTTCATCAGGAAAAGTGTCATCAACTAATTCCCCTTCATCTGTGTTCTGTAACCTGGACAAGAAATTTGCCACAACATTAGCTTTTTCTGGTTTGTTTATTATAGTGATATCAAATTCTTATAGCAACAACAACCAACGAATAATTCTTGCACTTACCATAGGTTTATTCATTAAATACTTAATGGTTGTATGATATGTGTGAATAAATATTTGATAACCTGTGATGTAATGCTTGAATTTGTTGATGGCATATATTACTGCTAGGAATTCCTTCTCAGTGGTTGTATAATTTTTCTCGACTCCTATCAAGTTCTTGCTAATGTTGTAGATGGTATAGTGTTCACCATTGTCAATTTGTCCTAATGCTACTCCAATTGCTTGTATTGGAGGCATCAGTTTGTATGTGAAATGGTAATGTCCAATTAGGTCCTCTGAGCACGGGTGGAGTTATCAATTTCTCTTTCGGAGCTTCAAATGCTTCCCGACACTTTGCAATCCAGGAGAATTCAGAATCTTTAGTCAATAGGGCAAACATAGGATCGGCTATTGTACTAAAGTTGGGAATAAACCTGCGGTAAAAATCAATGTGTCCTAGGAAGCTTCCGACATTAGTCTGAGTTTTAGGAGGAAGGAGATTCTTGATAATTTCCATCTTCTTTGGATCAACTTGGATCCCTTCAGGAGAGATGTGATGACCAAGAACTATCCCTTCATCATCATGAAGCATTTTTCTAGATTCAAGGATAATTGGTATGTTTCACAGTGAGTTAAGACTTTGTCAAGATTTTCCAATGTAAAATCAAAAGTTTGTCCACATACTATGAAATCATCCATGTATATTTCAACACTTTTGGTGGTCAGATCAGCAAAAATTGCTAGGATTGCTCACTGAAAAGTTGTTGGGGCATTACACAAACCAAAAGGTAAAACCCTATAGGCAAATGTTCCCAAAGGACATGTAAAAGTTGTTTTCTTTTGATCTTCAGGTGCAATCTGAATTTGATTATATCCATTAAATCCATCAAGAAAACAAAAGTATATTTTTCCAGCAAGAGTATCTAACACTTGATCTATGAAAGGTAATGGAAAATGGTCTTTGTATGTCACCTTATTCAACTCTCTATAGTCTACACATACTCTCATTTTTTTCATTTTTCTTAGGAACTATAACCAATGGAGAGACCCATTGGCTATCAGAAATTGGGTAAATGAATCTTGCTTCCAGAATTTTTTCAATTTCTTCTTTCACAATATCTCTTCAGGCAGGATTCAATCTCCTCTGGGGTTTTCTAACTGGCTTGACTTCTTCAGTATAGATTTTGTGGGTACATATATCAGGATGAAATCTTGACATATCTTTGTAGTTCCAAGCAAAAGCATGAACATGCTTCTGCAATACAACTATCAAATTTTCTTCCTCTTCCCTAGCAAGCTAGATGTAAATGTTCAAAAATTTGCCTGGCTGGACTTCTATTTGTTTTGTATTTAGAAGGACTAAATTCACTCCTTCATACCTGGTGATTAAGGGACTAATAGGACATTGCTGAGTTGGGAGAAAAGAAACAGTTTCTGTTTTATTGTTGCTTGAGGGAAACATATCTTGTATGGAACAGTGAGAAGGAAAAATTAGATGATGGTGCCATCCATGTGGTAGTGAAACAGAGTTTCCCTATGATAGTACAGATGGTTCATCTTCAAATTTTTGATTCTCCTCATTACTTAACTATTGGATATTTGTTGCTTCCCCTTCTAAACCTTGTTCATGCGAGAACATTCATCAGGATTGTTTCATTTTCTAATTTTTTTGTGTCACTGAGGTCTTCTGTGTGTTCTCTTACTACTAAGGTAGCTAGTGTAGAAATGACCTCTGTTGGTTCTTCCTCTGAGTCAGAAAACCATAACTGACCTAAAAATTTTCTAGATGGTTTTGCAGGAGGATATAAAGAAATCTGTTTCAGATCAATACCATTTGAAATAGTCATATTTTCAGATCTGCAGTCTATGAAGGCTGCTGTAGTTGCAAGCCAAGGTCTTCCCAAAATAATGGGATATCCATGTGCTAAATTTATTGGCTGTAAAACCAAGAAATCTACAAGGAATTCCCAAGAAGAAACTTCTATAGGGACATCTTCAATGATACCTTCAGGTTTTGCAACTGACCTATCAACCATTTCTAAAACTGTAAATGTGGGGCTGAGATGTTTGAGCTGTAATTGTTCCATTTTATCCTTGGTCATGACATTTATTATAGCTCCTAGATATACTAAGACATTTTATATTGGTACTAAACCTATGGTGACCGTGATAACTGGGCTTCCTAGATCACTATACTTTGGAGGTACTAGTTTTCCAGATAAGAGATCAGCTATCTTCCCTTCAACCTGCACAGTTTTGGGAAATGCCTTCTTTTTTCTTCTTGCTCTTTTAATGCACAAATTTTGGACAGTACTATTAATATCTAGTATTTCCTTAATAACTTGCAATAAGGGCAATGATATAGTCAACTTTTTGAGTTATTTGACCAATTTTGACTCAGAATTTTTTGGTATTGCATTGAATCTTTCAAGATATGGAATTATCCTTGGTAATTGTCCTACCTGTGGTTTTGTCTCTTTCTCTATTGTTGGTTGGATTTTCCCTGGTTCCAATGATTCTTCTGTCTCCATTGTTGGTTGGACTTTCTATGGTTCCAATGATTCTTGCTCTTCATTTTCTTTGATTTTATTTGAAACTGGTTTTGGTACAACTTTTCCTGAATGAATTTGGATGTTACTACAATCAAGAACATTAATTTCAACATTTTCTTCAGCTTCAGCCACATAGACATGAGGTGTCTATCTCACACTATTTGGTTTAGTGACTGGTTGAGCTAGCAATTGAGGTTGTTTCACTTGTTGTATATGCTGCTATTTTTCTTGAAAATTTTGATTAGGTGCAGGCAACAAATGCTGAGTTTGACCTTGATTCCTTTGCTGCCTTGGATAGGATTGGTATTGCTGACTCCACTATGGTTGGTTTTGCATCCAATGTGGATTAGTCCGATTTTGATTCTAGGGTGGATTGTTTTGATTCCAGGATGGGTTGTTTTGATTCCATGAGGGGTTGTTTTGATTCGATTCCAGGTGGGTTACTCCAATTTGCTTGTGGCCATTCTTGGGAATTTGTCCATTGAGGATAATTCCAAGGACTTTGGGGTGGTTCTGATTGTCCCCAAGGCATAGTACTAGGATTATGCCCCCAATTTGTAGGAAAACGAGGAGGATTTTGGTATTGAGAGAAATTTCCCCCTTGTTTTAGTCCAATATAGTTGAGTTCCTTAGTCTAATTTTCTAACATAGTTTTGAGTTGTGGTAGCAGGTGGCATTGATCAGTTGAATGCCTTTTTGAACAGATACTACAAATGGTTGAGATAGATGTTTTATTCAAAGGAAATTCCTATAAAGCATGTTTATTTCTACGTCTTGGGCAATAAATTGCAAAAGGTTCTATGTTTTTTTCTTTTGCAGACATTTCCCCTAAAGTAGTTTTTAGGTGCACTAGAATATCTATTTTGAAATTTGCAAGTTCCTCTATCAGGTCCTTCACATCAGTGCCATTTGTGCGGCTTTTTCTTCTTCTCTGATTAGTACGAGAGTAATTCCTACAGAGATCCACAATTTCATCATTACTGAGAGTGGTTACATCCCATTTTCCCATCAAATCCATAACTTCTCTAGATTCATCTTGTAGTCCTCTCAAAAATATGGTTTTACATAATTCTAGTTCTACAAGTCCACATATCCTTTGAACAAAGGAGAACCTATCAAGATAATCTTCCAATGTCTCATCATCTTCCTGCTTGATTTTGAATAACTCATCTTTTCTATTCCTTACATGGCAATATTCCTGATATTTGTCTAAGAATACAGTTTCCATTTGATCTCAGGTTCTTATGAAATTAGGCTCTAAGCTCATGAACCAGCGCAATGCTAAATCCTTGAGTGTTGAGGGAAAATCCTTAAGTTTCTTATTTTCATTTATATAATTATAGGTTTGACACACTACCTTGAATTCAAACAAAAACTGATCAGGATCTTCAGATACAACACCTTGGAAGGTTGGAAGTACTGAAGGTGAAATGGTCTTCATTGAAAAGTTTTGTGTTGGATTCAAACGAATAGGATATTCAAATGTTCTAGAAGGTTGGGGCATATCCTGATCATCTCCTTCATTATGGACATAGCCATGTTGGCCATCTATATTGCCTCCTTCTGCATGGCACAACAAGAAACAAGAATCAGTCTCTCTATCCATAGCAGAGGCAGAATACATTGCAGCAACAACATGCTGTACTCAGATATTATGGATGAGACAAACACTAAAAGATCTTGGTATTCACTTCAAAGAGCCAATTTCAGTTAAATGTGATAACACCAATGCTATAAATATATCAAAGAATCCAGTTATGCATTCTCGAACCAAACATATTGCAATCCGGTATCACTTCTTGAAGGATAAAGTTGTAGAAGGTGAGGTCAAATTGGATTTTGTTCCAACTACAGAGCAAGTAGCAGATATATTCACAAAACCATTGCCTAAGGAAGTTTTTGAGTACCTTCGAAGTAAGTTGGGAGTAGTCACATTTCCAAAGAACTGACTATCAATTAGGATCACATTCTTAGGGGGAGTAATTATGCCTATGTTTATAGTTTTGCTCATATTCATTATTTTTGCTAACTATAACAATGTGTATCTGAGAATGTTGTGCATAGACTCAGGGGGAGTCTGCAGCGACCTTTTGGTATTATTGTCAAAGGGGGAGAAGAATTACAAGAGAGTGCATGAGTGTTGCCAACAATTCCAAAGGGGGAGATTGTTGAGCAAGGTGCAGCAAAAGTATTGTCATTGTTGTCAACACAAATAGGAATTGATGCAGTGGATAGGAATTCAAAGGTTAGTCAGATCAAGTACAGTAAAATTCCAAGAAAACAAAAGTGACCCAGATTCAGAAAATCAAAGAAAAATATAAGTAAGAAAACTGTCGTGATATCGTGACATGTTTTCTATCGGGATATCATGATAGGTTGAGAAGTTAGAAGGCAGAAAGAAAAATGTCACGATTTCACGACATGTCGGAGGAGAGAGAAGGCACAAAGAAAATTGTCGCAATTTCACGACATGGACAAGGAGAGAGAAGGCGCAAAGAAAATTGTCGTGATTTCACGACATGGACGAGGAGAGAGAAGGTGCAAGCAAAATTGTCATGATTTCGTGACATGTTGCAGGCAAAGAATCCAAGTGGAAAAACTATCATGATTTCACGACATTTTGGAAGCAAAGAAGGCAAGCAAGAAAACTATCATGATTTCGTGACATGTTCAAAGAAAAAGTTCAAGGAACAAAAGTGTAGTGATTTCGCTACATGTTGGATTTTCGTGGGCCGAAGCAAAGTTGGAAGTGCAAGGAACAGAAGTGTAGCGATTTCGCTACATGTTGGATTTTCAGAGGCCAAAGCAAAAGAAAGTGCAAAGGGAAAAAGGTGTAGCAATTTCGCTACATGTTGGATTTTCAGAGGCCGAAGCAAAAGAAAGTGCAAAGGGAAAAAGGTGTAGCAATTTCGCTACATGTTGGATTTTTGGAGGCCGAAGCAAAAGAAAGTGCAAAGGGAAAAAGGTGTAGCGATTTTGCTACATGTTGGATTTTCGGAGGCCGAAGCAAAAGAAAGTGCAAAGGGAAAAAGGTGTAGCGATTTCGCTACATGTTGGATTTTCGGAGGCCGAAGCAAAAGAAAGTGCAAAGGGAAAAAGGTGTAGCGATTTTGCTACATGTTGGATTTTCGGAGGCCAAAGCAAAAGAAAGTGCAAAGGGAAAAAGGTGTAGCGATTTCGCTACATGTTGGATTTTCGCGGGCGAAAGGCAAAGAAAAGCGCTAAGGCAAAAAGATGTTGCAATTTCGCGACATGGTCCGATTTCGTTGAGACTTGCGAAGTAGAGTGTACGACAACGAAAAGTGTCACGATTTCATGACATGTTCCATTTTCACTGGCCAAAGACAGAAAAGGCACAAGGCAACGAAAGTGTTGCGAATTCGTGACATGTTCCATTTTCGCGGGCAGAAGGAAGAAAAGGCACAAGGAAGAGAGATATGTTGTGATTTCATGACATGTTCCGTTTTCACGAGCGAAAGGCAGAAAAGGCACAAGGCAGCGAAGATGTCGCGATTTCGTGACATGTTCCGTTTTCGTGGGTAGAAGGCAAAAAAGGCACAAGGCAGCGAAGATGTCGCGATTTCGTGACATGTCTGGTTTTTGCTAGAGCAAGCCAAGAAGAGTAGCGAGAGGGTGAATGCGTCACGATTTTGTGACATGTCTGGTTTTTGTAGTTGCAAGCGAAGAAGAGAACAAGGAGGCGGAGAATGTCACGATATCGCGACATGTCTTGTTTTCACAGGTAAAAGGCGAAGAAGGGCAGAAAGAGATAGAAGTGTCACAATTTCGCAACAAGTCGCAATAGCATGTTAAACAGGCTATTAACTGGAACAGAATGACAGTTAAAGGGGCAGTTGTAGAAGAAAAACATGCAGCCAATTTTAGAAGAGTCAACTGGAGTAAAAGCGACAGTTACAGGTGCAATTTCAGTTAGAATTCATGTAGCTTTTTAAAGAACAGTCGTAGAAGGAGAAATCGAACAGTTGCATAAATAGAGTCGTAACATGCATAGTGTTTGACAAAAGGCCTACTCTATATTAGACAAAAGCAGTTACAGTTAGAAAGTGATACAATTGACAAGTGGCGCATGAGAAATATTAAAAGCAGTTAAAGTTGACAAGTGGCGAAAGAGATCTTTTAAAAATAAATAGTTACGGGTTGCATGCAAATTTATGAAAGCTAAAAATAGAGACTTTCATGCTATAAAAACAGGTCTACATGAAGAATATTGCTGTTGCTGCAATCATGAAAAGTGCTGTCGTAAGAGGGTGAAAAGTGTTTTAAGAGAGCAACAAGTTGAGCAGTGAGTAATTACTGTGTTTTAAATTGGAGACCAGTCAGGGTCTTGTAATAGTGAAGGCATTTTTATGTCATTGATTTAACTTTTCTGTGATTCAAGTTGGTGCTTGGATAGGGGTTGGTGCTCCTTTACGTAGGTGCGGATAAATCGGGGGTTGGTGCTCCTTCCGGTGGGTCGTTGGTAAGCAGATTGTAAAATTGGTGTTTTACAAAGGCTGGATTTGGACCGTAGTCCAAGCAGTCATTCTTGAGGAGTAGCCAAATTGGTGAACCTCATTACATTGTGTGTTGTGGTGTGCTCTCTTGTGTTTACTGCTTTATTTGTTTTCAGTTCTCTTTGCTTCAGTTTTAAGAATTGCAAATCAGAATTTTTAGCTACACTAATTCACCCCCCCCTCTCAGTGTCATTGTGAGAATATCATATATTTATGTGATAAAAGAAATATTGAAAGTGATTGAGATTTTATGAGTGTGAAGCATATTGAGTCTCTAACAATTCTCTATATGTTTCTAAAAGGAGTGATTGAAAGTAATTGAGCATTGTGGTGAATCTGAAGCATATTGAGTCTCTAATAATTCTCAATATGTTTCTAAAAGAGTGATTGCAAGTAATTGAGCATTGTGGTGAATGTGAAGCATATTGATTCTCTAAAAATTCTCTTTATGTTTCTATGAGATTGGACAAGTTCTATTGTGGACTTGTTGAGCAGATTTAAGGTAAGTATTTAAGAAGACTTGTGGATAGATTTGTGTGAGCTTTTGTGGAAGCTTACAATATAGATTGAGAGCAAATTTGGATAAGTTCTAGTGAGGACTTATGGAGAATATTTTACAAGTTCTAGTGAGGACTTGTTGAGTAGATTTGGACAAGTTCTAGAGAGGACTTATGGACAAATAAGTGTGAGCTTTTATGGAAGCTTACAAGGTAGATTTGAGATAAGTCTTTGAGAAGACTTGAGAGCATATTTGATTGATTTATTTGTTCAAACATTGACTTAAGGTTTGGGGTAGATCCAACAAAGTTGATTTGTAATTGAGTCAAGCTTTGTGTTAAGGCTTGAGGACATATATTGAGGATAAATTTATGCTAGATCGAAGGACTATATTTAGTGCAAATTAGAGGATAGATTTTGGTGTAAATTTGAGGATAGGTTTGTGCCAGACCAGAGATAGATATTAAGCATATTTGTGCTAGACCGAAGGACTATGTTTAGTATAAATTTGAGATATATATTTGAATGTGATAGAGTATAGAGAATGACAATATCCAATGGATAGAGATCTATTAGCCAGGGTAGTGAGGAAAAGTGTCTTCAGTGGATAGAGATCCATCAACTAGAGCAGTGGGCGTAGCAATTCTTCTAGAAGATCACCAGTCAGAGCTAAGGAGAAAGGATTTCTCCTATGGATAGAGATCCATGAACTTGATTAGAGTATTGGTGTCTCCTTTAGATAGAGATCCATAAACATTGTAATAGGGAAAGGATTCCCAAGAGATTGATTGAGAAAATTTTAGTGAAATATTTTCTTCGTGGAGTAGCCCACATTGGGTGAACCACATTAAATTGGTGTCTCTATTGTGTGTGGTGATTTATGCATTGATTTAACTACTGCTATTGATATTGATATCTATAGATTGCATAATATTGATTGGAAAATAAAAGTAAAAAGTGGTCTTATATTGTTCACCCCCCTATGAGTATAAGCTTGTGTTCTTTTATTGGTATTCGAGTGGGTTTCTTCGAAATATTTTTACATCTTGAAGAAAAAGCTTTCAAGAACATAATGAATTCTAATAATGTGTCCTTAGATAATTCAATACCAATATTTTATGGAAGTGATTATATATTTTGGAGTATTAGAATGAAGATTCAGTTGATGGCACTTGGCAATGAGATTTGGGAAGCAGTTAAAAATGGATACATACCACC
Organism: Wollemia nobilis; assembly: GCA_028583015.1. NCBI lineage: Eukaryota > Viridiplantae > Streptophyta > Pinopsida > Araucariales > Araucariaceae > Wollemia > Wollemia nobilis. The sequence continues at coordinate 4,025,073 of JAQPPZ010001679.1, read as the reverse complement.
AGTTGATCCACCTATAGATAAGTAAGGTAAGCTTCTACAACATTATAACCCAAAAGCAATGAATGCTATTTTTAGAGGTTTGCATAGAACAAAATCAATAAAATTTATGCATTGTAAATATGCAAAAAGAATTTGGGATAAGTTGCAAAGCATATAAGAAGGAGATAAAAGTATCAAAAAGGTAAAGATATGAAATCTCAAAGGGCAATTTGAATAATTAAGAATGAAGGATGAGGAAATGTAGCACCCTAAAAATGACCCATTTGCATAAAAAGACAAAATAATGAAAAATAATAATTGTTGCATTTATGTGCCTCAAAAATTGTGCTCAATGGTAGAGATCGTACTACGACCAGCAGGATCGGTGGATGATCAGCAAAATTGTAGAATGATTCCTGCCATCCAATTTCTATGATCGGCGTACGATATTGCAGATCGTAATATGATCTTGCTCAAAAATAGAAAAATCAAACTTAGAAAATGACCAGTTTAGCTTAACATCTTTTATCCCTGTCTGCGTAACTACACGTGAAACCCGGGATCGGATTTATCCGATTTTGCTTAGTTGGGAAGAGGTTGTAACAAAATGATCTCCTCCCCCTATTTTGGTTAGTCCTCCCTACCTATTTAATCAGGCTCAAATCATTCAAATTCTCCCCTGGCATTCCAAGATACTCTCGCTTAAATTTTACATTTTTTTGTTCCTAGTTTTCTCGCTATAATTTGTAGGATCGGAGACTATCGTTGCAGATCGGTTGATGGTGTTGTAGATCAAAACTGTGGTCGTATGATGATATCATTGGTTTGGTGTACGATACTTCTATAGAATGCTATGATATCGCCTACAATCTGCTTGGGGGCAACCCTGAGTTTTGGTTTGCATTTCTGATGTTTGTTTAAGCAGATTTCTATTTCATTTAGCACTATTCCTCATATAAGCATTAAGTCTATTCATAGGCATTACTGGTGTTCACCTAATTTCATGTAGTTGCATATAATTTCATATTTTATAGCTATAAAACTTTCATTTCATCAATTTATATCACTAATATTATCTGAAGCACTTCATTACATCTTAAATCATTAGTAGAACACATTATTCTTGTTTTATGTTCTCTACCTGGGAATCTGTTGGTTTCTACCAAAATCAAAATAGTAGGTTCCTGATCGAAATATGATATCATAGATCGTATACGATCTTGCAAAATCGTAGTACGATATTGGCCTACAGCATACGATCATAACTACATACAAATTTTAGATGCTTCATCAGACATCCGGATATAGGTAAGAGTGTGAAATCACTTTTTAAGCATTGCATTAATTTTTTTTACATTCTATTTTCTGTATTCTTTTGTCTACATTTGAAGTTAAAAGTGCATGTAGCTTAGTTTAGTTTGCATATTGGCCAAACTTAGGTACGTGTGATTTGAATAAAAAGAAACCATTAAAACAAATCCCAAAACCTAGGCTCAAAAACAGCCATAAATGTTTCCTGGTGAACCCAAAACCCATTCATCAAAAAATCACCATATATAGAAGGTACGATTAAGTACCTCTCTTTTGAGGTGTAGACCACTCATTCTCCCATTCCCCTCTAAGGTGCGGATCCATCAACCTTGAGGAAAGGAGTGCGAGAATTTTTGGGCTACATTCTTTGGTGAACCCGATGTGAAACATAGGCATTTCTTCTGATATTCTAAATAGTTACAAAAAAAAAACAAAAAAACAAACCAAAAACATTAGTCAAATTTCATAATTTTGCATGCCATAGATGGTAGATTATAACATAAGGAGAGTCGTTCGTATTAATGTTAGTACAGTACTAGCAAACCAAGAATTTTCTTCATTAGGTAGTGTGCCGTACTCTGAGATTTGGAGAAGGTTAGAGATTATAAGAGCTAAAGAACCCGAACTTGAGAAAATCATAAGGTTCAATTTATCTAGAATCCTGGATCTTGATAGTGCACCTTTCTACTTTGACCTTCAAAGAGCCTGTGATAGGTGGCTAGCAGACAAAAGAGCTGTGATTTCTCCAAGTCTTTATTCCTTTGAAGATTATCTTGAGAATGCAATAGTAGTACATAAGTTTTTATCACAAGTGGAAAATCAAGAAATTGTTTTAGACGATAAGAGAAGATTTAACAGGGTTCCTAGAGTTATGCTTTATCGAGAATACTATCATGAATTACACTTTTATACATCAAATTGTGAAGTTGATTGCATTACTATAGCACATTTCATAAAATTCCTAAAAGCCAACTTCCTATTTGAATAAGAACACTACCTGTCACCAGATCAATTGGAACTTGTTAATGATATCTATAGGCTTTTTCAAGAAACTTGAAATATAACATTTATAATATTATAGTTGTGTTTATTTTGTTATTTGCAATCTAAAAACTACAAAAAAAAACCTAAAAACAATCATATTATATTATTTTTCTAGTTAGGTATATATATATAACATATATACCCCAAAATTTTAGCACATATATATATATATATATCTACAAAAACAAATTATTCTAAAAACAAAATGCCTATATTAAGAAGTGGTAAACAAGTAGATAATGATAATATGGGAGAACAAGAACAAGATGATATTGAAGATAGAGCACTTGATGGAGAGGATATACTATCAGAAGATGAAGGTGATAATGGGGAAAATGAAGTAGAAGATCCTAATGAACCTAAATTAGATGAAAAGGGACATGTTCAATTTGAGACTCTTGCAAATTTTACTCAATTCATAAAAGATCACATAGGTGAATTTAGCCAAGCAGTACATATGGATAATTCAGGAGAAGGTTCTATGGAAGCAACCTTAGCATCCACTTTTCGAATCCATACAAACCCATTACCTTACATGCCTTCAACAGACCCAGATGATAATCAAGCAGGACCATCTAATCCAAATATGATACCTTTAAATCAAAATGCTCAAAAATCAATGGCACAATCATCCAAAATTGTTGCTAGCAACCCAAAAGCAAATCTAAAAAAACAAAAACAACCATTCACATCCATGTTCACTCAAGCTCTTAATCAACAAATGGCAAATCAACAAAAGGTTAAACAAGTACAAAATACCAACTACCAACAAATTCAACAAAATGTAGTTCCTACAAACACTTTACATAATAGTGTTTCAGTTGGAAATCTTCACACAACAACACCAACTTATTATCAAAGACACAATAATATGGTGCAACAAAATCAGTTTGGTGGACAACAACAGGGACTTGAAGCTATGGTTAAGCAGTTAGCTTCTCGTCTAGACCAGATGGATCCTTACCGTCCCTCGTATAGTTACCGAGAGATGTGTAGTCAACCTTTGGATCCTGTAGTTGTAGCGCAACCTTATCCTAAGCATTTCCCCATGCCTATCCTCCCGATATATAAAGGAACTGAAGATCCTATAGAGCATCTTCGTATGTTTAGAATGACATGTCATGATGTTTCTCATGATGATTTGTTGTTGCTAAAGATGTTCCCTAAAAGTCTGGGAGGTATGGCCCTAGAGTGGTATTATCAATTACCCAATAACTCTTTAAGGAATTTTGAGGAAACAACAGAGATGTTTGTCCATCAATTTAGTGCCTATATAGAAAGGCATGTGACCATTAAAGATTTATACAACCTGAAACAAGGGAAAGATGAAAGTTTTATAGAATTCTTGGCTAAATGGAGATAAATTTTGGGAAAATTACACTTTGCATTACCTCATCATGAAATGTTGGACATATTTATAGGTAATTTGCAAGAACAATTATCTTATGAACTTTCTACTACTACAGTAACCACCTTCGATCAAGCCATTGATTTAGCAAGAAGGGTAGAAGATGCCCTTATTAGGAGAGGTCAATTTAAGAAGAAATATGAAGATAAAACTTCTAAGAATCAATACAAAAACAAACAAGTAGTAGGTGATGGAGTTACTGACAGTAGAAACAACTCAAATGTTAATCTTGCGAAAGTTGTGAAGAAATTTGTATTGAAAGTTCTTGATAAACCACCAAGAGAATTTACAAGATTAAATCAGCCTTTAACTATGATTTTACCTCAACTATTGGAACAAGGTTTGATATGGTTGCCTGAAATAAGACAACCTGATACAACTGTAGCTGGATTTAGAGCTGATTTACATTGTAACTTCCATAGAGTTGATGGTCATTCAACAAACTCATGTAAAATATTGAAACACATGATACAAGATCTAATTGACAATGGAAAAATGGAAGTAGAAAAATTCCCACCAAAATATGCTCAAAATAATACACAAAAATCTCAAAATCAAAACGCAAATCAGAATTTGGACATCTTCCAACACCCTTTACCAAAGCATGGTAAAGAAGTTGTAAATCAGGTAGAACATCATAATGTTCCCCATCCAACTCGATATGTGGGAACTATTAGTAGTTTTCTACCACATCAAGACTTGCCAAAAACATATGTAACTACTGAATCCTTAGTCACTATTAGACCTCTAAAAATTTATCAAAACACACCTTTAGAAAGTGACACGAAAAGTGAAATAGGAAGTGAATTAGAGATTGCTTCAAATAGTTCTGAGTATGAATCAGATCAAGTCACACCTATTACAGATTTATTTGTTCCAGAAGAACCATTTCCAAGAAGAATAACTACTAGACCATCATCTCAACAATGGCTTTCAAATGAGCAAGCAAAAAATGCTAGACCCCATTTTGGTAATCCACGACATAGCAACATTGTAGGTACCATCGGAGTTGTTACAAGACAACAAGCACAAAACCAAAATTCTCAAGATCAAAGTCAAAATGAGAAGACAAATCCATTTGTATTAAAAGCTCCTACTAAAGCAAATAATGTAACAAGTTCACAACAAAGATCTCCATATGATATTAATGAACAATTAGCTACTATCACAACAAGAATATCTCTTTTGGATCTCTTAAGGACTTCCTCCATACATAGGGAAGAATTGATGAGAACTTTGAGCAAGATGATGGTACCTGAAGATATTGAACCAAATGTTGTAGTAAATGTTGTAACTTTGGATGAAACAAACTTTATAGATTTTCGTGATAAAGATATCCCTCCTCAAAGTTTGTATGGAGATAACCCTTTGTACATTACAACATTGATTGGAGATGTAGGAGTTAAGAGAGTCTTAATTGATAATGGATCATCATTAAATATATGCACATATGATTTCTTTCAAAGGTTTGGATTTAAGAAAGAAGATATGAAAAAGACTGAAATGATCATTAAAGCATTTAATGATGAAACTCAAGAAACATGTGGAGTTATGAAGATCCCATTGCAAGTTGGTCCAAGGATTTTGGATACGACTGTGTTTGTTGTACCATGTTTTGCATCGTACAACATTCTTCTAGGTCGACCTTGGATCAATGCAATGAGAGCAGTACCTTCCACATTACATCAATGTGTTAAATTTGAATTTAAAAATCAATTAGTCACCATTCATGGTGATCCTAGACCATTTGATATGTGTGTTGTGGCAGAACCTGTAGGGGTTCCATTTTGTCCTGCTATGTCTGTTGTTCATCCTAGTCCATCTTCATCATCAAAACCTTCTAAATCTAAATCACCTCCTAAATCAACATCATTAAAAACATATTCTAAATCATCAACATCAACAAATTCTACATCATTATCATCATCACCTTCTGAAACTATACCTAATCCATTTCCTAAATCTATAGTAATAGAGTCACCTCCCGAGTCTACAGTGTTTAAATTTACAGCATCTAAAGAACCAGCTAAGGAGGATAATCCATCTACTTCATATGCCATTTCAGATGAAGTATTACCGGATTTATCTTCAGTGCTTGCAACTACAGAAGAAGTTAATTTTGCTACTCAAGATTCTTTGGTACTATCTAAGTTACCACCATCTCCCCGAACATTAGGCTTACCAAAGAAAGGGAGCATTTGTCATATTGGGAGTTGTGAATTTGTGTATGCAGGATATGATTGGGGAAAATTTTTAGTTATGCAGATTACAATTGATCAAGATGGATTTGCTAAATGCTATTTCTCTAATGGATATGTAAAATCAAAACCAATGATGTGTAATATGGGTTATAGAGGTAAAGGTTTAGGACCTCATGAAAATGGAATAAAAGAACCCTTGGAGGTCGAAGAGTGGCCTGCCCGATGTGGTCTTGGTTATATTCCTACAAAAATAGAACCATTCCCATATAAATATGATGACCATATTATAACATATCAAGAGTATATGGAACAAAAAGAACTTTTTAAAATGATACATACTTGTAATATGTTGACTATGGTTTATCCAAAAATGATTGCTTCTTTGGATGAATGTTTAGAGGGGGATATTTGTCATGATATATCTCTTGATGAAGTTCTAAGAAATAATTTTTTCTTTGATGGATCAATGCCATGTGTAGCTCACATAGAAGCTACTACTCCCCAAGAAGAATTAGCTAAATGTACGTTCGAAGAATTACAAGAAATGGGGGTATCACCCGCACCTCCCAACTTTGAAAGAGAGCTGAATATTGTTGTAGAAAATTTCATAAAAATCAACATTGGAATAGAAGAGAATCATCGAGGGAGAAAAAAAAATAAATATATTTTTAAATAATATGACTTGGACATACATAGATATGCCAGGCCTAGATCCTTCTGTAGTTGTGCACCATCTAGTAGTGCGCCCCGATGCTAAACCTGTAAAGCAAAAACTTAGAAAAATGCATCCTAAAGTAGCACTACTAGTTAAAAGTGAATTAGAGAAGCTTTTGAATGTAAATTTTATACAAGCTATTGACTATGTTGAGTGGATATCAAATGTTGTTCCAGTAACTAAGAAAGAAGCTACTAAAATTAGGGTCTGCATAGATTTTAGAGATATTAATGTTGCATGCCCTAAAGATGACTTTCCTCTCCCTAATATGGATCAAATCATAGATTTTATAGTTGGGAGTGGGATGTTGTCCCTTATGGATGGTTTTTTAGGATACAACCAAATTAGAATAGCTCCTGAAGACCAAGCTAAAACAACTTTTATTACACCTTGGGGGACTTTTTGTTGGAAAGTCATGCCCTTTGGTTTAAAGAATGTTGGAGCAACTTATCAAAGAGCTATGACATATATTTTTCATGATATGATGTATGATATTTTGCATGATTATGTGGATGACATTATAGCTCGCTCAACTAAAGAAGATGATCACATTAATGATTTAAGAAAAGTGTTTGACAGATTAAGAGAATATCTGATACGTTTAAACCCAGACAAATGTATATTTGGAGTAAAATCTAGAAAATTATTAGGAGTTATTGTTTCTATGTGAGGCATCAAGATAGATCCTTTAAATATTAAGGCTATCCATGATATGCCACCTCCTAAAAACATATCAGAATTAAGAAGCTTACAAGGAAAATTACAAGCTATTCGTCGCTTCATTGATAAATTGGCAGATAGAACATAACCTTTTCTTAAATTGCTCAAGAAAAATATTTCTTTTCAATGGGATAAGGAATTTCAAGAAGCTTTTGATAGCATTAAACAATATCTTCTCAACCCTCCAGTGCTTGTTCCACCTAGACCAGATTGTCCTTTCATTTTATATATTTCTGCTTCGAAACTTGCACTTGGAGCTATGTTGGCTCAAATTGATGATGAAAAGAAAGAACGAGCCACATACTACATAAGTAGAACTTTAATAAGTTATGAAACAAGATATACTCCATTAGAAAAACTTTGTTTAGCAGTTGTGTTTTCTACACAAAAATTGCATCATTATATGCTTAGTCAGAAAACATATGTCATTGCTAAATCTGATCCATTGAGGTACTTGATGAGTAGACCATACTTATCAGGATGCACATCTAAGTGGGTTCTTGCTCTTAGTGAGTTTGAACTCGCATTTATCGGCCAAAAATCCATAAAATGCCAAGTTATAGCTGATCAGTTAGTTGTTGCACCTTTAGAGTCTACTCACCCCATGAATATTGAATTTCTAGATGAGTGCCTTTATTTAGAAGAAGATCATTCTGAAACTTGGACATTGTTTTTTGATGGAGCTAGATGTATGAGTGGTGTAGGTGCTGGTATTATATTAATATCTCCTCAAAAGCACCTAATACCTTTATATTTTAAATTACAGTTTGCTTGTACTAATAACACTATAGAATATGAGGCTCTAATCCTTGGATTACGAGCCGCTTTAGCTTTAAAGATTAAAGTTTTATTAGTTTTTGGAGATTCTCAACTCGTGATAAATCAAATCAATGAATTTTATCAAACACGAGATGAGAAAATTCATCCTTATAAAGAGTATGTGCTTAAGCTTATTTCATTGTTTGAAAATGTGACTTTAGAAGCCATTCCTAGAACTAGCAACCGTGTTGTCGATGCTATGGTTGTGGCTGCCTCCTTGTTGCCTTTGGAGTTGGATGATGAATATGCTACTATCATTATCCAAAAACTCCAAGAACCCACTTCCTCTAAATCCTTCTTAGAGCCATTGGATGTATTTTTTATTAATGAGATCACCCTAGAACCTTGGTACATAGATATCTTTAACTTTTTGTAGAATGGGACTTTCCCTGAAGGATTAGATAGAAACCAATGTAGGCTACTACGTAAGTGAGTTGTCCACTTCGTAATTGTTGGTAATACCCTATATAGAAGATCCTTTGAAGGTATCTTGTTAAGATGTCTAAACCTAGAAGAATCTAAGAAAGCCTTAAGTGAAGCCCATGATGGATCCTATGGAGGTCACTTTAGTGGAAGTGCCATTGCTAAAAAGCTCCTTAGAATGGGCTATTTTTGGCCTTCCATGGAAAAATATGCTAATGATTATGTGCATCATTGTGACAAGTGTCAAAGACATGCTGACCTTGTCCATGCTCCTGCTCAGGAACTCCAAACCATAGCCTCTCCTTGGCCCTTCTCTAAATGGGGTTTAGACATTATTGGTAAAATCAATCCTATCTCATCTGATGGTCATAAATTTATAATAACTGCAACATAATATTTTACAAAGTGGGTTGAAGCTATGCCTTTAGCTTCTTGCACAGGAGTTCAAGTTTCTAAATTTATTTTCAATCAAATCATTTGCAGATTTGGAATTCCATCTAATCTCATTTCAGACAATGGTACATGTTTTAAGAACAAAGATGTTAAAAAATTATGTCAAAAATATAAAATTCAACATAGATGGTCTACTCCTTACTATCCACAAGGAAACGGCCAAGCTGAAGCATCTAATAAAACATTGATCAAAATCCTAAAAATATTAGTTAATAAAACAGGTCGTGATTGGCATATACAATTATATCCCACCTTGTGGGCTTATCGAACTAGTGTTCGTACTCCTACAGGTGCTTCACCTTTTGTCTTGGTCTATGGTGCTGAAGCAATTTTTCCATTTGAGTTAGAAGTTCCTTCTTTAGCTCTTCTACTTCAAGATGCCGAAGTAGGAGATGAATATCGTGCTGGCAGATTAAGTCAGTTGGAACTTCTAGATGAAAAGTGCATCCATGCTTTAGAGCATCTTCGCGCCTACCAAGACAAACTTAAAAGATCATATTCAAAGAAAGTTCATAATCGATCTTTTGAAATTGGTGATCTAGTCTTAAAAGAAAATAAAAAAAATACTAATGCAAGAAAAGACCTTAAAGGAAAATTCTAGCCTAATTGGCTTGGACCATTTATCATCACTGCCAAATTTGGATCAGGTGCATACATATTGGCTACCTTGGATGGAAAAGATCTCAAGGAACCCATGAATATTATGCATCTAAAAAGATATTATGCATAAAGCCAAAAGTCTTATCATTGTACATAGTTGTAAATAGTTTTTCTTATGTATTTCAATATACCTTCAAAAATAACCAAAAAAATTACAAAATCTAAAATCTACAAAAATATTTCAAAGCATTATTAGATCATTATCTCTGCATCTATTATCTACTAAGATTGCAAGTTATATTTTCATTTACTTCAGATTAATTCAAAGGTTATCTTGAACCATGCACTAAAAATCACATATTTAATAAGTTTTGGATTTCGTTATTTTGATTATAAATCTCTCTTGTACCAAAGAACACTATTACTTCATTAAATAATTTTGAGTATTGTGAATGATTTTGCTACTTCTTGAACCAAGAACACATTTTTACATATTAAAATGATTTGTTGCAAATTCGATAAAGTGATACTACTTAGTAAATCCTAATACCTTAAGTGAAAAAGTTTCCTTGCTATCCTATCATGTGCATGGTCTAGAATACTGAGAAATTGGCAAAAGGACAAGCTCCTCCCTACCCGAATAAAATCCCTTGCTCTACGCCTAATCTGAGCAAGTATCCCAGAAAAGAAAAAAGAAAAAGAAAAGAAAAGAAAAGAAAAGAAAAACAAGAAAAATGTTCCAAAGCAATAAAATCCCCTTGTCCAAAAATGAACAAGAAACCCCTATCCTATAAATGTGAAGAAAAGAAGGGAGTATTGAACTTGAATCCCTAGAATTTCTCAGTTATTCAAAAACCATGAGGTAAACCCCATAACAGGTGATTTGTGCCCAACTTGCTTGACATTGGGTAATTCCTTCTCACATGGCGATATGTCTGTCACATTAGTAATTTTTCTTTTGTATAGACCAATGTCCGCATTTGGATTAGCTAGCTTTTGGTAGTTTGATTTACATAGTAGTTCAGTACCAAAGCATGCACAAAATCATGGTCAAATGAACATTTCACTCGCACACACATTGGTTCATTCAAAGTTTGCTTTATCATTAACGTACTCAAAATCGGTAAATTAACCTTACAAAGCACACACATTTTTTACTTGAGAGATTTTGTATCATTATGACAATCAAAACAAATAATGAACTCACTTTTCACACACTGGTTCTAGATAAATTTGAATTTGTCTTAGAAATAAGTCAAAATATTTCTTTGGAATTTTGTTAGATAATCAATTTCAATTCTTTGCACTAATTCCTACAAATTATTTTATCATCATGACATAATAATTTATTTCAACTATATCTATTACAAAATCAAAATTTATATCATCCTGCATTTCATTTTGATTTTCGCGATGATGGTATAGTTCCTAAGTAATTATTTCTCTTTAAATTTCACACTTAGGAATTTTATGCCTAGCGCAAGTCATCTTTCTAATTTTTCATGCCCAACAATGATTTCATAAAACTATTATAAAAATATTTTGAATATGTGACATAATGATCTATCTATAGACACCAAAATCAGGTAAATCGGATAGGACTACCAGTGCACCAAATGCATCATCCTATCGACATCATATGACCTCACCAGGGGTAGTTTATAGGGTCAGAAGGCATCCTAGGATAGTTTTGGGAAGGTCTCCATCAGTTTTGGGAGCCTTAGAGGCCATGGTTTATGACCATACCTACCAGGGACGGTCATGATTAGGGTTAGCATTTGTGGCCACTCTTACCTGAAATGGTCAGATATGACTATCCCAGGCAGGACGACCCCCAAACCCACCTGTAAAAAAGTAGGTGGGATCCATATTGGCAATAAAATCTTGCCAATATCAACCCCAATTAGTGCCAATGTTGATTGGGAGTAGCCTGTCACAATTTGGGATGCCTAATGGGTTGCCCAAATGGGGAAACCTTCCCAAACCCATCCAGGGCAACCTTGGCCAAGTGGCAAGGGTTGCCCTGGATGGGCAACATGCCATTTTGGACATTAGGGCTCCAATTACCTATAAATTTGAGCCTTACCTCAACCAAAAATAGGAGAATGGAATGCAATTTTGGAGCAACAAAGTGCTACTAGAGAGAACCGGTGTTACTTACCTCACCCCTTTTTACAAACTTTATGCCCCTTTACCTTTGAATCCCTCTTCCCTCGTGAAGGTGATTTGAAGGATTACAAAATATACTGACATGATTACAAAACTGGTCTACTCTAGAACAAATACAAACCCCATTTTCCTAAAAACCTAATTAGTAAGCTCTAGAACTGATCCAATAGGGATTGGTGGCCATTTTTGAAGCGGACCTGCTGACCATCCCAGGCAGGAGCAGTCAATAGTCATGACCATCCCTAACTATTATAGCACAAAATATGTAGGGATTTTGCCATAGATTCCACCATAGGAGTCTTCAATAGGTCTTCCACTAACCCCTATCCAAATTTAAGCTGATTTGGAGTTGATTTTGCAAGGTAAATGATTGTTTGAACGTTGTAGGGTGAGGTGGACCACCATTAAGGCCTCCGTCATCTTTCACCTAGTTTGGTGCCTAAACGACCTCAAAATGATTTAAAACTTGGCTAGAGTAATATTATAACATAGATCTATCTATTGTATGCATTTTTATATGTTTTTATAGCTTAGATTGCTTTCGTTTTATTTGATTTCAATGGATGTATGTTGTTTTCCATTATAATATCTATGCTATTAACCCCCTTTCAAGCTCCCATGTGTGTAGATTGTAGGATTGAACAAACTAGGAGCTAGAGGTATAGGAATCAACCTCAACATAGCTTCTTCATGGGAAGAGGAGTCAACCATTGGATGCACCAACATCAATTTACCACCGAGGGATAGGATCCCTTAGTACCATCATTTTCATTATTTGTATGGTTGATGTATCACCAGTTTTAAGCCTCCATTAATGGAGTGCATCTTGTAATCGAAGTTCTAAAAATAAAATTAATAAAAGACATCTTATTTCATTTCATTTGGTTATCAGATTTGTCTTTTGTTGCTTTCTAGCTTAGTTTCATTATATGCACTCTTTTTGGCCTATAAGGCCCTTAGCTTAAATCTACTGTTTGAAGGCCATACAAACATAAGTAGAGGTGTATCCATTGATTTTCAACTTATACAGTGGTGTTCACAATGGTAGGAACCTTATATTCCTTGTTGTTTTCACTTTTTGTAAAGGTTTAACTCACTTTTCCCATTTTTGTGTTGCAGGTCAGAGCTGTTCCTGCTGAAAATGACCCCTAATTGTGACCATCCCTGCCTGGGATGACCCCAAAATTGACCAATATGTGACCGTACCTACCTATGATGGCCTCAAAACTAGGAGGTTCTGTAGAAAAAATAGAGAACCAACAGGTCCAGGTCTATTCAATTTTTTGTTTTCTATCAATTTATGCAAATTTTCTGTCAAATTCCAGCAAGTTTGAATTTTTTTTCATCTTCCTGAGTGCCTAGAAATGTTAGTTGCTTTCCAAAATGTAATTAAAATCACAATTTCTAAATTTGGAAAAACAAATGCAGTCCTTCCTTTCTTGCTATTTCATGGCTGATTGAATAAAAGTTGCATAATTCACCTCCAAGAGGTCGAATTCATTTAGGGCTAGTATAAATTTGATTATATTTTATGCTACTAACCTCTTTTTGAACATAAAACATTTTTACATGCATTAGTGAAATATCATGTGCTTGCTTCTTTGCTTATATTTCAAAGTTATAAAAAGAACAACACACACCACTTAGTGTAAGAAACATTGGTGAGTTGGAATTCATCCCCAACCACTGATAGATTTCAATGATAGTGGGTTTCATCTCCATCCATTGACTCAAATCCCCTCAAACCTTGGTTACAAAGACCGTCGGGCCCGAGATATTTTCGTACCCCAAAAAATTTGCATATACTCTTCCTTAAAGGAGGTATGACATTGACTGGGGTAAAATGGGTGAGGTACTAGCAGGACCAGTGCCCCTTGTATGTGTGTGGAATTTCATTGCCACATACAGGAGATTTACGTGACCAAAATTTCACTACCGGTTGTCGAGCTATGGGTATATTGGTGAAAGCCTCTTAAAATTTGAGTATTACATCAACTATCAAAAACACGATAAGAGTTATCTTACAAATACAACACATCTTGAAACTCACAAAATAGTTTAGGATTCACATAAAACTTGTAATTCAAATAATCATCTTCTTGTTGTGTGTTCCTATTGTTTGTTTGTTTCTAATTCATAAAAATTGTAAAAGAACATAATCACATAGTTGATAGAGTTTTAGATATGGTCATCACTCATAGCCAAGCCCATTCACGAGTGGAAGTTACAAGGAGTAGACAGGAAGACATTCAACATCTTTGGTATGGCCCTAAGGAGATGCTCATTCCTCCTCGGAGACCATCTACTCATCCTAGTCATCCTCTAGTGAGTAGTTTGGGACCTAGTCCACAAGGGACCCCTCATAGGGGCAACCCTATAGGTGAAAGTCCTAACATAGGTAACCCTATCCATAATCATCGATTGGTTGATGAATGGATGGTTAGTCCTATTGAGACTAGGCATAGACATAGGCCTAACTAGTGAGGGACCTCTATATGGGATACCCCAACTAGTGAAGGCTCAAAATCAGGGATTTATCTCCCTAATAGAGATCACATACATGCCTCATATTTTGGAGAGAGGGTGCACCATGATGCATCCACAGATAGAGTGATCCCACGCATTCATGTGCCAGCAAGATTAGCTCCACAGTCTATAGTGAGGGAGCAATCCCCACCATCCAGAGTAGGACTGAATGATCATATTAGATTGTCGAACCATCCTACTCCTAGGCCACTGCCAAGGGACGAGTTTGAGAATCACCCTAGTGGTAGGCATAATCCTACCCCTAGACTGCCACCAAGGGAGGAGTTCACCACTTGCCCTAGTTATAGGGTGAATTATGCTTTACCATTCCTCATATATGAGGGAGGAGATGAGAGAGATCAAATTCCCTCTCCCTTATTTCATTCCACATAGGTGATGCATAGTCGTTATACCATATTAATTCTCAATGAATTTGTCAATCCAGGGCAGTGTACAAGGCTATCTGCGAAAGAAGAAGTGAAACAGCTATAACTTAGGTCAATCTAGAGCAACAAGTCTTATTGGTGGAACCGATTCTATGGGGGGTTTTAGGACATTCCTATTTCTAAATTGCATGAATTAAACCTTAATCTAAGTTGCAAAATTGGAAATTAATCATTAACTAAAGAAATAAAGTCCTAATTACAATTACAGAAAGAGACCTAATTATATTGCAAAAATAATAGTTGCAGAATTGAAAGTCTGATCCTAATTGCAGAAAGGAAATCTAATTACTTTTGCAATAATGAAAGTCTAATTCTAACATGAAAATAAAAACTGTCAAGGTTCTGTAATAGAAGGTTGTCAATCTTCAATGCAGGATTTGACAGCAAAACATAAAATGTAGGAAATTGCTGAAAACAACAAATTCTGGAAATAACAGTCTGAAATAAAATGGAAAATTTGCTAAAAGTAGAGATTACAACTAAAATATTAAGCACAAGTTTAATCTAAACATAAATAAACTAAGATCACAAATATTGTCAGTTGTTTACAAGCAATTGAAATAATAAGTTCTACAACTCATTCTGCTGCAGCAAAATTAGAATAAAAACCTGCTTGTTAGTCCTCCTCCTAGGTTTGGAAGTGGCCAGCCTCCTTGTCTAGAAGAAGGTACAAGTCTCTCTCTCTCTCTAGATCTTAATCACACTCATTTACAAGCAATATGAAATAGAATTGGTGCACTTTATTGATTAAAGAACATGATAACAATAATTCTGTTGAAAACCTGTTACAGGACTGTAGATCAAATTCTACCTATTTTTTGCTTCTTCTTAGCTTCCTTACTTTCTACTTTTTGTTGCTACTATTTAATTTCCTCACTCAACCTGAATGGGAGCACTATTTACAGATGTCCTAAGGTCTGATTACAAACAAAGAATATTTCAAAAGATCTAATCCTATAATGCTGCAACAAATTCTGGTTTTATCCTAGAAGAAGATTAAAACTTGATCTTTCCCTTAATGATGGCTTTGGTCGGCAATGATGACAAATACAGATGGAATATATTTTACTTTACCTTTTTCAACCTTTATTTCCCTTTTTCCAACTTCAAAAATCGGTCAAAAAGTCAAAAAGCACATTCTATTTTCATTTCGAAGATAAGTGGCTTCATTCCGAAGACAATGCAATTCTCATTCCGAAGATACTGCAATTCTCATTCCGAAGATACTGCAATCCTTCATTCCAAAGATACTGCAATCCTTCATTCTAAATATACTGCAATCCTTCATTCCAAAGATAATGCATTCTTCATTCCAAAGATCCGCTCATTTCGAAGACGCTGTGTTCTCTCATTTCGAAGATATTTGTTCATTCCGAAGATACTTCAGAATGAACAAATGTGTGTTTTTCCAGTGATTTCTTCTACATATCTTAGGTGGGTTATCTCCTAAGATCAAATTCCCATGGTCTTCATCTCTTTCCACATGTGAATTCCATGCCTTGCTATTTATGGACAAGCTGGTTGGAATTTACATGGGAAAGACCAGTTTTCTTTGCACAACAACAGTTTGCTTGCACTGTTGCCAGATTTAGGTGAAATAATTGCTTCAAACAAATCAAAACATGATTAGTGAAATGCTGCTATTATTCTAAGCATATCCCATTTTAGAAAATAATAGCAAAAAGAACACAAAACTATGCAAAAAGCTGTAAAATCAACATATAATATTCCAAATACATTGATCATGCAAAATGGTTAGTATACAGCATATTGAATCAACTTAACTAACATATAAGATAAAACATAAGAGTTTATAGGCATTTTTAGTGTTCAAAACATGTTATGATTGAGGCATTTCTAGGCCTCATAATTTTCCCCCCAACTTATATTAATGCATGCCTTCATGCATTCTGTTGGGCTATGGAATCACATATGTCCATGTTTAGATTCCATGACCTGTAGAATAATTTCTTGCCTATATAATACCCCCTATTTTCCTGAATGTTCTTGAGCTAGTCTTCAAATTGTTCATCAGGTTGGGCATCTTCCTCAAAGTAGAATGGAACTGGAGTAATGATGGTTGGAGGCCTAAACCTAAGACCTATCTAGTTATGTTGCATGATTTGAATCAGCTGGATTACACCTTCTGCTCTTCTTCTGGACCATTCTAAGTTGATGGGGGAGATGGGTTCTCTTTTCCTCAAAGACATAGAAAGTTCAGCCCATCTATCTCTGCACACTGACAATGCTGAGAAAAAATTGTGATCATAGAAATTATTGAACCTGGCCACACAGTCCCTTAAGTTGTTCAAGTACATCCTCTTTATATCATCCCTGTTCATCATTGAGAAGTTTTGCCTAGTGATAACTAGGTGATTTGGATGGATTGCTCTGACTAACAAATCAGCCCTTATTTTAATTTCTTTGTTATGCTTTTTCTCTTGATCCTAGTAAATTTGATTCTACAAAGTAGACATAAATGCTCTCAACTGAACATCTCCAATGTAGATTTGAGGATGAGACTCAACTTCCTCTAGAATGAAGAAACTATGTAAAAACAGTTCACACAGGAGATTTTTTTGCTCAAAAGGACTATCAAAGTATGCTTCTAGGAAATCTGCAATTGTGTCCAATTTATATGGGAGGTTTGAACTAATCCTCATGACCTGCCATCTAAGATATTTTTCCTTCAAAATAAGAGTTTGTAAAATCTGGTGGTCATCTAAATTGGACTAAAAATTCAGCAATTTGGCATAATTCGACACCTTTTCTTTCAATGCTTGAATTTCCGTTTCCTTGGCTTCTAGCTATTTTGCTTCCAATTTAAACTTTTCAATTTTAGTGGCAAGCTACTCATATCTAATTATCCATCTAGCTATGTCTGCATTGTACTGCTCTAGAGACACAGTATTAGGTGGTCTGACTATAGGTGGAATCCTAGGTAGCAGATCAACTTGAACTCCTTTTTCTGCCACTTCTACTGGTTGATCATCTATTAATAATTCTACCTGTACCTCCTTATTTGCTATTTCTATGGGGTTGTCATCAAATAGTAATTTCACTTGTACCCCCTTATCTACTGTTTCTATTGAAAGTGTAACAGTTTGAAATGTAGGGACCTCAATAGGAGTACTTACTTGAACTTTTTCTTGCTATTGGGACTGTTCCTATGTTGGTGGCTCATCTTCAACATCCTCTGCTATGCTCTTTATCATTTTTGAAGCATCTTCAGAACAAGAAAGCAATGCTTCAGAATGAGATGGTGCTGCTTCAGAATGAATAGGCACTTCTTCAGAATGAAGGAGTGCTACTTGAGAATGAACACCCATGTTTGTCTCAATAGAGTCATCTACCCTTGATAGACCCAAAAGCAATTGAGCCAAATTGTTTTCATCAATGGACACAGCTGGCTGTTTTTTAGATTGTGACAACATTTTTCTTAATTCTGCCACTTCTTGCTGAAGCTCTACAATTTTTCTTTCTTGTATATCAATGATGCTTTCTTTCTCCTCAATCCATTTGGTTTGTGTTCTAACAACACTTCTTGCTGCTTTCAGCTACTCTGTGATGTCTTCCACTTCCATTTCTGCTTCAGAAGCTGATGCAGACAAATCAGATGTAGTTGGCTGCTCAACCAATATCTCCTCCACATTATTTGGTTTGCAGATATAGCCAATTATTTGGTCACAGGGAAAGTTCCTCCACATTTCACTTCAAAACAAAAAAAACAATTGATCAAATAGAGTTCTTCTTTTGAATGGATTAAGGGTATGCTTTTTAAGTGCAGTCCTAACCATGTGTTACGTAGGTGCATCCGAAAGGATGAAGTGTATGATATCCTTAGACCTTGTCATGATGAACCCTCAGGTGGACACTATTCTATAAAAAGCACAGTTAGGAAAATCCTAGGGACAGGATATTATTGGCCATCTCTTCACAAGGATGTAAAAAAGTACATCAGGCATTGTGATGCATGCCAAAGAATGGGGAAACCCACTCATACAAATGAGACGCATACTGCAGCCTCAAATGGTTTTAGAACCATTTGAGAGGTGGGGGCTTGATTTTGTAGGACCTATTGATCCACCTTCTCAAGGAAAGGTGCATATTATAGTATGCACTGATTACCTGACAAAGTGGGTAGAGGTGCGTGCTTTCAAACATGCTCGTGAAGAGAAGGTCGTTGATTTCTTGTATTCTCAGATTTTTTAGAGATTTGGAGCTCCACGATATATCACCATAGACCAAGGACCCCAATTTGCATCCAAATTCATAAAGGCATTTATAGAATTGTATGAAATCAAACATAGGAAATCATCACCTTACCACCCACAAGCAAATGGCCATGTTGAGGTAACAAACAGGGAACTAGAACGCATCTTGACAAAAACATTAGATTTTCATAGGAGAAATTGGCTAGATAAATTACCTGAAGCAGTTTGGGCCTACAATACTACTTGGAAGTCCACTACTAGATTCACACCTTATGAACTAGTCTTTGGTAAAAAGCCTCTCTTGCTTATTGAATTTGAGCTACTAACATTGCGCACAACACTGGAAATTGGAATTGAATTGTCGCAGGCATAGACAGACAAGATTCTGTAGCTGAATGCATTGGATGAACTTATATTGAATGCTCTACACCAGACTAAGGTAATTCAGGGGCAGAGGAAGCTATGGCATGACAGTCACATTCATTAGAGGAAACTTCAACAAGGATATTGGGCTTTACTGTTTGATTCTCGCTATGAAGAATTCCCTGGAAAACTGAGAACTAGATGGTTGGGACCTTACTGGATTAAGGAGGTATTTGACAATGGAGTAGCTCGTCTATCCCCTATTGATGGATCATAAAGAAATTTGGTAGTGAATGGACATCGCCTCAGAGTGTACCATACACATATGACTAAAGAATAATTCTTATAGCAACTTGATAGTTTGGATACACAACAGGTGGAAGATATTCCCTCTTCCACTTCAAAACAATTAGCATGATCATGGATTTCAAGAAAATGCAGAAAATACAAATAAATAAATAAAAATAGAAAACAAAAAGATGAATAAATTCTGAGTATGAATTCCTTCATGGGCATGGTTTCAAGGGAAATCATGAAATTCCTTCATGGGAATAGTCAAGATCAAAAAAAAAAAGAGAGAAAAGGAGAGGTAAAAAAAAAAAAAAAGGGGGAAAATCAAAAAAAAAGAAAGAGAGAAAAATGAATAACTCAGTAGTGAAAACCTTTTCTTAAGGCACTACTAGGTTGGTATGCATGAAAACTAGTTTTTTGGCATGCATAACCTTAAGAAATTTCTAAACCATCATTGTACAAATTCACCAAGTGCACTTGTTTTGAAATGTTGCAAAAAATAGTTTTTCATCAGGAAAAGTGTCATCAACTAATTCCCCTTCATCTATGTTCTGTAACCTGGACAAGAAATTTGCCACAACATTAGCTTTTTCTGGTTTTTTTATTATAGTGATATCAAATTCTTGTAGCAACAACAACCAACGAATAATTCTTGCACTTACCATAGGTTTATTCATTAAATACTTAATGGTTGTATGATATGTGTGAATAAATATTTGATAACCTGTGATGTAATGCTTGAATTTGTTGATGGCATATATTACTGCTAGGAATTCCTTCTCAGTGGTTGTATAATTTTTCTCGGCTCTTGTCAAGTTCTTGCTAATGTTGTAGATGGTATAGTGTTCACCATTGTCAATTTGTCCTAATGTTGCTCCAATTGCTGTATTGGAGGCATCAGTTTGTATGTGAAATGGTAATGTCCAATTAGGTCCTTTGAGCACAGGTGGAGTTATCAATTTCTCTTTCAGAGCTTCAAATGCTTCCTGACACTTTACAATCCAGGAGAATTCAGAATCTTTAGTCAATAGGGCAAACATAGGACTGGCTATTGTACTAAAGTTGGGAATAAACCTGCGGTAAAAATGAATGTGTCCTAGGAAGCTTCTGACATTAGTCTGAGTTTTAGGAGGAAGGAGATTCTTGATAATTTCCATCTTCTTTGGATCAACTTGGATCCCTTCAGGAGAGATGTGATGACCAAGAAATATCCCTTCATCATCATGAAGCATTTTTCTAGATTCAAGGATAATTGGTATGTTTCACAGTGAGTTAAGACTTTGTCAAGATTTTCCAATGTAAAATCAAAAGTTTGTCCACATACTATGAAATCATCCATGTATATTTCAACACTTTTGGTGGTCAGATCAGCAAAAATTGCTAGTACTGCTCGTTGAAAAGTTGTTGGGGCATTACACAAACCAAAAGGTAAAACCCTATAGGCAAATGTTCCCAAAGGACATGTAAAAGTTATTTTCTTTTGATCTTCAGGTGCAATTTGAATTTGATTATATCCATTAAATTCATCAAGAAAACAAAAGTATATTTTTCCAGCAAGAGTATCTAACACTTGATCTATGAAAGGTAATGGAAAATGGTCTTTGTATGTCACCTTATTCAACTCTCTATAGTCTACACATACTCTCATTTTTTTCATTTTTCTTAGGAACTATAACCAATGGAGAGACCCATTGGCTATCAGAAATTGGGTAAATGAATCCTGCTTCCAGAAGTTTTTCAATTTCTTCTTTCACAATATCTCTTCAGGCAGGATTCAATCTCCTCTGGGGTTTTCTAACTGGCTTGACTTCTTCAGTATAGATTTTGTGGGTACATATATCAGGATGAACTCCTGAAATATCTTTGTAGTTCCAAGCAAAAGCATGAACATGCTTCTGCAATACAACTATCAAATTTTCTTCCTCTTCCCTAGCAAGCTAGATGTAAATGTTCAAAAATTTGCCTGGCTGGACTTCTATTTGTTTTGTATTTAGAAGGACTAAATTCACTCCTTCATACATGGTGATTAAGGGACTAAGAGGACATTGCTGAGTTGGGAGAAAAGAAGCAGTTTATGTTTTATTGTTGCTTGAGGGAAACATATCTTGTATGGAACAGTGAGAAGGAAAAATTAGATGATGGTGCAATCCATGTGGTAGTGAAACAAAGTTTCCCTATGATAGTACAGATGGTTCATCTTCAGATTTTTGATTCTCCTCATTACTTAACTGTTGGATATTTGTTGCTTCCCCTTCTAAACCTTGTTCATGCGAGAACATTCATCGAGGATTGTTTCATTTTCTAATTTTTTTGTGTCACTGAGGTCTTATGTGTGTTCTCTTACTACTAAGGTAGATAGTGTAGAAATGACCTCTGTTGGTTCTTCCTCTGAGTCAGAAAACCATAACTGACCTAAAAATTTTCTAGATGGTTTTGCAGGAGGATATAAAGAAATCTGTTTCAGATCAATACCATTTGAAATAGTCATATTTTCAGATCTGCAGTCTATGAAGGTTGTTGTAGTTGCAAGCCAAGGTCTTCCCAAAATAATGGGATATCCATGTGCTAAATTTATTGGCTGTAAAACCAAGAAATCTACAGGGAATTCCCAAGAAGAAACTTCTATAGGGACATCTTCAATGATACCTTAAGGTTTTGCAACTGACCTATCAACCATTTCTAAAACTGTAAATGTGGGGCTGAGATGTTTGAGTTGTAATTGTTCCATTTTATCCTTGGTCATGACATTTATTATAGCTCCTAGATCTACTAAGACATTTGATATTGGTACTAAACCTATGGTGACTGTGATAACTGGGATTCCTAGATCACTATACTTTGGAGGTACTAGTTTTCCAGATAAGAGATCAGCTATCTTCCCTTCAACATGCACAGTTTTGGGAAATGCCTTCTTTTTTCTTCTTGCTCTTTTAATGCACAAATTTTGGACAGTACTATTAATATCTAGTATTTCCTTAATAGCTTGCAATAAGGTCAATGATATAGTCAAATTTTTGAGTTCTTTGACCAATTTTGACTCAGTATTTTTTGGTATTGCATTGAATCTTTCAAGATATGGAATTATCCTTGGTAATTGTTCTGCTTGTGGTTTTGTCTCTTTCTCTATTGTTGGTTGGATTTTCTATGGTTCCAATGATTCTTCTATCTCCATTGTTGGTTGAAATTTCTATGGTTCCAATGATTCTTGCTCTTCATTTTCTTTGATTTTATTTGAAACTGGTTTTGGTACAACTTTTCCTGAATGAATTTGGATGTTACTACAATCAAGAACATTAATTTCAACATTTTCTTCAGCTTCAGCCACATAGACATGAGGTGTCTATCTCACACTATTTGGTTTAGTGACTGGTTGAGTTGGCAATTGAGGTTGTTTCACTTGCTGTATATGCTACTATTTTTCTTGAAAATTTTGATTAGGTGTCGGCAACAAATGCTGAGTTTGACCTTGATTCCTTTGTTGCCTTGGATAGGACTGGTATTGCTGACTCCACTATGGTTGGTTTTGCATCCAATGTGGATTAGTCTGATTTTGATTCTAGGCTAGATTGTTTTGATTCCAAGATGGGTTGTTTTGATTCCATGAGGGGTTGTTTTGATTCTGATTCCAGGCTGGGTTACTCCAATTTGCTTGTGGCCATTCTTGGGAATTTGTCCATTGAGGATAATTCCAAGGACGTTGGGGTGGTTCTAATTGTCCCCAAGGCATAATACTAGGATTATTCCCCCAATTTGTAGGAAAATGAGGAGGATTTTGGTATTGAGAGAAATTTCCCCCTTGTTTTAGTCCAATATAGTTGAGTTCCTTAGTCTGATTTTCTAACATAGTTTTGAGTTGTGGTAGCAGGTGGCATTGATCAGTTGAATGCCTTTTTGAAAAGATACTACAAATGGTTGAGATAGATGTTTTATTCAAAGGACATTCTTGTAAAGCATGTTTATTTCTACGTCTTGGGCAATAAATTGCAAAATGTTCTATGTTTTTTGCTTTTGCAGACATTTCCCCTAAAGTAGTTTTTAGGTGCACTAGAATATCTATTTTGAAATTTGCAAGTTCCTCTATCAGGTCCTTCACATCAGTGCCATTTGTGTGGCTTTTTCTTCTTCTCTGCTTAGTACGAGAGTAATTCCTACAGAGATCCACAATTTCATCATTACTGAGAGTGGTTACATCCCCTTTTCCCATCAAATCCATAACTTCTCTGGATTCATCTTGTAGTCCTCTCAAAAATATGGTTTTACATAATTCTGGTTCTACAAGTCCACATATCCTTTGAACAAAGGAGAACCTATCAAGATAATCTTCCAATGTCTCATCATCTTCCTGCTTGATTTTGAATAACTCATCTTTTATATTCCTTACATGGCAATATTCCTGATATTTGTCTAAGAATACAGTTTCCATTTGATCCCAGGTTCTTATGAAATTAGGCTCTAAGCTCATGAACCAACGCAATGCTAAATCCTTGAGTGTTGAGGGAAAATCCTTAAGTTTCTTATTGTCATTTATATAATTATAGGTCTGACACACTACCTTGAATTCAAACAAAAACTGATCAGGATCTTCAGATACAACACCTTGGAAGGTTGGAAGTACTGAAGGTGAAATGGTCTTCATGGAAAAGTTTTGTGTTGGATTCAAACGAATAGGATATTCAAATGTTCTAGAAGGTTGGGGCATATCCTGATCATCTCCTTCATTATGGACATAGCCATGTTGGCCATCTATATTGCCTCCTTCTGCCATAGTTTCTTGTTTCCTAGGATAAGTTAAAGCTTTCCAAATTGTCTTCTCAAGAGGTCCAAGACCCTCTGTTGATAATGATTCTGATGAATTTTCTTCCTTAGGATATTATGATGATGATAAAATTGATGATTTTTCTTTCTCAAAATGTTCTAATGATGGTGAGACTGGTGATTTTTCTATCAATCTTTCTGGTAGTTCAAACATAGGTGATTCACACCTTAGGCGTGAAGATCTCCTTAATGGAACAAGCCAGGGATCATTTGGGGTAGTTCTATATTTTTCATCCCTAGACTTACTCATTCATGTTTACTCTTAAATGACATAAATTAAGTCAATAGTTGTTATCTTGCTCAGTTGTTGTATTTAGATTTTAACCTAAATTTTCATAGCTTAGTCTGATTACAACTATTGGACTATTTGTTTTCTTCTGGCAACACTATTCCTCGACAATGGTGCCAAAATTATGCGTAGTCGTTATACCATCATTAATTCTCAATGAATTTGTCAATCCAGGGTAGTGTACAAGGCTATCTACGAAAGAAGAAGTGAAACAACTATAACTTAGGTCAATCTAGAGCAACAGGTCTTATTGGTGGAACTAGTTATGTGGGGGTTTTAGGACATTCATATTTCTAAATTGCATGAATTAAACCTTAATCTAAGTTGCAAAATTTGAAACTAATCATTAACTACAGAAATAAAATCCTAATTACAATTACAAAATGAGACCTAATTATATTGCAAAAATAACAGTTGCAGAATTGAAAGTCTGATCCTAATTGTAGAAAGGAAATATAATTACTTTTGTAGCAATGAAAGTCTAATTCTAACATGAAAATGAAAATTTTCAAGGTTCTGTAACAGAAGGTTGTCAATCTTCTATGCAGGATTTGACAGAAAAACATAAAATGCAGGAAATTGCTGAAAACAACAAATTCTGGAAATAACAGTCTGAAATAAAATGGAAGCTTTTTTGAAAGTAGATATTACAACTAAAATATTAAGCACAAGTTTAATCTAAACATAAATAAACTAAGATCACAAATATTGTCAGTTGTTTACAAGCAATTGAAATAACAAGTTCTACAACTCATTTTGTTGTAGCAAAATCAGAATAAAAACCTACTTGTTAGTCCTCCTCCTAGGTCTGGAAGTGGCCAACCTCCTTGTCCAAAAGAAGGTATAAGTCTCTCTCTCTCTCTCTAGATCTTAATCACACTAATTTACAAGCAATATGAAATAGAACTGGTGCATTTTATTGATTAAAGAACATGATTACAATAATTCTACTGAAAACCTGTTACAGGACTGTAACAGTCAAATTCTACCTATTTTCTGCTTCTTCCTAGCTTCCTTACTTTCTACTTCCTGCTGCTACTATTTCCTTTCCTAGCTCAACCTGAATGGGAGCACTATTTATAGATGTCCTAAGGTCTGATTACAAACAAAGAATATCTCAAAAGATCTAATCCTACAATGCTGTAACAAATTATGGTTTTATCCTAGAAGAAGATTAAAACTTGATCTTTCCCTTAATGATGGCTTTGGTCGGCAATGATGGCAAATACAGATGGAAGATCTTTTCCTTTACCTTTTCCAACCTTTATTTCTCTTTTTTCGGCTTCAAAAATCGGTCAACAAGTCAAAAAGCACATTCTGTTTTCATTTCAAAGATAAGTGGCTTCATTCCGAAGACAATGCAATTCTCATTTCGAAGATCACTCATTTCGAAGATACTGCAATTCTCATTTCGAAGATACTGCAATCCTTCATTCCAAAGATACTACAATCCTTCATTCCAAAGATACTACAATCCTTCATTCCGAAGATAATGCATTCTTCATTTCGAAGATCCGCTCATTTCGAAGACGCTGTGTTCTCTCATTCCGAAGATATCTGTTCATTCTGAAGATACTTCGGAATGAACAAATGTGTGCTTTTCCAGTGATTTCTTCTACATATCTTAGGTGGGTTATCTCCTAAGATCAAATTCCCATGGTATTCATCTCTTTCCACATGTGAATTCCATGCCTTGCTATTTATGGACAGCTGGCTAGAATTTACATGGGAAAGACCTGTTTTTGCTGCATAGCAATAGTTTGCTTGCACTGTTGCCAGATTTAGGTGAAATAATTGCTTGAGATAAATCAAAATATTATTAGTGAAATGTTGCTATTATTCTAAGCATATCCCATTTTAGCAAATCATAGCAAAAAGAACACAAAACTATGCAAAAAGCTATAAAATCAGCATATAATATTCCAAATACATTGATCATGCAAAATGGTTAGTATACAGCATATTGAATCAACTTAACTAACATATAAGATAAAACATAAGAGTTTAAAGGTATTTTTAGTGTTCAAAACATGTTATAATTGAGGCATTTCCAGGCCTCATCAATAGGCAAGATGTAATTATGCTCCTGTATTTTATGCTAACTACCAACATGAAAGGCAATAGAGAGTCAATATGAATACCCTCCATGAGGAGAACGTCACACCAGATTTCAAAGAAACCTTAGCATATGGTAGATACCTTGAAGTGAGGGTACAAAGACCATCTATCATAATACAGATCAATTATATGGTAGAACGGTATGCTAGACGTCAAGATAAGTTTAATCAACTTCACTCTGACAAGCAACGCCTCGATCTCTTAGATAAGAGATAAAAACTAAAAAGAGAGAGGCTAGAGAATCAAATAAAATAAACCTTCATAGGCCTCATAGGTAAGAGAATAGATTGAGGCAGGTGCACCAAGGTAGGCCTCATAGGCCCAATCCTCCACTGCCTCCTAGACCAAATAAGCCAGAAGAAAGAGTACATCATAGGCCTAATCTAGAGTGCCTTCAAGAGGCGTTAGTTCCTCCTTGGAGACCACTTCCTGATACACATATCATGATATATGATGACTTAGAGGACAATGAGGACTATGTGGATGCACCATATGAGCAAGTGGAAGATGCATATTGACCACCCCCACACCCACATATAGTACCTCAGACACATGTCAGGGTTTGAAACAAAGAAGAGGAGATCAAATCCTTGCCTGCATATCAAGCTTTGTTAGAACGCCTTGAATAGGTCAAGACAAAGATAGTGGCAACTGGGACTCAAAAGCCCACATTTCACCAGCTTAAGTTCCAACTATTACACCCATCTATTCCTTCTCTCGTATACCCTGAGCATTTCAAGATGCCCAAGTTGGATCAGTTTAAAGGAGAGGAAGATGCTCAAGAGCACGTGACACAATTTCTTAATATGTGTTTTAGAATTCATGAAAATTATGTGTTGCTATTGCAAACCTTTTTAAGCACCCTATTAGGGCTAGCCAATGAATGGTTCAACCAATTACCTAAGCATAGTGTCCATAGTTTTGAACAACTAGCGGATGTATTCCTAGAGTGATTTGCTTTCAATACCAAAAGAAAAGTAACATTGACCGACCTCACGGGGTTGAGGCAGTATGAAAATGAATCCATAACTAATTATGGGAACATGTGGTGAAATCTTCTTTCTAAGCTACCTTACCTAATCCTAGAAAGTGAACTCTCTCACATGTTTTCCAAAACTGCTTGAGACCAATCACTGTTGTACTACAGCTCCAGTAGTTCCTCACTTTATAAGATGCCCTAGTTTAGGCTAGGAATGTCGAGGAGATAAATATACAAGAGGGGGAACTAGAAAAACCCAAAAAGGAGTGGACTAGAAATTTGAAAAATAGCTCAGCTGCCCAAAAGCCAGCTGCGGTCAATCAAGTGGCCATAAACATCCCTGGGTCTATTCAGGAAATGCCTCCTCAGAAGGCAAATTATAAGGCCCAACCTAATCCTACTAGTTATGACAATAACAATGCAACAATAACAAAATAGAGAAAGCAAGAGCGAAAGAATCGAGTATTCACGTCTTTCTCTGAGTCTTTCAATTCCCTGTTTGATCGCTTGATGGTGGTGCGAGTGATGGGTCTTCCAAAACTTAGACCAAACAAGCTAGACACAGGAAAGCCCAAGCCTATGGGTAGATTCTTATATCAACAATGTAAATACCATAGGCAGAATGGTCACAATATCTTCGGGTGTTATGCTTTTAAACACCTTGTTCAAGACATGATTGATAGGCACGAGCTCAAAGTGGATGCTCCTCTAATTCCTAAAAATTAAAATATGGGGATATACAAGGACCCATTGCCATCTCATGAAGGCACGGCTATGCCTTCTAAGCCTATAAATGAGGTGAAGACCACACCCATTCTACAAGGTTATGTGGGAATGATTAGCATTGTTACTCGCAATAAGAGATACCCTAATCAAATCTCACCACCTGCATCTATGAAGGAGGGACCTTCATCATCACAAACTAATAAAATGGTGGTACAAGGCCTTCCATATAGGTCTGTATTAACCATAAAAAACAAGCTAGCACAAAGCTTGTGGACAACTTCTGCAATATTGTCCATATATGAATTAATCCAATAATCTGCTCCACATAGGGAGGCATTAATGGACATCCTAAAGTCGATCAATTTGTAATCCGAAGACAAAATCCTTTGTAGACTTTGTGAGGCATGTGCAATAGTGCAAAGAGCCAATCATCTCATTCTATGAGCATGAGCTCAAACCAGTTAGAGGTGACTCGGTAGACCCTCCATTGCTTGTTATTGCATGTATAAATAGTCTACCATACAAGATAGTGCTAATAGACACTGGGTCCTCAAGTAATATCATTATGGCCCATGCTTTAAATCACCTTAAATTACTATCATCGCATGTTGTAGCATCGACATACACATTACGAGCATTCAATGATACTATCTGCTCTACTATCGGTACTATTGTCTTACCTATCCAGGTAGGACAAAAGGTTATATCTACCCTTTTCCACGTGCTAGAGGAAGAAATGGCCTATAACATATTGCTAGGTAGGCCATGGATTCGGGACATGAAGTGTGTTCCTTCCATCGTGCATCAATGCTTAAAATACACTTATGAAGGGAAATTCCATGTAGTGGACGCTGATCAGGAGCCCTTCAAGTACTGCAACATGTTGCAAAAAATGTCAGAGTTGACATTACCTTTGACTCTAGGGGACTTCAAACTGAATCCATAAGTTCAAAGTCCACTCCATTCTCCATTTCCATCATCATCCACTCCATCCTCATTAGAGGCCAAATATGACATTCCATTGACATCATCGAGTCCTCTTGAGAGGAATATGTCAAAGAGGCCTATTGATGAGACCCCAACCATAGTCTCGACCATCTCATCAGATGAGATTACCTCTTCAGAAAATGAGGATGTAAATCCTCACTTACAAAATGAGGAAAGCCCATGGGAGGTTCCTATTGAGCATGGTCAAGCCTCCACTTCATCCCTTCCATATTCTTCTTCATAAGTGACAGTGCATATGGAAAAAACTGGCATGGGGGAGTACATTGTCGGAAATATCACAACTCTCCCAGCAATCGAGTCAGTACAAGACATGGAAATACCTCATCTTCCTATAGGAAACATTGTTACTTTAGGTAAAACCCCTAGCCAAACAAATTTTGTATATAGGGGCCTAGAGTTTGGAGCAATCACACCTTTTTCTCAGGAGGAAGAGGATGACAAACCTTTCTTAGAAAGTATATCATATCTTTCAAATCCTGACTATGCCCTAAAGTATTTGGACAAATGCAATTGGTGTGGTTATGGACTAGGAATTTCTAGGCAAGGCACTCACATACCTTATCAGCCATAGTATCAAATGCCATATGATAAATCTGGGCTGGGGGTCAACATGCGGGTTTCTATTGAATTCTTATCAGAAGAAATGGAGCGTATGTGCATCAATACAAAATATGAGCTTGCACGCGACCCATATGCCAAATCACATCACCTTCACTCTTTAGGGGATTCCTTTCCCCAAAACTTAAGAGACCAGGGGTTTTCTAGTGATATGGCTCATTCCTATGAAATAGGAGAAAGCTCACACACCCTAGAATCAGAAAGTGAACGAGAGGATCCAGGTCCTCCTAGCAAGTGGACAAGTGATGATGAAGAGGACTATGGTATAGTGTTAATTAATGATCCAAGCTCATATGAAGATTGCGCTCAAGTTATCCCTCTAACAGAGAAGGAAAACCAATACCTTTGTAGATTCAATAACAACCATCCCATATTGTGGAATTTTATTATGCAATAAAATCAAGTTAGGGACGTCCCAAACATCTTACCTTTAGGATATCAAGATCATGATTACATTCATAATATATTTCCTGATTGAAACCCCATATGATGCCAACTACTACTAAGAGAGGTTCAGATACCTCCTCCCCTGCATAGATGACTGCCATTCATTCCATTTCCACCTGAAATCCCCCCCCACGAGTTATGGAACCATCGTAGGTTCCTAGACCCACTCATTACCCACATGGGAATCATGACACCATCAACATGATTTCTATAGACTTGGATTATCCTTTAATAAATCTAAGTAACCCTCTTAAGCCTTTATACCTCAACCATGAGGTAATTGAATTTGAGAGGGCTAACTCTTCCCCATCACCATCTGAGTACTGGCCTTGCAAGAAAATATTCCAACTATTTAAGTTTTCTCCAAGTACTATTCAAAATGTCTTCCAAGTTGAGGCAGAGCCAGATTTTCCTATGGAAGAGGTGAACCTCGCTAACACCATTCACTTGATACCCACTCCACACTAGTTGGAATATGGGTCTCATATGTCAATTGAGCCAACAATTGACAAGGATATCGATATTGATCCCGATAATCCTAATATTATCAAGCTTGGGGAAAGTCTATCCCCAGCTAAGAGACAAGATTTTATGCAAGTCCTATAGGAAAGTATAAAAGCTTTTGCTTGGTCGTACAAGGATATGCCAGAACTAGATCCAAATATTATCATGCATAATATCATGGTTGATCCATCGATTAAGCCAGTTAAGCAGAAGCTATGCAAAATGCATTCGACAGTAGCATTGATGGTTAAATATGAATTACAAAAGTTGTTGGATGCAGGCTTCATAGTCTCAGTAGACTACCCACCATGGGTATCGAACATAGTCCCCATTAAGAATACAAACGGGAGGATTCATATTTGCACAGATTTTTGAGATCTTAATAAAGTGAGTCCCAAAGATGAGTTTAATTTTCCCAACATCGACGTGTTGGTAGACGCAACGACAGGGCATGAAATGCTTTCCCTAATGGATGGTTTCTCTGGATACAATCAGATTCGTATCAATCTAGAAGACCAACTAAAAACAACATTTACAATGCCTTGGGGAACATTTTGCTATAAGGTCATGCCTTTTGGACTTAAGAATGATGGTGCTACTTATCAATGTGCCATGACATGCATCTTCCATGATTACATGCATACTATAATGGAAGATTATATGGATGATCTGCTAGAAAAATCTAAATTGTGCCAGGATCATATTGATGTACTATGCAAAGTGTTAGATCACCTCATAGAGCACAATGTGAGACTTAACCCCAAGAAATGTGTATTTGGAGTCACATCAGGAAAAATATTGGGATTTATAGTTTCAAAACAAGGAATTGAGGTTGATCCCAATAAGTTCAAGGCAATAATATAGATGCCACCCCTCAAAACTATTAAGCAGCTACGTAGCTTGCAAGGAAAGTTTGCGTCCATAAATGCTTCATAGTGAAATTATCGAACAAGTGTCGACCTATGAATAAATTGCTTCACAAGGGGGTCTCATTTCAATGGGACAAAGAGTGTCAAGATGCCTTTGACGCAATCAAACAATACTTGGCTTCGCCACCTATATTGGCTCCATCATGACCAGGAGTGTCGTTCTATTTATACATCTCAACTACTGAGGTGGTGTTGGGCATCATGTTGTCCCAAAAGAATGAATTGCACAAAGAACAGGATACATACTATATTAGCTGCACCCTGGTCAACTACAAGATTAAATATGCATATGTAGATAAGCCATGCTTAGCAGTGGTATTCTCCATGAAAAATCTATGCCACTACATGTTGAATAATACCATGCATGTCATATCTAAAGAAAATCCATTACGGTATATGATGAGCGAAACTTATCATAGTACTCGCATGAAAAAATGGATAATGCTATTGATAGAATTTGATTTAGAGTTCATTGGAAATAAATATATTATAGGAAAAGTCATAGATGATCATTTAGCAGAGGATCCTCTCCAAAGCGAAGAGCCTCTAAGTATAGAACTTCCCGATGATGGAGTGTTTCATATGACAAAATCACCTGATTCATCTGAGCCTGAATCCCAGGCTGACATCACTCTATTATTCGATGGTTCTAAATGTGAGCAAGGGGGTGGTGTTGGTATCGTGTTATTTACACCGCAAGGGGCTCCCATACCCCTTTCATTTAAACTTGATTTTCCATGTACCAATAATAATGTTGAGTATGAAGCACTAATCATTGGCCTTCAAACAGCTATCGCCATAAAAAATACGAAGTTGAATATATTCGGTGATTCCTTGCTCATAATAAACTAGGTAAAGGGGATATTTCAGTGAAAATGCCCTATCTTGCAAGCCTACAAAGCCCTTGTGGACAAACTTCTAGTAAAGTATGAATGGTATGATATAGAGGCACTCCCTTGTTCAGCTAATCATTTTGCAGATAGAATGGCATCCTTGAGATCGCTTATTCCCCAAAACCGTTCATATGATATCACCACCATTCAGGTAAAAATGCTAGCGCAATCAATGCCTACACGTGAAGCACCTAAATTTCCACCAAAATTCCACATGATTCAGATTGAACCTTCCATTGAACAGTTCTCTCATCTACACAATTTTTTGGAAAATGCCAATTGGGGTACTTTGTTCCCTGAAAATTATTTTGATACAAGCACCACACTATATCTTAGAATTCATTCAAAATCATCATTTGCAAGAGATGAATGTCAAAAGAAATGCATGATCCATACAGTTGAGGCTTCTTCCCAACAAGACTGGGCCTTGCCTATAAAATATTATCTTAAGCTAGGAAGCATCCTGCCTGGATTATCGTAAGCCACACAACGAGCATTTAAGCAAAATGCGGCAAAATATATCTTGATAGGAGAAATTATGTATCGTCAAAGTTATGCAAGAATTCTCCTTCATTTCTTAGACTCATAGGAGTCTTCTTGGGCCATTTACCAAGCACACGATAGTACATGCAATGGCCACTTTAGCGGCACAGCCATCACTAAGCGCATACTTTGCATTGGTTATTATTGGAAAAATTTAGAGTGAGACTACTACACTTATGTAAAGAAGTATGTGAAGTGTCAGCATCATGTAAATTTGACACATGTACCTTCACTGGACTTACAACCAATTCAAGTAGTTTGGCCATTTTTGCAATGGGTGTTTGAACTAATCGGGAAGATCTCACCTCCATCCTCAGGTTGCCATAAATTTATCATCACAGTGACTGAGTACTTCACAAAATGGGTGGAAGCAATTACCCTTACCACAACGACTAGACCTCGCATCACGGAGTTCATATTGCATAATATTATATGTCATTTTGGTATTCCATCCAAAATAATATTGGATAATGGGACACTATTTAAGAACAAGGATGTGCATGCATTAACTGAAAAGTATAACATACAACACAATTTTTTGACTCCCTATTATCCTTAGGCCAATGGGCAAGCAGAGGCTTCTAACAAAATAGTAGTTGCCATCCTCAAGAAATCTGTCAGAGATAGCCACAAGGATTGGCATAATCAACTACCTCTTGCCATGTGGGCTTACCACAATAGCATTCAGACCCCCACTGGGGTAACTCTATTTTCACTAGTGTATGGTGCTGAGGAAATCATACCTCTCGAGCTAGAAATTCTATCATTACGAATATCTATGCAAGAATTCATTGACGATGATATTGCAATGCAAGATCAACTCGATCAACTAACGTTACTTGATGAACGATGCGTTAACACCCTCGAGCATCTATGTGTTTAGTAGGAACGTCTTAAGAGAGCTTACAACATGAAGGTCCACTACCGTGACTTTCAGGTTGGAGATTTAGTTCTAAAAGAGAACCAACAAAACTTGAACTTACCATCCCATTTATGGGACAATTTCATAGCTAATTTGTTAGGTCCATTCAATATTACAAGTCATATTGGACCTGGAACTTATCGCTTAGCAGATATAGAAGGGAAAGAAGAGAAAGAACCCATGAATATTTAGTATTTAAGGCATTTCCATGCCTAGCTAGCACCATCAAAGGCTCATAGATCATCTACGACTATCTAGGTCAAACCAAAATGCCCCAAAGGTTCCCCTAAACCCTTTGGTCACCCCAAATGCTCCTAGATCATCTACGACTATCTAGGTCACATCAAAATGCCCCAAAGGTTCCCATAAATCCTTTGGTCACCCCAAAAGTCTCCTAGATCATCTACAACTATCTAGGTCAAACTAAAATGCCCCAAAGGTTCCCATAAACCCTTTGGTCACCCCAAACGTGCCTAGATTATCTACTACTATCTAGATCAAACAAAAATTCCCCAAAGGTTCCCATAAACCCTTTGGTCACCCTAAAATGCTCCTAGATCATCTACGACTATCTAGGTCACATAAAAATACCCCAAAGGTTCCCATAAACCCTTTGGTCACCCTAAAAGGCTCCTAGATTGTCTACAACTATCCAGGTCAAACCAAAATGCCCCAAAGGTTCCCATAAACCGTTTGGTCACCCCAAAAGGCTCCTAGATCATCTACGTCTGTCTAGTTCACATACAAATGTTCCAAAGGTTCCCATAAACCCTTCGGTCACCCCAAAAGGCTCCTAGATCATATATGACTATCTAGGTCACATCCAAATGCTCCGAAGGTTCCCATAAACCCTTTGGTCACCCCAAAAGGCTCCTAGATCATCTATGACTGTCTAGGTCACATAAAAATTCCCCAAAGGTTTCCATAAACTCTTTGGTCATCCCAAAACACTCCTAGATCATCTACGACTGTCTAGGTCAAGCTTAAAAGCTCCAAATATTCCCATAAACCCTTTGGTCACCTAAAAAACCCTAATGGTATTCATAAAACTGATTGGTCAACTTGTAGATCTTATCAAAAAATTAAAAAAAAAATCAAAAATTATGAAAATAACAAAAATAATGCATTGCATATCATTGTAGTCACATCTTAGTGTCATTTACATTAGGCATAATAGTCGCATCATGCATACCTAAAAATTTGATAACAAGATGTCTAGCACCAAGTATGTACATTAGGTATTTGTCAAAATCATAGTTGTTAAAAGTCAGTTTTATCACCTATCCATTTTACATTAATACCACAGTTACATACCACAATATGTGTTCAGTCACTTCAAATTAAACGATCGTATAAAAGCGTCAATAAATTTTTTGGTCACTCACCCATGTTTTGTCGTTTGGTCAACTTTTGTAGAAAGTTATAGTGATGTTTTAAAAGGTACAACTCTTGCTTAGGTCATACCTTGTATATATCAGAATTCTAACATCATGCTACATTAAATAAATCCTAAGTACAGTACAAAGTAAGATGAAAACTTAACAGTAGTATAGGTTATTCCAAGAAAAAAGGATTATCCTTGCTCATCCTCCTGTGTGAATGGTTCTAGGGTGCTGAGAAATAGCAAAAGGACAAGATCTCCTTTCTCATAGGTCCCTTGCTCTACAGTCTAAATTAGAGCTCGTATCATTTGCAAAAGAGAAGCAATAAAAGCAATAGTGATTATCATCACTTATACAAATAAAAAATAAAAAAGAGTACATTATTACCAAAGAAAACAAGTGGTATTCACCACTACCAAAAACAAAATAAAAGTGGATCTTACCACTATCATAAAATCCATTGTTTGCTAAATTACACAGCGCACATTCCCTTAGTGATTCAATGCAAAAAAAGAAATAAATATTTTGAATCCCTAAAATTCTCAGCATCAGAGAGCCATAAGGTGATCCTCATTCTAGTTTTGGTGGATACCCTACTAGCAATGATGGGGTTGCCTCCCGCATGATGATATGGTTGTACCATAAGCATTCACTTTGTATAGACAAATGTTTGCATTAGGATGAGCTAGCTTGGAATAATCTATATTGCCTAGTGATCCAATCTAACAAAGTTCAAAACTAAGGATAATGATGCGTATAAAGTTTCCTCTACTATAGGTGCGATTCGTCAAACCTATTTGCACATTAGAGATTATTTTATGCGTTATAATGGTAATTAATTAATCTACAAACTAATATAGGTTATCTTGGTTACCTTAGCAGGGTTTGTACCTTAACAAAAAGTCATAACATAATTATTACACAATTATAGACTAAGTGCTTAAACATGGTTGAGTTTCACAACACAATACATGTCCCATAACATATTACAATATCTATTCTATTTGTACAAAATTCAGTATACATTTATCAAAACCAAGTTATAAATGCCACATAGAGTGTCATAAAAATAACATGAAATGATAAAATACATTTTGTACAAGCTACAGGGCTAGCATAAAAATATCAACTCATATTAAATCACATGTCATTTTCATATTCATTCCATTTTCATCTCGCATATAGATCATCAACATATACATTTATCATCTAACTAAATGCATCCCATCACAATACATCAAATCATCTAAATAAATGCATACATGATAGACATCATAAAAGCATCATAAAAGCATCATAAAAGCATATAGACATGCATACATCACATACATCAATAAAGGACATCATGATGATAAAAATAAAAACCATGTATATATCCATATATATATGTGAACCAAAAATACATCATCATGTCCATCATATCCCCTAAGGGCTACAAAATAAGTGTGTCCCAAAGCCCATATAATGTCCATCACAAAAATCCCAAAATAGAGACCCATCTGTCTCAAATAAAGTCATGCATGTCCATGACTAAGTGCCATAACTCTCTCCTATGCCCTCGGTATGAGTGCATCGTGAGCTAACAGATCGGCTCCCTCCTGGTCTGTCAGTTTGTCTCACTGAGCTCGGTAGTCCCATGCATGATGACTGCCCTGCCTCACTCCGAGACCTATCCACTGACCCAATAGCCAAAGCTCTATCTAGTAGGAATCCCTATATATGCATGATCTCATCCTCTAATAGTCTGGTGAAGACCTGCTCCTCATAATAGCAGACGGTCAAACTCTCCAAAAAAACCTACAGTCATTGTACCTCACCTCACAGTCTCACTACCTCATCGTTGCTCGATGCACCCTGCCCTGAGCCCTGCACCATAACCTGAGATCAAAATATTTCTATCTCAGATACCTACCTCTGGATCTCTGTAGCCTGCCTCGCTATCTCAGCCTTCATAGGCTCTAACTATACATGAAGAACTAACACCTCAGCATCTCACCTAGAGGCCTCAGTATGACCAGTCTATACCTGTGCATGAAGGAGAGCACACTCCTCAACGTACTCCTCACATAAACTACTTAGCTCCCCTCATAATCTGACGATAGTGGAATCTCACGTTAATAGCTCCCCATCCAAGTATCACTCATCGAGTGCATCCATACCAAACCCCTTTGCATTTTGGATGTCCAATAAACCAACCCTGGCATCCTCCCTATGAGGGTGAGCATGTCGTACCTCTATTATATCTGGAGCCTAAACCTCATGAGCTACCTCTTCAAGGTCCTCTCTAGGTGCATCCTCCTCCATAGAAGCATCAACAACCCCTCCTAGTGGGCCATCCCCATGCCATATCTGCATAATCCACCAAGCACCGTACTCATCAGTAGTATCGACATCATCCACATATGGTATGTCTATCACTGGGTCTGACTCCTCACTAAGGAGCTGTATGATCAACTCCTCTAGTCCCCTCTCCATGCATCTACACTGATATACTCATGGCTCACTGGGTAACCCATAATGTAGCTTGAACTATCAAAGAACATGATCAAACTGGAAGTACTCTTTCTCAGTTTTATGCCTCCCTGCCATCCATCTACTGCATCTCACTCTACGTAAGTGTACCATAGCCTCTAGCCATACAGGGAAATCTCTGTAAGGTCTCCATATAATATCCTCTACCTAAAGCCGTGCAAATGCATCAACATAGATATCAATCTATCCAGACTAACATCGACTACCACACTCCTCCCTTGTTGTCTTCTAGAGTCAACGTAACCAATATCTCTGTCCTTTAACTGAGCCTACGTCATCCATGGTAGTCCCCCTGGGTACTGCACTGCAATATGGGACCATCCCCAGACCTATAGTAAATAGTTACATCCTATCCCCATCCATATGTAGAAATGAATATCATAAATCTCATCATAAGGATATGCAAGTAAAGTCGGACCCCACGCCATAATCAAAGGTTGCTCTGGCGTGCACTCACACAGAGCATACACTAAATCTAGTAGGTTCCAATGGAACCTAGCTCCTGAGGAGTCTGGAAATAGCTGTTTGTTGATCAATGTCATCAAAAAAACATGTATAGTTCTGAAGACCTCCCTCTAAAACCAATCCACCACTAATAGGCCTCCACTGAGCAGCTCTACAGTTGCCTCCTCCCACCTCTCTCTAAAGTACCATTGCAAGACTGCCTCACGTCGACCAATAGGTGTGCTGAGGATCGAACGTCCATCAATAGGGATTTGAAGTATCTTGTATACATCCTCTAGGTTGATAGTCATCTCCCCGATAATAAAGTGAAAGGTATTGGTACAGGCATCCCACAAATCTATAAGTGCAATAACATAAGCCCTGTCAGCCATGACGGGCTTCAACTGAGTCACCTGCTTGAGGCCAATGGCATCGAGCCATACCCAATCCTCATGTGTTAACATACCTCTAGCTGCCATGAACATATTTAGTACCCTATATCAAATCTTAATAATATTCTAATATAAAAAAAAAAAAACAAAATTGGGTCACTCAAGTGCACCAAAAATGCATTTTTTACCCTCCAAAAACACCTAAAAAGGGTCAATTTCAATCTCAAAATGGGTCATTTTTGGCCCAATTTTTGGCCGAACCAACCAAGGATGGCCCCCAATTTTTTGACTGTACCAACCAGGTATAGCCATGCACCACCGCACCAGGCAAGGACGATCCCCAATTAGGGGCAAAATTGGGGAAAACGACCCCCTAGAAACCCTAAAAAATCTAGAAAATGACTAAAAAATGCTCTATAAATGCAAAAAAAATGAATTTTTTTGCATGAAAATTAAAAATATACCCTAAATGTGTTATTTCACTACACTTTAAGGGTTCATTACTGGATAATTAAAGAAAAAAATAAAAAAACCCTAAGAAATTATGATTCCTTGCTAAAAACAAAGAGGAAAAAGCATGGAAACATACCCGTCGCGCATCGGATCTGCCATGTGCTGCACCATGGCATTGTTGCATGCTGAAATTTAGATGTTTGTATTGTTAGAATATGTTATATCACATTATTGGCATAAACAAAAGTAGCGCTCATAGGCGCTCTCCAATTTGGTTGATTAACCACCAAGTTGGTTAGAACCAACTTGTAACCACATTGTAACCTTTATATTCGAAATTAATGAGAATGATCTACTGCTTCGTCTAAATTCTTTATGGCATCAGAGCTACGGACGACAGACAGCCGACAGACCTACGGACGGACGAAGGATGACAGACAGCCAACGGGACCTGAGGACGGACGGAGGGCGACAGACAGCAGACAGACCTAAGGACGGACGAAGGGCGACAGACAGCCAACGGGACCCGAGGACGGACGGAGGGCGACAGACAGTACAAAGACCCTGAAAACATGCATACCGAGGCACACAGGCGCGTGTGGCACGTAGGCAGAGGACACAGGTAGTGGTTTGGGGACAAGGGGGTCAACGGTTGCGGAGGCCAAAAAGGGCGGGGTTGGTTGCCCGAAGGCAACCGAAAGCTCTATTGCTTTTCGCCCAACTTAAAGCCTCCCATAGTGGCCGCACAGGCCATGTGGGATTATTAATTTTTTTTTCCCTTCCCTGGCCGCAACGCTGTTATTATTCCCTGTTGCGTAATCTGTTTCATCGGGCCGACTGGCTCCCGTGGTAAGAGCGGTTCCTGTTTGGCGGAAGGTTGCGGTTTCAAATCCCTTCTAGGATTTTTTTAACACTATGATGGCGGGTTGTTTTTTTTACACCCGCAAGGTTCGTTGATGCCCGCTCAGTCCCGTTGACGCCCGCACGGTGCCATTGACGCCTGCAGGGCGCTGTTGATAGTGAATGACGCCTGTTGACGCCCACACAGTCCCGTTGATGCCCGCACCGTCCCGTTGACGCCCGGAGGGTCTCTTTGATGCTCAAAAACAACAAAATTGACGCCTTGAAGGCTCCAATTTTTTTTGGGGGTTTTTTTAGGTATTTTTTTTCTCTTCCTGTCTATTTTGCAAATTGAAGGGGGGAAGATTTCACATGATTCATTTGCAAAGTTGTCAGATAAAGGGGGGAATTCAAACCATTTGGCAGAATAATTGCTAGATTGGTAATAGGAGCTAAAATTTGTGGGCATTTATGATTGTTTCTTTTGCATTTAAATATTCTGTTTTCTTGCATTCACAATCATAAATTAAACAAAATATAAGACCCCAAATTTATACCCTATTTGTGCAATTTATTGCACAACAACGTTCGGTATTTGAGATACCTCTGGTCCACACTTACAGGTAATGTTGTCGTGCTTTGGACTACTGTATTCGCCGCCTAATATAGCTACAACAACGACGTCTGAGCTTGTTCTCTATAAATCGTCGGGGAGAAATAAGGCAAACCAGTTTTTTTTCCCATTTCATACCCACATCGTGATTGTTGTTAGGCGTAAATCCTGACGAAAGTTTTTTCCAAAGTGTTTAGGGGAAGTTACGCCCCACGCATGCGGAATAAAACTTTCTATGGTAGGTGTCATTAACAACACGATGCCCTTTCAGTATCGCCTATGTTCAATATATTGTGCTTCTCGTATGTACTTATAGTCTCCCTCACGTAAGGGCGAGTACATATTGAGAAGTATATTGTTCTTATATACCTATAGTTTCCCTCACGTAAGGGCGGGTATATATTGAATGGTTACAGTATAAATATCTGGCAGGTATAAAGAAAGGGGGACCAAATTGGTGATATAAGGAACCTTCATAATGGCCACAATTCATAAGTATCTCTCAGATTCACAATTGTTGAAAGGTCCTAACTTTGTTCCATGGAAGACAAAGATGAAAGCCATACTTCAGTTGGAAGATTTATGGGATGTAGTCACTGGTACTGAAAAACGTCCTCAGACAACAGGGACAGATCAAGATGCTTGGGATAAGAGAGACAAGAAGAGTCTCGTGTTTATCTTGCTTGCTACTACAGATGAGGTGCAGCCTCATATTTGTGATGCAAAAACTAGTAAGATCGCCTGGGATGCCCTGATCATAGTATATGAGGGAAAGAATCAATCCACTATTCTCCATCTTCAAACTCAACTACATAATCTCAGTATGAGTTCTGGAGAAATAGTTGACATATTCCTTTGCAGAGTGGCAGACTTGAAAGCAAAATTGAATGCTATGGGAAAACCTATGGATGATGATGTCTTGAACTCTGTCATCTTGAGAGCATTACCAAGTTCCTACAAGATGTTGATCACTTCTCTCAATGTTTCTGGTAGACAAGTATCATTTGTGGAACTGGTAAACTTGCTTCAGACTGAGGAGGCAACTCAGGTCCAGAAATATGATGTGCCAGATAATGCTCTTTCCACACAACAAAGTGGTAAAAAGCAAGGCCATTTTCAAAAAGGGGGTGCTTCTTCCAAAGGAAAAGGGAAGCAACCTCAGCAAAAAGATACAAAATATTGCAAAATTTGTGACATGAATAACCATGACACCAACAGGTGTTGGTTCAAAAACAAGCAACCAAACGAAAGAGGTTCACAAAAGAAGGGCAAGAACAAGCAGAAATACAAAAAGCATAAGCAATCTAAAGGCCATGTTGCTTATGCTGACTCCAACTCAGACTCAAATTCTCCTGAGTCCGATTCAGATTCTGACTCTGAAAGAGCACACAAGGTGCTCATGACTCATACTTCGTCTTCCCAGATAGATGTTGTATGGTATATTGATTCAGGAGCTAGCAAACACATGACTGGGGACAAATCCTGGTTTGATACTTTTGTGGAGAAAGAGGGTAAGCCAGTCACGATTGCTGACAATCAAGTGTATCAAGTAAAGGGAGAAGGGGATATTTCTGTGTCCCTTCCTGATGGTAATTGTCAAATTGAAAAGGTTCTCTATGTTCCAGGCTTAGCCAATAATCTGCTTTCAGTCACACAAATGTTGGATAGAAACATGGAGGTTGTATTTCGAGTTGTCAATGGCAAGAAGAGATGTTTTATCACACACAGTGGAAAACATGTTGCAACCGGATCTTACAAACATGGCTTGTTTATTCTCGATGCTCTTTCAACTCCACATGTTGCTTTGGCTGCAACTACAAAGGAGGCCACCTCTCTCTGGCATCGGCGTTATGGGCATCTCAGTTCTGGATATTTGCTTGAATTACACAAATATGGGATGGTGAAGGGTCTTCCACCTCTTTCATCTATCTTACCAGTTTGCTCAGATTGCTTAGCAGGGAAGCAACACCGAGTACCTTTTGAAGCTAGCTCCTCTCGAGCTACAAATCCTTTAGAGCTGGTACATACCGATCTGTGTGGTCCTATGCCAACCAGCTATGGTGGGAAAAAGTATTTTCAACTATTCGTTGATGATTACTCATGGAAGATGTGGGTTTTCTTTCTTCAGTTGAAATCCGAAGCGTTTCTCTACTTTCAACAATTCAAGAAACTTGTTGAGAAGGAGTCGGGATGTTTGATAAAAACCCTCCGCTCATATCGAGGGGGGGAATACACCTTTGAAGAGTTTTTAGAGTTCCTTAAGAAACATGGGATCAAAAGACATTGACTACCACCTATACACCTCAGCAGAATGGTGTTGCGAGAAAGAAGAAATCGTTCCATTATGGAAATGGTTCGATGTATGCTAAAGGGAGCACATCTTGAGGATCAATATTGGGTAGAAGCAGTAAACACAACATTATACCTCCAAAATAGAGCACCCACTAGAGCTCTACAAGGGAAAACACCACAAGAAGCATGGAGTGGTAAGAAACCTTCCATTTCTCATCTAAGGGTGTTTGGATGTAAAGCATTCATGCACATTCCAAAATAGAAAAGGAGGAAGCTAGATGAGAAAACCCTGCAGTGTATCTTTCTTGGCTATGATGAGTACTCAAAAGGTTATCGATTGATTGATCCTAAGACCAAGAAGACACATGTAAGTAGAGATGTTGTATTTGATGAAGCTCTCACATCAAAAGACACACCCACAATTGTATACCTAGATGAAGAAGAGCCTAAGAAGGAGGTTCAACTTCTACAACAAAAATAGAAAGTACCAAAATGGTATACTAGCACTTTGAGAGATGCTAAGTTGAAATATCTTCCCGATCTATCTCTTGATAGGCCATGTACTCGCAGTATGACTCAACAGATGAGAGCAGAGGAATCTACTTCAGAGGTTGACGAACTTTGTCAACGCTTTGATGATTTGTCAGTGGGTACAGAAAATGATAGAGAAGAAGATAAGGATGGAGAAAAAATTTATATGTCTACATTGAATACAAACGAACCCACAACGGTTCAATCTGCACTTGATGAACCACAGTGGAAAGAGGCCATGGATGTAGAACATAAATCTCTCCTTAAAAATAATACTTGGAAGTTGGTCGATCTGCCAACAGGAAAGAAACCCATAGGCTGCAAATGGGTATTCAAAGTGAAGTATAAGGCAGATGGATCTATTGATAAGCATAAATCCTGGCTTGTTGCAAAGGGATATGCTCAGAAAGAAGGCATAGATTATGAAGAGACTTTTGCCCCTACTGCAAAAATGACTACCATTCGTGTACTTTGTGCCATGGGAGCTCAGTTTGGGTGGAAATTGCATCAGATGGATGTTAAAAGTGCCTTCTTGAATGGTGACTTACAAGAAGAAGTATACATGACTCAACCAGAAGGA
Organism: Wollemia nobilis; assembly: GCA_028583015.1. Lineage (NCBI taxonomy): Eukaryota > Viridiplantae > Streptophyta > Pinopsida > Araucariales > Araucariaceae > Wollemia > Wollemia nobilis. The sequence continues at coordinate 3,980,541 of JAQPPZ010001679.1, read as the reverse complement.
TTCATGGTTGAGGGGCAAGAACAAAAAGTATGCAAGTTGATCAAATCATTGTATGGGCTAAAACAAGCTCCTCGAGCTTGGTATATCAAGATAGACAGTCACCTTGTGCAACATGGTTTCATAAGAAGTCCTTCAGATGCAAATATCTATATTAAGAAAAATGGTTCTGATATAGTGATTCTTGTACTTTATGTGGACGATCTGATCATCACAGGAAGCTCAGAAAGAATGATTGACTTAGTGAAAAATGACTTGAAGCAATCATTTGAAATGACAGATCTAGGACTTCTGCACTATTGTCTTGGTTTAGAAGTTACTCAGCAAAAATTTCATATTAGAGTAACACAAAAGAAATATGCCAAGACTTTAGTATAAAAATATCGGATGACTAAGCTGTAAGTCAAAGGCAACTCCCATGGAGCAAGGACTTAAGTTATCCCGATATGATGAGTCACCTCGGGTAGATGGTACTCTCTATCGCCGATTGATTGGGAGTCTCCTATATCTGACAAATACCAGACCAGATCTCAGTTTTGTTGTGGGATATCTTTCAAGGTTCATGCAAGAGCCTAAGATGACTCACTGGAAAGCAGCAAAAAGAGTTCTTCATTATGTTCATGGTAGTACAAATTATGGTCTGGAATATAGAAAGAATAATAATTTTTTCTTACTTGGGATACACGGACTCAGATTATGTTGGATCTATTGATGATCGTAAATCCACTTCTGGATATGTTTTTCATCTAGGATCTGGACCTATCTCATGGCACAGTAAGAAGCGACATGTGGTTGCTTTATCTTCTACAGAACGAGAATATCGTGCGACCGAGTGAAGCAGTCTACGAGATAATGTGGTTAAGTCGCATTCTTACAAACATGGGCCTTCCAAAGAATCTTCCTCTTCATTTGTTTTGCGACAATCAAGGTGTTTTGAATCTTGTCAAAAATCCAATCTTTCATGAACGTACCAAACATGTTGATACCAGATGTCATTTTATTCGAGATGAAGTTCCAAAGCACCATATACAACTTCAATACATTCCTACTGATGATCAAGTTGCAGATATCTTTACCAAAGCACTTGGGCGTATCAAATATGAAAAATTTCGAGATACAATTGGGATTTGCCACTAATGTAATAAGGGGGGATGTTAGAATATGTTATATCACATTATTGGCATAAACAAAAGTAGCGCTCATAGGCGCTCTCCAATTTGGTTGATTAACCACCAAGTTGGTTAGAACCAACTTGTAACCACATTGTAACCTTTATATTCGAAATTAATGAGAATGATCTATTGATTCATCTAAATTCTATATGTATAGCACTTTTCTTCAGCTAATCACCTTTCTCCTCCTCTCCTCTCCAATTTTTGAAATCAAGTTGCAATAATGAATATTTTAGGGCCATTTGCCCTTTTATATAAAACCCTAGGTTTATGACCGTCCCTACCAGGTATTATAACAAAAATTGGGGATTATACCTACCTAATATGGTCATAAAAATTATGGCCTTCACTGGGTGTGACGGCCACAAAAAAAATGAATAAAAACAACTCAAAATAGCAAAAACAGGGTAAAAAACCCACCAAAAACAAGGCAAATGAGGCCATTTTCAAAACTGGTCTTAATAATTCCAAAATGGGTTTGTGAAAGCATTATGTGACCCTAATTGAATCCATAAGAATTCCCCTAGGGCTGTACCACTCCATGGGTACCCAATTTTAGTCACTTGCGCTCTCAAATTCGACCAAAAATAGTCGAAAAAATGAATAAAAGTGCATAACAAAAAATGGGAGAACCATGAAATTGTCCCAAAATTGTCATATGGTGTCAAGTGACTCATCGATTTGTACATTGGAAATTCCATCATAAACTCATCACTTGAGGGGGTAGTCATCATAACAATTTCAACAATCGAATCAACAAGAGAACACTCAAAAGTGTTAAAACACATGCATCCAGAAGAGTATTTGCTCGAAGCAAATATTCAAGCCCATGTTGGGGAAAATAAACAGTATAAAATGCAAATTAAAATAGTCTTGGATATACTTGTGTTCCAGGGTACGAATCCTCTATGAAGGCTCTTCACACACCTAGCGGGACTTGCAAGGATACAAGGCGCCAAGACCTAAGTATTTTTGAAGCCTAAAAGTCCTCGTACAAAAATTTCTAGGGATACTTGCAAATCATTAGTCTATGTCAAAGGCAATGATTCTATGGATATATGTTTTATTTTTCATAGGAGATACATCATGATTTTTTTAGGTTAAAAAACAAAAAAACCTTAATCAATTTACCATTTTGGTTATATATTTTTTCTCCGCGCTTTCTCAGATAAAGAGCATCATAAAAAGAGGTAACTGTAGACAAAAAAATTAGGTAAATCTTATAGGACTACCAGTGCACCAAATGCATCATCCTATCGATATCATATGACCTCACCAGGGGCAGTTTCTAGGGTTAGAAGGCATCCTATGATAGTTTTGGGAAGGTCTCCACTAGTTTTGGGATCCTTAGAGGCCTTGGTTTATGATCATCCCTACCAGGGATGGTCATGATTAGGGTTAGTATTTGTGGCTGCTCCTACCTGGGATGGTCACATATGACCATCCCAAGCAAGGATGGCCCCCAAAACCACCTGCCAAAAATTATATGGGATCGATATTTGTAATAAAATCTTACCAATATCAAACCCAATTAACACCCATGCTGATTGGGAATATCCTAGCACAATTTGGGCTACCTAATGGGTTGCCCAAATGGGGTAACCTTCCCAAACCCATCCAGGACAACCTTGGACAAGTGGCAAGGGTTTCCCTGGATGGGAAACATGCCATTTTGGGCATTAGGGCTCCAATTACCTATAAATTGGAGCCTTCCCTCAACCAAAAAAAGGAGAATGGAATGCAGGTTTGGAGCAACAAAGTGCTACTAGAAATGGGAGAGAATCGGTGTTACTTACCTCGCCCCTTTTTACAAACTTTGTGCCACTTTTCCTTTGAATCCCTCTTCCCTTGTGAAGGTGATTTGAAGGATTAAAAAACCTATCGACCTGATTACAAAACCGGTCTGCTCTGGCATAGATACAGACTCCATTTGCCTAAAAACCTAATTAGTGAGCTCTAGAACCAATATAATAGGTATTGATGGCCATTTTTGAAGCGGACCTACTGACCATCCTAGGCAGGAGCGGTCAACATTCATGATCGTACCTAACTATGATGGCCATAAAATTTGTAGGTATTTTGCCCCATATTCCACCATAGGAGTCTTCAATAGGTCCTCCTCTAAGGCTTGTCTAAATTTGAGCTGATTTGGAGTTGATTTTGTAGGGTAATCAGTCGTTTGAACATCGCAGGGTGAGGTGGACCAACATTAAGGACTCAAACGACCTCAAAATGATCTGAAACTTGGCTAGAGTAATGTTAGAACATAGATCTATCTATTGCATGCATTTTTATATGTTTTTATAGCTTATATTTCTTTTGTTTTATTTGATTTTGGTGGATGTATGATATTTTCTATTATAATATCTATGCTATTAACCCCCTTTCAAGCTCCCAAGTGTGTAGGTTGTAGGATTGAACAAACCAAGAGCTATAGGTATAGGAATCAACCTCAACATAGCTTCTTCATGGGAAGAGGAGTCAACCATTGGATGCGCCAACATCAATTTACCATCGAGGGATAGGATCCCTTAGTACCATCATTTTCATTGTTTGTATGGTTGATGTATCACTAGTTTTAAGCCTCCATTAATGGAGTGCATCTTGTAATCAAAGTTTTAAAAAGAAAATTAATAAAATACATCTTATTGCATTTCATTTGGTTATCAGATTCATCTTTTGTTGCTTTCTAGCTTAGTTTCATTATATGCACTCCTTTTGGCCTATAAGGCCCTTAGCTTAAATATGCCTATTTGAAGGCCATACAAACATAAGTAGAGGAGTATCCATTGATTTTCTACTTCTACACTATCTAACATTAATTTTGCATTTTAAAAAGAACACACAAAATTTATATCATCATGCATTTCATTTCTATTTTTGCGATGATGGTATAATTCCTAAGTAACTATTTTCTTCAAATTTCACACTTAGGAATTTTATGCCTAGCGCAAATCATCCTTCAAATTTTTCATGCTTTGATCAATATATTTCACAAACATTTATCAAATACATTGTTCTCAAACAAACATCACACATATTCTTTTCATTACAAAAGCCTTAAGATTATTCTTAAGCATACAACCATTTTTTAGCAATATCAAAAACATTCCTCACAAAATAGGATTAGCTTCGTGACTTAGCGAGCTTTGAACTCCACCAAAATTCACATAACAACACAACATACTTTGAGGTTTATTGCTAAAATCTATCAAAATTTATCATTATTCCAAAAACACCTTTTTCAAAAACACATTTTTCAAAACTAAATCATTTTAATCCATTTATCATTTTCAAAGCATGATTAATAATATCTCATCATACAAAAATTAACATGCAATATTAATCAAACCAAATACATGCAGTCACATAAGAGACAAAATATCTATATTTATATATCTCAACAGTCCATACATAAAAATAAAGTTAGACCGATATTGACATACTTAGTCAGATATATCATACAACTATACAAGTATCTAGGATCACTCCCTAGAATCCCTAAAAATTTGTGCCTCATTATCTCTGCTAGGAGGTGGAGGCAGTGGTGGCATATCTCATGTCTCCATAGCAGTCCTAGAAGAGGTTGTTCTAGATGAAGAGTGGGATGACCCAATGCGGATCGACTCTACAATATCTACAAGGATAGGCTCTCTTCAATCTATAGGGACCAATATGAAATATAGGGTTTGATAGAAATTCATTTGCTGCACCGCTCATAGCAGATCATTCCCTACCTGACTCTGCTTAGATAAACCTATCTTAGTCGGTGTCACAATTTTAGCTCCTTGCCCCACCTGAGCCTGAGCCTGGGCCTCTGTTAGCTCCCCCTCTAAAGTCTAAATCATGTTACATCGAACTGCATCCTCATATCTAGCCTGCACTAGCTCTCCCTCTATAGACTCTATCATAGTCTTTTGGGTCACATTTTCCCCCTGTAGCCTAGATACCTCCACCCGTAGATCAACCATCTCACTGCTCTCCACCTCCTCCAAAAATATCTTACCCTTCCTGAGTGAGTGTTGTCTCTATTCCAAATGAGTGGACATTCCTCCCTCCTCATGGGGTGATGCCCTCCTCTCCTTCCTATATTGGGTGATCAAAAACCTCTAAGATATATTCCCACCCCGAGTATGAGAACCTAGTCTCCTCAATGAAGTCTATGTAATCGACTTCTCCTACTAACTGGTTGCCTGATGCTATCTGTAGACTCGATTTGCTGCCTACTACACTGCATTCCTCCATGGTGTCAACTGAGTATAGCGAATGCTAGCATACCACTATATGTATTTTTCTATCACCCCAATATCATATTCAACCACTAATTCCTCTAGAGCATCATCAGGCTCAGGGTCCAAAAATGACACCAGGTTAGGAGCCCCACTGAAAGTGGTAGGATCTCGAGTAGATCTAGTAAACATGATATTACTATGATAAGGAATATCCTGGTAGAGACTAAACTAGTGTTGCACCCGATCAACATGGTGTAACTCTACCTCTACCTCATGCATCTGCATCCATATGGTTTGCCTAACATGGGCTAACTCATAGGCATCCTCTCCTCATCCTAGCAGTCCTCTCCAAGACCTCCATGTAATATCATTAGGAAGTAGCTCATCTAGGAGCCACCTCGCTCCACTAACAGTAATCTGTCTCCCCCGTACTCCCTATAAAGGCCAATAAAATACCCTAGATCTATCATCCTCTACACCATACTCATCATATACTCCTCGAGCTAGAGGAAGCCCTGTAGGCTGCAGGACAGCTATGTGCTCCCAACACCACACCTATAGAAAAGAGGTCAAAATGAGGCCCTTCCCATCCTTGTAAACCACCCTGTGCAAGAATATATACAAGTGGAATAAAAGGAAGGGACCCCAAGCAAATCAGACACTCTAATCATGTATATCATAGACTACCTCTGCTAGTGTCCACGGCAAATGAACCCCGTTGATATGGCATAATATTAACCCCCCAACTATGCCACTTAGTACAACTATCAGCCAAGAGACCCCCTATCCTCCTGAGTCTATCAATAGGAACCCCACCATTCTTTAATATGAAGCTAGGGTCTCCCATCAACCTCCTCATTTCTTGGCCTTGGTTTTTAGATGCAGTTATTCGATCACCCCTTAGTGGTAACCATAAATCTACCAGACATCCTCCAAGGTAGGAGTCATCTCCCCTGTCGATAATCGAAAATAGGATGATTCCGAATACCACCTCTCTACCAAAGTTGTCAATATCCTCATGTCAATAGAAATTTGTGGCATCTGCACCACATGTTTTAGACCCACTACCTCTAGATAGGCCAACTCTAGGTCTAAAAGGTCATCTAAATATGCCTGGAGAGTGCCATATCTCCACTCCCTATTCTTCAGCTCCTCCAACTGTCAAAATCAAACATAAAATAACAAAATATTAGTAACCAAATTTAAAACATTTGATCAAAATAAAGTAAGTTCAAAATCGTATCAAAGCCAGCAATATCATATATGATTTTGTCAATATCATTTTGATTTTGTCAAAATTGTATCGATTTTGCAATATTGTATTACACGATATTGCTCAAATCGATACGATTTTGCAAAATCGCATCGAGTTCTTCAATATCGTCTGACACAATATTACAAAATTGGTATAATTTTTTGAAATCGTTATGATTTCATAGCTAGGGCTACGCGACAACAACCATGCCATAAAAAAAATTAAATTTAATAAAACTTTACGCAAAAACAATGCAAAATTGAAAGAAAAAAGTAAAACATTCTTACCCGGAGTGCTCCGTATCTCGCCTGGACCAAATCGGTGCAATGGGTAGCTCCCGCCATGTTTTTATCTAGAGCACAGGATAGAACATAGTAAAATATAAAATGAATTAATAACTTCTTTCTTTTTTTAACCTTGTTTTTTCAAAATTTTCACCCAAAATGTCCATGTGGGCGTAAAAATCGAAGGGGGCACCATAAACATCACAATTTGACAACTCACATTAAAACCTAAAATTATCAACAAAAAACTGCAATAAAATTTTTCTTTCTCGTAAAGTGTGCTACACTTTTCTTTAACGTATTTTCTTTCAAAATTACGCTAAAGAGGGGGCAAAATGTAGCACCCTAAAAATGACCCATTTGCATAAAAAGACAAAATAATGAAAAATAATAATTGTTGCATTTATGTGCCTCAAAAATTGTGCTCAATGGTATAGATCGTACTACAACCAGTAGGATCGGTGGATGATCAACAAAATCGTAGAACGATTCCTGCCATCCGATTTATGTGATCGGCATAAGATATTGCAGATCGTAATACAATATTACTCAGAAACAAAAAAATCAAACTTATAAAATGACCAATTTAGCTTAACGTATTTTATCCCTATCTGGGTAATTATGCATGAAACCCGGGATCAGATTTATCCAATTTTTCTCAGTTGGGAAGAGGTTGTAACAAAATGATCTCCTCCCTATATTTTGGTTAGTCCTCCCTACCTATTTAATTAGTCTCAAATCATTCAAATTCTCCCCTAGCATTCAAATATATTATCGCTTAAATTTTACATTTTTTTGTTCTTAGTTTTCTCGCAACAATTTGCAAGATCAGAGACTATCGTTGCATATCGGTTGACGGTGTTGCAAATCGAAACTATGGTCATACGATGATATCATTGGTTTGGTGTACGTTCCTACCAGGAATGCTACCATGTCACCTATAATCTGCTTGGGGGCAACCCTGAGTTTTGCTTTACATTTTTGATTTTTGTTTAAGTAGATTTCTATTTCATTTAGCACTATTCCTCATATAAGCATTAAGTCTATTCATAGGTAATACTGGGGTTCACCTAATTTCATGTAGTTGCATATAATTTCATATTTTATAGCTATAAAACTTTCATTTCATCAATTTATATCACTAATATTATCTGAAACACTTTATTACATCTTAAATCATTAGTAGAACATATTATTCTTGTTTTTTGTTCTCTTCCTAGGAATCTACTGGTTTCTACCAAAATCGGAATAGTAGGTTCTTGATCAAAATACGATATCATAGATCGTATAAGATCTTGTAGAATCGTAGTACAATATTGGCCTGTAGCATATGATCAAAACTAAATACAAATTTTAGGCTCTTCATCAGACATCCGAAGACAGGTAAGAGTGTGTGATCATTTTTAAGCATTGTACTAGTTTTTTACATCCTATTTTCTATTTTTTTTTGCTTGTATTTAAATGAAAATTGCATATACGATAGCATAGTTTGCATATTGGCCAGACTTAGGTGCATGTGTGATTTGACTAAAATGAATTCATCAAAACAAATCCTGAAACATAGGCTCGAAAACATCCATAAATATTTCCTGGTGAACCCAAAATCCATTCATCAAAAAATCACCATATATAGAAGGTACGATTAAGTACCTCTCTTTTGAGGTGTAGACCACTCATTCTCCCATGAGCTTTGAGGAAAGGAGTGCAAGAATTTTTGGGCTACAAGAAAACATTAGTACTTATCTACTTTAGGTAGATGAGGTTGTTAATGACATGCAAGGACTTGGAATTAATATTGAAGAATCAGATGTTTGTGATAAGTTCTTAAGATCTCTTCCAAAAATATTTAGGGAAAATATTTCTACTATAGAAGAATCAAAATATGGTGATTCTTTTACAAGATATATGTTACTTGGTATTCTTACAAATTTTGAGTTAAGAACAAAAGAGGAACCTAATTATCAGAAGAAATCAACATTCAAAGTGATTTAGAAGACAAAATGCAGATTCAAGAAATGAGTCATCTAGTGATGAAGAAGTAAACTATGGAAAAAGGAATAAGGATTCAAGAAGATTTAAGGATGCAAAATCTGTTAGATGTTTCAATTGTGGAAAGTATGGTCACTATGAAACTAATTGTCAAGAAGCTAGAAATAACAATAATGAAGAAAAACAGGATCATAGGAACAGAGAATCAAAAAGAAAAAGGTACCAATAGAAAGGCAATGATGGACAAGGCAAACAAGGAAAGAAGTTCTTTCAAAGACAAAAGAGGAGCTACTATGCAGACAAGGTAAGTAAGTACTCAAGTGATAGTGATTCTAGTTCTTCAAGTAATGATAAATATGAAGTCCTATTTCTGATTGAAGAAAAAGAAGAAGTTAAGAAAAGGTCACCAATAATTCTCAAGTGTTTTATATGTGGTAATTTTGGACATCTTGAAGATAGTTGTACAAGGAATGGTTTTAGTTTCAGTGATGATGAATATGAGGATGCACTTGAAGGACCAGAAGAGAATATTCTAATGGCACTAGAAGAAGAAGAAGATGATCCTATAGAAGATAAGTCAAAAGAAAATGAAGATGTTGACAAAGGCAAACAAATAGAGGAAGAATCAGAAAAAGGAGGATTTGATCTTGAGGGAGAGCTTATTTATGCTCTTAAAACTTTAAATAAGGTAAGAAAGCAAAACTCCCAACTTGAGATCCAGTTTCAAGAATGTGATGAAGAGAGAGGAAAGCTTATAGATGATCTAAACAAGTCAATGGCTAAGACAAATAAGTTCAAAGATAAGCTAGAAGCAAAGGTATTAGAATGTGAAAGGTTAGAACAAGAAGTAGCTCTACTAAGGGAAGATTTAGAAAAGTCCAAGGACAAGTTACACAAGTTTAGGAAGAGCTCAAATATTGTAGATAATATGATCAAGGTACAAAGAAGGTCAACAAAAAAAATAGGTCTTGGTTTTGAACAGGCTCAAAAGAAACAAGAATAAGAGTCAACCTCAAGTTCTTCAAAAGAAGAAACTTTAGAAGAAGACAATGTAAGAGAAAGTGAGACTTTTGAGGATGAGTTGGACAATAGAAATTTCAACAAGGAAAGGAACAATGCACAAAGAAGAAACAGATGGAACAGGAACCAGCATAGAGAAAAATAGACTAAGAGACCAATGAGGTCAAGGCAAGGAAATTTCAATGGATGATGTTTCTCATGTCACATATTTGGGCACATGGCTTCACAATGCAGGACACATGAAAGATAGGAATATGGGAACTTTAGAAGCAAGCAACTTTTCCATGGGTATTGCTACTCATGTAATCAGTTTGGTCATAAGGCAATGAATTGCAGGGTTCATGATAGGAACAAATATGGCTTCACCAGGAGAAATCCCAAGACATTTGCACCTCCAAGGAATAATAACATTAAGTGTTATAAGTGCAATAATTATGGACATACAACAAAGTGGTGTAGGAGTCATGATCAAAAAGAACATGAATAGGAATAGGAACATGAATAGGAATATGAATAAGAATATGGACATGAGTAGGAACAAAAATATGGACAGGAACAAGAACATGGACATGAAAAAGAACAATAAAATGAATCATAAGGATTAGATGAGAAGGAAAGAGGATAAAGGTAAAGAACAGTGCTTACTGGGAGTAGAAATACTCCCACCCCAGAATTAACCACCTCAAGAGGAGGTGGAGGAGGGGCTAAGCTAAGAGACTCATTCTTAGCCCCGAGCCCCAAAGGTGACCCTTTTCCATTGATGTCAAAGGGGGAAATATTTGAGTAAGGGGAGATATTTGGTTTAAGGAGAGAGCATTGAGTCAAGGGGAGCAATGTCCCAGGGGGAGCAGAATAGGAAAAAGGTCAAGTTTTGGTAAAACGAATTTGGGTTACCATCAATGACAAAGGGGAATATTGTTGGACATTTTGAGTAGATGAGTTGTCATTGATGTCAAGAGTGAGTGGTCATTGATGTCAAGCTTTCAGCACCAGTCAATGGTAGTTTCAGTGGGCAACATCAGTTTCAGGTTCTCCAATAAGTGCAAAAGGATAGTCCGCCTTCAGTTGATCAAGACCCGGTTCCAGGAAGTCAGATGAGGTCCAAAGGGCAAAGAAGAGGCCCAGGAAAATAATATTATAATAATTTATTATAATATTAAAAAGGAAATTATAAATTAATTAATATAATTTTATTATAAATTAATTTATTAATTAATTTAATTAACTTTCATGTTACTTAAGTTAATTATAAGTTAATTTTAATTTAATTATAAATTAATTTTTATTAATTTAATAAACCCTAAAAAGGGTTATAAAGCAAAGTTATAAATCAAATTTAAAATTCGATGTGAAGCGTCGACGTATTACAACATCAAGGCACTATGTATATATATGAAGGCAAAACCTTTGCCTTAGTCTCCCATGCAATTATTATTTTGAATGCCCCTAAGTTTGAAAACGAGCGCAGAGAGAAAGCAACGATTTTTGTTTGAAAAGTCTTTGACGAAAGTAAAGGAACAAAGAGGAGCAAGGCTCCTTCCACTTTGCACACGCGCCATGTAGCGCAGCTGGTGATGGCGGTAAGTGTTGAAATGTTTTCTGGTAGGAGGACGTAGGTTCGAACCCCGCGGGGTTCGTGTTTTGCAAGGAAGAAGGTTTGCATTTTTGTGAATGGTGCCTAGCATGAGGAACAAAGGGAGGCTAGCGCCTTCCCCTTCTCATGGGAGTGCCTAGCCCACGTGGTGGGCTAGCGCCTTGGTAAGGCGCTCGATGGAGAGGTTTCGAGGTCGAAACCCACCGAGGCCTTTTAGCAGATGAGACAAAGGTATGCGTTGATGATTGTTGGGTTTGTCGCTTAATTTGGAATGTGCTAAGGTTGAAGGAAAATAAAAAATATTTTTATGTGCCTAAGGTTGAAAAATAATTTTTGAGGGTTTATAGGATTTAATTTTTGCCTAAATTAATATTGATTATTAAGTGTTTTGAGGGAGATAAAAGGGTAGGCAATTATTATTTTTGAAGGGTTATTTTTGAAAGATTGATTTATTAATTTGGAGATTATAAGGAGCAAATTTGAGTGATTATTTTTATGTGTGATTTGATGATTGCTAATTTCAAGAAGGAGTAATAAGGTGTATTTGGGATTGATTATTTTTGTGTTTGAAAATATTTTGAAAGAGAGTTAGTGTGATATTTGTCATCTAACTATTGAAATTGGCAAAGGAGAAAATTGTGATTGAGACAGGTTTTTCTAAGGGCACTTCTACATCAAACAAAAGGTATGGGCACATCTTCCTAGTGAGTGATTGTTGAATGTTGTGAATGCAAAGTTGGAGTGAAAAGGATTGTTTGGTAAACATTGTTGAGTGTGTTTTGAATTAATGCTTCAAGGTTTTCTGGAATAAAGAGTTGTTGATAAAACCTTGTTTTATAAGCATTGTTGTTGAAGTGATTAAGTTGAGTGAACTTGAACTAGGGTTTGCAAAGATCATGAGTATCATTGTTATGTGAGATTGATTGATAAGAATTGTTGGAAAAATTTGAGTGAGTGTTCATATAATTGGACTAGGGTTTGTGAGTAAGGATTATTTCATTGAGTGATTGGTTGAGTAGAGTTGGTTGAGCCTAGTCAAGTGGATGTGTTGAAGTGATAGTTCAAGTTCTATGAAACAAATTGTTCTATATTCTAAATTGATTTGAGAAAGAGGTTGAGTGTGGATGAATGTGAAACATATTGAGTCTCTAACAATTCTCTATATGTTTATGTGATAAAAGAAATATTGAAAGTGATTGAGAGTTTATGAGTGTGAAGCATATTGAGTCTCTAACAATTCTCTATATGTTTAGGGTGAAGATTGAGAATAGTGGTGATGAAACATATTGAGTCTCTACAAAAATTCTCTATATGTTTCTAAAAGAGTGATTGAAAGTAATTGAGCATTGTGATGAATGTGAAGCATATTGAGTCTCTAACAATTCTCTTTATGTTTCTATGAGATTGGACAAGTTCTAGTGTGGACTTGTTGAGCAGATTTGAGGTAAGTCTTTGAGAAGACTTGTGGATAGATTTGTGTGAGCTTTTGTGGAAGCTTACAATATATATTGAGAGAAGATTTGGATAAGTTCTAGTGAGGACTTATTGAGTATATTTGGACAAGTTCTAGTGAGGACTTGTTGAGTAGATTTGGACAAGTTCTAGAGAGGACTTGTGGATAGATAAGTGTGAGATTTTGTGGAAGCTTACAAGGTATATTTGAGATAAGTCTTTGAGAAGACTTGAGAGCATAGTTGATTGATTGATTTGTTCAAACCTTGAGTTAAGGTTTGGGGTAGATCTAGAATAGAGTTGATTTGTGATTGATTCAAGCTTTGTGTTAAGGCTTGAGGATAGATATTGAGGATAGATTTGTGCTAGACTGAAGGATTATGTTTAGTGTAGATCAGAGGATAGATTTTGGTGTATATTTGAGGATAGGTTTGTGCTAGACTAGAGATAGAGATTGAGTAGATTTGTGCTAGATCGAAGGACTGTGTTTAGTATATATTTGAGATAGAGCTTTGAAGGTGATAGAGTATAGAGGATGATAGTCTCTAGTGGATAGAGATCCATTAGCTAGGGTAGTGAGGATAGGTGTCTTCAGTGGATAGAGATCCATTAGCCAGAGTAGTGGGGCAGCAGTTCTTCTAGAAGATCACTAGTTAGAGCTAAGGAGAAAGGAGTTCTCCTATGGATAGATATCCATGAACTTGATTAGGGGATTGGTGTCTCCTTTGGATAGAGATCCATAAACATTGTAATAGGGAAAGGATTCCCAAGAGATTGATTGAGAAAATTTTAGTGAAATATTTTCTCCGTGGAGTAGCCCACATTGGGTGAACCACGTTAAATTGGTGTCTCTATTGTGTGTGGTGATTTGTGCATTGCTTTTATTACTATTGTTGATATTTCTATCTATACATTGCATAATATTGATTGGGAAAGAAAAGTAAAAAGTGGTCTTATATTGTTCACCCCCCTCTCAATATAAGCTTGTGTTCTTCAATTGGTATCAGAGTGGGTTCCTTCGAAAGAGTTTAATAGCTTGAAGGAAAAGCTTTCAAGAACACAATGGATTCTAAGAATGTGTCCTCAGATAATTCAACACCAATATTTTATGGAAGTGATTATATATTTTGGAGTATGAGAATGAAGATTCACCTGATGGCACTTGGCAATGAAATTTGGGAAGCAGTTGAAAATGGATACATACCACCAAGTTGATCCACCTACAGATAAGGAAGGTAAGCTTCTACAACATTACAATTCAAAAGCAATGAATGCAATTTTGAGAGGTTTGCATAGAACATAATCAATAAAAGTTATGCATTGTAAATATGCAAAAGGAATTTGGGATAAGTTGCAAAGCATATATGAAGGAGATAAAAGTGTCAAAAAGGTAAAGATACGAAATCTCAAAGGACAATTTGAAGAATTAAGAATGAAGGATGAGGAAAACATTAGTACTTATCTACTTTGGGTAGATGAGGTTGTTAATGCTATGCAAGGACTTGGACTTAATGTTGAAGAATCAGATGTTTGTGATAAGATCTTAAGATCTCTCCCAAAAAGATTTAGTGAAAATATTTCTGCTATAGAAGAATCAAAGGATGGTGATTCTTTGACAAGAGATATGTTACTTGGTATTCTTACAGCTTTTGAGTTAAGAACAAAAGAGGAACCTAATTCTTGAAAGGAAGTAACATTCAAAGCTACTAAGAAGACAAAGGGTAAGAAGTTAGATTCAAGCAATGAGTCATCTAGTGATGAAGAAGCTAATTATGGCAGAAGGAATAAGGATTCAAGAAGATTTAAGGATGCAAAATATGTTAGATGTTTCAATTGTGGAAAGTATGGTCACTATGCAACTGATTTTCAAGAAGCTAAAAATAACAATGATGAAGAAAAACATGATCATAAGAACAGGGAATCAGAAAGATACAGGTACCAAAAGAAAGGCAAGGATGGACAAGGCAAACAAGGAAAGAAGTTCTTTCAAAGACAAAAGAGGAGCTACTATGCAGACAAGGCAAGTAAGTACTCAAGTGATAGTGATACTAGTTCTTCAACTAATGATAAAGATGAAGTCCTATTTCTGATTGAAGAAAAAGAAGTTAAGAAAAGGTCACCAATAATTCTCAAGTGTTTTAGATGTGGTAATTTTGGACATCTTGAAGATAGTTGTACAAGGAATGGTTTTAGTTTCAGTGATGATGAATATGAAGATACACTTGAAGGACCAGAAGAGAATATTCTAATGGCACTAGAAGAAGAAGAAGATGATCCTATAGAAGATAAGTCAAAATAAAATGAAGATGTTGACAAAGGCAAACAAATAGAGGAAGAATCAGAAAAGGAGGAGTTGATCTTGAGGGAGAACTTATTTATGCTCTTAAAACTTTAAATAAGGTAAGAAAGCAAAACTCCCAACTTGAGATCCAGTTTCAAGAATGTGATGAAGAGAGAGGAAAGCTTATAGAGGATCTAAACAAGTCAATGGCTAAGACAAATAAGTTCAAGGATAAGCTAGAAGCAAAGGTCTTAGAATGTGAAAAGTTAGAACAAGAAGTAGCTCTACTAAGGGAAGATTTAGAAAATTCCAAGGACAAGCTACACAAGTTTGGGAAGAGCTCAAATATTGTAGATAAGATGATCAAGGTACAAAGAAGGTCAACAAACAAAATAGGTCTTGGTTTTGAACAAGCTCAAAAGAAACAAGAAGAAGAGTCAACCTCAAGTTCTAAAGAAGAAGAAACTTTAGAAGAAGATAGTGTAAGAGAAAGTGAGACTTCTGAGGATGAGTTGGACAATAGAAAGTTCAACAAGGAAAGGAACAATGCACAAAGAAGAAATAGATGGAACAGGAACCAGCATAGAGAAAAAGATACTAAGAGACCAATGAGGTCAAGGCAAGGAAATTTTAATGGATGATGTTTCTCATGTCACAGATTTGGGCACATGGCTTCACAATGCAGGACACATGAAAGATAGGAATATGGGAACTTCAGAAGCAGGCAAATTTTCCATGGGTATTGCTACTCATGTAATCAGTTTGGTCACAAGGCAATGAATTGCAGGGTTCATGATAGGAACAGATATGGCTTCACTAGGAGAAATCCCAAGACATTTGCACCTCCAAGGAATAATAACATTAAGTGTTATAAGTGCAATAATGATGGACATACAACAAAGTGGTGTAGAGTAGACATTCCAGAATCAAGCATGAACAGGAATAGGAACATGAACAAGAACAAGAATATGGACATGAACAGGAACAAGAACATGAACATAAGGAATAAGAATATGGACATGAACAGGAATAGGAATATGGATAGGAATAGGAACATGGACATGAATAGGAACAATCAAAGGAATCAGAAGGATCAGATGAGAAGGAAAGAGGACAAAGGTAAAGACCAGTGCTTGCTGGGAGTAGAAATACTCCCACCCCAGAATTAACCACCTCAAGAGGAGGTGGGGGAGGGGCTAAGCTAAGAGACTCATTCTTAGCCTCGAGCCCCAAAGGTGACCCTTTTCCATTGATGTCAAAGGGGGAGAAATTTGGTTTAAGGAGAGAGCATTGAGTCGGGGGGAGCAATGTCCCAAGGGGAGCAGAACAAGAAAAAGGTCAAGTTTTGGTAAAAATAATTTGGGTTGCCATCAATGACAAAGGGGGAGATTGTTGGACATTTTGAGTAGATGAGTTGTCATTGATGTCAAGAGTGAGTGGTCATTGATGTCAAGCTTTCAACACCAGTCAGTGGTAGTTTCAGTGGGCAACATCAGTTTCAAGTTCTCCAATAAGTGCAAAAGGATAGTCCACCTTCAGTTGATCAAGACCCGGTTCCAGGAAGTCAGATGAGGTCCAAAGGGTAAAGAAGAGGCCCAGGAAAATAATATTATAATAATTTATTATAATATTAAAAAGGAAATTTAAATTAATTAATATAATTTTATTATAAATTAATTTATTAATTAATTTAATTAACTTTCATGTTACTTAAGTTAATTATAAGTTAATTTTAATTTAATTATAAATTAATTTTTATTAATTTAATAAACCCTAAAAAGGGTTATAAAGCAAAGTTATAAATCAAATTTAAAATTTTATTTGAAGCATCGACGTATTACAACATCAAGGCACTATGTATATATATGAAGGCAAAACCTTTGCCTTAGTCCCCCATGCAATTATTATTTTGAATGCCCCTAAGTTTGAAAATGAGCGCAAAGAGAAAGCAATGATTTTTGTTTGAAAAGTCTTCGATGGAAGTAAAGGAACAAAGAGGAGCAAGGCTCCTTCCACTTTGCACACATGCCATGTAGCACAGCTGGTGACGATGGCAAGTGTTGAAATGTTTGTTGGCAGGAGGACGCAGGTTCGAACCCCGCGGGGTTCATGTTTTGCAAGGAAGAAGGTTTGCATTTTTGCGAATGGTGCCTAGCATGAGGAACAAAGGGAGGCTAGCGCCTTCCCCTTCTCGTGGGAGCGCCTAGCCCACGTGGTGGGCTAGCACCTTGGTAAGGCGCTCGATGGAGAGGTTTTGGGGTCGAAACCCACCGAGGCCTTTTAGCGGATGAGACAAAGGTATGCGCTGATGATTGTTGGGTTTGTCGCTTAATTTGGAATGTGCTAAGGTTGAAGGAAAATAAAAAATATTTTTATGTGCCTAAGGTTGAAAAATAATTTTTGAGGGTTTATAGGATTTAATTTTTGCCTAAATTAATATTGATTATTAAGTGTTTTGAGGGAGATAAAAGGGTAGGCAATTATTATTTTTGAAGGGTTATTTTTGAAAGATTGATTTATTAATTTGGAGATTATAAGGAGCAAATTTGAGTGATTATTTTTATGTGTGATTTGATGATTGCTAATTTCAAGGAGTAATAAGGTGTATTTGGGATTGATTATTTTTGTGTTTGAAAATATTTTGAAAGAGAGTTAGTGTGATATTTGTCATCTAACTATTGAAATTGGCAAAGGAGAAAATTGTGATTGAGACAGGTTTTTCTAAGGGCACTTCTACATCAAACAAAAGGTATGGGCACATCTTCCTAGTGAGTGATTGTTGAATGTTGTGAATGCAAAGTTGGAGTGAAAAGGATTGTTTGGTAAACATTGTTGAGTGTGTTTTGAATTAATGCTTCAAGGTTTTCTGGAATAAAGAGTTGTTGATAAAACCTTGTTTTATAAGCATTGTTGTTGAAGTGATTAAGTTGAGTGAACTTGAACTAGGGTTTGCAAAGATCATGAGTATCATTGTTATGTGAGATTGATTGATAAGCATTGTTGGAAACATTTGAGTGAGTGTTCATATACTTGGACTAGGGTTTGTGAGCAAGGATTATTTCATTGAGTGATTGGTTGAGTAGAGTTGGTTGAGCCTAGTCAAGTGGATGTGTTGAAGTGATAGTTCAAGTTCTATGAAACAAATTGTTCTATATTCTAAATTGATTTGAGAAAGAGGTTGAGTGTGGATGAATGTGAAATATATTGAGTCTCTAACAATTCTCTATATGTTTCTGTGATAAAAGAAATATTGAAAGTGATTGAGATTTTATGAGTGTGAAGCATATTGAGTCTCTAACAATTCTCTATATGTTTCTAAAAGAGTGATTGAAAGTAATTGAGTGTTGTGGTGAATTTGAAGCATATTGAGTCTCTAACAATTCTCTATATGTTTCTAAAAGAGTGATTGAAAGTAATTGAGCATTGTGATGAATGTGAAGCATATTGAGTCTCTAACAATTCTCTTTATGTTTCTATGAGATTGGATAAGTTCTAGTGTGGACTTGTTGAGCATATTTGAGGTAAGTCTTTAAGAAGACTTGTGGATAGATTTGTGTGAGATTTTGTGGAAGCTTACAATACATATTGAGAGCAGATTTGGATAAGTTATAGTGAGGACTTATTGAGAATATTTGGACAAGTTTTAGTGAGGACTTGTTGAGCAGATTTGGACAAGTTCTAGAGAGGACTTGTGGATAGATTAGTGTGAGATTTTGTGGAAGCTTACAAGGTAGATTTGAGATAAGTCTTTGAGAAGACTTGAGAGCAAATTTGATTGATTGATTTGTTCAAACCTTGAGTTAAGGTTTGGGGTAGATCTAGTAGAGTTGATTTGTGATTGAGTCAAGCTTTGTGTTAAGGCTTGAGGATAGATATTGAGGATAGATTTGTGCTAGACCGAAGGACTATGTTTAGTGTATATTTGAGGATAGATTTTGGTGCATATTTGAGGACATGTTTGTGCTAGACTAGAGATAGAGATTGAGCAGATTTGTGCTAGATCGAAGGACTATGTTTAGTACATATTTGAGATAGAGCTTTGAAGGTGATAGAGTATAGAGGATGATAGTCTCCAGTGGATAGAGATCCATTAGCCAGGGCAGTGAGGATAGGTGTCTTTAGTGGATAGAGATCCATTAGCCAGAGCAATGGGGGTAGCAGTTCTTCTAGAAGATCACTAGTCAGAGCTAAGGAGAAAGGAGTTCTCCTATGGATAGAGATCCATGAACTTGATTAGGGGATTGGTGTCTCCTTTGGATAGAGATCCATAAACATTGTAATAGGGAAAGGATTCCCAAGAGATTGATTGAGAAAATTTTAGTGAAATATTTTCTCCGTGGAGTAGCCCACATTGGGTGAACCACGTTAGAATAAGACAATGTAAGATAAAGGGAGACTTTTGAGGATGAATTGGCCAATAGAAATTTCAACAAATAAATGAACAATGCACAAAGAAGAAATAGATGGAATAGGAACCAACATAGAGAAAAAGAGACTAAGATACCAATGAGGTCAAGGCAAGAAAATTTCAATGGATGATGTTTCTCATGTCACAGATTTGGGCACATGGCTTCACAATGTAGGACACATGAAAGACAATAATATGGAAACTTTAGAAGCATGTAAATTTTACATGGGTATTGCTCCTCATGTAATCAATTTGATCACAAGGAAATGAATTATAGGGTACATTATAGGAACATATATGTCTTCACTAGGAGAAATCCCAAGACTTTTGCACCTCCAATAAATAATAACATTAAGTGTTATAAGTGCAATAATGATGGACATACAACAAAGTGGTGTAGAGCAGACATTCCATAATCAAGCATGAACGAGAACAGGAACATGAACAGGAAGAGGAATATGGACATGAATAGGAATAGGAACATGAAAAGGAATGGGAATAATAATATGGACATGAGCAGGAACAAGAATATGGACATGAACAAGAACATGGAAATGAATAGGAAAAATCAAAGGAATCAAAAGGATCCGATAAAAAGGAAAGTGAAAAAATGTAAAGACCAGTGCTTACTGGGAATAGAAATACTCCCACCCCATAATTAACCACCTCAAGAGGAGGTGGGGGAGGGGATAAGCTAAGAGACTCATTATTAGCCCTGAGTCCCAAAGGTGACCCTTTTCCATTGATTTCAAAGGAGGAGAAATTTGAGTAAGGGGGAGAGATTTGGTTTAAGGAGAGATCATTGAGTCAGGGGGAGCAATGTCCTAGGGGGAGTAGAATAGGAAAAAGATCAAATTTTGGTAAAAATAATTTTGGTTGCCATAAATTATAAAGGGGGATATTGTTGGAAATTTTGAGTAGATGAGTTTTCATTGATGTCAAGAGTGAGTGGTCATTTATGCCAAGCTTTCAGCACCAATCAATGGTAGTTTCAGTGGGTAGCATATGTTAGTCTCACAATGACACTGAGAGGGGGTGTGAATTAGTGTAGCTCTTTAAAACTTAAATCTTCAACTCTTAAAGCTGAAACAATAAAAATTTAAAACCAAATAAAGAAAATATAACAAGAGAGCATCACACAACACAAGATGTATCGAGGTTCACCGATTTGGCTACTCCTCAAAAATTGACTGTTTGGACTCCCATCCAAATCTAGCCTTTGCAAAGCACCAACTTTACAATCAATTTACCAGCACCCATTGGAAGGAGCACCAACCCCTAATTTACCAGCACCAACTGGAAGGAGCACCAACCCCTGATGCAAAGCACCAACTTGGACTTCAATTTTAAAACTAGAAGATTGACATAAAAATGCCTTCACTTTTACAAGACCCTGACTGGTCTATTGCTTACCCAACATCACCCATAATTCACAAAACACACATCCTTCTCGCTCGCCTCTCGCTCACCTCTCGCTCTCCTCTTGCTCTCATCTCGCTCTCTTCGTAAGATAGAATCCACACTTTAAATTCTCTACGAAAAACTCTTTTTATAACAATTCTCTCTCTTTGTAACTCTAGTTGTAACTCCTTTCATATTCTCATGTGCCACTTGTCAATTGTAACTCCTTCTTTATGTAACTCCTTTTGTATATAATGAGAAGGCATTTCGTCAAACACGTCACATGCAAATAATTGACACCATATTCTCCTATCATGAATGTTCGCTTTCTCGGTCATGACTGTTCATTTTCTCCTTCGATGACTGTTCATTTTATTTTTGCATGACTGTTCGTTTTCTCTTTGCATGACTGTTCATTTTCTCTTTGCATGTCTGTTCATTTTCTCTTTGTATGACTATTCATTTTCTCCCTGCATGAATTTTCATTTTCTCTTTCCCTTATGCATGCATGTGTTTTGATTTCAAAAAAAAAACTTTTCGTTTCTATTTTGAGGTCCTTCTTGAGTCGTGAAAATGAGACATGTTGCAATATCATGACACTTTTGTTTCTCTGCCTGCCTACCCTTTTTGAGTCGCAAAAATGCGACATGTCGTGATATCATGACACTTTTGTTTCTCTACCTGCCTGGCCTTTTTGAGTCACGAAAATGTGACATGTCGCGATATTGCAACACTTTTTCTTTCTCTGCCTGCCTACCCTTTTTGAGTCGCGAAAATGCAACATGTTGCGATATCGCGACACTTTTTCTTTCTCCACCTTTCTCTTTGCTTTGGCCTACGAAAATACAACATGTCATGATATCGTGAGACTTTTTCTCCTTGCTCTTTCTCTTTGCTTTAGCCCATGAAAATACAACATGTCACGATATCGTGACACTTTTTCTCCTTGCTCTTTCTCTTTGCTTTGGCCCGTGAAAATACAACATGTCGCGATATCGCGACACTTTTTCTCCTTGCTCTTCCTCTTTGCTTTGGCCCGCGAAAATACATGTCGCGATATCGCGATACTTTTTTCTCCTTGCATTTTCTCTTTGCTTTGGCCACAAAAATGCAACATGTCGTGATATCGCGACGTGTTGCATTTTCCTCCTTGCTTTTTTGCTTCTCTTTTGGTCGCAAAAATGTAACATGTCACGATATCGCGACACTTTTTCCTCTTTTCTTTTTTGCTTCTCTTTTGGCCACAAAAATGCAACATGTCACGATATCGCGACACTTTTTCCTCTTTGCTTTTTCGCTTCTCTTTTGGCCACGAAAATGCAACATGTTGTGATATCATGACACTTTTTTCTCTTTGCTTTTTTGCTTCTCTTTTGGCCGTGAAAATGCAACATGTCACGATATCGTGACACTTTTTTCTCTTTTCTTTTTCGCTTCTCTTTTGCATATGGGCCACTTTTGTCTTCTTGGACAACCTATAACAACTTCACCCAAACATCAAAAACATCCTCATAAGCATTTAACATCACTATACATACTCTGAATAACATCTGAACTCATGTCCACTACATCAACCGATCTATCTGACTGTGTTGACAACAATGACAATACTATCGCTGCACCTTGCTCAACAATCCCCCACTTTGGAATTGTTGGCAACACACGTGCAATTTCCTGTAACTCTTCTCCCCCTTTGACAACAATACCAAAGGGGCTGTTGTAAACTCCCCCTAAGTCCATGCACAACATTCTCAAGCAAAAATTATTATACTTAGCAAAAATCACAAACATGAGCAAAAAAACAAATACACAAATGTTCCTTCTGAGAATGTGGTCCTGATAGCTAGTCAATTCTTGGGAAGCGTGACCACTCCCAATTTATTGTGAAGGTACTCAAAGACTTCCTTGGGCAACGATTTTGTGAAGATATCAACTACTGGCTCTGTTGTTGGTCCAACTTAACCTCACCTTTCGCAAATTTCTCCTTCAAAAAGTGATACTGGATAGCAATATGTTTTGTGCGAGAATGCATAACCAGATTCTTTGAGATGTTAATGGCACTGGTGTTATCACACTTAACTGAAATTGGCTCATTGAAGTTAATACCAAGATCTTTCAGGGTTTGTTTCATCCATAATACCTGTGTACAACACATTATCATTGCAATATATTCTACCTCTGCTGTGTATAAGGAGACTAAATCTTGTTTCTTACTGTGCCACATGACCAACCTATATCCAAGATAGAATGCACCTCCACTGGTACTCTTTTTGTCATCTACACATCTTGCCCAATCTGCATCTGAATACATAATAAGGGTGAAGTTCTTACCTTTCGGATACCATAACCCATACTCCATAGTACCCTTGAGATATCGAAGAATCCTCTTCACTGCTGTCACATGAGTCTTCTTGGGACTAGCCTAAAATCATGCTACCATGCATACTTTCTGCAAAATATCTGGTCTGGTAGCTGTCAAGTACAATAAGCTCCTAATTATAGATCTGTACATGGTTTGATCAACATGTGGAGATTTGTCATCCTTGCTCAACTTGCAACCTGTCATCATGGGAGTGCTAACTGGCTTACAATCCTCCATTGTGAACCTTTTTAACATCTCTTTCACTAAACCAAATTATCAAAACTATTATAATCCATAACTTTGAACAATGGCAGTAAGAACCATCAAAAGTACAACACTGACATATAGCAATACTACCAATGGTGACAAATCTCAATTTAATCACCACCCTACACGGTACATCCAAAAACAACTACATGAACTAAAACACACTTTGACAACTATCCGAAAATTCCCCCTAACTACTTTCCTTTCATCCTCAGATAACCAAACAAATACATAGGAGCATTAAAATAAAACTGTAAGATTTCTCCTCCTGAGGATGTGCTACCTGGAGTTGCTTAGTGCAATAGAGGAGTAGTCTCCTTTAGTCCAAGGAGACACGATTTCCTTTCTTCTTTCTTTCTCCACTCTGGTTTGATTACAGTTTTGACTCTTGTTTTGACATTTCTTTTTCAATAGCTTGTGCATGTTTTTTGAGAAATTTTCTATTTTGTCTCATTCCATTTGGTTGAAATTTTCTTCCCTAAAATTTATTTGATGCAAATGTACTTCGACAATTTCTTGTAATGTGCCCAAAAATATGATAGTTATAACATTATACTGCATAATCCATCAAAGGTGAAAAAACATTTCTACTGGGTGGTTGTTTCTTGTGCATCCTTGATGGATGATTATTTTCCTTTCTTTGATACACATTATTTCTTCCCTGTCTGTGTTGCATTATTTGTGTCTAATGAAATCTACTATCTTGCCTTAGATTAGATACAAAATTTCTTGGACAAAACCTTGCTATGTGCCCATGACCATTACATTTAAAACATTGCACATGGTGTTCAATCTGAAAAACAAATGTATTTCTACCAGCATAACTTTTTGATCTATTATTCAATCCATAATAATTTGCCTTGTGACCATAATGGTTGCATCTAAAACAATAGCCATTAAAAGCATTATTATGAATAAAGTGAGAGTGATAGAACCTCTTTTGTTGTGGTTGCTTTGCTATAGATCTCCTTTGATAATTTATTCCTTTTAAAGATTCAGCTTCAAGCTTTTCTTGCTTTGATCCTTTAACAGTGGACTTCTTCTTCTCTACAAATTTAGAAGATGAAGGTTGTTCAGCTTCACATTCAAGACCAAGCTTACCCATGGAGATTCTTTGTTTCCTTATCATTTTATCTAGCAACTTTGTGCTCTTCTCAAATTTGAGATTTGTATTGGCCTCTTCTAGTTGTTTCCTCAATAAAACAATCTCCTCTTCTTGTTTGCAGTAAAAAATCTCTTTCTCATTGATCTGTGACTTGAGAGTTTCTTCAATACTTTTGGACTCTTCTACTTGCAGCTTTATATTACTAATAACTTTGTTAGATTCCTCTTCACATTTTCTACATACATCGCATTTATCATCCAGGTGTGACTTCAAGACTTCTTCTATTTTATTGGCTTTATGAATTTGTAAGAAGAGATCTTCAATATTATCCCCATATTCTTCCAACTTCTTGGATAGTCTTTTGTTATTTTTCCTTTCTATATCCAACTCTTCAAGTGCAGCGATCAACTCACCTTCTAGATATACTTCACCCTTAAGGTTTTCATCACATACTTCAGAATTCACTCCTATATTTTCTAGTTCAATTTTCTCTTCCACAAGAACTAAAACTGACTGAGATGCCTTATTTGAGGAGGATCTATTCTTCTTATCCATTGCGTACTAATCCAAGATCAACCTTAGCTAATTTAGCTTGACAAGGGAAACTAGCTCTGATACCAATTGTTAGTCTCACAATGACACTAAGAGGGGGGGTGAATCAGTGTAGCTCTTTAAAACTTAAATATTCAACTCTTAAAGCCAAAACAATGAAAACTTAAAACCAAATAAAGCAAATATAACAAGAGAGCATCACACAACACAAGATGTATCGAGGTTCACCGATTTGGTTACTCCTCAAAAATTGAATGTTTGGACTCCCATCCAAATCTAGCCTTTGCAAAGCACCAACTTTACAATCAATTTACCAACACCCACTGGAAGGAGCACCAACCCCTAATTTACCAACACCAACTGGAAGGAGCACCAACCCCTGATGCCAAGCACCAAATTGGACTTCAATTTTGAAACTAGAATATTGACATAAAAATGCCTTCACTTTTACAAGACCCTGACTAGTCTATTGCTTACCCAACATCACCCACAATTCACAAAACACACATCCTTCTCGCTCACCTCTCGCTCTCCTCTTGCTCTCCTCTCGCTCTCTTTGCAAGATAGAATCCACACTTTAAATTCTCCAAGAAACACTCCTTTTATAACAATCCTTTCTCTTTGTAACTCTAGTTGTAACTCCTTTCATATTCTCATGTGCCACTTGTCAATTGTAACTCTTTCTTTATGTAACTCCTTTTGTATATAATGAGAAGGTATTTAGTCAAACACGTCACATGCAAATAATTGACACCATATTCTCCTACCATGACTGCTCGTTTTCTTAGTCATGACTGTTCGTTTTCTCCTTCGATGACTGTTCGTTTTCTTTTTGCATGACTGTTCATTTTCTCTTTGCATGACTATTCGTTTTCTCTTTGCATGTCTGTTCATTTTCTCTTTGCATGACTATTCGTTTTCTCCCTGCATGAATGTTCATTTTCTCTTTCCATTATGCATGCATGTGTTTTTATTTCCAAAAAAAAAACTTTTCGTTTCTATTTTGAGGCCCTTCTTGAGTCACAAAAATGCGACATGTCACGATATCACGACACTTTTGTTTCTCTTCCTGCCTGCCCTTTTTGAGTCATGAAAATGCGACATGTCGCGATATCGTGACACTTTTGTTTCTCTGCTGCCTGGCTTTTTTGAGTTGTGAAAATGCAACATGTTGTGATATCACGACACTTTTTCTTTCTCTGCCTTTCTCTTTGCTTTGGCCCACGAAAAAACATGTCGCGATATCACGACACTTTTTCTCCTTGCTCTTTCTCTTTGCTTCGGCCCGTGAAAATACAACATGTCACGATATCACTACACTTTTTCTCCTTGCTCTTTCTCTTTGCTTTGGCCCGCAAAAATACAACATGTCGTGATATTGCGACACTTTTTCTCCTTGCTCTTTCTCTTTGCTTTGGTTTGTGAAAATACAACATGTCACGATATCGTGACACTTTTTTCTCCTTGCATTTTCTCTTTGCTTTGGCCATGAAAATGCAACATGTCACGATATCGTGACACTTTTTCCTCCTTGCTTTTTCGCTTCTCTTTTGGCCATGAAAATGCAACATGTCATGATATCATGACACTTTTTCCTCTTTGCTTTTTCACTTCTCTTTTGCCCACGAAAATGCAACATGTCATGATATCGTGACAGTTTTTTCCCTTTGTTTTTTCGCTTCTCTTTTGCATATGGGCCACTTCGGTCTTCTTGGAAAACCTGTAACAACTTCACCCAAACATCAAAAACATCCTCATAAGCATTTAACATCACTATACATACTTTGAATAACCTCTAAACTCCTTTCCACTGCATCAACTGATCTATCTGACTGTGTTGACAACAATGACAATACTGTCACTGCACCTTGCTCAACAACATATGTTTCAAGTTCTCCAATAAGTGCAAAATGTAGTCCACCTTCAGTTGATCAAGACCCAATTCCAAGAAGTCAGATGAGGTCCAAAGGGCAAAGAAGAGGCCCAGGAAAATAATATTATAATAATTTATTATAATATTAAAAAAAATTAAATTAATTATAAATCAATTAATATAATTTTATTAGAAATTAATTTATTAATTAATTTAATTAACTTCCATGTTACTTAAGTTAATTATAATTTAATTTTAATTTAATTATAAATTATTAATTTAATAAACCCTAAAAAGGGTTATAAAGTAAAGTTATAAATTGAATTTAAAATTTGATGTGAATCATTGACGTATTACAACATCAAGCCACTATGTATATATATGAAGGAAAAACCTTTGCCTTAGTCTCCCATGCAATTATTATTTCGAATACCCCTAATTTTGAAAACAAGCGCAAAGAGAAAGCAACAATTTTTGTTTGAAAATTCTTCAATGAAAGTAAAGGAACAAAGAGGAGCAAGGCTCATTCCACTTTACACACACACCATATAATGTAGCTAGTGACGACGACAAGTGTTGAAATGTTTGTTGGCAGGAGGATGCAGGTTCGAACCCCATGGGATTCATGTTTTGCAAGGAAGAAGGTTTGAATTTTGTGAATGATGCCTAGCATGAGGAACAAAGGGAGGCTAGTGCCTTTCCCTTCTCATGGGAGTGCCTAGCCCACATGGTGGGCTAGCACCTTGGTAAGGTGCTCGACGAAGAGGTTTTGGGGTCGAAACCCACCAAGGTCTTTTAGCAGATGAGACAAAGGTATGTGCTGATGATTGTTGGGTTTGTCATTTAATTTGGAATGTGCTAAGGTTGATGGAAAATAAAAATATATTTTTATGTGCCTAAGGTTGAAAAATAAATTTTGAGGTTTTATAGGATTTAATTTTTTCCTAAATTAATATTAATTATTAAGTGTTTTGAGGGAGATAAAAGGGTAGGCAATTATTATTTATGAAGGGTAATTTTTGAAAGGTTGATTTATTAATTTGGATATTATAAGGATAAAATTTGAGTGATTATTTTTGTGTGATTTGATGATTGCTAATTTCAAGAAGGAGTAATAAGGTGTATTTGGGATTGATTATTTTTGTGTTTGAAAATATTTTGAAAGAGAGCTAGTGTGAAATTTTTCATCTAACTATTTAAGTTGGCAAAGGAGAAAATTGTGATTGAGATAGATTTTCTAAGGGCACTTCTACATCAAATAAAAGGTATGGGCACATCT
Source organism: Wollemia nobilis (assembly GCA_028583015.1). NCBI lineage: Eukaryota > Viridiplantae > Streptophyta > Pinopsida > Araucariales > Araucariaceae > Wollemia > Wollemia nobilis. The sequence continues at coordinate 3,952,018 of JAQPPZ010001679.1, read as the reverse complement.
TCCTAGTGTGTGATTATCGAAAGTTATGAATACAAAGTTGGAGTGAAAAGGATTGTTTGATAAACATTGTTGAGTGTGTTTTGAATTAATGCTTCAAGGTTTTATGGAATAAAGAGTTTTTGATAAAACCTTATTTTATAAGCATTGTTTTTGAAGTGATTAAGTTGAGTGAACTTGAACTAGGATTGCAAAAATCATGAGTATCATTGTTATTTGAGATTGATTGATAAGCATTGTTGGAAATATTTGAGTGAGTGTTGATATACTTGGACTAGGGTTTGTGAGCAAGGATTATTTCATTGAGTGATTGGTTGAGTAGAGTTGCTTGAGCCTAGTCAAGTGGATGTGTTGAAGTGATAGTTCAAGTTCTATAAAACAAATTGTTCTATATTATGAATTGATTTGAGAAAGAGGTTGAGTGTGGATGAAGGTGAAACATATTGAGTCTCTAAAAATTCTCTATATGTTTCTATGATAAAAGAAATATTGAAAGTTATTGAGAGTTTATGAGTGTGAAGCATATTGAGTCTCTAAAAATTCTCTATATGTTTCTAAAAGGAGTGATTGAAAGTAATTGATAATTGTGGTGAATCTGAAGCATATTGAGTCTCTAAAAATTCTCTATATGTTTCTAAAAGAGTGATTGAAAGTAATTGAGAATTATGGTGAATGTGAAGCATTTTGATTCTCTAAAAATTCTCTTTATGTTTCTATGAGATTGGACAAGTTCTAGTGTGGACATTTTGAGCATATTTGAGGCAAGTATTTAAGAAGACTTGTGGACAAATTTATGTGAGATTTTGTGGAAGCTTATAATACATATTGAGAGCAAATTTGGATAAGTTCTAGTGAGGACTTATTGAGTAGATTTGGACAAGTTCTAGTGAGCACTTGTTGAGTATATTTGGACAAGTTCTAAAGAGAACTTATGGATAGATAAGTGTGAGATTTTGTGGAATATTACAAGGTAGATTTGAGACAAGTCTTTGAGAAGACTTGAGAGCATATTTGATTGATTGATTTGTTCAAACCTTGAGTTAAGGTTTAAGGTAGATCCAATAGAGTTGATTTGTAATTGAGTCAAGCTTTGTGTTAAGGATTGAGGATAGGTATTGAAGATAGATTTGTGTTAGACATAATAACTATGTTTAGTGAATATCAGAGGATAGATTTTGGTCCAGATTTAAGGATAGGTTTGTGTCAGACCAGAGATAGAGATTGAGTAAATTTGCGCTAGACTAAAGTACTATGTTTAGTACAGATTTGAGATAGAGCTTTGAAGTTGATAGAGGACGATAGTCTCTAGTGGATAGATATCCATTAGCCAAGGCAGTGAGGACATATGTTTTCAGTAGATAGAGATCCATCAACATTAGCAATCAAGGTAGTGTTGGGCACTGAATTGCACCAAGTTTTCTTGATACTGCGACTGTCTATCTTCCTACTTTCTACTTAGGCTTGCACCCGATAGCTACAGCTCAGCACTCAACATTGGATGGACTAAAATAGGGGTTTCAGATCCAACCTCCAGAGTAGGCTGGTTCCTTGTCAACTTAGCAGATTGTTGACACAATTATGCTCAATTAGGGCTTGGAGTTTAGGGTTAGAAAAGGGTAAGGTTAGAGAAATGTAGATATCAGTGGATGAATAGGTTAACAACATTGCATTACCATAAAAAGCTTCCAAAAAACCATATTAAAGATATACATCCAGATCAAATTTTATCCCAAGATAACTCGTTTCAGATATTTAAAGCATAACAGAGAAATGTTACAGTAAGCAATTTCAATATCCAAGAAATGATAATCCAAATAGCAGAATTCACCACAACCCAGATTTTATAGAAATGCACCTTCTAATAACAAAGAACAAACTTCACAATAGATTTCAATTACTCATAACAACTAGTAATCCATGATCGACACAAACTAACCATCTAAGCATTTACAAAAATACAACTATGAAATCCGAACCTCTAACATCCAGCATAGAAACGCAGCCTTGAGGCGAAGATCAATGTATTGCTCCTTGCATTCAGTCCTTCAGAAATATTTACAGTAGCACAGGCAAACACGCTAGAGCCGACCCTTTAAATCGAGGGTTCGATCTCTCTTTATAGTTTTCATATTATAATATTCAAGAAACAATACATTCAATCTTGTTACAATAGCTCAACAAAATATTAGCTGGCGTTAGCTGGTTCATTCAAACTCCGGGAAATCCATTGGAAGAACATCCACCATGGCCGTTCGGGATCTCTGCAACTTGATGGTCGACCAGAAGAACTAAAGTTCAGAACCTTCCAGATCACGCGTCCCGTCGATATTTCTTGAGAACAACTTGACACCGTCGATCTATAACTGCTTTTGGTTAGCTTTTCTTGAAAGTCTTTGACGTTCCATCTTCCAGCTGCACGCCATAGTTCTGATGCAAAAATATTTTGAACAACAAAAATATGATAGGTCAACCTCCACCGTTGATTCTCCCTTTTGGATGACTTAGATTAAGTTCGGCGTGAGCTGAAAGCCATCCCGCTCTTTTCCTCAGCATCAAAATCTTCAATTCGGATCCGCAACATCAAAACCCTGAATCCGCTCTGGGCTCTTTTATCTTCCATTTTGTCTTTGTTAATCCACATCTTTTCATCATTGACGTCATCATCTCCTCATGACTTTTACGGAATTTAGAGATAATGCAAATCCGGGCCGGAGTCAAACACTTAGATTATTTTCCCCTTCCACTTTATCTTCATTCTGGGAAGAGAATCCTTGTTCATTTCTCGGATCACGAATCCACACATTTCTTCCACTGACGTCATCATCTCTTACAAAATTTTGTGGATTTTGGAACTTTCATCAATCCGGAGCGGAAAGCAAGAAGGCTCTTCCGGAGCGGGAAGCAAAAAGACTTTCCGAAATCGGACATACGACAAGAACCAAATCCGCACTTTTTATTGCTGATGTCACGATCTCTTACAAACTTTTGTGGATTTGAAACCCATCATTATTCCGGACCCGAAATGGAATTTCTCGGAATATGCTCAAACCTTCAAGTGGAGATATTTCCCAGTGGACTCATACCATCAACCTGATTTCGGAGCGAAATAACAACATTATCACTTAGTCAAATTTTGCTAAGTATGTGGCCATTTTTGGTCTACATTTTGGCGCCTCCCGGGTGGATTTTCTCGCAAAACCAATCGAATCCAGAGTCTTATCCATTGGGCTTCAGGAGTCAAAACAATGCTAACCCTTGAAATTATGTTTTAAAGAATGATTTCTATGCAAGCCCTACCCTCTGAAAACTGAATTCTGTCTAGAGGGTAGAGGGTCACATCGAAACCATGCCAAAAACATCATAGAGCTTATTGATTCAATTAGAGACTGTGTTTATAACCCTAGTATTATTAAATCTATATACAATACTTTCTTATTTATAAGGCTTTATCCCAGAGCACACCTCCATACAAAATTGATGCTCTGAAGGCCTCACGCCTTTATGGATTATTTATGATAGTTGTCAAAATAACAAAAAAATACAAAACATATGGCTTAGAAATACAAAACTTATGATATATGTACAAACCAAAAAAATATTTTTAAGCATGACCCCTTCCTGGGCCTGTAACTGCTCCGCATCATTCTTATTCTCCCACTGTTTCCTCTTCTCCATCTTCTTCGGGGGACCGTTCTCCCTGATCATTCTTTTTAGATGAATCTCCAAATAATTGAACCATCACATCTAAAGACTGAAAAGCTTCCTTCCAGGCTTCTTCAGAGGGATTAGAAGTCTCTTTGAGCTTCTTATAAACATATTGCAATTTCCCAATATCTTCATAATCAACAACGTTCCCTCTAGTTACCAGATCCTCCATTAGATCTCTCAATCTAGTGTAGCCCATAATCAACTTAGCAGCTTGTTCTTGCGATAATGGTTCTTTCAATGAATCAATTTCAACTTCATCTTGTAAGCTATTTTTTATGCTTTGTTGAACCTCTTTTGTGGATAACAAGTTGTGGTCCTTCTTCCACAGTCCTTTAAAACTGACCTGAATCATTTCCTCATTTATCTCAATAATTTCTTTAACCACCCTGTCTATCCGATCAAACAATAACCAGGCTCTCTTAATTGCCCTGTGCTTCTTCATCACTATCTTGGCAGCTACCCTAGCTAGATTCCATTCTTTGTTATGAATTGGCTTAGCAGCATCACTAAGCCTGCTCCCAACCAGCCTATATATTTTATCCATCGAAATCACCATGGGTTGTAACTCACCAGTGATTTGATCCAAATCCTTCTGAATAATAGATAGCAGTTGGCTGGCATCTTTCAAATATTCAATAACTAGCTGAAGACCTAAATATTTCTCTTGAGCATCAAGGAGTAATTCTTTCTTGATCCTTTTCAAACCCTCCTTAGAAAATCCCATGGACTTGGCTTTCTCAATCTGAAGTTGTTGTTTTAACTCTTGAATCTCCTTTGCTTGATCTTCATTCAGCTTCTTTTGTTCCTCCAGCTGGATTTTCCACTCATTAGCCTTCTAGAACCTTTCCTACCAACCCTTAGCTTCCTTCCTGAGAGCTTTCTCTACCTCCTTTTGATCATTGATGTTCTTTTTTAACCTTTCAACTTGTTGCTTCAACTTATTTACCTTATCCATTTCTATATCAGTTTTTACATAAAATGTCTCCAAATGAGCCTTAGCCATACCCAATTCATCTTCAGTAGGAAGCTTATCAATGTCCTCTATAATTTCTTCTACTTTATAATCTTTAGCAGTCATTTCATTTTTGGGCTTGCTCACCTGTGGGATCAAAGATCTTGAAATCCTCTGTCTAGTGATAGGATTGACATACATGCTCTTCCTGGTTACAACCATTCGACTAGAAGGCTTGGTGAGTTTTTCTGCCCAATAGTCATTTATATTCTACGTGGCAGCTTGCCCTTGAGATGCGGCAATAGACCTTGAGGCATCAACAACCAAAGGAGACCATGGCATTAAAAATGTGAGGGTGGACTGGCTGGTTATTGGTGGTGGTGAAGATGTTTTGATAGCAACCTCTATCACAATAGTAGATTCTATGGCTATTGTTGCTGATGATACAGGTAAATTCATAGAAATAGGAACCAAACTAACAGCAGAAGGGATGGAGATACTAGGAATGCAATGTCCCATGGATGATGATAATGAGACAGATGGGGGTGTAATGATGGATGACATCGTAATGGAAGACTCAGAGGTGGAAGGTGTATTTGAAGGAGATTGCGACATGACAGAACTGATTGGTACTTCCATTGATACTGAATGTATGAGGGGAGAACTGTGAGGTGAAGGAGGTGAACTTGACACATTCTTTTGATTTGAAGAGGAGGGAAATTCTTTTGGGGAACCCAAAATATCAGAAGTGGAAGAGGGATTAGAAACTATACCTGCGCCTACAGATGTAGGGTGTTCTCATTCAGTTTCTATTTCAACCTATTGCTCCTACTCAGGTAATCCTTCTTTAGTAGGGACAATCATTTCTTCAGTGATTGCCTCTGTTTCCACTTTCTACCTTTTAGACACTTCCTTCTCTTCTGTCCCTGGAGTGCTTCTGGTTATTTTGTAAATTAGCCAAAAGCCTCCACTTTAGCTTTAGAATCCTCCTCTGATAAATCTCTTTGTACTTCCCCAATCAATACTGATTGCTCAACAATAGGTTGTGGATTTATCAAAACTACAGGAGTAAAAGACAACGATTTGAACTTAACGTCTTTACTTTTCCTTTCCTGATCAACCACTTTATCTTTTAGCTATCCTCCTAAGGCTAAACGTGTGGGTCTAGATCTTCCCTCGATGATCGGGGTACTGATATCTTTTCCCTTAGGAACTCTCATTTTGCTCAACATCCTAGCCCCCTTAGGAAATATCTCCACTTGTTCAGTAGTAGGATTGAAAGTTTCTACTACTCCAGAAGCCTTCTCAGAGTCTTCTGGATCTAGAGGAGGCTGGAAAGGCTCAGAATCACCTATTAACACAATGTGCCTTACATATTTCATCCTCCAAGTATCAACATTTTCATCATATCTTTTTGAAAACTCTTTATCAATTGGCATTCCAAAATTCATCTTAGATTTTCCAATCTCAATCCTCATACGCCACCAATCCATAATCTTGGCTTCCTCCCATGGCCCATTATAATCCTCCTCCTCTTGCTCTACAACTTCCTTTTTCTTTGCATATTTTGACTTGGAAGAGGGCTTAGTCTTCTTTGTCATTTTTTCTTTGATTTTATCAATCATTTCTTCAGTAATCTGATGATCAGGGTTATAGTCAGGGTCAAAATCTTCAACCTGTTCATAAAAATCTAACCATGGGGGCAATTGTCTCATTTTGGAGATGTCCCACTCCAATAAAGTAGTCTCGTCATTGTTCCTTCCTTGTTCAAAATTAACCCTGGGCCTTCTCTCAAATTTGTAGGCCTTGGCTCCATTCAGGGTTTTATTCTTTACAGTGAAAATACCATCTGGATCATAACTCCACCTTTGCGGAATGTAAAACAAACCTAACCTATCCAGGTATTGTTTGATCTACTGATTCTACCCTTTTTTGGTGATAGTGATATCACTCATCGTGCGGTGAGAAAGTAAATATTTCCTCTTTCTCCCTGAACCATACTTGGCATCAATATACTCTGCTTGCCTTAAATATTCCAGGGCGAAGAGCCTTTCCATGATGAAGTGGGGCAAAAGAAAAGGTTTACCCATGAAACCATATAACCTAATGACTGTGCCCTCAGTCAATAGATACCAGTCCCCTTCTTCTACATTTTGAGTTCTCAGAATCCTCTTGGCCAGAGGTGGTAGTCTGGGGAAATTATCATACATTATCTTAAGGGTCGGTCCTAAAAATTCCAAATTAAATCTATAATAGGACTCACCGCTTCACAAATGGCTTGTCCAATAATAGACCGATGTGAGTTCTCCTTGGTCATTCTTATCTTTTACTAGAATCCAGGGTATTCTATCCTTCACAATAGCATAAAACATCCACACCAAATTTGAACAATGTCTAAAACTAGGAGCGTCAGTGCCCCTCTTCATACTGGTTAACTGTTCATGAATTATTTGGGTGAGGAAAGCTGGCCAATCAAAATAAATCACCCTTATTCCCTTCTTTGTCACTTCCTTTTCATACATCCTTTCATGGGAAATGCAATAAGCAGTAGCAATTTGCCAACCATAGACCTTTTCATCAGAGTCCAGACCTTCCATGCAGGCCAACATAGAAAATAGAACTGAGTTTTTAAACTTCTTGATGGAAATGGGAACCTCTGGAAATTCTTCCTGGGGTTCTTGGCCCAGCTGTTTATAGACCCAATTCCTAAATGCCTCACCATCATTCACCCACTTCTTCATGGAATAAAATCCAGCTTGCTCACCAACATTGAAAGGTTTTGGGGCTACTGGGGTATCTACTTGTAAAGCAAAAATCTTATGATAGAAAGTAGCAGTGATGTGAAAGAGGATCTCACCCTCATGGGTTTTTATAGCTTTGGCAAGCGGGTCATAGTATTTTATGATAGAAGCTATTAATTCAGGGTAGGGGTGAATGAAATCACAAATATAAAAGGACAAATAAGATAGAATGGAGCATCTACCCTCTATTGATAGAGTAACATTATTTTTGTACCTATCATGGACACTCCTCCTTAATCTCGTCCTTTCAGTAATCATCATTTTTGTATCTGCTACTACTTTGGCTTTGTCCAAGTAAGGAATGGACGTACTTTCATCCATAGTCTCAAACTCTGGAACATCCTCTATAGCTTCTATGGGGGATTTCTTAGGAGCCATCCTGTAATGATGAGATTCTATGCACTGGGGTAAGCAATGAGAACTTCAACATGCTGTTAAACTTTCTTCTAACCTCGAGGTTGCAAAATGAATCCCGTATAAAGCTTTGTGACTTTTATTATCTGGAACATGTGCATCATCCATCATAAATGCAGCTATTGTGTGACATCTCATCGACACACTTCACTATCCTTTCCATTAATTTCTTGGTGGTGCAAAGGTGGCGTTGTACCTCCTTATTGGTCAAATTTTGAAATTGTGCTGCTAGCTCATCACATCCCTTCGGCTACTCTTCGTTTCATGCATGAGTTCATTAGGATTAAATGCGCGAGCAATATTTAGTCTCCACGCATCATTTTAGAACTTGTCATTTGATTTTGAATTGATTTTGCTCCAGCCTATTCCAAGCTTTGAGGGATTTCTGGATTATTACCATTCTCGTCTTTCTCCTGGTGGATCATCCTATGGAATTGTCCATCCGGATCCAATCATGCGGATTCGAAGGCAAAATGTCATTTCGAAGAACCTTGGGTGGTACCATCTACGGAATAGAACCTTAGCACGCCCCTCTCAACACTTAGTCATTTTTTTGAAACAATTTTTTTTTTTTCTCTTTTTGTTGGAGTACCTTTTCGAAAAAAGGACCAATTTACAAAGTGCAAAAACAAGAACAAAGTGTAGAAAGAAAGGGAAATATTTATGTACATATGTTACAATGAGATAACAACTTACAGATAGTAAAGCTTGAGGTGGAAACCATTCACCGAAATCGGTTGAATGTTCCCTTTCGGATCCTTCAGCTGGAATACATTAGATTCTTTAGCTTCCACTATTTCAAAAGGACCATCCCAAAAGGAATCAAATTTCTCATGTTTTCTCGGCTTTGCTCTGTCCACATTCCACCTGAGAACTGAGTCTCCGACCTGAAGTTTTTTGAACCTGGCCTTTTTATCAAACCATGCTTTAATATCTGATGAGTGCTTCTAAAAATGATCATATGCTTGAGTCCTGCTTTCCTCCAGTTGTAGCAAGTGTGTCAATCTGGTTTTTATAGGATCTCCCTTTAATTCTTCCTCTTCTAAACTGACAAATTTAAGTGTCGGGATCTCCAAGTGGATTGGCAATACTACTTCTTTTCCGTATACCAGTGCATAAGGGGAATTTTTGATAGATTTCTTAATGGTAATCCTGTCTACCCATAGAGCATGGTCAAGCAGTAGATGCCAACTCCTCTTGTTACCTTCCAGGGACTTTCTCAAAATCCTCAACAGGTTCTTGTTAGTAGATTCTGCAAGTCCATTACCTTGAGGATAATAATTTGAAGTATTTTTGAGAGTGATGCCATACTTACTAGCAAACTCAATATACTTGGCCCCTATAAAATCAGGACCATTATCACTCACCAAAGCTTTCGGGATTCCAAATCTGGCAATTAAACTCTCCATAAAGTTGATCACAACATCTTGATCTACCCTTTTTGTAGGAATAGCCTCTACCCATCTGGTTAGATAATCAGTAGTTGTCAAGATGAACTTATGTTCTGATGAAGAGTTAGGGTTTATAACTCCTATGAAATCCAATCCCCATTGCTGGAAAGGTTCTTCAACTTGAATAGGCTTTAGAGGAGATGCAACATTTCTAGTTCTTCCAACATACCTCTGACATTTATCACAAACCTGAGTAACTTTGAAAGCATCCTTAAAGATAGTAGGCCAATAATAGCCTGCTCTTATTATTTTCAAAGTTGTAACTCTGCCTGAGCCATGACCACCGGATGATCCTCCATGAAATTCTTCTAGGACTCTCTTTTGTTGGTCCTCCCTCAAACATTTTAGGAGAACACCATCCAAGTTTATTTTGAATAACCCTTTCGGTAATAATGCATATTTCAAAGCATGAAGTCTATACCTCCTTCTTTGAGAAGAATTCAGATCAGGTGGGCATACACCAGTTTGAAAATACCTGGTCATTTGTTCGATCCAATCAGAATCCAGAGTGTGAACAATCTCTATTTGATCTTCTTCTATCATCTGACAATTTGTTACTCCGGCCAGAGCTGAAATATCTGTCAATCCTTGGCACAAGGCTCTGCCTCTTACCAGCTTGGTAGGTCGTATTTCCACATCATATTCCTGGATCTTAGTAATCCAACCAGCCCTTTTATCTCCAAGGTCACCTTGTAAAATAAAACTTCTCACATCTGGATGAACTACATACACCAGAGTTTTGCTCTGCACCAGATATTGTCTGAACTTCTTAAGTGACTTCATCACAACAAACACTTGTTTTTCAATAAAATTATATTTCACTTGATAGTCATGTAAATTCTGACTCCAAAAGAACACAGGGTGTTCATCCCCTTGATCATCCTTTTGAGTGAGTACTGAAGCATAACTTTGTTCAGCTCCATAAGCATATAGGATAAAATCTTTGCTGAAATCAGATTTTATCAAAACTGGGGCTATAGAAATGGATTGCTTGATGATTTCAAAAGCTTGCTTCCTAACCTCAATCCACTTGAACTCTGCCTTCTTCTTGAGTAGTTCAGATATAGGCCTCACCTTCTATGCAAAATCAGAAATGAACTTTCTAACAAAATTGATCTAGCCTAAGAAAGACTGCAACATCTTCTGATTAGTAGGTAAAGGAATAGCTAGGATTGCTTTAATTCTATCTGGTTCTATGGCCATACCTTCTTTTGAGACTACATGTCCTAACAATTTTCCCTCATGTACTGCAAAGAATGACTTCTTAGGATTCAGTGAAATACCAAATTCTCTGCATTTTTGAAAAACTTGTTCCAAATGATATAGATGATCATTTTTATCATGAGAAAACATAGTCATGTCATCTAGGTAAATCAGAATGACTTTGTTTATAAGTGTACCGAAGGCATAATCCATGGCCCTCTAAAATGTAGCTCCTGCATTAGATAGCCCAAAAGGCATCCTCTGATAGGTAAATGTTCCCCACTTTGTAGTAAATGTTGTCTTATATTGATCTTGATCTTTTACCCAGATCTGGTTATATCCAGAATAACCATCCAGTAGAGAAAACCTCTCTGCTCCAGCTACTACTTGTAAAATCTGATCAATCTGAGGAAGGGGATAGTGATCCTTGAGGGAAGCTTGATTCAGATTCCTGAAATCTACACATAGGCGTATGTCCCCATTCTTCTTTCTTACAGGTACCAAATTAGCTACCCAAGTAGAGTGTTTTATCGGATATATTATCCTAGCCTTTAACAACTTCAAAAGTTCTTCTCTCATAATGACTTCTATCCTTGGATTGACAGGCCTCTATTTTTGTCGAAATGGTTTAGCATCAGGCTCTAACTCAATAGTATGCTGAATAATCCTTTTGTCATAAACCTTAAGGTCCTCATATGACCAAGCTACCGTATCTTGGTATTTTAAACATAAAGCTTTAATATCTTCTGCTTCCTCAGCAGAACATTGGACCCCAATATTTAACTTCTTTTCGATTTTGACTTCTATTTCTTTATAGATATTTTCACCAACCTTCATAACTCCCACTTTCTTTCTATCTTCATTATCAAATAAACTTTCAAGGGTAACCAACCCCTTTGGGATGTGATTGTTTCTTAGCTGGATGAAGTCCTGCTGGTCTATCTCCTCCAAGTCTTCTTCTTGGATAGTCGTGAAGCATGCTTCTTTTATCATAAAGTCCAGAATCTGTTCATCACTCTCAAAAACCTGCCAAAATATTTGCTTATCCGGTACTACAGGCCTGAAAACCATTTTAATCCCCTTGGTCTTCTTAGTTCCAAAATCTATAGGAGGATTGAAATTAGCTCCCTTAGTTGCCAATGCATCTGCCAGGTGATTCTCTTCTCTAGGCACAAAATTTAGGTTCAGGGCATCAAATGAATCCATTAGGTCCCAAACTCTATTTTGGTAAGCTTTTAAGTAATGATGCTTATTGCTACACTTATTTCTTACCTGATGTACTATTAACTCAGAATCACCATATATGTTCAAAATCTTGATGCCCATGCTTTCAGCTTGCATTAATCCAAGGCACAAAGCCTCGTATTCTACAGCGTTATTGGTGCATGACCATGTCAGTCTATAAGAAAAATTCTTCACCCCTTCTGATTGTGATTGCAGAACTACACCAGCCCCTGCACCATTTCTGCATTTAGCACCATCAAAGTGCATAACCCATGTTTCATTATTTCTTAGGGATTTATTAGAAATAGCTAGGAGTTTCTTTTCCAATTCATTTGTGATGTTGTATGTACCCATACCAGTTCCAAATTGACTGTAATCCTCTTTGAAAGGCAACTCATCTTCAATATCTAGTTCTTCAATGTTTTCTACTAGCTCAAATTCCTCCACAGGATTAAGGTTACACATGTCTTCTTCAATTTTCTCAATATGATAAGCAACTGGTTTCTCAGGAGTTATCCTTATCCTCTTTCCCTTGAAAGGTATTACCATGCTAGAATAATCCATATACATACATCCTCCAAGATTTGCAATAAATTCTCTTGAGAGACATAATCCAAAATAGGGTTCTAAATCCACCACCACTATTTCTTGCACTATTGTCACCTCAGGGGCTCTGTGCAACCTCATCAATACATCTTTAATAACTCCAACCGTCTTTACAGGTGTCCCATCTAGTTGCAATACTACCAGACAAGACCGGGTATATTCCATCCCCATATCTTCATAGACCGCTTTAGGCATAACCGTGGTTGATGCTCCTGAATCAATCATGCAATTCTGGACTACCCATCCCTCCATTCTTAAGGATATATAAAAGGGGGGAGGTTTGTTCTTTAGGACAATAGGTGTCATTTCTTTCTTTTCTGAGGGTATACTGAGGATGGTGGTAGCGAATCTGCTCTGGGGACTTTTACTGAGGGAAGCTTTAAGTAAGTCAATTTGGCCCGAAATGAAAAGGGTATCATACAGGCTAGCTTTTGATGGAATATTTTTCATCTCTTCCACAATGTTATACTCAGACTTGGTTAGGGATAGTCTTTCCAGTTCTCTGTCTGGCTCACCATACCTTCTTTTGTATTGTTGGGTTACCTCTAACCTTTGTCTTTTAGTAACAGAGGGGAACCTAAGCCTTTCTTGCTCTTCATTCTTGGATTTCATCCTATCTCCTTCCATTACTCTTTCTAGAATCCTGGGGAAATTGTCGGTCTTCTCCTTTCCCTTAGCTCGGGGAATGGGAAAAATGTCACTGTTTTGAGGGGGGAAATCAGCTTTCTTCTAGGAAGGGACCTGGAACTATCCCATTTTTTGAGGGTCTACTTGTAAAGCTTTGTTTCTGGACCTCGTCATAACAACAATTGGGCCTTCTTCCTCTAAGTCTTTTCCAACCATGATCTGATCAGGGTGCCATAACATATTAACTCTTCCCTTCTGATTTCTTTCAGCTTGATCCATAGCTTGTTGAACATGGTGTTGATACATCACACAAGACTGTGAATCATGGGGGTCATTGCATACTAAACACCAGACATTTGCAAGGGTGGAATCTATAGAACATTTCGGATCCTCATATGCTGCATTCACTCTAACCCCGACACTATTGCTAGGACCAGGCCTTTGATATTTGTTCACATATGGAAATATCCTCTGTTGTGACCTTTCTTGATCTCTCTTCTCCATTGAATTCATTCTGTTACTCAGAGCTTTCATGGTATTTTGTATGTCCAGGATAGCAGATAATTCTTGAGAAGGTTGGGAAGGAAGAGGGGGGAAAGAAGGTGTGGAGGACACAACTTTAGATCTAGGAATAGGATTCATCTTAGGAAATGAAGATGGTACAGAGGGAGGATCCATGTGAGAGGCTTTTGTAGATTGCTCATGGCTCCCACTATTTTTTGAATTGTAAGGCAACACGGTCTTGGCGGGAATTCTTCCTACATTGATCAGGATATTTTCAGCATGGACGACAACATTATAGACTTGGGGAAAGGTTTCAATTCTAGATTGTTGTGTCTACAAACCTAGCTCTGATCCTAGGGCATGAATGTAATACATATAAGCCAAACAAGTAGTTGGTCTAGCTTTAGGGGGAATTCTCTTCCAAGTTCTGCTAAATCTCAAATTAAAATCAGAGACGATTTCTTGCTATGTTTTTTGCATAGCTGTAAACTGATTTAGCAGGGAAAAAGGATCAATAGATTCATTAAATTCTTCTATGAATGGCTCAGCCAATGACTGCCATGAATCAATAGACTTATCTTCCAGGGTTTTGAACCAGTGTAATATCTTTCCATGAAATGACAAGGCTAGAATCCTGACAATAATATTTTCCTCTTTTATATTATGGATTGCTTGCTAGATTCAAGATATCTTGGTAGTGCTCGTAAGCTGTCTTTCCAAATCCATCATATGTGGGTGTTGCCTTAGATACAACTTGAGGAATGGCATCCATTTGGGCTAAACTAAGGGGCCCAGTTGAGTCCCAGTTTGGGTACTTCTATAGTGGCACATTTGGGGCCACATTGTGTGCCATGTTTCTGGCTACAGGTCTTCTTGGGGGAACTACTGGGTTTTCTTCCAGAAGCTCTTCTTCTTCAATAAAATCTTGATCCAAACTTCTGATAATAGTAGACCCTCTCAGGGGTAACTCATAGTGAAAGAAAGAATCAGGGTTGTTCCTCTTGAAGGACCTGGTATACATGAAAGGGCACTGATCTACAATACTTTTTAGGGTCTTCTGACCAGGGAGTCACCAGGTGAACTTTCTTTTCTCCGCTAACAAGGTCAAGACAATTCATCGAATCTTGATTCCTTCGGGTAGAGATAACAATAACTCTTAATATGGGTTTCGTGTTCCTTGTGAACTGTCCCATCGGGCATGCCAAAAATTATTGGGCACTGAATTGCACCAAGTTTTCTTGATACTACGGCTGTCTATCTTCCTACTTTCTACTTAGGCTTGCACCCGATAGCTGCAGCTCAACACTCAACATTGGATGGACTAAAATAGGGGTTTCAGATCCAACCTCTAGAGTAGGTTGGTTCCTTGTCAACTTAGCAGATTGTTGACACAATTATGCTCAATTAGGGCTTGGAGTTTAGGGTTAGAAAAGGGTAAGGTTAGAGAAATGTAGATATCAGTGGACGGATAGGTTAACAACATTGCATTACCATAAAAAGCTTCCAAAAAACCATATTAAAGATATACATCCAGATCAACTTTTATCCCAAGATAACTCGTTTCAGATATTTAAAGCATAACAGAGAAATGTTATAGTAAGCAATTTCAATATCTAGGAAATGATAATCCAAATAGCAAAATTCACCACAACCCAAATTTTATAGAAATGCACCTTCTAATAACAAAGAACAAACTTCACAACATATTTCAATTACTCATAACAACTAGTAATCCATGATCGACACAAACTAACCATCTAAGCATTTACAAAAATACAACTATGAAATCCGAACCTCTAACATCCAGCACAAAAATGCAGCCTTGAGGTGAAGATCAATGTATTGCTCCTTGCATTCAGTCCTTCAAAAATATTTATAGTAGCACAGGAAAACATGCTAGAGCCGACCCTTTAAATCGAGGGTTCGATCTCTCTTTATAGTTTTCATATTATAATATTCAAGAAACAATACATTCAATCTTGTTACAACAACTCAACAAAATATTAGTTGGCGTTAGCTGGTTCGTTCAAACTCTAAGAAATCTACTGGAAGAACATCCACCATGGCCGTTCAGGATCTCTACAACTTGATGGTCGACCAGAAGAACTAAAGTTTAGAACCTTCCAGATCATGCATCCCATCGATATTTCTTGAGAACAACTTGACACCGTCGATCTGTAACTACTTCTGGTTAGCTTTTCTTGAAAGTCTTTGATGTTCCATCTTCCAGCTGCATGCCATAGTTCTGATGCAAAAATATTTTGAACAACAAAAATATGATAGGTCAACCTCCACCGTTGATTCTCCCTTTTGGATGACTTAGATTAAGTCCGGCGTGAGCTGAAAGCCATCCCGCTCTTTTCCTCAGCATCAGAATCTTCAATTCGGATCCGCAGCATCAAAACCTTGAATCCACTCTGGGCTCTTTTATCTTCCATTTTGTCTTTGTTAATCCGCATCTTTTCATCATTGACATCATCATCTCCTCGTGACTTTTGCGGAATTTAGAGATAATGCAAATCCGGGCCCGGAGTCAAACACTTAGATTATTTTCCCCTTTCGCTTTATCTTCATTCTGGGAAGAGAATCCTTGTTCATTTCCTGGATCATGAATCCACACATTTCTTCCACTGACGTCATCATCTCTTACAAAATTTTGCGGATTTTGGAACTTTCATCAATCCGGAGCGGAAAGCAAGAAGGCTCTTCCAGAGCGGGAAGCAAAAAGACTTTCTGAATCGGACATACGACAAGAACCAAATCCACACTTTTTATTGCTGATGTCACGATCTCTTACAAACTTTTGTGGATTTGAAACCCATCATTATTTCGGACCCGGAATGGAATTTCTCGGAATATGCTCAAACCTTCAAGTGGAGATATTTCCCAGTGGACTCATACCATCAACCTGATTCCGGAGCGGAATAACAACATTATCACTTAGTCAAATTTTTCTAAGTATGTGGCCATTTTTGGTCTACAGGTAGCAGATTATTCTAGAAGATCACTAGTCAAAGCTAAGGAGAAAGGAGTTCTCCTATGGATAGAGATCCACGAACTTGATTAGGGGATTGGTGTCTCATTTGGATAGAGATCCATAAACATTGTAATAGGGACATGATTCCCAAGAGATTGATTGAGAATATTTTAGTGAAATATTTTCTCTATGGAGTAGCCCACATTGGATGAACCATATTAAATTGGTGTATCTATTGTGTGTGGTGATTTGTGCATTGCTTTGATTACTGTTGTTGATATTGCTATCTATACATTGCATAATATTGATTGGAAAAAAAAAGTAAAAAGTGGTCTTATACTGTTCACCCCCCTCTTAGTATAATCTTGTGTTATTCATATTTTTGCCTCTATAAAGTATCCTCTTTAGCCAGTATATTATGATAGTCTACAAGAACCTATATCTCTTCATTTCTGAGTTGTTCATTGAGCTACCCATTCCAAATTTGGATTTTAATACTTTTTAGCTTTTGCAAAATATTCTCTTTATTTTCAAATATGTTACCAAAAACTTTTCTATTCTAGAATCGGATATTTTCTTTGACACATTTAAGTTTTTAAGAAACCTCAAAAATAAAGGACCCATGACAGTCAAATTACCACCAGTCAACAATTTACATTCATAAATCTAGGTGTTGATTCCACATAGATTCAAATATAAAGGGTATTTTGAAACATGGAAATTTATCAGATTCAAATAGTAAAGGAATAATCAGATCCAACTCTAGGAAGATAGATAAGAGTGCCATCACCCATCACCAGTATAGCTTCTTGAGACAAAAAAACCTATCAAGTTTAACTCGTATGTGCTGATCCCCAATTATCCTATTGCTCCAGGTTTAATTTTCCCCTTTAGTATGAACATCCATAAATTCACAATTAGTGACAAAGTTATGGAAATACTCAATGCATTTGGAGGGTATCAGGTTCCCTCCCTACTTTTTAGAGGGAAAAATGGGAGAGTTGAAATCTCCAACGATAATCTATGGAAGGTTTAAGAAATCACTTCTCATCTGACTCAAAGTATCCCCTAGGCCCCTATAGCTAAGAGGATTTTTACAGGCATAGACATTGGATAGAACCCAATAGAAATTACTAATTTTATAGAACATCATATTGAGGATCCTATCGAAAGAGGAAATAATATAACTTCTAAATTATTTGAGTTCTAAATATAGATAAGTCCCCCAGATGTACCTTGATCAGGGCAAAAAGCAAACTCACCATTATTCCAGATAGAATTTGTAATTTTTTTGGATTTTATTTTGGTCAATATTCATTTCTTGTAAAACTATGATAGTGGGTCTATGTTATTTTCTCAGAGTGCAAAAAAGCCTTTGCTTTAAAGCACTGTTGAGGCCTCTTACATTCCATAAGAGGATCCTCATTTAGAATTTTTGGAATTTTTTTGGCCTCCCTTAGATTTTTGCAAGGGAGGTTTGGATATTTTTTATTCATCCTTCTCATGTCTGAGAAGATCTTGGAATAGGGTTTTCTGGGTACCATTTGCAATATTATTTTCTATTTCCTTTTTCTTTTGATCATTTATAGAGGGTCTTCCCTTTTTTATTTTCACTTCTGATGTCAATAGAAGCTTTCTTGAGACTTCTAGTATTAATGGTACTGAAATCATATTTATCTTCTTTCTCCACTTCATCTGAGATGGAACTACCAATTTATATATGCCCCTCAAGGGTGGATGGAGGTTTTGAGATAGTATTGGAGGGCCAAGATTTGGTCATGGATTGAGGCTCATATTGGTCAAGGTAATGCCATCCTCAATAGGTTCAAGTCCATGAAAAGTAGTTCCTTTTAAAACATCAAAATAATTTTGGAAGGCAAAAATGGAACTCACCTTTGGATGATCGTTCTCCAAAACTTGGATTTCAATATACTTTCCTTTGGAATTTTCTAAAATTTGATCCTTATTTTGGTAGTAGATGCTTTGTTACTTGCCCTATAGGGTTCTACCTTGTTGTTACCCAATATAAAACCCACTTTGAGAGGTATTGGAGAATTTCATCTCCTTTGATTATCTTAGCAATGGGCATTGGATTTTGAGATAGCCTTGAACCTTGAATTCAATGCATAATGTAGGCTTATTCTCATATTCTATGGTCTAACATTTGTGATAGGAGTCATAAGCTAAATTTATCCAAGTGGGAAGCTAGAAATATATATTGGCATCAACACAAATTCTAGCATGTACCATACGAGTGCATGCTCTGGTCACCGGGTCGATTGCAACTAGCTTGCCTATATATTTGCCAATACCCTTTAAAATATCTTTGTGCAAAAAATGGGTAGGCAAATCTTGCAATTGAACCTAGATTGATGTGAAATTTATGTTATGCATCTTAGGATTGAAATCTTCACCCCACATTTAAAGAAATATACTCTTCCAATCGAATAACCAAGGATCCCTGGTAAGAATCTCAAAGGCATCTTCTTCATTGTTGAGTCGAATGAGGAAAAATCCCTTTGAAAGGGAAACCAAATCCATATTACCTAGGGTTTTCTACTTGGTATAGGCTCACCACTGAATATATTCCATATCTGGTTGTCCTTTGACAAATTTACCCACCAGATTATGGGATTCAATAAAAATGTAATCCGCCATTAGGGTTTCAGGAATTACTAGGTCTTCACCTACTGGGGGTAAGAGAGTTACATTGCTCGAAGGAGGTTTTGTATACCATTTTAATTTCTTATAATAAGACTAAGAATAGGAATCACACTCTTGATATAGGGACCCATTGAACATGTGTCCCTTATTGGAAGGATCATTACCATCTAGTTATGAATTAGGGTTTGCTTTCTTGCTATTGCATGCATTACCTATCTCTGACGAGTTTTGAGGGGTATATCCACTTGTAGAGATTTAAAAATTTGTATTCCTACATTTCCATCACTCCCTTGAAGCCATATGATCACCTTAAACCACTCTTTCACTCGCTATAACCTCCGCTATTGCTCAATCCAAATGAAACCCTCACACATTTGCTTACCAAAAATCTCGTTCACACATTGGGATATGCTAGGATTTGTGTTGCTCCAAATGATTTGAAAATTGGTTGAGACATTATAGGGTTTGTGAAGTATCTACCCTCAAAATGTAAGCATAGTATGATTTATAATAAGGGATATATGACAAAAATATGTTTTATAGTTTGGGTAGTCCTACGAAAAACGTCCTCCTCTAATCTCCGTCCAAAATAGTAGGGGACCTTATGTTACGAAATAAATGGAAAAATGGTTATTTTTTTTAATTTAATGGTATGGGACGTTATGTTATGAAATAAATGGAAAAATGGTTATTTTGTAATTTAGGGGTATAGGACCTTATGTTATGAAATAAATTTTTTATAATTTAAGGGTATGGGACCTTATGAAATACATGTAATGAATGGTTATTTTGTAATTTAATGGTATGGGATCTTATGTTATGAAATAAATCGAAAAAAGGTTATTTTGTAATTTAAGGGTATGGGACCTTATTTTATGAAATAAATGGAAAAAATGGTTATTTTATAATTTAAGGGTATGGGACCTTATGTTATGAAATAGATGGAAAAATGGTTATTTTGTAATTTAGGGGTATGGGACCTTATGTTATGAAATAAATGGAAAAATGGTTATTTTGTAATTTAAGGGTATGGGACCTTATGTTATGAAATAAATGGAATGAATGGTTATTTTGTAATTTAAGGGTATGGGACCTTATGTTATGAAATAAATGGAAAATGGTTATTTTGTAATTTAAGGGTATGGGACCTTATGTTATGAAATGAAGAAAAAGGTTTATTGGAAATTAAAGTAGTTGCTTTAAGTAACAGAATGTGTGAACTCAGTTTACTTAACAATTATGGGTATGGGACTTTAATTGTTGAGAAGGTTAGTTCATTTATTGCAAATAGAGCACATGAGCTAATGCATGGTTGACTGACTCTCCCAAGTTGGGTGAGAGGGAAAATAGAAAGGGTAGTTTCTATGATAAAGGACTATGCATTAGTAAGTTGAATTGCTTGGGTTATTTGTATAGTTGCAATTTGGCAATAAAATAAGTAAGTGCATATAGAAGCATGTCTATCTAGATACATGAATGTCCTTATCCCCTAATATCCTCACTTGATCGATGGAAGAGCGAGAAGGCCAAAGTCATGATATGGACCAATCCAAAAGTTTACTCTCTACCTTACATCTTGTTGATGAGCCTAAAAAATGCTCATATTTTGTATGAGTTTCATTTATTATTATGTGGCAATATAAGAGGAACTATGTACTTTTATGGATTATTATGTAATTATTTAATAGAATTGTGTGTTTTAGTGTGTTTTTGTGGAAATGTAGTTGGTTTTGATAGATTTGGATCAGTCGAGGTCCTTTATGGACCTAGAACTCTGTTTATTTTGGGATCAAGGCATGGTGAGTAGGCGTATTCCTCTTCAAGGAAGGCACTAGGAGAAGGTAGGTGCATTCCTCTTCAAAGAAGGCACCAATATAAGGTAGGCGCCTTCCGTATAAAGAAGGTGTCTAACATACTTAGGCATATTTTGCATAAAGAAGGCGTCCAACATCAATAGACACCTTCCCCATGAAGAAGGTGCCCGATCTTAGTATGCACCTTACGTGTGAGGAAGGTGCTCAACATAAGTATGTGCCTTTCACATAAGGAAGGTGCCTGCTAAAGCACATGAGGAAGGCACATTCCTCATAGAGAAGGCATATCCATTCTTTACCAGTTGACCAGATAAAGAGATGTGAGTAGTGTTGACTGGTGTAGTTCCAGTTCCACGTCATGCAAGATAATTCTAGGAATTGTACCAACGAATGATAATGTCTTACCTATGCTATACGAAGCATGAACCAATCAACGAATGCACCACCGTTAGGAACAATGCCTATTTTTAGCAAATGTCGATTGCGTTTACCAGACTGTCCCAGTTTAGTCTGGATTGAACTACTATTGTAACTTTCTTGTAACATAAGATCTGTGTGTGTGCTATATAAATACACACATACCTCTTTGATAGATATCGATATTGAGAATATATTTATCATTCTGAGGATATAGAAGCATTGTATTAATTATTTTGCAATCATAATAAAGTTTGAGAGTTCCTAATCATGTGTTCAGTTGGAAGGGAGTTTCTAGAGCCTAAGCCCACTCCAAGCTAGTATTCCTTCCCTTTTACTTGTGCTTTCTTAGATTAATTTCTTGCTTTCATAGGTTTGTTTTTTGTACTATTATTTTCATTGTTGTAGTGAACTTACTTTCATGTCTAGTTAATTATGCACGTATGAATATTTGATTTCCAAGGATTTAATTATTCATACATAAATTATTGTGGTGTGGATGAATGATTGTCGATATTTTAAACCCCCCCAATGATAGAATTAGTTGGACTCATCTCAAAGTGGGTATTGTAGTGATATTGTATGAGTAACTTCTAAATTTTACGAAGCTCCCTAGGTTGACAATTTAAATGCATGGGCAGTGAAAAAATAGGAACAAAATTAACCTATGTTTGGCCCACAACATTTTGGAACTGTTGTTGGGGAAGCATTTCTACTAGATTAATTGCAATACTTGAAAACATTCTATCTAACTTTGTATGAGTTCCTTGAGAAAAAGAGGACCTGACGATCGTTTTGTAAAACAAAGTCCACCAAAATATGAGTCAGCCAAACACTCTAAATTTGAATTAGATTCCCCAGATTTGTCACCAATAGTCCACTGGAGTGAGAATATTCACTTTGTACAAAGTGCTTCATCATCCCACCAACCTGGGGAGGAATGAACCATTGTAAACTCATTATTTAGGAGGACACCCTCAGAGGAAGCCCTGTTGTGGAAAGCTATAGAGGATCATACGATAACACCAACCAATTTTAGAGCCCTGAATCAAAGTTCTGAACAATCGTGAGGCCATAAGAACTGCATTAGAGAGCACATTTCCTAAAAAAATGGTCAACGAAGAGGCTTCATCTGGATTTAGTTTCCCAATTGAGGAAGGAGTAGGAGAAACCAAAATAAAAAACATATCCCCTACTCACCTTCCTACCTTCAGAGGATACCCAACCAAGGACCCTACCCTATTTTTATTAAAGTGTGATGTTTTGTGCAGGTCCGTGGTCTAAAAATTTGATACACAAAAGCTAAAGCTCTTTCCTTCCACATTAGATGACACAAATATACGATGGTTCATTGGTCTAGGATACAAACACATTGCCATATGATATCAAATTAAGAGGCTATTTTTAGAGTAATATCAAGACTTCAAGAGAGCAAGAGACTCCAGAGAAGAAGTCCTGAGCATGATGCAAAAAGAAGATGAGTCTCTTGAGGAGTACTGGGAGAGATTCAATTTCAATCTTTAAC
Organism: Wollemia nobilis; assembly: GCA_028583015.1. Classification (NCBI taxonomy): domain Eukaryota; kingdom Viridiplantae; phylum Streptophyta; class Pinopsida; order Araucariales; family Araucariaceae; genus Wollemia; species Wollemia nobilis. The sequence goes on along the minus strand of JAQPPZ010001679.1, from coordinate 3,929,134 downwards.
GATCTCCACATGCAAAGTTATCCGAAAAGTCTCTTAAAAGCATATTTTTTAGAGGACTTAACAATGAATAATTAGAAGCTCTCAACATGATTTCTAAAGGTGACGTCTACCAGCACGCTATGGAAGATATCTGAAAATTATGCCAGAACTAATAAAGGAGAGGCAATACCAATTCTAGAACCATGAAAGCAACTGCTTCGGTCATAAAAACAGAGATAGGCAATATGCTAGAAGATTTGAAAAGTGAGATGCTTTCATCTCTGGCATTACAAATGGACACGCTGTTGTTGAAGAAAAATAAGCAAGAAAATGAGGTAGCATTGGCTTATTTTTGCCCGAAATGTAGAGGAAAGCATGCAAAGAACGCATGCCCAAAAAATAAATTCAGAGTATGTGCGATCTACAAAATAAATCATAAGACTCGATTGTGTCCACAATTGCCTAGTATCAAGGAGGATGATGATGTCATGGAAGCTTATTTTTTAGGCAATCAAAGGAGTTTGCCATAACCTCCTTTGGGGAATACACCACTAGGAATTCCATCATACGAGAGAGGAACATACATGCCACACAGCCTCAACCACCTAACATGGGGTGGTGGGGGTCATCACCTTGGTCCAATGCACCCTCAGGAGCAACGTTTCTAAAATAGTAGCCCTGGATGCCATATCAATATCCTAGGAAACAATGGAGAGGCCATGATCTATGGAATTTGGATCCATAGAACATAGCGCCATCTCACCCCATAAAAACCTTTTGGCCTTACCTATAGTGAGACCTACACAGCTACCTGCACAACTGATGATAAATCCAAATAATAGAGTAAATCAATCGACATACAACGTTGAAGGTGAGATGTATCCAATGTATCATATTAGTTGCAATCCTATTCAGATTAGATCAGGTAGATAACTAGGAATATAGATACCTCTATTGATAGAAGAGGAGGCAGACATAGGAGAAACACCTCTTATAGAAGAGGTGGAAGAAGAAGTGGCTAAGAGAACAAAGGCTCCATTTTCTAACTGGTTGCAAGAATAGAAGAAACAAACACATTCGGAGTATGATATTCTTTCTAGCTTAAAAAATCTCATAGTGACAATTCCACTTTTTCAAGCTATCCAAGACATCCCGATATATACTAAGGCGATAAAGAAGATGTTCCTAAGGAAGTTAGGATAGAAAGTAACCTAGAATATCAATGTCATGGGTAAGTTGGTAGATTTAATTATGGGGAATACATGTCATCCTAAGTACGCAGATCCAGGTAGCCCAGTGTTGACTGTAAAAATTGAGGGACATTCCTTGACCAATACATTGGTCGATCTTAGTGCAACCATCAACGTAATGCCTTAGGAGACCATGTAGAGGCTACAACTCATAGATATGAGACCTACCTCAACGGTGTTATAGTTGGCCAATCGATCAACCGTAGCATTGGAAGGAATGCTAGAGAATATAATAGTGATAGTTGATGCATGGGAATATCTGGTCGACTTCCTGGTATTATAGTCTAAAAAAAGATTGGGTGGTTACCCGCTTATTTTAGGAAGACCATGGCTTGTGACAACCGATGCTTACATCAGCTACCATGATGGTCTGATGACCATATCCAATGGACAAAACATAAAAAGGTTGATCATTTCACCCCTTGTACAATTCATGGATTCATCAAAAGACCCTACGTTGATCGACCATGGAGACAATGAGCTGTCCATTATCCAACTAGTGATGGTGTTGGATGAATTGGCATAGGATGAAGATGAGGATGGCGCTATAGTGGAATTCCTCTGGGGGAATATTCCATAATAGCACCTGATTCACCATTAGATGGTGCTCAAAACCACCATGTTCAACAGATTAACATTGGGCTGAGAAAGATGTTAAACATAAACAGTGGGTTGACCCCCACACAGCTAATAAAAGTGGAAGAGCTCCTGGTAAAAACCAATGGGATTTTGCATGGGATTACTTGGATATGAAAGTTATCAGCCCATAAATATATACCCATCAAATATACCTTGAATAGCAGGCGACTCCAAGCAAGAAGCCACAAAGAAGAATGAATCTGGCAATGAAAGACCTTATCAAGGTGGAGCTACAAAAAATCTTATCTATCGGATTCATCTATCTAATTTTTTATAGTGAGTGGGTGTCACCACTTGTGGTGGTCCCCAAGAAAAATCAGAAGTGGCAGATTTATGTGGACTACAGGGTGTTGAACAAAACAACCAAAAAGGACCACTTTCCACTCCCATTCATCAATCAGGTCTTGGATACACTTTCGAGGTGAAAGTACTTCTCCTTCCTGGATGGATTTAGTGGATACAACCAGATCCAATAGGAGAAGAATACTAGGATAAAACAATGTTCACCTACCCATGGGGAACATTTACTTATCGGGTATTGCCTTTCGGGTTATAAAATCCACTAGCCACCTTTCAAAGGATGATGCTTAGCATATTTTCAAACATGATAGGAGATGTGATCAAAGTGTACATGGAAAACTTAACCGTTTATGGAGAAACCTTTGAAGAAGCAATGACGAACTTGGAAAGAGTGCTCGAAAGAAGCGAGGAAAATAATTTGTCCCTTAGTAATGAAAAGTGCTTTATTATGATGCAAGAGGGCATCGTATTGGGACACCATATCTTTGTGGAAGGAATAAAGGTTTATCAAAGAAATATTGAAGTCATCAAGGACTTACCCAGCCCTAGAACGTAGTGAGAGGTAAGAATTTTTCTTGGATATTCCAGGTATTATCGGTGATTTATCTTCGACTTCAGTAAGATTGCAAAACCACTGCACATGCTATTGTCTAAAGATGTGGAGTTCAACTGGATGAAATGCTATGAAAGAGAGTTTTAGTCACTCAAAGAGAATATGATATCTGCACCAATTTTAAGGGGACCGAATTAGGCCATACCCTTCCATATCTATTTTGATGCATCCAAAAATGCAATTGGAGTAGTCCTTGAGCAGAAGGATGGTGAGTAATTTTACGCCATCTACTACGTCAGCAAAAAAATTGGCAGGGAATAATCTCAACTATACAATGACGGAGAAAGAGTTCCTTGCAATTGTGCATGCCATAAATAAATTTTGCCATTATATCATTGAATACCAGGTGTTCATCCATATGGACCATGCAACCATCAGGTATTTAATGAGCAAACCGACCATTGGTGGAAGAGTTATTAGATGGCTTCTACTATTGCAAGAGTTTGAAATAACAATAGCTGACAATCTAGGCAAGGAAAATGTGGTAGTATATTTTTTATCTAGATTAACACCAGCAGATCATGCGACAGTGGAAGACCAATTTTCAAATGAACATTTGTTTACCATCAACGAACAAACACCGTGGTATGCAGACATAGCCTACTACTTGGCCATCGGAAGAACCTCGCCTGCTCTCTACTCCTGAGAAAAGTAGATGGTAATAGAGAAGAGTGCATCCTTTCTATGGGATGACAACCTCCTATTTAAAAAATATGTGATTAGATTATATGGAGATGCGTAGCAGAATAAGAGTTCTCAGAAATACTGAAAGCTTGTCACGATGAACCATGCAAGGGACAGTTTGTAGGAAAATGAACTACTTATAAAATCCTTTAGACTGGGTACTTTTGGTCCACTCTATTTAAAGATGCGGCCACCTACGCTAGCAAGTGCGATGAATGCCAAAGAATGGGAAGACCAACCCATCAATACGAAATACCCCTTCAACCTCAAGTGCACTTGGAACCCTTCGATAAGTGGGGCATGGATTTTGTGGGGAAAATTAATCCACCTTTGATAGGAGGGAGATTTATTTTAGTTTGTATAGACTATGTCACCAAGTGGGTGGAGATTCAAGCATTAAGGGATTCGAAGGAAATAATAGTCATCGATTTCTTATTTGCTCATATTTTTACATGATTTGGGGTCCCCAAAGAGATAACAATAGACCAGGGGCATCAATTTACCTCCAAGTTGATCGAGGAGTTGATGAAGCAATATAGAATTCGGCACAACAATACTACACCCTACCACCCATAGGCAAATGGGTAAGTGGAAGTGATGAACAGAGAGATTGAGAACATCCTAAAAAAACTGTGCAACAACATAGAAAAGATTGGAATACATGGCTATCAGAGGTAGTATGGGTGTATAACACCACATGGAAATCCACCACAGGCTTCACACCCTTCCAGCTAGTCTATGGGAAGAGTGCAATGATGCCCATCAATTTTGATATTAAGACATTGAGAACTTCTTTAGAATTAAATTTAATCTTGGAAGAAGCTCAAAATTAAAGAGTTCAGCAGTTGAATCAGCTAGACAAAATCTGAATGGATGCTTTATAAAGAATGGATATCATTCAAAAGCAAATAAAATAGTGGCATGATCATCACATTAAGCTAAAGCAGATCTAAGAGGGAGAATGGGTGATTTTGTATGATTCTAGGTTCCAGGAACGATGGGACCATATGATGTGGTAGAGCTCATCAATAATGGTGTTGTGCACATCAAGACCATTGACGGTAGCAACGTTGTATTAAAAATTAATGACCACCGAATGTGGCCCTAAAACATGTTTTAGAATTTACTGGTTGAGTCTAGAGTAGGCATGGGGGAGACCCCATCCTTGTAAATCTGGACAAAAATCTCACCAAGTAGAATGGTGGACACAGAGGTTCCATAAAAATCAGTTAGTTTAGATTTGTTTATTTCTTACGATGTGTTTTGCAAGGACGACGCTTGCATGCAAGCTACAGACATCATGAGCTCAGGGCCTAACAGGCACAAAATGCATCTAACTGCCTGCATTTTTCTTTCTTTTTGTTTGATTTTTTTAGGTGAAGGGTCTAACAACACAAAAAAAAAAGTATATGGAAAACCAGGCCTGAACCAGCTCAACATCTCGCCACCTATGCATATAGTTTAAAATTAGTATCTATCCAAGCTTGGGGATGGAAACAAACTCTCCTCTAGGAGAAAAATCACATGCTAGGCCCAGTAGGAAGATGTTGGGGTAGCATGAAGTAAGTCTAATGAGGCTTGATCACCATTGCCTGGATGATCACAATGTGGCTTCTAAGAAAAATGCCTTGCAGAAAGCCTTCATATTCAAAGAAGACTCTCCACTTAAGGAACGATGCCTTCCTCCTCAAAGAAGACACCTAATTGAGGTGGACATTTCCTGTCGTGAAGAAGGTATCATGATGGAAGAAAGATAAGGCAAATTCCTTATAAAGAAGGCACCCAACTAAAATAAGGTGTCTTCCTTAGAAAGAATGCACCCAACTGAAATAAGGAGCCTTCCTTATAAAGGAGGCACCCAGCTAAAACAAGGCACCTGTCGAGGGTTCTTAAAAAAAAAATCGAGAGAAAGCACCTTCCGCATCATGAAGGCACCTTGAAAAAAAATGATGAAGGTGCCTTTCACTCTAGGAAGGCGTATCCATTCAAAGCACCTTCTACAACAGGAAGGCATTGTTTCTCAAAAGTGCCTTCTGCAGCTAGAAGACATCATTCTTCAAAAGCACCTTCCATAGCAGGAAGGTGTCGTTATTAAAAAGCACCTTCCACAGTAGGAAGGCATCATTCTTCAAAAGCTCCTTTTGCAGCTGGAAGGCACCATTTCTCAAAAACACCTTTCATAGTAGGAAGGTGTCATTATTCAAAAGCGCCTTCCGTAGCTGGAAGGCACCGTTTCTCAAAATCTCCTTCCATAGTAGGAAGGGACCATTTTTCAAAAGTGCCTTTTGCAACAGGAAGACGTCGTTCTTCAAAAGCACCTTCCATAGCAGGAAGGCACCGTCAATAAAAAATACCTCTATGGAAGGCGCTAGTCATTTAAAGTGCCTTTTGCATTGAAAAGGCACCAAAAGCACCTTTCGAGTATAGTTGGCATTTTTATTTAATGTGCACCTCAATTCAAATGAGATAAACACATGATTTGGCAGTACCATCACCCCACATGATGGAAATCTGTCCCAACAAAAAATATTGCAGAGTTATGAGGTAGGATCCTAGCGCATACCCCAAAGATGATGGACAGATGATTTTTAAGCCAATCAGGAGTCTGTCTTCGACATCAAACCTAGAACAACACAGCAACGAAGTCCAATGTAATCCACACATGTAAAATACCCATCCTCCGTATCACAGGTTAACGAATCACTATTTTCCATGACACACAAAGCATCCAATCAGGTACGCTCATAATTATAATTAAATTTTTATATAATTTTTCATGAATTATGTAGTACTGAAAAATAGTATCGCCATACAAATCATGCACCCCCATGGCTAAAATATTGTGCCAATTTTATGGCTCGAGAGACATACCTTACCAACCCCAAAATTGAATGTTAGGGTTAGGCATATTCCTTATAATAAGGTGCCTTCTGAAGAAGGTAGGGCAGGAAAATAGAGGAGCGATTAAGGAAGGCACCATGGGAGGATGATCAAGGAACCACGCCATCAAGAAAAATAAGCCAAGTGGCATGGAAGGGATCAGGGGGGCGGTCAAGACTCAGTTTTAAGCTGAGGGATGGCTCGATTACTATACCCTAGTTTGTCAAAACTAGGATATAGAGGTAGCTAAGGAATTTGCTACCTCCTTGAGAGGTGACGCAACTCAAGTTTGCAAAATGGATATTTCGGTCACCTCAGAAACATCTCCCAGGTGACCATCTTGCCTCTCATAGGTGAAAGCATATACAAGGGCAGTATGTTGAAACACTATGTCAAATTATTGCTAGAGGGAGAAAGGATGTAGATAGAGAAGGAAGGGTTGTTCAAAAGCAGACTTCCAATGAACCTACATAAGATGTTCGAGCAGGTTGCTCGATTCTTCACATGCACAGGGAAATATTCCCACCTGCACATTTATCATGTGCAATTTTTAAATCACCTGGTGCATGGAATAAAAATCAATGTGCCCTTCTACCTAGAAAATTCCTTGAAGGAGGAAGTGGCTCGATGCCATAAGGGTGTGCCTTCCACCTTAGCCCACCACGGGTTGATATAAGCACTGGTTCACCACACAAAAGCACAAAAGGAAGACTCCAATGCAAAGGAAGATGATAGCTAGGAAGGACGAGAATATTTTGCCATAGGGGAAGGGCAAGAGGAAGAAATCCCTGTAGAGGTGTAGAAGACAGAGGATAATTGACATTGCCCAATTTTATAGAGGAAAGAGGGCAATCACCATTGCTCGATTTCATAGAGGAAGGGGCACAGCTCGCCAATGGTGAAACCCAATTATAGCAATTGGAACCAGTTCTCGGGAGAAGGTGCTTGTGATTTCTGCTCCTATCATCAGAGGAGGAAGAAGATGACCTAGAGGTTGGTCTTGAAGCCTAGAACCTCTAGGAATTAATAAGCTAGAGTCCTCAAATTCCTCCCTATGCATCGTTTGGCAGTCCTCAAAAATTTTTTGGGGCACAAAGGATATCTTAGCTTGAGCAGCTGGTCCAGCAGCTATAGGACAAGAATCAATAATTCTAGGTCAAGGAGACAGAAAAGAGGGATGCATCCACTCAAACTGACTAGGCGATGGAGATCCTAATGAATTTCCCTACCTCATTAGAATGAATATTCACTTCAAGGGAATTATGATCGGATGCTCTTCAAAGTAGCCCGAAAGCAGCTCCCTGGGTTGACAATTTAAATACATGGGCAGTGACAAAATAGGAACAAAATGAACTTGTGTTTGGCCCACAACACTTGTTATTTATGAAATAGATTATATTGTGGGGAGATTTCCCGTATGAAATGGATGTAAAGTATTGTGGAAAAGTATGGGGTGTACCATACTTACTTATGTACCTAAATGAACATTGCAACTGCTACATTTAGTACTTCCTTATTTAGTTTCCTGCATTTAAATATTTTAATGTATGTTTAATTGGTGATTGTTTCTTTATGCTTTGATTATTCTTGCTTGTTGGTAATTCATTTTGTTAGATTTAGTATCTAGATCTTTTTATGCTCTTGTGATGTTAAAAGGAAAGAAACATTAGTAAGTTCTAGGTGAACTTAGAGGATACCCTAAGGGCTTGAGACCCCCTTAGGGAGATTTGTAACTAGGTTTGGAATATTGTACCCAAACTAAGATAGCTTGTCAATGGACAAGATTTATAGCTTAACTCGCAGTACACATAGCATGCCCACACATAAAGGCTTGTGTCGATATGGAGATGCATGTACACCTTCTAACAGTTTAAGGTGGCAATTCTAGCTCATCAAGACTTATGAAAGGGATGGACTTATGTGCACAACATAAGATAGGATTACATACATGGGACTTGCGTGAAGGGAATCTTGTATGGTATAGTTCTTAAAAAACTTAGGGGATGTCAAACAGTAAGTTGGTCTAAGGTTGGTTGGGGATTTATGAATCCTTATCCTTAGTCAAATATATATATATATATATATATATATATATATATATGACTAAGGATATATATATATATATATATATATATATATATATATATATATATATATATATATAATTCTTTTTGTTTGTGTATTTTATTTTATATTTCATATTTTTAGGGTGTTACATTTGGTATAGAGCTTCTTATGTGTTGTAAAAGAGATTCAAGGAGCTCCAATAGAGGCTTTCTTGGGAATAAGTTGAAAGCCATAGTAACCTAGTCTCTACTCATTAATCTAATGGAATTGATTTTGAGGAAGGATGAATATTAAAGATACCTTAGTATGGGATTTGGTATTAATGATATATCCTCCTCTTGGAACCTCATCCTAGTTAGACCTCTAATGATTAGTGAAATAAGGACTCTGTATTATGGTCAAGTTAGTGATTTAGTTAAGGAAAAACTGTAACCTAACTTTTTTTATGGAAACCAGATCAAGATGCCACCCAAGGCTAGGATAGAAAGACCACCACCAAGATAGACTCAATAAAGTAATATCGAAGAAGATATCTAGAATGAGAATCTAGGAGTTCCCAATGCAAGAATAGAGGAACTTACTACTATGATTGCTGAGTTACAAGATTAGTTAAGACAAGTGCTGAAAACTATGGCAAATAAAAATTCGTAGGCTAGAGATTTGAAAGTCAACCAATTTGAGGTTCTGACAATGGAACAGAAGCAAACATGAAACCTCTTAGAGAAATAGATGGTAAGAGACCTAAATAATGTCTGTATCTCCAAGTTTTATGGATAAGGGGAGGGAGATGTAGCTAAAGCTTGGTTAAGAGAGCTAGAAGTCTTCTTCATAGTAAAGGGTATCCTTAGGGTACTCAAATGGTTTGGGCTACTATTTACCTTGAAGAAGCTACCCTGTATTTGTGGGAGACTTACTATGAGGAAACCAAGATTGAACTGGTAGATATTCCATGGAAGGAATTTATAGTCATATTCAAGAAGAAATTCTTCACATAACACTTATATACATTTAAGTTTGAAGAGTTTTCCAACCTAAGACAAGGGATGCACTATGCTAATCAGTTCCTGTATCGACCAGGGAAAAACACACCCAACAACAAAGGAAAGGAACCAATGAATAATATCTATGCTGCAACTAGAAATTAGAAACTTGAGGGGCAAGCCACCCAGTTAATCATCAAAGGTAAGATTTTTGATAAGCAAGTAGATATATTAGTAGATAGTGGAGTCACTAGTAGTTCCATTTCTTGTAAATTAGCCAAAGATATGTCAGAAAGGATAGGGTATTTAGCTCATGTATTGAAGGTTTAGTATGGGTCTAGATAAACTTACTCCATAAACCAATGTTTCCCAATGATGAAAATTACTTTAGATAATGGAACCACAGAAGGTTGCTTGTATGTAGCCCCACTTCATACCTTTGATGTGGTCCTAGGAATGGATTGACTATGGGCCCACCAAGCTATAATCATTTTTTGAGATAGATGGATAGAATGTTTTGAGGGAAATAAAGAGAGGCTACGAATTTATAACAAGCATGATATATTCAAACCCTAGATGGTGTCAGCTATTTAGTTGAAGAAAGCCCTTAGGAAAGGAGGGATTGTTTATATTGTAAATATGAATGAAGTTGAAAGAGATCATAAGGAAGAGGTGAGTGAGGCACATCCAATTCTACAAGAATTTTAGGATGTATTTTCAAAGGATCTATCAAGGCTTCCTCATGAATGAAAATTTGATTTTACTATCGATCTTATACCAAGAGTGAAACCTATCCATAGATATTCATATAGGATGTCACCTATTGATATGCATGAGTTAACGGTGTAACTACAAGGATTATTGGAAAAGGGGTTGATAAAACCAAGTGTGTCACCATGGGGTGCACCTATTTTATTTATGAAAAATAAGGATGGATATCTAAGATTGTGTACTAATTATAGGATGTTGAATAAGGCTACAATCAATAACCGGTACCTCCTACCCTGGATCGAAGATTTATTTGACCATTTAAGAGATTCCATGATGTTTACCAAGATAGACATAAGTTTAGGGCATCACCATATGAGGATTCATGAGTAAGACACTCATAAAATGATATTTAAGACAAGGTATGGGCATTATGAGTTCACCGTCCTACCCTTCAGACTGACTAATGATCCCGTTGCCTTCATGAATTTAATGAATAGTGTGTTTAGAAGGCATATGGACTAGTTTGTCCTTGTATTTCTTGATGAAATCCTCATAAGCATCTCATGATCATGTTGGAACTGCTAAGGGAGAATCAAATCTATGGGAATCTAGCCAAGAGTGATTTCTATGTGTCGGAGGTGCGCTATTTAGGGCATATTGTATCAAAAAAAGAGATCATAGTAGATCTAGAGAAAATAGAAGCAATGATATACTGGTCATCCCCTACTAATGTTAATAAGGTGAGAAGCTATAGACACCTAAAATGTGTCATGTCAAGGGTGAATACTCATATGGACATGCTACAAGACCATATGGAGGATCTTGGATAGACTCCAAGATAGAGCAGTGGTTCTAACCACTCAATTTAGGAATTTTGGCCTAAGCAGTCTGAATCGTAGCTCAGACCTACGATATCTAGTCTAAACTGTAGTTGAAACCTACGGTCTGTAATCTGGACCACAACTATGAGCTATGGTCTTAACTGAAGTTCAGTTAGGACTTCCATCCGATCCAAATCAGTTGGAACGGCCAAGAGATCTAGAAGGAGGCAGTTGAAGGATGAAATATTCCAGAGGCTTCCATCCCAACTGTCCTAACCAACCTTCTTAGTATTAGCTTCTCCATGAAACCACCCCTAGCCCTAGGGGCATGCTATAAATGCACCCTCCAAATGGGGAGAAAAATAGAGCAAGCATTGGAGATTTGAGTAGCGAAGCCCTGGCAAATTGTATACTCAAATTGAGCATACTAAGAGATAGAGCTATTGCACTTAATTCTTGACCCTTTTGCCACCATTCATGATGAATTGCATTATGGATGCCCTAGGTGCTTAGGAGGATCAAGAAACATAAATTAGGGCAAACGAAGGCCCTTCACATAGAATTGACCACCAAATCAGTCTAAGGACAATAAATGCGACCCTTGAACATCAATTTGGACAAGGAGATTGAGCCCACTACCCCTGATTTTGAGGGTAAACTCATCAAAGGTCAAACCGTGACTGTCAGCCACAGTTCATAGTGCAGACTGCTCACCAGAGCTATGGTTTGCAATAGGTGATAGATAACCTTATTCTTTTCTTTTATGTCCAGCTAGTTAGGTTATATTAGCCATTTTGTTGATTTAATAGCATTTTAGAAGACTTCTGACCGTAGAACTAGGCTAGATTCACATTTTATGCTTATGTTTCAATTAGGATTAGAATGTTTTCTTTATGCATGTTTATGCTTCATTTCCTATATTTGATCCATGCATAGTGTAGATGCTATTTTACTTTATGCTATTACATGAATATTGATTCACTTTGCATAGTTTAATAGCTTTCTTTATGCTTTCTTGATTATGCATGTTAATGGTGTCATTATACATTTTACCTAAAAGGGCCTCATCACGAGAGGTTGCCTATATTTTTGATATTCTTGTTGTTTCTTGACCATAGGAAATAGTTCTAAAGGAGAGCTAAAGCATCAAACCCCTTCTCCATTGCGAAGAAGAGGGTCATCGACACCCTAGAGCAGTTCGTGTCACCCTGAGGGGTATTTTGATCACACCTACCCTTGATAGGGATTAAACACTATTGTAATTAATGTATCAAATGGATATCCCTAAGAGGGACAAATCTGTAATTTGATTTAATTGAAAATAATAAATAATTCCTTAGATTCACTTTATTTCTTGTTATCAAATTATGCATGCCTATTTGTGTGTTTCCCTTCGATTGCAATAGTTAGAGCGGGTGTGAGCTTCCTTGGTGGTCACAGATGGCGATCATGGTGGAACTCTATATTTCTAGCCCTTGAGTACTAAATTTTTTGGTTTTTTCATCTTAGGTTCTAACCACAGCTAACATCTACAGTTATTTTTTTGCCCGCGGCTATCACATGTGGTTTACATTGCAACCCGTAGACCAGAGCTGCGGTTTACAGTAGAAGCAACAGACATTAGAGAAACCACTTGGCAGCAAAGCAAGAGTTGAGGTAGGTTCTATTTCCATCCTCTGTTTTGTATTTTCTCCTCTATATTCTTACAGTAAGTGGTAAATCAATGGAAAATTAGGAACATTAAAGGAAAAGGATCAATGAACAAGTCCTAATTTTCTTTTGTATTTTTTCCATTAGAAAGGTGCTACTAGGAACATCGGACCTTTGATTGTAGTCCGCCCTAGAATACAGTGACCTTGATAAAAATTGTGTGGTCGTTTGCATGCGTGAGGCCCAATTAGAGGCCATGTCATTGTAATTGCTTTGTCATAACGTCATGTAGGACATAGCATGCATACATTTGTGAATTTGAAATGTTCCTTCTTATGCATATCAATATGAATGCTCTTTTATGCATTTGTCTTTATGTAAAGTAAAACAAACCACACAAACCACGTTTCATTATAAAAATCAGTGGTGTTGGGCTCTCACATCCAACCCATTTGATTGAGACCAACAGTGGATGTCATTACCGCTTGGTTAGCTCATTTGAAATTGTATTATCGGGACCCGCTCGTTGCCAAGGCCGACCCAAGAATTGTCCTATCTATGCAAAATAGCATGCAGTCATCTTCAAAAGGGTGTATTTTTGTGCATGATGTATTGGGTGAGGGTTGGTAGTACCTATGTGACTTCATTGAGTATGGAATTCATTACCATATTCAGCTTGTGTGAGTATATAGGTGAAAGCCAATTAAACTGAGAATAAAATCCAACTATTTTACAAAACATGTGAGAGTTTCTCATACTAATACAACACATCTTGTAACAACATCAAATGGTTTAGGGTGCATTTTTTGAGCAAGGAGGTGCAAGAAGTTTGTCATTGTTGTCAACACAGGAAGCTAGATCTAATGATGCAGTGGCCAGACAGTTCAGGAGTCATTCAGATGCAGAAGACAAAAAAAATTCGAAGAAAAAGACAAGTTAGAAAACTGTCGCGATATCGCGACATGTTTTCTGTCACGATTTCGTGACAAGTCGGAGGAGAGAGAAGGCACAGCCGAAAATGTCGCGATGTCACGACAAGTCGGAGGAGAGAGAAGGCATAGTCGAAAATGTCATGATTTCACGACAAGTCGGAGGAGAGAGAAGGCGCAGCCAAAAATGTCGCGATGTCGCGACAAGTCGGAGGAGAGAGAAGGCGTAGTCAAAAATGTCACGATTTCACGACAAGTCGAAGGAAAGAGAAGGCGCAAGGCAAAATGTCATGATTTCATGACAAGTCAGAGGAAAGAGAAGGCGCAAGGCAAACTGTCACGATTTCGCGACATGTTGGAGGCCAAGAAGCTAAGTCAAGAAACTGTAGCGATTTCGCTACATGTTGTTGTTTCGCTGGCCGAAGCAAGGAAAAAGCGTTAAGTGAAAAGTTGTAGCGATTTCGCTACATGTCAAAATTTCGCTGGCCGAAGCAAGGAGAAAACGTTGAGTTGAAAAGTTGTAGCGATTTCGCTACAAGTTGAAAAAGCACAACACGAAGGTGTAGCGATTTTGCTACCGCATGAAGCAAGAATTGTACGGATGCCGAAAGCATCGCGATTTCACGACAAAGATGAGGATGACGTCAACAAAATTGAAAGTGTCACGATTTCGCGATAGGGTGAAAGAAAAGCCACTGGAAGCCGAAAGCGTCATGATTTCACGACAAAACCGAGGATGACGTCAGCAAAACTGAAAGTGTCACGATTTCGCGACAGGGTGAAAGAAAAGCCACTGGAAGCCGAAAGCGTCGCGATTTCGCGACAAGAATGAGGATGACGTAAGCAAGAGTTCGAAGTGTCGCGATTTCGTGACAAGAACGATGGCAAAGCTACCAAAGGCCAAAATGGTCACGATTTCACGACAGCAAGGATATGAAGGCGTACGGCTACAAATACGTCACGATATCGCGACATGTTTGTGTTTCGCGACAACAGTTACAAAAAGGTAATAGAGGTGGCAGTAGCGGTTGAGGCCGACAAAGTTGAATCGAGGCCGATGATTTTTAGGGTTTTGAAGCCAACATTTTCTAGGGTTTTTCAGCGGACGTCTTTAGGGTTTGCAGTCCAACAATCACTAGGTTTTAGCAGCCAAAAAATTCTAGGGTTTGAAGCCAACAATCTTTAGGGTTTTAAGCCGACATTCATTAGGGTTTGAAGCCGATATTCATAAGGGTTTGAAGCCGACAATCATTAGGGTTTTAAGCTGACACTCTCTAGGGTTTGAAGCGAATATTCATAAGGGTTTGACAACCGACGCTCCTTAGGGTTTAAGCCGACTATAGTCTCAATATTGTTTTTGAAGATTTCTTCTATAAAAGGAGGGACTAATTCAAGATGGAGTGTGAGGTGTGCGAAGATAAGGTGTGTATGCGAGATTTGCAGTGCGTAGAGAGTGAGTAGTTTCGATTTGAGCTAAGGCTGAAGCGATATATCTTTAGTGACGAAGTGAAGAGTGCATATCGAATCTTCGAGAATTAAGAGCACGATGTGCAGAGGGTGTGTTCCAAGTCCGAAGTGATAATGAGCAGACTGCAAAAGTGATCGATCATCTGATTATAGCAGAGAGTGCGAAGAAGTACAAAGAAGCGGTCGGATAGTGCGAATCGTTTAGCATAGAAGCAGCAGAATGCAAAAAAAATAGCAGACTGTGAGAAATGAGGTGAAAGTTTTATTCTGTAATTTTTATTATTGTCTTCCAAGTTGCAGCTTGGCATAAGGGGTTGGTGCCTCTTTCCAGTAGGTGCTGGTAAATTAGGAGTTGGTGCTCCATTCTGCCTGAAATAGATAAAGCAAAGGGGTTGGTGCTCCTTCCAGTTGGTGCTGGTAAAAGATATTGTAAAGTTGTAGCTTTGCATTGGCTGGATTTGGATGGTAGTCCAAGCAGTCATTTTTGAGGAGTAGCCACATTGGTGAACCTCGTTAAAATTGTTGTGTTATGTGTGATGCTTTCTTGATGCATTTAATATTTCTTTTATCTATTTTAAACTACTGCTGGTTTTAAAACCATATGTTTTAGAAATTTTAAAGATCACACTGATTCACCCCCCCTCTCAGTGTCATTGTGATTACAACAATTGGTATCAGAGCCAAGTACCTAAACAGGCTTAAACAACTAAGGTGATCTTGGAAGTTATGCAATGGCAAGTGGTGAAGGTTTCTCCTCGAACAAAGCACCATTGTTTTATGGGACTAACTATGCGTTCTGGAAAATTAGAATGCAGACATATCTCAATGCTTTGGGTTTTGACATCTGGGGTGCGGTAGTTAATGGTTACAAAGCTCCTGCCACCGCTCCAACAGACACTGTTGGTAAAAAGGCATTTGAATATGATTCAAAAGCAAAAAATGCCATCATGTGTGGACTAGTGGACAGTGAGCTAGTCAAGGTCATAAATTGTGAATCAGCAAAAGATATATGGGATAAACTAGAGAACATCCATGAAGGAGATGATAGGATCAAGGAGGCCAAGCTTCAAGCACATCGAGCTCAATACGAATCTTTAAATATGGACAATGATGAGAACATAGAGACCTTCATGCAAAGAGTCAATGGGATCACCAATTCAATCAGAGGTCTCGACGAAGAATTAACCGATGCTGCTATCGTGAAAAAGGTATTAAGATCGCTCCCTCCTAGATTTGATTCTAAAGTCTCTGCCATAGAAGAAGCCAAAGATCTAAATAGTTTTAGTATGGATGAGATGCATGGTTCTTTGACTGCTTTTGAAATGAGAATAGGAAGGTCTAATCCCACAGACAGAGAAGCAGCTTTCAAAGCCCTAAAAGGCAAAAGCACAAAACAAGAGTCTAAAGAAGAGGATGCTTCAGATGAAATGGAAGCAAATTTTGTCGAAAGTTGAGAAAAGGAAAAGGAAAATACAAAGGAAAGCTACCTTTTAAATGTTTCAATTGTGGAGGCATTGGACACTTTGCTATCAAATGTCCTCTCCATGACAAGAACAAAGGTGAAGAAACTCAACATCAAGAAAGAAGTGAATGGAGGAAGAAAACTAACTTCAGAAAAGGCAATTTCAAAAAGAAAAGCTTTATCTCCCGAAATGCAGAATCTTCAGAGGACAGTTCTAGTGAAGACTATGAAGAAGGAACAGGTGATGCTCTCTTTATGGCATTTGAAGTAGAAGAATCGAAGAGGCAGAAAACACACAAAAGAGAGAAGGAATGAACTCGAAGTATCTATTGAAATAGGTGAGGCTGAAGTTGATTTAGAAGGTGAGCTGGTTTCTGCTCTTATGGAATGGAAATCTGAGAAAAGAAAGAATAAAAAATTGTTAAGGAAGCTTGAGGATGCAAATGACATTATAGCCAGTCTAAAAACACAGAAAGAAGAGTACAAGAAAATGTTCGAGGATCTTGAAGTACAGGTAACCATGAAGATAGATTACTGTTGCAAATTGGAAGAAGAAAATGTTAGTCTTCGAATACAGATACAAGAGCTGGATCGAAAAATTAGCTGTCATTTAAAACGTGATGAAAGTTCGATGAAGCTGGACAAAATCCTAAGCGATCAAAGACCCACAGGTATCAAATTCGGTCTGGGCTTTACTAAAGGAGAATCATCAAATGGACCAAAGGCAAGCAATATTGAACGTGAAAAGAGTAAAGACAAGAAACAGGCTGTTGAAAGAAAAACAAATCAGGCAAAAGAAAATAGTAATGCCAGTCCTAAATAGGAACTGACAATGACGGTTTTACCAAGGTCACACATCAAAAGAAAAGAAGATCCAAGGCTCCCGCAACAACTTGGCAAAAACCATCTTTTAGGTTCAATCATTATTTCTATGGTTTCTGTTTTAAATGTAATGGTTATGGGCATAAAATTGTGGACTGTAAGTACAATATAGGTCCTAGAAGTTTCACTAGTAGAAATGCTTTTGCTCCTCTAATGAGTTATGCAGTAGAATGCTTTAATTGTCACAACTTTGGGCATATTGCTAGAAACTGTCACAGTATTTCTGTTTCAAATCAATCTCAAAAAAGAAGAATTCAACCATATAGGGCAAAACAAAATAGAATTTCTTCTGAAGGATATGTGCAAGATTCTGAAAAGGGGAAATCCAAGCTAGAACCCAACACCACAGTTAAAACAGAATGGAAACAAAAAGAACAGCTCAGGAAAGAACAAGAATCTTTAATAGTGCAGACAGCTTTTAGAGCTCAGAATAAATGTGTACCGTGGATCCTTGATAGTGGGTGCTCAAGTCATATGACAGGTGATAAACAAAAATTTGAAAAACTACAGAAATATGAGGGTGGCTCTGTGAAGTTTGGAAATAATGATGGAGCCAAAATTATAGGAAAAGGGTCTGTCAAAATTAGTGAAGGGAAAATCAAGTCAGAAGAAGTTTTATTTGTGGATGGTTTGAAACATAACCTGTTAAGTGTTAGTCAAATCTATGATAAAGGTCATGAAGTAGTCTTCAAGAAGCAGGGTTGTGAAGTCAAAAAAATAAATAGTGGGAAATTGATAGCAACTGGTTCAAGGACGTCTGGTAATCTGTACACACTCTCAAAAACTTCAAAAGGTACGTGTTTTATTGGACAAGAAGAAGAGAACTGGTTGTGGCATAAGAGGCTTGGACATATAAGTTTTGATAATTTGGTGAAAATCAGCTCTAAACAAGCAGTGAGAGATATTCCAACCATTAAGAAACCTTCAAATAGTGTTTGTGCTTCATGTCGAAGGGAAAGCAAACCAGAGTGTCATTCAAAACAAAAGAGTACCACACTAGCAGGCCTTTAGAACTTATTCATACTGACCTGTGTGGACCCATGAGAACTCAAAGCATAAACGACGACAAATACTTTATGCTGTGTATCGATGATTATTCCAGAATGACATGGATATTCTTCCTAAAAGATAAAACAGAAGCTTTTGAAATGTTCAGAACCTTCAAACAGCTAGTTGAGAATGAAACAGGAAAAAGGATTAAATGCTTGCGATCAGACAGAGGAGGAGAATTCATTTCGAATGAATTTATAGAATACTGTGAAAAATATGGTATCAGGAGACAATATTCAGCAGCTAGAACTCCTCAACAGAATGGTGTAGTAGAGAGAAAGAACATAACTATACAGGAAATGGCACGCACCATGCTGGCATAAAACAAAATAGCAGATAGATTCTGGAAAGAAGCAGTTCACACAACAGTATACATTCAAAACAGATACATGTTAAGAACTCATGAATGCAAAACACCTTATGAGTTGTGGTTTGGTAGAAAAGCAACAACAAAACATCTCAAAGTATTTGGCTGTAAGTGCTACATCAGAAAAACTGATGACAACCTTGGGAAGTTTGAAGATAGAGCAGATGAAGGTGTTTTTGTTGGTTATTCTCCAAATAGCAAAGCTTACAAATGCTACAACAAGAGACTCAAGAAAATTGTGGACAGTGCAGATGTTAAATTCGATGAAGGGAGAAAACAAACAGTTAACTTTGAAGAAAACTACCCAATCTACGAAGAAGTCATTGAAGGAGATGAAGTGCAGGGAACAGAAAATACGTCTACGGTTGATGCAGATAACTCATCAGATGACTCAGAGATGCAAGAAAATAGAAAATTCAAAATGGGCAGTCGGAAGAAAAATCATCCTAGAGACCAAATAATTGGAGATCCCACAGCTGGCATTCAGACAAGAAAGAAAGTAATAAGTAATTACTCTCTCTTATCCAGCATTGAGCCCAAAAACATAGATGAAGCAAGCAAAGATGACAGCTGGATGAAGGCAATAAATGAAGAGTTAGATCAGATTGAAAAGAACAAAACTTGGGAATTAGTTCCTAGACCTACAAACAAGAATGTAATCGGCACAAAATGGATATTTCGAAACAAATTAAATGAAGACGGACAGGTCATTAGGAACAAAGCAAGACTGGTTTGTAAAGGATATGCACAGGTCGAAGGCATTGATTTTGAAGAGACTTTTGCTCCAGGTGGCCGATTAGAAGCAATTAGAATGTTTTTGGCCTTAGCAGTTCACAAAAACTTTAGGGTGTATCGGATGGATGTAAAATCTACCTTTTTAAATGGGAAACTCGAAGAAGAGGTCTATATTGAACAACCGGATGGATTTCAAATTAGTGAGGATCCTAACCTTGTCTGCAAATTAAAGAAAGCACTGTATGGATTAAAGCAAGCACCACGGGCTTGGTATGCTAGGCTAGATAACTATCTCTCTCAATCAGGGATTCAAGAAAGGTTTAGTGGACAATAATCTGTATGTAAAAATAGAAGGTGGGCATCTCATTGTTTTAGTTGTCTATGTAGATGATATCATATTTGGCAGCAACAAAGATGAATCTTGTAAAGACCTAGCAAATAAGATGCAGAATGAATTTGAAATGTCTATGATTGGTGAACTGTCTTACTTTCTTGGGCTACAAGTTAATCAAAATGAGAAAGGCATATTCATTTCCCAAATCAAATATGTGAAAGAAATGCTAAAAAGGTTCACTATGGAGGACTGTAAGCCAGTCAACACTCCCATGACAACAGGCTGCAAGTTGAGTAAAGAAGACAAATCTCCACCTGTAGATCAAACCATGTATAGATCAATGATAGGAAGCTTACTATATTTAACAACAACTAGACCTGATATTCTACAAGCAGTTTGCATGGTAGCCGTATTTCAGGCCAGTCCCAAAGAGACTCATGTAACAGCAGTTAAAAGGATTTTTCGGTATCTCAAAGGCACCATGGAGTATGGGTTGTGGTATCCAAAAGGCAAATATTTCACTCTTATATCATATTCAGACGCAGATTGGGCTGGATGTGTTGATGACAGAAAGAGTACCAGTGGAGGAGCATTCTATTTGGGGGATAGATTGGTTGCATGGCACAGTAAGAAGCAAGAGTCAGTTTCTTTATCTACAGCTGAGGCAGAATATATTGCAGCAGCAACATGTTGCACACAAGTCTTGTGGATGAAACAAACCTTGAAAGATCTAGGTATTAATTTTAGTGAACCAATATCAGTAAAGTGTGATAACACCAGTGCAATTAACATCTCTAAGAATCCAAGAATGCACTCACGGACAAAGCACATTGCTATAAGGTATCACTTCTTGAAAGAGAAAGTTGCAGAAGGAGAAGTTAAATTGGACTATGTCCCAACTACGGAACAAGTAGCAGATATTTTTACAAAACCTTTGCCCAAGGAAGTATTTGAGTACCTTCGAAGCAAATTAGGAGTAGTCACACTTCCTAAGAAGTGACTAGCTACGAGGATCACTTTCTCGTGGGGAGCATTTGAGTATTTGACTATTCTTTTGCTCATGATCATAATTTGTGCCGGATGCAACAAATTGTGCCCGAGAAGTGTGAGGATGGACTCGGGGGGAGTCTGCAGCAGCCCTTTGGTATTATTGACAAAGGGGGAGAAGAGTTACAGGAATGTACACAGGTGTTGCCAACAATTCCAAAGGGGGAGATTGTTGAGCAAGGAGGTGCAAGAAGTTTGTCATTGTTGTCAACACAGGCAGCTAGATCTAATGATGCAGTGGCCAGACAGTTCAGGAGTCATTCAGATGCAGAAGACAGAAAAATTTGAAGAAAAAGACAAGTTAGAAAACTGTCGCGATATCGCGACATGTTTTCTGTCACGATTTCATGACAAGTCGGAGGAGAGAGAAGGCACAGCCAAAAATGTCGCGATGTCACGACAAGTCGAGGAGAGAGAAGGCACAAAAAATGTCATGATTTTGTGACAAGTGAGGAGAGAGAAGGAAGGGAAGGGAGGAGAGAGAAGGCGGAAAATGTCACGATTTCATGACAAGTCGGAGGAAAGAGAAGGCGCAAGGCAAAATGTCACGATTTCGTGACAAGTCGGAGGAAAGAGAAGGCGCAAGGCAAACTATCATGATTTTGTGACATGTTGGAGGCCAAGAAGCTAAGTCAAGAAACTGTAGCGATTTCGCTACATGTTGTTGTTTCACTGGCCGAAGCAAGGAAAAAGCGTTAAGTGAAAAGTTGTAGCGATTTCGCTACATGTCGAAATTTCGCTGGCCGAAGCAAGGAGAAAACGTTGAGTTGAAAAGCTGTAGCGATTTCGCTACAAGTTGAAAAAGCACAACACGAAGGTGTAGCGATTTCGCTACCGCATGAAGCAAGAATTGTATGGATGTCGAAAGCGTCGTGATTTCATGACAAAGATGAGGATGACGTCAGCAAAATTGAAAGTGTCACGATTTCGTGACAGGGTGAAAGAAAAGCCATTGGAAGCCGAAAGCGTCGTGATTTCACGACAAAATCGAGGATGACGTCAGCAAAATGAAAGTGTCACGATTTCACGACAGGGTGAAAGAAAAGCCGCTGGAAGCCGAAAGCGTCGCGATTTCGTGACAAGAATGAGGATGACGTAAGCAAGAGTTCGAAGTGTCACGATTTCGTGACAAGAACGATGGCAAAGCTACCAAAGGCCAAAATGGTCGCTATTTCACGACAACAAGGATATGAAGGCGTACGGCTACAAATACGTCACGATATCGCGACATGTTTGTGTTTCGTGGCAATAGTTACAAAAAGGTAACAGAGGTGGCAGTAGCGGTTGAGGCCGACAAAGTTGAATCGAGGCCGACGATTTTTAGGGTTTTGAAGCTGACATTTTCTAGGGTTTTTTAGCGGACGTCTTTAGGGTTTGCAACCGACAATCACCAGGTTTTAGCAACCAAAAATTCTAGGGTTTGAAGCCGACAATCTTTAGGGTTTTAAGCCGACATTCATTAGGGTTTGAAGCCGATATTCATAAGGGTTTGAAGCCGACAATCATTAGGGTTTTAAGCCGACACTCTCTAGGGTTTGAAGCCAATATTCATAAGGGTTTGACAGTCGACGCTCCTTAGGGTTTAAGCCGACTACAGTCTCAATATTGTTTTTGAAGATTTCTTCTATAAAAGGAGGGACTAATTCAAGATGGAGTGTGATGTGTGCGAAGATAAGGTGTGTATGCGAGATTTGCAGTGCGCAGAGAGTGAGTAGTTTCGATTTGAGCTAAGGCTGAAGCGATATATCTTTAGTGACGAAGTGAAGAGTGCATATCGAATCTTCGAGAATTAAGAGCGCGATGTGCAGAGGGTGTGTTCCAAGTCCGAAGTGATAATGAGTAGACTACAGAAGTGATCGATGATCTGATTGCAGCAGAGAGTGCGAAGAAGTACAGAGAAGCGGTCGGATAGTGCGAATCGTTTAGCATGTAGGCAGCAAAATGCAAAAAAAATAGCAGACTGTGAGAAATGAGGTGAAAGTTTTATTCTGTAATTTTTATTATTGTCTTCCAAGTTGCAGCTTGGCATAAGGGGTTGGTGCCTCTTTCCGAGTAGGTGTTGGTAAATTAGGAGTTGGTGCTCCATTCTCGCTCAAACAGATAAAGCAAAGGGGTTGGTGCTCCTTCCAGTTGGTGTTGGTAAAAGATATTGTAAAGTTGTAGCTTTGCATTGGCTGGATTTGGATGGTAGTCCAAGCAGTCATTTTTGAGGAGTAGCCACATTGGTGAACCTCGTTAAAATTGTTGTGTTATGTGTGATGCTTTCTTGATGCATTTAATATTTCTTTTATCTGTTTTAAACTGCTGCTGGTTTTAAAACCATATGTTTTAGAAATTTTAAAGATCACACTGATTCACCCCCCCTCTCAGTGTCATTGTGATTACAACAACATTGTACAATTTAAAAATAAGATAAACATCATTGTATACCTTGTTTGATAATAAAAGATACATCTAGGCATTTAGGTACACTATGGTGGATACACGGGGTGGTCAACAAAGGTGCAAGCCTAAGGCCGATGACCAAGCCCCAATCGATTCACAATTACACGTGTCTAGTCCTCAACCACATGAGCAAACCAAATGACGTTCGATGAGCATTAGAGGAGACAACTCAACACGAGGGGATCCCATTGAGCGTACCCCTGATAGACTAGCATCAGTGCATACTGTTAGACATAGATTAGAGCATGGGGCTTCTCAACCTGAGGGTGCTCCACTCGGAAGCCATTATCGAGACCGTAGTGCACGTGCATCCATGGGATCGGCCAAAGAGTATGTCGTGCAGGGGACCAGATTGGTACCCATCCGCACTAAGTCTATAGGGTGTACTATACCCCCACCTTCTGAGTATAGAAGGAATAGATGTCCGCCCATTCAGGGGCAAGTAGATGGGCTCCCTACTGAGCACAAGTCTACCCATACTCCCATGCATACTATAGCATGCAAGATCACCATCGATATGTCGAAGGTGGGAGCTAATGGAACACCACCCCATGAGAGGTGGAGGTATAGATAGCTAGATGGTCTAGGTAGTGTGCTAGAGTAGCTAGGCTGCAAGCCTTTAGCTCTGCCCACTCGTGCTCCGAGTGAGCATAGCGGGAGCACCATTAGAACTACTAGAGAGCATGGAGAGGCTTCTAAGTGCCCTCATATCTCGTGTCCACCATCCATGCATGGTGGCACGCAACACAAGACACAACATGATGTCGATGCCATCTTCATAGATAGAGGCAAAATCACAGCACATCAGTCCGATGGGTACAGAACCCACAAGGTCGCTCGTACAGAGCAAGCATATCAAATGCCTTCAATGGCTGACCAGGTCGAAAGATCATATCGACTGGCCTCTGAGAAAAAATGCCAACTCCTCCAAGATCAATTGGAGGATGCTCACCTAGAGAGGCAACGCATCGAAGATGAAGATCTTCAGGTGCAGAGGCTTACTAGACAAAGGTTGTATGAGCAGTGCTTGCGCGAGGAGCGCATCCTCATCCAGAAGGAGCATGTAGAGTAGGAAGATAGGTTGGCTAGGGCTGACCTATACTCTCAAGACGAGCATAGAGAGTAGGTGCACAGGAAGGCTTTTTTACAAGCCGACATGCACCATGAGCGTGCAAGCGTTCACACTCATATCACTACCCATCACAGAGAGCGACCGCCCTCGATCGAAAATTAGAGGCAGCAACATTATGAGGAGCAAGAGGGGAAAATATGCAACCAAGAATATCCTGAGAGTTCTCGAGCTGAGGAGGAGGAAGAGCAATGCCCTCCACCTTGATAGAAGAGGAATGTACCTCCCATACCGCCTCCATGCCGACTTAGGGAGGAGGACTTTCTATCTTCTAAGGCTTACAAAGCTTTGGTTGAGAAGGTCAAGGCAATTGAGAGACAAGGCACGGTTGTCCAAAAGATGACACTAAGGAAAATTCACAATGAACCTTTAGATCCCTCGGTACCTATGCCCCCATACCCGGAGCATTTTGAGATGCCCAGGTTGGACAAATTCAAGGGTGATGAAGAGGCGCAAGAACATGTCACGAGCTTTCTGGATGCTTGCTTCTAGATAGAGAACAATGATGCACTGTTGTTGCGTACGTTTGTCATGACACTCTCTAGGCCAGCTCGAGAGTGGTTTAATCAGCTAAAGAAGCACAACATAACAAATTTTGAGCAATTAGCTGATGCCTTTCTTGAACGCTATTCCTTCGACATCAAGAAATAGGCCAACCTTTCCGATTTGGCTACGCTAGCTCAATGCGACGATGAGCCAATAGAATAGTATGGGAAGAGGTGGAGGAGATTAATGGTAAAGTTGCCATTCTCGATCCCTACCACAGAATTAACCCGAATGTTTACAAAGAGTTGTGCCAAGCACATCTCGCTACTATTGCAAGTGCTAGCAATACGCCACATTCGAAGAAGCTTGGGTGCAAGCCAAGGTAATTGAGGATATCAAGTTGCAGGAAGGCAACTTGAAGCTAAAAACCAGGAAAGAGGGATATAAGAAGAGTACCTCAAAGCAACAGGGCAAGCAGGCCCATGTGAATCAAGTGGTACTGAATCTCCAAAATGAGGATAAGGGGCAAAAGAAATAGAATTATCAAGCCCATCCTCCTCCTGTGCAATACGACCAGTGCAAAAATAACTACAAGGGCAAGAACAAAGAGCAACGCCCACCTCACATATTTACGCCATTGACGAAATCAATGACATTGATCTTTCGTCAGCTCTACGAGGCCAAGGCAATAAGATTACCCGAAGTCAAGATGGTTGATCCAAATCAGCCCAAGCCCAAAGACTATCAGGAAGAGTTGTTTTGCATATTTCATAGAGCGAAAGGCCATGACATCGAGGTGTGTTGGTCCTTCAAACACATTGTGCAAAATATGATAGACAAGGGAGAGCTTGTAGTACCAGGAAATCCCCAGGCGCCAGACAACCAAAACATGGGGATTTTTAAAAATCCATTACCAAACCATGAGGCGCCCCGTAACCACGCTGGCCACGTCAATCAAGTACGAGTCGAACCACCTACCCAGGGGTTCATCGACATGGTCAATGTTGTTACCAGACATGGGAGGTACGAATGACCGAATCAACCTCATGCTCCCATTCAAATACAAGCCACGCCCTAGCAACATTAGGCACAAAATATTCCAGGCCCACCAACGAGACCGATGGTGACCATTAGGAGCAGGTTGGTTCAAAACTTGCAGATGACTCCTACGAAGTTGTCGATATATGAGCTTATACAGTAGTCCCCTAGGCACAGGGAGACTCTTATGGACATTCTGAGGTCCATTGAGGTACAGTCCTAGGATGCACAGGCATTCACAAACTTCGTGGGGCACGTACAATAGTACTAGGAACCAATGATCCAATTCTACGATCATGAAGTGAAAATGGTTTCTGCAAGCGTGGCTGACCCACCACTACATATCATTGCATGTGTTAACCATGTGCCATTCAAAAGGGTCTTGATTGACACTGGTTCATCGATCAATATAATCATGACTAAGGCACTACACCATTTGAAATTGCCTAAATCACTCATCGTACCAACCACCTTTACATTGAGAGCGTTTAACGATGCACTATGCTCTATGGTTGGCATGATTGTCCTACCTATTCAGGTGGGACTAAAGACCATTCCCGTAATGTGTCACGTGATAGAGGGCGCCTTGCAGTATAACATCCTATTGGGGAGGCCTTGGATTCATGAAATGCGTTGTGTTCCCTCGATATTGCATCAGTGTGTCAAGTATATACACGAGGGACAAGTTCACGTGGTTTCATCAGATGAAGAACCATTCAAGTTCATGAACTTAGCAGATTTTCCAGGGGGTTTCGTGATCCCATCAATGCACTTGGACATACGACCCACGTCATCGATGAGGGTTCCAAGAGGTAAATAGGTGGTGCATGTTCAACCATTGGTATCTATATCAAACAGATCTGAACATACCACTACCACTTCTCTGAGATCGAGTGCATCGACAATGCATCGGAATGATGAGAAATTAAAGGTGAAATTGGGCAGGAAAGAAGCAAAGAGCATGCCCGAACCAGTCGCCACTGAGGCTGCCACTCCCATGGAGGTGGAGGAAGCCCAGGATCAAGTCGAGGAGGCACCTCAGCCTACTTCTCCTGCTTCGTCAATAGGGTCATCTGCACCCCAGGTGACTGTTCACCTAGCCAACATAGGTCTGGGTGAATATCTTGTGCAAAATGTGACCTTCGGTCCTATTTTAGAGACTGCACGAGACATGGGCCGACCGATAGCCCATCGATACCCAGTTGGATCCATAGTACCATTGGGCGAGCCACCCAACCAAACAAACTTCATTTATGCCAGGTTGGATCAAGTTCCAATGTGGGCACCCATGGAGGTGGATGATGATGAACAGTTCATGGTGAACGTTTGGTATTTGTCCAACCTAGAGTACGCCATGCACATTTTTGAGCTTTATCATTGGCATGGATACGACCTTGGTATTTTTGAACAAGGATGAAGAACCCCTCTTGAACCACGTTATCAGTTGGCAACTGATAGGTTCGGATTGGGATTGCAGATTCAGGGACATGATGATTTACTCATTGCATCATTGGATCATTTGTACCTGGGTCTAGGGGATGATATGGATTTTAATCCGTATCATCCTAACATGTCTAGCCTTCGGGGCAACAACCCAATGGTGTCAGTCATCACCATTGAGAGACCAAATATTGAACATGAAGAGTTCTCAGAGAAGAACCCCAGAGGCAACCTGGGTCATCAAAATCGTATCACAACCGATGATATCGGTATGCAGGGGCACAACCCCATCATTCTAGGTGATCTCGATTCAGGAGATATTTGTAGTGAAGATGTAGAGGAGTCCACCTCCAAAATGAGCAGACCAAGTTATGATGCAGATGGTGAGTCCTCAAATGATGATCAATCCGAAGAGGGAATTGATCGAGCCTTCGTGGTTTCGACATTTCTATGCCATTTGCTGCCTAGAGAGCAATTAGATGAGATACAAGAGCATTTCATGGTCGATAGTGACTATGAAGATGAGATAGAGTAGGCCTACTTAAGGCCTCATCCAGCTAATCTCCCAATATTCATGGACACGATAGAGTGCCCTGCTCATAGTAGCAATCATAGCGATGAGGTTGAGATGACCGATCCGAGGCTAGTATATCCGCTACATCTATTGCCTACGGAGTCGAAGTATGTTATAGAAGAGGGTCCTCTTAACACAGATCACTCTGAAGAGGAAGTAGAGCTAGTTTTTGCATCGATGTCGTATATACGATCATTTTATCCGATCTATCCGGATAGTGATGATAGCGACCACAGAATTAGGTACATGGGGCCACATCTGGCAGATCACCCCTTGCATATGGGGGGAAGTGAAAGATTATATCTTTATAGTGATGATGAGGATTCATTGGAGATGGCCTATTTGGGGCCTCATCACCTACGTAATCAGAATCCACCTCGGGGTCCACCACCTATTACAGCTGTAGGTTTGCATCGAGAGATAAATCTCCAACGTCGCCTCAGGGAAAGAATAAATCTGGAAGAGGAATATCAAAGGCTCTTTCCCCAATCGCCTACTTATGTCGAGCTGCTTGAGCTGAGAGATCCCATTTTGTAGTCAGTGCATAGAGAGGATCCAGTTGTCCGGGCATCCCATAGGGAGGACCCTTTCGTCCTCATGCCATCCGAGCTAGATCTTGGGTACGAAAGCTACACATATGATGTAGAGTTCAGTCCATGTGGTCCTGGAGATCAATTCCATTCCATCAACATGGTCTCCATTGATTTGACCACTCCACTCCACAATCCAGCAGATCCATCCAAGCCATTGCATCTAAACATGGATGCTATCGATTGGGATCACGCTGATTCGCCAGTAGAGCCTAAAGATTTCTTCCCGAATGAAGAGATGCTGCAACCATTTCATTTTGGACCAGGCTGCGCTTATGATGTCTATCACGCTAAAAATGCTTCCAATGAAGAACATATAAATCCAATTGATGACATCCATTTGATCCCTATGCCTCATCAGCTTGAGGAGGGATCCCATATGTCAATAGAGGAAACCTTCAAAGTGGATATCGGTAACGACCCCACCAATCCAAAGAAGGTCAAATTTGGAATGAGTCTCACTCCAGATGAGCGCGCTAGCATCATCCCTCTATTGAAAGAGAGACCTGACCTTTTTTCTTGGACATACAAAGATATGCCCGGTCTAGACCCAAAGTTGGTTACTCATAACCTTTCGCTAGACCCATCCAAGAAGCCCGTCAAGCAGAAGCTCAGAAAGATGCATCCAATAGTAGCCTTAATGGTGAAAGATGAATTGCAAAAATTGTTGGATGTAGAATTTGTCATTTCCATCGACTATCTAGAATGGGTATCCAATATGGTGCCTATAGGAAAACCAGATGGAAGGATCCGTATTTGTATGGATTTTAGAGATCTCAACAAGGCAACACCCAAAGATTCATTTTCGTTGCCCAATATCGATGCTCTAGTAGACTCTACTACTGGTCATGAAATGCTCTCCTTAATGGATGATTTTTTTGGTTACAATCAAATTCGGATTAAGCCCGAAGACCAGCACAAAACTACGTTTATAACGCCATGGGGAACATTTTGCTACAAAGTTATGCCATTTGGTCTCAAAAATGCTGGTGCTACATACCAACGGGCCATGACATACATTTTTCATGACTATATGCACAAAATTCTGGAAGATTATATCGATGATTTGCTAGCCAAGTCATTGCTATGAGAAGAGCATGCGGAGGTCTTGAGAAAAGTCTTCGATCGCCTGATAGAGCACAACGTCAGGCTGAATCCTAAGAAGTGCATATTTGGCATAACTTCTAGAAAATTGTTAGGGTTCATTGTCTCCAAGAGAGGCATCGAAGTAGACCCAGTGAAGGTCAAGGCCATTTTGGAAATGCATCCTCCCACCAATATTAAGGAATTAAGGAGCCTCCAAGGCAAGGTAGCTTCGATAAAGTGATTTATCACCCAACTATCGGATAAATGTCGACCCATGAATCGACTGCTACATAAGGGTGTCCCATTCAACTGGGATGAGGACTGCAAGGCAGCCTTCACTGAGATAAAGCAATACCTAGCAACGCCACCAGTGTTAGCTCCACCAAGGCTAGAAGAGCCTTTTCTGCTATATATATCGACAATAGACTTTGCGTTAGGGACCATGTTGGCCCAAAAGAATGTACAAGGCAAAGAACAAGCCATATATTACATTAGCCAAACCTTGGTGAGTTACGAGCTAGGATATGCATATGTGGAAAAGCTATGTTTAGCAATAGTGTTCACTACCAAGAAATTATGGCACTACATGTTAAGTCACATGACATATGTGATATCAAAACAAAATCCTTTGTAGTATATGATGAGCAAGACATATCATAATACACGTACTGCAAAGTGGATCATGCTATTGATAGAATTTGATCTAGAATTCGTAAGCCATAAGTCCATTAAGGGATAGGTCATAGCAGATCAGTTAGCTGAGGTGCCACTATCCAACAGTAGGCCTCTAACAATCGAGCTTCTGGATGATGCAATTTTTGTAATATCCGAAGCTCCCGAACCCGAAGAACCAGAGAACAATGCTGATATGACTCTGTTCTTTGATGGTTCGAAGTGCGAGCAAGGAGCTGGTGCAGGGATAGTGTTTTTCATGCCGCAAGGAGCTCCAATGCCCTTGTCATTCAAACTAGACTTCCCGTGCACCAACAATAATGTTGAATATGAAGCCCTACTTTTGGGCCTTCATACAACCATCGCCATGAATATCAAGAGACTAAACATCTTTGGTGATTCCCTACTCATAATTAACCAAGTGAAGGGACTATTTTAGTGTCGATGTCTGATACTGAAAGCCTATAAAGATCTTGTTGCCACATATCTGGCTAAACTAGAATGGTACGACATCGAGGCAATCCCTCATTCATCAAATAGATTCGTGGACACCATGGCTTCTTTGGGATCCTTAATCCCTCAAAATCCATCTACTGACTTCACTACCATCCATGTCAAGATGCTCTCACATCCTGCAGTAGAGCGTGCAGCCTTTGATAACAAAGAATCAGTCAACATGATTAGTGTGGAACCAAAAGCTGATTGGTTCTGCAAAGTTGAAGACTTTCTCAAGAAAGCACCCTGGGGGTCTTTAACCTCCCAGAGTCCTACGGGGAGTGGCACCACCATTCACCACAAGGTTGTCTCCCAGTATGCATTTGCAAAAGTAAATACGTAGGGGGTACAGGTTGTCTTAGCGGTCGAAGCTGAGGCTCATCAAATTGGATGTCACAGATTCAAGACTTCCTAAGACTTGGTTTTGTCCCGGAGGGACTGTCGCGTGCCGCAAGATGCACATTTAAATAGAAAGTGACTAAATTTGTCTTGATAGGAGATATTTTGTACCACCAAAGTTATGATGGAGTTCTCCTTCATTGTCTTGAGCCCCAAGAGTCATCTTGGGCAATTTTAGAAGCTCATGATGGTACGTGCGGTGGCCATTTCAGCGGCATGGCCATCATCAAGCGCATCCTTCGAATGGGTTATTATTGGCCCACTATGGAGAAGGATTG
The DNA here is from genome assembly GCA_028583015.1 of Wollemia nobilis. Taxonomy (NCBI): domain Eukaryota; kingdom Viridiplantae; phylum Streptophyta; class Pinopsida; order Araucariales; family Araucariaceae; genus Wollemia; species Wollemia nobilis. The sequence goes on along the minus strand of JAQPPZ010001679.1, from coordinate 3,897,655 downwards.
CAATGTGTATGTCAGGAAGTGCATCAAATGTCAGCATCATGCTAATCTTACGCACCTGCCATCACAGGCCTTACAACCCATCCAAGCGGCTTGGCCATTTGCTCAGTGGGGGTTTGATCTAATTGGCAAGATCTCTCCTCCATCATCAGGCCGACATACATTCATCATTATGGCTACTGAGTATTTTACAAAGTGGGTGGAAGCCATTCCCTTAACAATGACCATGGGAGCTCGCATAGCTGAGTTCATAATGGAGCATATCATAAGTCATTTTGGGGTACCATCCAAAATAGTTTCGGATAATGGAACTTCTTTTAAGAACAAAATTGTGCGAGCCTTAACTTCTAAGTACCGCATCAAACATAGTTTTGCATCTCCATATTATCCATAGGAAAATGGGCAAGCTGAGGCCTCAAACAAGACTGTGGTAGCCATCTTGAAAAAGATAGTGCAAGAACACCACAAGGATTGGCATACACAACTGCCCCTTGCATTATGGGCTTATAGAACTAGCATTCGGACTCCCACTGGGGCAACTCCATTTTCACTAGTATATGGCACTGAGGCCATTATGCCCTTAGAGTTGGAAATTCCAACACTGCGCGTCACATTGAAAGAGTTCATCGATGATGACACCACATGACAAGCTCACCTAGATCAACTGACGCTGCTCGATGAACGTCACGTGAATGCCCTTGAGCATCTTCGCATTTATCAGGAGTGACTCAAATGAGCTTACAATATCAAAGTCCACCAGAGAGATTTTGAAGTTGGGGATCTTGTGCTAAAAGAAAACCAATAGAACTCAAATTTTCCGCCCGATATGCGAGACAAATTTATGGCTAATTGGTTAGGACCCTATATCATATCTAAAAATATTGGTCTAGGTACCTATCGCTTGACGTCGCTAGGGGGTGTTGAAGAGCTTGAGCCTCTCAACATCATCCATATTAAGGCATTCTATGCTTAGAGAGCATAGCATAAAAATCTCCAAAGGCATCTGTAAGCCCTTTGGTCAGTCAAAAGGCTCCAAGGATTTCTAAAAATTGCTTGGTCAACCCAAAGGCTTCGAGAGTTCCTATAAATACTCGGTCATCCCAAAAGGCTCAAGATTATTGGTTTAAAAACAAAGGCATATAAGCTTTGTAAAAAGGCTCCAAGGATTTCTAAAATTGCTTGGTCAACCCAAAGGCTCTGAGGGTTGCTTAAAGCCACTCGGTCATCCCAAAAAGGCACCAAGGATTTCTAAAATTCACTTGGTCAACCCAAAGGCTCTCAGAGTTCCTATAACTACTCGGTCATCCCAAAAGGAATCTCATTTAAATTGGTCATTCAAAGGATTTTTAAGCCTTTGGTCATCCAAAAGGCACCAAGGATTTCTAAAAATTGCTTGGTCAACCCAAAGGCTCTGAGGGTTGCTTAAAGCCACTCGGTCATCCCAAAAAGGCACCAAGGATTTCTAAAATTGCTTGGTCAACCCAAACTAGGTACTTGGTCATCCAAAAGGCACCAAGGATTTCTAAAAATTGCTTGGTCAACCCAAAGGCTCCGAGGGTTGCTTAAAGCCACTCGGTCATCCCAAAAAGGCACCAAGGATTTCTAAAAATTGCTTGGTCAACCCAAAGGCTCCGAGGGTTGCTTAAAGCCACTCGGTCATCCCAAAAGGCACCAAGGATTTCTAAAAATTGCTTGGTCAACCCAAAGGCTCCGAGAGTTCCTATAGCTTCTCGGTCATCCTAAAAGGCTCCATGCCCTCTTGTTGAGAGTTTGGTCAACTAAAAGGTTCCAAAGGCGTTTGTAAGACCTTTGGTCAATTCAAAAGGCTCCAAGGATTTCTAAAAATCGCTTGGTCAACCCTAAAAAGCTCCAAAGGCATATATACTCGTCGTTTGGTCAAATATGAAAGCTCAAAAATGTATAAAAATTTGAAAATATATAAAATTCCAAAAAAATTGGTAAAGCATAAAATCCAAAAACATTTGCTTTTGCAGTTTGCATTTTCATATATGCATTCACATCATCATATTGCATTTAGGCATTTGTCATCCGTTGCATTCCACAGTAGAGTGTAATGTGTCTATCAAAATCTTACAAATGATCGCACGTTTGTGTTTCAATCATGCACCCTTGCATTTATCATAATTCATTGCATTCATACACGATACCTATTGCGGAGAAACATGTATGTATATTAAGTTTTCCAGTCACTCAACCATACCTAGTGGGTTCTTCAGATATTGTAGAAAGCTTGCTTTGTTGTTATAGACAAGGTCATTAGTTGGGATAGTGCTTCAACATATCAGAATCCCATCACTAAGCAAAATAATATAAAATCCTGCTAAGACAAGAGATGATGAAAGCTATGAAAGCAATCTTAGGTATCTAGAGAGATGGGTTTCACGACCTGCTTATCTTGCAAATAGTCGGTTTAGAAAGGTGTACTTTGGCAAAAGGACAAGAATTTCCCCTATAAATCCCAAAGTCACAAAGTTTAAATCCCAAGTTACAAAGTGCAAAAGTACAAATTTCAAGTTCAAAATGTAAAGTGACATAGTGAATCAAAAGCACTATAAAAATCCCTTGCTCAAAGAAAATGGTAACACATGGACTAACAATGATTTTTATCACTACATATGAGCAAGTAAGAAGGGTGAGAACTTGAATCCCTAGATTGTCCACCTTTTGAAAGCCATAGAGTGATCCCCGATCATAGCAATGGGTTGGAAGAGTCTCGCCTACAATCGGAGGGGTAGTTCTATTGGGTGATCCCCAAATGTAGCAATGGGTTGAAAGAGTCTCGCCTGCATTTGGAGGGGTAGCCCTGATCAATTTGCAATATGAGCTAGCTCTAGGTACCTAGGATTGTCTAGTTGTATAAGTCTAATCAAAGCTGAAACAAGGATGGTACGATCGTATGAGGAACCCTATCTCACATATGGGTTGAAAGAGTCCCGACTGACATACGGGGTATGCTTATGATCTATCTAAAAATACTCACATGCACACACAGGGATAATGAATAGTTGGGTCTATCATGGCAAAAGCCTTGTCCAATAAAAGCCTTGTACAGTTAGTATGTGATTTTTGGAGAAGTCTACTAGGGTGTTTGAGTCTCATGGAAAACCTCAAAAAAAATTCTCCAATAGCAACAAGATACCAAATATCATTAAACATAAAAAATACTAGTCATTCATTCATCAGAATGCATTTTACAAAGCACAATCAAACATATAGGATAGATACCGCATGAATATCAGAAATGATGTTTAGACGACCACTGACTATATAGTGCAACAAAGAAAAATATACATAATGACATATTCATTCATTAGCATTATACCAATCCATTTCACTGCATTTCATATATGGGTGATTAATTGATTAAGTTCTTGTAATGAGAATTATCAATTATCTTGCATGATTGTCATACATTCTGTGGTGTCACATTTTAAAATTGATATACACAGTTTACATTCATTCTTTATGTTTTAAGTGATTAAAGCATACAGGTTCATTCCCATTAGATTACGATTATGTACATAATGCATTACCATACATTGCATAGCATGCCATAACTTCATAAAAATAAATGCATGCCCACAAAGCAAAAATAAATATGCATTCAAAATAAATACTACATCCATTTGCATCCATTATATATAGCACATCTAATCATATAGATCATTGCATAACATCATCATCATAAAATAGATAGCTATCTAGTGCATGTCATCCATACATTGCATCATATCAACATAGCATCACATAAGCATTGCATCCATGTGCATCAAATAAACATAAAATCAAAAATTAAACATCAGATACACATAATGAGCCAAAATGATCAAGTCATATATATATATGTGTCCAACAGAGTACATAGGGAGTGCATCAATATGCCCGTAGGCTACAAAGCATGTAGGTCCTCGACCTTACACTCAAAATGAGTACAACATAGCAAAAGTATAGTCTACATCTAGCAGAGCCTAGGTCTAGTCTGCTCCCCCTATATCGAAGCTCTCATCACCTCCCTCAACATTGTGCTCTAGAGCCTGCTCTCCTGTCTATGCTGGCACCTATGGTGGGTCCTACTATGGGTCCTACCTACCTCCAAATCCTAAGGCACCCAACACATGAGAAACTGGTAACTGTAGTAGGCTAGTCCCCTGATTGGTGGCCCCTAAAGTCTACCCTACATCCCTAGGCCTGGCATGCGATGTCACCCCATGTGTGCTAGAGGACCTATGTGTCCTCTCAGTCCTATGAGTCTTGTGACCTGAGCTCACCATAGACTACCCTGAGGTCCTAGACCTAGTATGCTATGACTCTAAGGAGAAAGGATCCTCAAGAACCTGTAGCCCATGCATCTCTATATAATTGACTAGCTGATCAATATGAGCAAGCTGGGCTACATGCATCTCATTGGTCCTCATGACCATACCATGCAGTCACTCTACCTCAGTCATCGGATCCTGTGCAACTATTGGTGCTACCGTTGGTGCTATCGGAGGCCCCATAGTAGCTTGAGGAGGTGGCATAACCCCCCTCGATACCTAGAGGAGATCCCTCTCTACCTCTACTATAGTCCATTATGCCTGCGCTAACTCTAGAGCAGTCTACAATCTCTGAGCCTAGGCCTCTACATCTATGGCCCATGTAGTCAGATCCTATATCTGATCTTGCACCTCAGTAAGGTACCTATCCCTGTCAGCTACTCTCACCTCTAGAGTGGTGATAGTAGTGTCTCGCTCTAGCTACTACATGTGGAATCACCCTAGCTGACTCTACAAGTCAGCCACCTAAGCTAAGAGCTGACCCTCTACGCTATCGGGAGGGACCTCACCCTCCTCTAGAGCCTCCTCATCGGGGTCAACCTCAGGAGCCTCCTCGATGGTGGTCATTCCCCAACTACCCTCTATCCATTGGTGCACCCTACGCCCATCAGGATCCACCTCTTCCTTTGCTTGATCTGGCTCCTAGCCTAGAGGCCCTGTGTCATACCATCTAAACATGGACCACCACCCATCATACTCTAGAGTGGTCCTAGCAGTCTCGACTCTAGTCTCTTGGTAGTCATCAACAACATCTCCTAGAGGCTCTAAAATGATCCACTATAGATCATGCTCTATAACCAAGCATCGATACCTGAGGGGGATATCTAGAATATCTTACATGAGCCCAAACTATCATAGGACCCAAGAGTAGAACTGGTACTCTCGAATCTCGACCTTACGATCGATCAACCATCTATCATGGCATGCCTATCTCAGCCACTGGCCCTCCTCTGGCCATGCTGGGCAATCCATATAGGGCCACCACTGAACATCATTCGGGCCAAGTGCCACGAATTGAGTAATATAGTGTTGGATGTCACCAACATGGATCCTACTATGGGTACCCTCCTCCTCATGAGGCCAGTAGGTGGCATAACACTGACGATCATCAACAATAGTAGTAATCCATAGGGGTAGATCTGAAGGATGCTCGATCCGAATGTGCTACCACCCCCAGATCTATAATAGAAGACTATAGTTGAGGCCCTTATGACTATGCTCTGTAATCTGGTATAGCTCCCTGTAGAGCTGACATAGTAGGGTGCTCCCCCAAGCTAGAAGTAGAGGTGCCTCTATAGAGCTCTACAACACCCTCCAAGCGGTGGATAGGAGGTTCTAGGGAATCCTCATGCTCGAGGAGTCTGGAAGCACAATCTGAACTATGAGGTGCATAAAGAGGGCTTCCCATGCAGAGAAGACATCCTCATGGTACCACTCACCAATGTGTACCCCACCATGGTCTATCACATCTTGAGCATCCTCACTCTGGTCATCAAAGATAGTGTCAAAAATAGCCTCCTTTACCCTGGAGGTAGAGGAGATGATGGCCTCACCATCAATAGGGATCTTAAAGATCCTATAAATGTCCTCTAGAGTAATAGTCATTTCACCTATAGTAGGTGAAATGTGTTGGTCCACGCATTCCAGCATTGGGCCAATGCAATCAGGTAGGCTTGATCTACCCTAATAGTGGGTAGATCCATGACGTATCCAAACTCGATAGCTTAGAACCAATCCCGATCATCATCGGATAAAGCCTCATGGAGAGTCTTCAGAATATCTGGCTCTCGGCTCTAGAAGTCAATCTCTGGAATAACAAGTATAATTTAAGACAAAATCTAGCTAACTAGAGCTTAAAAAAAGTAGCAACAACAAACCATAGTTGAAACCTATGGTCCCCAATTTGCAAATTGGGAACCGTAGCTGAAACCTACGGTCCCCAATTTGCCAATTGGGAACCGTAGCTACCAGCTACGGTTTAGGAGCGGCACCCATTTTGGGTACCCTCCTAGACCACTAAGGCATAAAATTAAAATCCTAAAGCTAGCCTAAACTAGTGGGGTTCATTACCAATAGTTTAGTGAGGTTCATTTTTTGCATTACTTAATGTAGTTCATTTTACTGGTATTGAGTGCGTGGTCTCGGTTTTGAGTTACCTTGCCCGCACCCTGTCCCCGGCTAGTAGATGGCTGATCAGGATCCGCCATCGAGGTCGAGGAGTGTAATCAAGGTAGAGTGTGGTAGCATTTTTGATCAGGAAGGGTCTTCTCACTCTCAGAGCTCTCATATTGCTAGTGTTTGCCAGGAAATAATGAAAAATTTCAAATGGGAATTCAATTTATAGGTTTTCCTAGTCTCGACGAACCGTAGCTGACACCTGCGGTTCTGAAACTAGGGTTTTTCGCCCATAGGTCTGACCCGCGGTTCCCAAAATTTGGAAATATAAATCATAGACCGTACCTACGGTCCACAACTAGCATTAAATGCACTCAAAACCCACCGTGGGAAGGTTTAAAAGAGCAAATTAATGACTTCCACCAGACAAAAATTCAAAATCAATGATTAAAATTGCAAATTTGGTGATGTTAAAAGCACCAGGATCAATCAAATACATGCAAAATTAAAACAAAAAAATCAAATAATTAAAAACCAAATGCGCCTCGTATTCAGTGATTTATCCTATACACTTGGCGGTTGCAGCGAGTTGCGATCCATGCAATCCGACAAGATGAGTAAATCACCATAAGGACATTTGGGGTAAAATTGTCATTTCTTTTATGACATCTTTCAGCAAATCATCGACAAATATGATTCAACACAAGTCTAATTGCATTTGTATCATTTTGATTCCTTAAGATGACTATTGTAGCCTGATTGCTCTAGGGGATAGAAATGTGCCAATACTACTAAGAGTTGCAATCATAAGTTGAACTAGGCCTAGCCAAGGCATTAAAAGGCTCGAATCTTAATTTGTTCAGGATCATTCATTATGGTCAAGCGATTTCGTCGCTTCATACATTGTCATTACCCTCATCGACTCATCGCTTGAGGGGGTAGTCATAATTTCATAATCATAATCAAAGTCAATAGAAGATCCCTGAGATCGTAGATCCCTTGATCTTGTCAAAATTGCGTTCGTTCTTGCGAATCATTGTCAACAACTATCATAAGCTTCCCCCTTTGCTTGGGGCAAACAACAAATATGATAATTGGTTTGCAACTCTCATCCTTCAGATTTATGGGTCAGAAGATACCCATACTTGGCATTGGTGCTATCCGAACGTCTGATGACGAGGGTAGACTTGTCAAAATGTAAGCCTTTCACAAGCTGGAAGCAATGATTCCAAGATGCACATCCTTTTGCTGGACCTAGGGCATCTAATGTTGATCTGACTAATGATCATCATAGAACCTTAGACATCATTTTAGGATGTATATTTTTGCTCAACATTGTTCAATCTCACAATGCATCTCAAAAGGGGCATCTGTAGACACCTAAAATGCGTCATGTCGAGGGTGACTACTCATATGGACATGCTACAAGACCATATGGAGGATCTTGGATAGACTCCAAGATAGAGCAATGGTTCTAACCACTCAATTTAGGCATTTTGGCCTAAGCAGTCTGAACCATAGCCCAGACCTACGGTCTCCAGTCTAAACCATGGTTGACACCTACGGTCTATAGTCTGGACCGCAACTATGACCTACGGTCTTAACTAAAGTTCAGTTAGGCCTTCCATCCAAGCCAAATCGGTTGGAATGGCCAAGAGATCTAGAAGGAGGCAGTTGAAGGATGAAATATTCCAGAGGCTTCCATCCCAACTGTCCTAACCAACCTTCTTGGTCTTGGCTTCTCCATGAAGCCACCCCTAGCCCTAGGGGCATGCTATAAATACCCCCTCCAAATGGGGAGAAAAAGAGAGCAAGCATTGGAGATTTGAGCAAGCGAAGCCCTGGCGAATTGTACACTCAAACTGAGTATACTAAGAGATAGAGCTATTGCACTTAATCCCCGACCCTTTTGCCACCATTCATGATGAATTGCATTATGGATGCCCTAGGTGCTTAGGAGGATCAAGAAACGCAAATTCGGGCAAACGAAGGCCCTTCACATCGAATTGACCACCAAATCAGTCTGAGGACAATGAAGGCGACCCTTGAACATCAATTTGGACAAGGAGATTGAGCCCACTGCCCCTGATTTTGAGGGTAAACTCATCAGAGGTCAAACCGCGGTTGTCAGCCATGGTTCACAGTGCAGACCGCTCACCAGAGCTACGGTTTGCAATAGGTGATAGATCACCTTACTCTTTTCTTTTTTGTCCAGCTAGTTAGGTTAGATTAGCCATTTTGTTGATTTAATAGCATTTTAGAAGACTTCTGACCGTAGAACTAGGCTAGATTCACATTTTATGCTTATGTTTCAATTAGGACTAGAATGCTTTCTTTATGCATGTTTATGCTTCATTTTCTATATTTGATCCATGCATAGTGTAGATGCTATTTTACTTTATGCTATTACATGAATCTTGATTCGCTTTGCATAGTTTAGCAACTTTCTTTATGCTTTCTTGATTATGCATGTTAATGGTGTCATTATACATTTTACCTAAAAGGGCCTCATCATGAGAGGCTGCCTATATTTTTGACATTCTTGTTGTTTCTTGACCACAGGAAATAGTTCTAAAGGAGAGATAAAGCATCCAACCCCTTCCCCATTGCGAAGAAGAGGGTCATCGACACCCTAGAGCAGTTCGTGTCACCCTGAGGGGCATTTTGATCACACCTACCCTTGATAGGGATTAAACACTATTGTAATTAATGTATCAAATGGGTATCCCTAAGAGGGACGAATCTGTAATTTGATTTCATCGAAAATAATAAAGAATTCCTTATATTCACTTTATTTCTTGTTATCAAATTATGCATGCCTATTTGTGTGTTTCCCTTCGATTGCGATAGTTAGATCGGGTGTGAGCCTCCTTGGTGGTCACATAAGCTTTATGGGGCTAACAAGCTATTATCAGTGCCACATAAAGGATTTCTCAAAAATCATCTCGACAATAACTAATCTCTAGAAGAAGGAAAAATAATTCAAATGGATGGAGAAGTGTGAGACCACTTTCACCATGTTGAAGCAAAGGCTTACTACTACACTGATACTAAATATTACAGATCCTCAATGAGAGTTTATAGTATGCACTGATGCATCATTGGAAGGACTATGGGTAGTGCTCATGCAAGGAGAGCCATTAGTATCTTATACTTCAAGGAAGTTTAAAAATCATAAGGTTAATTATTCTAATGATTCAGAGCTAGTCATTGTAGTTCATGCTCTGAAGGCCTAGCACCATTATCTAGTAGGAAGACCCTTCGAGTTGAAATCAGACCACCAGAGTCTAAAATACATATTTACTCAAACAATACTCAATGTGAGGTAGAGAAGGTGGGTCGAGTTCCTCATTGAGTATGACTTTGAAATTGAGTACATTAAAGGGAAATAAAATAATGTTATAAATGCCTTGATTAGAAGGAGATACATAATAGCCATAAACAGGAGCCAAATAAAGCTCATAAACCAAGTAAGGCAAGAGCAATATAAGGATGAATATTATTAGGAAATTCAAGCCAAATTAAGAGAAGATCCTAAGAGCAATGAGGAATTTGGGGTGATATATGACCTCATATGTTATAAAGGAAGAATCATCATACCAAAATTAGGGGATTTAAGGAGGATATTAATGCAAGAAGCCCATATATCTCCCTATATGGATTACCATAGAGGGGTAAGAATGAGAGAAAATATAAAAAGGAATATTTTTTGGGTAGGGATGAAGAGGGATATTATAGATTTTGTGGCCCAATACCTTGAGTTCTAGAATGTCAAGGTAGAATGCAAGCATCCCACAGGGTATTTTTACCCCCATAATATACCTACTCAAAAATGGTAGGTTATATAAATGGATATAATTATAGGCTTACCTAAGACCAGGTACCGACATGATGCAATCTTTGTTGTGGTCAAAACATTGATCAAGGTTACACACTTCATACCTAGAAGAACCAAGGATGATGCTCATGTGGTGGCTAATAGGTTTGTTAAATAAGTGTTCAGACTGCATGTATTATATCAGATAGAGATTACAAGTTTACTTTAGAATTTTGGAAAGCCCTCATCAGGAAATAGGCACAAAGTTGCATATGAGTTCAACATGCCACCCTAAAATAGATGGTCAAATAGAGTGAGTAAACCAAGTTCTGAAAGATATGCTTCACATGTATTGCATGGACCACAAGTCTCGATGGTAAGACTATATTCCGTTGGTGGAATTTTCCTACAATAATGGATATCATTCCTCTTTAGTAATGGCACCTTTTGATGCATTGTATGGATGAAAGTGTAAAACACCACTATGATGGGACAACCCAAAGAATAGAGTATTAATTGGACCATAAATGGTAAGGGGAATGGAATAGAAAGGGTAATTAGGCAAAGGCTCAAAGAAGCTACTAATAGGTAGAAGAGCTATGTCAATTTAAAAAGAACTTCTAGAGAATACTTGGTGGGTAAAAAAGTGTTCCTAAGGGTCAAACCAATGAAAAGTGTGATCAAGTCCACAAAAATGGATCTACAATTTGTAGGACCCTTTGAGATCACTAAAAGTATTAGCCTGCCCTACCTCTTAATTTTTCAAAAATCCATGACATATTCCACATATATTTGCTTAGAAAGTATATTGTTGACCTTCAACATGTGTGGGATGTCTCTAAATTGTAGATGGCAAATCTGGAGACAATCAAAGTAATGCTATTAAGTATCCTTGAGTTACGCTCTAAGGCTATGAGGAAACAAACCCTTGAGCAGTGTAGGGTCCAATGGAACCATTTCTTTGAAAGAAATTCCACATGGAAGAAAGTGGTAGATATGCAAAAATACTTTCCTTTCTTGTTTGATGAACTTTAAAGATATTGTAACAAATAGTTTAATTTTGTATACCATATGAAACTAAGAAACACCAAGGACGATGTTAGTTTTAGTGGGGGAGGATGTCATGATCCTGCAATATGAACCTTTGAACTTGGAAAAACAATGTATTAACAATTATGGCTAATACTCAGTTTTGTGCAATTAGGCAGCCTCACAATAATAAATATATAGTGAAGGATATGATACTACTAATGAATTGCCAATGTGTAGGATCAGGTGCACTCATGAGTGGAAGAAATTGAGTCATCCACCAGAGATGAGAGTACTTGCAGAAGGGTAAATTATGACAAGGCAACTCGAAGGTAACATGGATAGATACCTTCATATAGGCATGCATTCAGTTAGGGATAAACATCAATGTCTAACCACCTTGAGCCCCATACTGATAGCCTAGTATCTATCATAATTTCTAAGGGATGAGATAGACGATTAGATTGATGTAAATACTCCCTCTTTGTTTGATGCACTTGCATGATTGTCTTTTACTTCAACATTATTAACCTTAATATCTGGTAGGCATGGAGTAAACGGTTTTCCTTCACAAATTCAGGTGTGCTTGTTTAAATAAATGTTTGATTTATTTAAAAAGCAAAAAATATATTGTTTAGATAAATGTTTGATTTATTTAAAAAGCAAAAATATATTGTTTAGATAAATGTGTGATTTATTTAAAAAGAAAAATATATTGCTTAAATAAATGTTTGATTTATTTAAAAAGCAAAAAAAGATATTGCTTAAATAAATGTTTGATTTATTTTAAAAACAAGAAGATATTGTTTGGATAAATAATTTTTTTATATAAAAGCATAGATCTCATTGAAAATGAGTGGTTGGTTATGTAAATGATGTTGGTAGATGTCATTTGTAATAAAATGATTGATTTATCTATTAGCATTAGTATTGAAATAATCAAAGAGGTAATCAATTTACCAAAATGATTGCCTAGAAAAAAACTTATCTTGAAATAAAAAATAAGAAAATAAGTATAATTCTTTAAAAAATTCAAGGTAAGGTCTTTGCCTCGGTGTGTCTAGGAAGCCATCACCCACCCAATGATCAATCCCTAAGCATTAATGTGACAAGATGACATTCGACAAAATGGGTCAGGTTGCCCTTTGGAGACCCGATTAGGTCAAATGCATGAAGCTTATTGAATGTGAGAGGAAATCTCTTTATGATTATCACCATGGGAAGAGAAGAGGGGGTTTTCATCCTACCACCTGTCGGAGGTGGTCGAGGAGTAATGGTGGGTAGGTGGGAACATGGATCGAAGAGGGAGAGAAGATGCAAAGGGGAAAATGAAGGGAGGAGGCATGAAAGGAGAACATGAAGAGAGAAAGTAGGAGGAGAGGGAGTATAAAAAAGAAGTGAAGAAAAATAGAGCGATGAATGTCCATCTGAGTAGTGTAGGTTACCCAATTACCATGGGTGAACTAGGTTGGTCTTTGTCTAAAATTGGTTACTATGATATTATTTGTGTTTTAGCATCATAGCCATTAGTGTGTTGGAATATGCGTAGCATTGTAGTTTCTCTATGTGTTAGCATACTTATCCTCTATGATGGAAAATACACATCATTACTGCTATTATCATTTTGGAAGACATAAAGTATCATAGCTATTGCTATGTTGGAAGATGCATAGCATCATAGCTTCTATATGTTTTAGTGTAGCTATCCTCTACATTGGAAGACGTAGAGCATCATAGCCATTATTGTGTTGGAATATGCATAGAATCGTAGCTTCTCTATGTTTTTAGCACCGTAGATTTTTGTTGTGTTGTGGACATGAAGGTATCTGGTTACCACGACCGTTTGCTATCTGTTGGGTATTATGGGTGGTAACTAGTTGGGTAGCACCGAAGCTCCCCTGTCCCTTCTAAACCATCATTGTAGGATGGATGCCTTAGGATAAAAGTGAGAGGGTCATCTAATAGGACATTTGATTGGGTGCCATGGGTAACCTCTCCATTGCAAAGTTGTAGCCAACTCGAGAATATCCTTGAGTGTCGTTGGTATCAAGGATAATCTACCACTATCTTGGTAGCTATCGACACCATGAGTATGTGGGAACCACCTACTTTTGAACTATCAGGGTAGAAGCCACTTCGGCCAAACCTTAGGTCACCTTGTGTCTTACCTCACAATGTGTATTGTGCTAGCCAAGATGTTGGATGCTTCACCATCCAATAGCTCATTGCAGTTGGTAGAAGCTTTGATTATTGTTCTTTGTCTAATTGTAGATTTTAGGGGAATAAATAGAAAAATGGTTATTTTGTAATTTAAGGGTATGGGAGGGGAATTCCTTCTCCACTTCACTATAGCACTTTCCTATTCATGTCCCAGGTCCCTGGTTCTGTCCTAGTTTCCTTGACACATCCTTAACCCTTCCTCCTTGGCTGGATGGTGTTGCAGATGATATCCTTGGGGTGGGAGATCACTTCTCAATTTTTTTATCCCTTTACTTACCTTATGGTAGGTTTACTTTGTGTGCCTGGTTTATGGGATGTCCTTGGGTTCATCCTTGGGACCTTGGGACGTCCTTGGATTTTTTCCTAGGAGCCTCCCTGGGGTTTTTGGGTTGCTTCAGGGGTTTTCCTTGGAGTTCTCAGTTATTTTCCTAGGTTTTTTGTAGGTTTATGATTTATGTGGGCATTTAGTGGTTCTTTAGATGTGGTTTATTGAGGCTATGGGAAAGTGGCTTCATGAGTAGTTTTTCACAACATATTTTTGGTTTGGTGATACCATGTGCTTTCTCCTATGACTCTACTCTTTGGGATCGTTGGTGTGGTTTTGGTGGGCTCTCAGCATTTTTCATGGTTTTTATCATAGGCCTCTATGTTAGCTTCTATTGGGTTCCTACTGGACTTCCTCATATATTTCCCTAAAGTTATTCATTGGCAGTGTTGAAGGTTGTCTAGGGTTTCTTGCTGCATCCTTTTGGTCTAGGATGGCATGTGCTTATCACTTGTAGCTATCTCTTTCCATGGTTCCTTCCTTTTGGGTTCCTTGGAAAATTTCCCATCTCTTCCCATGGTGTGTTGTTCCACATCTACTGCTTCCTCTACTTCTTTTGGCATCCTCGTAGTTTTATTGCATCACTACAAGAGGATTTTGTGGCCTGTGGATATCCTTAATTTGATGTTCCACTTTTTAGGCCTATTTAAGATGTGGTTTATTTTTGGTTGTTTTATTTTTTGGTATCCCTGCTTATTTCCCATCCTTTATTGGGCAGGTTTTCCTTATTTGTAGATTCTCAGTTTCACCCTGTGGTGGAGGGTGGTTTTTTTTACTCGATTTCTAGTTTTCCCCTACATGGGATGTTGCTTTTTTCTATATTATGGTTTTACCCTACGTGGGATGTTGCATTTTATCATATTATGGTTTTCCCCTATGATGGATGCTACTTTTTACTGGTTTCTAGTTTCTCTTGAGTGGGCTATTTCATTTTCTCACCTATTGGGTTGTTCAAATTTATAACTAGGCAAGATTGATCATTTAAATTTTTTTCCATTTCTATTTCCAATTAGGAGGGCTTTTCAAAATTTTGGTTTCCTACTTCCCGTGTGTTTTCCTCGCTTTCTTCCTGAAGGCTTTTCTTATGCCTTTCCTGAAGGTTTCATGTTACATTTCCTAAAGTATTTCCTAAAGCCTTTCCTTAAGTCCATCCTTGGGATTTCCTATGGCCTTTCCTATGGATTTTTAAGAAAAAGTCTGGTGACTTATTGTAATCAGGTTTTGGGTCCCTTGATAAAAACCCACTTTAATTTAAATTTAACCGATAAAAAAAAATTAAGGGTATGGGACCTTATGTTATGAAATAAATGGAATGAATGGTTATTTTGTAATTTAAGGGTATGGGACCTTATGTTATGAAATAAATAGAATAAATGGTTATTTTTTAATTTAAGGGTATGGGACCTTATGTTATGAAATAAATAGAATGAATGGTTATTTTGTAATTTAAGGGTATGGGACCTTATGTTATGAAATAAATGGAATGAATGGTTATTTTGTAATTTAAGGGTATGGGACCTTATGTTATGAAATAAATGGAATGAATGGTTATTTTGTAATTTAAGGGTATGGGCCCTTATGTTATGAAATAAATGGAATGAATGGTTATGTTTTAATTTAAGGGTATTTATGTTATGAAATAAATGGAAAAATGGTTATTTTATAATTTAAGGGTAAGGGACTTTTGTTATGAAATAAATGGAAAAATGGTTATTTTGTATTTTAGGGGTATGGGACCTTATGTTATGAAATAAATGGAAAAAATGGTTATTTTGTAATTTAAGGGTATGGGACCTTATGTTATAAAATACATGGAATGAATGGTTATTTTCTAATTTAATGGTATGAGACCTTACATTATGAAATAAACAGAAAAATGGTTATTTTGTAATTTAAGGGTATGGAACCTTATGTTATGAAATAAATGGAAAAATGATTATTTTGTAATTTAAGGGTATGGGACCTTATGTTATGAAATAAATGGAAAAATGGTTATTTTGTAATTTAGGGGTATGGGACCTTATGTTATAAAAAATGGAAAAATGGTTATTTTGTAATCTAAGGGTATGGGACCTTATTTATGAAATATGAAGAACACAAGATTATACTGAGAGGGGGTGAATAGTATAAGACCACTTTTTAATTTTCTTTCACAAGAAATATTATGCAATATATCAATGGCAATATCAAATGCAGTAATCAAAGAAATGCACCAATTACCACACACAATAGAGACAACAATTTAACGTGGTTCACCCAATGTGGGCTACTCTATGGAAAAAATATTTTACTAAAATTTTCTCAACAAATATCTTTGGAATCCTTCTCTATTACAATAGTTATGGACCTCTGTCCAAAGGAGATACCAATCCCCTAATCAAGTTCATGGATATCTATCCATAGGACTTCTTCTCCTTTGCTCTGGCTGGTGATCCTCTAGAAGACTATTGCCTCCACTACACTGGCTTGTGGATCTCTCTCCACTGAAGATCTCTATCCTCACTCAGAAGACCTATCCTCACTATTGTAGCTAATGGAACTCTATCTAATAGAGACTATTGTCCCCTGCTATATCACCTCCAAAGCTTGCTCTTAGCTCTGTCTCAAATATGCACTAAACACAATCCTTCATTCTAGCACAAATATACTCAATCTCTATATCAAATCTACACTAAACACTATCCTTCAGTCTAGCACAAATCTGCTCAATATATATCTCAAATTTACACTAAACACAGTTCTTCGGTCTAGCACAAATTTGCTCAATATCTATCTCAAATATGTACTAAACACAGTCCTTCGATCTAGCACAAATATGCTCAATATCTATCTCAAATATACACTAAACACTATCCTTCGATCTAGCACAAATCTACTCAATATCTATCTAAAATTTGTACTAAACACAGTCCTTCGGTCTAGCACAAATATGCTCAATATTTGTCTCAAATTTGTACTAAACACAGTCCTTTAGTATAGCACAAATCTGCTCAATATTTGTCTCAAATTTTTACTAAATAGAGTCCTTTGGTCTAACATAAATTTGCTTTGCTAGATTTTCTCTAAGACTTAATACAAATCTTGATCAAATCAATCGATCAAATTCATCTCATGTCTTCTCAAAGACTTACCTCAAATATGCTCAACAAGTCCTCCCTAGAAAATTTCCAATCTGCTCAACAAGTCTTCACTAAGACTTGTTCCAAATATACTCAACAAGTCCTCCTTAGAACTTGTCCAATCTGCTCAACAAGTCTTTACTAAGACTTGTTCCAAATATGCATTGTAAGCTTCCATAAAATCTCACACTAATCTATCCACATGTCTTCACCAAGACTTATCTTAAATCTGCTCAATAAGTCCTCCCTAGAACTTGTTCAATCTACTCAACAAGTCTTCACTAAGACTTGTTCAATATGCTCAAGTTTTCACTAAGACTTATCCAATATTCTCAAGTCTTCACTAAGACTTACCTCAAATCCACTTGTAAGTTTCCATAAAATCTCACATAAATCTATCCTTAAGCTTTCACAAAAGCTTCCACAACTCTATCCTTAAGTCCCCTCTAGGACTTACTCAAATCAGCTCACAAGCTTTCACAAAAGCTTGCTAGACTTTTTCCTTAAGTCCACTCTAGAACTTAGTCAAATCTACTTACAATATTTCACAAAGGATTGTTCAAATAAATTGTAAACTTGCATACAAAAACTCAACTCAATATTTCATAGAAAACCTCTTTAATCACACAAACAAGTTTCACTCAAAATATTGTTTAACTTACAAAAACATATAGAGAATGGTTAGAGACTCAATATGTTTCACACTCACAAATCACTCAATCACTTTCAAACTCTCCTTAAAATAAATATAGAATAAGGAACAATTTGTTTCATAGAACTTGAACTATCACTCCAATGCATTCAATCAATGATTCTCAATCAACTTTGCTCAACAAATCACTCAATGAAACACAAATTGCTTACAAAATCTAAACAAGTATTTCATAATGCTTCCAACAACTCACACTATGGAACTCAAACCTTGACTCAATATGATTCCAAATTCACATAACAATGATACTCAAGATCTCTCACAAACCCTATGTTGGAAATATGAGCAATTTTGTTGTCATTGATGTCAAGAGTATGATGACCAGGTTTTATTATCATCCATGCATTCGTTTCAAAGGTTGATGTCCAAGTTTTAGTGTCATTAATGTCTTCTAGTGGTGTTTCCAAAAAGGCAAATAAGCAGGTTTAAATGGCAATAATAATATTATAATACTCTGGGGTACAAGTTGGTTTGAAGAAAAACAAAGGCTAAGGAGTTATAAAATTATAATTCGTCCACAAGACCCATGTGGCAAATTTTAAAGTCTAAGGTTTAAATTATTTAAATTAAAAAAAATTAACCATAAGGTTAAATTTTAAATTTAAATCAATTACGGTGCCAAAGTTTAATTTAAATTTGAATTAAATTTGAATTTCAAGGATCATCGATGTTTTGAATATATGGCACATGGTATATAAAATGGGGTAAGTTTTAATTTAAAAATTATCCATGTGAATGTAATATTGCCCAAGGAAATTGTGCGTTTTTATTAGAGAGGAAGAGATTCACATGTTCTTAAAGTTTTAAGAGGGAAGACAAAGGAATAAAGGCAAGTGGGAGTGTCAATGTTTATACCAAGCATTGGGTAGTGCAATTGGTAGCCAAGGACTATGCTAAGTCATTCACAGGTGCAAGGTCATGGGTTCGATCCATGCGATCACCATTTTTACAAAGGGTGAAGTTCGTTTTTGGTTTGCACCATTAGAGAAGGGAGAAAGAGAAGTCGTACGCCCTTTCTATTACGTGAGGGCACATAGCCTAGTTGGTGGATGCGCTTTGTGTGGAGGCGCTTGGAGGAGCAAGGTTTGGTGTTTGAATCCCACCAAAGTTTTTTTGGGGAAGAATAAAATATATGCTCTCACATTATTATTTGTCAAGGTTTTGATAATATGAAATTTGCATGGTGTGAAAATTAAAATTATTTTAATTTTCCAAAGGTCTTGATAATAAAAAATTTGCACGGTGTGGAAATTAAAAATATTTTAATTTGCCAAGGTCTTGATAATCTAAAAATTTCATGATGTAGAAATTGAAAGTATTTTATTTTTCCCAAGGTTTTGATATATTGGAAATTGCATAGTAAAAATTAAAAGGTGTTTATGAGTGATTGAGGGAGATAAAAGGGAAAATAAAGTTAAAATATTTTATTTTAATTTTTGTGGTTAGAATTTATAAAGGAGGAGAAATAATGTGTAATTGAGATTTAATACTTTTGTATGGTGAAGTAATTTTGAGTAAAATAATTGAGTGTATATTTTTGATATCTAACCATTGAGATTGACAAAAAGGTTGATTGTGATTGAGACAGGTTTTGAGGTCAAATCTTCTTCAAAACAAAAGGTATGGGCAAATATTCCTTGTGAGTGAAATATTGATAGCTTGGATGTTGTGAAATGCAAAGTTGAAGTGAAAAGGATTGTTTTATAAGCATTGTTGGAAATGTTTGAGTGAGATTTCATATGCATGATTAGGGTTTGTGAAAGATCATGAGTATCATTGTTATGTGAGATTTTTTGATAAGCATTGTTGGAAATATTGGAGTAAGCTTTCATATGCATGATTAGGGTTTGTGAAAGATCATGAGTATCATTGTTATGTGAGATGGTTTGATAAGCATTGTTGGAAATATTGGAGTAAGATTTCATATGCATGACTAGGGTTTGTGAAAGATCATGAGTATCATTATTATGTGAATTTGGAATCATCTTGAGTCAAGGTTGAGTTCCATTGTGCAGAATTATGCATAGTGGTGAATATTCACAAATTGGGCAAATATTAGGATTTTCAAAATTAGAAATTGGTGAATATGAGGACCCTCGATATCGGCCCATTTGCCTAAATTTTTTGGGACCAATTGTTTCTTAGGGTTAATTCACCATAATATATATCCAAACATAGGCATATGTTTACTTTTTGGAAAGCTCTTTTCAAGCCTGATCTAATTGTGGTGTTTTTATGAAGTTATAATGTGATTTAATAGGTCAAAATGTACCCTAAATATGACCTTACTTTTTAGGGCTTCAAATGCCCCAAATTTTGATGTGAATATGATTGATTTGATTTGCTTAGGATTTGCCTTGATTCACCTTGATTTTGATTAGGATTCACCATTTTTTTACAAGTACATTTTGAGTCCAACCACTTATGCATAACCCTACCATCATGTAAGTTATTGTAAGTATAGTGAAACACTTGGTTAGGGTTTGTAAGCAAGTTGTGTTTCAATGAGTGAATTATTAAGTGAAGTTGGATGAGCATGATTGATTGAATGCATTGGAGTGATATTTCAATTTTTTTGAAACAAATTATTCTTTATTCTAAATTGATTTTAAGGAGAGTTTGAAAGTCATTCGGTGTTTGGTGAGTGTGAAACATATTGAGTATCTAACCATTCTCTATATGTTTCTATAATATTAAACAAGATTTTGTGTGAAAATTGTTTGTGTGATTGAAGAGGTTTTCTATGATAGATTGAGTTGAGTTGAATAAGCTTTTGTGAAAGCTAGTGGAAATATTTGAGTAAGTCCTAGAGTGGACTTTAGGACAAATTTAAGCAAGATTTTGTGAAATCTTGTGAGCATATTTGAAGTAATTCCTAGAGTGGACTTAAGTACTAAGTTGGGTAAGCTTTTGTGGAAGCTTACAATATAGATTTGAGGTAAGTGTTGGTGAAGACTTTTTGAGTAGATTAGATAAGTTCTAGTGATGACTTTTTGAATAGATTTGAGGTAAGTCTTGGTGAAGACTTGTTGAACAGATTAAATAAGTTCTTGTGAGGACTTATTGAATAGATTTGAGGTAAGTCTTGGTGAAGAATTGTTGAGTAAATTGAGCAGGTTCTAGTGAGGACTTGTTGAGAAGATTTGAGGTAAGTCTTGGTGAAGACTTATTGAGCATTTTGAGCAAGTTCTCTAATGAGGACTTGTTGAGTAGATTTGAGGTAAGTCTTGGTGAAGACTTGTTGAGCATATTTAGAAAGTTATAGTGAGGACTTGTTGAGTAGATTTGAGGTAAGTCTTGGTAAGGACTTATGGAAAAATTAGTGTGAGCTTTTGTGGAAGCTTACAATGCAGATTTGAGACAGAGATTGATAAGATTTGTGCTAGACTGAAGGAATGTGTTTAGTGTAGATTTGAGATAGAGGTTGAGCAATTTTTTGCTAGATAGAAGGACTATGTTTAGTGCATATTTGAGACAAACATTGAGAATATTTGTGGTAGACCGAAGGATTATTCTTAGTTTAGATTAGAGATAGAGATTGAGAATATTTTTGCTAGACCAAAGGACTACGTTTAGTGTATACTTGAGATAGATATTGAGAAGATTTGTGCTAGACTGAAGGATTGTGTTTAGTACATATTTGATATAGAGTTGAGATCAAGTTGTGGAGGTGATAGAGTAGAGGATAATAGTCTCCAGTGGATAGAGATCCATTAGCCAAAGTAGTGAGGATAGAGGTCTTTTGAGTAAATATAGGAGTCTTTAGTGGAGAGAGATCCACAAGCTAGTGTAGTGGAGGCAATAGTCTTCTAGAGGATCATCAACTAGAGTAGAGGAGGAGTTCTCCTATGGATAGAGTTCCACAAATTAGCTTAGGGCATTGGTGTCTCGTATGGATAGGCATCCATGAACTTAATTAGGGGATTGGTGTCTCCTTTGGAAATAGGTTCATAAACATTGTAATAGGGAAAATATTCCTAAGATATTTGTTGAGAAAATTTTAGTGAAATATTTTTTCCATGGAGTAGCCCACATTGGGTGAACCATGTTAAATTGATATCTCTATTGTGTATGGTGATTTGTTCATTGCTTTAATTACTGCTATTGATATTTCCATTGATATATCACATAATATTGTTTGGAAAAGAAAACTAAAAAGTGATCTTATATTTTTCACCTCCCCCTCTCAGTATAATCTTGTGTTCTTCAATTGGTATCAGAGAGGGTTCCTTTAGAAGAGTTTAATAGCTTGAAGGAAAATCTCACAAGAACACAAATGGATTATTAGAATGGATCTTGAAGGAATTTGGCACCATTGTTCAATGGGAATAATTATGCACTATAGAGTATGAGAATGAATATTCACCTAATGGCACTAGGGAATGAAATATGGCATGCAATTGAGGATGGATACATACCGCCAGCAACTCCACCTATAGATAAATATGGTAAGCTCCTACAATTGAATAATTTAAAGGTAATGAATGCAATTTTAAAGGGTTTTCATAAAATAAAGTTTATAAAGGTTATGCATTGCACATAAAAAAAGGAAATTTGGGATAAATTGAAAGGTATATATGAGGGAGACAAAAAGGTCAAATGGTAAAGTTACAAAATTACAAGATAACATTTAAATACCTAAAGATGAAGGATGAGAAAAACATTGTTGCATACCTACTTCATGTAGATGAGGTTGTTAACTCCATGAAAGGACTTGGATTTAAGGTTGAAGAAACAAATGTTTGTGATAAGATTTTAAGGTCACTCCCAAAAATGTATAGTGGAAATATTTCAGCTATAGAAGATTTAAAAGATATTGAACTTTTGAAAAGGGATTAATTGCATGGAATTCTCACAAATTTTGAGATAAGAATAAAAGAGGAACCTATGCCCTAGAAATAAGCAACATTCAAAGTTACTAAGAATACAAAGGATAAGAAGTAAGATTCAAGCAATGAGTTATCCAGTGATGAAGAAGCAAATTATGGCAGAAGGAACAAGGACTCAAGAAAGTATAAAGGTACAAAATAAGTTAGGTGTTTTAATTATGGTAAATATGGTCACTATGCAACTGATTTCCCAGAACCTAGAAATAGTAGTGAGGATGAGAAATAGGATCATAAGAACAAGGAAATAAGAAAACATAGGTATCAAAAGAAAAATAGGGATGGACAAAGCAAGCAAGGAAATAAGTTTTTCCAAAGGCATAAGAAGATTTTTTATGCAGACAAGGCAGGTAAGAGTTTAAGTGATAGTGATGGAAGCTCCTCAAATAATGATGAAGATGAAATTCTATTTCTAGTAGAAGAAAAATAAGTGGTTAGAAATAGGACACCAATAATTCTCAAGTGTTTTAGATGTGGTAAATTTGGTCATATTGAAGATAGTTGTACAAGGAATGAATTATGTTTCAGTGATGATGAACATGAATATGCTCTTGAATATCCAAAAAAATAAATTCTTCTTATGGCAATATAAGAAGGAATTGGTCACATTGATGATGAATCATAAAGGAATGAAGATGATCCTAAAGGCAAAGGAAAATAGGAAGAATCAGAGGAAGGAGAAGTTGATCTTGAGGGTGATCTTATTTCTACTCTTAAGGAATTAAGGAAGGTAAGAAAGCAAAACTCAAAACTCAAGCTTCAATTTCAAGAATGTGATGAAGAGAAAGGAAAGCTTATAGAAGATCTAACCAACTCAATAGCTAAGACAAGGAAATTTAAAGAGAAATTACAAGCAAAGGTTTTAGAATGTGAAAGGTTAGAGCTTCAAGTAGCTTCATTAAGGAAGGAAGTAAAAGAGTCTAAAGATAAGCTACATAGGTTTGGGAGAAGCTCAAAGAAATTGGATAAGATTTTCAAGGTACAAATATCTACATCAAACAAGATAGGACCTGGTTTTGGAGAAGAATATAAAGGACAAGGAGAGGAGTCAATCTCAAGCTTCAAAGAAGAAGAAGATTCAGAAGAAGAGAGTGTAAGAGAAAGTGATACTTATGAGGATGAGTTGGACAAT
The DNA here is from genome assembly GCA_028583015.1 of Wollemia nobilis. Lineage (NCBI taxonomy): Eukaryota > Viridiplantae > Streptophyta > Pinopsida > Araucariales > Araucariaceae > Wollemia > Wollemia nobilis. Next base: position 3,873,966 of record JAQPPZ010001679.1, on the reverse strand, counting down.
ATAAATTTCAACAAGGAAAGGAACAATGCACAAATAAGGAATAGGTGGAACAAGAAACAACATAGGGAATAAGAGACTAAAATACCAATGGAGTCAAGGTAAGGTTTCTTCAATGGATGTTGCTTCTCATGTCACAGGTTTGGACACAAGGATACACAATGCAAGACACATGAAAGGTAGGAATATAGAAATTTCAAAAACATGCATCTCTTCCAAGGGTATTGGTACTCTTGTAATCTGTTTGGTCATAAGGTAGTAGATTGCAAGGTTCATGATAGGAATGGATATGACTTCACCAAGATAAACTTAAAAATAGTTGCACCTTAAATAAATCACAACATTAAGTGTTATAAGTGCAATAATGTTGGGCATATGGCTAAATGGTGTAGAGCAAAATTTCTAGAGATAAGAAAGAATAGAAATATTTAAAGGAATCAAAAGGATCAGTTAAGGTAGAAGGTGGACAAAGGTAAATATTAGTGTATGCTGGGAGTAGAAATACTCCCACACCAAAATTAACCACCTCAAAAGAGGAGGTGGGGGAGGGGCTAAGCTAAGACTCTCATTCTTAGCCCCATGCCCCAAAGGTGGCCCTTTTCCATTGATGTCAAAGGGGGAGAGCATTCAGTAAAGGGAGCAGTTTCTCAAGGGGAGCAGAACTAAACAAGGTAAAAGAAATGGTAAAAGGAAAATGGGTTACCATCAATGACAAAGAGAGAGATTGTTCAAAATATGAGCAATTTTGTTGTCATTGATGTCAAGAGGATGATGACCAAGTTTTATTGTCATCCATGCATTCATGTCAAAGGTTGATGTTCAAGTTTCAATGTCATTAATGTCTTTCAGTGGTGTTTCCAAAAAGGCAAAGAAGCAGGTTTAAATAGAAATAATAATATTATAATATATAATATTATAATATTCTAGGGTACAAGTTGGATTGAATAAAAATGAAGACCAAGGAGTTAAAAAATTATAATTCCTCCACAAGACCCATGTGGCAAATTTTAAAGTCTTATTGTGGCTACTCCACAACGTACCCTAAAATTGGGGACACACCTTTTGTTTTTGGTATTTGGATGTCTATGGTTGGTTTTAAGTGTCTAATGCTTGGTTTATTTTGAATTTGCAGTTATCGTTAGTCCTGGTCAGCAATATTTTGTTGTCGATGATATTTATTATCAACAATTTTTGTTGACGATATTTTCTTGTCGACAATATTTTATTGTCGATGATTTTTGTTGTTGTCGATGACTTTTTGTTGTCAATTTGTTGTCAATGACTTTATTTCTTGTCGACGATATTTTCTTGTCGATGATATTTTTTTGTTGACGTTTTGTTGTTGTTGTTGACAATTTTTTTTTTGTCATTGCTTGTTGTCAAGTTTATTGTTAGTTTGGTGTTAAATTTTATGCTTTCTTCATCTTGTTTGTTTCAAATAGTATAACTAAATAAAAATAATAAAAAGCTAAAATAAAATAAAATAAATAAAAAATAAAATAAAATATACCATTATTATATATTTCAAATGTATAATAATAATAAAAATTGAAGTAAAAATAAGATATTTATATTTATACATATAATATAATATATATAAATAGGAATATATGAATTAAAGTAGGGCCCTCATGGGCCATTTATTTCCCCAAAATATGCTTGTTTTATTAACATTGCAATTGTCTTCACTGCAGGTAGACTGTTACGGCCAAGATGTGGACTTCACGGCATGAGGTATATGTAGGCAACAAGATGGCAGCAAGAGGGCATTTGGACCCAAATGATGTGGTGCCAGAATTATGTAACACGACCAGGGCACGAAAGCCGAGATACGATGGATGACGATGGCCAATGGTCGAGAGGTCAGTCATTGCATGTACCCTTCAAAAGAGGTGGAACGAGATTTGGACAACCTCAGACCTCAACCTAGCGGCCAAGTGTGATACAGTCAGAGAAGACTATGATCCATAGAGAGTGCATCAATGACACATTCGTAAGATGCCAAGGTGGACAAAGATGCTTGTATAGCGGTGGTGATCGAAAAGTAGCAGATTATACAGAATTCAAGGAAGTCGACAGACAAATGAGGCTAGCATGGAGATATGAACCTAGCAACGCAGAAGGATTGACATGGATTTTGAGCACATGGTATAAATGATATACACAACATAAATTATGGAAACAATGACCACAGGGGCAACCAGTGCTGAAGCACACGATGTAGGAGTAACTATGATATTTATAGTCTTTTGACAAAGTTAGATTTATCCGACGTTGATGGTTCAATGTGATAAGGTCAAAGCCCTAAGACCATAGCCTCAAATAAGAAAGCAACATTTTAGTGGAAGTTTAGAAGCCAGCAGTGGAAAATCATGTGAATAGGGGTCGTTAGACGATAATTATGCTCATAGAATGCAACAACGGTGATCGTAATCCAAAAAATATTAATTAGTAGACGCGATAGTTTTGGAACAATGACGTCGATGAGAGGATGATGAGAGATTTATCACTGGATATGATAGAGATAAAAAAAATGGATGAACAAAGATACTGCATGGCAAGCAAAAAAAATCATGAAGATTCTTGCATCCGGTACAATGTCGAGGAATAGCGGAAGAGCAAGGCATCATAGAAGCCACGGATGGCTACAAGTGACCATATATCAATAGAAAACTGCCATGTTATGTTGGTCTCGACAATGACTTGGACGGATTGTCAGAGCTTATCGACAAAAGCAGGTAGATGGTGAGGCATGACACATTTATTAAAAGGATGGAGTTCACATTATCTAAAGAAAGGAAACCCGAGATATTGAGATGACATGTAAGTGACACAGTGATGAAAAGCTATGCGTCGAGACCAATGGCAGATTGAAGTGTTTTACTATTTAATGGTAAGATTGATATGGTACCGTCATGGCCTAATGAAGTTGATCGATCTCCTTGCAAACATGGCCAAGATAGTTAATGTGCTATCATATGGGGTTAAATAACCTCTTCATTTGGTGTTGGTATAAGATGGTGTGATTGGTATGTCATACCTTTAATTCATAATTGGTGTCCACCCATGTGAAGCATAAAACGTTGAAATTAAAAATATTTCTTTAACAAGAGGAATTTTAATATTCTTGGGAAGATTCTATGGGGACTATTTAAAGAATAAAAGCATTATAAAAGCTCCCATGAAAGAGAATGTTTCAAAACAATACGAAGGGAAAGCCATCATAGCATAGGGCATTTCAAAGGAGAACGTGAAAAGCCACGAAGGTAAAATAAAGACGCCGCCATTAAAACATAGAAAGGGTAGAAAAATGAAATGAATAGCCAAAGAGAGAAATTGAAAGGTTTTAAGAGATGTTCAAATATCCATTCAAGCCATGGATACGGGGCTGGACCTTTTAGGAGGCCACATGCTGCTACATAAATGTTTTGAATAAGAAATATGCCAAAAATTTGCATTTAATGTGCAAGAAAGGAGTTTTATTTTGCATGCATGTTATAACTATTTATTTTTCTATTTTCATGTTTTAGGCTTATAAAGGGTGTTGAATGCATTTTTTTTAATGGTTGCACCTAGTGAAGGTTTAAAACATGAAATTTATTCATTTTTTTCCCTTAGAAGCTCGCACCTAGATTATTTAGAGTTGTGCAAATGCAGATTTGGTAAACTAGGTTGCATGCAAGATTTTCTCACATCTTCGGTTTTGTAGAAATTGGGTGGCAAAATACTGGTGATATTTTGCATGTTTATGTTTCAGTTTTCTGTCATGTTTTCCAGATTTTATTTTTTGTTTTCTAAACTTTCATTTTGCAGATTTTTTTTTAATTTTCAGGCATTAAAATGAAAATCGTAAAAAAATAAAAAGATAAAAATAAATATATGGTTGCCTAGAATGAACATCAATCTTCCATATACAATAGATTCAAACTTATTCTGATGTCATTTCAATTTTATATTAAATTTTGAAAACTACTGTTTTTAAGGGTTTTTATAATTTTATTTTTTCAAGTTTTGGAGGTAAATCAGATTTTTATGCTTTTTGTTTTCATTCATAAGCATGAGATGACCTTTCTTTCATGAAAATTTCAATTTCATTGAAAGGGGGTTAATTTTGTGGCATTTAATGAGCTATCATTTTTGGAGCAATAAATACACTTTTCTTCATGAAAATTCGGATTTCATTGAAGAGAGGTAATTTACCATTACATCAAAGGTCTTGGTTTTAAAGCATGAAATTATTTCTTCTTAATGAAAATTAATTTCATTAAAGATGAATAATTCATCATGACACTGCGAGGCTATTATTTTCAAGCAATAAATTGATATCTCTTTATGAAAATTAATTTCATCAAAGAGGAAAAATTTATCAATTACATCAAAGGCTTTCTTCATCTTCATGATAGAAGCTAAATTTAATGGATATTTTCATCATTTTAAATTCACTTTCATAGATAGATTTAATCTTCTATTTCATGCTTTAAAGTAGGATTTAATGCAAGATAGAACTTGTTTAAAATCTACTTAATCAAGGAAGATAAAATCTACCTTAAAATCATTCAAGATAAAAGGAATTAAGGCTACATCATGGTCATATGAGGGCCAATTAACATTTTATTTTATTTGGTTTCATGAACAATCATTAAAGTAGCATGGTAAAATAAACCAACACATGCCCCTTGTTTATAGTTACTTGCAATCACTAAGGTATTCCTAGCATTGAATTGATATATCTTTATTGATATTACTAATACACATATGTAAATTCTAATATAGCGGAGACCTTGGAGAATTTGTTTTGTTTAACTTCTTTGCAAGAGAGGGTTTTGGGATCCAAACCCTAAGGGAGAGTGTAATTTCACAATTGAGTAAAATTACCACTCAACATTTTGGCGCTAGAAGGAGGGCCTGAATTGGTTTACTTTATTTTATTTATGCCAAGTAATTCATGTATTGGTTTTCTTTGATCTAACACTTTTGGATTGTTCATACATGAATGATGTGACTTGGTGTAACTTTGAATGTTTTAATTGCTAAATATTTCAAGTTCATTTTATTAGTATCTTTGGTAATATTTTAGCACTCAACACTTTGGGAGCTAAGATGGTTTGAGTTGATTTATTTTATTGCTATTTAGATTGTAGAACTAAGCATGACACTGAGAGGGGGGGTGAATCAGTGTGCATTAAAAAATTTAATCCAACTATGAAATCAAATCAAAACAAGCAATCACACAAATATGCATCACATAACACCAAATTTATAATGAAAACTCGATGTGGGAAAACCACTGTGCCAATGAACTATTTGAACTCCCATCCAAATCTAGCCTCAAAAATGTTTGGTCTTTAGAATATTTTTGCAGCACCAACTGTAGGGAATGCCACCAAACAACCCAGACTTTAGTAGCACCAAATGCAAGGAGCACCGACCACAATTGTCAAGCACCCACTCAATAAAAACAAAAAATATAGTAGAAAATCTGATCTTCGTTCCAAAAGACCCTGAGTGGTCTAGCTCATTGCTTCTCTCTACACATCCAATCTAACTAATCTCATCTAATATGAATCTCTATCTCAAACCCTTCTCTGTACTCACAATGACTCCTTTTAAAAACCTTTTTTTAATACCTTTAACTTCCAACACTTCAACTTCCTAACAAATTTCGAGCTGCAAGGATTTAACATTCAATAACATCTCCCTTGGGATACATAACATTCTTCAATATTTTAAAATTTTGCACGCGTTGGAAAAATAACAGACTCAAAAATATTATGACATTTTTAAATTTCACTTTTATTTTGGAGAGGTATTTTGTCAAATAATTCATAGATAAAGTGTTGTGCACATTACTCGTTCTCACACTTGGAGGCCTCGAAATTACTCTGACAAAAAAATAAATATGTTCAATTCAATGAGATATATGTGAAAAAATACTTAAACGACACATTGGACAACAAAAAAATATGAATTTGAGTATTCGAGCGCAAAAGCACTTGGCTGCCCAAAACTGGAAAAAGTGCTATAGAGGCATTTTGCAACTGTTGTCGTTTCTTACTCGGGTCTCCGTTCGGGCTGAAATTTATAACATTAGCTCTTTGTATATCATACTAACACCATTAAAATTTTTGAGATTTTATTCATCACATATTGCTTAATAACCTTCAACAAAGTGGCCTCTGACACTGATTTTACACCTGTCACATAAACTGCAAAAAGTGCTCCAGAGCCATTTTTTAGTGCTTACCGTTTCTTCCCTCGGACTTTTTTTGGGCTGAAATTTAAAAATTAAGCTCTTAGTATATCCAAATACCTCCAGTAAAAAATTTGAGGTCCAATACCTCATTTATTGCTTAATATTCCTCTTGTAAAGTGACCTCCAATGCAGATTTTACATCTGTAATTTCACGACCAACAATGCACCGGTGAAACAACTGGCCGTTCCAACACTGCAACCACACTTGATAATGATAAAAAAACCTCCAAATAGTATCTCGGGCTGTCCAACACATTCCATTGTTGTTTTGCCACTTTGAAAACTTCCTTTTTTGCTACTTTGACAACTTCATGACGATTTTTGTAACTTTTACAAATTTGTATGAACAACCTGTAACAACTTCACCTGAACATCACAAAAATTCTCATAAGCATTGAACACCACTTTAAATACTCCGAAAATCCTCTGAAAAACTGTCCACTGCATCAACCTATCTATCTGAGTGTGTTGACAATAATGACAATACTGTTGTTGCACCTTGCTCAATAATCTCCCCCTTTGGAATTGTTGGCAACACACGCACAGTTTCCTGTAACTCTTCTCCCCCTTTGAAAAAAATACCAAAGCGGTGCTACAAACTCCCCTTGAGTCCATGCACAACATTCTCAGGCAAAAAATATTACACTTAGCAAAGATCACAAACATAAGCAAAAAGATAAACAAAGACACAAATGCTCCCCTTGAGAATGTGACCTCGATAGCTAGTCAATGCTTGGGAAGTGTGACCACTCCCAATTTATTATGAAGGTACTCAAAGACTTACTTGGGAAATTTTTTGGTGAAGATGTCCGCTACTTGTTCTATTGTTGGAATAAAATCCTACTTAACCTCACCTTCCACAAATTTCTCATTCAAAAAATGGTATCGGATAGCAATATGTTTTGTGCGAGAATGCATAACCGAATTTTTTGAGATATTGATTGCACTTGTATTGTCACACATGATCGAGATGGGATCACTAAAATTTATTCCAAGATCCTTCAAAGTTTGTTTCATCCAAAGTACTTGTGTACAACATAATGTCACTGTAATATACTTTGCCTCTGCTGTGGACAATGAGACCGACTCCTGCTTTTTGCTATGACATGCAACAATATTATCACCAAGATAGAATGCACCTCCAGTGGTACTCTTATTATCATCTACACATCCTGCACAATCTGCATCTAAATACGCAATAAGGGTAAAGTCCTTACCTTTTAGATACCATAACCCATACTCCATAGTACCCTTGAGGTACCAAAAAATCCTCTTTACTGCTATCACATGAGTCTCCTTGGGACTAGCCTGAAATCATGCTACCATGCATAATGCCTACAAAATATTTGGTCTAGTAGCTTTCAAGTATAGTAAGCTCCTAATTATGGATTTGTACATAGTTTAATCAACAGGTGGAGATTTGTCATCCTTGCTCAAATTGCAACCTGTCATCATGGGAGTGCTAATTGGCTTGCAATACTTCATTGTGAACTATTTCAACATCTCTTTCACATATTTGATTTGAGAAATAAATATGACCTTCTCCTTTTGATTAACTTGCAATCCGATAAAATACAAAATTTCACCAATCATTGACATTTCAAACTCTTTCTGCATCTTATTTGTAAAATATTTACACAACTCATATTTGTTGTTGCCAAATATGATATCATCTACATATATAACAACAACAATATGATGACCATTTTCTATTTTGACATACAAATTATTGTCCACCATACCTTTCTTGAACCCTTGCTGAGTAAGATAGTTGCCAGCCTTGCATACCATGCTCGGGGTGCCTGTTTTAAGCCATATAACTCTTTATTAAACTTGCAAACCAAGTTGGGATCATCACCAAGATGAAAACCATCTAGCTGCTTAATATAAATGTCTTCTTCAAGTTTCCCATTCAAAAATGTTGATTTCACATCCATTTGATAAACTTTGAAATTCTTGTAAACTGCTAAAACAAGAAATATTCTAATTGCCTCTAGTATGGCCATAGGTACAAAGGTTTCCTCGAAGTAAATACCTTAAACTTGCGCATAACCTTTGCATACCAATCTTGCATTGTTATTGACTACTTGTCTATCTTAATTCAATTTGTTTTGAAAGACCCATTTAGTACTGATTACATTTTTATTGTGGGTCTTGGTACTAACTCCAAAGTCTTATTTTTCTCGATCTGATCTAATTCTTCATTTATTGCCTTTAACCAACTTTTATCTTTTCTTGCTTCAAAAATATTTTTGGGCTCAATGTTGGATAGTAAAGAGTAGTTACTTACTAATCTTCTTCTTTTCTGAACACAAACTATGGGGTCTCCAATTATTTGCCCTCTAGGATGATCTTTCTGCCAACTACCTATTTTGAATTTCTTGTTTTCTTCCAATTCTAAATCACTTTTCGAATCCTCTGAGTCAATTCTTGATTTCTTTTTCATTTCCTCTTCATCATCTCCTTCAATAACCTCTTCATAAATTGGGTAGTTCTCTTCCTAGCTAATTACTCGTTCCCTTCCTCCATCAAATTTAACATCGACACTTTCCATAATTTTTCTTAGCCTTTTGTTGTAACATTTATAAGCTTTGCTTTTTGATGAATAACCAATAAAAATGCCTTCACCCGCTCTATCTTAAAACTTACCAAGGTTTTCTTCAATTCTTTTGATGTAACACTTGCTGCCAAAAACATTAAAATATCTTGTTGTTGCCTTTTTATCGAACCACAACTCATAAGGAGTTTTTCTTTCATGCATCCTCAACATGCACCTATTTTGGATGTATACCATAGTATGGACTGCCTCTTTCTAAAATTTGTCTACTACTTTACTCTCAGTAAACATAGTCCATGCCATTTCCTGCACTGTCTTGTTCTTTCTTTCTACCACACCATTCTGCTAAGGTGTCCTAGCTGCTGAAAACTATCTCTTGATACCATATTTTTCACAATACTCTATGAAATCCTCTAAAATTAACTCTCCTCTGTCTAACCTTAAACATTTAATCCTTTTTCCTGTTTGATTCTCAACTCGGTTTTTGAAAAACTTGAACATCTCAAAAGATTCTGATTTATGCTTAAAAAATAATATCCATGTCATCCTAGAATAGTCATCTATACACAACATGAAATATGTCACCGTTTGTGCTTTACGTTCTCATGGGTCCACATAAATCAGTATGTACTAGTTACAAAGGTTTTCTCGTGTAGTACTCTTTTATTTTAAATGAGAATCTAGTTTGCTTCCCTTTTTTACATGAAGCACAAATGCTATTTGATGGTTTCCCAATGGTGGGAATATATCTCACTACTTTATTTGAACTTATTTTTACTAGATTGTCAAAACTAATATGACCAAGCCTCTTGTGCCACAACCAATTATCTTCTTCCTGTACAATCAAGCAAGCTCCTTCTAAAGTCTTTGAGAGAGTGTACAAGTTGCTAGATGTCCTTGATCCAGCTACTATCAACTCCCCACTATTTGCCTTTTTGATTTCACAACCCTGCTTATTAAAGATCACATCATGATCTCTGTCACAAATCTGACTTACGCTCAACAAGTTATGCTTTAGACCAACCATAAACAAGACTTCTTTTGATCTGATTTTTCCATCACTGATCTTAACTGAACCTCTGCCAACTATCTTAGCTCCATCATTATTTTTGAATTTCACTGAACCACCTTCATATTGCTGCAACTTCTCAAATTTTTGTTTGTCACCTATCATATGAATGGAGCATCCACTATCAAGTATCCATGGTGCGGATTTATTCTGTGCTTTAAATTTCATTTGTACGATTAAGGATTCTTTTTCTTCCTTAGGTTACTCTTTTTCTTTCCACTCTAGTTTGATTATAGTTTTGGGCTCTTGTTTTAGTTTTTCTTTTTCAGTAGCTTGTGCATGTTTTTTGGGAAATTTTCTATTTTCTCTTATTCCATTTGGCTAAAATTTTCTTCCTTGAAATTGATTTTATGCAAATGTACTTCTACAATTTCTTGCAATATGCCCAAATTTATGACAATTATAACATTCTACTGCATAATCCATCAAAGGTGAAAATGCATTTCTACTAGAAAAATTCCTTGGTCCTACATTATACTTATAATCTGAAATCTTATGTCCATAACCATTGCATTTAAAACAATAACCAGAAAAGGGATGATTGAACCTGGGTGTTGGTATTTGCCATGTTTTTGTAGGAGCCATAAATCTTATTCATATTTGATGTGTGACATTGGTAAAAACATCATTGCCAATTCTCCTTTTTTGCCTTGCATTATTGCTTTCCTTTGCATGATTCGTTTTTGCATGATTAACCTATTTTTTTACTTCATTCTTTATGGATTCTTCATTTGTGGCCTTTGATCCAATTGATGATTCTCCTTCGTCAAAACCCAAACCAAATTTGATGCCTATAGTCTTATGGTTCTTTATAATCTTATCTAGCTTCATAGAAATTTCTTCATGTTTGTGATAAGAGTTAATTTTCTTATTCATCTATTCTAGCTGCATCCTTAAACCAACAAACTTTTCTTCTAACTTGCTGCTATAATCTATTTTCATGGTTATTTGCACTTTGATATATTCAAAGATCTTATTGGATTATTCTATCTGCACTTTCAAACTTGTTATTATTTCATTTGCATCCTCAAGATTTCTTGAAAATTTCTTATTCCTTTTTATTTATGTCTTCAATTCATCCAAATCTACAATTAGTTCCTCTTCCAAATTCACTTATGTGTCAATTTCTTCTTCATCACATTCCTGTTCTTTTTCTATTTTTTATTCTTTGAATGCCATGAAAAGAGCTTCACTTGTTTCTTTTTTAGAATCCTCACTGGAGTTGTCTTCTGATGAACTGACATTCTTGGAGATGAAACTTTTCTTCTTGAAGTTACCTTTTCTAAAATTTGATCTTTTTCCAGTCACTTCTTTCTCTGTGCAATCCTTCATCACTTATGTTATTCTCATTAAGTGGACATTTAGCTACGAAATTCCCAATGCCTCCATAGTTGAAACATTTAAATGGTAACTTTCCTCTGTATTTTACTTTTCTCCTTTTTAGTTTTTGAACAAAGTTTGCTTCCATTTCATCTGATGTCACCTCTTCCTTAGATTCTTGTTTTGCTTTCATATTTTTTTGGGCTTCAAAATTAGCTTCTCTATCAGCGGGTTTAGATTTTCCTATTCTCATCTCATATGCAGTCAAAGAGCCATGCATCTTATCCATACTAAAATAATTCAGATATTTAGGTTCTTCTATAGCTGAAACTTTAGAATCAAAACTTTGAGGAAGAGATATTAATACCTTTTTTACGATTATCGGGTATTTTATTTCCTCTCCAAGGACTCTGATAGTATTGATGACTTCATTAAATCTCATCATATATGCCTCTATATTCTCATATCTTCAATCCTTCGAACTGAGATCGATGTGTTTGTAACTTTGCCTCCTTGATCTTATCATCTCCTTCATGAATGCTATTCAATTTATCCCATATTTCCTTTGTTGTTTTACAACCCATAATATTTACCAATTCGCTATCCACTAATCCACACATGATAGCATTCTTTGCTTTTGAGTCATTCTCAAACAGTTTCTTACCAACATCATCGGTTGGAGAAGTGGTGGGTATTGTGTATCCACTATCTACTAAATCTCAAATATCATATCTCAAAGCACAAAGATATGTCTACATCCTGAGTCTCCAAAATATGTAATTATTTTTGTCAAAAAATGGTGCTTTGTTTGATGAGAAACCTTCACCACCTGCCATTGTGTCACTTCCAAGATCACCCTTGCTTTGATACCAATTGTAGAACAAAGCATGACACTAAGAGGGGGGTGAATCAGTGTGTATTAAAAATTTAATCCAACTATGAAATCAAATCAAAACAATAAATCACACAAACTTGCATCACATAACACCAGATTTATAGTGGAAACCTGATGTGGGAAAACCATTGTGCCAATGGACTATTTGGACTCCCATCCAAATCCAGCCTCAAAAATGTTTGGTATTTACAATATATTTGTAGCACCAACTATAGGGAATGACACCAACCAAACCAAACTTTTACAACACCAACTACAAGGAGCACCGACCCCGATCACCAAGTACCTACTCGACAAGAACAAAAATTATATTAGAAAATTTGATCTCCATTCCAAAAGACCTTGAGTGGTCTAGCTCATTGCTTCTCTCTACACATCCACTCTTACTAATCTCATATAATCTGAATCTCTATTTCACACCCTTCTCTGTACTCACATTGACTCCTTTTAAAAACCTTTTTGCAATACCTTTAACTTCCAACACTTCAACTTCTTAACAAATTTTGAGCTGCAAGATGACCGTTTCAACATTCAATAACGTTTCTCTTGGGAGACAACGTTCTTCTAGATTTTAAAATTCTACACACACTAGAAAAGTAACAAAATCGAAAAGAGTTATGGATCAAAATTTATGACCTTTTTAAATTTCACTTTTATTTTGGAGAGGCATTTTGTCAAACAGTTCATGGACAAAGTGTTGTGCACATTACTCGTTCTCACACTTGGAGGCCTCGAAATTACTCCGACAAAAAAGAAAATATGTTCAATTCGATGATCTATACATGAAACAACACTTAAACGACACATTCGACAACAAGAAAATATGAATTTGAGTATTCGAGCATAAAAGCACTTGGTTGCCCAAAACTAGAAAAAGTTCTACAGAGGCATTTTACAACTGCTGTTGTTTCTTCCTCGGGTCTTTGTTTAGGCTGAAATTTATAGCATAAGCTATCGGTATATCATAATACCTCAAATAAAAATTTAAAGGTTTTATTCCTCATATATTTCTTAATATACCTCCGAAAAAGTGGCCTCTGATGCTGATTTTACACGTCACATAAATTGCAAAAAGTGCTCCAGAGCCATTTTGCAGCGCTCACCGTTTCTTCCTCCAGATTCTGTTTGGGCTTAAATTTAAAACTTAAGCTCTCAGTATATCCATATATCTCCGGTAAAAATTTTGAGGTCCAATTCCTCATGGATTACTTAATATTCCTCCCGCAAAGTGACCTCTAACGCAAAATTTACAGTTGCAGTTTCATGACCAACAATGCACCGACGAAGCAACCGGTCGTTCCAACACTGCAACCACACTTTATAATAATAAAAAAACCTCCAAATAGTATCTAGGGCTGTCCAAAACATTACATTGATGTTTTGCCACTTTGACAACTTCCTTTTTTGCTACTTTGACAACTTGACGATTTTTGCAATTTTTACAAATTTGTACGAACAACTTGTAACAACTTCACCTGAACATCACAAACATTCTCATAAGCATTGAACACTACTTTACATACTCCGAACAACCTTTGAACAACTGTCCATTGCATCAACCTGTCCATCTGAGTGTGTTGACAACAATGACAATATTGTCGCTGCACCTTGCTCAACATAGATGCTAAATTGTTCATGTTACTTGAAAAATTTATCCAAAGAAATTTGTCTTGACTAATGAATTTTTTTTTATCACTTTCATTGATTATAACATTCTCTATTTGATGATGTGTTAATACTAACCTTTTGGAAAATTTGAGAATGTTCTTTCATGTCATGATTTAATTGATGCATATCTTTTGGATGATACTAACATGATGATCTTTGTGGTTTACTCATTTAAAAATTGTTAGTCATTTTATGCTTATTTGCAAGATATTTTTATTTGACTAAAATATTTGGTTCTAAAGTTATTCTTTGAGTTTCACTAATGACGACATTAGAGGAGCAAATCATATCTTTAAGAGAAGAAATGGTATCTATGTTAGGAAAGTATTATGAGTGTTTTCCCATGTTTGGAACACCCCATCAAATTCCTGAAATATTATTGGAGTTTCTACGATTGTTTAATCAAGAGGTGACATCAGGATACCTTAAAAAATTGACTTACCTACAAAAATTGCATGAGTACAAGAGCACATTATTTCAATCCCAAATTGTCTATGAGGATGTTTCTTGTAGGTTTTTCTCATACATTTTGGATGTCAAATCATTCTTATGGTATGTAAAGTTACCCATGGAGGTTAGGACTTCTTGGATCCAACTAGAAGCAGCCTATATTTATCATTTTGGTAATCAAGTTGACTTAGGTATGTTGCAAAATCAATTTATCTCTATTCACAAAGATCCTAATGAATCCATGAGTCAATTCAATGGGAGGTTCTATGAATTGCACTCTCAGATATGGGAAAGTTTTGATATACAAGAAGAGGAAGCTATTAAAGTATACATGGGAGCCATACCCCCCGCACTTACTACACTTATTGAGGAAAACCTTGATGACTCATCTTTTCCTAGAATCTATGAGGTTGCAATAATGGTAGAACAAGGGCAAGTAGAGGCACAACATGTTCCCATGAAATATTATTCTTTTGGAGTTAGTGAAGCCAACCTACACCAACCATTGAATATAGCACCCTCCACTCCAATGATGCCTACGGTGAATGATCAAGGGGATGAATTTGAATGTCCAAATATCACAACCACCTTAGATATAATCAAAGGGGAGGTGCAAGTTGCTAAGCCAACACCCACTAATGAGTACGGTCTAGAGAGGGATTCATTTCTAGAAATGCATGAATATTCAAATAATGGTGTCATAAATCTGATTAGTGTTGGGATATGTGATAGGACGAAACCTACCATAGAACTGAATGAAGTGGTTGAAAGTGAAATTGGAAGAGAACCAATAAATGAATTTGAAAACATAATAGAATTTCACCATTGGTTCTTGGAAGACACTTTGGACAAAAGGCTTGAAACTGATGATCAAGAAATTCCTCACCCTCCAAATTGTGATGAAATTGAATCATGGATTACAAATGTAGATATTGATCTTACAAACTTGAATACAAAGAGTAACCCACTTTTAAAAATTATTGAACCATATAAGGAAGGTGAAGGTGAATTTGATGAGAAACACGTTGATGAATTGGAATATGTTGAATAAGGAAGAGCATCACAACTTGATTTTGGAAGATGATCACTATGACTCTTGGAAGAAATTGGATGAATATGCTCACTTTAAACCTTCTAATGAACCCTTTGTGTCAATTGATATGCAGGATAACACAATCGCTTTCTTGTAGGAAGATATTACAACTCCTATATAATTTGAGAATATTTTGGAATAAGGGTTGGAATCTCATCAAATTTTGGAAGATAATAATGATCCTACTACCAAGGACCAAGAAGAAAAATAATTGATGGATGAATCAAAAGATCATGTAACGGATACCGTAGAGTTTTATCCCATAAATTAAGATGATATTTTTTACAATGGTTGTGGAAGATATGAAGATGTGTTATTTTCTCACACCTTTATTGATGAAACTTATATTCCACTTAATATGCAGGAAGTTGAAACTTCTACATCATATGAAGATCTTACATTCGCAAGTTTTGAGAAGGTTATAAAATTCGATCATGTTGAACATAAATTAATTGAAATTTTTGTTGAAATAGAAATGGAAGAAATGGTAAAAGTTTCCTATGACTCATCTATTTTGGATGAGGAAGAGGTAAAATCTACTCTTTCATTTCGAGATATTGAAAATTCGGATACAAATTCGCATGATTGTTTTGAGGATTCAAATGAAGAGATACCATGGATAGTGAACAAGGAGTTGGAATCAAATGATGAAGAGGTTGATCTATTAGAAGCAACTCAAATGATTGATCATCAATATGGGTTACTTAACATACACCTTGACCAACAAGATTTAAGGGTTGAAAAAGATGGACATGTTCTCAATTCGGTGCCCAATTTTGGTATGTTTGATGAACAAGTAATCAATGAAGAAATTGCAAATCCTTACCAAGATTTGGTAAATGAATATGTGCAAAAGGTAAAATCTAACATTTTGTGTCCAAGCATCCAAGCTTCAGGTGAAAATTTGTATGACCATTTATTGAATTCGAATGATGTTTATGACGAAATGTTTTGAAGGTGAATGAAGAACAAGGATTGATTTATACTCATGAATTTAATAAGATTGCTTTGATAAAATAAAAAGAAGTTGATGCACTTGAATTGTTGAATAAAATTCATCAACAATTGATAATAGAATCTAGGATAAAAACTTATAATGATTCTCATTTTGTAGATATCCTAGATGCTTGTAAATATTTGCATGAGTTTGATTGGCCTAAAAACATGAATAATAAATTGGCTTTGAAATTATTAGAAATAGGCTCTTGTTTGCAAAATATCATGTTTGAAAAATAAATCCTAATTCTAAATCAGGAATTGAGTTGTGAATTTGACATATTAAGGAATAGACAAGATAAAATTGAATATCATTCATTGTCTAATCAATTCAATGATTTAAATCTCACCTATGGTATTGTTAATGGAACTAAATCAAATTGGTGGGGTGAGAGAGGCAAGTTGAAATTTGTTGCATTGTTTAGCTTAATATTGTTTTTGTTGGAGTCCTACAACATTTGGCATGCTTATCATGGTATATGTCTTTTGAAATGTGTTAGTCATGTTTGGGATCCAGGGAAGTGATGGATCAAGCTTTGCACCATCTTGTACCATATTGTACATTTGTATATAGTTTGGTTTGTGTTTTGAGTTTTATGTTTTGGGTTGTTCCCTTGTTTTGAGGTGATGTTTTGTGGTCACTAACTTATGGTATCTGGCATGTTTTGAAACTCCTTTGCTTAGTAGGTTGGAGTGCATGAGCTGAAAGTTGATTTGCTTTAAAAAAAATTGGGACTCTGGCCTTGTTTTGATGTTTCTTTGGATAGTAGGTTAGATTACCTGACCTAAAAACTAATGAACCTGAGAAAAGAGGGATGAGTCATTTGGTGATCATGCTCGGATTTTGGGGACCAAAATGGTGGAAAGTGAAATGATGAAAATTTAGCCAGAGCTCCACATGGGACTCACGCACACATTAAATAACATTTCTAGAATTAAGAAAGATGAAGTTGTCTTGATTATGCAACCCTAGGCAAAAAATTAAGATGCTCTACTTTGGCTTTCTAACCTAGTGAGACTTTATGCTTTTGCAAGATTTCATTAGTACAAGTTATGCAATATAATTCTTGGAATCTGTCATCTAGGTCAAGAAAAATCCATCGGGACTATAGAGGCTTGACTGGCAGTGGGGCCTTGGCTAGGCAAATTTTGATACATAGAAAGAGAGAAAAAAAGAGAAAAAAAGGGAAGCAAAGAGAGAGAATGAGCATTGAAAGTCTAGACACACCTAGGATAGATGGGTTTTGTGAAGCATTAAGTAAACACATGAGTGAGTTAGATAAACCTCACCAGGGATATAGAGGTCTGACTGATAGTGGGGCTATTTATATAAAAGTATTCACCTTATGAGTTGTACTTCATAGTCTAATGCAAAAAGAGATGATGGAATCTGGAGGATTTTTAGGAATGTGGAAATGAATCACTTTTGCACACACTGAGCAAAGGCAGATGGATTAGTTATTTTCATGCTGAAGTTGTTTACCCCCATCTTCTCGAGACATCACTAAGTAATGCTTGTTTCGTTGATCTTGTGTGTTTTCATTTTAGGTTGGGTTCTTACCAAAATACTCAAGAGTATTTCCCAACTGAGTCGCCATTTGTTGTGGTTGCTCCACAACGTACCCCAAAATTGGGGACCCACCTTTTGTTTTTGGTATTTGGATGTTTGTGGTTTGTTTTAAGTGTCTAATGCTTGGTTTATTTTGAATTTACAGTTATCTTTTTTTTTTTTGGTAAGTAAGAGAATATTTATGATTAACACCGGGTTTTAACTGGTTGACCCAAAACCATTTTACAAAATAGGGTCCACTGACCAACTGGACAAAGGCCAAGCCCTGAAAGTTTAAATCGACAACAAAAAGGGCCAAGACCTACTCTTCCAACAGAATACAACCAAACTAAACTATGGAAGCCTAATATTATGGCCATCAGAAAAGAAAGACGCAAAATAGAACTAACAAAGACAAAATCCACTTTGAGCCTTCCAATCTAAAAATTTTCATTATCTATCACCATTGAGACTGCATGAGGAAGATTTTCAGTCCACGTGATCAAATTTGCTGCTACAATGCCTTCATTTGCCAGCCTATCAACTGCCATGTTTGCTTCTCGGAAGGTATGCAAAATTATGGCCTCAGGTCGATCATGAATTAGAGCCCTTGCTTCGTGGATGTAGTCATCAAATCTCCAAGGAGCTCTCTTAGTGTTATTTAGAAGATTTATAATAATAAGAGAATCACCTTCCACCAATAGTTTCCCTGGATAATTCTCTGCCACCTTGAGGCTCCTCCAAACTGCCCTCGCTTGACCAACATTGTTAGTTTGAGCTCCAAGATGTTCAACAAAAGCTACAAGCACCTCACCCTTGTGGTCTCTAAGTAAGCCACCAGCCCCAGCTTCACCTGGGTTTCCCCTAGATGCCCCATCAAAATTTAACTTAATCCACCCTAGGGGGGGTGGGGTCCATGAGATCATGGTTCTAGGACAGACTTGAGGATGATTGAGGCCATCAGTGAGATGTAAGTTTAATGACTGGCCTAATGAAGCTTCAAAAGGATTTGGAGGTCTAGATGCTGCAGGCACTAAACAAGCATTCTCATTAGCATATACTAAAATTTACAGTTATCATCATTCTTGGTTTATTTTGAATTTACAGTTATCGTCTAATTCTTGGTTGGTTTTAAGTGTCTAATGCTTGGTTGGTTTTAAGTGTCTAATGCTTGGTATTTTTTATTGTCATTGCTTGTTGTCAAGTTTATTATTATTTTGGTGTTAAATTTTATGTTTTATTCATTTTGTTTGTTTCAAATAGTATAACTAAATAAAAATAATAAAATATAAAATAAAATAAAAAATATAAAATAAAATAAAATATACCATTATTATATATTTCAAATGTATAATAATAATAATAATAATTGATGTAAAAATAAGATATTTATATTTATACATATAATATATATAAATATGAATATATGAATTAAAGTAGGGCCCTCATGGGCTATTTATTTCCTCAAAAGATGCTTGTTTTATTAACATTGCAATTGTCTTTGATGCAGGTAGAGTATTATGGCCAAGATATGGACTCCACAACATGAGGTATACGAATGCGGCGAGACGAAAACAAGAGGGTATTTGGAGGGAATTTGGACCCGGATGATATGGCAGCAAAATTTTATAACACAACCAGGGAACAAAAGTCGAGATACGATGGATGGCAATGGCCAATGGTGAAGAGGTCGATCATTGCATGTACCCTTTGAAAGAGGCGATACAAGATTTGGACAAAATCAGACCTCAAACCAGCGGCCAAGCGTGATATAGTGGAAGAAGACTATGATCCATAAAGAGTGCAACGATAACAAGTTCATAAGATACCAAGGTGGACAAAGATTATAGTTTAGCAGTGATGACTGGAAAGAAGTAAATTGTGCAGCATTCAAGGAAGTCAGCAGATGAATGAGGCCAGCATGGAGATATGAACCTAGCGATGCAGAAGGATTGACATGGATTTAGATCACATGGGATAAAAGATATACACAACATAAATGATGGAAAAAATGACCACAGGGGCAACCACCAAAGCACACGACATAGGAGTAACTATGATATTCGTAGTTATTTTACGAAGTCGTATTTATCTGACGTCGATGGTCCAATGTGATAAGGTCAAAGCCCCAATACAATGGCCTCAAATAAGAAGGCAACATTTTGGTGGAATTTTAGAAGCCAACAGTGGAAAATCATGTGAATAGGGGTTGTTGGACGATAATTATGCTCACAAAACACAATAATGGTGATCATAATCTGGTAAACATTAATGCAGTAGACGCGATAATTTTGGAACAACGATGTTGATGAGAGGTCAATGAGAGATTTATAACTAGATATGACATGAAGTATTTTTATTTTTCCACAATGATAAAAGAGGGGCCACATAGGCAAACAACAAAGCTTAGTTGTGGTGGTATAACCCATAGGTGGCCATTGAAATGCGTTCGATTGGAGTGATGTTGCAGAATAGTCCGCATACCAATGGTGGACAAGGTAGAAATGGCCAAACACATAGGTGAATGCATGGCCAAAGTAAGGTTTGACGTGGAACACTTATTGTGTATGAAGGATATAGGTGGAGAACGTGTTAATGTAGACTCGAGATGCTGACATTATACCCTAGACGTGATTTCACAGAGATAAGACTACCAAGGATGTGGTGGAATGTAATTTGGCAATCCAGTGGTCGTATGGGAAATATTAGTCAGAAGGATTGGTTTTGAGGAGGTGTCGAATAGTAGTCACGAATGAAGGGCATAGTCAATATTGTCGATCGTAGGTTTAGAAATATTTAAACCCCCCATACTATAATTATCGATATGGCTAGGGTGCAGACACTATGTTCAGGTAGTGTGTAGACATGTTTATCAAATATGATGAGCTAACATCCTAAATATATCGAGGATTTAGAAACTCCTCGTAGATATGATTTCACGACATAGGTAGACTATCAGTATAATGGGAATGCAGCAAGAAAATCGTTGATGTTCGTTGTGCAGTATGATAGAACGCGAATAAAGCCATAGTGGAAACATTGAATGAACATCAACTAGAGAATTGATTTAAGTTGAATTTTTTAATTAATGTGGTTTTTATTTATGCAGGTCACATCCATAATGACTACAGCATGGAAGACGAGATGCAACCATTTCAAGGTAATTGATAGGAGAGTTGAGACATCACACATGTAGACATTTTAGTTGGTAGAAGGATACTACAGCATGGTAGGCTGAGCACGATAGCGTTTGTTGTCGATGAACACATGAAAAGTGGTGAAGTATGGAGCCACACATGAATGGGTTGACACGTAGGCCGTGGTGATCACAAATTTACGTAGCAATGGGTGACGATGTGGGTCATCCAAAACATTCTAACATGGACTGTGAGATAGTGACACAATATTGTTGGATACATGGTAATCGATGATTGGTCAGGTGGTTTCAGTATCAGAATAGTAGGGGGTAATGTCGAGTTCCCTAAAGACAAACCAGGAGACCATTATAGAGTGTATGGATGGCTATGGTACTAGAATGACAAGTCATGTCCATGGAAAATCACTGATAGAGACAGTGAAATGGATGAACATAGATATTGCATTTCAAGAAAACGAAATTATGAATATTCTTGCATTTGTTACAATGGAAGAGCAAGGTATCATAGAAGCCATGGATGGCTACAAGTGACCATATGTCGATAGAAAACTACCATGTTACGTTGGGCTCAACAGTGACTTGGACGGATTGTCAGAGCTTATCGATGAAAGTAGGTAGATGGCAAGGCATGACACATTTATTTAAAGGATGGAGGTCACATTATCTAAACAAAGGAGACTCGAGATATTGAGATGGCATTTAAGTGACACGGTGATGAAAAGCTATGCATCGAGACCAATGGCATATTGAAGTGTTTTACTCTTTAACGGTAAGATTGATATGGTACTGTTATGGCCTAATGAAGTTGACTGATCTCTTTGCAAACATTGCCAAGATAGTTAATGTGCTATCATATGGGCTTAAATAACCTCTTCGTTTGTGTTGATATAAGATGGTGTGATTGCTATATCATACCTTTAATTTATAATTGGTGTCCACCCACGTGAAGCATAAAATGTTGAAATTAAAAATGTTTCTTTAACAAGAGGGATTTTAATATTCTTGGGAAGATTCTATGGGGACTATTTAAAGAATAAAATTGTTATAAAAGCTCCCATGAAAGAGAACGTTTCAAAACAATACGAAGGGAAAGCCATCATAGCATAGGGTATTTCAAAGGAGAACGTGAAAAGCCATGAAGGTAAAATAAAGATATAGTCATTAAAACACAGAAAGGGCAAAAAAAAGAAACGAACAGCCAAAGAGGAAAATCGAAAGTTTTTAAGAGATATTCAAATATACATTCAAGCCATGGATACGGGGCTGAACCTTTTAGGAGGCCACATGCTGCTGGAAAGAGATGTAACAGAGATGTTTTTAATACAAAATATGCCAGAAATTTGCATTTAATGTGCAAGAAAGGAGTTTTATTTTGCATGCATGTTATAACTGTTTATTTTTCTATTTTTGTGTTTTAGGCTTATAAAGGGTGTTGAATGCATTTTTTAATGGTTGCATTCAGTGAAGGTTTAAAACATGAAATTTATTTGTTTTTTCCCTTAGAAGCTCACACCTAGATTATTTAGAGTTGTGCAAATGCAGATTCGGTAAACTAGGTTGCATGCAAGATTTTCTCACATATTTAGTTTTGCATAAATTGGGTGGCAAAATACTGGCGATATTTTGCATGTTTATGTTTCAGTTTTCTGTCATGTTTTCCAGATTTTATTTTTTGTTTTCTAAACTTTCATTTTGCAGATTTTTTTTTTAAATTTTAGGCATTAAAATGAAAATTGTAAAAAAATAAATAGATAAAATTAAATACATGGTTGCCTAAAATGAACATCAATATTTCCATACGCAATATAATTGGACTCATTTCGATGTCATTTCGATTTTATATTAATTTTTTAAAATTGCTATTTTTAAGGGTTTTTATAATTTTGGAAATTCATTTTTTCAAGTTTTGGAGGTAAATCAGATTTTTATGTTTCCAATTTTCATTCATAAGCATGATATGACCTTTCTTTCCTAAAAATTTCAATTTCATTGAAAGGGGGTTAATTTTGTGGCATTTAATGAGCTATCCTTTTTCTAGCAATAAATGCACTTTTCTTCATGAAAATTATGATTTCATTAAAGAGAGGTAAATTACCATTACAACAAAGGTCTTGGTTTTAAAGTATGAAATTATTTCTTCATAGTGAAAATTAATTTCATTAAAGATGAATAATTCATCATGAAACTATGAGGCTATTATTTTCAAGCAATAAATTGGTATCTCTTTATGAAAATTAATTTCATCAAAGAGGAACAATTTATCAATTACATCAAAGGCTTTCTTCATCTTCATGATAGAAGCTAAATTTAATGGATATTTTCATCATTTTAAATTCACTTTCATAGATATATTTAATCTTCTATTTCATGCTTTAAAGTAGGATTTAATGCAAGATAGAACTTGTTTAAAATATACTTAATAAAGGAAGATAAAATCTACCTTAAAATCATTCAAGATAAAAGGAATTAAGGCTACATCGTGGTCATATGAGGTCCAATTAACATTTGATTTTATTTGGTTTCATGAACAATCATTAAAGTAGCATGGTAAAATAAACCAACACATGCCCCTTGTTTACAGTTATTTGCAATCACTAAGGTGTTCCTAGCATTGAATTGATATATATTTATTGAGATTACTAATACACATATGCAAATGCTAATATAGCAGAGACCTTGGAGAAATTGTTTTGTTTAAATTATTTTTAAGATAGGGTTTTGGGATCCAAACCCTAAGGGAGAGTATAATTTCACAATTGGGTAAAATTACCACTCAACAAGTCTAAGGTTTTAATTATTTAAATCTAAATATTTTAACCATAAGGTTAAAATTTAAATTTAAATCAATTAAGATGAAAATTTTTAATTTAAGTTTTAATTAAATTCGAATTTCAAGGATTGCCAATTTTTTGAATATATGGCACATGGTATATAAAAAGGGATAAGTTTTAATTTAAAAATTATCCATGCGAATGTAATATTTCCCAAAGAAATCGTGTGTTGTGATTAGAGAGGAAGAGATTCACATGTGCTTAAAGGTTTAAGAGGATATACAAAGGCATAAAAGTAAGTGCGAGCACCAATGTTTTTACCAAGCACTGGATAGTGCAATTGGTAGCCAAGGGCTGTGCTAAGTCGTTCATAGCACAAGGTCATGGGTTCGATCCACACGATCGTCATTTTTGTAAAGGGTGAATGATGGCGAGGTCAAGATTCAGAACACACCAGTCTCAAAAATTGCAGTAAATTTCATTAATATGGTCTCTGTTACAGTTTTTCTCAGCACACTTCCTCCTCCCAAATCCCGAACTCACCATCCCTCATCCTTATAGCATTTCGGGTTTTTAACGAGGCCCTCGATCCTCTCGGCCATCAATGCCCTGCCTAACAAATTCAAATTCTAATTTTCCCTCCCTTGGTCGAACTTCCCAAATTTTGTCATAAATGGCCACTGCCTTACCCACCATGAAAACCTCATTAAAGATCTTCTCTAACTTGCAAATGCCGCCTTGGTCAGATCGTCCTTCCGCGCCTCCATTTCGCCCATAATGTCCATGCTTTATACTGTTGTGAAGACCATTCCCATCTTAATACATGTGGTCACCAATTTCAATTTCAATCTTCGTGGCAGCCCACGCGTTTAATTAATTAATTTTTTTTTTGCTTTGTCTTCGACTGACCGTGTCACTTTAACACACATGGAGGTCGCATGTCACTATGGCTTTCCTTCTCATTTGAACGCGTGTCCACAAGCTTGTCTTCATACTTGTCATGATACCACGACATGTCGCGATATCGTGACATGTCGTGATATCGCGACCCACTGTCCCTTTGCTTTCACCTTGGTGGAAAAAGTCGCGATATCGCGACATGTCGTGATATCGCGACCCAATGGTCACCTCTCTTCAATTTGCAAATGATGCCACAATATCGCGACCAAAACCTTCTCCCCTTCTTCGTCTGCATCGAGCCTTTGATTTTAATTGCCAACTGTAGTCGCGATATCGCGACTCAAACTGGCCATTGCCCTTCCGAAGCTTTGGGGTCACGATTTCGCGACATGTCACGATTTTGCGACCCCAACGCAACTTGTGCCTTTACTCTAAAACTTCCTCTTCTTTTTACAAAACCTCCCTCTTGGGCCAAGATTTGAAACAAACCCAACACAAGTACTTAGAAAATAAAAGCAAACAATAAAATGATTTGGAGGATGCAAGATTGCTCCTTGACCACCGGATGCTCCTGCATCAGACACCCGGGTAGATAAAAAAAAGTGACCCTCACTTTTGTTTGGCTAAGGGGAGACCCAAGCGGTCAACCTCCGTCTTCGACAACCAAGTCGCATCTTCAGTTGGTCTGCCCCTCCACTTGATCAAATACTCAGTATACTGCCTGTTTCGGGTGCTCCGGCCTTCACGGGTATCTAATACTTCCTCGGCCTCATCTGTGCTTGGAGTAGATGCTGGAATTTGCCATAATTTTGGACTTTGCATTTCTGTACCTTCTCCCTCATGATATTCCACTAAATCTGAGATATTAAAAATTGGTGAAATATCAAGCCAACTTGGCAATTCCACTTCATACGCATTTCCTGACTCTCGCTTTCCCAATATTCTACATGGTCCAAACCTTTTCATTTTCAATTTATTATAAGTCTTGGTAGGAAATCTCTCCTTCTTGAGATGCACCATGACCTCATCTCCTACCTTGAACTCCTTGAACCGCCGCTTTTGGTCCGCCCTTGTCTTATATTGACTGTTCATTTTTGTAATTTGTCTTCTTACTTCCTCATGCAGACTTTTCATGTGTTCTGCAAATTCTTCTGCTTCGGCACTACATTTTTCTTTTCTGTCCAACTTTCTTAGTTCAGACACATTCCTCGGGCTGTGTCCATATATTATCTGGAATGGAGATTTATCTGTGCTTTTATTAACTGAACTGTTATACGCAAATTTTTCCTACGGGAAAACAAAATCTCATCCCTTGGGCTGATCTGCTATCAAACACCTCAATAGATTACCCAGGCTTCTGTTCACCACCTCTGTCTGTCCGTCAGTCTGTGGGTGGTATGCCGAACTAAATTTTAGGTCTGTTTTCATCTTCTTCCACAGAGTTCTCCAAAAGTATCCAACAAACTTGGTATCTCTATCAAAAACTATGCTTCTTGGCAGACCGTGAAGTCTAACCACTTCCTTGAAGAACAACCCTGCAATGTGAATCGCATCATCGGTCTTTTGGCGGGGGATAAAATGTGCCATTTTGGAGAACCGATCAACCACCACAAATACTGAGTCATTTCCCCTCTGTGTTCTCGGCAATCCAAGAATAAAATCCATACTTATGTCCTCCCATGGTCTCTCAGGCACTGGTAATGGCTGGTACAACCCTGTATTTTGTCTTACACCCTTTGCCATCTGGCATATTCTGCAACCTTGCACAAACTTCCACACATCTTGCTGAAGTTGAGGCCAGTAGTAATTTTCCTCAACCAAGGAAATGGTCTTGTCCCGACCAAAATGCCCAGCCAACCCTCCGTTGTGCTTTTCTTTGATTAAATTCTCCCTCATGGAACTTCTGGGAATGCACAACTTACTACCTTTGAATAGCATTCCGTCCTGGATTAAGAAATCCAACCATTTTGTTCTATCCATAGTAATAGGTATCGAGCAAGCCTTCCAGGCTTCTACAAAATCCGGATCTGTAGGGTACAGACCTTTCAGTTCTTCAAATCCCACTACTTCTACTGTCAATCTAGTCAGCAGAGCCTGCCTTCTACTTAAGGCATCTGCAACTCTGTTTGACTTCCCACTTCTGTGTTTCAGCACAAAGGTATAACTTTGGAGGAACTCCACCCATTTCATGTGCCTTTGGTTTAGTTTTGTCCGATCGTTAATGTATTGCAAAGCCTAATGGTCAGTAAACAGTACAAACTCCTTTGGTAATAAATAATGTCTCCACTTTTTTAGGGCCTGAACTATAGCATAAAATTATTGATCATAGACTAAATACTTTTTCCATGCATCATTTAACTTCTCACTGAAATAAGCAACTGGCTTGCCTCCTTGACTCAGTACAGCCCCTATTGCACTGCCACTGGCATCACAGTCCACCTGAAATACCTTGTTGAAGTCTGGAAGTGCCAAAATAGGCTGCTCGGTAACTTTTCTTTTTAATGTATCAAAGCTCCTTTCAGCTCCTGATGTCCATTTGAACTCCTTTTTATCTCCCCTCATTGTCTCTGTGAGAGGTGCACAAATACTGCTGAAGTTCTTTATGAACTTCCTATAAAAACTGGCCAGACCATGGAATGACCTCACTTCTGTTGTGCTTCTTGGAGTAGGCCATTCAATGATAGCTCTCACCTTTTCGGGGTCCATCTTCAGACCTTCTACTGAGATTACAAACCCCAAGTATACCAATTCCTTCTTGACAAAATTACACTTTTTCAAATTTATTAATAATTTTTCTTCTCGCAGTTTTTCAAAGACTCTCCTGATATGCATCAGGTGTTCCTCCAGGGTCCAACTAAATATCAATATATCATCTAAATAAACAATAACAAACTTTCCCAGAAATTCTTTCAGTACTTCATTCATCAGTCGCATGAAGGTACTTGGTGCATTGGACAGTCCAAAGGGCATGACCAACCACTCAAACAGGCCTTCTCTTGTCTTGAAGGCTGTCTTCCATTCATCCCCCTCTCGGATACGGATCTGATGATAACCACTTTTTAGGTCAATATTTGTGAAGTACTCAGCTCCACTTAAACAGTCCATGATATCATCCATTCTTGGTAACGAGAATCTGTACTTAATAGTAATTTTGTTGATGGCCCGTGAATCTGTACACATCCTCCATTCTCCATCCTTCTTTGGTGCCAGCACTGCAGGTACTGCGCATGGACTCAAACTTTCCCGAATTAATCCCTTTTCTAATAATTCTTGGACCTGTCTATTTAACTCCTCAGTCTCTACAGGTGTCATCCTGTGTGCAACTTTATTTGGCAGGCTTGATCCTGGTACTAAATCTATATGATGGCTAATTTTTCTCACAGGGGGTAAGCCCTCAGGCACATTGTCAGACACAATGTCTGGAAATTCCTCTAGAAGATTTAGAACTTCTGTTGGGGTATCCCGACATTCCTTCCCCCTAACTCTAGGGATTATTGCATAACATAAATGTTCATGCTTTAACCCGTTCATAAACTCTCTCCCCTCAACTAAACAGACTTTGGAAATATTACATACCTTTTCATCTGCATCCTTCAAGGGCTTTATTTTATGGCGTACACCATTCTTTGTCAATGAGTAGGTGTTGGCACGGCCATCATGTACTGCACTCCGGTCAAACTGCCAGGGTCTCCCCAGCAACATGTGGCAAACATCCATGGGTAAGATGTCACACAGGACCTCATCACAATAATTCCCAATGTTAAATTTAATAGAACACTGCTCATTGACCAAAGCTCCGTGGTCCTTTTGTAACCATGCGACTCGGTATGGGTGTGGGTGTTTCTTCCTTTCTAACTATAACTTTGTAACCATTTCCTCAAAAACCAGGTTATCCGTGCTACCATTATCAATAATGATATTGCAAACCTTGCCCGCACATTTACATCTAGTGCGGAATAAAATTTTCCTCTGGTCTGTGTCCTTCTCCTCGTTCAACAGGACTCTTCTTACAACCATTGTTTCTCCTCTCTCCGCTTCTTCGGAATGCTCAGATTCAGCATCCTCCTCTACCATAGCAGCTCTGGCTGGGCCCTCAGGCCTCTTGTTTGTTCTTTCTCGATGTTGTGGACATTCAAATGCCCTGTGTCCTTCTTCACCATAGTGGAAACATGTTCCACGAAATACTCCCCTTCCAAACCCTCATCCAGATCCACCCCGTCCTCTTGGGTAGCTGTTCTGATCTCGAGGCTGATAAACATCTTCTTCTTTTTGGTCTTGGTTACTACCGGCTTCACCGGTCTTCTTCGGATCCTTGTACTTTTCTCCACTGGTCCTCCCACCAGTCCTTCCACCTCGGCCTCTTCCTCTTTGCTTGCCTTCAAACCGCATGTTTAGCTTTTCTTCTACCTTCAAGGCAAATTGATAAGCATCCTCAATGGTGTTTACTCGAACCAGGCTCAGTTCTTCCTGGATACCAAGCCTCAACCCATTAATGTAACGGGTTACTTTCTCTTTATTTGCCTCTAAATGCCCTGTTCTAATAGAAATTTTGTAAAATTCTTCAGTGTACTCTTGGACAGTTTTGTTTGTCTGTCTCAAGCTCTACATTTTTCTTAGCAGATCCAACTCGTAATCTGTCGGGATGAACTGTCTTTTAAGCTTCTCCACCATTCTATCCCATCTTTTTATTCTCTCTTTCCCTCTTCTTTTTCTCTCCAACTGCATTCCCCTCCACCAAATGTTGGCATGACCCTTTAACTTGGTCTTAGCAAATCTGACCCGGTTAGGGTCTTCAATCTCCTCATACTCGAAATATTCCTCTAAATCATTTATCCAAGTCAATCACTTCTTCTGGATTCAGATTTCTCGAGTAGGTAGATACCTCCATTTTTGGTTGTTTTCCAATCTGAGATATGGCCCTATACAACCAGGCTTGAGCAGGATCCACAACTTCTTCTTCTTCCTCAAACTGGTCTTCTTCCTCAACTTCGTCTTCACTTTCCTCATCCCCTCCGGGTTCGCATCTTCTGCATAACTCTGCTTGTAGGGCTTGAACTTGCCTTTGCAAGGCCCAAAAGTCTTTGGCCAGCACTACATTCCCTGCTCCACAACGGTTCCTTCGTGGAGGCATGATATTTTCTCTATATTATTTTTTATTTTTATTTTTTTTAGAATTCTTCCACAGATCCTGGTGCAACTGCCTCTCTCCGACGATCTGTTACACGCTCAGGAGCTCCCGCTCTGATACCACTTGATGGCGAGGTCAAGATTCAGAACACACCAGTCTCACAAATTGCAGTAAATTTCATTAATATGGTCTCTGTTACAATTTTTCTCAGCACACTTCCTCCTCCCAAATCCCGAACTCACCATCCCTCATCCTTACAGCATTTCGGGTTTTTAACGAGGCCCTCGATCCTCTCGGCCATCAATGCCCCGCCTAACAAATTCAAATTCTAATTTTCCCTCCCTCGGTCGAACTTCCCAAATTTTGTCATAAATGGCCACTGCCTTACCCACCATGAAAACCTCATTAAAGATCTTCTCTGACCTGCAAACGCCGCCTTGGTCAGATCGTCCTTCCGTGCCTCTGTTTCACCCATAATGTCCATGCTCTGTACTGTTGTGAAGACCATTCCCATCTTAATACACGCGGTCGCCAATTTCAATTTCAATCTTCGTGGCAGCCTGCGCGTTTAATTAATTAATTTTTTTTTTTGCTTTGTCTTCGACTGACCGTGTCACTTTAACACACGTGGAGGTCACGTGTCACTATGGCTTTCCTTCTCATTTGAACGCGTGTCCACAAGCTTGTCTTCATACTTGTCGCGATACCGTGACATGTCGCGATATCACGACATGTCACGATATCGCGACCCACTGTCCCTTTGCTTTCACCTTGGCGAAAAAAGTCACGATATCGCGACCCAACGGTTGCCTCTCTTCAATTTGCAAATGATGCCGCGATATCGCGACGTCGCGATATCACGACCAAAACCTTCTCCCCTTCTTCGTCTGCACCGAGCCTTTGATTTTAATTGCCAACTGTAGTCGCGATATCGCGACTCAAACTGGCCATTGCCCTTCCGAAGCTTTGGGGTCGTGATTTCGTGACCCCAACGCAACTTGTGCCTTTACTCTAAAACTTCCTCTTCTTTTTACAAAACCTCCCTCTTGGGCCAAGATTTGAAACAAACCCAACACAAGTACTTAGAAAATAAAAGCAAACAATAAAATGATTTGGAGGATGCAAGATTGCTCCTTGACCACCGGATGCTCCTGCATCAGTGAAGTTCATTTTTTGGTTTACACCATTGGATAAGGAAGAAATGGAAGTCATGCATCCTTTCTATTACATGAGGGCACATAGCCTAGTTGGTGGGTGTGCTTTGTGCTGAGGTTCTTGGAGAATTAAGGTTTGGTTTTCGAATCTTGTCGAAGTTTTTGTTGGGAAGAATAAAAGGTATGCACTCACATTATTATTTTCCAAGGTTTTGATAATCTAAAATTTGCATGGTGTGGAAATTAAAAATATTTTAATTTTCCAAGGTCTTGATAATCATAAAATTGCATGGTGTGGAAATTAAAAATATTTTAATTTGCCAAGGTCTTGATTATCTGAAAATTGCATGATGTGTAAATTGAAAGTGTTTTAATTTGCCTAAGGTTTTGATATATTGGAAATTGCATAGTAAAAATTAAAAGGTATTTATGAGTGATTAAGGGAGATAAAAGGGAAAATAAAGTTGAAATATTTAATTTTAATTTTTGTGGTTAGAATTTATAAAGGAGGAAAAATAAGGTGTAATTGAGATTTAATACTTTTGTATGGTGAAGTAATTTTGAGTGAAATAATTGAGTGTAGATTTTTTATATCTAACCACTGAGATTGGCAAAAAGGTTGATTGTGATTGAGATAGATTTTGAGGTCAAATATTCTTCAAAACAAAATGTATGGGCACATATTCCTTGTGAGTGAAATATTGATAGGTTGGATGTTGTGAAATGTAAAGTTGGAGTGAAAAGGATTGTTTGAGAAGTATTATTGTACATGTTTGAGTGAGCTTTCATATTCATGATTAGGGTTTATGAAAGATCATGAGTATCATTGTTATATGAGATTGTTTGATAAGTATTATTATAAATATTGGAGTAAGCTTTCATATGTATGATTAGGTTTTGTGAAAGATCATGACTATCACTGTTATGTGAGATTGTTTGATAAGCATTATTGGAAATATTGGAGTAAACTTTCATATGCATGACTAGGGTTTGTGAAATATCATGAATATAATTGTTATGTGAAGTTGAGAGCTATCTTAGACTAGGATTTAGTGAAATATCATGAGTATCATTGTTATGTGAATTTGGAATTATCTTGAGTCAAGGTTGAGTTCCATTATGTGAGTTGTTGGAAGTATAGTGAAACACTTGGTTAGGTTTTGTAAGCAAGTTGTGTTTCATTGAGTGAAGTTGGATGAGCATGAATGATTGAATGAATTGGAGTGATAGTTCAAGTTCTATAAAATAAAATTTTATCAATTCTAAATTGATTTTAAGGAGAGTTTTAAAGTGATTGAGTGTTTGGTGAGTGTGAAACATATTGAGTCTCTAATCATTATCTATATGTTTCTATAATATTAAACAAGATTCTATGTGAAACTTTTTTGTGTGATTGAAGAGGTTTTTTGTGATAGATTGAGTTGAGTTGAATAAGCTTTTGTGAAAGCTAGTGGACAAATTTGAGTAAGTCCTAGAGTGGAATTCAAGACAGAGTTAAACAATATTTTGTAAAATATTATGAGTAGATTTGAAGTAAGTCCTAGAGTGGACTTATGGATTGAGTTAAGTAAGCTTTTGTGGAATCTTACAATGCAGATTTGACATAAGTATTGGTGAAGACTTATTGAGCAGATTGGACAAGTTCTAGTGAGGACTTGTTAAATAGATTTGAGGTAAGTCTTGGTGAAGACTTGTTGAGTAGATTGAGCAGGTTATAATGAGGACTTATTGATTAGAATTGAGGTAAGTCTTGGTGAAGACTTGTTAAGCAAATTGAGAAAGTTCTAATGATGACTTGTTGAGAATATTTGAGGTAAGTCTTGGTGAAGACTTGTTGAGCAGATTGAGCAAGTTCTAGTGAGGACTTGTTGAGCAGGTTTGAGGTAAGTCTTGGAGGAGACTTGTGGACATATTAGTGTGAGCTTTTATGGAAGCATACAATGCAAATTTGAGATAGATATTGAGAAGATTTGTGCTATACCAAAGGACTATGTTTAGTGCAGATTTGAGATAGATATTGAGCAGATTTGTGCTAGACCGAAGGACTATGTTTATTACAGATTTGAAACAAATATTGAGAAGATTTGTGCTAGACTAAAGGACTATGTTTAGTACAGATTTGAGATAAATATTGAGAAGATTTGTGCTATACTAAAGGACTATGTTTAGTACAAATTTGAGATAGAGATTGAGAATATTTGTGCTAGATAAAAGGACTGTGTTTAGTATAGATTTGAGATAGAGCTGAGATTAATATTTGGAGATGATAGAGCATATGAGAAAAGTCTCCAGTGGATAGATATATATTAGCTATGGTAGTGAGGATAGAGGTATTTTGAGTTATTATAGGAGTCTTCAATGGAGAGATATCCATAATCCAATGTAGTGGAAACAATAGTCTTCTAGAGGATCACCAACCAAAGTAGAGGATAAGGATTTCTCTTGTGGATAGAGTTCCACGAATCAGCTTAGGGGATTGGTATCTCATATAGATAGGCATCCATGAACTTGATTAAAGTATTGGTGTCTCCTTTGGACAAAGGTCCATAAATATTGTAATATAGAAAGGATGCCCAAGATATTTATTGGGAAAATTTTAGTGAAATATTTTCTCCTTGGAGTAGCCCACATTGGGTGAACCACATTAAATTGGTGTCTTTATTGTGTATGGTTATTTGTGCAATGCTTTTATTACTCTTTTTGATATTACCATTGATATATTGAATAATATTGTTTGAGAAAGAAAAGTAAAAAGTGGTCTTATACAATTCACCCCCCCTCTC
This sequence comes from Wollemia nobilis, assembly GCA_028583015.1. NCBI lineage: Eukaryota > Viridiplantae > Streptophyta > Pinopsida > Araucariales > Araucariaceae > Wollemia > Wollemia nobilis. The sequence goes on along the minus strand of JAQPPZ010001679.1, from coordinate 3,840,226 downwards.
AGTATAAGCTTGTGTTCTTCACCCTAGTTCAAGATATTTTTCAATTTCACATAACAATGATACTCATGATCTCTCACAAAAAATAGTCATGCACATGAAAGATTACTCCAATATTTCAAAAAATGCTTATAAAAAATCTCACATAACAGTGATACTCATGTTCTTTCACAAACCCTAGTTCAAGATTATTCTAAATTTCACACTAAATTTTTCTCACAAACATCCATAAATCATGTATATGAAAAATAACTCAACACTGCTTATCAAACAAACATGTTCACTACAACTTTGCATTTCACAACATCCAACTCAATAATATTTCACTCACAAGGAAGATGTGCCCATACCTTTTGTTTTGTTGAATTTTTGACCCCAAAACCTGTCTCAATCACAATCAACCTCTTTTACAATCTCAATGATTAGATATAAAAAATCTTCCCTCAATTATTTCCCTCAAAATTATTTCACCATACAAAATAAGCAAGACTCAAGTACACCTTATTATCTCCAAACTTATCAAAAATATTTCTTAACAAATCGAGATCAATTTTTCTTTATCAACTTCAAATTAATCAATTTATAGAATACCAAGTTCTTTCACAATCACTTTATAAACTTCTAATGATAATTTTCAGCCTATAAGAATTAATCTCTTGATTAGCCCTTATTACTCCAACCTCTATTTAATTTTCAAACCACAAAATAATATAACATATCAAATACCCTTATAACTCCAACCCTTATTTAATTTTTCAAAACATAAAATAATGTAAACTATCAAATACCTTATGACTCATTACTTTCCAAGACACTACCTAAACTCACGTGGCCTTAAAGCGCTCAACAACCTTAGCGCTATTAAAAAATTAAACAAAAATTTTAATGCATACCTTGTACCTTGGACCATGTACAAAATGGATAGTGCTAGCCTTGGTTGCGCTTTGAACCTGCAACCTTGCTACCATCATTGTGCTCTAGCCAAAGCTAGGCAGGCATTGGGCCAGACGCCCACACAGGCCTAAACACTTAGGTGCTCTTTCTTGTTGCCTCAAAGTTTTTGGCGAATGAAAAAATCAACACTCTACCTTACCAAAATGAATGTGCAAGGATTTGAAACCTCAACATGTGCCTTTCAAACGTCTTAACTCTACCTTGGTCAACAACTGTGCTAACCAGCACTTTGTGTATGAACTAAGCATACCACATGCATTTAAACCTATGCCTTCCCTCCAAAGATTTTAATCACATGAAATCCTTTCTTCCTCACCACAAATAGCTCACGATTTTCTTTTACTTTGGGTTATCGAATTATGCATGGATTACTTGATTAAAATATCAAGTCCCCTTTATATACACTTTGGCTTATGTGCTTCAAAATTGGCCTTTTAATTAAAAATTTGAATTAGTAAATTACTTTATAAAATTTAACTTTGGCACTCAAATTTATTTTAAATTTAAATTTTAACCTTTAGGTTAAAATATTTAAATTTAAATAAATTAAATTAAATATTTTGCAACCTTGCTCAAAGGGTCTTTCAAGGAATAAATTATTTTTAATTACTCCTTGGACCTGTTCTCTTCATCTCAACCTGCAACTTCAAATATTATAATATTAAATATTATAATATTATTATTACCTTTTAAACCTACTTCTCCTTCCTTGGGTCTTCAACCTTTTAGGCCTCCTTAGGCATATAATATTAAAAATAAATATTATATCCTATTCCTTTAAACCTCTTCCTTGCCTTTTGGAAAAACCACTTGGTGACATTAATGATGATGAAACTTAACCAACAAACTATTGACATCAATGACAACGAATCTTGCTCATATTTCCAAAAATCTCCCCCTTTGTCATTGATGGCAACCCTATTTACTTTAACCATTTAATTTACCTTTTTTCAGTTCTTCTCCCCTTGAGAAACTACTCCCCTTGACTGAATATTCTTCCCCTAACTCAAATATCTCCTCCTTTGTCATCAATGACAAAGGGCCACCTTTGGGGCTTGGGGCTAAGAATAAGATTCTTAGCTTAGACCCTTCCCTACCTCATTTATTTTATGTGGTTAATTTTGTGGAGGTATTATTTCTACTCTCATCATACACTGATTTTTACCTTTATCCACCTCCTTCCCCAATTGATCTTGTTGATTCCTCTAACTGTTCTTGTTCCTACTTATCTCTGGAATTTTTTCTCTACACCACTTGGCTATATGTCCAATGGTATTGTAATTATAACACTTAATGTTGTAATTAATTTAATGTGCAAATATCCTATAGTTCCTCCTGGTGAAGCCATATCCATTCTTGTTATGAACCCTGCAATTAACCGCCTTATGACCAAACTGATTACAAGAGTGGAAATACCCTTGAAAGAGATACCCACTTTTGAAACCATATCCATGTATTTCATGTGTTTTGCATTGGGAAGCCTTGTGACCAAACCTATGACATGAGAAGCAATGTCCATTGAAGAAACATTGCCTTTACCCCATTGGTCTCTTAGTATCTTCTACCTTGTTTTGGTTCATGTTCTATCTGTTCCTCATTTGTGCATTGTTCCTTTCCTTGTTGAACTTTATATTATCCAACTTATCCTTGAAAGTCTCACTTTATCTTACACTATCTTCTTATGAAGCTTCTTATTTTTTGGAGCTTGATATTGAATCCTCTCCTTGTTCTCTATGTTTCTGCTCAAAACCAAGTCTTGTCTTGTTTGATGAATATCGTTGTACATTGATAATTTTATCCAATGTCTTCGAGCTTCTCCCAAACAAGTGTAGCTTGTTTTTAGACTCTTTTACTTTCATCCTTAGTGAAGCTACTTATTGCTCTAATATTTCACATTCTAAAACCTTTGCCTTCAACATCTCTTTAAATTTCCATGTCTTAGCTATTGATTTTGTTAGATCTTCTATAAGCTTTCTTTTCTCTTCATCACATTATTAAAATTGAAGATTGAGTTTTTAGTTTTGCTTTCTTATATTTATTAATGCATCAAGGGAATAAATAAACTCACCATCAAGATCAAATTATCCTTCCTCTAATTCTGCCTTTATTCCTTTGTCTTTAGGATCATCTTCATTTATTTCTGATTCATCTTCTATATGAGCTCTTTCTTCCTATTCTATTTTCAAAATAAGACTTTATTCTTCTATAACTTCACAAGCATATTCATATTCATATTCACTAAAAATAAATCCATTCATTGTACAACTATCTTCAAGATGACCAAAGTTACCACACCTAAAACACTTGATATTTAATGGACCTCTCTTTACCTTTTTCTTAACATCTTATTTTTTTCTACTATCAAAAATAGAATTTCTTCTTCTTCAGTATCTGATGACCTTCCATCACTATCACTAGAACTCTTACCTACCTTATCTGCATAAAAAAGCTTCTTATGCCTTTGGAAAAACATCTTTCCTTTCTTGTTTTTTCATCCCCGCTTCTATTTTGATATATGTATTTTCTTGCTTCATTGTTCTTATGATCTTATTTCTCATCACCACTGATATATCCAGCTTCTGGAAAATCAGTTGCATAGTGACCATATTTTCCATATTTAAAAAACTTAACTATTTTTATACCTTTATACTTTCTTGTGTCCTTGTTCCTTCTACCATAGTTTACCTCTTCATAACTAGATACCTCATTGCTTTAATATAACTTCTTGCCCTTTGAATTATTTGTAACTTTTAAGGCTACTTATTTCTAGGAAATAGGTTCCTCTTTTATTCTCATCTCAAAGATTGTGATAATTCCATGTAATTCATCCCTTGTCAAAAATTCAATATCTTTTGACTCTTCTATGACTAAAATATTTTCACTATACCTCTTAGGAAGTGACCTTAAGATCGTATGACAAACATTTGTTTCTTCAACTCTAAACCCAAGTCCTAGCATGGATTTAACAACCTCATCCACCTAAATTAGATATGTAGCAATATTTTATTCATCCTTCATATTTAGGTCTTCAAATTTATTCTTGTGATTTACCAATTTTGCCATATTGACCTTTTTGTCTCCCTCATATATACCTTTCAGCTTATCCCAAATCTCTTTTGCTAATGTGCAATGCATAACTTTTACAAACTCTGTTTCACATAAACCATTTAAAATTCCATTCATTGCCTTTGAATTATTTAGTTGTAGAATATTACCATATTTATATGTAGGTGGAGTAGCTGGTGGTATGTATCCATCCTCAATTACTTACCATATTTCATTTCCTAGTGCCATTAGAAAAATTTTCATTCTCACACTCCAAAATGCATAATTGTTTTCATCGAACAATGGTGCCTTATTTCATGAGGATCCACTCTGAGAATCCATTTTTTTTCCTTTAATATTTTCCTTCAAGCTGTTAAACTCTTTTGAAGGAACCTGCTCTGATACCAATTGAAGAACACAAGCTTATACTGAGAGGGGGGTGAACAGTATAATACCACTTTTTAATTTTCACTCCCAAGTAATATTATGTAATATATCAATGGAAATATCAACTGTAGTAATAAAAGCAATGCACAAATCACCACACACAATAAAGACACCAATTTAACGTGGTTTACCCAATGTGGTCTACTCCATGGAGAAAATATTTTACTAAAATTTTCTCAACAAATATCTTGGGAATCCTTCCCTATTACAATATTTATGTAACTCTATACAAAGGAGATACCAATCCCCTAATCAATTTTATGGATCTCTATCCATGGGATAACTCTTTCTCCTTTGATCTAGATGGTGATCCTCTAGAAGACTACTGCCTCCACTACATTGGCTTATGGATCTCTATCCATTTAAGATGTCTATCCTCACTCAAAATACCTATACCCACTACCCTAGCTAATGTAAATCTATCCATTGGAGACTACTATCCTCTGATATATCACCTCCAAAGCTTGATCTTAGCTCTGTCTCAAATCTACACTAAACACGGTCCTTCGGTCTAGCACAAATCTTCTCAATATCTATCTCAAATATGCACTAAAAACTATCCTTTGGTCTAGCACAAATTTACTCAATATCTATCTCAAATATGTACTAAATATAGTCCTTCGGTCTAGCACAAATTTGCTTAATCTCTATCTCAAATATGCACTAAACACAGTCCTTCAATCTAGCACAAAATTGCTCAATATTTATCTGAAATCTATACTAAACACTGTCCTTTGATATAGCACAAATTTGCTTAATATCTATCTCAAATTTGTACTAAAAATAGTCCTTGTGTCTAGCACAAATCTTCTTAATCTTTGTGTCAAATCTATACTAAACATAGTCCTTCAGTTTAGCATAAATCTACTCAATATCTATCTCAAATATGTACTAAAAACAGTCCTTCGATCTAGCACAAATTTGCTTTGCTATATTTTCCCCAAGCCTTAACACAAAGCTTGATCAAATCAATCAATAAAATTTCTCTCAAGTCTTCTCAAAGACTTACCTAAAATTTTCTCAACAAGTCCTCCCTAGAATTTGTCCAATTTGCTCAACAAGTCTTCACTAAGACTTGTTCCAAATTTGCTCAACAAGTCCTCCCTATAACTTGTCCAATATGCTCAACAAGTCATTACTAATACTTGTTCTAAATTTTCATTGTAATCTTCCATAAAAGCTCACATTAATATGTCCACAAGTCTTCACCAAGACTTACCTCAAATCTGCTCAACAAGTCCTCCGTAGAACTTGTCCAATCTGCTCAACAAGTCTTCACTAAGATTTGTTCAATTTGATCAACAAGTCTTCACTAAGACTTTTTCAATATACTCAACAAGTATTCACTAAGACTTACCTCAAATTCACTTGTAATCTTCCATAAATGCTCACATGAATATGTCCTTAAGCCTTCATAAAAGCTTCCACAACTCTATCCTTAATTTCTCTCTAGTACTTACTCAAATCAGCTCACAAGATTTCACAAAAGCTTGCTAGACTCTGTCCTTAAGTCCACTCTAGGACTTACTCAAATATACTCCTAATATTTCACAATTCAAATCAATTGCAAACTTGCATACAAAAACTCAACTCAATATTTCACAGAAAACCTCTTCAATCACATAAAATAGTTTCACTTAGAATCTTGTTTAACTTATAGAAACATATAGAGAATGGTTAGAGACTCAATATGTTTCACACTCACAAAAAACTAAATCACTTTAAAACTCTCCTTCAAATAAATTTAGAATAAGGAACAATTTGTTTCACAGAACTTGAAATATCACTCCAATGCATTCAATCAATGATGCTCAATCAACTTTGCTCAACCAATCACTCAATTAAACACAACTTGCTTACAAACCCTAAACAAGTATTTCATAATGCTTCCAACTCACACTATGGAACTCAAACCTTGACTCAAGATGATTACAAATTCACATAACAATGATATTCAATATCTCTCACAAACCCTAGTTCAAGATAGTTCTCAATTTCACATAACAATGATACTCATGATCTCCCACAAATCCTAGTCATGCACATGAAAGCTTACTCCAATATTTCCAACAATGCTTATAAAACAATCTCACATAAAACAATATTTCCAACAATGCTTATAAAACAATCTCACATAATAATTATACTCATGTTCTTTAACAAACCCTAGTTCAAGATTATTCTGAATATCACACTCAATTGTTCTCACAAATATTCACCAATCATGTATATGAAAACTCACTCAACAATGCTTATCAAACAAACCTTTTCACTTCAACTTTGCATTTCACAACATCCAACTCAAAAATATTTCACTCAAAAGAAAGATGTGCCCATATATTTTGTTTTGATGAAGATTTGACCTCAAAGTTTGTCTCAATTACAATCAAATATTTGACAATCTCAATGATTAGATATAAAAAATATTCACTCAATTATTTCCCTCAAAATTATTTCACCATACAAAAATTGAAGAACACAAAATTATACTGAGATGGGGGGTGAACAATATAAGACCACTTTTTAAATTTCTTTCCCAATCAATATTATGCAATGTATAGATAACAATATCAACAACAATAATCAAAGCAATGCACAAATCACCACACACAATAGAGATACCAATTTTACGTGGTTCAACCAATGTGGGCTACTCCACAGAGAAAATATTTCACTAAAATTTTCTCAATCAATATCTTGGGAATCCTTTCCCTATTACAATATTTATGGATCTCTATCCAAAAGAGACACCAATACCCTAGTCAATTTTATGGATATCTATGCACTAGAGAACTCCTTTCTCCTTAGCTTTGACTGGTGATATTCTAGAATAAATACTACCCCCACTGCTCTGGCTAATGGATCTTTGTCCACTAAAGACTCATGTTCTCATTGCCTTGGCTAAGGGGTATCTATCCACTAGAGACTATCATCTTCTATACTTTTTCACCTTCAAATATCTGTCTCAAATATTTACTAAACACACTCCTTCGATCTAACACAAATTTACTCAATATCTATCTCTAGTCTGGCATAAACCTATCCTCAAATCTGCACCAAACTCTTTCCTCAACTCTACACTAAACATAGTCCTTCAGTCTAGCACAAATTTATTCTCAATTTTTATCCTCTGATCTACACTAAACATAGTCCTTCGATCTAGCACAAATCTATACTCAATATATGTCCTCTGATCTGCAATAAACATCATCCTTTGGTATAGCACAAATATATCTTTAATATCTATCCTCAAGCCTTAACACAAAGCTTGACTTAATCTCAAATCAACTCTGCTAGATCTGCCCAAAATATTAATTCAAGGTTTGAAAAAATCAATCAATCAAATATACTCTCAATTCTTCTCAAAGACTTATCTCAAATCTACCTTGGAAGCTTCCATAGAAACTCACACTAATATGTCCACAAGTCCTCTCTATAAATTGTCCAAATCTGCTCAACAAGTCCTCACTAGAAATTGTCCAAATATCATAGAAACATAAAGAAAATTTTAAAGACTCAAAATGCTTCACATTCATCACAATGCTCAATCACTTTCAATCACTCTTTTAGAAACATTTAGAGAATTGTTAGAGACTCAATATGCTTCACATTTACCTCAATGCTCAATCACTTTCAATATCTCTTTTATCATAGAAACATATAGAGAATTTTTAGAGACTCAATATGTTTCACAATTATAAACACTCAACCTCTTTCTCAAATTAATTTAGAATATAGAATAATTTGTTTCATAGAACTTGAACTATCATTTTAACACATCCACTTGACTAGGCTCAACCAACTCTTACTCAACCAGTCACTAAATAAAATAAACCTTACTCACAAACCCTAGTCCAAGCATATAAACACTCACTCAAATATTTACGACAATGCTTATCAAACAATCTCACATAACAATGATACTCATGTTCTTTTCACAAACCTTAGTCCAAGATATTTCTCAACTTCACATAACAATGATACTCATGTTCTTTGCAAACCATAGTTCAAATTCTTCACTTATCCAATCACTTCAACAACAATGCTATAAAACAAGGTTTTATCAACAACTCTTTATTCCAAAAAACCTTGAAGCATTAATTCAAGCCACACTCAACACTGCTTATGAAACAATCCTTTTCACTCCAAATTTACATTCACAACATTAAACAATCACTCACTTATGAAGATGTGCCCATACCTTTCATTTGATGTAGAAGTACCCTTAGAAAAACATGTCTCAATCATAATTTTCTCCTTTGCCAATTTCAATAGTTAGATGACAAATATCACACTAACTTTCTCTCAAAATATTTTTCAAACACAAAAATAATTAATCCAAAATACACCTTATTACTCCTTATTGAAATCAGAAATCATCAAATCACTCATAAAATAATCACTCAAAAAGCTCCTTCTAATATCCAAATTAATAAATCAAACTCTCAAAAATAACCCTTCAGAAATAATAATTGCCTACCCTTTTATATCCCTCAAAACACTTAATAACCAAATTTAACTTAGGAAAAAATTAAATATCACAAACCCTCAAAAATTATTTTTCAATCTTAGGCACGTAAAAATATTTTTATTTATCCTTCAAACTTAGCACATCCCCAAACTAAGTGACAAATCCAACAAATTACAGCGCATACCTTTATCTCATCTTCTAAAAGGCCTCGGTGGGTTTCGACCCTGAAACCTCTCCGTTGAGTGCCTTACCAAGATGCTAGCCCACCACATGGGCTAGGTTCTCCCAAAATAAGGGGAAGGTGCTAGCCTCCCTTTCTTCCTCATGCTAGGTGTTGTTTGTAAAATGTAAACCTTATACCATGCAAAACACGAACCCCACGAGATTTGAACCTGTGTCCTTCTGACAGCGAACATCTAAACACTTTTCGTCATCACCAACTGCACTACATGGCTTGTGTGCAAAGTGGAAGGAGCCTTGCTCCTCTTTGTAAATTTTAATTTGACCAAAGACTTTTCAAACTCACTGCTTTACTCTCGGCACTTCATTTTCAAAGTTAGAGGCATTTGATAATTATTGCATTGGGGACTTAGGAAAAGGTTTTACCTTTGTTTATATACATAGTGTAGGGTTATGCATAAGGGGTCAGCCCCAAAATGTATTTATAATTTTTTTATGAATTAGTTTCAAAATACAGGCGAATAGTATCGAAAAACATGTAGAAGGTTAACTATTATTAGGGGTAATGTTGGAAATTTAAACTTAAAATGGTCAAATTATTATAAAATTAGGGCGAATCGACCCCCCAAAAAAAATTGCACCCAAAATTTTTTGGCTAATGGGCCTTGGTCAAGGGTCCCAAATATTAGCCAATTTCAAAATTTGAAAATCCTAATTTTAGCCAATTGGCTATAAATAGCCACTATGCATAACCCTGACATAGTGCCTTGATGATGCAATACATCGATGCTTCCCATCAAATTAATAATTCAATTTATAACTTTGATTTATAACCCTTTTTAGGGTTTATTAAATTAATAAAAATTAATTTATAATTAAATTAAAATTAACTTATAATTAACTTAAGTAACATATGAGTTAATTAAATTAATTAATAAATTAATTTATAATATAATTAAATTAATTAATTTTTAATTAATTTAAATTTCCTTTTTAATATTATAATTAATTATTATAATATTATTTTCCTAGGCCTCTTCTTTGCCCTTTAGACCTCATCTAACTTCCTGGAACTGGGTCTTTATCTATCGAAGGCGGACTTATCCTTTTGTATTTATCGGAGAACCTGAACCTTATGCTACCCATTGAAACTGCCACTGACTGATGCTAAAAAATTGACATCAATGACCACTCTCTCTTGACATCAATGACAACTCATCTACTCAAAATATTGAACAATCTCCCCCTTTTTCATTGATGGAAACCCAAATTATTTTTACCAAAACTTGACCTTTTCCTGTTCTACTCCCCCTGGGACATTTCTCTCCCTGACTCAATGCTCTCTCCTTAAACCAAATCTCTCCCCCTTACTCAAATATCTTATCTTAGCCCCTCCCCCACCTCATATTGAGGTGGTTAATTCTGGGGTGGGAGTATTTCTACTCCAAGCAAGCACTAGTATTTACCTTTGTCATATTTCCTTCTCATATGATCCTTATGATTCCTTTGATTATTCATGTTTATGTCAATGTTCTTGTTCCTTATTTTGTTACTGTTCATGTCCATATCCTTATTCCTGTTCATATCCATATTCTTTTTCTTGTTCCTATCCATGCTTGATTCTAGAATGTCTGCTCTACACAACTTTGTTGTATGTCCATCATTATTACACTTATCACTTAATATTATTATTCCTTGGTTGTACAAATATCTTAGGATTTATCTTGGTGAATCCATATTAGTTCCTATCATGAATCCTACAATTCATTGCCTTATGACCAAACTGATTACATGAGTAGCAATACCCATGGAAAAGTTGTATGTTTCTAAAATTCCTATTTTCCTATCTTTCATGTGTCCTGCATTGTGAATCCATGTACCCAAATATGTGATATGAGAAACATCATCCATTGAAATTTCCTTGCCTTGACCTCATTTGTATCTTAGTCCCTTTTTCTCTATGTTGGTTCATGTTCCATCTGTTTCTTCTTTGTGCATTGTTCCTTTCTTTGTTGAACTTCCTGTTGTCCAACTAATCCTCAAAAGTCTCGCTTTCTCTTACACTATCTTCTTCTAAAGTTTCTTCTTCTTTAGAACTTGAGGTTGACTCTTCTTCTTGTTTCTTCTGAGCTTGTTCAAAACCAAGACCTATTTTATTTGTTGATCTTCTTTGTACCTTGATCATCTTATCCACAATATTTGAACTCTTTCCAAACTTGTGTATCTTATCATTGGATTTTTCTAAATTTTCCCTTAGTAGAGCTACTTCTTGTTGTAACCTTTCACATTCTAAGACCTTTGCTTATAAATTATCCTTGAATTTATCTGTCTTAGCCATTGACTTGTTTAGATCCTCTATAAGCTTTCCTCTATCTTCATCATATTCTTAAAACTAAATTTCAAGTTGAGAGTTTTGATTTCTTACCTTCTTTAAGGTTTTAAGAGCATAGATAAGCTCTCCCTCAAGATCAACTCCTCATTTTTCTTATTCTTCTTCTATTTTTTTACCTTTTTCAACATATTCATTTTATTTTGATTTATCTTCGATAGGATCACCTTCTTCTTCTAGTGCCACTAACATATTCTCTTCCGGTCCTTCAAGTGCATTCTCATATTCATAATCATTGAAATTGAAACCATTTCTTGTACAACTATATTCAATATGTCCAAAATTACCACATCTAAAACACTTGAGAATAATTGATGACCTTTTCTTGACTTCTTCTTTTTCTTCAATCATAAATAAGATTTCATATTTATCATTATCTAAAAAACTATGATCACTATCACTTGAGTACTTACTTGCCTTGTCTGCATAGTAGCTCCTCTTTTGTCTTTGAAAGAACTTATTTCCTTGTTTGCCTTGTCCATCATTGCCTTTATTGTTTTTGATTCCTTGTTCTTGTAATCCTATTTTTCTTCATCATTGTTATTTTTAGCTTATTGACAATCAGTTGCATAGTGACCATACTTTCCATAATTGAAACATCTAATAGATTTTGCATCGTTGAATCTTCTTGAATCCTTATTCCTTCTACCATAATTAGCTTCTTCATAACTGGATGACTCATTTGCTTGAATATGACTTTTTACCCTTTGTTTTCTTAATCACTTTGAAGGCTACTTCCTTCTGGATATTAGGTTCCTCTTTTGTTCTCAACTCAAATGCTATAATAAAACCAAGTAACTTATCTCTTGTCAAAGAATCACCATCATTTTCTTCTTCTATAGCTAAAATATTTTCACTAAACCTTGTTGGAAGAGACATTAAATCTTATCACAAACATCTGATTCTTCAATATTAAGTCCAAGTCCTTGCATATCATTAAAAGACTCATCTACCCGAAGTAGATAAGTACTAATATTTTATTCATTATTCATTCTTAATTCTTAAAACTATCCTTTGAGATTTTGTATCTTTTCCTTTTTGACACTTTTGTCTCCTTCATATATGCTTTGCAATTTACAATGCATATTTACAATGCATAACTTTTATTGATTACGTTCTATGCAAGCCTCTCAAAATTGCATTCATTGCTTTTGAATTGTAATGTTGTAGAAGCTTACCTTCCTTATATGTAGGTGGATCGGCTAGTGGTATGTATCCATTTTCAACTGTCTTCCAATATTTCATTTCCAAGTGCCATTAGATGAACCTTCATTCTCATACTCCAATATATATAATCACTTCCATAAAAAATTGGTATTGAATTATCTGAGGACACATTATTGGAATCCATTGTGTTCTTGAAAGATTTTCCTTCAAGATGTTAAACTCTTCTGAAGGAACCTGCTCTGATACCAATCGAAGAACACAAGCTTATAATGAGATGGGGGTGAATAGTATAAGACCACTTTTTCAATTTCTTTCCCAATAAATATTATGCAATGTATAGATAGAAATATCAATAGTAGTAATCAAATCAATGCACAAATCACCACACACAATAGAGACATCAATTTTACATGGTTCACCCAATGGGCTACTTCACGAAGAAAATATTTCACTAAAATTTTCTCAATAAATCTCTTGGGAATCCTTTCCCTATTATAATGTTTATGGATCTCTATCCAAAGGAGACACCAATACCCTAATCAAGTTCATATATCTCTATCCATAGGAGAACTCCTTTCTCCTTAGCTCTGACTGGTGATCTTCTAGAAGAACTACTATCCCCACTACTCTGGCTAATGGATATCTATCCATTGAAGACTCCTATCCTCACCACCCTAGCTAATGGATCTCTATCCACTAAAGACTATCATCTTCTATATTGTATCACCTTCAAATATCTATCTCAAATATGTACTAAACATAGTCCTTTGATCTAACATAAATCTGCTCACTATCTATCTCTGGTCTGGCACAAACCTATCCTCAAATATGCACTAAAAATAGTCCTTTGGTCTAGCAAAAATTCGTTCTCAATCTCTATCCTTTGATATACACTAAACATAGTCCTTCGATCTAGCACAAATCTATCCTCAATATCTACCCTATGATCTACACCAAACATAGTCCTTCGGTCTAGCACAAATCTATCCTCAATATCTGTCCTCAAGCCTTAACACAAATCTTGACTTAATCTCAAGTCAACTCTACTAGATCTACACCAAATCTTAACTCAAGGTTTGAATAAATCAATCAATCAACTCTAGTCTCAAGTCTTCTCAAATACTTGTCTCAAATCTACCTTGTAATATTCCATAAAAGCTCACACTAATCTGTCCACAAGTCCTCTCTAGAACATGTCCAAATCTTCTCAACAAGTCCTCACTAGAATTTGTCCAAATATCATAGAAACTTAAAAAAGAATTGTTAGAGACTCAATGTACTTCACATTCATAACAATGCTCAATCACTCTTTTAGAAATATATAGATAATTTTTAGAGACTCAATATGTTTCACACTCATCAACACTCAACCTATTTCTAAAATTAATTTAGAATATAGAATAATTTATTTTATAGAACTTGAACTATCACTTTAACACATCCACTTGACTAGGCTCAACTAACTCTTACTCAACCAATCATTCAATGAAATAAACCATGCTCACAAATGCTAGTCCAAGCATATAAACACTCCCTCAAATGTTTCCAATAATGCTTATCAAAAAATCTCATATAACAATGATACTCATGTTCTTTTCACAAACCCTAGTCCAAGATAGTTCTCAACTTCACATAACAATGATACTCATGTTCTTTGCAAAACCTAGTTCAAATTCTTCACTTAACCAATCACTTCAACAACAATGCTTATAAAACAAGGTTTTATCAACAACTCTTTATTCCAAAAAACCTTGAAGCATTAATTCAAGCCACACTCAACAATGCTTACCAAACAATCCTTTTCACTCCAACTTTGCATTCACAACATTCAACAATCACTCACTTAGGAATATGTGCCCATACCTTTTGTTTGATGTAGAAGTGCCCTTAGAAAAACTTGTCTCAATCACAATTTTCTCCTTTACCAATTTCAATAGTTAGATGACAAATATCACACTAACTTTATTTCAAAATATTTTTCAAACACAAAAATAATTAATCCAAAATACACCTTATTACTCCTTGAAATTAGCAATCATCAAATCACTCATAAAATAATCACTCAAAAAGCTCCTTATAATCTCCAAATTAATAAATCAAACTCTCAAAAATAACCCTTCAAAAATAATAATTGCCTACCCTTATATCTCCCTAAAAACACTTAATAACCAAATTTAACTTAGGCAAAAACTAAATTTCACAAACCCTCAAAAATTATTTTTCAACCTTAGGCACATAAAAATATTTTTTTTTTCCTTCAAACTTAGCACATCCCCAAACTAAGCAACAAACCCAAAAAATAACAACACATACCTTTGTCTCATCCGCTAAAATACCTTGGTGGGTTTTGACCCCGAAACCTCTCCGTCGAGCGCCTTACCAAGGCGCTAGCCCACCACGTGGGCTAGGTGCTTCCACAAGAAGGAGAAGGCACTAGTCTCCCTTTCTCCCTCATGCTAGATGTTGTTCATAAAATGCAAACCTTCTACCATGTAAAATACGAACCCCACGAGATTCAAACCTGTGTCATTCCAATGAATGTCTAAACACTTACCGCAATCAGCAGCTGCGCTACATGGCTTGTGTGCAAAGTGGAAGGAGCCTTGCTCCTATTTGTAATTTTTAATTTTGTAGAAGACTTTTCAAACTCGTTTCTCTACTCTCTGTGCTTCATTTTTAAACTTAGGGGCATTCGATAATTATTTCATTGGGGACTTGGGCAAAGGTTTTACCTTTGTTTATATACATAGTGCCTTGATGTTGCAATACATCGACGCTTCCCATCGAATTAATAATTCAATTTATAACTTTACTTTATAACCCTTTTTAGGGTTTATTAAATTAATAAAAAATAATTTATAATTAAATTAAAATTAACTTATAATTAACTTAGGTAACATAATAGTTAATTAGGTCCGAGGTGTAGACCAATTGGTTCATACAAACCCCAAAAGGGGGGTGGAGGTCCAAGTTTCAAATCTTAGGCCTCGTCGAACTGAACGCTTGTCCCTTTCTTGGTGCTTTCAATGGCGTGAAAGGTTTAAATTGACTATGGCATGGCGGTTATAGGGCAGATTGCATGAAGATCTGTGTGGTGGCTTCTAGGACGGACAATGCAGAATACTGTGGTGGCCATAAAAGTTGGACAACCTACCCGGATTCATGGCAGCTATCGATTCCACCATGTTAAAAAATAAATAACAAAATAAATAAATAAACATAAGAGTTAATTAAATTAATTAATAAATTAATTTATAATAAAATTATATTAATTAATTTTTAATTAATTTAAATCTCCTTTTTAATATTATAATTAATTATTATAACATTATTTACCTGGGCCTCTTCTTTGCCCTTTAGACATCATCTAACTTCTTGGAACTGGGTCTTTATCAACCTAAGGTAGACTTATCCTTTTGTATTTATCGTTGAACCTGAACCTGATGTTGCCCACTGAAACTATCACTAACTAATGCTGAAAACTTGACATAAATAACTACTCACACATCAATGATAACTCATCTACTCAAAATTTCCAATAATATTCCCATTTTTCATTTATATCAAAACTTGACCTTTTCCTGTTATGCTCCCCTTGGGACATTGCTCCCCCTGACTCAATGCTCTCTTCTTAAACCAAATCTCTCCCCCTTACTCAAAAATATCCCCCTTTGACATCAATGGTAAAGGGTCACCTTTGGGTCTCAGGACTAAGAATGAGTCTCTTAGATTAGCCCCTCCCCCACTTCCTATTGAGGTGGTTAATTTTGGGGTGGGAGTATTTCTACTCCCAACAAGCACTAGTCTTTACCTTTTTCCTAATCCTTCTGATTCATTTGACTGTTCCTATTCATGTCCATGTTCCTATTCCTACTTCTGTAATTGTTTATGTCCATATCCTTGTTCTTGTTCATGTTCCCATTCATATCCATATTATTATTCCTGTTCCTATTCATGTTCATATTCATGCTTAATTTTGGAATGTCTGCTCTATACCACTTTGTTGTATGTCCATCATTATTGCACTTATAACACTTAATGTTATTATTACTTGGTGGTGCAAATATTTTGGAATTTCTCTTGGTGAAGCCATATCTATTCATGTCATGAATCTTGTAATTCATTGCCTTATGACCAAACTGATTAGATGAGTAGCAATACCCATGGAAAAGCTGCCTGTTTTTGAAATTTCCATTATCTTGTCTTTCATGTGTCTTGCACTATGAAGCCATGTGCCCAAATCTGTGACATGAGAAACATCATTCATTGAAATTTCCTTGCCTTAACGTCATTGGTCTCTTAGTCCCTTTTTCTCTATGCGGGTTCTTGTTCCATCTATTTCTTCTTTGTGCATTGTTTTTTTCCTTGTTGAAATTCCTATTGTCCAACTTATCCTCAGAAGTCTTACTTTCTCTTACACTGTCTTCTTATTCAAAACTTGAGTTTGACTCTTCTTCTTGTTTCTTTTGAGCTTGTTCAAAACCAAGACCTATTTTTTTTTTGTTGACCTATTTTGTACCTTGATCATCTTATCCACAATATTTGAACTCTTTCCATACTTGTGTAGCTTATCCTTGGATTTTTCTAAATCTTCCCTTAGTAGAGCTACTTCTTGTTCTAACCTTTCACATTCTAAGACCTTTTCTCCTAACTTATCCTTGAATTTATTTGTCTTAGCCATTGACTTGTTTATATCCTCTATAAGCTTTTCTCTCTCTTCATCACATTCTTGAAACTGAATTTCAAGTTGAGAGTTTTTATTTCTTACCTTATTTAAGGTTTTAAGAGCATAGATAACCTCTCCCTCAAGATCAAATCCTCATTTTTCTTATTCTTCCTCTATTTGTTTGCCTTTGTCAACATCTTCATTTTATTTTGACTTATCTTCTATAAGATCACATTCTTCTTCTAATGCCATTAAAATATTCTCTTCTGGTCCTTCAAGTGCATCCTCATATTCATAATCACTAAAACTAAAACCATTCCTTGTACAACTATCTTTAATATGTCCAAAATTATCACATCAAAAATACTTGAGAATAATTGGTGACCTTTTCTTGAATTATTATTTTTCTTCAATCATAAATAGGACTTTATATTTATCATTATCTGAGAAACTATTATCACTATCACTTGAATACTTACTTGCCTTGTCTACATAGTAGCTCCTATTTTGTATTTAAAAGAACTTCATTCCTTGTTTGCCTTGTCCATCCTTGCCTTTATTTTGGTACCTGTATTTTTTTGATTTCTTGTTCTTGTGATCCTGTTTTTCTTCATCATTGTTATTTTAACTTCTTGAAAATTAGTTGCATAGTGACCATACTTTCCACAATTGAAACATCTAATATATTTTACATCTTTAAATATTCTTGAATCCTTATTCCTTCTACCATAATTAGCTTTTTCATCACTGGATGACTCATTTCTTGAATCTAACTTTTTACCCTTTGTTTTCTTAATCGCTTTGAAGGTTGCTTGGTAATATATATATATATATATATATATATATATATATATATATATATATATATATATATATATATATATATATATGTATATATATATATTTGTTTGTGTGTTTTCTTTTATGTTTCATGTTTTTGGGGTGTTACATCCTTCCACCTCTAGCATAGATGTTTGATCCTTTTACCTTAGCATAGTTGCCATTGTTATTAGTTTAGTTACTTTATCAAATCCCTCTAGCATAGTGGTTTTCCATTGTTTTAGTTAGTTAGTTTTTTCTTTCTTATCATGATTGCTTTTTTATCCCTTATCTTAGATGTTCTCTTTTCTCTAGCTCAGGTGTTTACTTTCCTTAGCATAGTTAACATAATTTTCTGCTTTAGAATAGACACTTTTAATTCTTCTAGCATAGTTCCCTTCTTCTTTAGCATAGTTGGGCTTCCTCCTCTTAGAGTAGTCTCTTCTTATATTCTTTATCATAGTTGTTTAAATCCTTTTAGCATAGTTTATATTTTAGTTTCTTAGAATACTTTGTCTTTTCATTTTCCTAGAATAGTTTGTCTTCTCATTTTTTTAGATTAGTTTATCCTTTTATTTCCATAGATTAGCTTATATTTTTAATTTCTTAGCATAGTTTTTCTTTTCAATTTCCTAGAATAGTTTGTTTTCTCATTTTCTTAGGTTAGTTCATCCATATAATTCCATAGCAAAGTTTGACCTTTAATATATATATTTTTAGATTAGTGTACCTTTTCATTTTCATAGATTAGTTTATCTTTTCATATTTGTTTACCTTTCAAATTCATAGAATATTGTATCTATTAATTTCCTAGAATAGTTTATCTTTTAATTCCAATAGAATAGTTTATCCTTTAAATTCCATAGCATAGTTTATCATTTCATTTCCATAAATTAGTTTTTTTTTTTTTAATTTCCATATATTAGTTTATCTTTTAGTTTCTTACCATAGTTTGTCTTTTCATTTCCTTAGATTAGTTGGTCTTTTTATTTTCTTAGATTAGTTTGTTCTTTCAATTTCATAAAATAGATTATCTTTTTATTTCATAGAATAGCTTGTCCTTTAGTTTTATATATTAGTTTATCTTTTAATTTCCTTATATTAGTTTTGGTTTTTCATTCCTTAGATTAGTTGTATCTTTTCATTCCTTAGATTAGTTTTATATTTTCATTCCTTAGATTATCTTATATTTTAATTTCCTAGATTAGTTTATCTTCTTATTACAATAGAATAGTATATCATTTCATTCCCATAGATTAGTTTATATTTTCATTTCCTTAGATTAGAATTTATTTTTTTCATTCCTTAGATTAGTTTTTGTCTTTTCATTCCTTAGATCAATTAGATTAGTTTACCTTTCCATTTCCATAGATTAGCTTGTATATTCAATTCCTTAGCATAGCTTGTACTTTCATTGCCATAGTATAGCTTATCATTTCACTTTCCTAGCATAGTTATTCTTGTCTTCATAGGTTAGTTGCTTGTCATAGTGTAGGTGATTTTTCTTGTAATGTCCCCTTTTCTACGCAGTCAGGTGCAGAGCAGATTAGCCTATACACGAGCTCCCGTAGGCTAAGTCGGATGGAGGGGAGCCATTGGAGATATCAAAATCTTTGTCAGTACCTAGAGAGCTAGTGATTAATGGTCATTTGGGCTCATTCAAAGATTTTTTTGATCAGAGTTACTATTTTTAGCCATGTCTATTTTTAGGGTTTCGGTGGACAACAAATAGTGTAGTGATATTCTTCAGTGAAATGGGTGTCCAAAACCATTCGTAGATTTCAATTCGGATGGGCAGATGTTGGAAATTTTAATGGTCGAAGATAAAATTAATAAAGTGATTATTTAATTTAATTTTTTAAAGTCAGTGAATTTATTTTTATTATAAAATCATTTTATACTTAAAAGGGGCCATTTTAAGTGACGACTTAAAAATTTGTTAAGCCTAGGCATAAGGGGGTGAATAAATTAAGGAGAAATAAGGTGGAATTAAAAATTTATAAAATTATATTTGCTCACCCTAAAAGTGACCTAACCCTAAGTTGACCTATGGAGGAGATAAAAGGAGGTTTTGAGTTCATTTGGAGATATGTGAAGATTATTATTTTTCTCTCTAGTTTTTTGGAGGACTCTCTGGTAGAGCCATTTAAAGATATTCTGGAGCTTGTGAGAGATGACAACCTCTTACAGGGACATTGGCTTCGGGGTTGCAAGATTACCCTTAGGTCAATTTGGGCATTTCCACACAGGGATTGTAGTTGGACTTCAGTTTTAAAGACTTTTGGAGTTGGGTTACTACATAGGGTCATTCAGAGATTATACAGGAAATATTTGGAGTTGGGACACCACACAGTATTCACATCAGAAGGGCTGAGCCTTCATCATCATTTATAGAGTATGGAACATCTAGGGTTTCATCAAAATTTGAGGTATTTGCATTCTAATTTGTGCCCTAGTTTTAATATAAGAATAAAGAAATATTTTTGAGAATTTTGGATTGCTTTGTGTTTGTGATTTTGTATATTAAACATTCATGAAAAAGGTTAAGAATTGGCAAACCCCTAAATAACTAGATAGGGAGGGTTATTACAGTGGTATAAGAACAGAATACAGTAAACCCTTTTAAGTAAAATACACAAAAAAAATAGCAAACACCTAAAACTTAGTTGGGGGTAGGACATTACAGTGGCAACAGAGCTGGATTTTCCTGCCAACCTGTTTAGGGTTTGCTGAACATTTCAGAAATGATTTAAGTAATGTGTGAAAAAAAAAAAAATTCAGCTACCGTAAGTATTTGTTAGACTTGGAATTTAGGGTTTGGTTGTCATTTTCAAATATAAGATTTCCAATTTTTGGGTATTGGTGATTTGAATACCCATTTGGTTTATTTGGGCTTTAAAAGTTTTGAGTATTGTTAATTCAGAGCTTAGGCTATTCTTCCAGCTTGTGGAAGCCTAATTAAATTTTAGATTCATGGAGTCTTATAATTATTGGTCTAGGAAACAGCGTGATTGGGATAGGAATCAGAGTGAGATACAAAAATCCATCAGTCAATTAACTACAATGATGCAAATTTCTCTACCTTTAGTTTTTCCTCAGGATAAGGTTGATTTTTCATTCATAAAGTTGTCGAAGAAAGTTGGAGTTGAACAAAATACTTTACAAGATCCTAAAATTATAGCTAATATTACGACTAATAAAGTTGAGTTCGATGTCCTAGAAAATTTGGAAAAGTAGTTGACAGTAGCTATGTCACCTAAGTCAGCACCTATGATTCCCTCTAAGGCTAAGGTTGAGCATCACACATCCAATAACAGAAAATAGATTCAATCTGTAGAACATATCAATAAAAGAATGGATGTAAGTTGTAAGCTCTATGATTTGGGGAAACAACTTGAGTCCCAGAAATTGTCAAAATATGTTATTCTTGACAATATAAAGTAAATGGATACATGTCTAGTTAAACTAGATCAATATGATCGTGAGGTTTTGAATTGGGCAACAAAAGTACCTATAGTTGCATTAGGCCAGCATTGGATTATGAGACATGCAGACATGGATGTGAGACTTGCAGTCACCTCTTGTCTCAATGAGATCATAAGGATTATAGCTCCAAAAGCACCCTACAATGATGACATCATGAAGGAGGGATTACAGTTGATGGTTGACAGTTTTCATGGTTTGAATAACATTAGGGACCGATCCTATGGTAAGAAGGTTAGAATTTTGGAAGTGATGGCAAAAATTAGAATATATGTCATTTTGCTTGATTTAGATTGTGCTGATCTTAGTTTCCAGATGTTTCGACATTTTATGGCTTCTATCAGTGAATATCATGAATACATTATATCCTCTTACATGCAAACTATCATGGTATGCATAATTGAGGAAAGTGATGACTTTACCTAGCCCATATTGCCCAAGTTAATGGCTATTTTGAGGCAAGGAAAGATTAACTCTTCAGCTGCACGTAAATTAGTTGACAATGTTTCCAAGCAATGTGATAAGAAGTTGAAACCTCTCTTGGTACATGAGGAACAGGAGAAGGAAAAGAGACCGAGTGACTTACATATGCAAGGACTACCTCTCAAAAGCAAGAATCAATTGAGAAGCTAACAACATTGCTTCACTTGGCAAGAAGAGTGGTCACTTGGACATATATGTGGGCTCATAACCCACAAGTCCCAGGACAACTATAGTACCGAGGGTAATGATAGGAAAATAATTGTGGAATTGCTTCATGATGAGCCTTGCATTTTTCCTGGCAACAGTTCATTGTTGCATGGTGTTTTTTTTCATTGTGAAGACTCCAAATTTGATGAGGAGATAAATGTCGATGAAGATGTCTCCTGGTTAAAGTTATAAACAGAACATACCAGCAAGTGGTTGTATGGTGGCTTTCCTGATGAGTTGGAGAGTTATGCTGATGAAGTAAATGAGAATATTAATAGAGATAAATTTCCTTTTGATCAGGGTGCTGACCTGAACATTCAGACTGCTAAAATTCAAAATATAAACATGCCACCTCTTCAAGAAACTTTTTTGGAAGTACAAGAGGGCAAAATTGATGAAAATGAAGTTAATTCATCTTGTGGATCTCATTTTGATGAGGGGCATAATGAATTTCATGATAGTTGTGAGATCATAGAGCATGCTAATTTTAACATTGTTAAATCAGTAGCTGGTGAGGATGTGCATGCAATTGATAATTCTTGGGTTGAGCATGAGTCAGTCCTAACTTCAGTGCATGAAGTTGGAGAGTGTAGTGTCAAAATGAATGTTGATTTTGATCATTATGCCAAAGATGGTAAATCAAAAACTTTATTGTGTGCTACTGATCACAATCCAGAACTTGATACAATGCAAAGTTGGAAGGATAAGTTGCAGGTTACAGAAGAGAATATTTTCCAAACATTAACCCATTTGGATAGCACACACAACTTTGTTGAATATCTTCTGAGGATAGTTCAGCTCAAAGATAGGCAGATAGGGTTGATTGATATCTCCTCTATTGAAAGCATGCAAACTATTAAGGTAGAAACTATCAAGCATTCTTTCGAGAAAATAAAATCTGATTACTTGCCATTGTTATCTGATAGGGATTTGGCTATCCAAACTACAGAAAAGATGTACCAAGAACTCACCAAAAAGGAGAAGATAATTAACAAACTTAACCTTGAGTTAAGTTTTGTTCACAAAGAAGAAAATTGGTCAACTATTACAACCACTCAAAAGGAACAAGTCGAGTATGATGCTGATGCAAGTTCATTTCCTTGTGTTATGATTGACGAAACATATCCTGACTTCTGTATGCAGAATGTTGAGAGTTTTAGCATAGGTGATTGTATAGACCCTTCCATGGAACAAGTTGGTGAAGTTCAGATGGACTGTATAGTGAGGTATGCTCATAGTTTTTCTTTCAATACACATGTTGATGATTTGACCATGTCATAGATGAATGGGAAGAAGGTTTGGTATAAGGAGTTATATGTATCACCTTGGAATGAGGTGCTATTCCCTATAGTGGTAGAATCAATTTCTTGTTGGGTTCCTCGTTTGTCAGTCTAGAATGGGTACTCCGTTGAGCTGCAGAATAATTCAGTTGTAGTCATAGTGGCATAGCATAAATTATTAAATTTTGGGAATGACAAAATCCCTATTTGGCTATGGGATCCAAGAATTCCTCTGATGGATGGATTGTTTTATAAAGTGGCAGAGCTCGACAAAGTTACCAGGGCCGGTTGTATCAGTTTGGTGACAGAGCTTGATAGTGTTTTCAGTTTTTGGGATGACAGTTCACGACAATGTCTTCATCATGAGACATTCTTCAGATTTATTTGGGATTAGCAAAATAACCTTGATAAGCACAAGGGAGATAACTATTTTTGATGGACTGAAAATTCGTTATATGAGATGGATCATGTGACATTTTTGGGCAATCTACTTTTTGAGATGTAGAGTGCTGATTCATTTACTGTAATAGATCATCAGGATACATTGTTTGAGACAAGGTGTCTACTTCGACATGAGTCTGAGGGTGATTCCATGAGCATCCTCTAGCCTAATGCGGATGACCAGGAGTTGAGTTCTCTTATCTAGGATCGTATGTTTGCCTTGATGGGCATCGAGGGCGATGGTAGGAGCATGTTGTGGGCAATAGTTGATCATGGGTATGAGAGATATGCCACTGTTCGCTTTTCAGATAGCCATAAAATTTACATGATGGATATGGATCAACAATTTGGTTGGAATTACATGGAGTATCTTACTTCTTATTTGAACATAGTGCCCTCTCAAGGTGTCAGTTTAATCTGTGAAAGTGCAAAGATAGGCTTGGTTGAGTCACCTATGCATGAGATGTTACTTGGCACAGGGTGTAGTCATAATGGGCATACCAGTTTTGATGGTGAGGCTGAGCTTCCTATTGAGTTGTCAGATTGGAGTGTGGTTGATCTTTCAAGAATTATACAGATACATTTACACCCTACTTGGTTGAGTATGATGAGGGACATTATATTTCTAGAGGATATTACATTGACTGCAGTATATTAGGCTACATGGGATTATCTGGGAGATTCTAGGAGTGTGAACGTCGAGTTGAGCTGGTCATTGTGTTTGCAATAATCTATGACATTGATTCCTTTAGTATGTTATGGTACATGATATTACATCTCAGCTCAGACAAACATGTCAATGTCAGACTGGAGAGAGATTTCATCATGCTATTGCAGTTGAGACTTCTGCCACTTAACCATGTCAGAGGGGTAGTGATGATCAAAGTGGTGCAGCGTCAGTATGGCGGTTCCTTTTTTAGGTTGCTATGGGATCTAGGGGATTTCATGTGATCTCAGCTGAGATGTAGCATCTGACTAGAGTATGTATACGTATTGCTTTAGGACAAGCAATCTTTGGGAAGGGCAGACTGTAACGTCCCCTTTTCTATGCAGTCATCTGTAGAGCATATTAGCCTATACACAAGCTCCCTTAGGCTAAGTTGGATGGAGGGGAGCCATTGGAGATATCAAAATATTTTTTAGTATCTAGAGAGCTAGTGATTGATGGTCATTTGGGCTCATTCGAAGATTTTTTTGATCAGAGTTACTATTTTTAGCCATGTCCATTTTTAGGGTTTCAATGGACAACAGACAATGCAATGATATTCTTCAGTGAAATGTGTGTCCAAAACCATTCACGGATTTCAATTCGTATGGGCAGAGGTTGGAAATTTTAATGGTCGAAGATAAAATTAATAAAGTGATTATTTAATTTAATTTTGTAAATTCAGTGACTTTATTTTTATTATAAAATCATTTTATACTTAAAAGGGGCCATTTTAAGTGACGACTTAAAAAGTCATTAAGCCTAGGCATAAGGGGGTGAATAAATTAAGGAGAAATAAGGTGGAATTAAAAATTGATAAAATTATATTTTCTCACCCTAAAAGTGACCTAACCCTAAGTTGACCTATGGAGGAGATAAAAGGAGGTTTTGAGTTCATTTGGAGATATGAGAAGATTATTATTTTTCTCTCTAGTTTTTTGAAGGACTCTCTAGCAGAGCCATTTACAGAGATTCTGGAGCTTGTGAGAGATGACAACCTTTTATAGGGACATTGGCTTCGGGGTTGCAAGATTACCCTCAGGTCAATCTGGGCATTTCCACATAGGGATTGTAGTTGGACTTCAGTTTTAAAGACTTCTGGAGTTGGGTTACCACAAAGGGTCATTCAGAGATTATACAGGGAATATTTTGAACTGGGACACCACACAATATTCACATCAGAAGGGCTGATCCTTCATCATCATTTATATAGTATGGAGCAACTAGGGTTTCATCAGCATTTGAGGTATTTACATTGTAATTTGTGCCCTAGTTTTAATATAAGAATAAAGCAATATTTTTGAGAATTATGGATTGCTCTATGTTTGTGATTTTGTATATTAAAAATTTATAAAAAATGTTAAGAATTGACAAACCCCTAAAGAACTAGATAGGGAGGGTTATTACAGTGGTATCAGAGCAGAATACAGTAAACCCTTTTAAGAAAAATACACAAAAAAAATAGTGAACACCCAAAACTCAGTTGGGGTTAGGAAATTACATTTCTCTCTTCCTACAACTATTTTATCTTCCTAATAAATTGTTTCCCAGGCTTCTTATCCTCTAATTTTATATATGTAATATTTGTGTTCAGTATCTAGAGCCATAGGTAGGTCATAGTCAAGATTGTATGACACCAAGATAATTTACAACTATGACCATTTGGATCCCATATAGTCACTCCCCAAGTAGGATTTTTATCCTAGTTCTCCCCCAAATATTATTTCCTCTAATCAATAGGTCCTCAATCCATTTCTTGCAGTGCATTGTATCTTGGATTAGGTTTCTTTTGTATAGGTTTCCTCTTCTTTTTTATTCTTTAATTCTCTTTCTTTATTAGGTTGCATTGTTTCTTGGAGTTTCTTTTTGACTGGCATAGTTGCATTTATTTATTCCCATAGGTTTGTTTTAGTCTTTGAATATAAAAAAATAAAAGAACATCTCTAGGATTAACATTTGCATTCTTTGTATTTATTTTAGGCAAATATTACATCTTGCATCCTTAGGATTAGTGTGCATTGGGCATCCTCAACACATAAAAACATAAAACAACAAAAAAATAAAAAAATCACAAACTTGCACATCATATTCTACAAATTTTGTGAGGAAAACCAACTAGTGGCATTGGACTTCATCCCTAACCATCTATTGATCCCTTTAGAAACCTTAGTTTAGAATACATGATTTACTAGACTTCATCACCAAGAAACTAGTCACCCTTGGGACTAGCTCATAGTAATTTTAGGTTAGACACCCTTATTCATGGGGCATAATAATTAGTGGGTGTGCATTTATTATTTTTCTAAGACCAATCAAGGGTGATGCAAAAGCCGACTAGGTTGATAGTAATATTTAGACAATGCAACCTCTTTTTGGAGGTTCTATTTTCCCCTTAGGATGCCCAAAGCCAACTCCCATACTAGTAATATTTTTTAGCTATTTGTGTACCATTTTCCATATAGGGGATGGACATAAACACACCCTTGTATATTCCATTCCATCCATCCCTTTTGTGAAGAACATGAACTTATACTGAGAGGGGGGGTGAATAGTATAAGACTTAACCATTTAATAATTTTAATTTCAGATAGCAGTGGCATCAACATAAAATTAAAAAAGACAGAAAACACCACAGATAGAAAACCCATTTTAACGTGGTTCACCCAAGGTGAGCTACTCCACGGATAAAAATTTTCTCTAAAAGTTATATCAAAGTCCTCTAGGAATCCTTCCCGATTACAATGTTTATGAGCCTTGGCTCAAAGGAGATACCTTCCCCTAATTCTGCTTTGCTGGTGATCCTCTAGAAGACCTCTATCTCCTTTGCCCTTAGCAAGTGGAACTCTCTCCACAGAAAACACCTATATTCCCTGCTCTAGCTGGAGATCTCTGTCCTCAACTCTATCACAGCAAGCTGGTCCTCTTTTCTGCACCAAAACATAGTCCTTTGGTCTGGCACAATTGTACTCTTCCTTTGTTATTTTTTGCACTTGGTTGAAAACAAATTTTCACTATCTGCACAACAACAGTAGCACAGTATTCTCAAATTACAGTAACACTATCTTCTCAACTTAGCTTCTGCTCTGTTGTACATCCATCGCAGTGTAGTCTTTGCACATTCTGCTTTCTTTACATAGTCTGTGTAAATACTGCAGCACTCGATCGCACAACAACTTATGTGCCTATGTGCAGCCACAATAGCACCTTCTTTACATAGTCTACTTCTCCTCGATCAAACTTCTTCCTACACTCTGCTTCTACGAAAGTTGCACTTCGAATGCACACTTTGATCGATTCGATACGACTGCTATTTGCACACAGCAGACTTTGCTTGTGCAAAACTCAACATGCATATTCGATACTTGAAACTTGAAAACAATCCTCCTTTTATAGCAATAATTCATGATTAAATTCTTGATCTTAGTCGACTGTAAATCCTTAAAACAATCGTCGGCTACACAACCTTACACTTCATCGGCAAAGGTTAACTCTGTCGGCTTCAACCGCCTCTGCTGTTCTGTAGCTTTCCTAGCGTGAAACTCAAACATGTTGCGATATCGCTATGCCTTTGTCTATCGTACACCTTGTATTGCTTGCTATCATGAAATCGCGACACTACTGCCTGTTGTGCACCTTCTTTGGTTTGTTGTCATGAAATTGCTACGCCTTCTGACTTTGCTGACGTCATCATGATTCTTGTCACAAAATCATGACGCTTTAGTCTGCAAGGCCTTACTCTCTACTCTTGTCGTGAAATCGTGACACATCTGCTTTTGCTGACATCATCAACAACTCTGTCACAAAATTGCAATGCTTTAGACTCCAAGGCCTTCTTCTCAGCTTCTGTCATGAAATCGTGACACCTTTGCCTCTTGCTGGCATCATTTGCAATTTTGTCATGAAATCGCGACACTTCTTGCTTCTTCAACCTTTTCTCATTTTGCACTAGCGAAAATGGAACATGTCACGAAATCGTGACGCTTTCGTTGCCTTAAGCTCTTTTCTGCCAAATGCTCATGAAACTGGAACATGTCACAAAATCGTGACGCTTTCGCTGTCTTAAGCACTTTTCTGCCAACTGCTCACGAAACTGGAACATGTCGCGAAATCGTGATGCTTTTGCTACCTTAAGATCTTTTTTGCCAATTGTTCACGAAACTGGAACATGTCGTGAAATCACGGTGCTTTCGCCACCTGCAAGCTGCCAACTCAATCCTGTCATGAAATCGTGACACTTTCTACATCCGTACAACTTATTTGAAACCTATCGCGAAATCGTGACACTTTCTGCAAATCAACACTGCCAAATCAACTTGTCACGAAATCGTGACACTTTTGCCTGCTTTGCCTCTATCTTCCAGCATGTCACGAAATCATGACAGATTTGCCCAAACTTTATCTCTTCTAAAACATGTCGTGAAATCATGATAGTTTTTCCATCTTTGCCTCTGCCTTCTAGCATGTCACAAAATTGCGACAGTTTTGCCAGCGCTTTCTATCTCCTGAAACATGTCATGAAATTGCGACAATTTTTCCAACCGCCTGCAAACTTTTTCTAACTTATATTTTTCTTAATCTTTTGCAACTGGGCTACTCTGATTTTCTTGGAGACTTACTGACCAAATGAAACCTTCATAAAAACACATACTTAGACAACAAATCAAATTGCTTCAAGAACTCCTTGACATCAATGACAACTATACTTGAGTAAAGGCAATGTACTCAAGGTACCCAAAATTGCCAACAATCTCCCCCTTTGTCATTGATGGCAACCCTTAACTAAAAACATATCTCAAGAGCCAAAACTGAACCAACTGATCCAACAACTGAGAATCTGTATTTGAAGTTTTTGCTCCCCCTGACTTGAAGCTCTTCTCTTCACTTGAAGCACTCCCCCTTACTCATATCTCTCCCCCTTTGTCATCAATGGCAAAGGGTCACCTTTGGGGCTCGGGACTAAGAATGAGTCTCTTAGCTTAGTCCCTCCCCCACCTTCTGATGAGGTGATTAATCTTGAGGTGAGAGTACAACTCCCAATTTCTCCCTTAGATACTCAAACGTATCTCTTGGAAGGGGTTTGGTGAAGATATCTGCAATCTGCTCTTTAGTGGGTACATATTCTAGCTTGACCTGCTTCTATTGCACTTTCTCCCTTAGAAAATGATATTTGATAGAAATGTGCTTTGTCCTTGAGTGCATTACCGGATTTTTAGAAATACTTATGGCACTTGAATTATCACAAAGAATAGGGATAGGTTGTTCATGCTTGACTTTGAAATTCTCCAAGGTTGTTTTCATCCATAAAACCTGAGTGCACCCAGCCACTGCTGCTATGTATTCAGCTTCTGCTGTAGATAAGGAAACTAAAGGTTGTTTCTTACTCAGCCAAGAAACCAGAATCTTTCCCAGAAAGAATGCTCCACCACTAGTGCTTTTTCTATCATCAATACTTCTTGCCCAATCTGCATCTGTATAGGCTGTGAGGGTGAAATCATCACCTTTGGGATACCAAAGCCCAAAATCCACAGTGCCCTTCAAATATCTGAATATCCTCTTGACTACTACAACATGAGATTCTTTTGGAGCTACCTGAAATCTTGCTACTAATCCAACGGCCTACATGATATCCGGTCTGGTAGCTGTACTGTATAGTAAACTGCCAATCATAGATCTGTACAATTTCTGATCTACTCTTTGGAGAATCATCATCCTTACTCAGATTGCACCCTGTAATCATTGGAGTACATATAGGTTTGCTGTCCATCATCCCAAATTTTTTTAACATCTCTTTGATATACTTTTCCTGAGAGAGAAATATACCATTTTTTTATTGCGTAATCTGTAGTCCTAAAAAGAATGACAGCTCTCCAATCATAGACATCTCGAATTCCTTTTGCATGGTGTTAGCAAAAGCTTTGCACATCTGAGTATTATTTCCCTCAAAAATAATGTCATCGACATAGAAAACTATGATAATCATATCATCACCTTTATTCTTAATGTACAAGTTGCTATCTTCCATGCCTTTCCTGAATCCTTGTCCATAAAGATACCCATCAAGTCTTGAGTACCAAGCCCTGGGTGCTTGCTTTAACCCGTACAGTGCCTTTTTTAGTTTACACACATAGTCTGGCTATTCTGAGAGAGACACACCTTCTGGCTGTTCTATGTAGACTTCTTCATCCAACACCCCATTTAGAAAAGCAGACTTTACATCCATTTGAAACACTTTGAAAGATTTGAAACTAGACAGGGCCAAAAATATTTTGATCGCTTCAAGACGAGCAATAGGCGCAAACGTCTCTTCGAAATCAATACCTTCGACTTGAGCATACCCTTTACAGACTAACTTGGCTTTGTTTTTGACAATATTTCCATCCTCATTAAGTTTATTTTTGAATACGCAT
The DNA here is from genome assembly GCA_028583015.1 of Wollemia nobilis. Classification (NCBI taxonomy): domain Eukaryota; kingdom Viridiplantae; phylum Streptophyta; class Pinopsida; order Araucariales; family Araucariaceae; genus Wollemia; species Wollemia nobilis. The sequence continues at coordinate 3,809,084 of JAQPPZ010001679.1, read as the reverse complement.
TTTGTGCCAATGACATTCTTATTCTTAGGTCTTGGAACAAAATCCCAGGTTTCACTTTTCTCTATTTGATTTAGCTCTTCATCCATTGCTTTTACCCAAAAATCATCTGTACATGCTTCACTGAATTTTTTTGGCTCAATCTGAGATAACAATGAAACATTTGCAGATTCATGTGAAGAAATGACTCTTCTTCTTGTTTGCCTGCTATTTGGATCACCAATGATCAAGTCTTTGGGATGATGTTTTTGAACATACTGTGAAGGAGTTTTGGGAAGCAGCTGTTGTCTTTCCTCTTCTTCATCTGACACTTCTCTGAATTCTTCTTGACAGATTCCATCACTGAGTTCCTTGACTGGTTCTCTTATCCCTGTATTTTCATCTACTGTTACATTTATGCTCTCTACAACTATATGAGTTCTTTTTTTGAAGCATCTAGAGGCCTTACTTTTGCTGGAATATCCAAGAAAAATTCCCTCATCACACCTAGGATCAAACTTACCCAGATTTTGATCTTCCCTTCTGATGAAGCACTTACTCCCAAACACTTTGAAGTGTTTAACTGTAGTTGGTCTTCCTTTCCATAGCTCATAGGGAGTTTTATGATGATTGACTCTGAGTTGAGCCCTGGTAATGATGTGGACTACTGTATTTACTGCTTCTCTCCAAAAACCATCTAAAAGTTTTGACTCATCTAACATTGCTCTAGCCATATTTTCAACAGTTTTGTTTTTTCTTTCAAATACTCCATTTTGTTGAGTTCTTGCTACTAAATATTCTCTTTTGATTCCGTGTTGTTCACAGTATTCCACAAATTCATTTGAAGTGAACTCTCCTCCTCTATCTGATCTTAAGCATTTGATTCTCTTTTCAATCTCATTTTCAATCATTTCTTTAAAAACTTTAAAATTTTCAAAAGCTTCAGATTTTTCCTTGAGAAAAGTAACCCAAGTCATTCTTGAGTAATCATCTATAAACCACATGAAATAACTATCTCCCTGAATGCTCTGAGTTCTGGTGGGACCACACAAATCAGTATGAATAAGATCCAAGGGTTTGGAAGAAGTATACCCTTTTGATTTAAAACTGGTTCTGGTCTGTTTACCATGTTGACAAGGACCGCAAATGATGTTTTGGGGCCTTTTTATTTTGGGCAAGTCTCTAACTGCTTCCTTGTTGCTAATACTGACCAGATTATCAAAACTCAAATGTCCCAATATTTTATGCCACAACCAACTCTCATCTTCTTGAGTTAGAAAGCATTTTTCTCTTTTTATCTGACTCAGCATGTAAAGATTGTTTGGAGTCCTTGTAGCCCTAGCAATAAGTTTTCCATTTAATTCTTTACTTATCTCACATCTATGTAAAAAGAAATATACTATGTGCCCTTGATCACAAAGTTGACTCACACTAAGCAGATTGTGTCTTAGCCCTTCTACATAAAGCACATTTTATGTTTTGGATTTTCCATCCAAACTAAGAGTCCCTTTACCACAGATCTTTGCGGACCTGTTATCTCCAAAACTGACTGTTCCTCTGTTTGTTTCTTTAAAAGACAAATTTTTTTATTTTTCACCAGTCATATGTTTTGAACTGACCACTATCAAGATACCATTTTTCTACTTTGTCTTGAGCATGAAAAGCAGTTTGAACTATCATTGACTTAGATTTTATCTCATTCCTCCTTTTTGAGAACTCAAGACTAAACCTATCCAAACTGCACATCCTTGCTATATGCCCAAAATTCTTGCACTTGTAACACATGATATTTTTATTCATAAGAGGTGCAAATGAGTTAACATTTTCCTTACTATGACTCTTCAGAGACTTATTGCAATGCATAGCTATGTGCCCAAAATTTTTACAGGAAAAACAATATCTATGAAAGGTATTATGTAACCTATTTTGATACCTTGCAAGTTTGTTCTTTTTGCGATCAACTGGAATCCATTGCTCTTCAAAGTGAAGATTGTTCTTGCTTGAAGACCTTGTTTCATGAATGGTGATGCCATCCTTCTTTTCACATGGAATATTCTGTCTGAGAGTTGACTGTTCTAATTTCACTCTAAGAGACATAATCTCTCCTTCTAGTTTCTCACAATCAGCTACCTTTCCTTTTAGAACCTATGTTAGAACTTGTTCAATCTTCTTCCCTTCTTCAGCTAGAATTTTGAAATCTATAACACTTTGAGCCAATTCTGATCTTGCTATCTCTTTTTCCTGACAATGTTACTTGAGGACAGAATTTTCTTCCCTGAGTTTCTCAAGATTTCTCAAGGCCAAGAAGAATTCACTCTTGAAATCGAATTCAACCTTTTCTGAATTTATATGTTCCTCTGTTAGATACTTCTCCAATTTGTTAAGCTTTTTCTGGAGAGACCTGCTCTGATACCAATTAAAGAACATGAACTTATACTGAGAGGGGGGGTGAACAGTATAAGACTTAACCATTTAATAATTTTAATTTTAGATAGCAGTGGCATCAACATAAAATTAAACAAGACAGAAAACACCACACATAGAAAACCCATTTTAACGTGGTTCACCCAAGGTGGGCTAATCCACGGATAAAAATTTCCTCTAAAAGTTATATCAAAGTCCTCTGGGAATCCTTTCCAATTATAATGTTTATGAGCCTCGGCTCAAAGGAGATACCTTCCCCTAATTCTGCTTTGCTGGTGATCCTCTAGAAGACCTCTATCTCCTTTGCCATTAGCAAGTGGAACTCTCTCCATAGAAAACACCTGTCTTCCCTACTCTGGCTAGAGATATCTGTCATCAACTCTGTCACAGCAAGCTGGTCCTCTTTTTTGCACCAAAACACAGTCCTTTGGTCTGGCACAATTGTCCTCTTCCTCTGTTATTTTTAGCACTTGGTTGAAAACAACTTTTCACTGTCTGCACAACTACAACAACACAGTCTTCTCAAATTACAGCAACACTATCTTCTCAACTTAGCTTTTGCTCTGTTGCACATCCACCATAGCGCAGTATTCGCACATTCTAATTTCTTTACACAGTCTGTGTAAATACTGCAACACTCGATCGCACAGCAACTTATGCGCCTATGTGCAGCCACAACAGCACCTTCTTCGCACAGTCTGCTTCTCCTCGATCGAACTTCTTCCTACAATTTGCTTCTATGAAAGTCACACTTTGAACGCACACTTCGATCGATTCGATATGACTGCTCTTTGTGCATAGCAAACTTCGCTTGCGCAAAACTCAACATGCATATTCGATACTTGAAACTTGAAAACAGTCCTCCTTTTATAGCAATAATTCATGATTAAATTCTTGATCTTAGTCGGCTGTAAATCTTTAAAACAATCATCGACTACACAACCTTACACTTCGTTGGCAAAGGTTAACTCTGTCGGCTTCAACCGCCTCTGCTGTTCTGTAGCTTTTCTAGCATGAAACTCAAACATGTCGTAATATCGCTACGCCTTTGTCTGCCGTACACCTTGTATTACTTGCTGTCGTGAAATTGCGATAATAATGCATGTTGTGCACCTTCTTTGGTTTGTTGTTGTGAAATTGCTATGCCTTCTGACTTTGCTGACATCATCATGATTTTTGTCATGAAATCACGATGCTTTAGTCTGCAAGGCCTTTCTCTCTACTCTTGTCATGAAATCATGACACATCTACTTTTGCTGACATCATCAGCAACTCTGTCATGAAATCGTGATGCTTTAGACTCCAAGGCCTTCTTCTCAGCTTCTGTCATGAAATCGTGACACCTTTTCCTCTTGCTAATGTCATCTACAACTTTGTCACGAAATCGTGACACTTCTTGCTTCTTCAACCTTTTCTCGGTTTGCACTAGCAAAAATGGAACATGTCACGAAATCATGACGCTTTCACTGCCTTAAGCTCTTTTCTGCCAACTACTCGTGAAACTGGAACATGTCACGAAATCGTGATGCTTTCACTGTCTTAAGCACTTTTCTGCCAACTGCTCGCGAAACTGGAACATGTCACGAAATCGCAACGCTTCCGCTGCCTTAAGCTCTTTTCTGCAAACTGTTCGCAAAACTAGAACATGTCACGAAATTGCGACACTTTCACCACCTGCAAGCTGCCAACTCAATCCTGTCATGAAATCGTGACACTTTCTGCATCCGTACAACTTCTTTGAAACTTGTCGTGAAATCGTGACACTTTCTGCAACTCAACACTGCCAACTCAACTTGTCACAAAATCATGACACTTTTGTCTGCTTTGCCTCTGCCTTCCAACATGTCGTGAAATCATGACAGATTTGTCCAAAATTTCTCTCTCCTGAAACATGTCACGAAATCATGACAGTTTTTCCAGCTTTGCCTCTGCCTTCCAGCATGTCGTGAAATCATGACAGTTTTTCCAGTGCTTTCTCTCTCCTGAAACATGTCGCAAAATCGTGATAGTTTTTCTAGCCGCCTGCAAAATTTTTCTAACTTATATTTTTCTTGATCTTTTGCAACTGGGCTACTCTGATTTTCTTGGAGACTTACTAACCAGCTGAAACCTTCATCAAAACACATACTTAGACAACAAATCAAATTGCTTCAAGAACTCCTTGACATCAATGAGAACAACTATACTTGAGCAAAGGCAATGTACTCAAGGTACCCAAAATTGCCAACAATCACAAACTTGCACATCATATTCTACAATTTTTGTGAGGAAAACCAACTAGTGGCATTGGACTTCATCCCTAACCATCTATTGATCCCTTTAGAAACCTTAGTTTAGAATACATAATTTACTAGACTTCATCACCAAGAAACTATTCACCCTTGGGACTAGCTCATAGTAATTTTAGGTTAGACACCCTTGATCATGGGGCTTAATAATTAGTGGGTGTGCATTTATTATTTTTCTAAGCCCAATCGAGGGTGATGCAAAAGCCGACTAGGTTGATAGAAATATTTAGACAATGCAACCTCTTTTTGGAGGTTTTATTTTCCCCTTAGGATGCCCAAAGCCAACTCCCATACTAGTAATCTATTTTAGCTATTTGTGTACCATTTTCCATATAGGGGATGGACATAAACACACCCTTGTATATTCCATTCCATCCATCCCTTTTGTAGTTCCTAGGCTTAGGATACATCAAAACACACAAAAACTAAAAAAAACTTAACAAAAATCAAACCACCAAAACATCTCAAATCCCAACCAAACCATCCCAAAAACTTACAAAACCAAAAACATATCCACAAAGAATCAACATCACAATTGTTTGTTTGATTGATTGTTTGTTTACTTGTTAATATAGATAGCACTTTTCTTTTTGTGAAAACCATCAAAAACCACAACCCAAAACCATCAAGACACCACAAAATCTATTTCCTCCCATTATCTCCCACTTTTAACCACTTATGGTCCAGATCCATAGTCGATCTAAATCTTATCCATTGGGTAATTGTAGCCAAACTTAAAATATGATGAATATAGAAGGGGGAGAAGATAAAACTAAGCTAATCACATCCATTCAAATAATATAACAAAAATGATTCAAAATGCCAATGAAATAAGATGCTATATACACATTCAAATGATGTAACATGTAAATGGGAGAACACATAAAATTGCACATAGAACTGCTAAAAGGAGAAAATAATATTGTATTAAACACCAAATAATTACAATGGGAGTTTGATCAGAATAACCAGATCTCACTAAACTAGTACAAATAAATTATCCATTCAAATGATGCAATAGAGAACTAAAACTATGTTTTCAAATTATGTAACAAAGAGCCTCCTAGCTTCTAGCCTCAACCACTAGAAATAATATCAATAAATTGGGCACTTGCTCAACAAAACCTACACAATAATGGGTAAGAAATAGGGGTGACTAAACAAGACACACAAAGGAAAATACAACCGACAATGATGGATACATTGGTATACCTCTTGTAAAAGTACTATGCACAAACTTGATGATTTTTTCTATTGCAGCAACTCTCTCATATAGCCTACAAAATGGTTCTCATTCAAATCTTGATGATGATCCATAATTACAAAAATTGCAACTATTTCGATGATGACCCATATTATTAATTGTGCTTGTAGTGGTTCTTATTTGTAGTATGGTAGTGGTCTCAATTGGTCAAAAATACTTGTTATATAAATCTTGATAATAATAATATTTTATAATTATAATTACTAGAGTTGAATGATGGCCTCTCACCATCTCTTAATTGAATCTTGAAAATGGCCCATAATAGCCTATATTTTGAAGGGCATAACTTTTGATCCTACAGTTGGATCAACTTAAAATTTTACATGGAGATAGACAAAGAAAAGGATAGTGTCTTGGCAAGGATTTTATAGAAGTCTTGAAGATTTCTCAGCATGTTATTGGGCCCTAATTCCTTTATCTAGTGCCCCAAAAATGAGATTTAGTATTTTTTAGAAAAATATGAAGAAATAAAATTTGGAATTTAATGATATCTATCTTTTTTGTTCTTCTTTAGAAACCAATAACTTGTGGATGATTCTAATTAGAGAAGTATTATGGAGAAATATTATTTAATAGAAGTATATTCATCCAAGGACCTTTATGGATTGGATTAGAAGTCCATAAAAAAACATAAAAAATATTTCCATTCAATGGAAGGCACTAGTACAAGACTTTCCTATGATCGAAAAATATTTGGCTTGGAAAGTAGGTAATGGTGAACATGTTATAATAGGGGTTAATTCTATTTTAATTTATGGAGAAAACATTTTGTTGCTAGAAGCTATGATAGGCTCTTTACAAGACAAAGGTTTTTACTTTCTTTATCAGGTGGGAGAATCAGATTCTTTTGGTCTTTGGACCCAAGTTTAGAAGCAGGCTCAAGTCTTACATATTTCTTGCGAGTAGGTTCTTTTATGGAAGGGTTACAATTATAGTCTTAATAAGAGTCATATCAAGCTGAGATTTGAATCAAATACTATTACTTGGGCATACTACAAATCTAGGGTCGGTATATTACTAGACTTGGCTAAAAACCAAGTTTTGATCCTAAAACCCAAAGGCCTAGTTGGTGGTGGAAGTAGATTTGGAAATTATCTACCACAAAAAAAGAAATTGTTTTCATGTGGTTAGCTTTGAGAAATAAGGCTTTGACTTGGAAATTTTTATAGAGGAGAAGTAGACAAGGTCCAAGTATTTTTATGCTATATTATTCAGAGGAGAAAAAAATCATACATTTGTTTATCAAATGCCTTTTTCTCAATAGGTTTGGTTAGAAGCTAAACAAATAATTGGAGTTCAAAATATTTGGGAAGGAGAAACAATGGAGGTATGCTTAAGACAATGGTTTTGTTTTTTATTTTTTTAAGCAAAAAACCCCTTGCGAGGCTGCCTTGGTCTGAGAGACCATGAACAGGGAGTTCTACACCGTCAAAGTCACCCAGGAGTCACACCCGACCCTGCCCGCACCAACATTATCAATTGGATTTTGGAAACCCAATTCAGATTTTTGGTAGGATGGATATTTGAACTTGAGACCTCTCTTGGAGGATTTCCCTCTCCTCTCCAACTCACCTACAACACCTGGGTTAAGACAATGGTTTTTGAAAAAATATCTTAAATATATTATTTCTTTACCATGTCTTATATATTGGGGTATATGGTTGGCACGAAATGCAGTAATTTTTGAAGGATGTTAATACCCCCATTTTAGCTCATATTTCAAGTGATGATATTGGTCTCAATCAATAAATGGCCATGCAAATGTATGAAACCTTGACACATAGACAATTTATTCATTGAAACATGTTGACCATAGGTTTTTTTTTTATGGGGATAATCAAAGATAGTTGGTTTTTAGTAGCACATGAGGCATTTTGTACTTCTCAAGTACCCACTATATAAAATTTAAAGTAGATCATAAGACAAGTTCCAACAATTTTGTTAAGTTTCAGGTATTGAGATTACTAATGAAGTATGCTTCAGAAAGAAAAGTGAAAAATTTACAATTTTTTGGAGATTCTACTCTAGTCATCAATTGGATGAATTAATATACTCAATTACAATTTCCAGAAGGTTTCTTGCAAATGGAAGAGATCAAGGATGAAGTTTCTTCTTTCACTCACATATCATACCCTTAGTTTCTATACTAGATTTGGTTGTTTATTGTGGTTCTATTCATTTGATTAGAGCTTTATGGCAGATTTTAACTTTTTTCTTTATTTCCGTTGCTTTCTTTTTCACTGATTTCTATCTATGTTATAAACATGGAGGTTATTTTTATGATTATGTATTGATATATAAGGATTTTTATCCTTAGTATCCCTATGTTGTTTTGATTATGGGGTTTCATCTTTGATTTTATTGACTATAACTATATTTTAACTCCTATTAATCTATTTTTATCTAGGTTTTTATTTCTACCAAGGCACATGAGAAGTGTAATTTTCATTCATTCTTAAAAAAAAATTATGATTTTTTCTTGTAAAAAATAAATAGATATACCAATACTTAAAAGGTTGAAATAATCCTTCATTTAATATAGTTATTATGTGGTTGTTGACTATTATAACTTGGGAAATAGAAGAGGTACTAAGAATTAGGAATCAACAAGTCCATATTGAATGAACTATAAAGGACTTGATTAAAAAAATAAAAGTTTAATTGTTTTAAATGTTTATTATGGTTAAGCAAAAATTGGTATGATTGGTTTGGAATGGAAAGGATCTTCATTTTACAATGGAAATTCTATATATAACATATTTATTATCATAAACTTAATACATATACAAAATATCAACTGAAATTAAATTTTAAATATTTTTATTAACCCAAGATCAACTTTTGTTGTTGGCTAGTATACGTAAGAAGTTTAATTCCTAAACATTGGATAAAGAAAGGTATATATTAAATTTGATGGATTTACTCTATAAACCTATGACATAACATGCATGTTCCTAACATATTAATTAATTACCTTATAATACTCATTTATTATACTCCATTTTAATGATATCTTCCAATTATAATATTTTTTATTTTTCTTAGATATGATAAGTGTTGATTTTTTATATGATATTCTTATGTATTTTAACTTTACCTTCACATATAGAAAATATCATTATACCACATGCTAATTAACATCTAATGTTTATAAAATACAAAAATCAATATTATCTCCAAGGTTTCAATCCCATGGGTGAACCTTAACATGTTATCACGAAGAATGCCGAAGCCCAAAATATGGCATATAAAAAGCTCTTCACGACTGCTGGGAATAGGTCTTCAGCACGATGTGTGAATGGTTGTTTACCGCAGGCCGAATCCCAACCAAAAATCATCATTGATCCCAGCATGGTTGAGGAGTCTGTCCTCTATAGAGCTAGACATGATTTAATCTGCAAGTTCATGGGTATTCACCCTTCCCTGAGCTTTCTACATTCTTGGATCCGCCAGAACTGGGAGCCCCACGGTGAGTTTTCATTGTGGTTTATTAGTAATGGTTATTTTATTGTCAGCTTCTTGGCTTTGGCCGATAGAAATAAGGCTTTTGAGTCGGAGAAGAAAAACCATGGCCCGGTAGGGCTATTTGTTCAACCCTGGAGGGTAGGATTCGATCCTCATGTTGAACCTACTGCTGTCCTAGTGTGGATTCGATTATATGCTCTTCCAATGGAATTCTGGGGTGAGCAGGTACTAGCAATGATTGGCAATTCGATTGGTAGACATCTGGGTGTTGCCAGAGATACTATTGAAGGGAGCATGGCGGTGTATGCTTGAATATGTGTGGAGATGAATCTGAGCCAGCCTTTGTCGATAGAGTTGGAAATTGAACTAGCAGGTCTTTCCTGGATTCAACAGTTGGACTATGAGGCCCTACCCTTTAGATGTCGGGTTTGCCATAAGCATGGACATTTAGCCCGTTTCTGTCCTCTTAATATGAATGCCAATATGGAGGCCTCATTAGGAATGGCTAAATCGCCTAAAGAGGATAAGGCTACTCCCAATAAAGATCCTATTAGCACCAGTCAAGGCCAGGAAGCTCAGAGAGAGGGTTTTGAACAGCCCCAATGAAAAATATAGACAAAGAAAAATGATGGAAAGGAGCAATCTCATCTCAGGCCTGCCAATAGGTATGAGATTTTTAAGTCATTGGTTGATGAAGAGGATCAATCTATGGAGGGCTTGGAGGGTTTCAAGGAAAGCTCTGTTGTCCCTGGGCAACTCCCCCTCTCATCTTCTCCTGTCATTCAGCAGATAGGTGATCCCTCTAAGGTTTCACAGACAGTGTGTTCTAGTGCCTTAGTAGTCCATAACCAGGAGCAGACAGTTTATCAGGATGTTCGCATGGGGATAGTAGAGAAAAATAGGGAAATGCCATCTTTGGGGATAACCTAGATAGAAAAAAATAAAAAAATAGTAATTCTCAGGGAGCTGGTAGAAGATCCAATAAGGAGCTGCTAGCAGCCCAGGGAGAAAAATTGATCATGGGAGGATTGGTGAGGACAATTGAATCTTATTGCTCCCAGGGTAACCCATGATTATACAATCTTGGAATGTGAGGGGTTTAAACAACATAACCCATCAATCTGCTATTCAAATATTATTAGAGCATAGCAATACTAATTTTTTGCTTTTACAAGAGACCAAGATGTCTTTGGATCTTATGTCTAAAATAGTCAACCGGATTTGGAGGGGTGCTGGTCATATGGAGATGGCTACCCAAGGTGCCTCAGGGGGGATTTTTACTTTGTGGAACTCTCTGGAATGGTCTGCAATAGAACACCTTGCCTGGAGGGGTGTTCTCACTTCCCTATTTAGGAATAATGTCTCTGCAGAATTCATTCTTGTCACTAACTTTTATGGTTCTCAAACTCTAGAGGGTCAGAGGCGACAGTGGAAGGTTTTCCATGACATGCGAGCATCAAGGGAAGATATTTATTGGATTATAGTGGGGGAATTTAACGCTAAATTATCTTCTAGAGACCAGGAAGGGGGATCACCTCTTTTGGATCCAGGGGACCGGTTCATGATTGCTCAAGTCCAGGCTTTGCACTTAGTGGACATCAAATGTCCTGGCAATAACTTCACTTAGACTAATAAAAGGTGGGAGCCCCATATTAAGAAGGTGAAGCTAGATTAATTTTTGCTTTCAGAGGAGGTGTTTGTAAAATGGAATATCAATTTTTAGATTTTGGCAGGCCTTGTTTCTGATCACTATCCTATTTTGTTGGAAAGCGGGACTAAGATGGGGATCCATCACAAACCTTTCAGATTTGAGAATTTTTGGCTTCAGAAAGAAGAACTTCGGGAGAAAATTCCACAGTGGTGGGAAGAGTGCCACCCAGCTTATGGGAGAGCTATGTTTCGAATCCACAAACAACTTCAATATGTCAAATTTCAATTGAAGTATTGGAGGCGTTCTAATAAATCTGACTTCCATACCCAAAGAGCTCCGTTGGTGGCCTGCTAGGATGAGGTCCAAAAATAATTTAGAGAAGGAGTAATAACTGATCAGCTCAAAGTTGAGGATGATGCCTTGCATTTTGCGGTTGAGGACATTGACAACCAGGAGGAGATCTATTGGAAACAGAGAGGAAGAACTTCCTGGTTATTAGAAGGGGATAGAAATACAAAATTATTTCATCGAACTGCTTGTGCTCGAAGACAGATGAATAAGATGGAGGCCATTCAAGATGAGAATGGTCATTCCTTTGATACTCTTCCAGGTATTCATTCCCATGCTATGGATTATTTTTCAAAGCTTTTTAAGGAAAGTGTGGTTCAAGATGTAGAGGCCCAAAATGAAGTTCTTTATGTCATACCTGCTATTATTTTGGAGGATGAAAATCAAGCCCTCCTCAAACCCATTGATAGGGATGAATTGAAAACTGTGGTCTTTGGAATGAGCACTGGTAAAACTCCTGGTCCATATGGCTTCCCAATTGAGTTCTTTCAGGCTTTCTAGGACTGCTTAGAGGAATATGTAAGGGCTGTTGTTGAAGAATCCAGAGAAAATAAGAGAATGCTTAAAGCTATAAACCACACGTTCATTACCTTGATTCCAAAATGGGAGGAGGGGGTTCATATTTCAGATTATAGGCCTATTGCCTTATGTAATGTGGTGTACAAAATACTCACAAAGGTAATGGCTGAGCGTCTAAAACCTCTTCTTCACAACATTATCTCCTCTAAGCAAGGAGGCTTTGTTGAGGGATGGTAGATTCTGGATGGGGTGGTTGTGGCCCAGGAAGCAATCCATTCAATGCACACTTCTGGTAATAAAGGGATGTTCATTAAATTGGATATGTCAAAGGCTTATGATAGGGTTGAATGGAGCCTCCTGGCTAAAATTATGGTAGCCTTCGGCTTCTCTCAGGGGCTGGATTGAGTGGATCATGAGCTGTGTCTCTTCCCCGACTTACTCTGTGCTTATCAAGGGCCTTCCTTCGTAACCTTTTGGAGCTTCTCAGGGTCTGCGCTAGGGGGATCCCTATTCCCCTTATATTTTTATCATTCTAGCTGAAGGTCTTGGCAGACTTTTCTCGCGAAGAATACAACAAGGCAGATTATTGGGTATTAGGGTGGGGGATGAAGTTGTATTGCACCTGCAGTTTGTGGATGACACTGGTTTGATGGGAGTAGCCAGCATCAGGGAAGCTAGAACGATTAGGGATACTCTTAATGTATATCTCAGGGCTACTCAATAGGTCATTAATGACAAGAAATCCAAAGTGGTCTTTTTTAATTTGGAGCAAAGGCTTCAGAACAGAATTTTAGAAATCCTAGGATTCACTAGGACTTCTCTCCCTGTGGTTTACTTGGGTATCCCCTTGCACTTCAAGAGGCTAAAATTAGACACTTGGAGGAATATGTTGGAGTGTATCAAAGATATAATTAATCACTGGTCTCACAAGTGGTTAAGTTATGGTGGTAGATTAACGTTCTTACAGTCAGTCATTCAAGCCATGCCAATCTACAAATTTTCTATCCTGGCTGCCCCACTTACAATATGGAAAGAGTTGGACAGGATGGCTAGGAAGTTTTTGTGGGAAGGAGCTAAAGGAAAAATAAAGTGGGCCTTAGTGGGTTGGGATAAAGTCACCCAGCCCAAGGTAAAAGGTGGGCTGGGACTGAGAGGATCCAAGTTAAATAATCAAGCCTTGGCTGGCAAGTTGTACTGGAGGTGGATTTCCCAACCAACTACCTTATTCAGTAGAATTTTAACGAGTAAATATTTGGGTCAAGTTAACCCCAATGAGGTGGGCCATTTCCCTCTATATGGTACTAGATCCTTAGTGTGGAAGGCTCTCAAGCTAGGATCTCAAGTTATTAAAGATCAGCTATTTTGGAAAGTGGGGAGAGGGGAGAAGGCCCATTTTTGGACTGATTCTTGGGATCAGTACCCACCCATCATTATTGAATTCCCCGAGTTACTTCCAATAAAAACTGCCATAGAAATCATGGGTTGGGTCCATATTGAAAGTTATTTCAACACTTCTCAGCTGGGGGAGTATAAGTTTAAGAAGTTTAAGAGGTTGGAGGAGTGGCCAATTCCAATCCCCCCGGAGTTGGCACCCATCTTAACCAAAATCTTGACAGAAAGGTTTCTCACAGGGAGAGACGAGGAGGATGAATTAGCTTGGGGCTATGGGAGCCTTGGTGTTTATACAGTTAAGGACGGATATGACAAGATCCTCCCAGACCCTCCCACCCATTCTTTTCTGATTGAGGATTGGAGAAAGGTTTGGCACTCTAAGGGCTGGCCGAAAGGAAACTTTTTTGCTTGGCAGTTTATGCACAATGGTATTCTCACTTTTGACAATATAAAATGTAGAGGAATCATCGGCCCTTCTCAATGTTTTTTATGCCACAAGAACGAAGAAACAGCTGATCACCTGATGTTTGCGTGCCCTTTCACACATGATATTTGGAAGCGTTGGCTCTCTCATTATAAAATCCAGGTTAATGGTGACATGAATTGGACTAATATTTGGGAAAGATGGAAGTGGGGTAGATTTACATCCAAAGCTCTTAAAATTGGGTGGGATCTTGGTTTAAACTTCATTTGGTGGCAAGTGTGGTTGGAGAGAAACGCTAGAATTTTTAGAGAAACCTTTTCCTCACTAGATGGAGTTTGGCAGGTCATCTGGAGCAAAGTCACAGAAATTGTTGCCGTCTACGCTAAAGAGGAAACTCAGGTTGTTCCTAGGCCAATGGAAGAGGGAGTTGACCAGCGAGAGGGACAGAACAGAACTAGTTGGAAATCACCCCCAGAAGGCTGGATTAAAATCAATACTGATGGAGCTGCAAAGGGCAATCCGGGTAGAGCCGGTATTGGCATGGTCTACCGAAATCATGAGGGATCAATGCTTTATTGGGAACTGTAGGGTTTGGGTAGAGCCACAAATAATGAAGCAGAAGCCATTGCTATCAAATCTACCTCTATTTGGGCAGTTACTCAGGGTCACAGGACGATAATTCTTGAATCTGATTCTCAAATTCTGGTTGGAGCTCTAGACTGCATGAGGAACTTTTCATTGAATGCTTGGAGGTTAAGGATTCTAGTCTCTCAAATCAATAAATTATGGAGGGAATTAGATGATGTGATTCTAGTATATGTGAGCAGAGATTTAAACAAAGCGGCTGATTTCCTGGCTAAGATGGGTGTTGCGAAAGAGGTAGGGGTGTAGCTGCACAGTGACATGCCTATTGAAGATGAGGTGATTAGGCAGGGCCTTGAAATATCCTTGAGACAATGATCAATAAAAATGCTAAGTGTGGTTTTTGTCACAATTTTGTGACCTGTTGTGCCATCGTGGCCATTGGCGGTATGCTATCACGATATCGTGACATGTTGCATCATCGCGGCTGTTGGAGAAAATTTGTCGTGATATCACGACATGTTGCACTGTCGTGGCCGATGCGAGAAAGTTGTCGTGATATTGCGACATGTTGCGCCGTTGCGGTCACCGAGGAAAAGTTGTCGTGATATCGCGACATGTTGCACCGTCGCAACCGATGTGGGAAAGTTGTCACGATATCATGACATGTTGCGCCATCACGGTCACCAAGGGAAAGTTGTCGTGATATCGTGACATGTTGCACCGTCACGGTCGACGAAGAAAAGTTGTCATGATTTCGTGACATGTTGCACCATTGCGGCCAAGGGAGGAAAGTTGTCGTGATTTCATGACATGTTGTGCCGTCACGGCCAAGGGAGGAAAGTTGTTGTGATATCGCGACATGTTGCACCGTCACTGCCGCTGAGGGAAAGTTGTCATGATTTCATGACATGTTGCACCGTCACGGCCAAGGGAGGAAATTTTTCACGATTTCACGACATGTTGCGCTATTACTGCTATCGAGGAAAAGTTGTCACGATATCGCAACATGTTGCGCTAGCATGACCAAGGGAGGAAAAGAGATAAGGGTGTAGCTGCACAGTGACATGCATATTGAAGATGAGGTGATTAGGAAGGGCCTTGAAAGATCCTTGAAACAATGTTCAATAAAAATGCTAAGTGTGGTTTTTGTCGCGATTTCGTGACCTATTGTGCCATCGCGGCCATTGGCGGTTAGTTGTCGCGATATTGTGACATATTGCGTCATCGCGGTTGCTGGTGAAAGGTTGTCGTGATATCGCGACATGTTGTGCTGTCGTGGCTGATGCGAGAAAGTTGTCACGATATCGCAACATGTTGCACCATTGCGGCCACCGAGGAAAAGTTATTGCAATATCATGACATGTTGCGTCGTCACGGCCAAAGGTGGAAATTTGTCATGATATCATGACATGTTACGCCGTCGCGGCCGCTGGAGGAAAGTTGTCACGATTTCGTGACATGTTGTGTCGTTGTGGCCGTTGGTGGATTTTTGTCACGATATCATGACATGTTGCTCCGTCGCGGCCAAGTTTGGATTTTTGTCACGATTTCGCGACATGTCACGATTTCATGACATGTTGACTTTTTTGTGGTCAGAGGAGTCTTGTGTCACGATTTCGTGACTTGTAGCTTTTTCGTAGACAGAGGTGAAGTTGGTGGTTGCTACGTGTTTTCACGATAAGTTGTTGTAACAGACCTATCAGCTCTCTCAGCTAGCTTGGTTTTGGTTCAAGAGATTTGGATCCTGTGCAAATCTTCCTCTTCTCTTGTAATCATGTACTTTCATTGTTTTTGGCTGAGATGGGTCTTATCCCAATTGTAACTAATCAATGTTTTAATACAAGTTTTTTTCAATTTTTTCAAAAAAAACATGTTATCAAATGGCATAAGCTCAATAACTTAAATTCTTTAACTTTCAAGAAGGATAAAAATGTTTGAATCTTGTCAAACAATACATTCATAATTATCAAGCTAGCTATTATAATTCCACTATGTGGTCATGATGTAATTTGAGTGAAGCCATTTTTAATACCATATAACAAAAAAAATAAGAGAGTGTTTTCTCAATGATATAAATTAGTACAATAAGGTGAATTTAGTTTGATGAAATAATTATATCATGATTTTCAATCATTATCATAATACACTCATTGAATATCTATCTAAAACTAATATAATCTATAGTGAATGCATATAATAATAGTTATAAGTATGTAACAAAATATCTTGTCTTTCTATTTTGCTATCCTTAAAATTAACATCTTACCTTGTGAACACCTAGAAATATATCGATGATATTTTACTTATGTGAAAACCTTATTATGAAATCATGTAATAAGATATTGCCTTTCTAATGAACCCCTAGTATACCAACCATCCAATATATTTTATACTATAAAATTTAAGTAACATATGATCACCATGGAATGACTTATTTCTAGAATGTCCTACTTGATAGATCATGAAGCAACAAGATTTTTATTAGTTGAAAATTGTGATGGATCCCTATGAGTATATGTTGGTAAGTAATGATAGAGATATATAAAAATATGTTTGAATAAAATAAAGGCTTATGTAAAATAATGAGAATCCCAAGCCCCTCTAGGGTCCCTCTCACTTGGAGTAAAAATATTACCAAGGTGGGGTGGGGCTATAGATATAGCTTTATGAATTTGAGCCATGCCCATGACAAAAAAAGAAAGAATGAGAAGCATTAAATGTTGAATAATATTCAAGTAGTATCCTTTTAGGAACCCTCCACCCTAACTAATTATAGCATAAGATCAAAATATTTGTTTGAATTTTGAATACTTATCATTAAACTAATATCATGAAAATTAATGATATTATGAACAATATTGAAGGCTTATTTTTCACAAAATAATTGTTAACTAGCATGAAATGACCTCACATGATTAAATAATACATTGAAACAATTTTGGAAAGTAGGCCAAAGAATAAAAATTATAATTTTACCATTGTTAACATAATTAAAACTCATATAAAGACCAAAAACTACTTGGAATGGAGGATCTACAGGGCAACTTCCCATGGAAGTCATTCCTTTTACCCACATCCTTTCCTTTCCTAGTCCTAGGACCCTGTTCATTTCCTAGCTTCCTTGGCATATTTCCCATCATTTTCGGAAGGAAGGTGTTGCAGACGATCTCCTTTGGGGGAGATATTTGATCCACTATTCTGCCCCTTTCCTTGCCCTTAGGTGGTAAAATATGTCTCATTTTTGTTCCACTGTTCCATCCTTTGATGCCTGGGTTCTAGGTTGTGGTCAGGTTTTTCCTAGGACTTTTCCTAGGGTTTTTTCCTTAAGATTTTTTGGAAGTCTTCCTCTCTACTATCCTTTGGGTTGCTTTAGTTGTGGTTTTCCTAAGTATTTGGATTTTGGCTTCATGAGCAGTTCTACACAACATCCTTTTGGTTGTAGGGACCATGTGCTGTATACTGTGCCTCTACTCTTTTGGTTTGAAGTGGTGGTTCTGGAGGTTTACAACTCCTTTCGTAACTTTGGAGTTTGGCCTCTGTTCTTCCTACTACTGATTCCTTTTAGGACTTCCTCCTTTGTTTCCTTGAAGCTGTATTTTGGCGGGGCTGAGGAATTTTGGCTTCATGAGTAGTTTTGCACAACATATTTTTGGTTTTGAAGGGGACCATGTGCTTTCTACTATGACTCTGCTCTTTGGGTTCATGGTGTTGGTTCCTACAGGTTTTTAGTTCCTTTCATGGCTTTGGAGGGGCCTCTACTTTTCTTGCTGCTAAATCCTTGCAGGTTTTCCTTTTCTACGTCCTTGAAGCTTTAGTGGTAAAGGTTGTCTGGATGGCCTGGCTTCTTCCTTTCATTCTGGGCTCCTTTTTTTGCAGTCATGCTTCTTCATGAATCCTTCATCTCAAATTCTTGTGGTACTTTCCTATCTTTCCTTCTAACTTGTTTTTCCACTACAGTTGTTTCCTGTGCTGGGCATTATTTCTCGAAGACTTCATTTTTCCTACTTGAGGACTTCATAGCCTGGGAAGTTCCTCTTGTTCCTGTTCCACTGATGCACCATCCTCCAGGCTGTTGTTCTACTACATGAGGATTTTGTTGCCTGTGATATTCCTCTTTATGCTGCCTCACTTTTTTAAGGCGTTCAGGGAATGGTCTTCTCAGATTTTTTATCTTTCACTTTCCTTGTATGTTTCCTTCTGCTTTACTGATCCACCCTATTGTTCATGGTGGATTTTTTGTTTCTTTCTGGTTTTCCCCTATGTGGGAAGGAGGTTTCTCTCAAGCCTGTTTCCCAATGGTGGTTTCTAGTTTTCCTGCCATTGGGTTGATTCAAAATTTAAAATATGGCTTTGGTTCCTTTTCCCACCCTTGGGGAAGTTTCAAATTATTTTTTAATGGATGGGGTGGTTTGGCGCTTTCTCCCACCCTAGGTTTGCTTGAAAATTCCTACTTCGTGCCCTTTGATTCAAAATTGAATTTTTGGCGGGCTTTCTCTTCCTTCCCATGGTTCCTTTGGTGCTTAGGAAGTAGTCTTCCTCTATTGCAAAGGATTGCGCCTTCCTCTGGCATTTAGGATGGCGCTTCCCTCTTTTTATCTATGTTTCTCTAGTGTTTCCTTTTTCTTCAATCTATTGTTTCGTGTTACATTATGATCCATTGTAATCAGGTTTTGGGATCCTTGATAAAAACCCACTTTTAATATATAACCTACCAAAAAAAAAATCATATAAAGACATATAAACTTCAATAATAATCACTATCATTCATATAGCATAATAGAGGAGTAATCACATAGTATTTTGTTTTTTATTGGTTGGAAAAAGGGGTTTTGAAAGGGACCTCAAACCTTTTATAGACCAAAAAAGGGGTTTTGAGGGGCCATAAACCTTTAACAGAGAAGGGCCTCGAGAAGGTAGTCATAAGAGAAATAGTTAAGAGAAATTGAGCTAGATACATTAGGATATGACAACAAGATCTAAGAACAAATTGTTAAAGAAATATTTGGATCCCCAAGGATACAAACACACCACCACAGTAGAAAATCAAACCAGGACATGAATCTTTATGGGAGACTCACGATACTTTCTTACAACCAAACAACCACTTCCACCAAAAATTAAAAATTAAAAATTCTTGCTCAAAATTAAAACCAAATAATAAAAATCAAGAGACCATACCAAGGGGGATAGTGCAACATTTTAGGCTTTGGCTCATATTTAGGAGGTCCAAGGTTCAAACCGTTGTGTGGGTGAGTGTGTGAGGAGGTGGGTGTGTATATGGCTAGGCATTTTACCCCTATTCATAAGCTCATAGCTCACCCTTATCAGAGGTCATGGTTGGGATGGGGATGCCTAGCCCTAAGAATAAATCATAGGGATTTCTCACACTAACCTCAATCAAAAATAAATCAAGAGACTAGTGGGCATCCACAAACCAGCTAGGTCTCGATCCGTTTCTACTAAAAAATGAAAATAGAAAATACCCACTCATATTTAAATACAAATATTAAACAACCTTCCCACCTGGCCAAATAGGGAATTTTTTTAATCCAACTATCATCCACCATCCACCTAAGACCCGCTCAATTTTAATTTTAAAAAATTGAAAATTGAAAAAAAATTCCACCAGAGAACAAAATTGCATCAAACTCGTAGGGGATTCCATAGAATATGATCCAAAAAATATAGTTTTAAGGGAAAACACATTCTCCATTGAAACTAAAAAAATCCAGACCCTTCCAAGAGAAGAATTTCAATTAGAGGTTTAAGAAGCCTCACTTTGACCATGCATCCCTAGGAGATGCAACCTGAGAGCATCAACACTCAAAGAATTATCCACTAATTATTTTCCCCCTTTAAATTTTAGAGCAGCTTATAATCAATTGGCAATGTTAGACTCTATTTATTGATTCCTTAAAAATTCTTACAAGGTCTTCCTACTTTTTTCCACTCCAACATCCACCCTACATTTTATTTGAAATCTTATAAGACGTCTCAATTTATAGAACCCTTTCCATACCTAGACTTTATTTTAGAGGGATTTGATGAGGCCCAAAAGTGCCTCATTATTTCATAATGTTTGACTACCATATGATAATTTAATTTCCAAATAGTTGACTAAAATATACTATTTGTTAAGTGTTTACATGATTTTATGTTAGGAATACTATATCTCTATTTTTGACTATTTTCAGCATTTTGTGACTGATTTTGTTTGATTAAGTAGAAAGTAAGAACATACATTTCAATTAACCAAATGTGGTATGCTGATATCCATTAACTTCTCAATGGTTTTTGAATGTTTTCCGACCATTCAACTTGTTTCAAATCCACATTGAAACCAAAAGTTTAGGACTGTCATAACTTTGAAAATCTGAAAAAAAACAGCCATATAAAAATCAGCAAGCTATTACTTTATAGGAACACCTTGAAGTTGTCAAGCAAAGCATGAGGATATGGATGGAATGAGTTCAGAAGGACTACAGAAGACATATGACCTATTTAGAAGCATTCCAAAATGGTCTAAATAGGCAGCAACAGGGTATAAGAGAGCAGGGGCAATTGTGCAGCACTTGTTGCACTATTTCAGCATGGTTACTTGGTGAATGAAGTGTATAAATTCAGTAGCAACTTGATGTAATCCTTCATGTTGATATTTGAATAATTTTTTTATGTTATAATTTGTTTGAATTTGCAAGAAATGCCAATATTTTACAACTGTACAAGAACTGGAAAATGCAGTAATTTACCATATAAATTCCAGCAAGCTACCAATGAATGGCAAGGCATGGAATTCACACATGGAGAGGAATGAAAGCTATTGCAATATGATCCTAAGGGATAATACACTTGAGAAATGCAGCTGAAATAATTTGAAGATCACATAGTTGTTCATTTCGAAGATCTTTGAAATGAGAAATACAGTCTCTTCGAAATGAGCCATTTATCTTCGGAATGAGAACATAAAAGTGCTTTTTGACTTTTTGACTATTTTTGAAGGTGGAAAAAGGTAAATAAGTTTGAGAAGGTTAAGGTAAAATATCTTCCATATGTTTTTTCCATCCTTGCCGTCCAAATCCACCATTCATGGAAAATATCAATTTTGATCCTCTTCTAGGATAAACACAGAAATAATTGTAGCATAATAGGAAGTTGTTTGCAAGATAGAAATGGCATATTCTAAAGTGAAGAAATATGTGTGAGATATTTCTAGACTTCTCCCATGTACTCCCACCACTGAAGATGCTTTCTAAGGGCCAATGACTACTGCTGCAACACAAATTGTCCAGATTTGCATTTATTTCAGATCTAGAATTATTGGCAAATCACTATAAAGTAGCACATAGGCTAATTTGAGCATGGGATATGTTGTAAATATTTATATAAATAACACAGCTCCCTCATTGGTTGAGCCAATTAAAAATTAGAATAGAGGAGAGTTTTCAATTGCAGCAATTAGGACTATATAGTAATTTTCTGTAATAGTTTTCAGCATGTTTTGTCATCAATAAAAGTGCAACTATTTTATAATTTTATGTTCTGAGTGTTAATTAGTTGAGTGCTTTTCACCTCCTTCTAGATCAGGAAATATGGGACCACTTTCAGATCTAGAAGGAGGGATTTTATGGCAAGTTTTAATCTGTAATTTTGCTGTAGTATAATTAATAGATTGCTTGCCAGATTTTATTTTCTTGTTTTTATTTTGTATTATGTGATTTATGTTTTCTATTATGTTTGTGTACAACATTTGTGTGTATGTCAACTGAAAAATTATATTACGTATTTTTCCTTTGCTTTCCATGTTTTCCCTGCTTTCTATTTTAACAACTTTCCATTTTCAAGCATATTTCATTTTGTTGTCAATTCTCGTATGTGAAGCTTGATGCCCTTTTGTGGCGAGGCGTTGATGAGTGTTTTTAGAATAAGTTTCATTTACAAGCATAATTTCAATTATGCAAAAGTAACTAGATTTCAATTCTACAAATGTAACTTAGGATTTCATTTTAGCAATTTAAATTCTGCAAGAGTAGATTAGACTTTCAATTTAGCAATTCCAATTCTTGCAATTGTAGTTAGATTTCAATTCTTGCAATTTAGATTTAGTTTTCAATTCATGTAATTTATTTTAGTTTCCATTCTTCAGACTAGTTTTAGTGTGACACCAAAAGGCTAAATAAAAATCTTCTTCACCAATAAATGCTTGAAATCTGAATGCCTGAATTGTACTCTACCCTAGCCTTCTATCGTAGACAGCCTTGGACACCACCCTGGATTGATAAATCATTGAGATTAAATGATGAGAATCAATGACACTCATCAGGAGTCTCATAAATTTTACCTAGACTTACACTTCCCTTATCACCTTCCAAGGTCATAAGGGCCTCAAACTCTAAGTCGTATGCACTTGAGTCTACCTTCGAGGCTAAACATTTGAATTGATTATCACGAATAGGACATTAAGAAAGAAGTACATCTAGGCAAACCTGGGTCAATGAATCTAACAAAGAAGGTCTAAATTTGGCAAAATATTCTTCTATAGAAAATTTTGAAGTAGGAGAAGAGTTAAAATTGACCATGAGGAAACAACATTGACCAAATCTTCCTCAACCGCATTTTTTGGAGAGGATACAACATTGACCAGGACTATCTCAACAATAATTTCTAGAAAAGATTCATCATTGGCCTGAGCTCCCACTATAACATTCCTACGATTTGTAGATTTTACTAAAAGGGTTGTTGGTATCTGAGAATTAAAAGAATATTTATGGGCCCACATTTTATTTTTAATTATATTTTTAATTAAGCATCAAGAAGGATAATGACCCAATTTTTTGCATATCAAGCATTGAAAAGGTAATTTTGCAAACTCAATAGTCTATTTTTGGGTCCCCAACTCTGATATTAGATCTATATAATTAGGAAATTTAGTATCTATATTTACATTAATACACATCCTTACACAAATAATTTTGGATTTGGCATGGGTAGCTACATCAATCATGATTAGCTCACCAAACATTTTAGCAATCCCTCTTAAGATATCTTCATACTACAACTGAAAGGGAAAACTAGGGAGCTTCACCCATATGGGTATAGAATAAATCCTTTGGGAATATGGGTCAAATTCCACCTCCATATATGAAAAAATAAACTCCTTCTACCATAAAACCATGGTCCACCACCTAGAATTTGGAGCAAATCCTCTTCACTATAAATATTTATAAGGAAGTGTAGACCCAAAAAATTGACCCACTTGGGTGAGTCATTTTCCCTAGATCCTTAGAGATACCCTCTAACTTTCCCAAAGCAAGTTTGGGCCTTTCTCACCCTCATTTTACCCCTTTTTCCTAGTTTTGGCAAAATCACAGATAATCCTTATAAGGAGCAATTTCGCCTAGCTAGGATTTTCTCTTAGAAAACCCTATTTTTTTCAATTTGATCTTATTTGATGTTAGTCTTCCCTTGGTTTTCCTATGCATCCTTATTTCAAATATGTTATAAATAGAGGATTTGATCATCCAAGAAAATAATAATTCTATAGATAGCTCTTGTATTCCTACATCTTGTATCTTGCATTGTTCTTTTCCTTTTCATAGTGTAGTTGTAGAAAGGCTAAACATAGGTGCATGCTTAATTAACACATTAAAACACATTCCACACCAAACTTGGAGTGAGACCTAAAACCATTCCTGGTGAACCATTCCCCTGGTTGCTCATAAATTTTAGAGTTATAACATACCCCCACGTTCACCTTGAATCCCAACGGATCCAACCGAGAATTGTATGTAGTAAGGCAGTTTTTCCCCTCTACATATTTGGTGAACCTGATGTGAACACACATCTTAGTGGCCAAAATAGGAAGTCTCTTCATTTGATATTCTTGAAAACTCTAAACAAAACTAATAATTTTGATTTTTTAGATCAGAAAACATGTAATAACATCTTTAAAATATCCTGTGTGCTTTTATTAGTTTTTAGTTTTCCTTCTTTTTCACTCTATCCTTTATCTCACTCCTAATGGCTCTCAACCTTACGAGTAGGAAAAGGCTTATATATTTTGATGAGATTTTCTAGTAAGATGATCAAATTGATAGAGAAAATCACAATCTAGAAGAGGAATAAAATGAAGAGATTGATAATAATATTGATCCTACTAAGGGACCCAATGGGAACCTTATATTTAAATCATTTGAACTTGTTTGGAGTTTTTACAAGCATGATAAGGATTCTTTGGATGAATCTATGAAAGAGGAAGCCCAACTCAAGGAATTTGGAACATCTCATAGTCAAACCATTTCCTCTCGAGATGTTCATAACAACTACTTGACTAAATATTTTCATCATGGTAATCTTGTTCATAACCCAAAATATGCTACTACTATGACCACCAACATTGGAAGAATTCCACAAGTCCCTCCAACTAGTAGTGTATATCAAGATTATTTTTAGTTTCCTCCTCATTCTACTCATCTTAACATTCATGCTTCTCTTCCACCATATTTTGGTTATCCTCTCCAATAAGATACCACATATCTAATATTCTCACAATGACACTGAGAGGGGGGGGTGAATCAGTGTAACTATTTAAAACTTGAATCTGCAACTCTTAATGCTTAAAAATGCAAGCTTAAAAATAGATATAGCAAGTATAACAAAAGAGCATCACACAACACAAGATTTAACGAGGTTCACCGATTTGGCTACTCCTCAAATAATGACTGTTTGGACTACAATCCAAATCTAGCCTTTGCAAGGATTCAATATTTACAAATAGTTTACCAGCACCCACTGGAAGGAGCACCAACCCCTAATTTATCTGCAACAACAGATAGGAGCACCAACCCCTTATACCAAGCACCAACTTGGATTTCTATTTTGAAAAATAGATTGACATAAAAATGCCTTCTCTTTTACAAGACCCTCAATGGTCTATTGCTCATTCAAATCAATCTCATAGAAGCATAAGGAGAATGGTTAGAAACTCAATATCTTCTATGGCTTACTAAAACCTCTCTTTTAATTTTCAAGAATAAAAACCAGGTTTCAGTTCTGTAGCTATTTTTCTTATAGCACTCTTACCCAACCACACTTTTTGTTTTTCAAGATAAAAACACGGTTGCAGTAACCTCACTTACTGCGCCTTTTCGATTCTTTATACTTGGCTTCCTCGAATGGCTCTTTCAAAATGGCTCTATTTTTCCCTCCAATTTTTCATGCATTTACGGCTACGTTCAATCTGTCACAGCCTCTCTGACGCGCTCTGTCTTCTAGCCGCTTTCTTTCTGACTCATTCTGACAGTCTTCTCTGCTCATTCTGATAGCTTTTTCTGTGCAACCTGACAACCTTTTCTACGTGTTTCGATGCTCTGTCATTCTTTTCTTTTAACCTTTACGTAACTGCCCTCTCGGCACCTTTACACTTTTTGATGGCACTCTTTTCAAATTTGAGTCGAACTTTCTCTTCTGCTCGCAACTGCCATTTTTGACACATGCAACCTCCGAGAGGATTTCTCGTTTATCGAGATTCTCGGTATATCTGCACTTTTTACAGCCTTGCAGCATCACGGCCCTATAACAACCGTTCTTGTCTTTAATGCACTATTCTGCCACTTGTAGCTTCAGTTCTAACTCCAGTTAACTCTTACCTAACTGGCTGCATGATTTTCTTCTGCACTTACCCCGACAACTGTCACTGTGTAAGCTTCTCGAATTTTACCTGCGCAACTAAGACATGTCGCGATATCGTGACATTTTTGCCCCTTTGACCTTTTCTTGACAGTTGACCGCGAAAACCTGACCTGTCGCGATATCGCGATGTTCTCCGCCTCCTAGTCCTTATCTCGGCATGCAACCGCGAAAACAGAACATGTCACGAAATCGCGACGCATTTGCTGCCTCTAGCTCTTTTCTGTCTCCTACCCGCGAAAATGGGACATGTCACGAAATCGTGACACTTTTTGCTTTCCTGCACTCTACTTCGCTTGCACCCGCGAAAATGGAACACGTCACGAAATCGTGACACTTTTTGCTTTCCTGCACTCTACTTCGCTTGCACCCATGAAAATGGAACACGTCGCGAAATCGCGACACTTTTTACTTTCCTACACTCTACTTCGCTTGCACCCGCGAAAATGGAACACATGACGAAATCGTGACACTTTTTGCTTTCCTACACTTTTCTCCGCATGCCTCAGTGAAATCGAAACATGTCACGAAATCGTGACGCTTTTCTGCCTTAGCACTGTTCTTTGCCTTTCGCCTATGAAAATGCAACATGTCATGAAATCGTGACATCTTTCGCATCCGTACAACTCTCTCTTCATGCACTAGCGAAATCAAGACATGTAGCGAAATCGCTACACCTTTTTCCCTTTGCAATTTCTTTAGCTGCGGCCTCCAAAAATCCAACATGTAGCAAAATCGCTACAACTTTTCGACTTAGCACTTTCTCTTTGCTTCGACCAGTGAAAATCCAACATGTAGCGAAATCGCTACACTTTTTCGACTTACTTTCTTCTTCTCACGAACCTGTCGTGAAATCATGACACTTTTCATCCTTGGCGCTTCTTCTCCAAACTTGTCATGAAATCGTGACACTTTTCATCCTTGGCGCTTCTTCACCGAACTTGTCATGAAATCATGACACTTTTCATTGCTTGTGCCTTTACTCCAAACATGTCATGAAATCATGACAGTTTTTCAACTTTGCTTCTTTCCTTCCAGCATGTCGCGAAATCATGACAGTTTCTCCAGCTTTTTCTCTCTCCTCATTTTTGTCATGAAATCATGACATTTTTGGCTGCGCCTTCTCTCTCCTCCGTTTTGTCGCAAAATCGCGACAGAAAACATGTCGCGATATCGCGACAGTTTTCTTACTTGTCTTTTTCTGCAAATTTTTGAATCTGGGCCACTTCTTTCTTCTTGGAAATTCATTGTACTTGTTCTGACTGACCTCTGAACTGCATCAACTGCATCAATCTATCTGTGTTGACAACAATGACAATACTTTTGCAATACTTTTGCTGCACCTTGCTCAACAATCTCCCCCTTTGGAATTGTTGGCAACACATGTGCAATTTCCATTTCCTATAGTAATTCTTCTCCCCCTTTGCCAATAATACCAAAGGGCTGCTGCAGACTCCCCCTGAGTCTATGCACAACATTCTCAGGCATAAATAATTTAATGCTCCCCCTGAGAATGTGTTCCCCATAGCTAGTCAGTGCTTGGGTAGTGTGACCACTCCCGACTTACTCCGAAGGTACTCAAAAACTTCCTTGGGCAATGGTTTTGTGAATATATCTGCTACTTGCTCTGTGGTTGGAACAAACTCCAATTTGACCTCTCCTTCTGCAACTTTATCCTTCAAAAAGTGATACCGGATTGCAATATGTTTGGTTCGAGAATGCATAACTGGATTCTTTGATATGTTGATAGCACTAGTGTTATCACATTTAACTGAGATTGGCTCATTGAAGTGGATACCAAGATCTTTCAGTGTCTGTCTCATCCATAATATCTGTGTACAACATGTTGTTGCTACAATGTATTCAGCCTCTGCTATGGATAGAGAGACTGATTCTTGTTTCTTGTTGTGCCATGCTACCGGCTTATCTCCAAGATAAAATGCTCCTCCACCGGTACTTTTTCTGTCATCAATACATCCTGCCCAATCTGCATCAGAATATGCAAAAAGAGTGAAGTATTTTCCTTTTGGATACCATAGCCCATACTCCATAGTACCCTTGAGGTACCTAAAAATCCTTTTCACAGCTGTCACATGAGTCTCTTTGGGACTAGCCTAAAATCTTGCAACCATGCAAACCGCCCGTAAGATATCCGGTCTGGTGGTCATCAAATACGATAGAGGCTCCCAATCATAGATCTGTACATTGTTTGATCAACATCTGGAGATTTGTCATCCTTGCTCAACTTACAACCTGTTGTCATGGGAGTGCTAACAGGCTTACTATCCTCCATAGTGAACTTTTTCAGCATTTCTTTCACATATTTAACTTGAGAAATGAAAATGCCCTTTTCAGTTTGATTAACTTGCAGTCTAAGGAAATAAGAAAGCTCACCAATCATAGACATTTCAAATTCTTTCTGCATTTTATTTGCTATGTCTTTACATGACTCATCATTGCTGTTGCCAAATATTATATCATCTACATAGACAACAAGGACAATGAGGTTGCCATTCTCAGTTTTGATATATAAATTGCTATCCACCATACCTTTCTTGAATCCTTGCTTAGTGAGATAGCTGTCCAATCTTGCATACCAAGCTCTGGGTGCTTGTTTCAAGCCATACAATGCTTTCTTCAGCTTACAAACAAATTTAGGATTATCACAGAGTTGAAAACCATCAGGTTGTTCAATATAAACTTCTTCTTCAAGATTTCCATTTAGAAAGGCTGATTTCACATCCATCTGATAAACTTTGAAATTTCTATGAACTGCTAAAGCCAAAAATAGTCTGATTGCTTCAAGTCTGGCCACTGGTGCAAAAGTTTCTTCAAAGTCAATCCCTTCAACTTGAGCATATCCTTTATAGACCAATCTTGCTTTATTCCTTACAACCTGTCCGTCTTCATTCAATTTGTTTCAAAATATCCATTTAGTACCTATTATGTTTTTATTTTCAGGCCTTGGTACTAATTCCCAGGTTTTGTTTTTCTCAATTTGATCTAGTTCTTCATTTACTGCCTCCATCCAGCTTTCATCTGTGCTTGCTTCAATAATATTTTTGGGCTCAATGTTGGATAACAAAGAGTAGTTGTTTACTACTCTTCTTCTTGTTTGAATACCAACTATGGGGTCCCCAATAATCTGCTCTCTGGGATGATTTTTCTGCCAGCTGCTTGTTTTGGATTTCCTATTTTCTTCTCTTTCTAAATCATCTGAATCTGATTTTTGTCTCTCTTCTTTTTCTTGATCTTCATCCTCTTCAATAAATTCTTCATAAGTCGGGTAGTTTTCATTATGGCTGATTTCTTGTTTCCTACCTTCATCAACCTTAACATCCGCACTCTCCACAATTTTCTTTAGTCTTTTGTTGTAGCATGTGTAGGCTTTGCTTTTTGTTGAGTAACCAAGAAAAATTCCTTCATCAGCTCTATCTTCAAACTTCCCAAGATTGTCTTCAGTTCGTTTAATGTAACACTTGCTACCGAACACTTTGAAGTATTTTGTTGTAGCCTTTTTGCCAAACCACAGTTCATAAGGTGTTTTGCTTTCATGCGGCCTCAACATGCACCTATTCTGGATGTAAACTATAGTATGAACTGCCTCTTTCCAAAACCTGTCAGCAATTTTGCTCTCTGTCAACATGGTCCGTGCCATTTCCTGCACAGTTCTGTTCTTTCTTTCTACTACTCCATTCTGCTGAGGTGTTCTTGCTGCCGAAAACTGTCTTCTAATCCCATGTTTTTCACAGTATTCTACAAACTCATCTGAAATAAACTCTCCTCCTCTATCTGATCTTAAACATTTAATTCTTTTTCCTGATTGATTCTCAACAAGATTTTTGAAAGTTTTGAACATCTCAAAGGCTTCTGATTTAAGTTTCAAAAATAGTACCCATGTCATTCTGGAATAGTCATCTATACACAACATAAAATATTTGTATCCATTTATGCTTTTTGTTCTCATGGGTCCACATAAATCAGTGTGTATTAGTTCTAACGGCTTGCTCGTGAAGTACTCTTTTGCTTTGAATGTGGCTCTGGTTTGCTTCCCCTTTTGGCATGACTCACAAATGCTATTTGAAGGTTTACCAATAGTGGGTATGTCTCTTACTACCCTTTTTGAGCTGATTTTTACCAGATTATCAAAGCTTATGTGACCGAGTCTCTTGTGCCACAACCAATTTTCTTCTTCCTGTCCTACCAAGCAAGCTCCTTCTGAAGTCTCTGAGAGAGTATACAGATTTCCAGAAGTTCTCAGTCCAGTAGCTATCAACTTCCCATTTTTTGTCTTTCTTACTTCACAACCCTGCTTCTTGAAAATTACTTCATGACCTCTGTCACAAATTTGACTTACACTTAGTAAGTTATGCTTCAGACCAACCACAAAAAGGACTTCTTTAGAGTTGATTTTTCCATCACTTAACTTAACTGATCCTTTACCCACTATCTTGGCTCCATCATTATTTCCAAATTTTACAGAACCACCTTCGTATGTCTGTAACTTATCAAACTTTTGTTTATCTCCTGTCATATGACTGGAGCATCCACTATCCAGAATCCATGGTGCAGATTTATTCTGGGCTTTGAGAGCTATTTGAACGATCAAGGATTCCTTGTATTTCTTAGGTTGCTCCTTTGCTTTCCACTCTGATTTGATAGCATATTTGGTCACTTGTTTTGCCTTCTCCCTTTCATTGACTTGTGCCTATTTTTCGGGAAATTTTCTATTTTGTTTCAATCCAGTTGGTTGAAACTTTCTTCCCTGATATTTATTTCCTGCAAAAGAGCTACGACAATTTCTTGCAATATGTCCGAAGTTATGACAGTTATAACATTCTACTGCATAATCTATTAAAGGAGAAAAAACATTTCTACTAGTGAAATTCATTTGTCCTACATTATATCTACAATTTGAAATTTTATGACCATATGCATTACATTTAAAACAATAACCAGAAAAGGAACGAGTGTACCTGGGTAATGGTTTTTGCCATGTTGTAGTAGGAGCCATGGGTCTTCTTCTTCTTTGATATGTGACTTTGGTGAATCCATCATTTGCAGTACTCCTTTCATGCTTGGCCTTATTGTTTTCTTTTGCATGATACGGTTTTTCTTGATCAACCCTGATCTTATCTTTATTCTTTATTGGTTCTATAGTTATAGCCTTTGATTCCTTTGAGGATTCTCCTTCATCAAATCCCAAACCAAATTTGATGCCTGTAGGCCTTTGGTTATTTAACATTTTATTCAGCTTCGTAGAACTGTCTTCAAATTTATGATGACAACTCAATTTTTGATTCATCTCTTCTAGCTGCATCCTTAATCCAACTATGTCTTCTTCTAGCTTATTGCACTCATCTATTTTCACGGTTAGCTGTGCTTCAAAATCTTCAGACTTTTTCTTAAATTCTTCAGTCTGTACTTTCAAACCGATTATTAATTCGTTGGCATCCTCAAATTTTCTTGAAATCTTTTTATTCTTTTTCCTTTCTATACTTAACTCTTCAAGTGCAGCAACCAACTCACCTTCCAGATCTACCTCAGCCTCATCCTCTAATTTTTCATCACACTCCTGGGTTTCCTCTGTTCTTTCTTCTTCAAAAGCCATGAACAAGGCTTCACCAGTTTCTTCTTCAGAGTCCTCACTGGAGCTGTCTTCAGAAGAGTTAACATTCTTGGAAATGAAACTTTTCTTCTTGAAGTTCCTTTTTCTAAAATGTGGTTTCTTCTTCCAGTCACTTCTTTCTTGGTGTGTCCCTTCATCACTTTTGTTTTTCTCATTCATTGGGCATTTAGTAGCAAAGTGCCCGATGCCTCCACAGTTGAAACACTTGAACGGTAGCTTACCTCTATACTTTCCTTTTCCCTTTATTAGTTTCCTAACAAAGTTTGCTTCAGTTTCATCTGCAGATTCTTCTTCCTCAGATTCTTGTTTAGCTTTTATATTTTTCTGTGCTTGGAAAGCAACTTCTCTGTCTGAGGGCTTAGTTTGTCCTATTCTCATTTCATATGCTGTTAAAGAACCATGCATTTCATCCATGCTAAAAGTATTTAAATCTTTAGCTTCTTCTATAGCAGAAACTTTAGCATCAAATATTTTATGGAGAGTTCTTAGTACCTTTTTCACAACAACTGCATCTTCTATTTCCTCATCGAGTCCTCTAATCGCATTGATGATTCCATTTACTCTCAGCATATAGGCCTCTATGTTCTCATCATCATTCATCTTTAATGCTTCGAACTGGGCTCGATGGGTTTGTAGCTTGGCTTCCTTGATCTTGCCATCTCCTTCATGAATGCTCTGCAGTTTGTCCCATATGTCTTTTGCCGATTTATAGCTCATGATCCTTATCAATTCACTGTCTACTAACCCACACATAATAGCATTCTTAGCTTTAGAGTTGTTCTCAAACTTTTTCTTCTCAGCCGCATCTGTTGGAGGAGCAGAGGGTATTGTGTATCCATTTTCAATAGATTCCCAAATGTCATATCCCAATGCACACAGATATGTCTGCATCCTGAGTCTCCAGAAAGAGTAATTTGTTCCATCGAACAAAGGAGCTTTGTTGGAAGAAAATCCTTCACCACCGGCCATTGTGTATCTTCCAAGATCACCTTAGCTGATTAAGCTTGTTCAGGTACCTTGCTTTGATACCAATTGATATTCTCACAATGACACTAAGAGGGGGGGGTGAATCAGTGTAACTATTTAAAACTTGAATCTGCAACTCTTAATGCTTAAAAATGCAAGCTTAAAAATAGATATAGCAAGTATAACAAAAGAGCATCACACAACACAAGATTTAACGAGGTTCATCGATTTGGCTACTCCTCAAATAATGACTGTTTGGACTACAATCCAAATCCAGCCTTTGCAAGGATTCAATATTTACAAATAGTTTACCAGCACCCACTGGAAGGAGCACCAACCCCTGATTTATCTGCAACAACAGATAGGAGCACCAACCCCTTATACCAAGCACCAACTTGGATTTCTATTTTGAAAAATAGATTGACATAAAAATGCCTTCTCTTTTACAAGACCCTCAATGGTCTATTGCTCATTCAAATCAATCTCATAGAAGCATAAGGAGAATGGTTAGAAACTCAATATCTTCTATGGCTTACTAAAACCTCTCTTTCAATTTTTCAAGAATAAAAACCAGGTTTCAGTTCTGTAGCTGTTTTTCTTACAGCACTCTTACCCAACCACACTTTTAGTTTTTCAAGATAAAACACGGTTGCAGTAACCTCACTTACTATGCCTTTTTGATTCTTTATACTTGGCTTCCTCGAACGGCTCTTTCAAAATGGCTCTATTTTTCCCTCCAATTTTTCATGCATTTACGGCTACGTTCAATCTGTCATAGCCTCTCTGACGCGCTCTGTCTTCTAGCCACTTTCTTTCTGACTCATTCTGACAGTCTTCTCTGCTCATTCTAAAAGCTTTTTCTATGCAACCTGACAGCCTTTTCTACGTGTTTCGATGCTTTGTCATTCTTTTCTTTTAACCTTTATGTAACTTCCCTCTCGGCACCTTTACACTTTCCGATGGCACTCTTTTCAAATTTGAGTCGAACTTTCTCTTCTGCCCGCAACTTCCATTTTTGACACACGCAACCTTCGAGAGGATTTCTCGTTTATCGGGATTCTCGATATATCTACACTTTTTACAGCCTTGTAGCATCACGGCCCTGTAACAGCCGTTCTTGTCTTTAATGCACTGTTCTACCACCTATAACTTCAGTTCTAACTCCAGTTAACTCTTACCTAACTGGCTGCATGATTTTCTTCTACACTTACCCCGACAACTGTCACTGTGTAAGCTTCTCGG
Organism: Wollemia nobilis; assembly: GCA_028583015.1. NCBI lineage: Eukaryota > Viridiplantae > Streptophyta > Pinopsida > Araucariales > Araucariaceae > Wollemia > Wollemia nobilis. Next base: position 3,775,226 of record JAQPPZ010001679.1, on the reverse strand, counting down.
CTTTTACCTGCGCAACTAAGACATGTCACGATATCGTGACATTTCTACCCCTTTGACCTTTTCTTGATAGTTGATCGTGAAAACCTGACCTATCGCGATATCGTGACGTTCTTTGCCTCCTAGTCCTTATCTCGGCATGCAACCGCGAAAATAGAACATGTCACGAAATCACGACGCATTTGCTGCCTCTAGCTCTTTTCTGTCTCCTACCCGTGAAAACGGGACATGTCACGAAATCGTGACACTTTTTGCTTTCCTGCACTCTACTTCGCTTGCACCCGCGAAAATGGAACATGTCACGAAATCGTGACACTTTTTGCTTTCCTGCACTCTACTTCGCTTGCACCCGTGAAAATGGAACACGTCACGAAATCGCGACACTTTTTGCTTTCCTGCACTCTACTTCGCTTGCACCCGCGAAAATGGAACATGTCATGAAATCGCGACACTTTTCGCTTTCCTACACTCTTCTCCGCATGCCTCAGTGAAAATGGAACATGTCACGAAATCGTGACGCTTTTCTGCCTTAGCGCTGTTCTTTGCCTTTCGCCCACGAAAATGCAACATGTCACGAAATCGTGACATCTTTCGCATCCGTACAACTCTCTCTTCATGCACTAGCGAAATCAAGACATGTAGCGAAATCGCTACACCTTTTTCCCTTTGCAATTTCTTTACCTGTGGCCTCCGAAAATCCAACATGTAGCGAAATCGCTACACCTTTTCGACTTAGCACTTTCTCTTTGCTTCGACCAACAAAAATCCAACATGTAGCGAAATCGCTACACTTTTTTGCCTTACCTTGCTTTCTTCTCCTTCCAACATGTCGCGAAATCATGACACTTTTCATCCTTGGCGCTTCTTCACCGAACTTGTCATGAAATCGTGACACTTTTCATCCTTGGCGCTTCTTCACCGAACTTGTCACGAAATCGTGACACTTTTCATTGCCTGCGCCTTTACTCCAAACATGTCGCGAAATCGCGACAGTTTTTCAACTTTGCTTCTTTCCTTCCAGCATGTCGCGAAATCGCGACAGTTTCTCCATCTTTTTCTCTCTCCTTAGTTTTGTCGCGAAATCATGACATTTTTGGCTACGCCTTCTCTCTCCTCCGTTTTGTCATGAAATCACGACAGAAAACATGTCGCGATATCGCGACAGTTTTCTTACTTGTCTTTTTCTGCAAATTTCTGAATCTAGGCCACTTCTTTCTTCTTGGAAATTCATTGTACTTGTTCTGACTGACCTTTGAACTGCATCAACTGCATCAATCTGTCTGTGTTGACAACAATGACAATACTTTTGCAATACTTTTGCTGCACCTTGCTCAAAAATATCAAAATAGTATCAATCTATCCAACATGGGCCAAGTATCCTTTCAACAACCTACCTGTACTCCTCCCTTAGGGAATCTAGGGGTATTGCACAACAATAACTCTGAGGTGCAAAGTTTAACTAATATTGTGAAACAATTGGTTTCAATAGTGGATATTCAACCCCCTAATTCCACCTACAACTATAAAGAAATGTGAAATTAATCCTTAGACCTTATTGTTGTCATTAGGCCCTACCCTAAGCATTTTTCCATGTTGGTTTTGCCTATATATAAGGGAACAAAATATCCAATTGAACATTTGAGAATATTTAGAATAACTTGCCATGATATCATATATGATGATATGTTGTTGCTAAATATGTTCCCTAAGAGTCTTGGTGGCATGGCATTAGAGTGGTATTATCAGTTGCCCAACCATTATTTGAGGAATTTTGAAGAAATAGCTAAATTATTTGTGCAACATTTTGGTGCTTATGTTGAAAAGAATGTGACCATGAAAGATGTTTACATGTTAAAACAAGGTAAAGAGGAATTTTTTTTAGAATTTTACAACTATCACATATTTTGATCAAACAATTGACCTAGAAATAAAGGTAGAGCTATCTCTTATAAAAATAGGACAAATTAAAGTGAAAGAAGATAAGACTACTAAAAACCAGTATAAGAACAAGCATGTGGTTGGTGATGGGGTAATAGATAGTAGACCTGTTAATAGTATTATTAACAACCTAAAAAAAGATGATGCTTAACCAACACCCAAAACCCCCATAAAGGAGTTTCATGAAGCTCAACATGCCTATGAATGTGGTCCTAAAGTATCTTTTGGAAGCTAATATGATTGATTTTCCTCCCATAAGGCAACCAAATACCACAACTAATTGGTATAAAGTTGGTCAACACTATGAATATCTTAGAGTGGAGGGGCACTACGCAAATTCTTGTAAGAGGTTTAAACATGTAGTTCAAGACCTGATTGATGTCATATGCCTTGTTATAGAAGGTTCTTTCTCACCCAACAATAAACCTCCTCCTCAAAAAATTGAAGAACACAAACTTATATTGAGAAGGGGGGTGAATAGTATAAGACCACTTTTTACTTTTCTTTCTTAATCAATATTATGCAATGTAAATATAGCAATATCAATAGCAGTATTCAAAGAAATACATAAATAATCACATATAATAGAGACACCACAATTTACGTGGTTCACCCAATGTGAGCTACTCCACGAAGAAAATATTTCACTAAAATTTTCTCAATCAATATCTTGGGAATCCTTTCCCTATTACAATTTTTATGGACCTCTGTCCAAAGGAGATGCCAATCCCCTTAATCAAGTTCATGGATCTCTATCCATAGGAGACCTCCTTTCTCCTCTTGCTTTGGCTGGTGATATTCTAGAAGAACTGCTACCTCTACTACAATAGCTAATGGATCTCTATCCACTAAATACTCTTGTCCTCACTCAAAATACCTATCATAACTGCCCTTGCTAATGGATCTCTATCCACTAGATACTGTCATCCTCTATACTCTTTCAACTCCAAAGCTTGCACTCAACTCTATCTCAAATCTGTACTAAACATAGTCTATCGGTATAGCAAAAATCTATCCCCAATATCTATCTCTAGTCTAGCACAAATATGTCTTCAAATATGAACCAAAATCTATCCTCGAATTTGTACTAAACACAGTTCCACCATCTAGCACAAATTAGTTCTCAAAATTTGTCCTCAAGCCTTAAATCAAAGCTTGACTCAATGTAAAATCAACTCTGCTGGATTTGCCCCAAATCTTAACTCAAGGGTTGAACAAATCAATAAATCAAATATACTCTCAAGCCTTCTCAAAGGCTTGTCTCAAATCTACCTTGTAAGCTTTCATAAAAGCTCACCCCAATCAGTCTACAAGTCCTCTCTAGAACTTGTCCAATCTGCTCAATAAGTCCTCTTAAGAACTTAACCAAATATACTCAATATGTCCTCTATATAACTTAATAAAATATGCTCAATAAGTCCTCTCAAGAACTTAATCAAATCTAGTATCAATCTATATTGTAAGCTTCCACAAAAGCTTACTCAAATCTATCCACAAGTCTTCACAAAGACTTATCTCAAATCTGCTCAATAAGTCCACACTAGAACTTGTCCAATATCATAGAAAAATAAAGAGAATTGTTAGATACTTAATATATTATATATTCATCACAAATATCAATCACTTTCAATAACTCTTTCAGAAACATACAAAGAATTATTAGAGACTCAATATGCTTCAAATCAATCACTTTCTCAATTCAATTCAGAATATAGAATAGATAGTTTTATGGAACTTGAACAATCACTTCACACATCAACTTGACTAGGCTCAACCAAATCTACTCAACCAATCACTCAATAAAATAATCCTTCCATACAAACCCTAGTTCAAGTTCTTTGCTCAACCATTCACTTCAACAACAATGCTCATAAAAAAACTCTCACATAATAATGATACTCATGTTCTTTTCAAACCCTAGTTCTTTGATAAACCAATGGCAATGCTTATAAAATAAGGTTTTAACAACAACTCTTTATTCTGAAAAACCTTGAAGCATTAACTCAACACACTCAAAAGGAAACCCTAATCAAGTCCTTTTCACTCCACACTTATTTTTCAGAAAACCAACCAATCAACTTAACTATGGAAGAATGTGCTCATACCTTTTTCTTGATGATGAAGGAATCTCATAAATCTACTAAAAACCAAAAAACTTCTTTTCCAAGCTCAAAGAAGTTATAAGACAATAAACTACCTCAAAAATACAATGTAAATATCAAGACCCAATACACCTTATCACTCCATATTTAAGAAAACATTCATCAACTTTTATGGGAATAATTCACAAAATACACCTTATAATCTCGTAATGAAAATAATATTCAATGACAAGAATAATAGTAATGCAATATCCTTTCTTAAAATAACTATATGCAAGAAGTCCCTTTTATCCTTTTAAAACTTCAAAAAATCAATGTGACATAAACACTTTATTTAAAAATAAAGCTAACTCCTTATTCCTCCAATTTACCAAAAAGTAATAATAAAATTAAACACTTTTAAGCAACCCTTTTATCTCCCTAAGACCTCATGTCAAACTTTAAGCAACATAAAATATTAATCAAAATTTATTACCTTTGCCTTGGAGGGATTCGAACTCACAGCGCACCCTCAACCAATGCCCTAGCCATGGCTCCAACCGCCACACGATCTAGGCTCTCACTTGGGGAGTAAAGAGCATCACATGCTCCAAAAGGATCCTCATATTACCTAGTAGAAAAAAATGTGCACCTTTCCTTTGGCACTTCCAACACAAACACAACCACCAAAAATGTTGTCGCATTTCGAACGTAGGTCACCTAGTTCCCAAACACTCTAACCACTGTCCTCTTACCACTAGGCCACGCTGCCCAGTTGGTGCTTGGTAATTTGGCACTGTTCCCTTTAAACCTTATTCATTGACGCTAAAACACAAAAATCACTTCTCTTTTTCCGCACAAGATCTCAACACAATTGCATGCATTAATCGATCGAGCAAAAGGATAAATGTTAATGCCTCTAAGGCATAGGTTTATATATTGATTTCCTCCTCATGCATATACGTCGATGTTCAAATTACCTTCTCACATTTTATACATCGACGCTTTTTATTTTACTTTAACCTTATTAATTTATAAATTAATTATTTAAAACCCTTTGTTTTTATTAAGGCCATCTCTCATTGAACAACTTTGTATAAATAATATTTATTTATAAAATTTAAATTCAATTTGAATTTAAATATTTTATGAAATAAATATTAAACCTTCCTTTAGCTTTGCAATAAGCTTCCTTGGTTTTTTATGAAAAACCTTTTAACTTATGCTTCCACATAATATTAAAAGTATTATGAAGCCCTTTTACATTTAAAATTTTAATTTTTCTTTGACATATTCCTTGACATAAAATATGACTTCATTTCTTGACATCAATGACAACTTTGAATTAAGGACTCAAAATATCCAAAAATCTCCCCATTTATCATTGATGGCAACCCAAATTCTTTTTACCGAAAATTTGACTTTTCTTTTATTTTGCTCCCTCTAGGACATTGCTCCCCCTGGATCAATGCTCTCTCCTTTTTACTCAAATACCAAACATCTCCCCTTACACAAAATCTCTCCTCCTTTGACATCAATGGAAAAGGGTCACCTTTGGGGCTTGGGGCTAAGAATGAGCCTCTTAGCTTAGCCCCTCCCCCACCGCCTCTTGAGGTGGTTAATTTTGGGGTGGGATTATTTCTACTCCTAGAAAATACTATTATTTACCTTTATCCTCTATCCTTCTTATCTGATACTTCTGATTCCTCTGACTATTTATTTCCATGTCCATGTTCCTGTCCATGTCTCTATTCTTATTCCTGCTCATATCTGTATGCATGTTCCTATTCTTATTCCTATTCATATATGTGTTCATGTTCCTGTTCTTGTTTCTATTCCTATTCATGATCATACTTGATTTTGGAATATCTGCTCTACACCACTTTATTGTGTGACCATCATTATTGCACTTATAACACTTAATGTTATTATTGCTTGGAGGTGCAAAAGTCTTAGGATTTCTCCTAGTGAACCCATATCCTCTTTTATCATGAACCCTACAATTCATTGCCTTGTGACCAAACTGATTACATGAGTAGCAGGGTTATGCATATTGGGTCGGTCCCGAAATCTATTTATAAATTGAAGGCAAATTGTCTTAGATTCTTGATGAAATAATGAGAAGTATGCATGGTGAATTGTAATTATTTTTCTTCAAAAAATTTCAAATCGTGGCGAATTGCAATTATTTTTCTCCAAAAAATTTCAAATCGTGGCAATTTTTTTCTATTTTTGGGGTCATGAATATCGGTTTGCAAACTCTAAAATGTACGAAAAAATTAAAGGATTTAGGCTAACAATAAAGGCTTTTAGCCTTTATGATTTATGATGACCGATCTAAGATATAAAATTTGATCGATTACAGGCATGCTGATCGGCTACAGACATGTCGATCAGTTACAACCATGGTTATCGGTTGCATACGTACCGATAGGTTGGCATTTCGATTGATTTCATCCATGATGATCAATTATAGCCATGCCAATCGGTTGTAGCCATGTTGATTTGTTGTAGATATGTCTATCAGTTACAACCATGTTGATCAGCTACAGCCATGTCGATCAGTTGCAACCATATCGATTGGCTGTAAATATATCGATCAATTTTAGTAATACCAATCAGTTGTAATCATACCAATCGGTTGCAGACATGTCGATCAGTTGCATATACCTTGATCAGTTGCATACATACCAATCAGTTACATGTACCTTGATCGATTGCATACATGTTGATCAGTTGCATACATGTTGATCAGTTGCATACATATCGATCAATTGCACACATGCTGAATGACACCTCTATAATCGATAAAATGATGCTTATCAACATGTCCTTGCAATCAATAGACTAATATCGATCGACACAACCCTACAATCAACAAATAAATGCTGATCAACATGGCTCTACAATCGATCGACTTATACTAATAGACATGGCTCTGTAACCAATCAGCTTATGTTGATAGACATGGCTCTATAATCGATCATAGATTTGCAACTGATCGGCTTATGTCAATAGACATGGCTCTACAACTGATTGGCTTATGTCGAAAGATACGGCTCTACAACTGATCATCTAATACTGATAGACATGACTCTACAACTAATTGATACCACTACAACTGATCGACACCTCTATAACCGATCGACACCTTTGCAACCAATCGAAACCTTCGCAACTGATCAGCTTATGATGATCATCTTTGGTCGACCGAAACTCCTCTAAAACTGATTGATTTATGTTGATAGATACTCCTCTTCAACCTTGGCAAGTTTTTCTTTGTTTCTTGGTACCTAGTACAGTATATATAGGTAGTATATGAGACGATTTGGGTGGGAAAAATAAAATCATTTATAATTTGAAGGCGAATTAGGTGGAAAAATAAAAATCATTTATATTTTGAGGTCGGCAACTTAAAATAAAAATATTTTAATTATTTTCAACGACAGGCGAATTTACCCCCAAAAAAAATTTACCCCATAATTTTAGGGTGAATGGGCCCCAGTGAAATGATCCAAAATTAACATTTTCAAAATTTTAAAAATCCTAAATAGAGCCAATTTGCAATATTTCACGCTTATGCATAACCCTGATGAGTAGCAATATCCATGGAAAATTTGTTTGTTCCCATATTCCTACCTTTCATGTGTCTTGCACTGTGAAGCCATGTGACCAAACCTATGACATGAAAAACATCTTCCATTGAAGTTTCCTTGTCTTGACCTGATTGGTCTCTTAGTCTCTCTTGACCTATTATGATTATTATTCCATCTGTATATTCTTTGTGCATTGTTCTCATTCTTATTGAACTCTCTGTTGTCCAACTCATCCTCAGATGTCTGACTTTCTCTTACATTGTCTTCATATGTAGTTTATTCATCTGAAGTGTCTTCTACTTAAGTGTCTTCTCCTTCAGAACTTGAGGTTGAATTTCCTTCCCATTTCTTTTATCCTTATTCAAATCCAAGACCTTTTTTGCTTAATGTAGGATTTCGTATCTTGATGAAATTATCTAAGTTCTTTGAGCTATTTTTGAACCTTTTTAGCTTGAATTTGGAGTCTTCTAAATATTCCCTTAGTAGTGCCACTTCTTGTGCTAACTTTTTACATTCTAAGATCTTTGCTTCTAACTTATCCTTGAATTTCTTTGTCTTAGCCTTTGATTTTTCTAGATCCTCTATAAGCATCCTTCTCTCTTCATCACATTCTTGAAACTAAATTTCAAGTTTAGAGTTTTGCTTTCTTACCTTCTTTACTATTTCAAGAGCATAGATAAGCTCTCCCTTGAGATCATATCCATCCTTTTTTTAATATTCCTCTATTTGTTTACCTTTGTCCACATCTTCATTTTCTATTGGCTTGTATTCTATAGGATCACCTACTCCTTCTTATAATGCCATTAGAAGGTTTTCATCTGGTCCTTCAAGTGCATCCTCATATTCATCATCACTAAAACTATAACCATTCCTTGTACAACTATCTTCAAGATGTCCAAAGTTAACACATCTAAAACACTTGAGAAATATTGAATTCCTTTTCTTAACTTGTTCTTTTTCTTCAATCATAAATAGGACTTCATATCTATCATTATCTGAAAAACTAGCATCACTATCACTTGAGTACTTACTTGCCTTATTTGCATAGTAGCTCCTCTTTTGCCTTTGAAAGAACTTTTTTTCTTTTCTACTTTATCCATAATGACCATACTTTTCATAATTGAAACATTTAACAAATTTTAGATCTCTAGATATTCTATAATCCTTATCCCTTCTACCATAATTAGCTTCTTCATCACTAGATGACTCATTGCTTGATTCTGAATTCTTACCCTTTGTATTTTTTATTGCTTTGAAGGTTTCTTCCTTCTGGGGAATAAGTGCTTTTGTTCTCATCTCAAAATTTGTAAGAATACCAAGTAGCATATCTCTTGTCAAAGAATCACCATCATTTGATTCTTATATAACTAAAATATCTTCACTAAACCTTGTTGGAAGAGACCTTAAGATATTATCACAAATATTTGATTCATCAACCTTTTTTCCAAGTCCTTGCATAGCATTAAAAACCTCAACAACTTCGGGAAAGTCAACTATCGTAAAAGCAAGCTATACTTTCTTAATACTCCCACTCACATAAAAAATAGGATCGCTGATATCCTTGGGTGCAACATTGGGAGCCTTCCAACTACTTATCTTGGATTATTGCTTTTCCATGGCAGATCAGTCTCGGCTATGTGGAACCCTATTTTAGATTGCCTCAACAAGAAACTAGCAGGGTGGAAAAGGTCAATGCTTAGCCAGGTAGCCAAAGACACTCTGGTCCAAGATTGCCTTCAAATTATCCCCATTTTTTTCTTATCTATCTTCAAACCTCCAGCTGCCATCTGCCAAAAAATTGAACAAAATCAACGTAGATTCCTTTGGGCTAGAAATGAAAACAAGAATAAATTTTTTCTAGTCGCTTGGGACAGGGTCTGTTCCAAGAAAAAGGATGGAGGACTCAGATTCAGAGACATCAAGTGGATGAACATGGCCTTCATTGCCAAGTAGGCCTAGATACTTACCATCAATGAAAAAGTCACTTGGATTGATATCATTAAAGCTAAGTACCTCCATCAATTTTCCTTTCTTGGAGAGCACAACCTCCCTATCGGATCCCATTTTTGGAATGGCATAATCAAAACAAGGAAAATCATCATGGAAGGCTTAAGGTGGTGTCTAGGAACTAGAACGACCATCCATTTCTAGGATGACCTGTGGATTTGTGATAAACCTCTCAGCGAAGATCTGCATCTTGCAATGCTCAAGGTGACTACCAAAGCCACCTTTGGTGATAAGGTGTTTCACTTCATTAACCAAGGTCCTACAAGACCTGAATGGAAACACCTGGCTCTTAACGAGCCCAGGCATATCATTGAGGCTCTCAGGTGGTTACAAAACTTGTTGAGGACTTGCATCATCTCGAGCTCATACAAAGATGATTCCATGGTCTGGAACCTTGAAGAATCTAGAAATTTCACTGTCAAATCAGCTTACTATAGTCAAGAAACTCCCATAGATGGTTGGGACTTATCAAATTAGGTCTAGGTTCCCAAGATCATTCCCAAGGTCAAATTATTTTGCTGGTTGGCCATCCAAAATAGAATCCTCACCATTGACAACTTGATAATCAGAGGGTTACTCATTCCCAATTGGTGTATCCTATGCAAAAATGCCTGTGAGTCAACTTCACATGTTTTTTTGGAATGTCCCTTTTCTCTAGCAGTTATAAACTAGGTTCATAACACCTTTGACATCTCCATAGTCCTCCCACATTCCATTCCCATCCTTATTAAGCAATGGCCCCGACCTTTCAAGAGCAACCAACTAAAATTCATGTGGCAAGCTTGCCTCCACATTTACCTATGGTAGATATGGCTCGAGAGAAATGCCAAAATTTTAAAAAATCAAGCCACTGATAAGAAGATTATCATTGTCAAAATCATGGCCCTTGCTACAGATAATGCCTCTCTTGTTTCATCTCCAAACCCCCCCCTCCTGGCTTAGAATCGGACCTAACCAAACTTTTCAATTTGTCTAACATCTCTGCCATGCCTTGTAATTCTGTTGACAGGTCTGTCATCGAGTGGGTCTTACCACCTATTGGGTGGCACAAGCTCAATTTCAATGGTGCAGATAAAGGCAACCCAAGAGCGGCTGGTGGAGGAGGAATTCTCAGAAACCATAGAGGAGAAATAATTTTGGCCTTTGCCCAGAACCTGGGAACTCAATCCAACAATATGGCAGAGGCATGGGATCTGTTCCAAAGTTTGATCCTCATGGAAGGGTTGACCATCAATAAACTTATCATCGAAGGAGACTCGTTGCACTGTATCAACTGGCTCAATGGTACCGCTAAGCCTCCCTAGGCCCTTGCTTCTTTTTTCCAAGAATGCAAGGCCCTAATTGGCAATTACCCAGAATTAGTCATTAAGCATCAATATCGGGAAGGAAACAAGGCTACGGACTGGCTTGCTAACAAGGGAGTCAACGAGTCTGATATTCAAGTGTGGAGAGACTCCTTCCCCATTGGCCTAAGGAATGATCCTACAAGTTTCAATGTTTGCACAATGTGAGATGTTGCCAGGGGATTGGTTTGGTATGCTAATGAAACTTGTCGCGATATCGCGACACTTTTTCCTTCTTCTCCTTCGGCAACGAAAATGCAACATGTCGCGTTATTGCGACACTTTTCACATTTGGCCGTGAAAATGCAACATGTCACGATATCACGACATTTCTTTCTCCTTTGGCCGTGACATTGCAAGATGTCGTGAAATCGTGACACTTTTTTCTCCTTTGGTTGTGGCGTTACATCATGTCGCGATTTTGTGACACTTTTTCTATTTTGACCACGAAGATGCAACATGTTGCGATATCGCGACACTTTTTCTCTTTGGCCGTGATGAAGCAACATGTCGTGATATCATGACATTTTTCCTCCTTTGGCTGCGGCAATGCAACATGTCACGATATCACAACCGTTTTTCTCTTTTGGACATGACGTTGCAATATGTCGTGATATCGCAACACCTTTTCTCTTTGGCTGCGATGATGCAACATGTCGCGATATCGCGACACTTTTTCTCTTTGGCCGCGATGATGCAACATGTAATATCGTGACACCTTTTCCTTCTTTGGCCATGACAATGCAACATGTCGTGATATCGTGACATTTTTTATCTTTTTGTCGAGACGATGCAACATGTCACGATTTCGTGACACTTTTTCTCCTTTGGCCTCGATGCTACAACATGTTGGGATATCGCGACACTTTTTTTCCTCTGGCCGAGATGATGCAACATGTCACGATATCGTGACACTTTTTCTCTTTGGTCGTGATGATGCAACATGTCGCGATATCTCGACACATTTTCCTTCTTTGTCCGTGGTAATGCAACATGTCATGATATCGTCACATTTTTTATCTTTTTTTCGAGACGATGCAACATGTCGTGATATCAAGACATTTTTTCTCCTTAGGCGCGATGATACAACATGTCGTGATATCGTGACACTTTTTCTCTTTTGGCCATGACATTGCAACATGTCACGATATCGCGACACTTTTCCTCCTTTGGCCACGACAATGCAACATGTTGCAATATCACGACACCTTTTCTCTTATGGACACGACAGTGCAACATGTCGCGATATCACAACACCTTTTCTCCTCTGGCTACGACAATGCAACATGTCACGATATCGTGACATATTTTCTTCTTTGGCCTCAACGATGCAACATGTCACGATTTTGTGACACTTTTCCTCCTCTGGCTACGACGACGCAACTTGTCGCAATATTGCAACACTTCTTTTCTTCTAGTAGTGACGTTGCAACATGTCACGATATCGTGACACTTTCTCTCCTTCGGTCGTGATGCTGCATCTTGTCGTGATATCATGACATTTTTTCCTCCTTTGGTCGCGATGGTGCAGCATGTCGGGATATCGCGACACCTTTTCCTCCTTGCTTTTTCCCTATGCTTTGGACCATGAAAATGCAACATGTCGCAATATCACAACACCTTTCTTCTTGTGGTGTTTTGATTTTTCTTTGATATTTAGCTCTTGGGCCTCTTCGGTTGGTTTGGAAAACATGTGAAAAATACTTGTACAAGGTTCAAGGACCTTTCAACACCCTTTCAACCAATCAAAAAAAAAAAACCTCATCAACTCAAAGTAGATAAGTACTAATGTTTTCCTCATTCTTCATTCTTAACTCTTCAAGTTGTCCTTTGAGATTTTGTATCTTTGCTTTCCTGACACCTTTATCTCCTTCATATATATTTTTCAACTTATCCCACATTCCTTTTGCATTTTCACAATGCATAACTTTTATTGATTATGTTCTATGCAAACCTCTCAAAAGTGCATTCATTGCTTTTGAATTGTAAAGCTATAGAAGCTTACCTTCCTTATCTATAGGTGGATCAATTGAGGGGTCATATCCATTTTCAATTGCTTCCCAAACTTCATTGCCAAGTGCCTTCAACTAGATCCTCATTCTCAAACTCCAATATACATAGTCACTTCCATCAAATACTGGTAATGAATTATCTAAAAGTCCATTATTAGAATCCATTGTGTTCTTGTTAGATTTTCTTTCAAGCTGTTAAACTCTTCTGAAGGAACCTGCTCTGATACCAATTGAAGAACACAAGCTTATACTGAGAGGGGGGGTGAACAGTATAATACCACTTATTACTTTTATTTCCTAATCAATATTATGCAATGTAAAGATAGCAGTATCAATAGTAGTATTCAAAGTAATGCATAAATCATCATACACAATAGAGACACCATAATGTACATGGTTCACCTAATGTGGGCTACTCCACGGAGAAAATATTCACTAAAATTTTCTCAATCAATATCTTGGGAATCCTTTCCATATTACAATGTTTATGGACCTCTATCCAAAGGAGATATCAATCCCCTTAATCAAGTTCATGGATCTCTATCCATAGGAGAAATTATTTCTCCTCTTGCTCTGGTTGGTGATCTTCTAGAAGAATTGATGCCTCTATTGCACTGGATAATGGATCTTTATCCACTAAATACTCTTGTACTCACTCAAAATACCTATCCTTACTGCCCTAGCTAATGGATATCTATCCACTAGAGACTATCATCCTCTATACTCTATGACCTCTAAAGCTTGCACTCAACTCTATCTCAAATTTGTATTAAACATAGTTCGTTGGTCTAGAACAAATCTATCCCCAATATCTATCTCTGGTATAGCACAAATCTATCCTCAAATATGCACCAAAATCTATCCTCAAATCTATACTAAACATAGTTCCTCCATCTAGCACAAATTAGTTCTCAAACTCTGTCCTCAAGCCTTAACTCAAAGCTTGACTCAATATAAAATCAACTCGGCTAGATCTGCCCCAAATATTAACTCAAGGTTTGAACAAATAAATCAATCAAATATACTCTCAAGCCTTCTCAAAGACTTGTCTCAAATCTACCTTGTAAGCTTTCACAAAAGCTCACTCCAATCAATCTACAAGTCCTCTCTAGAACTTGTCCAATATGCTCAATAAGTCCTCTCAAGAACTTAACCAAATCTACTCAATAAGTCCTCTCAAGAACTTAATCAAATATGCTCAATAAGTCCTCTTAAGAACTTAATAAAATATACTCTCAATTTGTATTGTAAGCTTCCACAAAAGCTAACTCAAATTTGTCCACAAGTCTTCTCAAAGACTTACCTAAAATCTACTCAACAAGTCCACACTAGAACTTGTCCAATCTCATAGAAACATAAAGATAATTTTTAGAGAATCAATATGTTCTATACTCATCATAAATATCAATCACTTTCAATCAATATTTCAAAAACATACAGAGAATTGTTAGAGACTCAATATGCTTCAACTCAATCACTTTCTCAATTCAATTCAGAATATAGAATAATTTGTTTTATGGAACTTGAACAATCACTTCACACATCCACTTGACTAGGCTCAACCAAATCTACTCAACCAATCACTCAATAAAATAATCCTTCCATACAAACCCTAGTACAAGTATATAAACACTAACTCAAAATATTTACAACAATGCTCAACAACAAATCTTACATAACAATGATAACCCTAGTTCAAGTTCTTTGCTCAACAATTCACTTCAACAACAATGCTCATAAAACAACTCTCACATAACAATGATACTCATGTTCTTTTCAAACCCTAGTTCTTTGCTCAACCAATGACAATGCTTATAAAATAAGGTTTTAACAACTCTTTATTCCAGAAAACCTTGAAGCATTAACTCAACACACTCAAAAGGAAACCCTAATCAAGTCCTTTTCACTCCACACTTATTTTTCAGAAAACCAACCAATCAACTTAACTATGGAAGAATGTGCTCATACTTTTTTCTTGATGATGAAGGAATCTCATAAATCTGCTAAAAATCACAAACACTTCTTTTCCAAGCTCAAAGAAGTTATAATACAATAAACTCCCTCAAAAATACAATGTAAATATCAAGACCCCATACACCTTATCATTTCATATTTAAAAAAACATTCATCAACATTTACAAGAATAATTCACCAAATACACCTTATAATATCCCAATGAAAATAATATTCAATGACAAGAATAATATTAATGCAATATCCTTTCTTAAAATAACTATATGCAAGAAGTCCATTTTATTCTTTTAAAACTTCAACAAATCAATGTGACATAAACACTTTATTTAAAAATAAATCTAACTCCTTATTCCTCCAATTTACCAAAAAGTAATAATTAAATTAAAAACTTTTAAGCAACCCTTTTATCTCCCTAAGACCTCATGTAAAAATTTAGGCAACATAAAATATTAATCAAAATTTGTTACCTTTGACTTGGAGGGATTCGAACTCATGACACACCCTCAACTAGTGCCCTAGCCGCAGTTCCAACCACCACACGAGCTAGGCGCTCGCTTGGGGATTAAAGAGCACCATGTGCTCCAAAAGGCTCCCCATATTGCCTAGCAAAAATGTGCACCTTTCCTTTGGTGCTTCCAACACAAACACAACCACCAAAAATGTTACCGCTATGTTTCTGTTGTGTTTCGAATGTAGGTCACCTAGAACCCAAACACTCTAATCATTGTCCTATTTCCACTAGGCCATGCTGCCCAGTTGGCACTTGGAAATTTGGTGTTGTTCCCTTTAAACATTATTCGTTGGCGGTAAAACACAAAAATCACTTCTCTTTTTCTACACAAGATCTCAACACAATTGCTCACATTAATCGATCAAGCAAAAGGATAAATGTTAATGCCTCTAAGGCATAGGTTTATATATTGATTTCCTCCTCATGCATATATGTCGGCGCTCGAATTACCTTCTCACTTTTTAGACGTCGGCACTTTTTATTTTTCTTTAACCTTATTAATTTATAAATTATTTAAATTCATTTGAATTTAAATTTTATAAATTAATTCTTTAAAACCCTTTGGTTTTATTAAGGTCATCTCTCATTGAACAACTTTGTATAAATAATATTTATTTATAAAATTTAAATTCAATTTGAATTTAGCTATTTTATGAAATAAATTTTAAACCTTCCTTTAGCTTTGCAATAAGCTTCCTTGGGTTTTTATGAAAAACCTTTTAACTTATGCTTCCACATAATATTAAAAATATTATGAAGCCCTTTTGCCTTTAACCTTTGCATTGTTCCTTAACATATTCCTTGACATCAATGATGAATTCATTCCTTGAAATCAATGAAAACTTTGACTTAAGCACTCAAAATATCCAACACAAATGCCCACAACTAATCAAGACATAGGAATCTTCCAATATCCTCTACCTAAGCATGGGAAGCAAGAAGCTAATCAAGTGTCATATTAGAATGTGCCACCTACTTATGATAATATAGTTGGTATGATAGTAGAAACTACAAGGCAACAAGTGCAAAATTATTAGACCCAATGCTCTTAGTAGGAGAAGAGTTCTTCAGCCAAGATTTTTTTCTTAGAACTTTTGCAAATTTATCCTATTCATGAGGAAGCTTAAAACTTCTAAGATAAGAATATATCCCTGCAGACATTTCCCCTAGTGCTATGGCTAATGTTGTAATATCTCTTGGGATACATCATATCAATAGAATGATGATATTTCTTCCTTAAACTTACAAGGGGATTATTCTCTCTACATCACTGCATTTATTAGGGAAACTTTTATTAAGAGGGTACTGATTGATAATGGTTCTTCTCTCAATCTATGCACTTATCAAATTTTTAAAAAGTTTGTATTAAAAGAGGAAGATTTAACTAAATCTAATGATATCATTAAAACCTTCAACAACGAGTCCCAAGAATCTTGTGACATTATATCCCTCCCCCTTAGGGTTGGATCCAAGATCTTACATATTGTGTTCTATGTGGTCTCTTGCCCCACATATTTTAATTTACTTCTTATATGTCCCTAGATCGATGTGATGTGGGATATCCCTTCTACCTTTATCACTATTTCAAGCGATCCTCACCCATTTGAATATTTTTCACTAGTTAAACAAACTCAATTTAATTTTAATCTGTCATATACCTTGTCTCACACAACTACGAAATTTGAAAATATAAATATGAGAGAGGGATCTTTAATTAATATCTCATCACATGATCAAGTCAATATTTCTCATCAGGAGCCTCTTTTGAGGATATCTCATCAAGGTTTGGAGTGGAGTGTTGAGGATGAGGGCCCACACTCTCCCTCTTTGTTAGTTGTAACCCCAAGGGAGTATGTTGAAGGTGACAATCTTCATGATATGGTTCATGAGGATGTTATCCATGGTGGTATCTCTTTTGATGGGCCAATCCCTTGCACTATGCAGGTAGAGTCTTCTAGTTCTCAAGAGGACTTTGTTTCTATGTCTCTTAAGGATATTGAGCAACTAAGAGTAATACCTACCCTACCTCCTCTTGAGGATGACTCATCCATTATAATTTAGGAGACTATAGATGTTAACATTGGTTTTGAGGAGACCCCTAGAATCCTTAAGCTAGGAAAAGCCCTATCTATGGATGAGCAGGATAATTTGACCAAATTTTTAAGATAATTTTATGATGTTTTTGCTTGGTCATATGTTGATATGCTAGGGCTTGATCCTTATCTCATTATGCATCATTTGGTAGTGAAGCCTAGTATTAATCTTGTTAAGTAGAAACTTAGGAAGATGCATCCTAAGGTCACCCTTTTAGTCAAGAAGGAGCTCCAACAACTTCTTTATGTCGGTTTTATCAAAGTTGTCAACTATTCTAATTGGATATCCAACATCGTTGTTGTAGCTAAGAAGGAAGGAGCAATCAGAATATGTACTTAATTTAGGGATATCAACATAGCATATCCCAAGGATTATTTTTCCCTACCCAACATAGATCATATAGTAGATTTTATTGCCAAATATGGCTTTATTTCACTTCTAGATGATTTCTTAGGATATAATCATATTATGATTACCCTCGAGGATTAGGCCAAGATAGATTTCATCACTCCATGGGGTAACTTCTATTGGAAAGTCATGCCTTTTGGCTTGAAAAATGCTAGTGTCACCTATAAGCAGGCTATGGCTTATATTCTTCATGACATGATGCATTATATTATCTAGGACTATGTGGATGATCTTTTAGGTCACTCCATACATTGACAACATCATATTCATGATCTAAAGCATATTTTAAAGGCTTCAACATTTCAAAGTTCACCTTAAGCCCACTAAGTGTATATTTGGAGTCACATTTAGCAATTTGAAAGGTTTCATAGTTCCTAGATGAGATATTGAAGTAGACCCTGCTAAAATAGAAACTATTACTGACATGCCTTCTCCTCACATTCTAACCAATTTGCGTAGCCTACAAGGTAAAATTTAAGCTATTCATTGGTTCATAGCCTAGTTAGTTGATAAGTATCAACCATATCTTAAGCTTCTTAAGAAATATGTTGTAGTGTTTGCTTTACCTCGTTGTAGTGCTCACTTCTTAGAAGCTAAGACACTACATGCTCATTCATAATATGTTGGTAGTGGAAAAGTTTGATCCTTTGCACTATTTAATGTCTAAGCCTCACATTTTAGGTCAAACCACTAAGTGGGTTTTAGCCATTAGTGATTTTGATCTTATATTCATAGGTGATAAGGCTATCAAGGGTTAGGTAATTGTTGATCAGTTAGCCTCTATCCCACTAGAAGCTACCCATCCTTTGGTTTTTGAGTTTATTGATGAGTGCTTCAATGTTAAAGTTGAATTTCTAGAGTCTTGGACTTTGTTTTTTGATGGAACCTGATGCATGAAGGGCACTGGTGCTCTGGTTACCCCATAAAAACAACTCATCCCTTTGTCTTTTAATCTTTGTTTCTCTTGAAAAAACAACACTATAGAATATGAAGCTTTGATCATTGGCCTTAGAGAAGTATTAGATTTGTAGGATAGAGTCCTTTTGGTATTTTGTGACTCTCAAATTGTGGTCAATCAGATCAATGATGTTTATTAGACTCAAGATGATAAACTAAAGACTTACAAGGAGATTGTCACCAATTTTTTGTCATTTTTCGATCGAGTAACCATATAGTCTATTCCTATATACTCAAACCACCATGCGAATGCCATGGCTACTATTTCATCCTTATTTATTTTGGAGTTAGAATATGATCAAGCATCGATTATAATTATACAACTTCAGGAGCTTGCATCACTTAGTTCTTGTCTTATCTCGTTAGATTTTTTTACCATCGAAGATACCTCATCTAAGCCATGGTATACTGATATATTTAATTTTATTAAGGATTGTTTGATTCCTGATATTTTGAATCATAATAAAAATAATATCTTGCACAAAAGAGTATGTTGATTTGTCATAATTGGTAATACTTTGTATCAACATTATTTTAAAGGTATCCTCTTGTGGTGCCTAAACTTCGATGAATCTTGACTTGCTCTTAGTGATTCTCATGAAGGTTCATATGAAGTCCATTTCATTGGAAATATTTTGCAAAAAAGCTCCTTCATATGGGGTAATATTGGCCTTCCATTAAGAGATGCATGTGACTATGTTTGATGTTGTAATAAGTGTTAATGCCATGACAATATTGTCCATGCTTCTCAAAATATTCAAGTTATTTCTTCCACTTGACCATTATCTATGTGGGGATTGGATATTATAGGGAAGATTAACCCAGTGTTATTTGAGGATCACAAAATTATTATAACCATGATAGAGAACTTCACTAAATGGATTGAAGCCATACCCCTGGACATGGTGAGTAGAACTCAAGTTTTCAAGTTTATCTTCAACTAGATTCTTTGTAGGTTTGGGATTCTTTCGATGATTATTTTTGACAATGACACTCCTTTCAAGAATAGTGATGTTCATAAAATTTGTACTAAGTATAATATTTAGCATAGGTGGTCAACTTCATATTACCGTTAGGGTAATGAATAAGTTGAAGCATCCAATAAGTCTTTGATAAAGATCTTGAAGACATTGGTTTGTAAGATCAATTGTGACTAGCATATCTAACTTTATCCTACCTTGTGGGCCTATCGTACTAACATGCATACTCCCATAGGTGTCTTGCTCCATGTCTTGGTATATGGGTTTGAGGTGGTGTTTTCTTTTAATATTAATGTTCCCTCATTGCACATATTGTTGCAAGATGTCTTAGTCAGTGATGAGTATCACTCATATCATTTAAACCGAAATTGGAGCTACTGGATGAAAAGCGTATTCATATCTTAGAACATGTGTGACCCTATTAGAAGAGGCTCAAGCAATCTTATTCCAAGAAAAATTACAACCATTATTTTAATGTTGGGGATATTATCCTCAAGGAAAACCAAAAGAACACCAATGCTCAATCTGATCTTAAATGTAAGTTCTAGGCCAATTGGTTAGGGTCCTTGATCATAAAAACCAATTTTGGATCAGGTACCTATCATTTAGCTTCTTTAGATGGTGAATAACTTAAGGAACCAATGAACATAATGCATCTAAAAAGATATTATACATGATTCATCATCTATATTGTTTATTGTATTTCACATAGTTTCACATTACATTTTGTTTGCTTGAACATTCTACATGGTTGCCTATCATATTTTATATGTTTTGCCTAACATTTTATTCTTTGCATTATCTTTGTCATACAATTACACTTTTTACTGTTCATAATTGCATGATTGCTTTTTCATATAGATTTATGGGGAATTTATAACAATGGCAAGTGATGACACCTAGTTATGTCATAGCTCACATGCATTGCACTCTCACAAGGGCTCTGATGCCTAGTGAATCCTCAAAACAGGGCCCACCTTCATGCATTTCCATCATTTTATCCACCCATCTCATCCCTTCCTTATTCCTTGACCTTGAAATTTTTCATTTCTCATATCTCTCCGGATCGAGGGATTTGGTTCTCACTTTGCTCCATTGGCCATGTCCATACACTTTATTGCACACACCACACCCCTATTGGGTAGTACTTGCTTTGTTCATCACCATTTTCTATACAACACTCCCCATAGAAAATAGCTTCATGGTTACAAGCAAGGGGAAACCTTCATTTGACCATTTATGAGCATGCATCCCAATGGGTACATCTCTTTTTATTTGACCACCTTAACGAGCACTACACCCATAGCAGGTTCAGCTCTACCTTGTCCATATTTGTAAACTTACAACCCTCACAGGATAAATTCATGGCCACAAGCAAGGGGTAACCTCCATATTGATCATTTATGAGCATACATCCTCATAGGACTTTTCATTTTCTTTTGGCCTTTTGGATCTTTGCTTTCATTTTCCCATGCATTTCATTTAGGTTTACAATTTAGCTACATTGCACATAGTTAGATTCATACCATTCCATATCATTGATTTAGGATTCATTCATTGCATCCTTTATGTCTGTGTTCACCATGCATATAAATACAAATATATATATATATATAATAATAATAAATAAATCACACATGCGCACACACTCACGCTTTTCTTTTTTTCTTTTTGTTTCTTCTCTTTTCTCATTTTTTGTTCTTTTTGCTCTTCTTTCTTCTACATCTACCATTTTGAGTTTCGTTAGGAATTTGGCATTCCTTCTAAAACTCGAGAAGGCACCCTAGCTTGAGAGGCACTAATATTCCTAGTGCCTTGATTTACATGCAAAATAATAAAGTGTCTAGAATGATACCATTTTCACACCACTCCTTTCTTCTAAACCAACCACTCCTTTTTTTTTTCTTGTCATCCTCCACCCATAGGTGTCTACATATTTCTTTGATGCATTTATTAGGCCATAAATGCATCAAAGAGGGGGGAAATGTAGACATGAAAAATTAACCCACTTGAGTGAGTCATTTTCCCTATATCCTTAGAGAGACCCTCCAACTTGCCCAAAGCAAGTTTGGGCCTCTCTCCCCCCTCCTTTTCCCTCTTTTTCCTAGTTTCAATGAAATCACGATCGGCCCTTATGGGGCACAATTTCACCTAGCTAGAAAACCCTATTTTTCCAATTTGACCTTCTTTGACATCGGTCTTCCCTTGGTTTTCTTGCCCATCCTTGTTTCAATTCTCTTATAACTAGAGGGTTTGAAGCTATATTTTTCCCTTAATAGTCCAAACAAGCCTAAGCAAACTCCTAATCAAAAAACTAAGAGTATGAGAACAGGTTTTTAGAGACAAGTGCTAACAAAATTTTACTACAAGTGCCAAGTAATTTGTTGAAGCTGTGAAGATATCTTCTGCTACATTGATTGTGTTATTGCCCTTGGTGGATTAGTGGTGAAGCCCTAAGGAAGAGTCTACTATCTTGAAGGTCTTCATCCTTTTGTCTATTTTTTTTGCTACCACCAGTTTGTTTTCGCTCATCTACATTCACATATTGTTAATTTTGTGATTGTTATTTGTTTATTAGCATTGTTATATTGCATTTTTCCTCTATTGTGAAATTGCATCCCGTAATTACAAGGTGTGATTTCATTGAAAGTGGGATCGCGATCGCTCTATACCAAATGTGATTTCACCTACACCAATATTGGGGGTATAATTTCACCCCCAAACCCTAGATCTACATCTCATGTTACATTTAGATCATAATTCCACAATTTACACTCTATTTATCATACTATTCTACTGCATTATATTTTTTTTTTCATCTTCCAAAAAGATCAACTTTCACTTTTTCATTCTAAAGGTCATCTAAAAGGACCTAGGGTGTTTGACTACTATTCCTCCAAGTCTAATTATACAATGGCCTAAGAAGGCCCCCTAACATTTATCATAATTTTTTAAGGGTTTTGTGAAGTTATTTTGCAACATTGAGGTTGTGGTACATTACTAGATGTAAGATAAAGCTTGGAACAACCATCGAATTAGATAAGTACCCTAATATATCTTTACACTATTTTCTGATTGCTTTTATTTATTTTTTGTTCAAAATAAATATCATAGGTGAGGAAAGGTATTTGATAAAATTTTTAGGAATTTGAAAGAATAAAAGCATATAGTGTGCATTTAGGGTTTTAACCTTATTTGTGCATTTATCTTGGACCCTTGCTCAAAGGATTTATTTTGCAATCCTAGGTTTAGTGATAATTCAAGCAAAGAATAATTCTATGGATAGCTCTTGTCTTCCTACATCTTGTATCTTGCATTATTCTTTCCCTTTTATAGTGTATTTTTAGAAAGGCCAAACATAGGTGCATGCTTAATTGACACATTCAAACATATTCCACCCCAAACTTGGAGTGAGTCCTAAAACCATTCCTGGTTAACCCTTCTCCTAATGGCCCATAAAGTGTAGAGTTATAACATACCCCCGCAATCACCTCAGCTCCTAGAGGATCCAGTAGAGAATTGTACGTGGTAGGGCAATTTTTTCCATATAAAAAAATAAACATTTAGGAAGAGCCACAATTTCTATCTATCCATAAGGGGACCATTTATAGGAGGCCCAACTCCTAATTGAATCTAAATCTAGGTAGGAACCCATAAATTTACCAATAAAAAATACCCTTCTAAAATGGTTAAGTTTAGTAAGTCAGACAAGACAAATAACGTCTTATGGTTTGGTTGTAGATAAATAACAACTGAGAAAGACTTCTTCCTCTTAAAGGAGTTTGCAACCATATTTGAAAATGATTTCACACCCAGGTCAAATGGAACATGGAGATCATACTTATCTAAAGGAGGATATTCTTCTCTAATAGAAAAGGAGGAGAGTCTTACTTTAAACATACCCTGCATGTTGCCTGCTCCTCTACTCACCCCATCCACCAACGCAATCTTCCCACTCACTGCTTTCCTGCTTGTCATCTAGGATCTATAGGGATGGTATCTTCCCATTTTTTCTAAAAGAATATTGAAAAAGATCATTTTTTATCACTGAGCTTAGGTTAGGCCCACTTCATATCTTAAGTTATGATATTTTTATTTTGGACTTGGTGTAATCACATAATATCTACATGGGAAAAATGTGATTTCCATTATGAAGGAACAATTTCATATTAGATTGTAATAGAAAATTAAATAATAAAGAGCAGGGTTATGCATAAGGGGTCAGCCCCAAAATGTATTTATAAAAAATTGGCGAATTAGTTTCAAAATCCAGGTGAATAGTATCGAAACACATGTAGAAGGTTAACTATTATTAGGGGTAATGTTGGAAATTTAAACTTAAAATGGTCAAATTATTATAAAATTTGGGCGAATCGACCCCCCCAAAAAAATTGCACCCAAAATTTTTTGGCTAATGGGCCTTGGTCAAGGGTCCCAAATATTAGCCAATTCCAAATTTTAAAAATCCTAATTTTTGCCAATTGGCTATAAATAGCCGCTATGCATAACCCTGATAAAGAGTTATTTGATAATATAGACAATATATTGTAGTTTATATTTTGGTTTTACATAGAGTATAGGATTATCCCTTGGCTTCAAATGTCTTATTTATTTGGGAAAATTTCACTAGAATTAGTAACTAATTTAGGTTTTGTTTATCAAATGGAAGAGCTTTTGCATGGCATGAACAAGTCATGTAGTAGAATATCAAAGTAAACATTTCCATGTTACACACTATGCCATTGTAATTAACATCCAAGAAACAGGAGGGATATATTGGCCAATGAAAATTTGTTGCAGGCCAATATGATTTACTTCAAATAACACCTTGGAATGAATGTAGAATGCATCTCTCTCATGTTGAAAAACATCTAAAATATCTGAAGAAGTAATGCTTCTATTGTTCTTGTGATTAGTTCAATGAAGATTTTATTCAAGTCTCTCTCTTTTCTTGGTCTAAGAATTTAGGATTTTGTGTCTATCTAGATTTTGTTTACATCATTGGAATCTGTATTGTGTTGGACCTGATCTATTTCACTTTGTGGGCTATCTATATTATTTTTATGCTTGATGTTGTTCTCTTATGGTGATGGTATTATTTTGGTTGATGTTTATTTATTTTTCTAAGCATATACAATATAAAAAATATGATTCTTAATGTATTACACTATACCCTTGTCAAGTATAGGCCTTCTTCTTATAATTGTTATTTCTTTTCTCTAATAAATTTTATTTTTCTATAATTTTACTAGTTAATCAAAATCATTGTGTCTCCATATTTGGCTTGCTCATTCTAACTTATGGTATTATATCAATTAAAATATTGATAAATAAAATTAAAGGTTAAAATAGAAAATGATATTATAAAATATATTATGGCATCTATATTTCCAAATATAATTAACATGATAAGTACTAATATTATCCCACGTAGTCCATTATATTCTTAGGTACTATATTTTTGAACTATTTTCCATCCAATTTTCTTAGATATTAACTTATGGATATATATTTAAATGGCATATCAAGCAATAATATTGAAGTGTACTTTTATCCAATTTTTTTTCTCTTGCTTTAAGGGACATCATTCTAATAACTTCATGGAAGCACTCACAATTTTATATGCTTTGGAGCAAGGGTATGCTTTGGGTTGGCGTCATATTGTTTGTGAATCTGATTCTCAGATTGTTATAAATTTGTTAAATTATGGAGATAGTCTTCATGGTTGTTGGCGGTTGAGTTGGGTTGCTCGAAAAATTCTTAATATCTCTGCTCACTTGGACTTCATTTCTTTTGTGCATATTCCTCGGGAGTGGAATAGGGTAGCGGATTTGTTAGCTAAATGGGCTTCTAAGTTTCAAGATGGTTGGGATGTTCAAAATTGGTCTCAACTTTCTTCTGATTGCTCTCAATCTCTCTCTTCTTTATTGAGAGCTGATATGTCTGAATAGCTTCTGCTTTTTCTTTGTATCATGAATGTTTTGCTGAGTTAATAAATTTTTACCCTCTTTTACAAAAAAAAAAAAAGAAGTGTACTTTATTATTTTATTTTTACCATAGTGTGGCCTATTACCATAGACTATGAAAATTTTATTAATTCCTTTATAAAATGGGATACTTGTATTACAAAGTTATCTAAACTAAATGCAAGAGCACCAATATACCAAGGTGTAAGAAAACATCATTATTTTCTCACTGTTTTGCATGATGGAATAGCTTACATTTGTTAATCAAATATTTCTATATTTTTATCTTTAACTAATAGGGTTTTGTGCACAATAGTCATGGGATGAAAATAATGCAAGCTTTATTGGACATTCATTAGTTAAGTTGATATAAAACAAGTTAGACAACCACATATATAAAAGGTCCATATCAATATCCTTAATTAGTTCACAAATCATTTTTATATTTGCTAGAACATAGGGTTTTATTATCAAATCTTCCTTTAAAATTCATGATAGCTCTCCAATGTTTCAAATTGGGTCCTAAAAAGGTTGTAAATACACATTTTTGAAATAATTGTCTTCTCTCTACCACTTTATGTGTACTTTAAAGATATTAAGAATAGCCTAAAATGAAGAATTTGAAACTTTGAATAGAGATCTAAGGCTAGAGGTAGGGTTATACACCAAACTTCCATAATCACATATGATTGAGGATAATCATTGGCATATGGCCTTATGGAGGTTAAAAACTATTTTACCCTTTACCATTTATTCCATGAAAATATTAAGAAGAAGAATATTAGGTCCTAGAAATACATTCTTTTAAATAATATTTTTCTTTTTTCTTTTATATTTTTTATTAAAAATAAAAATTACAAGTAAAAGTTGGATTTATCGCAAGATTATCTTTCTATGGAATATTAGAAATATTTTTCATTGTATTTTCAAGTTTTCATAAAGATTAGATTAAAGTGATTGTAAATATGTTGCATTGCTTGACATTGCATATAACACAATATATTAAAATTATAAAGGATGAGATACTTCTTGAAAAAAAACTTGGAGTTTACCATAATAAAACATAATTTTTAACATAGAGAATAAAAAATAATTAAATAATTTACCAATAAATACAATAAAATATAAACAATAAAAAATAATAACAAATAAGTCATTAAAATAATGAACAAACACACTTGCATTTATACAATGTATGTATTAGAACATAATGATAGTCCACAAATTATGATATGTAAGCAACATGGACCAAGTGTATACAAATTCCAAGTGTAGCCCTATAAGATAGACTAATAACTTTATAAAAAACATAAAAAGGTGTTGCAAGAATATCTAGATGATTGCTGATAAAAGTATTAAAGCTATTGTAATTGGAAAATTAACTTTTTATTTATTTATTTATTTATTTATTTATTTATTATAAATAAAAATAAAAAATTATGATAATAAGTCAAATATATTTTTAAAATATAATAAAATTACTTATATAAATAATTTATTTATTTGCACGCAGGGGTGCAACGTAACATTTAGGCTTTGGCTCTTCTTCGAGAGTTCCAAGGTTCAAACCGTGGCATGGGTGAGTGTGTGAGGGTAGGTGTGTGTCTCCCTGGTGGAGTTGTAACCAGTTGAGGGATTTCTTGGTCAAAACCCCCATCTCTTAATATTTTCAAAAAAATATATTTATTTATTTATTTATTATTTGGTTAGTGTGAGAAACCTTTACAACCAAAGGGTTGAGCAGTCTCATCCAAATCATGATCACTCTAAAACTAAGAGCTATGCTTATCAATATGAAATTTAACACATAGTCACCACACACCCACCCCCTCACACATTTAAATATTTTATTTTTATAATAAATTAAATATAATGAATAATAAAATAACCATAAAAACAATAATTATATTCTACCCATGACATCCACAAGTTGGTGTTTTTTAAATATAAAAGATCCAACCAAAATATTATTCTAAAAAAGAGGTAAATTTTTGCTAACTGCTATCATTTTTCTTCTGTTTAACAGGTAACAATCTAGATTATTTGAGTAGAGACAGTATCACCCTTACGACCTGTCCAAATACTATCCCACCAGGTGTGTCATTTTGTAGGGATAAGGAGCCACCATCAACAACTAAAATATCAAGACAAAGAGTACAGTATATGATAAATTTTTATTACAAATGTGTGCTTTTTCCAACACAAAATAAATTTCTTTTTCTTTACAAATTATAAATTAACCCAAGATGACTTTTGTAGTAACAATGGTGTATATATCTTTTGCCTACAATAATCTGTGATCATGAGGTATCTTGAAGGCACGTATATGTGTATAAAGCTTGTAAAAGGCTGATTCTAAGGATTGGAATACCAAAACATAGCTAACAAAGAGAGAATTAGTGAATAAAAAGGGCCCACCTAAGTTGGGCCTTTGTCAAGATGAGATATAAACCAAGACAAATGTTGCTATATACACCAAAATGTAAAAAAACCAAATATTATAAATTTTAATGCACAAAACTATCACCAAAAATATTGTTGTAGTTGTTGTTTTGTGACAGAGGCAAGATCGTCTCAAGGGAGGTAGTTTTAAAATTGTTATCATAGATTGAAAATTAATAGATTCGAGAACTCGAAATGCGGCTAATGGATTCATGGGAGGTCTCACAAGGGTGTTAAGGGCTACGGATAATGGCAATTAAGCTAAGGGAAGTGTGAGTAGAAAATTTGACAACATAAATTTAGCTCAAAATGGACTTCCCTCCTTTGGCCATGGTCAAGGGTATTTGTAGAATTTTTAGGGTTTGGTGAGTGGGATGCCACATAGGCTTCACTTGGTCTCCACATGGATAAGATAGGTGAGAGAAAAGTCTAGAAGGGGATGAGGTAGAGGGATTCATTTAATTTCTTCGAAAAGGGGTGGCCTAGAGGAAGGGAAACTAATTTTAAATTAGGTGATGTGACCTGGGTTCAATCCCTATAGTGGATGTGTATAAGAAATATTACTAAAAAAGAGGTAAATTAATAAATATTATGATTATATCTACCTAATAAAATTAGGCACATTGTTAAACATAAGTAAGAATATTAAGAGTACTATTGATTTCAATAGGTTAAATTTCTTTACTTTGGTGATTCTCAAGGAAAAGTAAGAAGTAATTAGGGTAGAAGAACAAGTTAAGGAACCAATAAAAGAATAAAAATTCAAATCTATAATAATAATTAAATAACAATTTTGCTGAAATATGATGTGAAGTACAATAAGAATATAATAAGGGTCACTTTTTTGTGATTTTGATGAAAACCCAAATACATACCAACTCAATGTCTTAATAAAAAAACTCAAGTTAAAATATTATCAAATCTGCTTACCGAGAGGAGACCTAGGTTCCAATCCCACGGGCTTGCCCATGCATAGACAGTAGCCCAGATCTGATTCCTCTGAGTGGTGCGCCAGATTGATGACGACGGTGCAACCCTCGTAGCGTCCGACGGTCCCCATCTCACACCGAGTTACCATGTACCAAGACAGTGGAAGTCCTGGGAGCCTTCGTAGATAGTTTAAACCCTATCAGCTATGCTGGTAGTTACTAAAAATCGTGATTGTAACCATTGCTTCTATATATCAAAAAAATATATATATATATTATCAAATCTTACTACCTAATAATATATATAATTGTTAAAATTATTATAATAAACTAATAGTTCAAATCTTATTACCTAATATACATGTAATTTGTTGAATTGTGGTGTGAAGTACAATTAAAAATATAATAAGGTCACCCCTTTTGTGATTTTGATGAAAACCCAAATACATATCAACTCAATATCTTAATAAAAAAAATTCAAGTTAAAATCTTATAAAATCTTATTACCTAAAATATATATAATTATCAAAATTGTTTTAATAATTTAATACTTCAAATCTTATTACCTAATATACACATAATTGTCAAAAGTGTTATAATAAATTATATAAAAAAATTCCATACCAAATTCATATAACCTATTAACAATTTTT
The DNA here is from genome assembly GCA_028583015.1 of Wollemia nobilis. NCBI lineage: Eukaryota > Viridiplantae > Streptophyta > Pinopsida > Araucariales > Araucariaceae > Wollemia > Wollemia nobilis. The sequence goes on along the minus strand of JAQPPZ010001679.1, from coordinate 3,745,338 downwards.
ATTAAGAAATCATTTTAAAACGTGAGAGTCAATAATTGGCCTAGACAGTCCATCCATCTCACCAACATTCCTACTGAACACGACGCTTATTCGTGTCATTGTCAAATGGCAAATACGAGAATAACGACCGGCATAAACTTTCAATTCCACGTGAAACCCCCACGTCGACTACGGAAATATGCCAGGATAGCATAAATGCTTTTGATCCTATCCCCTTGGTTAACACCTATATTACATGAATCTATCATATCCCCATATCCATCTACCATTCAAACTTAAACTTCCAAACTAGCCCATACGGTGATGGGGAACTACAATAATTGAGTAACTGGATAAGTTCACATTTTAAAAATATATTTTTCAATCATTATAAACAATGATATTTGGATTATATGAATGATAGGCCTCTATCTCCCATCTCCCAACAGAGCTTTGAGTGTAGAATGAGTATGCCGAAAATGGCCATAGTTGCATTTATTTTCTAGTTTGTAGCTCTGGAATTACCTGAATTTAGTTTTCTTCCTTTCTGAAGCAGTTCCGACCTCCTTAGATAAGAAGGATAGAATGTCTGTTAAGCGAGCGGGAGAGCCAAATGACGAAGAAACAATGCAGAAGAAGCTCATTTGCAAGCAATTTGTGTTTAACTATTTACCCAATTCGTCAAAAGACATGTATCCAAGAGGGGAGTATGAGACATCAGCACTGAAGGAGGACCTTGTGTGTGAGCTCATGAAACATCTTAAAGATGGAGTCGAGACTTGTAACAATGTTGGTGGTCAGGCCAAACTATCAAAAATGTGCTTTCCTTTTAATGATCAAGAAGCAATGGAGAATAAATGTATGGAAAGCGAATTTAGGGACATGTTCTTTCCCCTAGAGAGCCCTGTGAAGGAATTGGCCATGTTTAGTGAAGATGGTATTCATAATTTGGATATGTTGTGTGACAAATTTTGTGTAGAATACTCGACTTGCGATAAGCTTCCCCAACTCCATGAGGAAGTAAAGCCGAGTGACAGAGAGGAGGAAGCATCCAAGCTTTCCCATAACATTTGTGAAGCAAAAGTAGCAGACCATGTTTCGATCTTAGGCGTTTAAGGAGACGGACATGCAATAATAATGTAATGAAGGATCATAAAGGCTTTGAAAGTTGTAGAATAGATTGCATATGGTTTGGAGAGTGATTCGGCTCTGAAATTAGAGGATCCTAAGAGATCAGTATTTTAGATTAGGTCGTCTGATGAAATGTTTTGTAATAGTATAGTTGTAGAATAGATACTTTCATATGATTTTATTAGCAGCTTCTGTGGAAACAACGCTTACGCTGCCGCTATGTGCAAAGCTGCTTCTAAGCTAAGATGCATCTCACGTGTCATTTCATCCATATTAGTTCAATTTTGTATTAATAATCATTCTGTGAGAAGACTTTGTAGACAAGACGTTAAATATATTAGTAATCAGTCGCCGATTTTCTAAACATAAATTATAAATAAGTTATACAATATTGTTTTAAGATGCTATTTAATTAAAATATCAAAACATATTTTATTTATTTATTTATATATTAATATTAATATTAATATTAATATTAATATTAGAGGAATTGGTAACTCGTTAAGCTTCTTTTTGGGTCGAATCTAAACCTATCTTCTTGGATTCAAATCTCGCTCCATAACCTCTTCATGAATCTTGCTCATAGTCACTATAACCTTCAATTGCATTGGGTAAACCTTTTACATAGTCGGCCTCTTTCTGGTTCGAATCTCGCTACTTGAACTTTATATGTAACCGGCTACGCTGAAGCAACACATCCACCAATATTATATGGCCCAAGGGATTGAAACTATGGCCTCGGTGCTTCTAGAACCAAGCCTTCGTACCCCTTTAAGTTAATTATATTTTATTTGGATTATATTTTCTATTAAAGATAATTTTTATTTATTTATTTATTTTATTTTTATTTTTTTGATTTAGTTATTGTGAGAAATCCGTATGACCAATGTGCAGGGCAGTTTCCTCCCAACCATACCTCTTAAAGTTGAGAGCTATACTTATCAATAGAAAATTTAACACAAAGCCACCACACACACTCGCTCATGCCAAGGTTTGAACCTTAAGCCTCCCAAAGAAAAGCCAAAGCCCAAATTGTTGCACTGCACCCAGGTGCAAGATAATTTTTATTTTATTTAAATTATTAATTTTTTTGAAATTTTTCACACTCATCCACACCGTGGTTTGAACCTTGGACCTCGCAAAGAAGTGCCAAAGTGGGAACCATTGCGTTTCACCCCTAGGTGCAAGCTAATTTTTATTTTATTTAAATTATTATTTTTTAAAATAAAAATTATCTAATTTCTTTAAGATATAAAATCCTTTGGCTAAATACCTTTTAAAATTTAAATTTTTCTAGAATAAAGATCAATATAAGCATTAAATAACTTATTTTCCATGGTGATTCTATCTCTAGAAATATGTTCTCATTTCTAAGAGATTACCTCCATTAGTAACCAATAGATATCAAAAGTAGTTTTATTATTGACCCCATCCCTAATATTCATTTTTCTTGACAATATAAATATTAGTAGGTGGATCCCAATTGAAATATATTCTCCATCCTTTTTCAATTGTAAAGTTAACATATGTAAGTGCCTTAGCTTTCACATATTGTTTGTTGAAGTTAGATTTGATTTTGAGCAATTGAGAAGAAATCAACATTCATTATTTCGAAGACACCGTCTTTTCCATGTTTTTAGGAATTACTTTGAAGTACAATCAACATTAAGTTTATTTACCTTAAATTTAGAACATTCACATTTTACCATGAATCAACAAATACATATTTAAATTGCATGACCAATAGGTTAGCAAATCATTTTTCATATATGAAACTTATGATGATGAGCACAATGCTTCTAAAATTTCTATAAAAGAGTCAATACTATCCCCATAAGGGGGGCGGAGGTCCAAGGTTCAAATCTCGGGCCTCGTTGGACTGAACGCTTGTCCCTTTCCTGGTGTTTTCAGCGGCATAAAATGTTTAAAATGATTGTGGCATGGTGGTTATAGGGACGGACTGTGCGAAGATATGTGTGGCAGTTTTCGGGGCAGACAATGCAGAATACTGTGGCGGCCATAAAAGCTGGACAGCTTGCCCGAATTCATGGTGGCTACCGATTCCACCATGTAAATACAAAAAAAAAAAGAAAAAAAAAAGAAAAGAAAGAGTCAATACTATCAATCCTAAAATGTATGAGATTTCTTCTTGAAAAATATATAATTCTATTTAGCTCCGCATATTTTAAAAGTAATGACATGACCAACTCTCCCATAATGATTAATGCTTTAGTTTTGATAAAATTAATTTAACATTTCAGCAACTCTTCCTTTTGATGCATAAATCCAATCGATTCCACTTTTAGAAAAATGCATCTCAAAATGGTTGAAATAAAAGGACAATGAAAAAGTATATGAAATGCTCTTTCTATATCCTCCTTACTAAAGGTATATTTAGGTTGAAATTTGTGTGATCTGATCTTTTTTAGTCCAAGGAAAAATATGTGATGAGGTGCTTATGAGTGCCATTTATGTAGTCTAAGGGCATGTAGTTATATGGTTATTCCTCATTTATGTAAACTTATGGGCATGCTCATGAAATCCTATGGGAACCTTTCATATTTAACCCTTACTAATATTGGTTAATCCACCTTTATGGATAACCTTCACTTAAAAGGATAATTTATTATTATTTTATTGTAGGTTTAACCTCAAGGTTAAGTTTATGTTGGTTTGAGATTAACCTTTCATTAGGGTTTTGATATCACTATAAATACCCCTCAATGAGGATCTATTTGTATTATAAGTGTGAATAAAATGTGATATATTGGGGTGCCCATGGGCACCCACCTTATACTTGTCATCTCCCTTCATTTCCTTCATGTTGTTTATTATTGATTTCTTATAATTGTATTATCTTTTTTTTTGGCATATGATTGTGTTGAATGGATGTTTCAAATGGTTTAAAAAGCACTACAAATTCAAACATAGTATCAAAATGATATCTAAAGCAATCTCACTCATGAGGTATCGATTTTTTAGCAATTAAAATGAGCATTTAGGTCACATCCTTGTTTTTTCTATATTTAGATCTTTAAATTTTTAAATTATTTTTGGCACCCTTCTTTTGATGTCATTTATGCACAAATTCATGTGCATGGGATTCTTGTGACCTACCATCGCATATCTACATGATCTAACATACTAGTGACATGCTAGTATGAACAACATAGTGGTAAGGTTGCATAACTTGGGCTAGGAGGTTGGGAGATTGAATCCTAGACCCATTCACTACACTCATAGTTTGCTCTTTACTAGAGTCTTGCTTGTCTATTTGGCAATTAGGGCTGGCATGTTGGTAGAAAAAATTTCAACTTGGAGATCATTACAAGTTCATATCGTTTATGGAATATTTTTCTTGTAGAGCTTCTAACTAAACCAAATAAAAGGCTCTAGAGACCTCTTCACAAATTATATATGTATTGGAAATATGGTGGTTAGGCACTTTGCTTGCAACAGGGAGGTCACTAGGTCAAATCATAATAGGTAATATTTTTATGAAATCCTTGTGACTATTGGATGGTTGTGGCTAAATCAAAGGAGGTCTTATACCCCCTCGATTGTGTAACATATTAGTTAGGTTTCTTATTTGTGGTGAAGAAGTGTCAACTTCAAAACTTGATAATTTTGTTTTTACTGAAAAGCATCCTTGGGGTGATGCACATGGTTAAATATGTTCTTATTTGCTTTTCTTCCTAATTGTGTGTGTGGCGGAGTAGTCGGATCCCTTGTTTGAAAGTAGGTCATCTTGAATTCAAGTCCCATTGGATCTAAAACCCTTTCAAATATATATATACATGGAAACATGAGTAATCAACCAATCATATTCAACAAAATGTTAAACTTAGATTCACAGGCACAACATCCAATCTAGTTATGACACGTTACGATTGTTGATTTGACAAAGTATTTTCTAAGGTTTGGCATTTTAAATTTAAGTGCTAATTTGACCAAATATTTTAGAGGCCATAAATTTTGCATATAAAAGCATTTGGAAACTATTTTTTTAGATTGCATAATTTTTTTATCTCTATATTATGGTGATATTATTTTATGCACCTATTATAGTTTTTTAAGGGATTTTGTGCAAAATGGACTCCCTAGGGTATGTTACTTAGGTGAAATTATAGCACTTAGTCAGTTCAAATAGTAGGTTTATGAAAAAAATGATTCAAAATATCTCAATGATCATGAACACAATAAGATAGAAGATGAAGCTCTTAGACTATTCTTCATTTTAGTGGAACTAGATGTACTTTTCACATCACAAAGAAGATTGATCTTGTTGGAATATGGACTACTTTAAAAGATATCTATGAAAGAGTAAGTGATAGTGAATTTAATAGAACGGAAATTGAGCTTTCTAATCTTAAAATTTTAGATTTTAGTAATATCAAAGACTATATATCTCACTTCAAATCTCTAAAAGTTTATCTACCTATGATAGGAAGCAAGATAAAGAGTGGTGAATAGTATGGAAAATCTATTACTTCCATTCTTTCTTCTCCTTTTCATACAGTTGATTTGGTTCTTTTTGTGAATGCTATGACTATCAAAGAACCATAACTTATATCTCTTAAAGGTATTTTCATGCTTTTAATCAATTATGAAGTGGTAATGAATAATAATGAATCTCTCTTATACACAAGCTCATCCAAAAGACTTCAAGTCAATGGAGTATAAGGCTAAGGTGCATGTAACAACCCTAAACTAAACAACTCGAGAGAGAATTTTTTTAATAAAAGAACCTAGACAAGTTCCAAGGAGTATCCATGGTTAAATAAAAACTGGGCATAACCATATTTTGAGTCCATATCGCTACAGGCATCACTCAAGTGGACAAGATAAGCCACACTCTTGTAGTGACTAGGGTTTACCTTGTATACCTTCACAACATAAAGGATGTTTCAATGGTCACCCCATATTTATTGCATTCTTCGTGAATGTAAGACATCTTGACCATAGTGTTGGGGTTATCCCTTCTTAATATTTAGAGAAAGAGGAACATCATTTTTCTTACTAAGCATATGTTAGTCTATGTTGGTTCCTTTGGCATTGCCTTTAAATTTGGTTATATAAACCTCTATGGTGAACCACTACCTTTAGTGCTTGACCACTCCATATTTGCTATGGGTAGTCCAAACAACTACCACTCTACGTGATATATTTTCCATGGACACATAGGACCTAGGAGTTGCCTCTGCACAACTACCCTAGACTTGGGTTAATATAGGGAGTTTTCTAGACAAGGTTAAATAGCAAGCACCAACCCAAAAAGAATAACAAGAAGAATAAACTAGGCAACCAACTCTCTCTCTCTCTCTCTGTGCATACCTAAAATAACATGATAAACAATATATTTACAAATAAAGGAATAAAACCTTTTTCATCATGATTAAGTAAAGCATGGTAACTACCAAAAGAGATTTCATTGAATTTAGATTTAAAAAATCACATAATTCATCAATTATTAATAATAAATCCATGGTGATATACTATTTATAAACTCCCAAGTCTATCATTAATAAAAGAGAACATCATTACATAATCCAAACTTGCAAAGATTACATAAGCAATATCAATCCTTCTATTACATTAATCCTCTTTCTCCAAGAGGGATTTACAACTTAATCCTTCCACAAGATTTTAGAAAAGAAACTACTAACATATCTAAAAAGAAAGACCTACCCTCCACTTTCATCAACAGCTTCCTTGCTCTCCATAGCAGAAAGGTGGGTAAAAGGGATCAGGACAGCTCCATAAAAGATATGTATGCATTTCTATATGATTCTTTCAAGATGCAAATGCATAGAAAACAAAAGCATAAAGAAGCCCATACTTCTTTCCCCAAATTATTTTCCACATTAATTTAATTCCAACCCTAACTCTTTTCAAAGCATATCAATCCAGCTTTACATAGGAAACCTCAAAAATTCCTATTCCAAGGAAAGCCACAAAGGAACCCCATAAATTCCTTCCATAAAAAGAAACACAAAGGAACCCCATAATTCCTTCCATTATGATTTCACTTTTCCTTAAGACCCAGAAATCGACATTAATATCCATTTAAAAATATTCTCCATTTTTTTTTTCAAAGAATGAACATACGAAGAAGATTCTACCAAATTATTTCATAAACTCATTTGGATCTCTACCTCTATTTAATTAAACAAATAATCCAACACATATTCTAATCTACTGATTACTTTCCTTGCAATTAAACCATTTGCATTCTAGTTTACTTCTAAACTCATCTAACATAGAAGCCATTAAGTCAAGGCTCAAACCATTCCTTACTTTACCTTAATTTAATTAAAGCATATAGGAAAAAAACAAGAAAACTACAAGCTTAAATACAATTAGCACCCAACTAAAAAAACTCTATAGGTATCCATGCTTGCATTAAAAACTAAAACCAAGTTATCAAGGGGTCAAGCAACAAAAGATAAATAAAACAGGTATAACCTCCAAATGACTCAAAGTAAGGGTGCAAAGTAGATGAAAAGGAAAACCTAGGGTGCACCAACAACAAAATAGCACTAAATATTAAGCAATGATCCAAAATGTAGATCCAAATACACAAGACTCCAAGCACGTAAAGCAAATCAAATAATAGGGCTATTGATAGGTTAATACTTACATAGAAACAACATAACATAAGGCTTAAATAGCAACCAAAATATTCAACAAAAATATGTGCTTAGGAAATAGAAGTACTACATAGGTAAGTCTATGCATAGGCCAATGCAATGGAGAGGAGGCATACACCAAAACACCCCATATGCTTGAAGGTCTTAAATCGAGGTGCCTTCACATGGAGCAAGGAAACAAAACAAGCATTCAAAAATGAATGAGAAGTCCAACAACCAGCAAGCCATACAACTCTACTATGCAAGGAAGGAAAAAGAACTAATTTAAATGCACACAAGTTTAGCAAGCATGTGGATGGAAAAGCAAACAAATGCCACACAAGTAATGATAAGGAGAAAACAAGGGAGCACAACATCAAAATAAGCCAAATAGAAACCAACTAAAACAAGCTTACAACAAAGTAAAACAAGGATCCACCTAGATCAAGTTCCTCTTATGTTGACATTGGATCTACAAGCTCTAGCTCTAGTTTCCTTCCTTCTACCCAATTTGTCTTCCACTCTTGCCATCTATATTCTATCCAAAATATACATCTTTTACCCTACCCCCAAATCACCATATTCTTTGAGTAAGGAGAAATTTGAGTGCCTTCATGTATGGACCACTTCTAAAGTAACATTTAAGAATTTTTTCCATACACCCACTCCAATCCCCATTCAAGTGCCAAACCACTTAGTGAGGAGGATTGAATAACATGGGTACCACTTTGACCCTTATCAAGAGCTATCCAACAAAAAAGGATAAATAAATAAAGTATTTTTTATCTAAGATTAAATGTGTTCCACCATTTAGCTATTTGCAAAGATAAAATAATCCAAATATTAGAAATCAACTTCAATCATGGTTTAAGGATTATTCAAGCCAACCTTAGATTTATTTGAAGATTAACATCAAAATATAATTAACACTTTAAGAACACAAGGAAAAAATCCATATCTAACATGCCATAAGCAAAATACAAATGCACTCCCTCGATGTTCCACACCATTGTTTTATCCTTAAGTGGGTGGCCTTTTTTAAGATAGACTAAGCTATCACCAACTTACTTTAAGGAGACTCATTGCAAGCAACTTCCTAGTCCAATGGTGTAAACATGAGCATAAGAAAAATGCAATGCACCTACATGAAGGGTATTCATCCATGTTACCCTGAGTTGTTGATGAACAAGTCATCATCATCATTTCCCTTTAATATGGTCTCTCATTCCTTGTGGCCAACTTTCTTGTCCACCTACAAGAGTACTTGATCCTACAACCATGCATAGAATCAATAGTACCATATCCTCATATAAACATAAGCAAAACAATAATTCCAAATAAAACATCCATATTGCAATTAATACTAAGCATTGAATCATTTATCAATACATAGTCCATCTCATAAATGAGTCCTACCAAGGTGGGTCATGACATACTACCCCCTTGGACTAAACATAGTCCTCTATGTTTTTTTTGTAAAAGCATTACATTTCATCTTTATTCAAACAAATAAGAAAAATATTTTTTCATCTCATCCACTTTTTCCCAAGTGGTACTTTTCTCAGAATATTGGTCCCATTGGACCCTGCATTATTCTAGAGTTTGTTTCCTCATCACTTTGGAATGAAACTCTAGAATCTTCATTGGTCTCACTTCAATGACCATTGGATCTACCATCTACAATTTTGAAACATCCCACACATGATTAGGATCAGCAATGTACTTTCTAAGTAGGGATACATGGAAAGAATCATGGATCTTTGATAGGTTGGGCAGTAAAGTGAGTCTATAGGCTATTGAATTGATCCTCTCAAGGATCTCAAAAGGCCCAAAAAAATGGGGATCCAACTTAGTAGACTTGATGGTGCTCTTCATGGGTTTAACTCTTAAGAATACTCTATCTCCCATAGAGAATTCTCTTGGTAATATTTTTAGATCAACATAGCTCTTCTAACAATCAACGACTTCCTTAAGCCTTTGCCTGATCATCTAAAGTTGCTCCTCCATCTCTCTGACCATATCTGGTCCAATGACAACCCGATCCTCTAGATTATCCCAAGATAGAGGAGTTTTGGGCTTCAAATGGGGCCATTTTCAAGGAAGCATGATAACCATTATTATAAGCAAACTCTACTAGATGCAAAAAGTCTTCCCACCAAGACTTTTGGTCCATGTAGTACATGCGAAGCATATCTTCCAAGACTTGGTTTACCCTCTCTATTTTACCATCTATTTTTGGATGGTATGTAGAACTTATGTTCAACTTTGTGCCAACTACATGATGAAGAGCTTGCCAAAACTCAGATGTAAATCTGGAGTCCCTATCTAAGATGATTACCTCAGGAAACCCATGTAACCTGAATATCTCTTTGGAAAACCTATTTTCCACTACTAGAGCATCATCCTTGGTGTTCCCTGGTATAAAGTGTGCAACCTTGGTCAACTTATCGACCACCACAAGAATTGCATCATGTTGGTACCTAGTCTTAGGTAATCCCACAATAAAGTCCATAGATATGACCTACCATTTCTGCATTGGTATATCATGTGGATATAATTGTCCTACTAGATGTCTATGCTCAACTTTCACTTTCTGGCATTCTAGGCATCGAGCAACAAAATCAGTGATATCCTTCTTCATCCCTGACCAGTAGAAGGTCTTTTTCATATTCTCCCTCATATTTACCCCTCTAGGGTGAGTGGAGTAAGGAGATCTATGCACCTCTTGCATGACCAATCTCCTCAAATCACCAATTTTAGGTATAACTACCCTATCCTTAAAACATAAAAGTCCATCCTTTATGTCAAAATCCTTGTTCTCTCTAGGATTTCTTCCCATTTTAGCCTAAATTTCACTGCAATATTGATCCTGAGATTACATTTTCTTGACTTGGTCCATTAAGTCCATGTGACTATGGGTCAAAGCAGTTATATACCTTCTTCTACTTAAGGCATCGATGACCTTATTTTCCTTGCCTTTGATATACTCTATACCAAAGTTATATTCTTCTAGGAACTCGATCCATCTTCTTTGTCTAGCATTCAGCATTGGTTGAGTAAAGATGTACCTCAGACTCTAATGATCGATCCTCAACTCAAAAGGCTTCCCTAGTAGATAATGTCACCAAATCTTAAGAGCATGCACAATGGCTGCTAGCTCCAAATCATGTGTAGCATAGTTTACCTCATGCTTCTTGAGTTTCCTTGACTCATATGCTATGATTGAATCATCCTAGGATAGAACCCCTCCCAAACCTTCCAAAGAAGCATCAGTACAAACTAAAAATTTCCCTTGAGGATCTAGAATCTTAAGAATAGGTGCAGTAGTAAGCTTCTGCTTAAGCAACTCAAAAGTGGCTTCACACTTGTCCATCCATTTATATTCCTTTCCTTTTATTTGGAGGTTAGTTATGGAGTAGGCTATTTTGGAATAATCCTTTACAAAATACCTATAATACCCCATCAAGCCCATGAAGCTCTACACTTTAGGCACATTAGTAGGTGATGACCAACTCAAAATGGCCTCTATCTTCTTTGGATCCACAACTATCCCCTCTATAGATATGATATGCCCTAGATACTACACCTCTGGAACATAAAAGTCACACTTTGAAAAATTCCCATAGAGTTGGTTCTTTCTCAACAACTCGAGCACAATTCTCAAATGTCTATCATGCTCCTCCTTATTTTAGGAATATATCAGGATATCATCCAAAAATATTAAGATAAACTGATCTAGATGCTCCTTGAACACACTGTTCATCAGATTCATGAATGTTGTTGGTGCATTGGTCAGCCCAAAAGGTAATACTATGAACTCATAATGCCCATACCTAGTCTTAAAAGTAGTCTTGTGAGTATCCTCCTCTTGGATTCTTAGTTGATGGTATCCTGATTTCAAATCAATATTTAAAAATATGGTGGCACCCTTAAGTTGATCAAAAAAATATTCAATCTTGGGTAAAGGGTACCTATTCTTGATAGTTGCTTTGTTCAACATTCTGTAGTCTATGCACAATCTCAGTGAACCATCCTTATTTTTGATAAAAATAATAGGTGCACCCCATGGTGACACACTAGGTTTAATCAACCCTTTTTCTAGCAACCCTTGAAGTTGCACTTTTAACTCCTGCATCTCAATAGGATTCATCTTATAAGGAGTTCTATGAATAGGTTCTAAACCTAACAATAGTTCGATAGTGAAATCAAATTCATGCTTAGGTGGTAGCCCAGGAAGGTCTTCAAGAAAAACATCCCTAAACTCATGCAAAATTGGGTGCTCCTTAAAAAATTCCTCCTTCCTATCATCCCTAATCTTGTGGTTCAACTTAATGACATAGACCATACCACCTTTTCTAATAGCTTTCTTTAGCTACATTTTTGAGATCATCTAAGGGTGAAAAGACCCTTGATCACTATAGATTCTTAGTCTCTTCTTATCTTTATTTGTATAGTCTAACCATCTATCTTGGAAATTAATTAGGGCTCCATGAGCCTTTAACTAGTCCATTCCCAAGATGATGTCAAAGGTATGTAGTGATACTACATATAGGTGCCATAAGGTAGATTCGTTGGGTAGGGTGATCTCGATTATGGGAAAACATTGATCCACTGAGTAGGTCTATCCAGACCCATACTCGACTTTCCACCCTTGTGCCAAAAATCTTGGTCTTTCTGGCATATCCCTGACTATACTAGAAGAAATGAAACTATCAGTAGCTCCACTATCTATCAAAATTTTAACTTTCTTATCAAATAATTTACCATTCAAGAGCATAGGTGTGGCTTGCCCATCTAAATTCTAGTTTTTGATTGTTGCGTAGATTCTGTGGTTGGGTTCCTCTACCCTTTTGCTTGGTCCTAACCAATTTGGACATTTTTTTGCATAGTGTGGACCCCCACAATCGTAGCAACCACCTTTGGGACCTAGGTGTCTTTCCTATTTCTACTCCCCTATCTACTCTACTTGTGATGGTTCTGGCTACCTCTATGGTTGAGGAGTACTATTATTTTTCCTCTTTTAGAATTTCTTCTTGAAATTCCCTTGTTTTCCATTATTTTTCCTTTCAAACTTTGGATTACCTCTACTTTTCTTGCTCTACTCTTGTTCCCATTTCATAAAACCAACACTTTTCCTTTTTCTCAGGGCCTGTCGATCCTCTTCTAACAATTCTACATAGTTAAAGTAAGTCTTATTTAATTGCAGGTTGGACTCAACTTGTCGAGCTAGGTCATAAGCCTTTTGCAGAGTCTCAAGCTTATGCATGTTTACTATCGATCTTATCTTAGGATCCACTCCTAAGATAAATTTATGTACCTTCATAGTCTCATCCTTCTCATAAAGTGGTACATACTTAAGCAACTTTACAAACTTCTGGTAGTAAATCTCCATCATCTTTGTTCCTTGGAGAAGTGTGGAGAATTCCTCGAATTTCTCCACATAGTGTTGTTCTATGAGGAACCTTTTCTTAAAGGCTTTAACAAAACCTTCCCACGTTAGATTTATTGCCTAAATATTTTATCTAGCTTTAAAAGTGTTCCACCATTCCAACCCTATCTCCTATAAATGGAGAGTGGCCCAAACTATTTGGGTCATTGAGGAGTAGTTTTTCATGGAGAAGTAGGTCTCCAACTCATTCAACCAAGCCTCGATTGAATCACCCCCATATTTTCTAGTGAATTTGGAGGTTTTTACATTCTTCAAATCCTTAGCTAGTTCTACCTCTATAAGGGCCCTAACTTCTTGCTCTTTTGTAGGAGGATTTCTTTCCTATCTAACCTCAGGATTTCTATTCTATGAACTTTGACTCACTATAGTTTCCAACAACTATTTTTTTGGTCCATTTGCTCCCTCTGTTGGTTCATTTTTTCCCTCTGCTGCTCTATTTGCTCTTGCAAAAGAGAAACAATAGCAGTGAGGTTCTCCACCTCTCTATTTGAATTCCTTAAACTTTCCCTTGGGGGTCTAGCCTCAGCACTATCCTACCTAGCCTACCTTGGTGGTTGGGAAGATCCTCTTCCTCTTCCTTAATTTTGGTGCCATATTCCCTAGCCACACAAATATCTAAGTTAGGTTACAATTTCTCTTCCAAATTGTAAGTCTAACTTTCTAATTAGTTACATCATCCATGTAAACTAATGATAGAGTATTATCATCCACTGATAACATTAATGGTCACTCTTACTCCACATAAGGTGCCATCCCCAAAGGAAGATCCTTTTTTCCTAAATTCACCCATCAAGTTTAGCCAATCCTAAGTTTCTCTCAATGGAAGCTTCTAGTCCTATGACCTAGAGCTCTGATACCAACTATAACAACCCCAAACTAACCAACCCGAGAGAGATAATTTTTTTAGTAAAAGAGCCTAGACAAGGTTTCGAGGAGTAACCATGGTTAAATAAAAACTAGACATAACCACATTTTAAGTATGTAATGTGTACGATCCCAAAAAACATGCACCTAAACTATTTGCATCATTATATCAAGTGTAAAATAAGAAAGCATATAGAACCATGAGTTAACAAAAATATAGGGCCTCCTTTATTGATTCTTGATAAAAATTGGTTACAAGTAGGTCCCTCTTAGGGATACCAATATATTGATACAATGATTACAATATTTGAAACCCCTAAATAGGGGTGGTACAATCCACATGTCTTCTAGAGTCAACACAGGCTTCTCAAGGCTTATGGATGCCTTCTTATTACTTTCTTGGAGGAATTTTATGCCAATAATACTTCAACGATGTCAAGAATTTGTAATTTTCATTCAAGAAACAACAAAGCATAATTAGTAGCATATGAGGCCTCTCATGATGAGGCTCTTGTCGAATATTTGCAAAGAATGTAATAAGCCTTGGAATAAACATAAATATGTGTCAATGTGAGTAAAGATATGTGCAATAATGCTAAATTAACATAAAGTATGCTAGAAAACAAGTAGATCTAACTAATATAGCATCAAATTTGTAAAGAAAACAAAATATAAGGCTAATCTAAAGATATTAACTAAAACTAGTAAATATGAATAAATCTAGTCAAAGATGCCTTAAATCTTGCTAATGAACCATTCAAATGTGCTAAAAATGATGAATCTACTTTAACCTAATCTAATAAAGTAGAAATGTATAAAATGCTAAGCTAAAACTAATGAAAAGATGCATCAAACCCTGGTCGTTATCGCTCAGAGCAATTGGCTCTGCTAGCCATTGATGTTGTTGGCAGTTAAGCCTATAGGTCGCTGTCGAAGATAGTAGCCATGAATTGACTATTTTGCCTCTTGAATATGGGGTTGTAGAGCACAATTCACCAGTTGAATTGATGATCAAGGGTCACCCGAGTGTCCCAATATGGTTTGGCAATTGAAATCATTTAAATTTATGTTAGATTGATAAGGAATCACAAGGTGTGCTTCTCAGTCCTTTGGAAGATTCATTGATGAATTCATGCTTATCACTCTGCAATTGGCCAAGACTTTAACTCTCCTCAAGTGTTTATCACTTCACTCTCTATTTTGGTAGAGCTTTGCTGCATAAAATCCAAGGTCTCATCTCTCTTTCTCTCCAATTTGGAGGAGGTTCTTATAGCCCTCTCAATTCCTTGCTCTAGATTCATTGAGAAGCCAAGAATAATATTTGAGAGGTTAGAGAAGTTAGGAGGAAGCTTCTAGATGCTTCCAAGCCTAAAATGCTCTAAAAATCATTGTCAAATTCATTACAATGGATTTTTGGCTTAGCCTAGGAGGCCAAGTCTGTTTTAGGGTTGGTCGCTCTCACTCAAGGTAGCTATTGTGTAGCCACTCTAATCATTAGTGACTAGGATAGCGATTGCTCTTATCGTCAACGACTAAGCCTTAATAGGACAAAGCTACCCCAAATAAGTGGTTAGAACCATTGCTAGCTCTTGGAAAGTTCTAAGATCATTCATATGGTCTGCAAAGGATGCCCATATGAGTAGTCTTCTAAATATGACATGTTTTAGGTATCTACAGATGCTCCTTTTGGGATGCATTGTGGGAAAGCATAATGCTGAGAAAAAATAGACCACCTAAAGCCATGTTGTAGGTTAAATTATGATAATTTATCTGATCAATATTATATGCCTCGATCCTGCAAAAGGATGCACATCCTAGAATCATTGTTGGTGAGCAAAAATCATGTCTCAAAAAACAATCATTTCTCTTCCATAAATTATTAATTCGGTAAGTTCATAAAATTATGATCGTCATGCATAGTATATGCCTATAGTGTTGGGGAATGAATTCATATGTACCTTATTTATTTTGGTGGGGGATGTTCATGCATTTTCGTTTTAGCAAAACCAAATAAACTATGTGTGGAAAATTAAATAACCAAATTACAACTAAAATTAAAGTGCTAAAAATAAAGTACAAAAATAAAATGCAAGAAAATAAACACACAAAACTGAAATTAAATAAAGCAATAAATCTATTCTAATGAAATAAAATAACAAAACTAAAATAAAATAGGGGAGGACTACTGTAGAGAGTGGGCCCAAGCTCCCATAGATAGTCCGCCCAACTAGCTACGTAGAGCTTGCTTTAAGCGAGTAAAAGGAATTACACTCTTAATAAATTATACAGAAAAAATATAAAATAACTTCTATGTAAATTGATTCTCTCCCTTTATTCATATGGCATGCATATTTATATAAAACGTAGCTAGATATCGTTACAATTACAAACCAATCTATTTTAATCACATAACGTGATTAGTTACATTTTGTTTCTACACAGATTTTATTCTGCTATTTTAAAGTATGTCCGCTCACCAAAAGGATAAATATAAAAATCCTTAGGTGTACGTAACAAACAAATCCTAAATTAATGCATCCTAAAGATAATGCTTTAAGAGCTTTACAAGGTCAACCAACCAATCAATTGATAATAAAAATACTTTATTCTATTTAATAATAATGCATTATTAAAATATCCCCCTTTGTCTTCACATGCAACAACCTTTGTAGCCCCTTGGTCAACCTAGTCAATGTTGACTTGGTCATATGGCATCTCCAATGCGGGTGTCTCCAACGTATGGGAGTAAGGTGCTAGTAAGGTGCCTTCCCATGTATGGGAGTAAGGCACCAGTAAGGCACCTCCCATGTATGGGAGTAAGGTGCCAGAGTAAGATGCCTACTTCATATATCTTATATGCAATTAAGCAAAATCATGCTAGGTCCATTTGGGATGTAGACTGGGAAACACCATATCAGTAGCAAAACCTGTATTTACACACAGTTTCCACTAAAAACATTAGTCAAGCATAATACCGGATTTTCTATCAATTATATGCATAAGTTAAATAAAAATATATCTCACATGATAATTAAACTAGTAATGATGCCCCTTAATAATGTATATAAAATTAGAATTTTTGGTGCTCATAATCCCCCCATACCTAAATATTGTCACATCCTCATGACAACAGCCTCCGAAATAATAATAATAATAATCCTTTTTTAATGTATTTACAATCAGCTTCTACCCCCACGTATCTTCCAACAAATTGTTGTTTTGCTTAGTTTTAAATTAAAAAGTGACGTGAGATAATTATAACTTTGGTCCACTATATTTTCCATCAAATGCCATTTCTCTCCCATAACTATGTAATACTTTCACAGATTTTCATCCCACTCAAGAATTGCAACATAAAAAGAAGTGTTACGGGATAAACTGTAATTGCTCTAGATTGGAGCAGGTGTTCTTCTTTTGTTCCTTCGTGAATCCACTACCATATTGGAACCAAACATTCTTAGTTCACTTCAAAGTACAAGCTAGATTCAGGTAATGGTGAAATTTACCCGGATCACTATTTAGCTTTGCAATTCATCGTCTGGATTGCCTCTAGACTCTGGACTAGAGATTATGCCATCACGTTGCGGCTAGATATATATATATATATATATATATATATATATATATATATATATATATATTATTCTAGGGTAATGAATTTTTTCTCATATCCAAGGCATGTCATGTGCTTGAACTTTGATGGGAGATTTTGACAAAGAGAATTTAAGAGGGCATCTACTGATTTTAGCATATAAATTATTTTTAAAATAACCGTACACATAATTAATAGAAAACTCAGTACATACTTGGGTGAATTTCATAGATTTTGATCCATAGCATGCTGGTGGTGTGAAAATGTCTTCATGTTACCTGTAATCATGGTGTACCCAAAAACAATGAGATTGTTACGGCGTTGGTGCATCTGGTGAATTTTTATTATTATTATTTTTTCTTTTTTTGGCTATCTTCTTCATCCACACCACTAGTCATCGTTGTTCTTCCTCTGAGTTTTTCTGCTCCAGTAGTGAAACCAATAATTTAAACACATCATGATCAATCATCAATGACCCTCAACAATCAATGAAGACATCATTTTCCTTGAGCATGAAAATATAGAAAATGATGTAGTGTTTGAATTTCCATCGGTTTATCTTTTCTATGCAGATTCAAAAAGGTAAATATATAAAATTTTGTGCTCATTCTGTATTGCTAGTAGAGAACAATAAATATATCATGGCATAATTTTTGTAGTGTTATCCTCAAGCAAATACTGACGGGGCCCAATTATTCTGTGTGGTTCATGCACCACATTTTAGTGGAAATGAAGTCTAGAAAATAGGGGATTTTTTTTCATGAGAGTAAGTGCCATATCCTTGATGAGAATAGGCAGGGGAATTATGTTATACATATGACTGCACTGCAGCCATAATTCACCACTATTTTTTTTTCAGTTGCAGGAGATTCAGGTTCACCCAAATCCTCCCCCACTTAAATTGGTGATACCCTCGTCACTAGTAACAGACCCCTCTATGCAACAGGTCTGCAACCCTCTGAACATTAGGTCCCACACTGAGTAATAGGCACCCCCAATATAGGGAGAAGAAGTTTAAGTACTAACTAGGTATAAAGTAGATTTGCAGTTCTCTTATCCAAGAAGAGCTGCAATATTTTTTTAGTACTCTTTTCTTTCCCAGCCATTTGATTCTCCACAAGGCTATTTTTTTTTTAAATGAATTCTCATAGAAGTTACATGTCTCTATCGATGATCATCAAGGCGCTCAAAAATGTGTGATATTATAGCATCTTCTTGAGCATCAAGGTGCCTTCTTACTATTGAGAAGTCAACAATCATTGATGTGTTTACTATTGCAAAGTTGATCAGACTCTCCAAAATTTTATCATGCTACATTAGCATATATTTAAGCACAAGGATGGGTATATTTTATTTTATGAAGAATTAATGCCCACGTCCATTCCCATATGTGGACTATCTCCTCCATATGGAAACAATCAAGTGTCTACCTCCTAAGAAAAATGTTCAAGTTCATGGATGTTGAGCCGATTTAGGCCTTGTCTCCCAAGATGTCTATTTTTCGTACAATCAGGCCATTTCCCCTATAAAAGAAAAAACCTAAAGTGTAGTTCAGTGCAATCCATGCTTGTTAGGCCCTGGCTCTTAGGATATTTGCATATTGCATGCGGTAACTTTACCTGCAACACACAAAAGTAGGAAAAATAGGAATCATGACATTTGTGTCTGTTAGGCCCTAGCTCTCAGGATGCCTGTAGCTTGCATGTAGTTCATGATTTCCTGCAAATAAAATGAAACTTTATGCTAAGAAATATAGATTCTATGCGGCTCTATTTTTTTCTATTTTAATTATCAAGGCACCCTTGACGCATGACATCAAGGTGTTTTTTTTTTTTAATCAAGGCACCCTTGACACATGACATCAAGGTGCTTTTTTTTTCAACCGTGATCAAGTGCCTTCATTTATGGACATCGAGGAGCCGCTTGAGGATCAAGGAACCTTCTTGAGTAATGCACCTGCTTGAGTAAGGAACCTACTTAAGTAAGGTGCCTTCTTGAGTAATGTGTCTGCTTGAGTAAGGTACCTGCTTGGTGCCTACTTGAGTAAGGCACCTGCTTGGCACATACTTGAGTAAGGCTCCTGCTTGAGTAAGGTGCTTTCTTGGTGCCTACTTGAGTAAGGCACCCGCTTGATTAAGGTGCCTACTTGGTGCCTACTTGAGTAAGGCACCCGCTTGAGTAAGGTGCCTACTTGGTGCCTACTTAAGTAAGGCACCTGCTTGAGTAAGGCATTTGCTTGAGTAAGATACCTACCTCGGGAGTAAGGCGTCTACCTCGGGAGTAAGGCACCTACCTCGAGAGTAAGGTGCCTGCTTGAGTAAGGTGCCTTCTTGGCACCACTTGAGTAAGGCACCTTCTTGGCACCACTTGAGTAAGGTGCCTGCTTGTAGATTAAGGCACTCCTAAAAACTATTGGTATGATATCTCCACACTTCATGTTGTCCTGCAAAGCATAAAAAACTAAACTAAAGGCAATAATGAAATTTTAACTATTTTTTTCTTCGTCTATTATGCCATGACCAAAACATATGTTGGCATTTATTTTTTTTCATCTGCATCAGATAACACAATGTCAACTGCAACAATGTGATCTGGGGATTTTATTGATGTCCAATCTAGAGAAATGTCACTGATCTACCCTAGAAATTTGGTTGAATGTGTTGTGTACTAGAACGTATTTTCTTTTCCACTACATGAAATGCTACCATAAAAATTGTAATGTTGGCACTGTCCATCAAAAAGTGGAGGTTGTGTAGGCTATAATTGAGACAGGTAACTACGTAGTCTTGTATACAAAAATTATGATCTAGGTACCCCTTCAAAAGAATTTTTAACATCTAAAAGCTCCAAAATTTTGCAACACCTAGATCCTCATCAACATGTATAAAAAATATTTTAATTTGAATTTTGATATATCTCAAGAGAACTAACTCTTTGGATGTATTACAGGGATCACCGTAATTAACAATAGCTTTGTGCATCATTAATTTCTCACTGTGTGCTCTTGAACGCATCATTTTTTCAATTGAGTAACCCTGACACACATGCATCTGAATAATATCCCACTCTAAATTATTTCCTTCATAGGTAAAATTTATAGAAACACTATGATCCTTTGTTTCTAAGAGTGGGGATAAATCAATCCATTCACCATCATCTATGACATGTGTTAGGTGTTCAGGTGTGACACTTTCATGAGACGCCTTATTGAGATTTATGTGTTGTTATTTCTGGCCACTATGAGCTCCATTTATTTATCGTGCTTAGGAACCATGTGGTCTTCTTGCAGATATTTGACATTTAATTACTTTCAAGCTCCTCCCCTATTTTATTTAGCTACCGATAGGAGATTTCTCATGGGAAATAGGATACTCTCTTCCAACAAGTAGCAAAAATAAAACTCTATTTTTGAATTGCTCTTAATCTTGGAGCCTTTTCAGCAGATGATTTATTTTTTTATGAACACTGCAACCAACGTTCATTATGTTATTGACAACATTGACAAAGGTGGGGTCTTCCCCATGCCTACATCTGAACTAGTCTTCTAAAAATCATCTCCTTATTGATCAACTAGTTTTATACGATGTAGCATGAGAACAGTAATTTCCTTCATGGCCTCACAATCAAACTTTTTCAACATTACGGTTAAAATGTGCAGGTCGGTAAATGACTATCTGTGGGCTAGCAACTTTAAGAAAATATGGCATAGTTGTCTATTAAAAACACATGCTAGTTTATGATTCACCAGGTCGCCTTAGTGCAAGTGAAGAGCATACTTCATAACAAGATGTTCTTTTTAAATTCATCTCTATCATTTTTCCAGTATCATTAAAATATTTTTCCAATATATTGTAAAGCGTTAAGCCTGTAAAATGTTTTTAATCATTAAAACTAAGCTTTTGTATGAATAATTCGCCAATGGTTTCTATATAAAAACACATCCCTACAAATTTTAAATTAGACCTAGGTTGTGCTATTTATTTGATTTCTTGAAACCATTCAGAACATGATGGAAATCCTTCATTGCCTGATTTTCTAAATTTTTTCAACAACACAATTTATTCCTACTTCTACACTTAATATGGTACATCAAGTTCATTCCCACGTTTACCTAAGAATCTAGAAAATGTAAACTATGTGAAAGGTGAGCAAATTCAATGCAAAGGTAAATATGCATTAACCATTAACTTGAAATTAGGTTACAATTGATTTAAATAAACACAAAATAACCATACTAGAGAAAAGGGGGGAATAGGAGAAGATAAGGGAAGGGAGAAGAAATTAAATTAAAACTCTCTTGCTGCCCAAAGATGTTGCCGTCCAACTACCGTCCAGGTAAGGTAAAAGATAAGTAAACTTACTCAAGGTAAAATACTCTTTTTTAACCTTTTACCAATGGTAATTTTCCAACATTCTCCCCCTTAAAGTTGAGAGGACTGACTATACAGTCTCTCAGTTTTATAAATTGAGCTTTAGCCATGCCTTTGGTGAAGATGTATGCTAGATTATCCAAAGTGCTACAGTATTGAATCTCAACTATCTATTGTTCCACCATATCTCTTATGAAGTGATACTTCATATCAAAATGTTTTGACCTTTTGTGGTGGATCGGATTATATGCCAACTGTATGGCACTAATATTATCACAATTCAGTTTGGTTGGACCAATTTGTTTTTTTCCAATCTCTTTAAGGATTTTCCTCAACTAGAGGATTTGAGTACTAGCATGGGTAATGGCTATATACTCAGCTTCTGTAGATGATAATGCTACAACAGATTGCTTCTTGGAACTCCAAGTTATTAGTCCTGAACCTAGACTAAAATAGTTTCGTGATGTAGATTTTATGTCATCTATATTACTGCCCCAATCGCTGTCACTATAACCAACTAACTTCACAGAGTTAGACTTGTGTTAATGGATTCCAAAATCCAATGTACCTTTTACATATCGTAAAATTTGTTTGGTTGCTTGAAGATGCAGCTCGGATGGGCATGCCATAAACCTTGATACTAGAGAAACAACATACTGTATATCTGGCCTAGTGTTGGTGAGAAACATTAAACTCCCAACCATGCTTCTAAAATTGGTCATGTCAACTTTTGGTGCTCCATCATATTTGCTTAGCTGGATTCCATGTCATGTTGGTGTTGCAACTGATTTGCACTGCTGCATAGCAAATTTCTTGATCATGTCATGAGCATATTTCTGTTGACATATGAAGATCCCATTCTTTGATTGATGTACTTCCATTACTAGGAAGTATCTCATTAATCCGAGATCCTTCATCTCAAACTGATTCATCATGGAGTTTTTGAACTCCATATTCATTTTATTATTACTACCCATAAATATTAGATCATCCACATATAAACAAACTATGAGGATATCTACTCCATTCTTTAGGTAGTATAGAGTTGGTTCACTCTTGCTTTTTGTGAAACCATACTCACTGAAATAGTCGTCAATTCATGAGTACCATGCTTGTGGTGCTTGCTTGAGGCCATAAAGTGCTTTTTTCAATTTATAAACAAGGTTCTCTTTTCCTTGTTCTTGGAAACCTTGAGGTTGTTGAACATACACCTCTTCTGTCAGGTATCCATTTAAAAATGCACTTTTCACATCCATGTGTTGAATGTTCCATACTTTATGGGCTTCCAAGGAAAGAACAGTTCTGATTGTTTCTTGTTGAGAAACTGGAGCAAATGTTTCCTCATAATCTATTCCATATTTCTGAGTAAAACCCTTAGCTACTAATCTTGCCTTGTGCCTTTCAATGCTTCCATTAGCATTGAATTTGGTCTTATAGACCCATTTACATCCAACACATTTTTTTCCCTTGGGAAGCTTCACAAGCTCCCAAGTATCATTCTTTTTAATTGAGGATATTTCCTCTTCCATGGCATCTTGCCATATACTTTCAAGACATGCTTTTTCATAGCTAGATGGTTCTAGCTAGTGCAGACCAACAAAGCATAATTGACTACATCACCCCTTGGTTCATGAGACTCATCATCTCCTGACATTTGAAGATTTTCAAGTCTTGAAAAAATGTCGTCCATCTCACTAGCTTGACTCCTAGTGTATCTTTGTTGGAAATTCCTATCCAACATTTGAGAAGATGGATGACTCTGTAGTATGCACTTTCCTTTATTTATATCTTTCCTTTGAGAAACTGGATCAATATCCATCAGAATTGGAGCACTTACAGATCTCTGAAATCATTTCGGAGAGTTTGGGGGTGCCAACAAAGAAGTCCCTCTTGGACTTGGTGTACCACTTGCTGTACTTGATGAATATTCCTGATGTGGGCTTTGTGGAGGGAAACTATTTCCACTACTTTTCTTGGGGTGTACAAATATGGAAATTTCTGAATTAGAGTCTATATCAACAAATTTTTTATGACCCCATTCTCCCCCTTCATCAAAAATTACATCCCTAGAGATAATTATTTTATGTGTCTTGGGATTGTACAATCTATACCCTTTGGTTGATTCACAATACCCTACAAAAATACATGCTTGACTCTTGGGATCAAGCTTCTTTCTCTTATCCTCAGGAATGTGTGCATAATCTAAAGAACCAAATACTCAAAAATGTTTGAAATTTGGTTTCTTATCGTACCATCCTTCATAAGGAGTGATACCATCTAAACTAGAAGTCGAACTTCTATTTAGAGTATATGCACTAGTTCTCACTGCATCTGCCCAATAGTTGTATGTTAGATGCTTTTTCTGAAGCATCGTTCATGCCATTTCAACAAGGGTGTGGTTCATTCTCTCAGACACACCGTTATGTTGTGGGGTATAGGCAGTGGTGAACTGCCTTTTTATCCCATTTTGCTTACAATAATTTAAAAATTCATATGATGAGTACTCTCCTCCTCTATCAGTGCGAAGACATTTGACATAGTAGTCACATTGCTTTTCTACATTATTTTTGAAGTCTATGAAGCAATCAAATGCTTCATATTTGTGTTTCAAAAAATAGATCCAACACATTCTAGAATAATCATCTATGAATGTTAGAAAATAAGAATTGTTTCCAATGCTTTTTGTTTGCATTGGACCACAGATGTCTGAATGTACTAGCTGAAGAGGATAACTTGCTCTCCACGCTTGGCCTCTTGGAAACTTCATTCTGGAGTGCTTTCCCAAAGCACATGCTTTGCATACCTTCTTATGTTCTTGAATTTTTGGTAGTCCTGTCACCATAGCTTGTGATGTTAACATTTTCAAGCTAGCGGAATTGAGGTGACCATATCTCAAGTGCCACAATACACTTGGATTTGTAATAGCAATGTTTGCAAGTTGAGCTCCCCCTTGCTCACCAAATTTTAGAGGGAATAACCTATTCTTTGTCATAGGTATTTCTATGATGACTCTATTACAATTGTTTTTATCAAGGATTGTACATTTTCTTTCATCAAAAACTAATTTGTAATGCTTCTCCATCATTTGGCCAACACTTAACAAATTGTGTTGTAGCTATGGAGTATAGTATATGTCATGCACCCTTTTAAAGCCTTCTTTTGTTGGAACTTCCATAGCTCCAATGCCTTCAACTTGCAAATATTTATTATCCCCTAACTTAACATGGGATTTGTAATTTGAATCTAATGTAGCAAAGAGATTTTCTTTGCCACTCATGTGGTTGGAGCAACCAATATCCAAAATCCATGTATCTTTAAGATTTTGATCTGACTGTCCATAAGAGATAAAAATATTTGATGGACCTTCTTCTTCTCCATAGAATGAGCCATATTGACTGCTTTGATCTTTTGAAGTCTTTGACCAGCAGTCACGAGTGAAGTTTCCTTGTTTCCCACAATTGAAACAAGTTGTTTTAGTCTTGTTACTTCCTCGTCCTTGATTTCCATGGCCTGCATTGCCGCTTTGGTTCTGATTGGCTCCTCTATTTTGATTTCCACCTCTATTTTGATTTCCTCCTCTATAGGAGTTGCTTTGGCCTTTGCCTCTTTGTTGTTGTCCTCTGCCTTGGCCTCTTCCTTGTCCTCGTCTTGCAGCTTCATTCGAAGTGAAGGCTTTGTCATCACTTCCATAGCTTGTTGAAGGTGCTCCTTGAAGTCTCTCTTCATATGATGTTAATGATCCAATCAAACTATCAAATGTAAGAGTAGAAAGGTCTTTTGATTCTTCAATTATGATAGCAATGTGATTCCACTTAGGAAGAAGTGTTCTCAACACTTTCTTCATAATTGTTTCAACTTTTGTATCATCACCTAAAGTTTGCATCATATCAACTACTGCTTTGACTCGTACACAGTAGTCACCAACTCTTTCATTTTCCTTCATTCTAAGATTTTCAAAATCTCTTTTTAAGGTCTGAACTGACTTGCTTCACTTTATCACTTCTTTGGAATCCTTATTTCAAGGCATTCCATGCATCTGTGGCAGTTAAGTAAGATGCAATTCTAGGAAAGATACTTGGATCTAATGCCGCTTGAAGATGGTATAAGGCAAAAGAGTTATTTTTCTATGCATCTTTGAATATCTTCTTGTCGGTTGCACTCAAAGTAGTCCAATCTGTTGGAGCAATGGTAACCGTCTTCAATACTATCCCATAGTCCTTTTCCTATGAGTA
Source organism: Wollemia nobilis (assembly GCA_028583015.1). NCBI lineage: Eukaryota > Viridiplantae > Streptophyta > Pinopsida > Araucariales > Araucariaceae > Wollemia > Wollemia nobilis. Next base: position 3,719,092 of record JAQPPZ010001679.1, on the reverse strand, counting down.
ATGTCCTCATTTTGATGGACCAGTACTCATAATTATCCCCACTGAATTTGGGGATTGGTAGATTGTTATTTGATCCCATTACAATCTATTAAGACAAAAAACCTTTCTTATATAGTCTTAAAAAAATACTTTACAAAATATCAAGCCTTGCTTTATTTACAATCATAAACAACTCACTCTTGTTGTTGTGATTCAACAATTACAAAATTGTCAGCGACTTTTTCGTCGTCGTCACTGATCAATATAATTTTAGGAGGAGGTTGTAAGATTTCAACTGAATTACAATAATGAGTATATTTAGATCCTTGTGGAGCAATCTCCACTGTGTCGGATTGTTCAAATCTGCTCCCAAAGGAGTTATCTTCTGAATCTGCTTCATATCTTAGATCAAGATTTCTCTATTGTGCAATAACAGCGTTTTGCAACTGTGAAAAGACTATGTTCTTACGTGCTCATCAAAGCTTTCAGTGTTTGTTCTTAGTAACAAACTACAAAGTGCTTGGTAACATCCTTCCGATCTTATCATTTAAGAAAATTTCCTAGAAATTTTATTTTACAAAGATTTCCTCTTAGGAAAATTTTACTAATTTTTTTTACCTCTTAAAGCATAAATTTTTTTTTACAACTATTTCCTCTTAGGAAATTTCAATCATCAACTCAAATGACAAATAAAACCTTTCAAAAATTTTAAATTACCTTAAAGGTTTTTAAAGAAATTTTATTTTTCAAAAAAAACTTTTGACCCCGTCGAGGTTCGACCGTGCGACCTCGTGGGCATCAAGGCAAAGGGTAGCGGCTATGCTACCGGGCAGATCTGGGAGCACTAGTTGGCTTACTGCCTTTATTGTGTTCGCATCGAACACGAAGCAATGTTTTGACTTCACTCTTCGGAGCGAAGAAATTTTTTTTTTATTTGAGACTTAATAGTCCCACATCGCCGATGCAGTGATGTTGATGCTCTTTAAAAAGAGAAAAGCACTGTATGTGCTTTTATTTCCTACGGTTAGTCTACAGGCTACGTGATCCTTTTGCCATGTATCGTGCATAGGTTGCCTCGAGCTGCGCATAGGTGGCCTCTCCAACAAACCACCTCAGGCCACGTGCCGCCCTCTCCATCATGCTGCCTCGGGCCGCATGCCACCTTGTCAACAAATTGCCTCGAGCCACATGTCTGCCTGCTCCTGTCATGTCCAACTCCACCAGTGCCTCGAGAATTGCATCGATCTGCTCCTATGGGCCTGTCACGTCTAGCTCCACTAGTGCCTCAGGAATCATGCCGATCTGCTCCTACGACCGCCTCGAGATCCATGTTGCCACCCCCACCGCCTCAAGATTCAAGCTGGTCTCGGCTCTCGGCTCTGATACCAAATGTGAAAGGTGAGAAAATTCGATGCAAAGGTAAATATGCATTAACCATTAACTTGAAATTAGGTTACAATTGATTTAAATAAACACAAAATAACCATACTAGAGAAAATGGGGGAATAGGAGAAGATAAGGGAAGGGAGAAGAAATTAAATTAAAACTCTCTTGCTGCCCAAAGATGTTGCCGTCCAACTGCCGTCTAGGCAAGGTAAGAGGTAAGTAAACTTACCCAAGATAAAATACTCTTTTTTAACCTTTTACTAATGGTAATTTTCCAACAAACTATTGCCTATGGGATTTTATTCTGACTATTTTGGCAACTATTCTTGGCATTGTGAAAAGGCCCTTGGTGGACTCACGCCTCTCAAGTATAAGATCTACAGGTATTTTTAAATGGGATTTTTATCTGACCTATAAATCATAACACTATAGTATTGACACTCCCCGACAACGGTACCAAAATGGTGAGTAGAAATCATGTCTCAAAAAATAATAATTTCTCTTCCATAAATTATCAATTTGGCAAGTCCATAAAATTATGAGCATCATGCACAGTAAATGCCTGCAGTGTTGGGAAATGAATCCATATGTACCTTATTTAGTTTTGTGGGGGATGTTCATGCATTTTAATTTCAGCCAAACCAAATAAACTATGTGTGGAAAATTAAATAAACAAATTACAACTAAAATTAAAGTGCTAAAAATAAAGTACGAAAATAAAATGCAGGAAAATAAACACACACAACTGAAATTAAATAAATTAATAAATCTATCCTAATGAAAGAAAATAACAAAACTAAAATAAAATAGGAGAGTACTATTGAAGGGATTGGGCCTAAGATCTCGTAGATAGTCTGCCCGACTAGCTACGTAGAGCTTGATTTAAGCAAGTAAAAGGAATTGCACTCTTAATAAATTATAAATAAATAATATAAAATAACTTTTGTGTAAATTGATTCTCTCCCTTCATTCATCTGGCCTACATATTTATATAAATCATAGCCATATCTCGTTACAATAACAAACCAATCTATTTTAATCACATAACGTGATTAGTTACAATTTTTTTTCTACATATATTTTATTCTACTATTTTAAAGTATGTCCGTTCACCAGAAATATAAATATAGAAATCCTTAGGTGTATGTAACAAAAAAATCCTAAATTAATGTATCCTAAAGATAATGCTCTAAGAGCTTTACAAGGTCAACTAGCCAATCGGTTGATAAAAAAAAAATACTTTATTATATTTAATAATAATGTATTATTAAAATATCCTCCTTTGTCTTCATGTGCAATAACCTTTGTAGCCCCTTGGTCAACCTAGTCAATTTTGACTTGGTCATATGGCATCTCCAATGCGGGTGTCTTCAATGTATGGGAGTAAGGCACCAGTAAGGTGCCTTCCCATGTATGGGAGTAAGGCTCTAGTAAGGTACCTCCCATGTATGGGAGTAAGGTGCCAGAGTAAGGTGCCTCTCATGTATGGGAGTAAGGCACCATAGCAAGGTGCCTATTCCATATACATTATATGCAATTAAGTAGAAGCATGCTAGGTCCATTCAGGATTTAGACTGTGAAACACCATATCAGTAGCAAAACCTGCATTTACACATAGTTTCCACTAAAAACACCAGTCAAGCATAATACTGGATTTTCTATCAATTATATGCATAACTTAAATAAAAATATATCTCACATGCTAGTTAAACTAGTAATGATGCTCCTTAAGAATGTATATAAAATGAGCATTTTTGGTGCTCATCAATTGCTTCCAATGGGATTGAAGGCTTAAATTTATAAAGCTTTTACGTGTCCATGGCGATTGGGTAGCTTCAATGCTAAAATTGTTCCAATAGGTGGAGAGCTTCAAGCTTAACTATCATATTTGCCTTTTTCCCTAGAAAAGGGCAAGCTTATGATAGTGATTTGTAAGACGAACACAATTTACAAGATCGAGTGATCCTTTGTTGAATTTGATTATGATTGTGTATTATGACTACCCCCTCAAGCGACGAGTTGATGAGGAAAGGAAAATTAATAAAAAGTGATGAGTCACTTGACCAAGATGAATAATTTGAATGATTTAATATTTTTACATTTTGTTATATGGCAGGTCCTATCACAAGCATGATTTCAACCCTTAATAGTAATTATACATCTTTATCCCGTGGAGCAGTCCGACCGCAATGACCTTCTTAGGGAATCAAGATGATAGCAATTCCATGAAGCATGTGGTGAATCACTCGATGGCACAATGAAAATATCATAGAAGAAAATAAATTAACACCTTGTTCCTGTGGTGCAGTCTGATTGTCATGGCCTTCTTCGAGGGTGAAGTGAAGCATTTCAATTCAGTGATGAATAATTTGGCTCAAATGACCTTATGGTAATTTACTCATCTTCTTGGATTTCATGGAGAGCAATTCATTGTAACCACCAAGTGTATAGGATAAATAATTCGTTATGAGTTGCATTTGAAATTTTGATGTTATTTGATGATTTTGCAATTGTTTTTAAAATTTTGAATTAATGAATTTTTTTGTTATTTTGCAATTTTTGATGATTTTGGACCATTAGATATGATTAATATCCATTTTGAATCTTCCCATAATGATAAATTGATAGCATTAATTACTTCTTCTCAGTCGCTATTAGCAGTAGCAGCCCAATTTTCCAATTTCATAGCCACTATCAGTGTAGGCAGCCCACACTTGCTAGTCACTGACACCAATAATGGCCATGGCAAAACTAAAAAATATAAAAATAAAATTAGGATTTTCAATTCATTTTTTTCCAGCTATCAATTTTCAATAGTGAGCTCCGAGAAAGAAAGTGTGAAAGTGACCTAGAAGACTACTTATTACCTGACACCATGGCAGAGCAAGGTGAGGCTTCTATGAGCGAAGGAGCTGGAGCTTCATAGGTATTTCTCAAACCCTATCTTGCTAATTCAAGGGTAAAATAAACCAAACTAAGAAATCAGTAAATTAACCTCGCTAAACTTGTTGGTAACAAACCTCACCAGTAGCTAGGTTTAGAACTAGGCAAATTTAGGTGGGTTCCTTTTAGATTTAGGTTTTTTTTAATTTTTATTTGAATTTTGGGTGAGGTCGGACATCGTTGGTGTGTTTCCTCATGGTCGCTATCATTCAGGGCAGCCCCCAATTGATAAATAGGGGTCATTGTCACTAAGCACAGCTAGTTTAATCCTCCAACAGTTAAAAATTCAATCGTTGGTGGCTAGCCATTGTTGGCATCGGTGGCTACTATGGAAACCGTTGTTAGCATAAGCAACCAGGAAACCTTAAGAAAATTATTTGTTTTTATTTTTATTTTTGCTTAGTTTAATTGATTTTTTTATTTTTTCAAGTGCAAATTTTGATTTTTTTTGCATGGTTTAGTGCATTTTCTAATTGTATTTGTACCTTTGCTTGATTATGAATTATTTTTGCACTGTTGTTAGATTTATTGATGTTTTATTAGTGTAATTTCATCTGATTAGGCATTTATTTTGGCACATTTAGATTTTTTCTATGTGGGCTCAAGAACTTGATTTACTCACAGCGCTACTACCACATATGAACCAGGTATATTGGGCATGGTTCAATTCCTGAGACCTAATGTATGTTTCTAGATTATCAACTACGATGTTGGACCAGGATTACATAACTACATTGGCCCATATATGGGACTATCAAACTAACACCTTCCATATCCCAACTGGCGAGATGACCATTACTCCTGAGGAAGTCTATAGGATCTTCAGGATTCCATTCAATGGATGAGCCATTGTCTCATCCCCTATAGGAGCTAGGGTAGTAGTTTGTGATAGATTCTTCTATTCCCAAGCATAGGTATCTGTGGGATATATACATCATGGAGGAGTTTCCATTTCCCACTAGTATTGGGTCAAGGTATTCTCATAGTGCCAAGTCGTTTTGATGCACGTTATCTGCAATGTGCTTCTCATTGACACGTTAGGAGCGATGTTCCCATGGAACCTCTTAGTGATGGTGCAGGACATTATGTACAACACCGAGCCCATAATTATGGCTTGGAGGAGTGCACTACTGGCAAAGCTCTATTATGAGCTATATATGATCCAATGATAGGGTTGGTTTGGGGTTGCATGCAACTTGCTTATACAGATATGGGGGTGGGAGCACATCAAAGTGGACCACCCATCTCTACTACCCTAGGATATCACTGTTATAGTTGTGATGGCATAGTACTACAGGTCCAAGTGGCCACGAGATGTAGAGGAGCACCATATTCATCACCATGTAGGGGACTTGGCCTACTATGCAGGTTCTCTGACCAGGCTATAGGCTCAAGATGTCATTTGGATGCCCTAGGTGGATTTCCTCACTTGGGAGGATGTAGACCGATACTTTACACATATAAGACATGATCGATGGATCATCAATCGCAAGGCAGGATTGAGGGAGTTCTTCCACTTCTCTCAGATTACTAGGTAATTCGAGATTTAATAGGACCTCCCACTAGAACCTATTCTCTATAGATATATTTAGGTAGAGATAGATATCCTAGTTTCTTAGGTCACAACTCTCTTAGAGGAGGTAGGTCCTCATGCAGTTGATGTCGGTATAGCATGCATTGACACTACAAATGCATACACGTAGTGGTGGGTTACGCGACTATGGAAGGGTGGTAGTCGTCTAGTGTGATCTAAGGATGAGGCACCTAAGGATGATCTTGATGTGAAATGGATGTAGCCTAGGATAGAGGAGTGGGGCAGGCTATAGAGTAACAAGAAACACCAGAGGAGAAGGAGGAGGAGGTAGCTTTGGAGGAGCAAGAGTCTCCCCTATGTGCCCAGCTACACAATATTAAGGATGAGCTTCATACCGCTCAATGATAGATCCTAGAGTGGGATGCCTCTCTAACTATATCATAGAGCTAGTTGGAAATAGGATAGGCCACATAGCATATATATGAAGAGGAGAGGACCCCTATACAGACCCAACTTGAGTTAGCACTGTTTATGATAGAGCAGCTCACCGCAGAGAGAGATGCTCTATGATCATAGGTTGTACCAGCCACTCCATCTACTCAAGGTCCAAGAGGTTTAGACCCAAGGGGTAGATATTAGGTGCCTACATGGGCTATTAGAGGATTGTTAGACCTATATATCAATAGATGCTAGGTATGTTGTCACTTTGCAGCTCCAGATCAAGATGTTGGGTGTCACTCCTTGAGATATTTCTACGACAGGGGGCTCACATCAGAGTAGGTAGAGTGAGTCAAGATAGTCATTAGTACGGACCAACCATAAGATAGGTTCCCTAACAGAGAGGACAACAAGTACTAGCTCCAAGCTACCTCGTAGAGAGGTCAGTGAGGGTGGAGGTGATATTAGTGGCGCAAGCCAGTCTTGATACACTTCTAACATGCATGTACCATTTTTTAGTGTAAGGCCTGAGGACCTACACAGTTGTAGCCTATGGATATTTTTGGTACACCCCTATGTATTTGGACCTGTTACACACATATATATGATATTATATTTTGATACTCATTATGTGTATTATGTGTTTTTGATTTTATGGTGATGTTTATGAGATGCAATGTTGATATGATTTGATTAGATGCTATATGATGTGATGTAGTAATGACATGCACTAGCTAGATGATTTGTGTATGATGATATTCTATGATATAGATGTGTATATGGACTACTTATGTAAGTAGATGTAATGCTTATTATTAAATGTATGTTTAAGTTTGATATAATTGCATGCATCTAATTCGTATTGTTTTGATATGGTGGATGTAGTGTATGAGATGCATTATTTACATGATGATGATCTAATGTAAATGATCCTGTATGTATTAATAACTTAAAACATAAGGTATAAATGTGATATGAATTTAAAAATCTAATGGATGACACCACATAATGTATACAAATCATTAAAAAATGATAAATCTTATCATAAGAAATAATCATTTTAACATCCATATATGAAATGAAAGAATTTATGATATGTAATGATTTATGAGATGAGATGATTTGTTGCTATGAGGAATTTTTGAGGTCTTCGATAAGACTCAAACACCCTAGTTGATTAATCAAAAGTTGTATAATGGCTATACTAGACTCCTGAAAGAAAAAAGTTATTGTTATGAAATACGAAGATTTTCATTATCCCTGTGTGTGCAAATGAATATATTAGATGAAACATAAGACTATCTCATTACCAGACGATAATTCATTCAGTACATTTCTGTAATGAGGATCACCAAATATTCACCTTGATGCCCATGTTTGGATGTAGTTGGACTAGACCACTAGGTAATACATGCCACCTAAAGCTAGCTCATTTATAAATTGCTTAGACTTACTCCAATGTTAGTTGGGATTCATTCAGCCCATTACTATATTGGGGATCACTCTATGATTTCAGTTAGTGACTATTCCAGGGATTTAAACTCTTAACCCACTTATTTTATTTTTATTTATTGGGATACTTGCTCATATATAGTGATAAAAATCACTATTTATTTTGCATTTTTTATTTTTATTTTTTTAGCAAGGGATTTGATTTGATTTTATATTTATTCTAATTTTGATGTAAATCAATGGATTTATTTGGGTAGGTAGAAGCTGGTGTAAATCCATATACAAGAGGTTAGAACAATAACCTCCAATCACATGAAATTGTGACAAAAAGAAAGAAAGCAAAAGACAAAATTCCCAATCACATAAAAGTTACAATAGATGTTTTTAATATGATAAATGCTTTATTTCTTATTCCTGGATTTCACCCCTTTACAATGTGATACGAAGGGAATATATATCCTAAAATAAATCCTAAAACAAAACCTTAAATCTTAATCCTAAAAATTAAAAATTACTTTATTTATTTATTTTATTATTTTATTTTCTAGGCTATTTTGTCTTTAGTGACAAAACCTAAATCACCTAGAAAAACTTGGATAGCCCTAAAAATTGACATGAATCTTTGTATCATCTCTATTAAGCCTTCTATAAAATATCAACACCTATCCATTCTTAAATAAGAAGTTATTCTATATCTATTTTCGTCCAATTTTTCAAAAAAACACTAAATGCCATTTTTGGGGCACTATATGAAAGAACTAGAACTTGAAAAAAGCCTAAAAAAAAAACTAGACTCTGTATTTTTCTATCCCATGGTATTTCCACCTCTTTATCTAACTCCCCATAAAATTTCAAGATGATCAAACAGTCGGATCAAAAGTTATGCCCTCCAAAAGATAGGCTCCTACATCAGGAGCTTGTCCTTTTGCCAATGATCAGCACTCTATACCATGTGAATCACAAGATAAGAAAGTAAAAACCTTTCACTTAAGGTGAATAGGACCACTTTGTAGTGTTCATATTTCATTTTCCTAATTAGTATTTTTAATGTGTTTATTAGTGATGGGATTTTGACATATGCTAGGTGCTATCAAAACTAGACTTGTTCTTCAAAAGCAAAGTTAGCTTTCTATAAAATATGAGAAGATCACTAGGAATGGTTAAATTACCAAAAAATCCTAGTATATTCCTCATAGCAATAGGAGGGTTTGTTTTGAAAATACAATTACTCTCACAAGGGTGATGGATGATGATAATGAAATAGATGCATGATTAAAATACAAACATGGCATCGTTTGTAGGATTGCAAACATGACCTATTCTAATGCAAGTGCAATGGATGGACATGCCTAATATGATGCAAGTAAATGAATGCATATGCAAAATGAAATGCATAATGCAATTTTTTTTGTGTTTTTGATGTTTTAAATTATTTTTGCAATTTTATTGCTTTTTGATTTGTTTGAATTTTTTTGAATGTTTTTCAAATGTTTTTGAATTTTTGATTATTTTGAATGTTTTTTAACTTTTGAATTTTATGTGTGGAACACCTTAATATGAAGAATATTGAAAGGCTAAAGATCTTAAACACCTTCAAGCGATGTTAGGTGATATGTTCTAGGTCCTATATTCTCTGAGATGATATATAGAACTAACTAGCTGGTCGTAAATTTATCTCGCAAGTGCAGTGGTAGATTTGAGTTCTGTTTTTTTTATTTCAACACAAGATCCCTAAATTTAAAGTCTCTCAAATGAACTTTATTTATATAAGCTCATTTTAGGTGTTCCTGATAAACATGAAGATGCTCAAGGGCATTCACACGATGTTCATCAAGAAGCATCAATTGGTCAAGGTGAGCTTGTAGTGTAGTGTCATCATCGATGAACTCTTTCAATGTGATGCACAAAGTTGGAATTTCTAATTCCAAGGGCATAATGGCCTCAGTGCCATATACTAGTGAAAATGGGGTTGCCTCAATGGGTGTTCATATACTATTTATGTAAGCCCATAATGCAAGGGGCAGTTAGATATGCCAATATTTGTGGTTCTCTTGAACAATATTTTTTAAGATTGCTACCACTATCTTGTTAGAATCTTTAGCTTACCCATTTTCTTGCAGATAGTATGGAGTCATAAAACTGTGTTGTATATTGTACTTAGAAATTAAAGCCTTTATAGTTTTTTTTTTAAATGAAATTCCATTATCCGATATGATCTTGGATGGTATCACAAAATGACATGATATTATATAGTATGAACTCTGTAATACATTCTCATGTTGTCATTGTTAAAGGGATTGCTTCCACCCATTTTGTAAAGTGCTCAGTGGTCATTATAATGAATGTATTTTGACCCGATGATGGGGTAGAGATCTTAACAATTAGATAAAAACCCCATTAATAAAATGGTCAAGCCACTTGAATGGGTTGTAATTCCTGTGATGGAGTGTGTAAGATTAGCATGATGTTGATATTTGATGTATTTATTGACATATGTTGTGCAATCCTTCTCCATAGTGGGCCAATAATAACCCATTCAAAGGATGCACTTGATTATGGCCATGTTTCTAAAGTGGCCACCGCATGTACCATCATGAGCCTAAGAGATTTTCCAAGTTGATTCGTGGGGCTCAATGCAATGAAAGAGAATTCCATTGTAGCTTTGACGATACAAGATGTCTCCTAGTAAGACATACTTTGTTGTTTTTTTTTTAATTCTTATTTTACAGCACATGATAATCCCTATGGGATTAATCCAAGCTTAAGGAAGTCATGCAATTATGACATCTAATATTGATAAGCTACAACCTAGAATGATAAGATTATTTGTTCCCTTTGTGATTCGATATGCACAAATGCATACTAGGACACAACCTTATAGTGAATGGTGATGCCATTCCCTGTAGGACACTGCCAAATCAAAGACCCCCAGGGTGCATCGCAAAGTGTGAAAGCATCTTCACATGAATGGTAGTGAAATAAATAGATGTATTCTAAGAAATCAAGGATCCCAAAGATGTCATAGTATCTATGAATCTATTTGATGTACAAGGGATTGCCTCAATGTCCTACCACTCTAGATGGACTAGATAAGTGTCAACAAGATCCTTGTAAGATTTCAAGATAGGACACCTACATTGAAATAGTCCCTTCACTTTGGTAACAATGAGAAGGGATCCATAAAATATGTTTAATATTTTTATGTTCATGGTGATTGCTATTTGGAGACCCAATATTAGGTCCTTGTATTTAGCATTATTATTGGTACAAGGAAAGTCTAGTTTAAATGACAAGAGCATTGGAGAACTTTGCAACATCAAAAAGTGATGAGTCAGAGAACAAAGAACAAAGTCATGTCAACTTTGTTATCTGGTTCTTCTAGTTTGGGTGACTCTGATAATGCAAATAATGCATCATCAGGAAGCTCTATCATGAGAGGCTTACTATCCTCAAGAGGTGCCTCCACTAGTTAATCAACTATGACCTATCCCTTCATGGAATTTTAGCCAATGAATTCCAAGTTAAATTCTATCAGTAGCATGATCCACTTTGTAGTACATATATTATGATATATCTTGCTCATCATATACTGAACAGGATTTTATTTTGATATCACATACGTCATATGACATAGCATGTAGTGGCACAACTTTCTAGTCACAAAAACCACTTCTAAGTACAATTTTTCCACATATGCATGCCCTAGATCATAGCTCACCAAGGTGTGGCTGATATAATATATCACTTGCTCTTTGTCTTGCACATTATTTTTGGCTAACATGGTTCCCAGTGCAAATTTCATAGCTGATATATAAAGAAGGAATGGCACATCTAGCCTTGGTAGAGATAGTATTGGCGGTGTTGCTAGGTATTGCTTGATTTTAGCAAAGGCCTTTTGGTAGTCCTCGTTCCAATTGAATGGGACCCCCTTGTGTAGAAATAAATTCATGGGTCAGTATTTATTCAATAATTGTGTGATGAATCACTTTATGGATGCTAATTTTCCTTGTAGGCTTCTTAGTTCTTTGATATTGGTAGGAGGATGCATTTCTAGTATGGCCTTGACCTTTGTTGGATTGACTTGGATCCCTCATTTAGAAATTATGAATCCCAAGAGTATTCCTAATGTTACACGAAAGATGTATTTCTTGGTATTCAACCTGATATTATGATCTATTAGGTGATCGAAGACTTTCCTGAGAACCTCAACATGCTCTAAACGTAGAAATGAATTCACTATTAAGTCATCGATATAATTCTCTAGGATCTTGTGCATGTAGTCATGGAATATATATGTCATGGCCTGCTAATATGTGGTACCATCATTTTTAATACCAAATGGTATTACCTTATACAAAATTTTCCCCATGGCATTGTGAACACGGTTTTGTATTGGTATTTGGTTTTAATCCGAATTTAATTGTAACCAAAAAAACCGTCCATAAGGGAAATCATATCATAACCTGTAGTTGCATCTATAAGAGCATATATATTGGGCAACAAGAATGAATCCTTTTGTGTTGCCTTGTTGAGGTCTCTAAAATCCGTACAAATATGGATCCTTCCACAAGGTTTTCCTACAGGCATCATGTTTGATACCCATTATGGATATTCGATGGAGATGATGAACCGTACATCCAATAGTTATTACAACTCATCTTTAACCATTAAAGCAACAGTTGGATGCATTTTCCTGAGCTTTTTCTTGACTAGATTTTTAGAGGGGTCTAGTGAAAGGTTATGGGTAACTATTTTTAGATCTAACCTCAGTATATCCTTGAACATCCAAGCAAAAATATTAGGTCCCTCTTTCAGTATAGGAATGAGGTTAGCATGCTCCTCAGGAGATATAATTTCTCTAAATTTAACCTTCTTAGTATTAGTGGTATCATCACTAATATCCACATCAAATGTTTTCTCTACTAAGATGTTTGATCCCTCCTCAAGTTGGTGAGGTGGAGGGATCAGGTGGATGTCATCCGCTAGGTTTAAATGTTCCACTTTGAAATTACCCTAGGTATGATAAACATCATGTGTGCAGCCTGGTGCAAAGTAAAATGGTTATAACATTTATTTGTTTGGGAAGAAATATTTATGCTCTAGAGGTGAATCAGTGTGATCCCAATCAATAGCATGTTTATTAAGACACAATGGTTTGGAAGGATCGGATGGGTTATGGAGTGGAGTGATCAAATCAATGGATATCATGTTGATGGAATGAATGAGATATCCAGGACCATGTTTGTGCATCTCTACATTATCGATGTGACTCTCATACCCAAGATGTGGCTCTGGGGGTATGGGTATATCAGGATTTCGTTTATGAGTAGACAAGAAAATGGGATCATTTGGCTCCAAGATTTGCCTAAATGTAGGAGGATCGGGGTAGACTATGTGATATATTAGTCAGTCTCTACTTGAGGCGAGGGACAGGATATATTCTTCAATACATCTCATCCATGTAAAATGGTTCATTGTGATGATGTAAGTGTTGAGGCCTGAGGTAGACCATTTTGGTCTCATCTTCATAATCATTATCATCAATAAAGTATCTATTATCTGTAGCCATTGTCTAATTGAGATGATGTAAATGTCAGGGCCCAAGGTAGGCCCTCTTCATCTCATCCTTATATTCTTCATTTTTTGAGGACTCCTTGTCATCATAATTTTTAAAATCACATTCTGGTCCATCTCTTTTGGAAATGGATCCTGCTCTAACTTCCTCAGAAGCAACTTTTGATTTAGTATCCACTATTTGGCCCAAAGTCTAAATTTATATGCCAGTTTCATCAACATCTTCATGATTTCTGATTACCAAGTCAATTCTTAGAATATCCTCTGGATTGACCTCCACCACAATGTTGTCATGATAGATCTCAGGTGGTTCGATAGCAACCATGGTCACTTGCCAGTTACCCCTTCATGAATGAGAAGGGTTACGATAGTAGAGGTTCCAATCCACATCATTCGCTAAGCTGAGATTCAGGTGATCAAGAGATACTGCTAGAATTTCATCCTAACCTTTGATATTATAGCCTAACCCGAACCAATTAGTTGGGAACTGATATTGTAGTTCATTGGGATTTTTGTGTCCCTGCTTGAATAAACTGAGAATTCACTACAAATGGTTTATCATCATCTTCATCTATGGGTGTATGATTGAAAATTTGATCAAGGCCTCCATATATGAAATTGATTTGGTTGGGTGGCACCCCTAGTGGTATGACCATACCTACAAGAAAGCATTGTACTTGAGTTTTGCCCACGTCTTATGCAATTTTGATAAAATGTGTGAACATCACATTCTACACTATGTATTATGCTAACCCAAAATTAACCAAGTGAATGGTCACCTACAATGCAAATGACCCAGCTGAAGAAGCAAGTGAGGTAGGCTGATGTATCCTCAAATTCATTTTGCACGTCTCCATCATCCATGGGATTAGAGACTTTAGCAGTTGCTACTTTGGGAATTTCTTTTGAATCTTTCTTGCCCATTATTACCTTGAGCTTCTAATCCTACCTAAGCATCATCGATGTAGTAGACTTTTCCAAAGTAGTTTTTATATGCATAGATGGTCGTGATGCTGAAGTTGAAGGTCCAACACACACTTTAATTTTTCTTTTGGATGCTTAATAGGTAATGTTGGTATTACATCCAGGTGTGTTGAAGGGAGTATAAAATATCTAGGTAAATCTACTTGACTCACATATTTTAATGGCTTCTCATCGAAAGGAACCATGTGCACTTGCCCCTCATGTATGTACTTGATACACTGATGTAGTATTGAGTATACACATCACATCACTCTTATACAAGTCTTGTATAAGAGGATTTTATACTACATCGCACCTTCTAGAATGTCACACATCACTAGGATGGTCTTCAATATCACTTTAATAGGCAAGACTATAGTTCCAACTATTGAGCATAATGCATCATTGAATGCTCGTAATGTGAAGATCAATGACATAATATGCGATTTTGGAAATTTCAAATATGCTAAGGCCTTTGTAGTAATAATATTGATCGAATACCCTGTGTCAATCAATACCCACTTGAAAGGTGTGTGGTTGACACATGCAATTATATGAAGCAGTGGGTTAACTATAACAATAGAGGCTATTTTGATTTCATGGTCATAAAACTGAATCATAGGCTCTTGACGCTATTGCACATATCCCATAAAATTAGTAAAGGCTTTTGGGTCTTGGGATTGAACTTCTATAGACCTTAGAATATCCATTAGCGTATCCCTGTGCCTAGGAGACTGTTGTATTATTTCATAAATTGACAACTTTGTTGAGGTTGTATTAGGATTTGGATAAGACTATTTCTTATGGTCACCACCGATCTAGTTGGTGGACCTAGCAGATTATTATGTGTTGGCCTTTGTGGGGGCACAGTTTGAATCTTGACTGGAGTAGGAGGAGGACTTGGCTGATCATACCTCTTGTTCCTAGTGATAATGTTCACCATACCATGAAGCCCTATGTAGGGAGATCAATATGTACTTGATTCACTTGGTCAGCATTATTCCTTGGAGGCTCATGGTTGGGCAAGAGATTTTTGAATATTCCCATATTTTGATTATCTAGATCCTAAGGGTTGTCAATGATTAGCTCATTCTTGTCGATTATATTATGTACCAAATGTTTAAAGCTATGGAATCCTTCAATTTCATGCTCATTATGCTTAGGGTAAGAATAATATTGATCCTCTTTGAATCCTATCAATCTTGGTTGGTTTGGATCAAGTAATTTGACCTCGGGTAAGATGATATCCTTAGCCTCACACAATTGATAAAAAATTGATGACATGATCTTCGAAAATGATGTAAACTAGTGAGGAGGGTACTATTCCTTGTTCTTACCCTGCTTCTTATTGTTGTGTTAATTGTACTGTGCAGGGGGAGGTTAAGCCTGATAGTTTTAAGGTTGTTGGCCCTGATTCCCTTTTTGATGATTCAAAACCACCTAATTTACTTATGTAGGCATGCCCTACTTGTGTTGGTTCTTAGTATTATTATTATTCCACTCATTTTTAGTTTGAAGCTTCAAGTCACCTTCCTATAAATCGATGTCCTCTATAACCTTAGCTTGAGCCAAGGCCTCCTCAAATGCCTGATATTGCTACAATTATAACAATAGTGAGATGTGTTTTACACAACTATTGGTGACCATCCAAGTCATTTCATTGGTAGAAATGGAAAATGGGAGCTTAGCCATCAAATTTATCCATATTTTTCCATAATCCATGACTAGCTCATCTTCATACTGATTTAGACCTGCCAAGTTAGTCAGATTGGTATTTATTTTGACACCAAAGGAAAAGTATTCAAGAAAGGCATTTGCCAACTATTCAAAGTTGGTAATGTTGTGCCTCTTCAAATGATTGAACCATTCTAGGGTAGGATCTGAAAGGATCATAATGAAGGTTTTGAGTAACAAGGCATCACTACTCTATATCTAAAAGCACATGTTCATAAAACTTGTGACATGCTCCAGTGCATCTTCATTGCCTTGAAATTTATCTAGCTTGGACATCTTGAAATGATCAGGATATGCTAGGATAGGAACTGAAGAGCACAAGGGTACGCTATGAATCTTATTTAAAGTAGGCTTTTGATAAGCCATACTTTTTTTATTAATAGCTCTAACCTTTTCCACTAAGTCTTTGTATGCTTGTGAGGATAAGATTTCCTCTTCCCTAAGAGGTCTCTATAGAGCTAGTGGAGGTAAATTCTTCTTGGGTTGAGGTGGAGGACTGGGCTCATCCACCATGTCTACTAAGGATATCTCAGGATACTTATATTCTTACTCATATTCTTCTGCTTCTACGTACTAGGTATGCCCATGTTGTGCAAGCACATGGTACTGTAGCATGTCCTAGGTCATACGATGAGTACATTGTTCAACTCACTTGGGGCACATTTCTAGATACAAAGTAGTACATATTTTCTCATGATCCCTATATTCACTTCAAGGGGGAATATTAGCTCAAGCTAATCTATCCTCTCTCTTCTCACCCTCCTTTTGATCTAATATGTATTTTTCTCTCATGCACTACTCATATAGTTGTTGCCTAAGCAATATTTGATGCTTAGAATCCTTATGTTCAAGGCACTTGTGCTTTGCATGCATATATTTGAACCAGTATTGGAAGATACATTGCCTCTGCTTTTAATCCAACCTTTGAGATCGATCTATACAATTTATAGTGTGTGGTCTCTAGTTATTCAGCTCAGTTCTAGGGGCTTTGTTAGTGTGAGCCCCAATAGAATTATCTTCAATACTCTTGTCCTTGTTTGTGTAGACAACATTCATGTTGTATAGTAGTCTATTATCTATTTCCCCTTGTATGGATGGGGTACACACACTTTGGGAGCACTACGAGCATTCTCCTAGCTTAATTATTTTCCCATGTGTGATCTCACTGCGTGAACTTGTAGAGCAAGAATGTGTATTTGAGGATTTATAGCATAGTTGGCCTAGGACTTGGTCTAGTCCATCAAGTAGTCTAGTTCTCCATGGTTTTTTTTGGGGCATACCATTAGCTCCCAATGTGGCCAAATCTATAGTGAACTTTCTAGGTCCACTAGGGTTTGGTGTCTTCACGGGTCTATGCTCTGATGCACCCCTTTCTTCCTACCCCTAATTGGGCAGATTTTCTTATTGTCTACCATGGGATGATGGGTGCCTCTAGACACCCTCAGCTCTATCTCATGAGGAGTGTGCATTACATCCTCTAATTGGGGTGTTATGAATAGAATCCCCATGCATTGAATTATCCCCTCTAATACTCATCGAACATCATTCATGAGGATCTTGTGGTTGAGAGTTCAACACATTCTTTTGTGTGTTTTATGGAGCTTCAGCCTCAACCTCGATTATGCATCGATGTTGGCCTCTCCGTGTATTAACCATATTGTATATTATCTTCTTTGTAAATTTTAGGGAAAAAAAGTATACAAGTATGATTTTCTCTTTTAAATATTTTTTTTGTGAATCCTAAATCTTGTTTTAGTGTGTTTTAGATTTTTTGAAAACTTAAACTATCTCTCATCATGTTTAAAAATTTGTTGATAAAATTCTTGTATAGTTTAATGGGTTTCACTTGTATGCTCGTAGCTCGACAACCAAGAGTGAAATTTTGATCACGTAAACCAATCAAAGTATGGATATGAAACCCATACCTAATCAGGGAGCATAGGTCCTACCAGATCCTCACCCAGTATCACCTAGTCAGTGTTATACCCTCTGAAGAAAAGTACATGCAAATTTTCTAGGCTACGTGGCCCGTAGAACGGGTTCATGGTATTTTATCCAATGGATGGAGATAAAACCCATCGTTGTTGGACTCTATTAGTGGTTGGGTGTGAATTCCAACTCACTAACATTTACATGTGACGTGGTGTGTGTTTTTTATTTTTAACCTTGCATGAAAAATGAAATGCAACATAAAGCACTCAAATTTTATTCCTACATGCTTAAAAGAATGTTTCACTTTAATAAAATGCACGTCTAATTCTACATGATGTTTAGAGAATGCAATTTTTAATTATGAATAAATGGCCTCTAGTTGGGCCTCAAGCATGCAAACTCCTACACACAACCTAGAATGCTGGAGACTAGAGTGGATTGCAAACAAAAGTCTATTTTTCCTAGCAATGGCTAGTAGAAAAGCTATGATATTTTAAGAATTTTACCTTAAACTTTCTCTATGTTTTCTAATTAAACAAAATTTCACCTACTGCATTCTAAAAATAAACATAGATAGAGAAGTGAAAAATTGTAGAGAATTCCACCAACCTGGAATCCAAGTCTGTTGATGATTAGGTTGTCTACTATTGCATGTTTTCTACTGGTTGCTATCGCTCAGGGTGGCTCTAACTGGATATTGTCTTCAAAAGCGACTGAGCTTTGCTAGCCATTATCAATCTGAGCGGTTGTACGTGTATAAAAAAACATGAAAAAAATCATCATTTAGTGCAATGTTTGGGTGTTTCCATCGCTATCGCCATTTATATGATCCCAAAAAAGATACACCTAAACTATTTGCATCATTATATCAAGCATAAAATAAGAAAGCATATAGAAACATGAGATAAAAAAAATATAGTGTTTACTTTATTGATTCTTGATAAAAATTGGTTACAAGTAGGCCCCCCTTAGGGATACCAACATCTTGAAACAATGATTACAATATTTGAATCCCCTAAACGGGGGTTGTACAATCCACAGGTCTTCTAAAGTTGACATAAACTTCTCAAGGCTTATGGATGCCTTCTTCTCACTTTATTGGATGAAGTTGATGCCAAGAATATGTAATTTGCATTCAAGAAACAACAAAGCACAATTAGGAGCATATGAGGCCTCTCTTGATGAGGCTCTTATAAAATATTTGCAAATAATGTAATAAGACTTGTAATAAAACATAAATATATGTCAATATGAGCAAAGATATGTGCAAGAATGCGAAATTAATGCAAATTATACTAGAAAACAAGTAGCTCTAACTAATCTAGCATCAAATTTGTAAAGAAAATAAAATATGAGGCTAATATAAAGAGATTAACTAAAACTAGAAAATATGAATAAATCTAATCAAATCTACCTTAAATATTGCTAATGAATCATTTTAATGTGCTAAAAATGATAAATATAATTTAACCTAAGCTAATAAAGTAGAAATATATAAAACAATAAGCTAAAAATGATGAAAAGGTGCATCAAACCTTGGCTACTATCGCTTAGAGCAGCTCGCTCTACTAGTCATTGATGTTGTTGGCAACTGAGCCTATGGGCCGCTGTCAAAGATAGCAGTCATGACCTGACTATTCTACCTCTTGAATATGGGGTTGTAGTGCATAATTCACCATTTGAATTGATGATAAAGGGTCACCTGAGTGTCCCACTATGGTTTGGTGATTGAAATCATTTGAATTTGTGTTATGTTGGAAAGGAATCACAAGGTGTGCTTCTCAGTACTTTGGAAGATTTATTGATGAATTCATGCTTATCACTCTACAATTGGCTAGCACTTCAACTCTCCTCAAGGGGTTTTCACTTCACTGTCCCTTTTGACAAAGCTTTTTTGCATAAAATCCAAGGTCTCATCTCTCTTTCTCTCCAATTTGGAGGGGGGTCTTATAGCCTTGTCAATTCCTTGATCTAGCTTCATGGAGAAGACAAGAAAAAGATTTTATAGGTTAGAGAAATTAGGAGGAAGCTTCTGAATGCTTTCGAGCCTGAAATGCTCTAAAAATCATTGCCAAAGTCATTGCAACTAATTTTTAGCTAGGCCCGAGAGGCCAAGTCTATTTCAAGGCTAACCGCTCTCGCTCAATATGTCTAGCTCATAGCCACTTTGATCATCAGTATCTAGGATGGTGGTCACTCTAATCATCAATGACTAAGCTTGAATAGGATAAAGCTACCCCAAATGAGTGGTTAGAACCATTTATAGCTCTTGGAAAGGTCCAATATCATTCATATGGTCTGCAAAGGATACCCATATGAGTAGTCTTCTAAACAAGATGTATTTTATATGTCTACATAATGATTCAAATATAACTCAAGTGGATTGGAGAGGCCACACTCTTGTAGTTACCAAGGTTTAACTTGTATACCTTCATAGAATAAAGGATGATCCAATGGTCACCCCACGTTTCTTGCACTCTCTATTAATGTAAGACATATTAACCATAGCATTAGGGTTATCCCTTATCAATATTTGGATAAGGGAGAACGTTGTTTTTTTTGCCAATCATACATTAGTCTATGTTGGCTCCTTTAGTGTATTATCTTTGAATTTGGTTATATGCACCTCCATAGTGAACCACATCCTTCAATGCTTGACCACCCCATATTTGAGATGGGTAGTGCAAACACTTACCACTCCACATGATAGCCTTTTTGTGGATACATAGGACCTAGTAATTGCCTCCCCATAACTACCCCAAGATCAGGACAAGATAGAGAGTTTTATAGATGAGGTTAAAGATCAAGCCCCAATACCAAAAGACCAAAAAGAAGAAGAAACTAAGCAACCAAATTTCTCTCTCTCTACATAGCTAAAAGAACATGCTAAAAATCTATTTATAAATAAAGAAAAAAAAAAATTTCATCATGATTAAGTGAAGCATGATAGCTACCAAAAGATATTTCATTGAATTTATATTTGAACAATCACATAATTCATCAATTATTAACAATAAATCCATGGTGATAGATTATTTACAAACTCCCAAGTGGTATGCTATGAAGGTATACAAGGGGTCAAGGTAAACTCTATAGGTGGCCATGCTTGCATTGAAAACCAACACTAGGCTATCAAGGGGTCAAACAATGAAAGATAAATAAAATGAGTAGAACCTCCAAATGACTCAAAAGAAGGGTGCAACATGGGTGAAAATGAAAATCCAGGGTGCACCAACACCAAAATAACGCTAAAG
Organism: Wollemia nobilis; assembly: GCA_028583015.1. Classification (NCBI taxonomy): domain Eukaryota; kingdom Viridiplantae; phylum Streptophyta; class Pinopsida; order Araucariales; family Araucariaceae; genus Wollemia; species Wollemia nobilis. The sequence goes on along the minus strand of JAQPPZ010001679.1, from coordinate 3,697,903 downwards.
CTTAAGAATTAATGCAAAATGTAGATCCAAACGCACAATAATCCAAGTAGTCAAAGCAAAGCAAAGCATAGGGTTAGTGCTAGGTTAAAACTTACATAGAAACAACATAAGGCTTAGATAACAAATGAAACCTTCAACAAAAATGTACTCTTAGGAAATAAAAGTACTACACAAGAAATTTTATGCATAGGTTGATGCAATGGAGAGGAGGTATGCATCAAAACATACCATATGCATGAAGTTATAAAAATGAGGTGCCTTCACCTAAAAAAGAAAATAAAAAAACATTCAACAACAAACAAGAAGGCTTACATACAACAAGAAAACATGACCATCATCCAAAAACCAGCAAGCCATACAACTCTACTACATAGGGAAGGAAAATAACCAATTCAAACACACATGAGTCAAGAAATTATACGCATGGAAAAACAAACAAACACCACATAGGTAACAATACGAATAAAACAATAGAGCACAACATCAAAACAAGCTAAATAGAAACTAGCTAAAGCAAGCCTACAAAAAAGTAAAACCAGGAGCTACCTAGATTGGGTTCCTCTTATATCTACACTAGATCTACAAGCTCTAGCTTTAGTATCCTTCCTTCTTCCCAAGTCATCCTTCGCTCATGTCCTCTATATTCTATCCAAAAGATGTCTCCTTTTCACATTACCCCTAAATCACCATATTCTTTTGAGCAAGGAGATATCTTAGCGCCTTTGTGCATGGAGTGATTCAAAATTAATATTTAAGAACATTTTACATGTGATCACTCCAATCCCTATTCAAGTGCCAAATAATGTAGTGAGGAGGATTGAATAACATGGGTGCCACTTTGACCCTTATTACGAGTCATTCAATGAACAAGGAGAAATAAATAAAACTTATCTAAGATTAAAGGTGGCTCACCATTTACCTATTTGTAAAGATAAAATAATCCAAATATTAGAAATCAAATTCAATCATGGTTTAAGGATTATTCAATCCAACCTTAGATTTATTTGAATATTAACATCAAAATATAATTAATACTTTAAGAAGATAAGGAAACAATCCATATCTAACATGCCACAAGCAAAATACAAATGCAATCCCTCGATATTCCACACCATTATTTTATCCTTAAGTGGGTGGACTTTTTTTAACATACACTACGCTATCCCTACCTACGAAATGATGACATTAAAAGAGTCCAATAAATTACACAAATCCTTATTGGAAAACAAAGGGCAAAGTTCCTCACTTTGAGATATGAGGACAAAGCTCTTTTTAAGGAGGGTGGCACATTAGGATCCTCCATCCTAACATTATTAGTTAGTATTATTAATCATTTAATTAGTATATTATTAACTCATAAAGTGAACCATCACATCTCTTCATAACATGAACCATCACGTCTCTTCAAAAATGTAGCTTTAGGGTAGATATATATATTATGTTGGCCATTTACACAAATCATCCAAATAAGAAGAATATATAATTGCTTATTGAATGCATTGGAGGGACCTTCCTATTAGTGAAACAATGATTCTTTATAAAAGTGATTCTTTTAATTTAGATGCTATTTTAATTATTTATTTATTCAAATTGTGCTAGAACTTCAGGGTTCTAACAGAGGATGCTAATACTGATATTACTATCTTGAAGGAATTCATCATCTCCACAACCACAAACATGATGAACATGATGGTGAATTCCATCATCGATCTCAAGGAGGCCCTCCATATGTTGTTCTTCAACAAGAAGCTAGGACAATATGAGTCCAAGGATATCGAGGCCTACTCAGTGGAAGAGGACAAGATTGAGGTCAAGAAGGATCCCAAGAATTAGCTGAATATTGAGGATAAGGATGGTGATGAGGAAGTTACTGAGGATTAACTTCCTTGTCAGGAATTGTCTTGTTTTTGAGGCTACCCTATGTGGAGCCTGATAGTCCTTGAAGTGGTCTGGTTTTTCTAGGGTTATGACCCTTATGTTTGTCTTTTCATATTGGTTGCTATGTGGGGTTGCATCCCCTTTTAGTTTTTGCAAACAGTGAGCTTGGGTCTGCATCCCTTGTTGGTATTTTTATTACCTTCAGTAGATCCTACTATTTTTTGTATATAGGTTTGGTGATCCTTAAGACTCGGACACTAAATCTATCTAATTTAGAAAAAAAAAATATTTATGAGTATTATAAAAGGGAAGGACACTCTATCAAGAATTGCATTATAATGCTAAACAATATTGAGACCAAATTCTTAAGGATTTAACACAAGATTTTTGATGATGAATATGTGGACAAAGAAGAAATACTAGAGGCCCACTAGAGCATCCATTATGAGGAGAAGACTTATCTCTAAAGCCTTATCTTCTTAGCCCTCATAACTCATATTATGGAGGGGTGTTGAAATGTGTGTAATCTAATCTTGTTTATGCCAAGACCAATATATGTGATGAGATTCTTATGAGCACAATTTGTGTAACCTATAGGAATATTATTATGTAAGCCTAAGGGCATTCCTTATTTATGTAATCCTATGGATATGCTCATGTAAGCCTATGTGCCCCTTTCATATTTCACCCTTAGAAGAATTTATTAATCCATATATATGGATAACCTTCACTTAAAAGGTAATTGACTATTACTTTAATATAAAGTTAACCTAAAGGTTAACTTTATGTTAGCCTGTTTAATCTCTCATTGGGGATTTGCTATCACTATAAATACCACTCAAAAAGAATCCATTTGTATCATAAGTGTGAACACAAATATGATCTATTAGGGTTCCCATGGTGACCCACCTTATACTTCTTATTGTCTCCCTTTGTTTTCTTTATGTCATTTATTATTGATGTATTCTAATTACATTATCATATTTTTGGCATATGATTGTTGTGAATGAATGTTTTAGAATTATTTTGGAAAATATTTCATATTCAAACAATTTAAAAGGTTCAATATGTCATTTTATCTATAGAATTTTACCTATAAGAATTTTTACTTTGGATTGCAAACTAAAATAATGTGATGGATTTAAGGACCTAATGTAATCAAACACTCATCCAAGAAAAATCTTTGGAAGTATAACATTTTAAAATTGACTAAGTACCCACCATAGTTTTATGGATTCTAAAACAACTTGTCATTGCATAAAAAAGAACAAATAGAATACTTGAAACATATTTTTAGTCTCATCCATTACTTATTTGAATTTCTTTGTCTCAATGAAATTGCTAATTAAAATATAAGATTTATATTGTTACATCAATATATTTGTTTACCTATAGACATATATAAGTGGTCTAAGCCAATGATTATGGTTTTGGATTAGAAATAAGAGAATAAGACCTTAATAAAACATCAAACCAAAAAATAAGAGATACCTCCTTAACTAACCACTCATTTTCCCTATATTTGGATGAGATAATGAGGTCACATCACCTTATAGGCAAAGGCAACATGAGTTCTAGCCAAACCTAACCAAAAATTTAATAATATATTATCATAATAATGTTATGATTGAGGATGGTCTAGTTTAATCTAGTTTATAGGTAACCTTAGGGGCATAGTAGCTATAGAAAAAGAGTGAAAGAAGCAAGATAGTGCAAGCAATGATTCAAGGATGTAATACAAGTAAATAAGTAAAATTATCCAATATGCAAGCGTAAATTTTAGTGATAAAGATGAGAGAAAATGAGAGAATGAGAAGAAAGAGAAGAGTACTAACCTTGGATGAAATCACCTTGATGCTTGATGAAGATGCCCTTGGAGTTTGAAAGTGTGATCTAGGTCCATGAGATATTTAGCATTCCATAAATTGGTTGATGGAAAGGCCTAACCTCATGTCCACCATCACAGGACAGAAGGTGAAAGGATGATCCATACACTGAGAGAAGCATAACTAGAAAGTAGAGCTAAAGGAATTTTAGGACAACAAGAAAATTTACAAAGGCAAAGCAGGGAATTTACAGGAAGGACCTCCTTTCTCCATGGAATAATGTGATAAAACTAGTGATGTAATTAATCACAGTTAAGTACCCAAAAAAAATTTGTGTAGCTTTCACCTGGCCTTTGTAAACCACTTTCAAGAGGTGAACCCCATTAATATCCCCCAATTCCTTGTCAACTCCATGAACTATACCATTAATTCCTATAGGAAGAAAAATGGAAACGACCTTCCTTCTCACCAAGGGCTCTATAAAGTTATCTACAATCACATCCTGTCTAATAGCCTCTAGGTCAACCCTAGTCCCTCCATGAGTAAACCAAGTCTTTTTATAAAATATATTGTCCCTCCTTCCCACATGCCCTTAATGGAAATGAAGATAATTTTGATTGAAGTTGTTCATAACTTAAGGGTGAGAAAGTGCATAAAATTTGGAAAAGTTGAATGACATGTCATAAGATCGTCTGCCTCCAAGAGAAAATCATGAATGATAAGCATAAAGTGATCGATATCAAGGTTGAAAATGAGGATGTTGATACTGATATCAACATCTTGAAGGAATTCATCATCTCCACAACCACAAACATGATGAATGCAATGGTGAATTCCATCATCGATCTCATGGAGACCCTCCATATATTATTCTTCAACGAGCAGCTAGGACAGGATGAGTCCAAGGAGATCGAGGTCTACTCAGTGGAAGAGGATAATATCGAAGTCAAGGAGAAGCCCAAGGATCAGCTAAATATTGAGGACAAGGATGGTGATGGTGAATTTACTGAGGATTAACTTTCTTGTCAGGAATTATCTTGTTTTTCAGGCTATCCTACGTGGAGCCTGATAGTCCTTGAAGTAATCTAGTTTTTCTAGGGTTATGATCCTTATGTTGGTCTTTTCATCTTGCGTGCTATGTTGGGATGCATCCCATTTTAGTTTTTGCAAATGTTGAGCTTGGTTGTACATATTTTATTGGTATTTTTTTTATCCTTCAGTAGATCCTTCTATTTTTTGTATATAGGTTTTGGGATCCTTAAAACTCAGACACTAATGAAATCTATATAATTTACCGAAAAAAAATATTTATGAGTATTATAAAAGGGAAGGACACTCCATCAAGAATTGCATTATAATCTAAATAATATTGAGACTGAATTCTTAAGGGTTTAACCCAAGATTTTTATGATGAATATGAGAACAAAGAAGAAATACTAGAGGCCCACTAGAGCATCCATTATGAGGAGAGGACTTATCTCTAATGCCTTCTCTCCTTAGCCCTTCTAACTCATATTATGGAGGGGTTTTGAAATTTGTGTAATCTAATCTTGTTTAGGCCAAGACCAATATATGTGATGAGATGCTTATGAGCACCATTTATGTAACCTATAGGAATATTATTATGTAAGCCTAAGGGAAAATCCTATGGACATGCTCATATAAGCCTATGTACCCCTTTCATATTTCACCCTTAGAAGAATTTATTAATCCATATTTATAGATAACCTTCACTTAAAAGGTAATTTACTATTACTTTATTATAAAGTTAACCTAAAGGTTAATTTTATGTTAGCATGTTTAACCTCTCATTGGGGATTTGCTATCACTATAAATACCACTCAAAAATAATCCATTTATATCATAAGTGTGAACAAAAATATGATCTATTAGGGTTCCCATGGTGACCCACCTTATACTTCTGATTGTATCCCTTTGTTTTCTTCATGTCATTTATTATTGATGTATTCTAATTACATTATCCTTTTTTTGGCATATGATTGTTGTGAATGGATGTTTTAGAATGATTCTGGAAAATATTTCATATTCTAACAATTTAAAAGGTTCAATAAGTCATTTTATCTATAGAATGTTACCTATAAGTATTTTTACTTTGGATTGCAAACTAAAATAATGTGATGTATTTAAGGACCTAATGTAATCCAATATTCATCCAAGAAAAATCTTTGGGAGTATAAAACTTTACAATTGACTAAGTACCCGCCATATTTTTATGGATTCCAAAACAACTTGTCATTGCATAAAAAGAATAAATAGAATACTTGAAACATATTTTTAGTCTCATCCATTACTTATTTGAATTTCTTTGTCTCAATGAAATTGCTAATTAAAATATAAGATTTAGATTGTTACTTACTTCAATATATTTGTTTACCTATAGACATATATAAGTGGTCTAAGTCAATGATTATGGTTTTGGATTAGAAATAAGATAATAAGGCCTTAATCAAATATCAAACCAAAAAATTAGATATCCCTTCTTGACTAACCACTCATCTTCCCTATATTTGGATGAGATAATGAGGTCACCTCACCTTATAAGCAAAGACAACATGATTTCTAGCCAAACCTATGATGCATGTAATTAATAACATCATTTAATCTTATGATTTATCAATTCGGGGTGGTGTTCAAGGTTGTATATGATAGAAGGTTAGGGTAGAGTACAATTTAGGCATTCAAATTTCAAGCATTTATTGAGTGAAACAGATGTTGGTTTAGCCTTTTGGTGTCACACTAAACCTAGTCTATAGAATGGAAACTAAATTAACTTGCATAAATTGAAAACTAATTCTAAGTTGCAAAAATTGAAAGTTAACTACAAATGTAGGAATTGAAATTACAAGAATTGAAAGTCTAATTTACTTTTGTAGAATTGAAATGTTGCTGAGAATGAAAACCTAAATTACACTTGTAAAATTGAAACCTAGTTACACTTGCAGAATTAAAATGATGCTTGGAAATAAAATTTATGCTAAGAACACCTGCCAGTTCCCTGTCACTGAATCTCATCAATCTTCTGCTACAATAACTGACAGTGAAAAATGAAAGTTGTTGAAAATTTGATAAAAGTTGTCAAAACATGAAAACAAGAAAAAACCATGAAAATAGGGGAAACACAGGTTTAAACTATTTTACCAGCTAACACACACACATTGGTTGTACAAAAATACAATGGAAAACATAAATAATATCACACAAAATTAAAACAATAAAGGGAAATTTAACAAGCAATCTATTAATTATGTTGCGGAAAATTTTCAAAAAAACATGTCATAACAGTCCTCATTCTAGGCCTAAAAGTGGGCCCAATATTCTTGATCTAGAAGGTGGGAAAATTGTTGTTTAACTAATTAACACTCACACTTGCTCATGAACATAAATCAACAAAATAACTACACTTTTATTTCTGTCAAAACATGCTAAACTGTTACAGAAAAATGATGCACTATGCTATTTGCTGCTACTAGCTACTCTCCTATCACCTAATTCCTCATAACTCAACCAATGAGGGAGATATGTTATTTATAATAAAATATTACAATGTATCTCATACTTGGATTAGCCTATTTGCTATTTTTTTAGTTATTTACCAAATAATTTGCAACTAACCAAGTCTAATTTAGGACGGTTTATGCTGCAATAGCGCTCATTAGACCTTGGGATGCATCTCCAATGGTGGAAGTGCATTGGAGGTAGTTTAGAAATATATTGTACACCTGTATCCATCTTGAAATATCATTTCCCTACCATTTTGGATGCTCAAATATTTTTTTGACTCAAATCGACCACTTTTCCCCCTTATTCTGGAGCATCTTTGGAATATCTGGCTGTAAAATAGCTTTATGCTCAAATGCGACTAAATTAGCTGCCAATGTAGTTGTAACTAGATATTATGTTTTTCCTATCCCTCAAGAGATATTTCCAATCATTTTCACATGCCTTGGTTGATTAATTCCCTGCCCTACCATTCATTGGTTGTTGGCTAGAATTTATATGACAAATTACTGCATTTTCTAGCTTTGTTGCACAGTTGTAAAATATTGGCATTTCTTACAAATTAAAAAAAATTAGCACATGGGAAAATAATTCAAATATCAAAATGAAGTATTACATCAAGTTGCTACTGAATTTATACACTTCATTCACCAAGTAACCATGCTAAAATAGGGCAATAGTGCTGCACAATTGTCCCTGATCTGTTATAATCAGTTGCTATCCATTTACACCATGTATAAATACTTATAAAATAGGTCAGATATCTTCTTTAGTCCTTTTGAACTCATTCCATCTATTTCCTCATGCTTTGCTTGACAACTTCAAGGTGCTCCTATAAAGTGACAACTTGCTGGTTTTTGTATGGTTGTTTTTCTACAGATTTCTAGATTAATGACAGTCCTAAGAATTTGGCTCCAATATAGATTTCAAACAATTTTAAGGGTGGGAAAAAATTAAAAAACAATTATGAAGTTAATGGACATCAACCTACAACATTTGGCTAATTGAAATGCATGTTTTATTTGCTACTTAATCAATTGAAACAATGTATAAAATGCTTAAAATAGTCAAAATGGGGGTATAATGTTCCTAACATAAAATCATGCAAACAATTAACAAATAATATATTCTAAGCAACTATTTGACAATTTAACTTTGTGATTTTTAGTAATATGGTAGTTTTTATATGTCAAACATAGTGTAGCAACGAGGTATTTCTAGGCCTCATCATCCCCCCTAGCTTGAACTGATGCATGCCCTCATGCATCCTAGTAAGCCATAGTAATATGCAAGTTTTATATTTTTGAACAACATCCTTTTCCACCTACCACCCGAGAAATTTCTCCTTGCTGCACTACACCAAGAATTTTGTAATTTAAGCACATGTATTTCACTTTTCTACAACCTTGTAATTTTTTCAATTTTTGTAGTTCCTGCAAAAATTTTTTCTTCCCCCTTTTTTTAATTTTGCTCTTTTTTTTTTTTCTTGCATATTTTTTTTCAATTTTTTTTTTCATTTTCAACTTGTAACTCTTTGAATTCTGCACTTTCATCCTTCAATATTGCAATTTTTTGCAACAATATTGACAAAATTTTGATTTTGATAAAATTGACAAAAATTTGAATTTGAAATGCTTGAGGTATGTACTTACTTATGGTAGAGCTTTAGGAAACTCAATATCTAATGTGCCCTACTATTATGCAACATTTTTAGGAATTTTTGGCACAATTTATCTTGTTTTGAAGCTTACTTCGGAATGAGACTATTGTTCTGAAGATGCCTCAGAATGAGACTATCATTCCAAATATGTGTAAAAACAAATTCCGAAATGGCCTCATATGCAAAAGCTAGCTGCATATTCTATTGTGGGCCCATATCTAGAGTGCATAAGCCTTCCATAACATCAAAAATTCCTTCTTCATCCTTTTGTTTAGATGCTATTATTTATTTTGTATGTGGCTATTTTATTGTAGCAGTAGTAAAACAGAATCTTCAAGTGTATTTTCTAGATTATCCTCCTCAAATTTATGAGGCAATTGTGAGATATAAACTTGCAATTCTCCTTCTAAAACTTGCTCTACTAATTCAAATAGAATTGTTGCCATGTCTGTCCCAAAATCAGGTTTTTGCACAGTTTTGAATTTTCCATGCAACTAAGGGCAAAAGGGGGTGTTTTTTGATATTTTTAACATATTCTATTTTTAACTTGCCAATATTGTATAAATAGTTTATGTCAAATACCTATTATCATATACTAAATGCTAAATTATTACTATGACTTAAATACAAGAAAAAAATACCTTACTATCCTAAAAATTTATCATGCACCTTACAAGCTACTTCTGATGATTGTTAGCAATCTATCTAAAAACATAAACATAAAACGTGCAGTGTGAGATTTATACAATGATGGAAAAATAATGGGTGGATCAACAAGGCAATGCACACCGAAAATTTGATTTTCATGCAAGCCAACTCAGCTGCGCCTCCAAGGAGGTTTTCACTACTAAATTCTTCATTTTATTTTGTTTTCATTCATTTTTTTCTTCCCTTTTTTTATCTCTCTTCTTTTTCATTTTTTTCATCAGAAGAACCTGCCATTTTTGGTTTTCAACCAACATATGTCCCCCCTTTTTTTCAAGTGCTTCAATGAGAGAGAATATAACTCTTAAGGCTATAATGAGAGAATTTCTATCACTCTTATTTCGATAAGAACAATCCTTATTCTACAAAAACATACCAATTTTGTATGAAAACACCATATTTTTTTGTTGAAACATGCAACAATGATGCAACCGTCCTTCTTAGATGAGTAATAAGAATCTACTTATGTCACAATTACCTCCTTTATTGCTGAAAATGAAGTATTGACTCCATTGTTCCTCCTCCATGCTAAAATTTATGCTTGTCCTCATGTATCCCCATTTTGTGGGACATGCCTTTTGCTGCAATTTTGTTCTCTTTTTTTTTCTTTCTCTTTCTCTCTTTTTCAACTTTTTCTCTTGTTTTACTTTTGCCCATGAAGGAAGTTCAGAAACAAGATTATTCTCTTTTTGCTTTTCTTGTATTTTTTTTTTTAACTTTTATCATCACTCTAAATCTGACATGGAAGAGGAAGCCTCTTTCATCATGTGTACATCCAATTGTGTAATTTTCTTCAAGAACTCCTCCTTAGTTAATGGTGCATGGTATACCCGAAAGCAATATCCATTCACTACTAACTTCCTCCTTGAATCACCAATAGGATAAAGAAGCACTACTCCATTTCTGAATACTTGTTCAATCAAGTGTGGTCCTTGTCACCTAGTCTGCAAAATCTTGTCAATCTATACTTGAAATAATTCAATACCAATTCCCAAATATGTTAAAAGCATTAGTAACTCAAATTCAATAAAAAAATGTGGTTTCTTATCATAAACCAGTTCATGTAGTGTGAAATTGAGCATGTCTAACATATGATAAATAGTAGAAAATGGTCCTTATGTGTGATTGTATTCAGTTCTTGATAATCTTCACACACTCTCAATTTATTATTTTTCTTTGGAATAATAACTAATGGAGGAATCCATCGATTATCAAAAATTGGACAAATTAATCTAACCTCCAAGAGTTTCTTTATTACAGTTTGGACAATATCTCTTAAGTTAGACTTTAATTGCATTTGTAGCTATTTCACAGGTTTAAAATTTTTAATATATATCCTATGAGTGCATACATCAAGATGAAATATTGACATGCCCTTGTATTTCCATGCAAAGGGATTAAAATATTATTTTAAAATAGAAAACAATTTTGCTTTTTGTTCATAAGTTAGCCAGCTAATAATGTTCAAGAATTTTCTTGGTTGTACTTTAGTTTGTTTCATTCCTAGGAGGTTAGAATTTACCCCTTCGTAATTTCTTACTAAGGATTTCAATGGAAGTAAATTTTCTATGTGCAATTTTTCTAATTTTTCTCCTTTATCCAAGGTTGATTTTTGTGTGTTTAGACTAAAGGATTTTTGTGTATCTTCATTGACTTTTATCTCTTAAAGCTTAGGTAAGGTCTTGTTTGAGCATAGTTGGATGTTGCTGTAGTTAATAACATTTCTTGTAGTATTTTTACCAGATTCAGCTACATAGACAGGGGCTACCTTTCCAGTATTATTAAAATTGGCCATAGATTGGGCTAGAGGTGGTGGTTGTTTTACCTATCCTATTTGTTGATGTTGGAATATCTCTTGAGAAGAACTATGAGTAGAACCAGACAATAATTTTATGTTTCTATGATATTTTTGAGTTGTGTAAGTAAATGGTATTCATTAGTGATATGTCCTTGAGAACAAAGGCTACAAGTAGCTGATATAGATGTTTTTTTAGGGGATAGTCTTGTATATCTACCATGATATCTTCCCAACACCTGGTACTAATTTTTTTATACTACCTTGATGATATATATACAAAAAGAGAAGTACTAATAGATGGCTCCTCTAATTTTTTTCAAGAGATTTTATGTTTCCTGACAATAAGGATGATGAATTTCTTTCAATTTTATCAGGATTTTCAAACATAGGCAATTTCAACCCCCTAAGTATGAAGATCACCTTCCTGTGATTTCTTGCTTATTTTCTAAATGGACTAAAATTTAATTTACCAAAAACTGTTACCTATACCAGTCATTAATCTATATTTCACTTTGAAGTTCATAACTTAGCACAATTAACAATTATTGGTCTACTTTTACCTTCTAACAAAATCATGTTCCTCGAAAATGGTGCCAAAATGATGCGTGTCATTAATAGCATAATTTAATTTTATGATTTATCAATCTAAGGTGGTGTCTGAGGTTGTCTACAATAGAAGGTTAGGGCAAAGTACAATTTAGGCATTCAAATTTCAAGCATTTATTAGGTGAAATAGATGTTGTTTTAGCCTTTTGGTGTCACACTAAACCTAGTCTGCAGAATGGAAACTGAATTAACTTGCAAGAATTGAAAACTAATTCTAAGTTGCAAAAATTGAAAGTTAACTACAAATGTAGGAATTGAAATTATAGGAATTGAAAGTCTAATTTACTTTTGCAGAATTGAAATGTTGCTGAGTAGGAAAACCTAAATTACACTTACAAAATTGAAACCTAGTTACACTTGTAGAATTAAAATGATGCTTGGAAATAATATTTATGCTAAGAACACCTTCCAGTGCCCTGTCATAGAATCTCGTCAAGCTTCTGCTACAACAACTGACAATGAAAATGAAAGCTTTCGAAAAACTAATAAAAGTTGCAAAAACATGAAAACAAGAAAAAAATATGAAAAACATGGGAAAAATGGGTTTAAACTATTTTGTCAGTTGATACACACACATTGGTTGTACAAAAAAACAATGGAAAACATAAATAATATCACACAAACTTAAAACAAGAAATGGAAATTTAACAAGCAATATATTAATTCTGCTGCAACAAAATTATAGAAAAACATGTCATAACAATCCTCCTAGGTCTGAAAGTGGGCCCAAGCTTCCTGATCTATAAGAAGGTAGAAAACTTTCTATTTAGCTAATTAACACTCACACTTGCTCATGAATATAAATCAACAAAATAATTGCACTTTTATTTCTGTCAAAACATGTTGAACCGTTACAGAAAAATGTTGCACTATGCTATTTGCTACTACTAGCTACTCTCTTATCACCTAATTACTTATATCTCAACCAATGAGGGAGATATGTCATTTATAATAAACTATTACAATGTATCTCATGCTCATATTATCCTATTTGCTATTTTATAGTGATTTACCAAATAATCCGCAACTGACCAAGTCTGATTTAGGATAGTTTATGCTACAATAGCACTCGTTGGTCCTTGGGATACGTCTCAAATGGTGGGATTTCATTGGATGAATTTTATAAATATCTTGTACACCTGTATCCAACTTGAAATATCATTTCCCTATATTTTTGGATGCTGAAATATCTTTTTGACTCAAATTAGCCACTTTTCCCCATTATTTCGGAGCATCTTTGGAATATTTGGCTATAAAATAGCTTTATGCTCAAATGCGGCTAAATTATTGTGTAGTTGTAACTAGATATGATGTTTTTCTCATCCCTCAAGTTATATTTCCAATCATTTTCACATGCCTTTGTTGATTAATTCCCTACCCTACCATTCATTGGCTACTGGCTGGAATTTATATAATAAATTACTATATTTTCTAGCTTTGCTACACAATTGTAAAATATTAGCATTTCTTGCAAATCCAAACAAATTAGCACATGGGAAAATCATTCAAATATCAACATGATGGATTACATCAAGTTTCTACTGAATTTATACACTTCATTCACAAAGTAACCATGTTGAAATAGTGCAATAGTGCTGCATAATTATCCCTGCTCTGTTATACTCAGTTGCTATCCATTTACACCATGTATAAATACTTCTAAAATAGGTAAGATATCTTCTTTAGCCCTTCTGAACTCATTCCATCCATTTCCTCATGTTTTTCTTGACAACTTCAAGGTGCTCCTATAAAGTGACAGCTTGCTGGTTTTTGTATGGTTGTTTTATGTAGATTTCCATATTAATGACAGCCCTGAGAATTTGGCTCCAATATGGATTTCAAACAATTTTAAGGGTGGGAAAACATTCAAAAACCATTGTGAAGTTAATGGACATCAGCATACAACATTTGGCTAATTGAAATGCATGTTTTATTTTCTACTTAATCAACTGAAACAATGCATAAAATGCTTAAAATAGTCAAAATTGGGGTATAATGTTCCTAACATAAAATCATGTAAACAATTAACAAATAATATATTCTAATCAACTATTTGATAATTTAACTTTGTTATGTTTATTAATATGGTATTTTTTATATTTAAAAAATAGTGTAACAATGAGGTATTTCTAGGCCTCATCAACCTAACCAAAACTCTAATAATAGATTATTATAATAATGTTATGATTGAGGATGGTCTAGTTTAATATAGTTTATAGGAAACCTTGGGGGTATAGTAGCTATAGAAAAATAGGGAAAGAAACAATATAGTGCAAGCAATGATTCAAGGATGTAATAGAATTAAATAAGTAAAAGTATCCAATATGAAATAGTAAATTTTAATGATACAGAGGAGAGAAAAATAGAGGATGAGAAGAAAAAGAATAGTACTAACCTTGGATGAAATCACCTTGATACTTGATTAAGATGCCTTTGGACTTTGAAAGTGTGGTATAGGTACATAAGATATTTATAATTCATTAAATTGGTTGATGGAAAGGCCTAACCAAGGTGGACTTGAAATAAGGGCTCCTTGATAGAAGACACTTGCTACTTTAGAGGAGAAGAAGAATAAGAATATTATTATAAGCCAAGTGGCATGATATTAATATTATAAATTATTTAGAGGTGAGTAGGATAACCTTGAAAAAATACTAACACCTTATGCTAGGAGGAGGAAGATGAAGAAGAACCTCTAAAGTTTGTTATGTTTGTTTTAGAAAAGAATAAATATTTTTTCTTCATCAAATAATCGAATAATAACTTAACCTATCCTAGAAGTTAAATGACATGTAACATTTATAATGTTTTACTATCTAGGTTCAATTAAACTAGAGCATCAACTGATGGGTAGTTCCTTTATTGGCTAGGGGGAATTTGGTAAAATTGACATGAAAAGTGGATTTAGGATGCTCTAGAAATATCTACATTATTAATTTTGATAAGTCTCCCATTTTTTATAAGATAATTAGCTTATAATAGGGTAATTATCTAGTCTGATAGATTAGTTCCCTCATTGATAATGAAATATAAATAAAAATTATGGGTTTAGGGGATAAAAAGTGATATCCTAGGAAATCTATTAGATGTAGAATCCTATTGTAGATTATGAACAATATCATTCCTAATGAATTGGTCAATGGGTAGGTTCTTAGGGGTATTTATGGATTGTAAATTCAAGGTCTATTTATCTCACCTAGTTGCACTTATACCTAGGTATACTTTAACCAATATTGATATGTTATTTAGATTCTAGATATCCAATAAATATCTTGCCCCCATGATGTGCCTCTTTTACCATAAAGTAAAGTGAGGATAGAGTAACTCAATAATAATGATGCAACCAAACCTATATCAAATACAAAACTACATACAATGACTATAATGGATATGAAGACCACTATATATTAGTTAGAATATTTAATGGCATTAAAGCTTGTAGAGTAGAGCATGCATATGAATTTTTTCATATCAAGAGAATAAATTTCTTAGTAAAAAATACCCTAGGTTGGCTTTTGACACTCAAAGTGTAAATGTCAAGTGACTAGGGGTTGTGCCCATCATTTGAAAATTCAAATTTTCTCATTGAGTACTCTAAGATCAAGTGAAACTTATTTGAGTGAGAGCTAATTTTTATTGGATAGCTAGATGGATATGATTATGCTAGTATTCCTAACATTGATGAGGAAAGTCAAATATAATTGTACTACCTAGTTTTCCCATGCCATCTAAAGTAAGGCACATTGGGGAGGTAGGCTCTCTAAATCTTGATTATGAAATCAAATCTTATAAAGAATTTTAAATTTGAATTTTTTGATTACCTATAGTGTCCAATTTTAGATTTAATATAGAAGAAGTATTATTAGGTAATTTTATATGTTAGAATCTATGGATTAACTTCAAATTTTGAATTTATTATTTGAGCTAGGTTTGAGTAGAATAGGTGAGGTTTTCTTGGTCTATAAGATAAAGTTTTAATGTCTATTGCTTAATTGTTTGCTTATTTTGGACATAATATAAATTATTATACCATTTTAAATAAGGGATATACTTTTTTATACGTAAAACTCTTGTCAAATATAGATTTATGGTGCTATTACTTTGAATAGAGGTGTCATTTTTTTAAATATATAAATAAATATTTTTTTGCAAAAATATTGTTGATTAGGCTTTGTAATATATTTTGAGTTGATGAAAAATGATAAGAAAAGTGTTCACTATGGAGGAGTAGAGGAGCAGCAATGGTGGGCTAGGAGGCAAGAAGAGGCATACTAGTGGAGGGTTAGGTGGGGTAGGCAGGAGCAAGGAGCAAGGGGTAGGCGAGGATCTAGAGGATGGAATTGAGGTAGAGGATGACCGATATCCAAAGCCTGAGACAAGAGGATCTGACCCACCCGATAAAGAACCTGACAAAGGGACCCAACAAGGAGTTGCAAGACCCAAAAAGGCTTGGTCCTTTGTAAAAAACCTAAAAGGGTCTAGGGAGGATTTTTGTAAAAATATCCCTCCATTGATTCCCAAAAAAAATAGGATCATCGCTCCTACAAACATTATGGATGGGTTTTTGGCGATGGAAAAGCATTCACTGGTTGGAAAGTTCTTGGGCGGTAGGCCTGACATAGAGACCATAAGGGTATGGACTTGGAACAAATAGAAAATGGTAGGAAAGCTAGAGATAGTGGCCCTTGCAAGAGGGTACTTCATTATAAGATTCAACAACAAGGAAGACATAGAGCGAATTTTAACATGTGGGTCATGGTTTCTAGGGAGGCGCAGCCTATTCCTAAGGCACTAGGGAGAATATTTCAACCTAGAGAAAAAAAATATTAACACAGCCCCCATTGGGGTTCGTTTTCCAAGTTTACCTGCCCAGTTCATGAATGAATACTAGCTTCAAGGAATAGCGAAAACTATAGGGGAACTGGTTGCTATCGACCATTCCACTCTGGAAAGAACAAGAATGACCCAAGAAAGGATTTGTGTTAATTTAAATTTAGAATGTGAACTACCAACCTTCGTTGAGTTGGGTTATGGAAAATATATGAGGAAAAAAATGGTAGAATTTGAAAATAAATCTACCTTTTGCAAGAAATGCAAAAACCAAGGTCACCTTCCAAGCCAATGCCCAACCATGGCCGCCAATATTCAAGTCTCAAAGAATCCAAACCCTTTAGGATTCAATGGAAGAAGGAATGCTAGAAACCAAGGACCTCGGGTCCCACAAGGGAGAGGAGTTTTTAGGAAAGCTAGAGCAGACCCTACTACCAGAGAAAGTCAATCCAAAGCCAAGGAGAAAGGAAAGCAACAAGTTGAAGAGGGTGATAAGGTAAGCCCTAAAATCCTAAGTTTAAATAAATTTGAAGCTTTAGCTAAAAATGATTCTGATGAAGAAAATGAGGAGAATGAGGATCCTCAAATCGTGTGGCCCAAAATCCTTGAATCCCATTAAAAAGCAAGGCCATATCTAGATATATCCATTGACCTGCTCAATCCTCAAGGGTTGGTCTAGAATTCAAATGAATATAGGCTAAATCTGGAGGGCACAAAAACAAGTATCAAAATTACTAATATCAGAAGGAATAATGAGGGATCAAGCCCCATTTTGCAACAAATAATTCCTCCTAAGTTTAGCCCAAAGCAGATAAGAAGTTCAGCAAAATCCTTGATTGACTTTGGAAGTGAAAAAAATAAGGGAAGAATGTCTGAGGCAGACCATTATAAACTCAAGATTGACAATGAAATAGCAAATGGGAAACAAAGGACATTACTACAACAAGTTATCTCAAGTCAGGAGGATAACAAAAAGAACAAATCTCCCCCAACCCAAGGAAAGGGGAGATGGAAAAACAACAAGTCATCTAAATGAAGATCGTCTCATGGAATGTGAGAAGCCTTAATGGCCCAGTGAAACAAAGGATGGCCAAGTCATTAAGTAAAATAGTGAATTCGACTATATTATTACTTCAAGAGACCAAAATGGATGAGGGACATGCAATTATTACAGCCAACAGATTATGGAAGCATGGGGAAATATCTTTCATGAAAGTGAGAGGAGCCTTGAGAGGGTTGTTAACGATGTGGGATCCTCAAAAACTAGAAGGAAATGTTATCCAGGTAGAGGAGAGGGTTCGTAGTGTTCTTTTTCATGACCTAGACTATAATAAGTCTTGGATCACCTCGAATGTGTATGCTCCTAACACCATTCAAGAAAGAGCCTCATTGTGGGAATACCTGACCCATATGAGCGAAGCCTCTAAGGATGTCCCTTGGGTTATAGGTGGAGACTTTAATAAACCCTTATATCCATCTGATAAAAAAGGAGGATCTGACCTGCCTTCCAGAAGCATAGAGGACTTTAATATGTTTTTCAATTTAAACAATCTTATGGATGTAAAGCTAAAATGAGCTAAGTTTACTTGGAGCAATAGGAGGGTAGGGAACAACCACATCCAGGAGAGTCTGGACAAATTCTTCCTATCTAAGGAGGATTTTATGGACTTTGGGGAGTCTTCCCTGTACTATCTTCCCAATATTACGTCATATCACAACCCTATTCTGCTTGAGGTTCCCCAACAATCCTCCCTAAATAAGCCTTTTATGTTTGAGGCAATGTGGACCAAGCATAAGGACCTTAAAGATAAAATGAATCAATGGTGGAGGATTAGTTGCCAGGGTAGCCCATCCTTCAAACTATCCCAAAAGTTAAGAATGGTAAGAGATAACCTCAGAAAGTGGAATAAGGAAGTTTTTGGGAACTTGTTTAAAAATAAAAAAAAGGCAAGTGAAAGACTAAGTGTCATCGAAAGGAGCATTGAAAATGGCTAGTATGATGAAGCTACCAAAGCCAAAGAAAAAAATCTCTTGGCTGAATTCCACAACATTCTAGCCTACGAAGAAATATATTGGAGGTAGAAGTCGAGAGCTCTCTGGCTTAAGGACGGGGATTCTAACTCCAAAATTTTCCATGTGACCACCCTTATAAATAGAAGCAATAATAGAATAAAAAATATGATGAAGGGAGATGGATCCAATGCTATTGATGTTCAAGAAATTAGAAATGAATATATGACTTACTTCAACAACCTTCTAGGAGAAGAAGTGTAATGTTAGGCCAATTCTAAAGACATTCTCTTGAGGGCCATTCCTCAAGCTGTTGACAACGATATGAATAGGAATCTCACCGATCATTTCTTAGATAAAAAAATTAGAGAGGATATGTTCTCCATGGATCCTAATAAAGCCCCAGGACCCGATGGATTCTCTCCTTGCCTTTTTCAAACCTACTAGGATACAGTCAGGGCTGATGTATGTGTAGCAATCAGAGATTTCTAGACTTCCAGACACATTCCTAGAAGCTATAACTCCATGTTTATTGCCTTGATTACTAAAGGGGTAGATCCAAAAACAATGGCATATTACAGACCTATGAGCCTTTGTAATGTATCCTACAAGATCCTCACCAAATTGATCACAATTAGAATGAAGAGCATCCTACCTTTTATCATCAAAAAATGCCATGGGAGTTCGGTCCAAGGGATATCTATTCTTTATGGGGTCATCACGGTTCATGAAGCTCTCCATTCGGTGAACCAAACCAAAAAATATTCCTTTGCCCTAAAACTTGACATGAACAAAGCTTTTGACCGCATCAATTGGGAATTTCTAGAGGCAGTATTGGTTAAATTTGGCTTTCATCATTAGTGGGTTAAACTTATTTGAGGTTGCATTCAGAAACCCTGGTTCTTTATTCTGGTGAATTGGTCCCCGATAATTTTTTTCAAAGTCGTAGGGGATTGATGCAAGGGGATCTTATCAGTCCTATGCTCTTCATCCTTGTGGCTGAAGCTTTGGGTAGGACTATCAAAGCTGACTACTTCATAGGCCTGATATCGGGTATCGAAGCCACATCTCAAATGGCCCCTGTCTCTCATCAGCAATTTGTTGATGACACTCTAATGATTTCCTTAGCTTATATGGAAGAGGCTAAAAGGATCAAATTCATTCTAAACCTGTATGAGGAGGTGGTTGGTCAGAAGTTTAATTTCAACAAAAGCAAAATATTCTTCCTTAACACCCCTATCCCTAGTCAAAATATGATTGTAGGTATTTTAGGGTGTGCTATCGCCTCATTGCATACGTCCTATCTAGGCCTACCTATTTTCACTGGGGCTCCTTTGCGAGTTATCTGGAATAATGTCATTGAAAGAATACAAAAAAAGGCTTGCTAGCTAGAAAGAGCATTTCTTATCTCAATTAGGGAAAGCTACCCTGACTATGGCCTCGCTACAAAGTATCCCGATCTACTTCCTGTCAGCTTTCAAGGCCCTGACTCGAGTATTCCAAAAAATTGAGCAATTGCAAAAACAAAATTTATGGTCAAGACTAGAAGGCAAGAAAAATATCCATCTAGTTGGGTGGAGCAAAGTTTTTCAACCCTAATATTGAGGAGTTTTGGGTCTTAGGAGAATTTCCCACCTAAAAATAGCCCTGTTAGTGAAATAAGCATGGCGCGTCCTCAAAAACAAAGAGAATGAGTGGATAGCCATTATGAAAAGGAAATATCTTCAGGGAACCAATTTTCTTAACACTCCCATTCCTATGAGAGGTTCTGCTATCTGGAAAGTTATTATATCTAGCAGAGACATTGTGAAAAAATGCATGAGATGGATAGTCGGGAGGGGCTTGAAGATCAAATTCTAGGAGGACAGATGGGCTACGCAAGAGGCTTTGCTTTCAGATCCCAAGATAGCAAGACTCAAAAATTATACTAATAATAATTTTGGACCTTGGGTGTTCGATTTCCTAAGTTAGGAGGGAGGTAATGGGAGATGGAAACCTATTAGGGCTCAGGGACTTTAGGGTGAATCAATGGAGTTAGAAGCTATCCTTTCTCAACAATTCATTTCTAAAAGAGTAGAGGATGATCACCTGAGGTGGGACATGACTGAGAGTGGTGAATTCTTAGTCAAATCCACTTATAGGATGATTATTGACCATGATGATCCTCTATTTGAAACCAATCTGGTTTGGATCCTCAAGCTGATCCCCAAAATAGCTCATTTCACATGGACGGTGATTCAAGGAAAAATCCTCACCATCAAAAACATGATAAGAAGAGATATTTTTTCCTAACAGGTGTTATTTGTGTAGGAACAGTTAGGAATCCATTCATCACATTTTTTAGAGTGCCCCTGGTAGGTAGCCATCCTTAATGGATTATTCCAAAACTTTAATATCTCCTGGGTCCAGCCTGCCACCATTCTGGAGCTTTTCTATTAGTGGCCTTCTTCCTTCAAAAGCCTTCATCTCAAGTTCCTCTGGAAGATTTGCCTCCACCATTACCTTTGGCAGATCTGGTTAGAAAGGAACCATAGAGCCTTTTCTAATTCTAACCTTGAATTGTTGTTGGTTATCAACAAAATCCTAGTTTTTGCCAAAGAGAACCTAAGAATCCTCCCTCCAACTACCCAAACCATTCCCTTGCAGGAAATAATCCTTGCCCAATATCTTGATATATCCTTAGAGGAGTCTTCAGGTGTGATTAATCCTCATCCAAGGATGAAGGCTAGGTGGACTGCCCCCCCGATGGGATGGATCAAATTCAATTTTGATGTGGCAGCCAAGGACAATCCTGGCAAAGCTGGAGCTGGAGGGGTGGTGAGAGATCATCACGATAAAGTTATTTTTACCTTTTCTAAAAAAATTGAGATCAAGACTAATAACGAGGCTGAGGCATGGGCATTGTGGTGTGGTCTACAAATGCTCCAAGAGGCCCAAGGTAAATGTTATGTGGAAGGGGATTCCTTGAATATTATCAACCTCCTTAACAATAAAAGAATACCTCCCTAGAGGATTGATGCCCTAATCAATGAAGTTAGGATCCTTGTTGATGAGGTGAAGAGAAGAAGGCCCAACATGTATTTCGTGAAGCCAACAAGGCAGCGAACAAGATGGTAAACATCAAGGTGGAGGTTGATGGATTGATCACATAGATGAATGAGGTCCCAGGTGACATGGAAGAAATCATCCTTTCTAAATATTGAGGAGGTGGATTTCAAGTCGACAGATCATGTGCAGTGGGCAAAGGGCCCAAATTAGAAGGTTTTTTCTAGTGGTCACACCTATATTGGAAAGAGCATTTAGTAAGACCACGGCTAGTGTGGAAAATAGGTTAACCAGGTGGTGTAACTCTAAGGTGGTGGACCTTGTACCTAAATATGACATTTATGCCATAAGGACCTACCGCGGGATCAGGAGCAAGTTTCCATATGTCTTGATATACACGGGTGTTGTTTCCAAGAGAATGTGGCATATCATGGGGTTTCTCCCACTCATATTTATAATTATTGTTTAGATAACGGATCCTAAGAGATATGACGATGGATACGGTGGCACGATCACTATTCTAAAGTGGCTTACTTTCCAAGATAATGGTGCTCGAAGGCACGCTTCCAAAATTGGCATGAGCTTTAAGGAACCAAATTCAGATGGCAGAGGATTGCCAAGGTGCCACCCTCATATTAGTACCTACTACGGTAGGGTTATGTCTAAAACTATGAGTTTAGAGCTCCATGATACTCTTGAGACAAATCTGATGGTAACCCTTCCAAATATGATTTACATTGAGCCCAGCATGGTGGTCATGGAGCTTGCTGCTCAGGCTATTCTGACCGATAGGCATTTTACCCAATTTTTTGACCTATTCTCGGGTGTGGAGGACGAAATCACGTTGGCTATGATGGAGACTTGGGAGGATAGTAAAGTGGAGATCTAGGGGCATGAATTCATCATTGACACCAATATTCTGGAAACTATTACTGGACAATAAGTTAAGGGAAGGTCGATTCATTGATAGAAGCACCACTAGGAGGTGGAGTTGAAAGAATTCAAGGACAATCCAAAAATTTATGAGGAGGTAAATAACGGTCTCACAAGGACATACCTACCAATGCCCTAGAATGTGGTAATGAAGAATGTACTCGAATTTATCATGGCAGAATACCCTGGTAAAGTGTTGCTGAGATTTCATTATGCCTTTGTAAATTTCTTCAGGGATGTAAACCCCATTAGCATCTCGTAATTCTTGATGAACTCCCTTAATCACACCATTACCTCATCCCACAAAAATAAAGGATTCTCAATGCCCATGCACCAAATCCTACTTCAGGTTATCTATAAATTCATCCTTAACAATGTTCCCCAACCTAAGCTCCCTCCCCCACCCCCTAAGGATCCCCTACGGGTTCATGGTGAGAGTTCGAGGGGGAGAGACAGCCCCGGGTTACCCAAACCTTCCCCTTCCAAGAGGAGAGAGGGTGAGTCAAGTGCCAAGGGAGGGCCGGCTAGGAAGCATCTTAGGATTGATGACCCACCCCCCAGGTCCTCTCTGAGACTAAAGAATAAACAAGTTCAGGGTAGTAGCAAAATATTGGACATTACCTCTGAGGATGAGGGTCTTGACCCATCTATTATGGAGCTAAAAAGGTTTGTCCTGAACACTGCAACCAACATCAACCATCAGATGCAGGATTTGTAGGAGGTCTTGATCAAGGTTTTCTTTAACGAGGACTACCAGAGGAACAAGCCAATGGTTTACAACCCGGATATGGATGACAATGAAGAGGACAAAGAGGAGGATTAGGAGGAGGAGGTTGAAGAGGAGGACTAGGGTCCTCTGGTGTTTTGCTTCCCTGGGTTGTCTATTTTTGTTGAATTTTTTGTTGGTCTTCAAGTTTAAATTTTTATGTTTTTTTAGGGAAGAGGGTTGCGTGCTGCTCTCTTTTTTTTTGCTGATGTTGTGTCTTAGGTTCAGGTGCAATGCCTAGGATGGGTCAGGATGGGCAAATGCCTTGTGTTTCATTTTGTATTATGCTATTTTTGGGGTGGGACACTCATGGTGTGGGGTCCCAAATAAGGATGAATGGTTGGGGTAGAGGACGGAGGATCCTCTGTTTGTCTCTAATTATGTTCCTCAGCCACGAGTTGTTTTTGTAAAAAGGTTTTGGGTAAACCTAAAAAGCCCGAGTTAATGATAAATCTTTAATTACCAATATATATATATATATATATATATTGAGTTGATGCATTAGTTATCAATTGTGTTATAAGTGATTTGATGGTGGGGAGAGGTTGATAGTATCTTGAAGGTGATACTAGGAGAGAGGTTGATAGTATCCTAAAGGGGAACCTAGAAGGTCAAAGAAATAGGTATAGAGATATAGGAACTCCTTGTGGTTTCCCAAGGTATTAGAAATATTAATGGATGGTCATCTAAAGGTATTTGAGAAGTATAATCTAGCAAGGATTTACTAGAGTACTTATGCAAAGCCTTAAAGTGATGTGGATAGATATATTGAATCACTAGAATCCTTGGTCAAACACCTTTATATGGGTGTTTAGATGGATCACATACAATATTAACATTATATTGGAGGGTATACAGATGCTATTTGGGGCACCCAATGTTATGCCATATTGGAGATATTTGTTTATGGCCTCATCCTCATACCCTACATATGCAGCATAATAGACTAAGATACATATAAAAGGAAGTTTATAAGGTATACAATATGGAAAACATCTCGATGCATAAAATGTGGTAATTGTATTTTATTGTGGTAGATAATTCTAAATAGAATCGCCAATCATTTTCCTTTATACATTAGTAGATATACATACATTTTCATAGAGAAGGGATATATATTTGCATGAAGGAGACCATTTTGGCTAATATACTCTATTAATTCTTCATCATGACATAGATGAGGTATGTGGACATAGTATAGTATATTTGGCACTTATTATCGAATTAATCTATGAGAGACATTGATTCATGAGTAGGACCAAATTAGAAGTGAATCATGGCCTCATGTGGAAGAATTTTGAGGTGGGGAAGTCCTCTAATGAGGAAGCATAAAAATGTTAGAATTTATATTTGGTGGACATTATTATGTAGTCCATAAAGTAAGGTGATTCCCTAGAGGATGATAGAAGAGGGAATGTTGAGGAAATGTAGAAACCTATGGACATTGTCAACATACTTGAAAATCAAATTAAGTATTCTATTACTTTTGATTATTTTTTCTTAAGGTAAAATATGGGTTTTTGAAATGCCCTAGACCATTTTACACTTTTTTATAAGCAACACTAATCCTATTGCTCAAACATCTTCTTATAGGGCTACATAATTTGGGGTTATTTTCTTTAGTTTTCAAACATTTTCAAGTGATTCTATACTACCATCCTAACTCTAGAAATATATTCAACATGTCTCCTAGGCCTTATCCAAAGGTCAAAAGGGATGTAAACCTCATCCATAGACCATTTATATGCTCCTTAATCCAAACCATCCTCAAACCTTACCAACTACTAGCCCTTAATATTGTCCTTGAGTTCAACCATTTGTAGGGACTTCTTTTGACCAAATAATTGTTGTAAAATTTATGCCCTTAAAATATTTCCCTTATTCCTACAAATCATTGATCATTATGCTCTTACTATCTACCCAAGTCTTTGATGTAGTTACCACATGTCTAGATGATGCAATCTATAGGATTTTTGTCCACCAAGAGGTATCTTAATAAGACTACCACTACATATTCCATGTTATAGAAGATAACCAATGATAGGTCTCTCTACTAGTAAATATTTCATTAGGATTTCATAGTTGCACAGGTCACATATCAACTAGATAAAAAAATATTTTTTGATGCATTGCCACATGACCCTATATCTACCAATGGCAAGGCTTACTATTGGGAATCTACTTTTTTAGTTTATGAAAAAGTGTAGGCCATTTTATTAACCTTTGACCATATCAAAAACAACTTTTTTATACCCCTTCCCTTTCTACTAACTCTTTAATATCTAGGTGAACATTATTCAGGGGAATCCACCTTTGGTCCTCTTCATGAAGAGCCCCCTAGTTAGCCATCTAGTATTTCCCCCTATTGCCTTACCTAAAAACATGATTCCTATCCATGTGCTCCAATTAGTTAATAATATTTAGAATTTTTTATTATACTTGATATCTGCCAACTCTCTATGGCCCTCTTATTAAGGTAATTGATAATTCTGAGAGAATCTCCCTCCACTATCAACTTTCTTACTCCCAATTACCTTGTAAATTTTACTCCTACCAAAGTTGCTTTGGCTTTTTCTTTATGACTCATAATAGATCCAAGAAACTCACTAACAACACCATTTAGGATACCTTTTATATCCCTTATCACTACTCCCCTTACTTTCTAGGGTTACCCTTAGAAGCTCCATAAAAATTGATCTATTACCATCCCTTCCTAAGCAAATTCTATTTTAAATTTTCTTGGGGGGTTATCTCCATCTCAACTAGGCTAAGGTCCCAATATTTACTCATATTTTTCTCCTTTATTGATTCCCTAATTTTCTTCATACTTAGAAATTTAAAATTCTCCACTATATTTGCCTATATAGGTTGCTTGATTCTTAAAGACTCTCTTTTCCTCAAATATTCTTATATTATGCTCCAACCAAACACCCTAAGCATAGTAGAAAGTAATCATAACCCATATATTATTCAACCTTGCACTCCTAAAGTACTTTTCCTAATATTCTATCCAATTAACCATTCTATTTGGTAGTACCTAGCTAACCCCCATCTCCTTAATTAAACCTTGAATAATAAAAATGGAATAGCTACATCCTAACAATAAGTGTTCCACTAATTATTCTTATTCTTCACATAGATGACATCTATTAGAAAATTTAAACCCTCTTTTATGTAAGTTATTTATTTTTAGGATCTTATTCTATGTATCCGACCAAAGAAACATTGTTATATTTGGTGTTGCCTTTATTTCCCAAGACCTCCTCCATTGAAACCCATCTTTTGGCTTAGCTAATAGAATCTCATAGGTTGATTTTACACTAAAGGATCCATCGAGTAGCTCCCATTATATAGAGTATTTACCCTTATTAACACCTACATGTAAGGCCCTTACTTTTTTTAGCTTATTTAAAGCTTCCTCACTATGGTTACTACCATGTAAGTCCTTCCAACTTGTCACTCCTTCTTCATGAGCCAAGTAGTCTACAACCATAATAACATACCTTTGTTCTATATCTATTCATACTTTAACTAATTTCTCATCCAAGCTTAGGGGTTGATTCCCATGCCATGCATCCTCAAAAAATTGAACCAACCTACCATTCCTAATTTTTCATTGAACACCTTTCCATAACAACTTTCTTCCCTTTATCATATGGTTACATATAGATAAGCCTTTACAAGGATTTAAAATGGTTAAAAATATCATATCTTTTTGGTTATGTAAGTACTTATTATTTAATATTATAACCCATAGAGAATGACCTTACTTCATTATATTTCATCCTACTTTAGTAGCTAAGATCTTATTCACATATCTAATCCTCCTTAATCCCAATCCTCCTTTAGATTTTGGTTTGCATATTTTTTACCATGCCATAATAGGGATTCTACTCTTTTCCTCTACACCCGATCAAAAAAAAAATCATTGCATATTATGACCACCAAAACGGCCTCACACCTATGCTTCCTATTGCATAAAATGAAATAAGAGAAAAAAAATAGACGCATGCAAAATTGACAACAAATGGGAAGAAGAAAAATACTTTTATTCCATTGTAAAGAATAAAATTCCGGTTACAGTTACATCCCTCTTAGGGATACCATTTTGATACTCTTATTACAATAGGAAAAATCAAATGTTCCCTCTTAAGGGTAAATGTGATTTTTAGGCCTTTTGAGGTGACATGAACTGCTCTAGGGTGGAGTTGACCCTCTTCTTTGCATTGAGGAAGGAATTTGATGGTTGAATCTCCTTTGAATTTGCTTTCCTATGGTTAAGAAACAACATAAAAGCATTAAAAGCATAGGTAGCCTCTCATGATGAGGCCCTTTAAAGAATATGAACATAAAGATGCCATAACACTAATGAAATCAAGAAAATGAATAAAGCATGTTAATCCTATGCAATAGTTGAAAAGATTAATTGAAACATATAACTGGAAAGGACAACTATCTATCTAGTGGATTGATTGCATGAAATGAAGCATGATAACATGAAAATTGGCTAATTATGTCCTATTTTCCATAATGAAGTAAACTTAATGAAAAACCTAATTATATCAGTCAGAGTCTCTAAAATTCTAAATAAACCACTAAGATGCTTAATCTAACCTAGTGAAATACAATGCAAAAAGAACAGTAAGGAGATCTTTCACTAATTGTAAACCGTGGCTCAAATGAGCAGTTTGCACTATACACTGTGGCTGTCAACCGTGACAAGCAACAAAGTAGTTTTGCCATCCAAATCCAAGGTTGTGGGCTTGATCCTCCTTGTCAAATTGATGTTCAAGGGTCACCTTGATGTCCTTTGACTGGTTTGGTGATTGAATTGCATAGTTGGGCCTCCATTTGCTTGAATTTGTGTTTCTTGGCGTTCTAGCTCCTTAGGGCATCCATGGCACAAATTGACATGATGCTTGATGAATTGGAAAATGAATGGCAAAAAAAAATCTCTCTCAGTACACTCAAGTGAATCTACAATCTGACAGGGCTTCGCTATCACAATGCACTATATATTTTGCCCTAATTTGAAGGGGTACTTATAGGATTACCTAAGGGCTAGGGGTGGCTTCATGGAGAATCCAAGATCAAGAAGAGGTGGTTGGGATAGTTGGATTGGAAGCCTCTAGAATATTCCATCCTTAAACTACCTTCTTCTAGAAAAATGGTCATTCAAACTGATTTGGCTTGGATGAATGCCAACTAAACATCAGTTTTAAACTCCGGGTGATAGTTGCGGCCTAGACTATGAACCGTAGGTGTTAGTAGTGGTTCAAACTGTAGACCATAGGTCTCAACAATGGTTTGAGCTGATTAGGCCAAGGAGCCCAAATTGAGTGGTTAAAACCATTGCTCTATCTTGGAGTCTATCCAAGATCTTCCATATGGTCTTGTAGCATGTCCCATATGAGTAGTCGCCATCGACATGACGCATTTTAGGTGTCTACAAATGCCCCTTTTGTGATGCATTGTGATATTGAACAATGTGTGAGAAAAAATACACCACCTAAAATGATGTCGAAGGTTGCATGATGATCATTTATCTGATCAAAATTAGATGCCCTAGGTCCTGCAAAAGGATGTGCATCCTATAATCATTGCTTTCAACTAGGTGAAAGGCTTAAATTTTCTTCCAACTGGATGGAAGGCTTACATTTGGTGCTTTGGCATTTTTGGGTATAATCAGATAGGACCGATAGACGGAGTGACAAAGGCTTAACTCATCATTTTTTCTTTTTGTCCTAGCAAAGGGTAAGATTATAATAATTTTTGGAAATTATTCGTAAGACGAATGCAATTTTGACAAGATAAAGGGATATTTTGTTGACTTTGATTATGATTATGATATTATGACTACCCCCTCAAGTGACAAGTTGATGAGGGTAATGACAATTAAATGAAGCGATGAGGTCGCTTGACCACTATGAAATATTTGAACCAATTAAGATTTAGCATTTGAATACTTGGCAAGGCCTAATCAGCTATGATTGCAACCGTTAATAGTAATTGCCTATTTCTATCCCATGGAGAGGTCCAGCCATGAAGGCCTTCTTAGGGAATAGAAATGAAAGCAATTCTAATTAGGCATGTGTTGAATCATATTGTCGATGATCTACTAAAAATATCATAGAAGAATTGACATGAATATCTCATTCCCATGGAGTATTCCAGCCTCCGAGGCCTTCTTAGGGATTGAAATGAAGCCAATTCAATGATGATTAATTTACCCCAAATTTCCTTATGGTAATTTACTCATATTTTCAGATTGCATGGAGCGCAAGTCACTGTAACCGCCAAGTGTATAGGGTAAATAACTTGGTACGAGGCACATTTGGCTTTTGAGTTATTTTATTGTTTTTGTTATTTTTACATTTTTGAGATGCACGTGGATGCAATGCTTATATTTATTTGATGCTATATGATGTGATGTATGGATGACATGCACTAGCTAGATGATGGTTGTATGATTTTAGAATGCAATGATATACATGTGTAGGTATACTACTTATGATGACTGTATATGAATGCAATATTTTGATGCTAAATGCATGTATACTTTGCTTCACTTGTATGCATTTAATTTATACTGCTATGACATAATCTATGCCATGTATATACTGCATATGTTTTTTTGTTTCTTTGAGAATGCTTTTCTGAAATGGACATGTACGCTTTAATCACTTAAAACATAATGTATGAATGCAATATGAGTTTGACAATCTAATGGATGACACCACCAAATGTATAACAATCATGGATTGTAGTTGCTTTTTCTCTTTGTGAAATATAGTACACCCATATGTGAGATGTAATTATTTATTTTTTTATGTTCATAAGATTTTGTAAACTAAAATAATATGGATAACATAGTCAGTGGTCATCTACACATCATTTCTCACATCCATCCGGTATCTAACATATATTACAAATAGTTCTAATAAATAAACTCTCATAAAAGAAATTGATGTTTTGATAATTGCATTGAAAATTGTTTGTTGCTATTTGGGAATTTTTGAGGTTTTCCATGAGACTCAAACACCCTAGTTGACTTATCAAAAGTTGTATACTGACCATACTAGACTTCTAAAAATAAGGCTTTCGCTAGGATAGGCCCTAACTATTCATTATACCTGTGTGTGCAAATGAATATTTTAAGATAATGCATAAGCATACCCTAATGTCAGGCGGGATTCTTTTAGCCCATTGATAAGATTGGGGGTCCACACATGTCTATCCAATCTTAGGTTTAGATTTAAGGTGGACTAGACCACTAGGCTATACATGACACCTGAAGCTAGCTCCTCCACATTCAAACATTGGTCTACACACAAGCAAAATGCTAATGTATCAGACATATCATCGTGCGTAAGGTACAATAGTGCTAACAATTCTAGGGATTCAGGTTTTCTCCCTTATTTTCTTCAATTTTTTGGGATACTTGCTCATATAAAGTGATAAAAATCACTGTTTACTTTTGTACTATAGTGATAAAAATCACTGTTTATTTTGTACTTTCTCTTTTTTCTTTTGAGCAAGGGATTTGATACTGATTTGATTTTACTTGTACAATTTTGTCTCCATTTGACTTGTCTTTCTGGAATATACATTTGATAATTTTCTTCAAAAAATTCCTTTGGGGATTTTTATTTGGGGAAATGTTTCTGGGATATCGATTTTAGGATATCGATATGATGATATCAATATGGGATATCAATCTGGAGGATTGATTTGGGATATCATTATGGGATATTGCTCATTTTAACGTAAGCAAGGGATTCTGGGTAGGGAATAAACATGTCCTTTTGCCAATTGCCAACATTTCCCATATCGTCTACATAAAGGGATAAGCAAGTCAGGATACTTGGTCCTGCTTTGTGGCTTTCATCTTCCCCTAGTCCTTATTATGATTTTTTAATTTGTTGATTAGTGATAGGATGTTGATATGCTAAGGGCTATAATAACTAGACCTCAACTACAAAATCAAAGCAAGCTTTCTATCAACTCTTGAGAAGACCACTAAGTATGGTTGAATGACTGGAAAACCCTAGTATATTCTTCATAGCAACAAGATGGGTTGTTTTGAAAAACACTTTTACTCACAAGGGTGATAAATGGATGAAAAAGAGAGTGCATAGATGCATGATTGAAACACAAATATGGTGTCATTTGTAAGATTGTAAACATAATTTATTCCAATGCAATTGCGGTAGATGAATATGTCTAATGCAATGCAAAAATAAAATGCATGTGGATAATGCAATGCAATGATGCAAATGAAATACAGATGTTTTTGAATTTTGATATTTTCCAATTTTTTTGGATTTTATTGCTTTTTAATTTTTTTATGGATTTTAAATTTTGATTTGACCAAAGGGCTTACCAATGCCTTTGGAGCCTTTACTGGGATGACCAAAGGGATTACAAATTCCTTTGGGGCCTTTGGAGTTGACCAACCAATTTTGAGGAAACACTGGAGTCTTTTGGGATTGACCAAGCGGTTTTGAGAAACCCTTGCATCATTTTGGGATTGACCAAATGGTTTTGAGAAACCCTTGGAGCATTTTGGGATTGACCAAGTGGTTTTGAGAAACCTTTGGAGCCTTTTGGGATTGACCAAATGGTTTTGAGAAACCCTTGGAGCCTTTTGTGCAGGGACCAAAGGGCTTACAACTGCCTTTGGATCTTTTGTGGAGGATACGCTACCTTAGGTACCCCCAGTGTGTGTGCCCCTCAATGAAAGTGAAGGAGGTGTGCTACCTCTAGGATCCTCACTTTACCTCATTGAATTTGGTGTGGATGGTGGGGAAGGTATGCTACCTTGAAGACCCCCAATGTGCATGTTATCTACTGAAATGTAATCAACTTGCTTAGGAAGAGTGACAGAAATCAACTCTCCCAATTGAGGCACGAACCTCAGTGGGGTGCCTATGTCCTGAAGGGGTAGCAACAATGATCCATCTATGGATATGATATTTCCATCGATAAGGTCCTAAACTACATGTTTAAAGACATAACAATCATTAATATCATGACCCCTCATTCGATGATATAGGTAAGCTTGTTCCCTTCTATAAGTTTTAGATCTGGACCTATATGGGTTGTACAAGGGTACATCCGACAACGTGATTGTATTCATTTGTCACAACTTATAAATTATGGTTGACATCAATTCAGCTAAATGTGTCCAAACATGTTGGTCATGCTCTTGGTGAGAAATAGGATGTTGAGTCTTACGAGGCGACAAATGACCTTGGGGTCGCACATGAGAAGATGAGGTCTCTACTTTAGTAGGTTGAAACACTATGGGTGAACCATATATGGGATAAACCCCACTATCTATGAGTTTTTGAACCACATTCTTGAATCCATAACAATCACAAATGCCATGGACCTCTATTCTATGATAGATACAGTAATGATCCTCCTTGTAACCCTCAGGTTTGACTCGATGTGGGTCTACAAGTTTGATGTCAGGTAAGGTGATGACCTTAGATTTTTGCAGCTTCTAAAAGATGTCAGACATGGACTATTTTAGAGGAGTCCAAATGCACTGTGATTGTTTTAGGTGCTTGACACGTATTGGTTTGTCATGAGGACCCAATGGTTGAGTTGGCCGAATTGGCTCTTGCTCTTGCTGAGGTTTTTCCTGTGCTTGCATAGGATATGCATCAGCCTCAGATGTGGGTTGCCTTTGTAATCCTAGGTTTTCAAGCTGGTTCATGATAACATGCAACGCCTTATCTTGCTTGTCCATTCGATGTTCCATTTTCTCTAAATGACTGAGAATGGCTTGCAAGACCGACAAGGAATTCATGTGTATTTCCAATGATTGACTCGAAATACCTTTGTCTATTGAAGGAAATGAAAAAGTGGATGCTAGAGATCCATTAGGTAATTGTAAATCACTTATTTCCTTTATTTGGGTTGATGTGGATGCTTCTTGATGGTCCACTTTGATAGCGGCATCCACATGCTCATGTTTTTGACTCAGTTCAGATTTTTGTTTCACTTTGTATTGTTGAACTGTGTAAGCCTGAGTACCCCCAGTTTGATGTGGGGAAGGCACCCGTTATTTCTCTTGAAGAGGCACCATGAGCAATGAGTCAAGAGTGACTAATTTCAAAGGTTCTAGCCCTTTCAATGTGGAAGCAATATCTGATTTCCTCCTCTCTTGTTCTATCTGCTTTAGAATCCTTTTATCTTATAGCTTAATGTCAACCATTCCCACAAAATATTGAGAAGGAGATTTAGCTTTTATACTAGTTGTAATTAAATCATCAACTAGTCGAGATGATTTTGCATTAGTCATGCTAACTGATGTTTTCTTCTCCTCATCAGGTAACATGATACCATGATTTTTGGTGATGGGAGAAGGTAGCGATTTCTTGATGCAAGCCTTAGTCAAATGTTTGATGATTTTATTTGAATGAATATTTTGAGGCTCGCATGCCACTAGAGTTTCTTGTAGCTCATTGACTTTCTTGTAATATTTGAATGGCTCCGGATCATGGGGGACCACATACACTTGTCCTTGGTGTATGAATTTTATATTTTGGTGCACTATGGAAGGCACGCATTCCATATCCCTCATCCATGGTCTACCTAGAAATATGTTACACTACCTCTCACCCCCCAGGATATGGCATAACGTAGGAATTGTATTTATCCCAACCTTTATAGGTAGGACTGTTGTACCGATTGTTGGGGATGTGGCATCATTGAAGGCTCTCAATGTGAATGTTGAGTCCTTAATGTGTGAAGGTAACAAATTTAAATGCTTCAAAGCTACAGCCATGATGATGTTGATAGATGACCCGATGTCAATTAAGAATCTCTTGTATGAGATCTGATTGATGCTCTCTATGATATGTAGCGGAG
This sequence comes from Wollemia nobilis, assembly GCA_028583015.1. Lineage (NCBI taxonomy): Eukaryota > Viridiplantae > Streptophyta > Pinopsida > Araucariales > Araucariaceae > Wollemia > Wollemia nobilis. The sequence continues at coordinate 3,663,446 of JAQPPZ010001679.1, read as the reverse complement.
GATCGAGTTCATCGTTAGATATTGGCTTAATCACCTATCTATGAAAGGTAATCATAGGGTCCTTTGGTGAGTGAATTAAATTCATTGTTGGTGTGGACCATGATAGATTATAAACTTTAGTTGAATTTTTTGGTATGTTGGGTTGATCAAGGCATATATTCTTTGTGCTATAATATTGATAATACTGATAAAACCCTCATCAAACAGGGCTATGCACACTTTATTGATGTGCTCAACTTGATTTTTGTTGACCTCATGGTTTTTTTGAGGGTTTTTTAATATGTTGATGTTTTGATTATCGATAGCTAAAAGGCTATCTATTTATAATTTTTCTTATCCAACATATTCTACACTACATTCTTGAATGCAACACAATCTTGAATATCATGGCCATTTTGCCAATGATAAACACAATAGATATCTTCTATATACCCTTTAGGTTTGAGGCGATTAGGATATAGGTTACGTACTTAAAGAAATATTAGGACCTTAGCCTGCAAAGGTGATTGAAAATTGATGCCAAAGATTTAGGTAATGGTGTATATTTACGAGGTGGACGTCTCTGTTTGTCCTTGCTTTGATCCCTGTTGCATTTGATGTGATGCACAGGAGGATTGTGAGCTTGATAATTCTCTTGTTGTTGGCTCTATGCTTCTTTTGAAATGTTTAACATGATCTGGTTGACATGCACAGCCTCAGGATGTTGTGGTTGATATCGCATGCTCTTGTTCCATTATTTCTCGCTATGGAGCTTTAGGTATCCTTCCTCTAGCTTGATATCTTCAATGACCTTGGCTTGTGCCAAATCCTCTTCGAATGTTGTATATTTTTGCAACTGGAGCAACAATGATATGTTCTTGGCACAAATTTTAGTAAACATTCAGGTAAGTTCAATAGTGGGAATAGAGAATGGTAACTCTACTATTAATTTTTTCCACCTATTCCCATAATCCATGATTGGATCATCATCATTTTGACATAGATTGGCCAAGTTAGATAGATTAGCTTTATTTTTAGTGCCAAATGAGAAGCACTCAAGGAAAGCATCCGCTAATTGTTCAAAGTTGGTGATGTTGTGCCTAGGTAATTGATTAAACCATTTTCCAGCTACACCTATGAGGGTCATAACAAAAGTTCTTAACATCAAGGCATTGTCATGTTGTAGCTAGAAATATGCATTCATGAAACCTGTTATATGCTCTTGCGCATCTTCATAACCTTTAAACTTATCCCATTTAGGCATTTCAAAATTCTTAGGATAAGCAGGGCTTGGAACTGATGGACACAATGGTTGATTATGTATCTTGTTTAAAGTGGGATTTTGACCAGCCACATATTGTTTCTCGAGATATTTGACTCTCTTAATAAGCACCTTGTAGGCTTGAGAAGATATGATCTCTTCCTCTCTAAGGGATATTTGGGGTGCAAGCAAAGGTAAGTTCCTTTGAGTACGAGGTGGTCGATTGTATTCATCGACCACATCTATAGAATATGGTTTGGGATATTTTTTATCCTGGTCATCTGACTATGATCTTTCATACTGCCTGTGTGTATGCTTGTTTGGCCCTAAATGCTCTCATGATCAAGAAGCATGTTGCGAAGTGTGGCAAACATAATAATCTACTCTCCTATTATGTAGCTCAAGGTGTGAAGTAGCACATATCTCATTGTATTGTTGCTTGTACGCACTATGAGGAGGTAATTCAAATCAAGCCAATCTATTTGATCGCTTTTCGTACTCCTTTAGATCAAGGAGGTGTCATTCCTATAAGCTGCATTCATATAACCATTGTAGGTGCAACCACTATTGTTTTGCAATTTCTCGTTCTAGATTTTCTAAACACTCGTGTTCAATGCTTAGACCCTCCAATTGATCTTGGAGCATTTGTTCTCTTTGAATTGCATCTGACCTATGTGCCTGATTTGATCATTTTGCTATACTAGACCTATGACTCTACAACTCCTTTGGAGGGTTCTTGTTTGCTTAAAACTGTGCAACAAGGTTGGCAACTCTTTTTCCTCAATGAGTCAAGATTGAACTAATATTATGTTCTTCCCTTGGGGTGCAATCCTCATGCAATGATGTTGTGGGGGTGCCGCATGTTCGCTAGGAACAATCACTATCAGTACAGATAGGATGCAATTGCAGGATAGTTCCTTCATCCATGATGTAATATTTAGAAGATACTACAAATCCACAAGGGGTATGATCGTGACATATGCTCCCATGCTCAAATGTCCCATGGTGGGATCTTCCAACACCTTTATCTAAGAATTCAAGGTTATGGGACTTCCAAGGTTGGGCAAGAGGAGTACCTTCCTCACCAACACTATGGTAAGACAAATGACATCCTCCATGTTCAGAAGGATTTGGCATTATAATAGGCATACGAATGGTTGTATTACCTCTATCTCGCTCTTCATTGGACTGATTTGAACTCTCAGTGTAATAATATGTGGTAGATCTGGAGGTATTCTCATTTAAGTCACGAGAATATTTGTTGTTAATTATCCTGAACGAGGTTCCTTGATGAGATCTGCTGTGAGAGGTGTTGTCTCCTCTGAGACTACTTGAATATTTTTTAGGTATGTTTTGGAAATGTGTGCTACCTTTAGGGTGATCCAGACCTTATGGTGCATTGGGTGTAATCTCAGTCTTAGACCAGGGATGGCCTCATGCATTGACCATGACCTTATGAATTTTGACTTTCAAAAAAGTTGTAAGTGTTATATATCAAAACAATCAGTGCTATGAGATGATCACTGTTGGAAATTTTGGGTACCTTGGGTACATTGCCTTTGCTCAAGTGTAGAAGTTGTCATTGATGTCAAGAAGCTCTTGAAGGAATTTGATTTAATTTTAGATTATTTAGAGCATGGACAGTGAGTTTCCAAGAAGAACATAGTAGCTCTTTTGCAAAAGATCAAAGAAAAAGACAAGTTAGAAAAAGTATGCAGTAGGCTGGAAAAATTGTCGCGATTTCGCAACATGTTAGAGGAGAGAGAAAGTGCCAGAAAAACTGTCACGATTTTGTGAAATGTTAGAGGAGAGAGAAAGAGTTGGAAAAACTGTCGCGATTTCGTGACATGTTGGAAAAGAGAGAAGAAGCAGGGAAAACTGTCATGATTTCGTGACATGTTGGCAGAGAAGGAGAGCAAGGTGGAAAGTGTCACGATTTCATGACATGTCGCATTTTCACAACTTGAAAAGAGTAGGAAGGCTGAGAAGAAAAAGTGTCATGATTTCGCGACATGTTTCCAGAGAGGGAGTCCGAAAGAAAAAGTGTCGTAATTTTGCGACATGTTGCAGGAGAGGGAGTCCGAAAGGAAAAGTGTCACGATTTCGTGACATGTTGCAGGAGAAGGAGTCCAAAAGGAAAAGTGTCATGATTTCATGACATAATGTAGAAGAGAGAGTTCGGAATGTGAGTTGTCGCGATTTCGTGACAAGTTCAAAGAGAGAGAAAGTAGCAAGATAAAGTGTCACGCTTTCATGACATGCTGCAAAAGACAAAGTGAGGACTATCATGATTTCGCGACATGCTACAGAACTCAAAGTGAGAACTGTCACAATTTTGTGACATGCAACAAAGGGAAGAGTTTGAAATGAGAAGCATCACGATTTCACGACAGGCTACAAAGAAAGCGTACGGAAGCTGAAAGCGTCGCGATTTCGTGACAAGATGAAGGAAAAGCATATGGATGTAGAAAGTGTCACGATTTCATGATAGGCATAAAAGATAGCGTATGGATGCAGAAAGTGTCACGATTTTGTGACAGGCAAAAAAAATAGCACACGGATGCAGAAAGTGTCACGATTTCACGATAGGCAGAAAAGATAGTAGACGGCAGCAGAAGTGTCACGATTTTGCGACAAAAACTGATAGCATGTCTTCCATAGGTGAAATGTCACATTTTCATGACAAAATAAGAAAGGAAGGCTATGAAGACAAAAGTGTCATGATTTCATGACATGTTGTAGTTTCACGATAGAAGCTACAGAAAAGTTGCAGAGGTGGTTGAAGTCGAAAAAGTTAATTTTGAGCCGACGTAGTTTAGGGTTTTACAGCCAACGTAGTTTAAGGGTAACAGTCGACTAAGACCAAGGTTTAAATCTTGAATGTGTTAGTATAAAAGGAGGGCTATTTGGAGAGTTAAGGCATTGATTTTGGGATGTGCATTCGAAGAGCGGCGTTCGTAGATAGTGCAAAGAAAAGAAGTTTGATCGTCGAGAGCAGAGTGCATTCTGTCGAATCTTCCAAGTGAGAGAGATCGCAAGGAAGCAGATTGCGCAAAGGTTATGCAGCTGTGTTTGCACAAAGGTGCAAAGGTCAAATTTTGATCTAGTACAGCTGGTTTGCACAAAAAGAGCGAAGGACTATGTTTTTGTACAGAACAAAAAAATAGGACAAAGACATTTGTGCTAGATCGAAGGACTGTGTTTGGTGCAGATCAGTGAAAGAGATCGAGGACATTTATGCTAGACCGAAGGACTATGTTTAGTGCAATTTGGAAGACCAGTTTTGGAGGTGATAGAGTTAAGGACAGAGGTCTCCAGCCAGAGCAGGGAAGACATGTGTCTTCTATGGATAGAGTTCCATTTGCTAAGGGCAGAGGAGGCAGAGGTATTCTAGAGGATCACCATCCAGAACAGAGCTAGGGGATTGGTGTCTCCTTTGGGTTGGTGCCCATAAACATTGTAATCGAGAAAGGTTTTCATAGATTTTGATTTGATAAAATTTAGTAAAATATTTTATTCGTGGAGTAGCCCGCATTGGGTGAACCTCGTAAATTGTTGTGTCTCTATTGTGGATGGTGTCTTGTGCATTGCTTTGATTACTGCTATTGATACTACTTTCTATACACTACATAATATTGAATTGAAAGTTTATTTGAAGGAAAAAGTGAAAAGTGGTCTTATACTGTTCACCCCCCCTCTTAGTATAAGCTTGTGTTCTTCAATTGGTATTAGAGTGGGTGCCTTCAAAAAGTTTAACATCTTGAAGGAAAAGCTAGCAAAGAACACAATGGATTATTCAAGTGGCAATGCAACACCTATTCTTGATGGATCAGATTTTGGTCTTTGGAGTGCAAGGATGAAGGTTTATCTAATGGCACTTGGGAATGAGGTTTGGGAAGTGATTGAAGACGGGTACACTATTCCTAAAAATGGTCCTTATACTAAAGAAGACAGGCTCCTACATCATAGCAATTCAAAAGCAATGAATGCAATCCTAAAGGGTTTACAGAAGGCAAATCTTACCAAGGTGATTCACTGCAAGACAGCTAGTGAAATGTGGAAACAGTTGCAGGTGGTTCACACAAGTGATATAAATGTTCGAAAGGCCAAGTTGAGACACTTCAAAGGTATGTTTGAACAACTCAAGATGAATGATGATGAAAATATTAGTGACTACATGCTTCGTATGGATGAGGTTGTTAACTCCATGAAAGACTTAGGTCTTGAGCTTGCTGAAAATGATGTTTGTGATAAGATTTTAAGATCTCTTCCTAATAGATTTAGTGAAAATATTTCTGCTATTGAGGAAGCTAAAGATTTGGATAAGTTAAAAAAGGATGAGCTCCATAGTATACTTGCAGCATTTGAGTTGAGAACTCAAGAGAAGGTTGATGTCAAGAAAGAAGCAGCTTTCAAAGCTACCAAGAAATCCAAGGGTAAACAGCTTCAAGAGAGTGATGAGTCTTCTAGTGCTGAAGAGGCATATTATAGCAAGAAATACAAGTTCTCTAGAAAGCACAAAAGCATGAAAAATATAAGATGTTTTAATTGTGGAAAGTATGGTCATTATTCTACTTACTGTACTATTTCCAAGAATGAAAGTGATGAAGAGAAACAGGTTTCTAATATCAAGGATTCTAAAAAGTACAAGCATCACAAGAAGAACAAAGATGAGCACAGCAACCACGGAAAGAGGTATTCTCACAAGCACAAGAAGAGTTTCTACCTATACAAAGCAAGTAAGTGTTCTAGTAGTGATAGTGAAAGTTCTTCAAGTGATAGTGAAAATGAGATGTTGTTCATATCAAAAAAAGAGGAAGAACCGAAACATAGATTCATTATCATGAAATGTTTTAGATGTGGAAATTTTGGTCACCTTGAGGATGATTGCACAAATAATGAATTAGTTACTAGTATGTATGAGGATGCTTCAGAAAACTATAAGGAAGATGCTTGTATGGTTTTTGAAAAGGGTAGCACCTCCAGTGATAAGAAATCTAGAAAAGTCTCTGATGATTCAGAAAGCAAACAAATAAAGGATCTTGAAAGTGAACTTAGTAGTGCTCTTAGTGCTTTGAAAAAGGAAAGAAAGAAGAATGCCAGACTCCAGGATAAGTTAGATGAATTTTGTATGGAAAGAGATGATCTTATAGAAAATCTTGATTTCTTTATAGCCAAGACTCAAGAACTCAAGGTTGAGTTAGAGTCCAAGGTTCTTAAATATAGTGAATTGGAACAAAAAATGGCTTCTTTGGAAGTGGAAACTAAAGAGTACAAGGATAAGCTATACAGGTTTCAAGATAGCTCCAAAAGGGTTAAGTCTCTCATCAAAGGTCAAAGAAAACCAATAGATAAAACAGGCCTTGGTTTTGTTGAGCCGCACAAGGAACAGGTTGGGGAATCTAGCAAGAGATTTCAAAAGGAAGAGAGTTCTAATGAAGAAAGTACTTCAGATCATGAGTCAGTGAGTGATAGATGTACAGAAATATAAAATGAAATTCAGATTGAGAAGAAGAATTTTTTGGGACCCAAGAGGTCGACTAAAAAAAATTTCATGACAGATGTTTTGCGTGTCACAGGTTTGGTCACATGGCTGTACATTGCATAGCTCAAGTGAAGAAAGTAAATGACAAATTCAGAAGTTGTAGCACCCTAAAATTGGCATAGTAAAACCTTAATAATTACACTTACTCTAGTAAATAATTCAAATTCATATTTTAACCTCCAAAAATACTTCCAAACTGCTGCTTAATCCGTTTCCTCATTTCTCGCACCACTTTTAGAGTTTGTTTTGATCATTTGATGATATCGTCATCGATCAAATGATATCGCCTCAGATCGAACGATTTCATCTGGGCTAGGACGTCCAGATGATCTTGTCCCAAAACTAATTTTTCATAATTAGTTTATGTTCCAATGACATCTCTAATCTGGTCAGAAGCGTGTCTGTGCCGTTAGACACCTCCCCTATTGGATATCTCCCAAATTGAGATGATCTCCAAACTTCCAACCTCTATCCTAAGCCTATTTAATCCTAGGCCCTCCCCTTAGCATCCCCCTAGCTGAAATTCCCTATAACTCGAATTCTACACGCACTAGACCATCTTAAATCACTGTTTGCATTTGTATTTTTCCAAGTTTGTTTGCAGGAACTTCATTGTTTTTCAGTTGGAGCAAGCTCAATTCGTCTCAGATGATCTCATACAATCTCGAACGATCTCGACCCAATTCAAGATGATTTCGATTGCAGTCCACATTGGGGGCAATCAGTGCCCAGAGTTTGCATTTTCTCCACTCTTTTTTCATTGCATTATTCTACATTTAATTAATTCTATGGTTATTCTTTATTATTCTACATCTTGGAGTTCACCCATGTAGCTTTAATGCATAATAAAAGCATAAATTGTCATTAGATCGATATAATGCATTTATGTTTTTGCTTATTATCATCATTTAATGTTCTTATTGTAATTTTATATCATTATCCTCTATTATCATAGTTGCATTCTTTGTATTTTGCATCTATTTTTCTATTTGCAGGTCTTTGACGAATTCGTCTAACGAATTCATCAGATCTCAGACGATCTTGTTAGATAGGAGATGATCCTGTCGAATTCTAGATGATCCTGACTACTTCAAAAATCAGAACCTTCATTCAGACATTCGGATCAGGTATGGGTCTTTGATCCATCTTGTTCTTTCTATTTTTCTGTCCAAATCTATTTTTGTCTTCATTTAAATCTATATTTCATATAGAATAGCTTAGACACATTTTGGCCAAACCTAGGACTTGGATGATTAAAGCTAAAACTGAACACATCAAACACATTCCCAAACTAGGCGTGGAAACTACCATTAAACATTTCTTGGTGAACCCCACCATCCATTGAAAAATCACCTTAATACCCCTTAACTAAATGCAAAATAATGCAGCGAAAAAGAGTGGAGAAAATGCAAACTCTGGGCACTGATTGCCCCCAAATGTGGACTACAGTAGAAATCACCTCCGATTGGTACGAAATCGTCTCTAATTGTACGAGATCGTATAAGACAAACTGAACTTGCTCTGACTAAAAAACAATGAAGTTCCTACAAACAACTTGGAAAAATCCAAATGCAAACAGTGATTTAAGATGGTCTAATGCATGTAGAAATCGAGTTATAGGGAATTTCAGCCAGGGGGATGCTAAGGGGAGGGCCTAGGATTAAATAGGCTTAGGATAGAGGTTGGGAGGTTGGATATCATCCCAATTTGGGAGATCTCCAATGGGGAGGGTCTCTAACGGCACAGACACGCTTCTGCTCGGATTAGAGACGCCGTTGGAACATAAACTAATTGTGAAAAATCAGTTTTGGGACAAGATCGTCTGGACGTCCTAGCCCAGACGAAATCGTCCGATTTGAGGCGATATCGTCTGATCGACGATGATATCGTCAAACGGTCAAAACAAACTCTAAAAATGACATGAGAAATGAGGAAATGGATTAAGCGGCGGTTTGGGAGCGGTTTTGGAGGTTAAAATTTGAATTTGAATATTTACTAGAGTAATTGTAATTATTAAGGTTTTACTACACCAATTTTAGGGTGCTACATTTTGCCCCCTCTTTAGTGAATTTTCCAAAGAAAATGTGTTAAAGATGAGTTCTTCTCGATTTACGAGAAAGCAAAAATTATTCCCATTTTTAGGCGACGATTCTAGGTCGAATCGTACGACATCTTACTATGGTGCCCCCTTCGTGTTTTTACCCAAATCGAACGTTTGAGGTAAAAACACGGAAAAGTAAAAAAATTTAAAATGTTTTTAATTGTGTTTTGAATAAAATTAAGAAAAATAGGGTAAAACCCTAATTCATTGTTACTATTCATTTTTAGTTTTTGGAGCTCTGCAAGCAAAATGGTGGAGACAGCGCACAGATCGACAGAGGTCCGGTGCGAGCTACGGGTAAGAGTCTAAACTTAGTTTAGAATGCTTTAAGTTGAATTTACATGCTTTTTAGTTGAATTTTGAACAATTTTTGAGCATCGTAGCCATTTTTGGGCCGTCGACGTCGTCAGGACGAAATCATCCCGATTTCGACAAAATCGTCTCAAGTTCGTCGATTTCGTCTAAGGGCGAAATCAGTGAAAGGGGGACGATTTCGTCAAATTAGGGACGATTTTGGCTTACGAAATTGGAGACGATTTTGCTCAAATTGGGGATGATATCGTCCAATTGTGGACGATATCATCAGTTACAAAATTGAACTTATTTTGACTTGAATTTGTTTTTATTAATGATTGTTATTAATGATTTTTATTTATGTTGCAGAGAGGATTACTGAAGAGTAGAGAATAGAAATACGATGGGTTGAGGGATGACTTGGCCACCCTATCTTAGGTAGAGCGAGATCAGTTGGTACAGGTCAGCTTGCAGCATGTGGTAGAGATGCCATAAGTTTCTACAGACATGGGGCTACTGACAGCCCTAGCAGAGAGGTGGTATCCGAGTTCTTCCTATTTTCGGTTACCCATAGGGGAGATGACTCCCACATTGGAGGATGTATGGAGGATTCTGAGGATCCCCATACAAGTACGGTTGATCACTCCTATGGCCAATGAGGGCCACGCTATGATGCGGTTGTGTGGCGATCTGAGCTTCACCCTGGAGAAGAGCAAAGTGAATATCGAGTCGCTGCGTCAGATGCCTGGGGCATCTAGACTCACACGGGTTTTGGTCATAGTGGTGGGTGGACTTCTACTGTGCCACTAGAGCGGATGTAGGGTACCATGGGTACTGGCAGATGTGGTCTGTGACATGAGAGACCACAGCTACAGGTTTGCTTGGGGCAGCTTTGTTCTATGCTGATTGTACAGGATCCTGCATGGGGTTGTGTACAAGGGCAGCCGATGTTTGGTTATGACATCGCTTCTACAGGTTTGGTGCTAGGAGCACATTGCAGTGCAGAGGCCGGACAACACTATAGTTAGCGGGGCTCCAGATATGCAATGCTTCTAGAGTCAGGACGTAGATGATGCCCCCATTTAGCTAGTGGATGGGGACAACATTGGGGTAGCTGATGGCTACAATGCCTGGTACACAGGCATCCGCCCTCCTCGGATGACGAGGGCTCAGGGTCCGATTCATGCAGTTGTGCATCGAATGGGGAGGCAGTGCCAGGCGACTATTGAGGTGGCCTAGGGTCATGGCGGGAGAGAGCAGAGGAGACCACAGGCATAGCAGAGGCCGCAGTAATGAGAGAGGAGGGAGGAGAGACCCCCTTCTGCATAGAGAGAGATGCCACCTTCACCTGATAATGGCAAGGGTGTTGACACTAGGGACAGCAGCGAGACAGCGACTCTCTGAACGAAGACAGTTCATCTCCAGGCATAGGTGCAAACATTGCAGGATGAGGTTGCATGCCATCGAGTTGAGATGACACATATCAAAGATGAGATTGCATGCCTCAGAGCATGGGGTGGAGGAGCGAGCACTCAGGAGCTAGCATAGGCTATTGCCCAAATCATATTTTATCAAACATTATACCACCAGATGGTGCCATAGGAGGAGAGATTACCACTATCGGCTACCATCGTGGATTCGATCAGGATTGGGTCGTCAAGGACTTCATCCTGATCCATGATTAGGACTTGCAGTACCACACATACTGTGATGGGGCCACCTCGTCCACCTCAGGGTAGGGGAGGATATGAGGCTAAGAGCTCGAGGGGTTCTCGAGGCTAGATACTATAGATTGCACTACACTGTATAGATTGAGACATAGTTTTTATTATTTTTGATAGAGGATTGAGTATGTCGAGGTATAGATTGTGGCATACCGATCCAGTTTTGATATGATGTATATATATTTGTGATATATATAGATGAGATATTTTTTGATCATATGACTTGTCTTATGTGTTTGTATGATGTTTTAATGCTTGAATTATTTGTTGATTGGATTGAGGATTCATGTAATCATGTCATTTTGAAATATTATAATTTGGCGCTCTTAATATGGCAGTTCGTATTGATAAAGGGCAAATTAGTGACACTCAAGCAGCCATGGAACATATGTTTGATGTGCACACTAATCCCTTGTCTTTCATTGATCAAGAAAGTGATAAGGTTGGACCATCCAATAGAGATATGGTCACTATGATTCAGAACATGCCAAAAAAATAGGTTACCCAACCTCCTAAGGAACCTGTTATTGAGCCTAAAATCATTCCCACACAAAAGAAAACTTCCTTCACTGCTTTACTTTGCCAAACTATTGATCAATATGCTTCAAGTAAACAAAAACCTAAAATGAAGCCAAACACCAATTTTCAACAATCTGGAATACAACATAATACAACTTCAAAATTCCTTCATAACACCTTTCCTACCAACAATTTACACAATAGCAACATAGCATCTAATCTTCATGTCCCTCCATCATATGCTCACAAATCTTCATGTCCCTCCATCATATGGAAGCCATGGTGAAACAATTAGCTTCACGTATGGACCAAATAGATCCCTACCGTCCCTCGTACAATTATCGAGAGATATGTAGTCAACCTTTGGATCCCATAGTTGTAGCACAACCGTACCCTAAGCATTTTCCCATGCCCATCCTGCCTATATATAAAGGAACCGAAGATCCCATAGAGCATCTTCGCATGTTTAGGATAGCATGTCATGATATATCACATGATGACTTGCTATTACTAAAAATGTTCCCAAAATGTTTAGGTGGAATGGCATTAGAGTGGTACTATCAATTGCCCACTCATTCTTTGAGAAACTTTGAAGAAACAGCTGAATCTTTTGTCCATCAATTTAGTGCCTACATCGAGAGGCATGTAACCATTAAAGATTTATACAACTTAAAACAAGACAAGGATGAATGTTTTGCCGATTTCTTAGCTAGATGGAGGTAGTTGACAGGAAAACTGCACTTTGTGCTACCTTATAGGGAAATGTTGGACATTTTTATTAATAATTTGCAAGAACAAATATCTTATGAGCTATCAATTGCTACTTTAACTACCTTCGATCAAGCTATAGATTTAGCTCGAAGAGTAGAAGATGCCCTCATTAGGAGAGGCCAACTTAGGAAGAAGGATGATGAGAAAACATCCAAAAATCAATATAAAAACAAACAAGTTGTAGGTGACGAGTCACCGACAGCAAAAATGTTGCTAATATCAATGCAACGAAGACAACAAAAAAATTTATATTGAAACCTCTCTGATAAACCTCCTCGAGAATTTACTAGATTGAATCAACCATTATCAACTATTTTACCTCAATTACTCGAAAGAGGTTTGATCCAATTACCGACTATCTGGGAACCTGATCCAACCATACCCGGATACAGAGTTGACTTACACTGTGATTTCCATAGAGGACCTGGACACTCTACCAACGCTTGTAAAAGGTTGAAACATAAAATACAAGATCTGATTGATAATAATGAAATGGAGGTGCAAGCCTTCCAACCTAAACAAAATGCTCCTAATAATGCTCAAAATAACATTCCCCAAAATCAAAATCAAAATGCTAATCAATCATTAGACATATTTCAACACCCTTTACCAAGACATGGTAAAGAGGTGGCCAATCAAATCGAGCATCATAATGTTCCTCCTCCTACCCGATATGTAGGAACCATTAGTGGACATTTACCTAATCATGATCCTCAAATATTTGACACAACTTTATCCATGGTCACGACCAGGCCCCTACATAATATTCAAACTCCGGATCCTAGTGATGTAGAATCAGATACTGAAAGTGAAATAGACATCACTTCAAACCAATCGAATAGTTCTAAAAATGAATCAGATCCTATTCAACCCATCACAGATGCTATGGTTCTAGAAGAACCATTTCCTAGAAGAGTTACTACTCGACCCTCTTCTAATCAATTCCTCCCTAATGAACAAACCATAAACGCTCAACCAAGACCTAGTTCAGCGTCTTCAATATAACATTGTAGGTACCATCGGAGTCGTTACCCGACAACGAGGCTCAAAATTCTCAACAAGAACCAAACCAGAATGATGGATCAACTCCATTTGTTTTGAAAAATCCCAATAAAGGGAATCATGCTCCCAATGTTCAACCTAAACCCCCTTACAATATTAATGAGCAATTATCCAATACTACAGCCAAAATTTCCCTTTTGGATTTATTAAGATCTTCTCCTACCCATAGGGATGAGTTAATGCTTACATTAAGCCAAATGATGGTACCTCAAAACATTCAACCTGAAGCCATGGCCAATACTATCATCACTAGAGAAGTCGATTGTATTGACTTTCGGGATAAATATATCCCACAACACAGTTTACATAAGGATAATCCCTTATATATTACTGCTCTAATTGGAGATGTAGCTGTTAAAAGAGTCCTGATTGATAATGGTTCATCTCTAAACATTTGCACTTTTGACTTCTACCAACGATTTGGGTTTAGAAGTGATGAAATGAAGAAACCTGACATGATCATAAAAGCTTTCAATGACGAAACACAAGAAACGTGTGGAGTTATTACCATCCCATTGCAAGTTGGTCCTAGAACCTTAGATACGACCATGTTTATTGTACATTGCCTTGCATCGTACAATATACTCTTGGGTCGTCCTTGGATCAATGCAATGCGGGCTATCCCATCAAATTTACACCAATGTGTTAAATTCGAATTTAAAAATTAGTTGGTCACTATCCACGGTGATCCTAGACCCTTTGATATGTGTGCTTTGGTAGAACCTGTTGGAGTGCAATTTTGCCCTACTCTGTCATCCACACATCCTAATTCTTATTTTTCATCTAAAACTATGAAACACACACCCATAGCTTCACCTATTTCCCCTCCATTCATTTCACCTCTATTGTATTCAATTCTCAGTTTTTTCTTTTCTCTATTTCCTTAGTTTTTTATCCTTTGTTGAGCAAGGTGCAGCAAAAGCATTGCAAAAGTATTGTCATTGTTGTCAACACAGACAGATTGATGCAATTGATGCGGTTCAGAGGTCGATCGGAACAAGTACAGTGAATTTCCAAGAAGAAAGAAGTGGCCCAGATTCAGAAATTTGCAAAAAAAGACAAGTAAGAAAACTGTCGCGATATCGCGACATGTTTTCTGTCGTGATTTCGCGACAAAAATGAGGAGAGAGAAGGCACAGCCAAAAATGTCATGATTTCATGACAAAAATGAGGAGAGAGAAGGCACAACCAAAAATGTCACGATTTCACGACAAAACTGAGGAGAGAGAAGGCGCAGCCAAAACTATCGCGATTTCGCGACAAAATAGAGGAGAGAGAAAGTGCATGAGAAAGTGTCGCGATATCGTGACAGTTTTGAAAGAAAAGCACTAAGGGCGAAAAGTGTCACGATATCGTGACACGTCGGGTTTTCGTGACCCGAAGAAGAGAGAGAATGTACGGCAACAAAAGTGTAGCGATTTCGCTACATGTCGGAGTTTCACTGGCAAAAGCAAAGAAAAAGCACTAAGTCAAGAAAGTGTAGCGATTTCGCTACATGTCAGACTTTCGCGGGTCGAAGTAGAGTTCAGATGCCAAAGAGCAAAAGTGTAGCGATTTCGCTACAAGTTCAAAATGCAAGGCACAAAGGTGTAGCGATTTCGCTACAAGTTCGAAATGCAAGGCGCAAAGGTGTAGCGATTTTGCTACAAGTTCGAAATGCAAGGCGCAAAGGTGTAGCGATTTCGCTACAAGTTCGAAATGCAAGGCGCAAAGGTGTAGCGATTTCGCTACAAGTTCGAAATGCAAGGCGCAAAGGTGTAGCGATTTCGCTACAAGTTCGAAACACAAGGCACAAAGGTGTAGCGATTTCGCTACAAGTTCGAAATGCAAGGTGCAAAGGTGTAGCGATTTCGCTACAAGTTTGAAACACAAGGCACAAAGGTGTAGCGATTTCACTACATGTCTTGATTTCATTGGTGCATGAAGGGAAAAATGTACGGATGCAAAAGATGTCACGATTTCGCGACATGTCATTTTCGCGGGTGAAAAGCAAAGAACAATGCTAAGGCAGAAAAGTGTCGCGATTTCGTGACATGTTTCGATTTCGCTGAGGCTTGCGGAGAAAAGTGTACGAAAGCGCAAAGTGTCACGATTTCGTGACATGTTCCATTTTTGTGGATGCTGGCGAAGGAGATTTGTACGAAAGTGAAGAATGTCACGATTTCACGACATGTTCCATTTTCGCGGATGCTGGCGAAGGAGAGTTGTACAGAAGTGGAGAAAATTGTGATTTCGTGACGTGTTCCATTTTCATGGGTGCAAGCGAAGGAGAGTGCAGGAAAGCAAAAAGTGTCACGATTTTGCGACATGTCTCATTTTCGTGGCTAGGAGACAGAAAAGAGCTCGATGCAGCGAAAGCGTCATGATTTCGTGACATGTCTCATTTTCGTGGGTAGGAGACAGAAAAGAGCTCGATGCAGCAAAAGCGTCACGATTTCATGACATGTCTCATTTTTATGGGTGCATGCCAAGATAAGGTCTAGGAGGCAGAAAACATCGTGATATCACGACAAGTCGGGTTTTCATGGTCAATAGTCCAGAATAAGTCAACTATGTAGAAATGTCACGATATCGTGACAGGTAATAGTTTGGCGAGAAAAAGCCGTAGAAGCATGCACAGTGACAGGTGTTGAGAAAGCCTAGAGAAAATTCATGCAGCCAAATTAACTAGAGTTAGACTTGCAGTTACAGGTGGCAGTTACAAGAACAGTCCATTCAAGTCAGAACAACTGTTACAGGGGTGGATACCGAGAATCACGATTACAGAGAAATTCATTAATAGGTTGCGTATATCAAGAAATGACAGTTGCGCACAGAAGAAAGTGGTAGCACATAATTCAAAAGAGAAGAAAGAAGAATAAAAAAGCGTCGAGATATGCAAAAAGGCTGTCAGGATAAGCAGAAAAGGTGTCAAGATACGCAGAAAAAGGCTGTCAAAAAAAGGCTATCAGAATGTGCAGAGAAGAATGTCAGAATAAGTCAGAAAGAAAGCGGCTAAAAGGTAGAACGCGTCAGAGAGGGTTTGACAGATTGATCGTAGCCGAGAATGCATGGAAAATTGGAGGGAAAATTTGAGCCGTTTCAAAAAGAGCCGTTCGAGGAAATCAAGTATATAAGAATCGAACAGGCGTAGTAAGTGAGGTTACTGCAACCATGGTTATTCGTGAAAAACAAAAGAAAAGGTTGAGTAAGAGTGTTGTATGAAGAACAGCTAAAGAACTGAAACCTGAATATTTTCTTGAAAAACAAAAGAGAGGTTTTAGATTGGAATAGAAGATATTGAGTTTCTAACAATTCTCTTTATGCTTCTATGAGATTGATTTGTATGAGCTATAGACCAGTGAGGGTCTTGTAAAAGAGAAGGCATTTTTATGTCAATATTTTTTTTCAAAAATAGAAATCCAAGTTGGTGCTTGGTAAAAGGGGTTGGTGCTCCTATCTCATTGCAGCAAAAAAATCAGGGGTTGGTGCTCCTTCCAGTGGGTGCTGGTAAACTATTTGTAAATATTGAATCCTTGCAAAGGCTGGATTTGGATTGTAGTCCAAACAGTCATTATTTGAGGAGTAGCCACATCGGTGAACCTCGTTAAATCTTGTGTTGTGTGATGCTCTTGTGTTATACTTGCTTTATCTATTTTTAAGCTTGCATTTTTAAGTTTTAAGAGTTGCAGATTCAAGTTTTAAATAGTTACACTGATTCACCCCCCCCTCTCAGTGTCATTGTGAGAATATCAATTGGTATCAGAGCAAGGTACCTGAACAAGCTTAATCAGCTAAGGTGATCTTGGAAGATACACAATGGCCGGTGGTGAAGGATTTTCTTCCAACAAAGCTCCTTTGTTCGATGGAACAAATTACTCTTTCTGGAGACTCAGGATGCGAGACATATCTGTGTGCATTGGGATATGACATTTGGGAATCTGTTGAAAATGGATACACAATACCCTCTGCTCCTCCATCAGATGCGACTGAGAAGAAAAAGTTTGAGAACAACTCTAAAGCTAAGAATGCTATTATGTGTGGATTAGTAGACAATGAGTTGATAAGGATCATGAGCTATAAATCAACAAAAGACATATGGGACAAACTGCAGAGCATTCATGAAGGAGATGGCAAGATCAAGGAAGCCAAGCTACAAACACATCGAGCCCAGTTCGAAGCATTAAAGATGACTGATGATGAGAACATAGAGGCCTATATGCTGAGAGTAAATGGAATCATTAATGCAATAAGAGGACTCGGCGAGGAGATGGAAGATGCAGTTGTTGTGAAAAAGGTACTAAGAACTCTCCATAAAATATTTGATGCAAAAGTTTTTGCCATAGAAGAAGCTAAAGATTTAAATTTTTTTAGTATGGATGAAATGCATGGTTCCTTAACAGCATATGAAATGAGAATTGGACAAACTAAGCCCTCAGACAGAGAAGCGGCTTTTCAAGCACAGAAAAATATAAAATCTAAACAAGAATCTGAGGAAGAAGAATCTACAGATGAAACTGAAGCAAACTTTGTTAGGAAATTAGTAAAGGGAAAAGGAAAGTACAGAGGCAAGCTACCGTTCAAGTGCTTTAATTGTGGAGGCATCGGGCACTTTGCAGCAAAATGCCCAATGAATGAGAAAAACAAAAGTGATGAAGGGACACACCAAGAAAGAAATGTCTGGAAGAAGAAACCACATTTTAGAAAAAGGAACTTCAAGAAGAAAAGTTTCATTTCCAAGAATGTTGACTCTTCTGAAGACAGCTCCAATGAGGACTCTGAAGAAGAAATTGGTGAAGCCTTGTTCATGGCTTTTGAAGAAGAAAGAACAGAGGAAACCCAGGAGTGTGAAGAAAAATTAGAGGATGAGGCTGAGGTAGATCTGGAAGGTGAGTTGGTTGCTGCACTTGAAGAGTTAAGTGCAGAAAGGAAAAAGAATAAAAATATTTCAAGAAAATTTGAGGATGCTAGCGAATTAATAATCAGTTTGAAAGTACAAACTGAAGAATTTAAGAAAAAGTCTAAAGATTTTGAAGCACAGCTAACCATGAAAATAGATGAGTGTAATAAGCTAGAAGAAGACATAGTTGGATTAAGGATGCAGCTAGAAGAGATGAATCGGAAATTGAGTTGTCATCATAAATTTGAAGACAGTTCTGCAAAGCTGAATAAAATGTTAAATAATCAAAGGCCTACAGGCATCAAATTTGGTTTGGGCTTTGATGAAGGAGAATCCTCAAAGGACTCAAAGGCTGTAACTGTAGAACCAATAAAGAATAAATACAAGATCAGGGTTGATCAAGAAAAATCGTATCATGCAAAAGAAAACAATAAGGCCAAGCTTGAAAGGAGTACTGCAAATGATGGATTCACCAAAGTCACATATCAAAGAAGAAGAAGACCCATGGCTCCTACTACAACATGGCAACAACCATTACCCAGGTACACTCGTTCCTTTTCTGGTTATTGTTTTAAATGCAATGCATATGGTCATAAAATCTCAAGTTGTAGATATAATGTAGAACAAAGAAATTTTACTAGTAGAAATATTTTTTCACCTTTGATAGATTATGCTGTAGAATGTTATAACTGTCATAACTTCGGACATATTGCAAGAAATTGTCGTAGCTCTTTTGCAGGAAATAAATACCAGGGAAGAAAGTATCAATCAACTGGATTAAAACAAAACAAAAAATTTCTCGAAAAACTATCACAAGCCAATGAAAGGGAGAAGGTAAAACAAGTGACCAGATCTGTTGTCAAATCTCAGTGGAAAGAAAAGGAGCAACCTAAGAAAGACAAGGAATCCCTAATCGTTCAAACAGCTCTCAAAGCCCAGAATAAATCTGCACCTTGGATTCTGGACAGTGGATGCTCCAGTCATATGACAGGAGACAAACAGAAGTTTGATAAGCTACAGACATACGAAGGTGGTTTTGTAAAATTCGAAAACAATGATGGAGCCAAGATAGTGGGTAAAGGATCAGTTAAGTTAAGTGATGGAAAAATCAACTCTAAGGAAGTTCTTTTTGTGGTGGGTCTGAAGCATAACTTATCGAGTGTAAGTCAAATTTGTGACAGAGGTCATGAAGTAATTTTCAAGAAGGAGGTCTGTGAAGTAAGAAAGACAAAAAATGGAAAGTTAATAGCCACTGGACTGAGAACCTCTGGAAATCTGTATACTCTCTCGGAGACTTCAGAAGGAGCTTGCTTGGTTGGACAGGAAGAAGAAAATTGGCTGTGGCACAAGAGACTCGGTCACATAAGCTTTGATAATCTGGTAAAAATCAGCTCAAAAAGAGCAGTAAGAGACATACCCACTATTGGTAAACCTTCAAACAACATTTGTGAGTCATGCCAAAAGGGGAAGCAAACCAGATCTACTTTCAAAGCAAAAGAGTACTTTACAAGCAAGCCGTTAGAACTAATTCACACAGATTTATGTGGACCCATGAGAACGGAAAGCATAAATGGCTACAAATATTTTATGCTGTGTATAGATGACTTTTCCAGAATGACATGGGTACTCTTTCTAAAACTTAAATCAGAAGCCTTTGAGATGTTTAAAACTTTCAAAAATCTTGTTGAGAATCAATCTGGAAAAAGAATTAAATGTTTGAGATCAGATAGAGGAGGAGAGTTTATTTCAGATGAGTTTGCAGAATACTGTGAAAAACATGGAATAAGAAGACAGTTTTCGGCAGCAAGAACACCTCAGCAGAATGGAGTAGTAGAAAGGAAGAACATAATCGTGCAGGAAATGGCACGGACCATGTTGACAGAGAGCAAAATTGTCGACAGGTTTTGGAAAGAGGCAGTTCATACTGCAGTTTACATCCAGAATAGGTGCATGTTGAGGCCGCATGAAAGCAAAACACCTTATGAACTGTGGTTTGGCAAAAAGGCTACAACAAAATACTTCAAAGTGTTCGGCAGCAAGTGTTACATTAAACGGACTGAAGCCAATCTTGGCAAATTCGAAGATAGAGCTGATGAAGGTATCTTTCTTGGGTACTCAACAAAAAGCAAAGCCTACACATGCTACAACAAAAGACTTAAGAAAATTGTGGAGAGTGCGGATGTTAAGGTTGATGAAGGTAGGAAACAAGAAATCAGCCATAATGAAAACTACCCAACTTATGAAGAATTTATTGAAGAAGATGAAGATCAAGAAAAGGAAGAGAGACAAAAGATTCAGATGATTTGGAAAGAGAAGAAAACAAGAAATCCAAAACAGGCAGCTGGCAGAAAAATCATCCCAGAGAGCAGATTATTGGGGACCCCACAATTGGTATTCAAACAAGAAGAAGAGTAGTAAACAACTACTCTCTGTTATCCAGCATTGAGCCCAAAAATATCATTGAAGCAAGTACAGATGAAAGCTGGATGGAGGCAGTTAATGAAGAACTAGATCAAATTGAGAAAAACAAAACCTGGGAATTAGTACCAAGGCCTGAAAATAAAAACATAATCGGTACTAAATGGATATTTCGAAACAAACTGAATGAAGACGGACAGGTTGTGAGGAATAAAGCAAGATTGGTCTGTAAAGGATATGCTCAAGTTGAGGGGATTGATTTTGAAGAGACCTTTGCACCAGTGGCCAGACTTGAAGCAATAAGACTATTTTTGGCTTTAGCAGTTCATAGGAATTTCAAAGTTTATCAGATGGATGTGAAATCAGCATTTCTAAATGGAAATCTTGAAGAAGAAGTGTATATTGAACAGCCTGATGGCTTTCAACTCTGTGATAATCCTAACTTTGTTTGCAAGCTGAAGAAAGCATTGTATGGCTTGAAACAAGCACCTAGAGCTTGGTATGCAAGATTGGACAGCTATCTCACTAAGCAAGGATTCAAGAAAGGTATGGTGGATAGCAATTTATATATCAAAACTGAAAATGGCAATTTCATTGTCCTTGTTGTTTATGTAGATGATATAATATTTGGGAGCAGCAATGATGAATCATGCAAAGACATAGCAAACAAAATGCAGAAAGAATTTGAAATGTCTATGATTGGTGAACTTTCATATTTCCTTGGATTGCAAGTTAATCAAACTGAAAAAGGGATTTTTATTTCTCAAATTAAATATGTGAAAGAAATGCTGAAAAAGTTCACAATGGAGGATAGTAAACCTGTTAGCACTCCCATGACAACAAGCTGCAAGTTGAGCAAGGATGACAAATCTCCAGATGTTGATCAAACAATGTACAGATCTATGATTGGGAGCCTGCTGTATTTGATAGCCACCAGACCGGATATCTTACAGGTAGTTTGCATGGTTGCAAGATTTCAGGCTAGTCCCAAAGAGACTCATGTGACAGCTGTGAAAAGGATTTTTAGGTACCTCAAGGGTACTATGGAGTATGGGCTATGGTATCCAAAAGGAAAAGACTTCACTCTTTTTGCATATTCTGATGCAGATTGGGCAGGATGTATTGATGACAGAAAAAGTACCAGTGGAGGAGCATTTTATCTTGGAGATAAACTGGTAGCATGGCACAACAAGAAGCAAGAATCAGTCTCTCTATCCATAGCAGAGGCTGAATACATTGCAGCAACAACATGTTGTACACAGATATTATGGATGAGACAAACACTAAAAGACCTTGGTATTCACTTCAATGAGCCAATTTCAGTTAAATGTGATAACACTAGTGCAATCAACATCTCAAAGAATCCGGTCATGCATTCCCGCACCAAACATATTGCAATCCGGTATCATTTTTTGAAAGATAAAGTTGCAGAAGGAGAGGTCAAATTGGAGTTTGTTCCAACTACAGAGCAAGTAGCAGACATATTCACAAAACCATTGCCCAAGGAAGTTTTTGAGTACCTTCGAAAGAAGTTGGGAGTAGTCACACTACCCAAGCATTGACTAGCTATGGGGAACACATTCTCAGGGGGAGCATTAAAATTATTTATGCCTGAGAATGTTGTGCATAGACTCAGGGGGAGTCTACAGCAGCCCTTTGGTATTATTGGCAAAGGGGGAGAAGAAATTGAGCAAGGTTGCAGTGTGTTGCCAACAATTCCAAAGGGGGAGATTGTTGAGCAAGGTGCAGCAAAAGCATTGCAAAAGTATTGTCATTGTTGTCAACACGGATGCATTGATGCGATTGATGCAGTTCAGAGGTCAGTCAGAACAAGTACAGTGAATTTCCAAGAAGAAAGAAGTGGCCCAGATTCAAAAATTTGCAGAAAAAGACAAGTAAGAAAACTGTCGCGATATCGCGACATGTTTTCTGTCGCGATTTCACGACAAAAATGAGGAGAGAGAAGGCGCAGCCAAAAATGTCACGATTTCATGACAAAAATGAGGAGAGAGAAGGCACAGCCAAAAATGTCGTGATTTCGCGACATAACTGAGGAGAGAGAAGGCATAGCCAAAACTGTCACGATTTCGCGACAAAACGGAGGAGAGAGAAAGTGCATGAGAAAGTGTCGCGATATCGCGACAGTTTTGGAAGAAAAGCACTAAGGGCGAAAAGTGTCGCGATATCGCGACACGTCGGGTTTTCACGACCCGAAGAAGAGAGAGAATGTACGGCAACAAAAGTGTAGCGATTTCGCTACATGTCAGAGTTTCGCTGGCAAAAGCAAAGAAAAAGCGCTAAGTCAAGAAAGTGTAGCGATTTCGCTACATGTCAGACTTTCGCGGGCCGAAGCAGAGTTCAGATGCCAAAGAGCAAAAGTGTAGCGATTTTGCTACAAGTTCAAAATGCAAGGCACAGAGGTGTAGCGATTTCGCTACAAGTTCAAAATGCAAGGCGCAAAGGTGTAGCGATTTCGCTACAAGTTCGAAATGCAAGGCGCAAAGGTGTAGCGATTTCGCTACAAGTTCAAAATACAAGGCACAAAGGTGTAGCGATTTCGCTACAAGTTCGAAATGCAAGGCGCAAAGGTGTAGCGATTTCGCTACAAGTTCGAAACACAAGGCACAAAGGTGTAGCGATTTCGCTACAAGTTCGAAATGCAAGGCGCAAAGGTGTAGCAATTTCACTACAAGTTTAAAACACAAGGCACAAAGTTGTAGCGATTTCGCTACATGTCTTGATTTCACTAGTGCATGAAGGGAAAAATGTACGGACGCAAAAGATGTCACGATTTCATGACATGTTGCATTTTTGCGGGCAAAAAACAAAGAACAGTGCTAAGGCAGAAAAGCGTCGCGATTTCGCGACATGTTTCGATTTCGCTGAGGCTTGCGGAGAAAAGTGTACAGAAGCCCAAAGTGTCACGATTTCGCGACATGTTCCATTTTCGCGAATGCTGGTGAAGGAGAGTTGTACGAAAGTGGAGAATGTCATGATTTCATGACATGTTCCATTTTTGTAGATGCTGGCGAAGGAGAGTTGTACGGAAGCGAAAAGTGTCACGATTTCGTGACATGTTCCATTTTCATGGGTGCAAGCGAAGGAGAGTGCAGGAAAGCGAAAAGTGTCACGATTTCGCGACATGTCTCATTTTCGCGGCTAGGAGACAGAAATGAGCTCGATGCAGCGAAAGCGTCATGATTTCACGACATGTCTCATTTTCGTGGCTAGGAGATAGAAATGAGCTTGATGTAGCAAAAGCGTCATGATTTCGTGACATGTCTCATTTTCGTGGGTGCATGCCGAGATAAGGTCTAGAAGGCAGAAAACGTCACGATATCACGACAAGTCGGGTTTTCATGGTCAACAGTCCAGAATAAGTCAACTGAGTAGAAATGTCACGATATCGCGACAGGTAACAGTTTGGCGGGAAAAAGCCAAAGAAGCATGCACAGTGACAGGTGTCAAGAAAGCTTAGAGAAAATTCATGCAGCCAAATTAACTAGAGTTAGACTTGCAGTTACAGGTGGCAGTTACAAGAACAGTCCATTCAAGTTAGAATAGCTGTTACAGGGGTGGATACCAAGAATCACGATTACAGAGAAATTCATTAACAGGTTGCGTATATCAAGAAATGACAGTCATGCGCAGAAGAAAGTGGTAGCACAGAATTCAAAAGAGAAGAAAGAAGAATAATAGAGCACCGAGATACGCAAAAAGGCTATCAGGATACACAGAAAAAGGTGTCAGGATACGTAGAAAAAGGCTGTCAGAATGTGCAGAGAAGAATGTCAGAATAAGTCAGAAAGAAAGCGGCTAAAAGGCAGAACGCGTCAGAGAGGGTTTGACAGATTGATCATAGCCGAGAATGCATGGAAAATTGGAGGGAAAATTTGAGCCGTTTCAAAAAGAGCCGTTCGAGGAAATCAAGTATAAAGAATCGAACAGGCATAGTAAGTGAGGTTACTGCAACCGTGGTTATTCTTGAAAAACAAAAGAAAAGGTTGAGTAAGAGTGTTGCATGAAGAACAGCTAAAGAACTGAAACCTGAATATCTTCTTGAAAATAAAAAGAGAGGTTTTAGATTGTGATAGAAGATATTGAGTTTCTAACAATTCTCTTTATGCTTCTATGAGATTGATTTGTATGAGCTATAGACCAGTGAGGGTCTTGCAAAAGAGAAGGCATTTTTATGTCAATATTTTTTTAAAAATAGAAATCCAAGTTGGTGCTTGGTAAAAGGGGTTGGTGCTCCTATCTGTTGCAGCAAAAAAATCAGGGGTTGGTGCTCCTTCCAGTGGGTGCTGGTAAACTATTTGTAAATATTGAATCCTTGCAAAGATTGGATTTGGATTGTAGTCCAAACAGTCATTATTTGAGGAGTAGCCACATCGGTGAACCTCGTTAAATCTTGTGTTGTGTGATGCTCTTGTGTTATACTTGCTTTATCTGTTTTTAAGCTTGCATTTTTAAGTTTTAAGAGTTGCAGATTCAAGTTTTAAATAGTTACACTGATTCACCCCCCCCTCTCAGTGTCATTGTGAGAATATCACCCTTCCACATCTAAAGATATAGGGAATGATCCTTCTACATCTTATGCTCTTTCTGATGAACTTTTACCAGATTTATCCACAATCTTAATATCAAAAAAAACAAATGCTTTCATGCAAGATTCAATTCTTTTAAATAACTTGCCGCCATCTCCTCATACTTTGGGCCTCCCACAACCTATGGGAAGTACTTACCAAGTCGGGAGTTGTGCCTTCATTTATAAAGGATATGACTTGGGAAGAATCCCTCGGAATATCAAAACTCATCATGAGGGATATGCTCGATGTTATTTTACCAATGAGTATATTAAAGCTAAACCCATAATGCTTAAAATGGGATATAAAGGGAAAGGCTTGGGACCTTTCCAAAATGGCATGAAAGAACCTTTCGAGGTAGAACCGTGGCCTACCCGCTGTGGTGTGGGCCTATTTCCTAGTAAGGGTCAACCCTTTCCTTTTGAAGATGATGATCAACTCATATGTTATCAAGATTATTTGGATGGGCGTGATGATTTGCCTCTAAAAAATCAGCCATTTACATGTAACATGCTATCCATAGCTTACCCTGAAATGATTGCTAACTCCGATGAGGAGTTGGAAGGAGATATCTTCCATGATGTCTCCGTTGAAGAGATGTTACACAATGGATTTTATTTTGATGGTTCTATACCAACTATAGCCCAACTTGAGGCCACTAATCCTCAAGATGAATTATCCAAATTAACCTTTCAAGAATTACAAGAATTGGGCGTTTCACCCGCCCCACCTAATTTTGAAAGAGATCTACACATGGAGGTAGAAAACATCATTAAAATTAACATTGGAACTGAGGATAATCCTCACATAATCAATATTGGATCAAAATTAAGTCAAGAAAAACAAGAGCAATACATTGCATTCCTTAAAGAATATGAAGATGTCTTCGCTTGGACATATGAAGATATGCCAGGTCTAGACCCTTCTGTAGTCATGCATCACCTAGTAGTCCATCCGGATGCTAAACCTGTTAAACAAAAACTTAGAAAAATGCATCCCAAAGTGGCCTTGCTAGTCAAAGGGGAGTTAGAAAAACTCTTGAATGTTGTTTTTATACAAGCTATTGATTATGCTGAATGGATCTCAAATGTAGTTCCAGTCACCAAGAAAGAAGCCACCAAAGTTAGGGTTTGCACAAATTTTAGAGATATTAACGCTGCATGCCCTAAAGATGATTTTCCTCTTCCAAACATGGATCAAATCATTGACTTTACTGTCGGAAGTGGGATGATGTCCTTAATGGATGGATTCTCCGGTTATAATTAGATCAGGATAGCTCCTAAAGATCAAGCTAAAATAGCCTTTATTACCCCTTGGGGTACCTTTTGTTGGAAAGTGATGCCATTTGGCTTAAAGAACGCAGGTGCAACCTATCAACGAGCTATGACTTATATTTTTCATGATATGATGCATGATATCCTACATGATTATGTAGATGATATTATAGCTCACTCTATTAATGAAGATAATCATTTAGATGATTTGAGAAAAGTTTTTAATCGATTAAGAGAATATCTTATTCGATTAAATCCAGCCAAATGCATATTTGGAGTTAAGTCCGATAAACTATTAGGGGTTTTAGTTTCTTTACGTGGTATCAAAATCGACCCTCTCAAGATTGTGGCTATCACTGATATGCTCGCACCTACTAATATATCTGAGTTACAAAGTTTACAAGGTAAGCTTCAAGCCATCCGTCGCTTCATCGATAAGTTGGCGGAAAAAACCGGTCCCTTTCTTAAACTCCTTAAGAAGGATGTCCCTTTTAATTGGGACGACGAATGTAAAGAAGCTTTTGAACTTCTCAAACAATACCTCCTTAACCCACCTGTGCTTTCACCACCTAGACCTGATCGCCCATTTCTCCTATATATTTTAGCTTTAGATTCTGCCTTAGGAGCTATGTTAGCTCAGCTTGATGATGCGAAGAGAGAACGTGCTAATTATTATATTAGCCAAACCTTCATCAGTTATGAAACCCGCTACACAACATTAGAAAAACTATGTCTAGCAGTCGTGTTTTCTATGCAAAAATTATGCCATTATATGCTTAGTCAGAAAACTTATGTCATTGCTAAATATGATCCCTTGAGGTATCTCATGAGTCGACCTTATTTATCGGGTCGCACAGCCAAGTGGGTTCTTGCTCTAAGCGAGTTTGATCTCACATTCATAGGACAAAAGTCTGTTAAGGGTCAAATCATAGCAGATCAATTAGCTGCTGCACCCTTAGAGTCTACCCATCCCCTCATCATTGAGTTTCTTGATGAATGCCTTCAATTAGAGGTAGACCATATTGAACAATGGTCCTTATACTTTGATGGAGCCCGATGCATGAGTGGGGCTGGTGTGGGTATTATTTTAATATCCCCACAAAAACATCTTATTCCTCTGTCCTTCAAATTAACATTTTCTTGCACCAACAATACTACTGAATATGAAGCTCTAATCCTTGGATTACGAGCTACCTTGGCGCTAAAAATTAAACATCTGTTAGTTTTTGGTGATTCTCAACTTGTTATAAACCAAATTAATGAAGTTTATCAGACCAGAGATGATAAACTGTGCCCATATAAAGCCTATGTTTTACAATTAATGTCTCTATTTGATCAAGTTACCTTGGAAGCTATTCCTCGAACTTGCAACCGTGCAGCTGATGCTATGGCCGCAGCTGCATCTCTCCTGCCCTTGGAGTTAGATGACGAATATGCCACTATCATTATTCATCGACTCTAGGAACCCGCTTCAAATAAGTCATGCTTAGAACCTTTGGATGTGTTTCTAATCAATGAAACTACTCCTGAACCTTGGTATACTGAGATATATTTGATTTTCTTCAAAATGGGACTTTCCCTCCCAATTCTAATAGAAACCAGTCGTCGGTTATTACGTAGACGCGCAAGTCGATTTGTAATAATTGGCAATACTTTATATAGGAGATCTTTTGAAGGTATCCTATTAAGATGTTTGAATTTAGAAGAATCCAAATCAGCCTTGAGTGAAGCCCACGATGGATCTTGTGGAGGACACTTTAGTGGTAGTGTCATTGCTAAAAAGCTCCTTAGGATAGGATACTTTTGGCCTACCATGGAGAATGATGCACATGATTATGTGTGCCATTGCGAAAAGTTCCAGAAACATGCTGACCTTGTCCATGCGCCTGCACAAGAACTGTAAGTGATTTCATCTCCTTGGCCCTTTTCAAAATGGGGCTTAGATATTATTGGCAAAATTAATCCTGTGTCATCTGATGGACACAAATTCATCATAACCGCCACTGAGTATTTCATGAAGTGGGTTGAAGCTATGCCTTTAGCTTCCTACACTGGCACACAAGTCTCTAAATTTATTTTTAATCAAATCATTTGTAGGTTCGAAATTCCTGCAAATCTCATCTCTGATAATGGAACTTGTTTCAAAAATAAAGATGTTAAGAAATTATGCCAAAAATATAAGATTCAACATCGTTGGTCCACTCCCTATTATCCTCAGGGTAATGGTCAAGTAGAAGCATCTAACAAAACCTTAATCAAAATTCTCAAAAAATTGGTCAATAAATCTGGCCGCGACTAGCACATTCAATTATATCTAGCCTTGTGGGCCTATCGAACTAGTGTTCGAACCCCCACTGGAACTTCACCTTTTGTTTTGGTTTATGGTGCTGAAGCCATTTTTCCCTTTGAATTAGAAGTTCCTTCTTTGGCTCTACTACTTCAAGATACCGAAGTAGGAGATGAATATCGAGCTGGCAGACTCAATCAGCTGGAACTCCTAGATGAAAAATGCATCAATGCTTTGGAGCATCTTCGTGCCTACCAAAACAAGCTTAAAAGATCATATGCTAAAAAAGTTCGTCATCGATCCTTTGAGATCGACGACCTTGTTTTAAAAGAAAATAAAAAAAATACTAATGCAACTAAGGACCTTAAAGGTAAATTTGAGCCCAACTGGCTTGGACCATACATTATCACTGCTAAATTTGAATCGGGAGCATACAAATTATCTACCTTAGATGGTAAAGAACTTAAAGAACCCATGAACATTTTGCATCTTAAACGTTACTATGTATAAATTTGGTCATTTCATCCTTGTATATATTTGTTTAAAATATTTCAAAATCACTATCTTGTATTTCTTTCAATTTATAAATTCAAAAAACACCAAAAACATTCATAATCATCAAAATCTTCAAAACTACTTGTATTTATTTATGGCACTTGTTAATTATTTCAAAAACAAAATAAAATAAATAAATAATAATAATAATAATAAAACAACAATATTCTTGACTCTTTCGAAACCAAAACAACATAAAGAAGAAAGAGAGAGTCAACATTCTCAAACTTCTCAAAAAGTATTTATATATATCTTCTTACAAATGTTGCAGTTATATGTTTCAAATTATTTTGGATAAATTAGCATTTATTTGGAATCCCTCACTTTCACAAACACAAAATAAATATCTTGATTTTTATCTGGCATGATTACTAATCTCTCTTATATCAAAGTCCACAAAATTCAATTAAATAAAGTTTGAGCACGGAGAATTGATCTTGTTATTTACTTAAACCAAGCACATCCTTTCACAATAAAATGATTATATTTGTAATGTCCATGCTATGCTACATAGTAGAAGTGGTTTCTTGAGCGAAAATTTTCCCTTGCTATCCTATCATGCACATGGTCTAGAATCTTTGAGAATTGGCAAAAGGACAAGCTCACCCCTACCCAGAATAAAAATCCCTTGCTCTACAACTAATCCGAGCAAGTATCCCTAGCATAGAACAAAAAGAAAAAGCAAAGTTCAAGAAAAAGAGAAAAAAAAAAAATGTTATTTTATATCATTACAGCAATGTTCCAAGCATTATCTCAAAAATCAAAAAAAAATACAAAAAGAAAAGAAAGAAAGCAAAAGCAAAAGCAAAAGCAATAAAATCCCTTTCCCTACCCTTTGAAAAGAAAAGAAGGGTTGATGAGCTTGAATCCCTGGAATTCTCAATTATTCAAAAACTGTGAGGTAAGCCCCATAACAGGTGGTTTGTGCCCAACCCGCTTGGCCTTGGGTAACTCCTAGCGTGGCGATATGTCTGTCACATTAGCGACCTTATTTTGTACGGACCTATGTCTGCTTATGGATTAGCTAGCTCTTGATAATCCGACTTACATAGTAGTCTGGTATGGTTATATGCATCTAAATCATGGTTAATGAACACTTATTTGGTTCATTCAAATCACTTGTATCATATTATCTTGCTCAAAACTGGTAAATGAACATATCAATTGCACACACATTTGTATTTGAGAGATTTTGTGTATCATTATGATAAATCAAGATTGGAAATGAATTCACATATGCACATGGGATTCCTTATAAATCTAACTTTTTTCTTTAAGATACTTTGAAATATATATTATATATATATATATATATTTTTTATATATTGCAAATTGTTTGGAATAAATTCATTTTCTTCTTTAAAGTACAGTTGTTTAGTATAAAGACAACTACATGCATAATAGAAAAAATCAAAATTTCTTTCAAAACCATACAATAAAAACACACCCCTTTTTTTTTTTTTTTTTTTTTTTTATATATATATTGTCGACTTTCGTGACGATGGTATAGTTCCAAAACCAAAATTGGAATTTTATGCCTAGCGCAAGTCCTCATCTTCATATTTTTTTTTTGTTTATTAAAAATCAACCATGCAATAAAACTATCTCCTTTTTGGATTTCGCGATGATGGTATAAGTCTATACCTACATATTCTATGCCTAGCGCAAACCATTGTACCAATTTTTATTCCCCATTTATTTAAAAATCATAAAAACCATATGACTTAAATCATTCTGTTATACAATTATGTTTTTTGACAAAAAAGCATGCACATTATCACTATTTCATGTCATTATGTCAACCTTCAATTTTGCAATGATGGTATAATTCCTAAGGAATTATCCAAAAATTTTATCACACTTAGGAATTTATGCCTAGCAAAAATCATTTTAAAATTATTTCATGCATACTATTTTTATGAAAATCTGAAAACAAATCCATCATCATCATCATTTGCACCATTGCACCAAAGTCTTAAGACAGTCTCTTAAGCACTCTTTTACTTTTTAACAATATTTCTATATTAGGGATTAGCTTGACGATCGAGTGAGCGGCGACTCCATGAAATGGTCTATAATAGCGACAATGTCCTTTGAAATTATTGTTAGAAGTCTCTTTTTATTTTTTATCACATTACATCACAAACAACCAATTTGTTACATCAGATTATTTCATTTAAAATCTTATAGCATGACATCAAAATTATAATATTTCCAAATGACATAATTACATGAATCCTCAATCCAATCAACAAATAATTCAAACATTAAAACATCATACAAACACATAAGACAAGTCATATGATCAAAAAATATCTCATCTATATATATCACAAATATATATACATCATATCAAAACTAGATTGGTATGCCACAATCTATACCTTGGCATACTCAATCCTCTCTCAAAAATAATAAAAACTATGTCTCAATATGTACAGTGCAGTGCAATCTGTAGTATCTAGCCTCGAGAACCCCTCAAGCTCTCAACCTCATCTCCTCCCCTGCCCTGAGGTGGACGAGGTGGCCCCATCGCAGTATGTGTGGTACTGCGAGTCCTAGTCATCGATCGGGATGAAGTCCTCGATGACCCAATCCTGATCGGATCTATGATGGTAGTCGGCAGTGGTAATCTCTCCTCCTCTGGCACCATCTGGTAGTATAATGTCTAGTAAAATGTGATTTGGGCAATAGCCCATGCTAGCTCCCGAGTGCTCGCTCCTCCACCCCGTGCTCTGAGACGTGCAATCTCATCTCTGAGCTATGTCACCTCATCTTGATGGCGTGCAGCCTCATCCTGTAATGTCTGCACCTATTCCTGGATATGGACTGTCTTCGCTCGAAGAGTCACTGTCTCACTACTCTCCCCTATGTCCACACCCTTGCCCTTATCGGGCGATGGTGGCCTCTCTCTCTATGGAGAAGGGGGTCTCTCCTCCCTCATCTCCCACTGTTGTAGCCTCTGCTGTGCCTGTGGTCTCCTCTGCTCTCTCCCACTGTGACCCTGGGCTGCCTCAATAGTCGCCTGGCGTTGCCTCCCCATCTGATGCACAACTGCATGAATCGGACCCTACGCCCTTGTCATCTGAGGAGGGCGGATGCCTGTGTACCAGGCATCATAGCCGTCGGCTACCCCAACATTGTCCCCATCCATTGGCTGAATGGGGGCATCATCTACGTCTTGAATCTAGAAGCGCTGCATATCTAGAGCCCCGCTAACTGTAGTGTTATCTTGGATAGTCTAAGAAAACTCATAATCCCTGAGAGATGGGATCCCCTACTATAGACCGAACTGTCACAAAACTCGGTCATAGCGATGGAGCTCCACCTCTCCCCTCTCCATCCTCAGCCAGCAGACTCGCCTAATGTGAGCTAGCTCTTGTCCATCCTCGGCCCACCCTGGATGATCCCTCCAAGGCCTCCAGGTGATCTGGTTGGAGACAAGGTCATCAAGTAGTCTCCGGGACATCGATAGATCTATCCGCCATTGTGACCCTCTCTGGAGCCACCAGTAGAAAACTCGGGGCCTCTCCCCATAAATCCCTATCAAAGGAAGCCCTATCGGCCTCCGCACTGCAATGTGCTCCCAGCACCAAACCTGTAGAAGCGATGTCATAACTAGACATCGGCCACCCTTGTACACGACCCCATGTAGGATCCTATACAATCGACATAGCACAAAGCTGCCCCAAGCAAACCTGTAGCCATGGTCTCTCATGTCGTAGACCACATCTGCCAGTACCCATGGTACCCTACATCCGCTCTGGTGGCACAACAAAATTCCACCCACCACTCCAGCCAAAACCCATGTGAGTCTAGATGCCCCAGGCATCTGATGCAGTGACTCGATGTTCACTCCACCCTTCTCCAGGGCGAAGCTCGGATCGCCACACAATCGCATCATAGCATGGCCCTGATTGGCCATAGGAGTGATCAGCCGTCCTTGTATGGGGATCCTCAAAATCCTCCATACATCCTCCAATGTGGGAGTCATCTCCCCTGTGGGTAACCGAAAATAGGAAGAACCCGGATACCACCTCTCTGCTAGGGCTGTCAATAGCCCCATATCTGTAGAAACTTGTGGCATCTCTGCCACATGCTGCAAGACGACCTGTGCCAGCTGATCTCGCTCTGCCTGAGATAGGGCAACCAAGTCATCTCTCAACCCACCATATTTCCATTCTTTGCTCTTTAGCAATCCTCTCTGCAACATAAACAAAATCAACAATAAAAATCATTAATAAATCATTAATTAAAAATGCAAGTTAAAATAAGTTCAATTTTATAACTGATGATATCGTCCACAATTGGATGATATCGTCCCCAATTTTGAGCAAAATCATCTCCGATTTCATAAGCCAAAATCGTCCCTAATTTGATGAAATCGTCCCCCTTTCACCGATTTCGCCCTTAGACGAAATTGGCGAACTTGAGACAATTTTATCGAAATCAAGACGATTTCGTCCCGATGACGTCGACGGCCCAAAAATGGCCATGATGCTCAAAAATTAATCAAAATTCACCTAAAAAGCATGTAAATTCAAATTAAAGCATTCTAAACTAAGTTTAGACTCTTACCCGTAGCCCGCACCGGACCTCCGTCGATCTGTGCGCTGTCTCGACCATTTTTGCTTGCGAGCTCTAAAAACCAGAAAAATGAACAGTAACAATGAATTAGGGTTTTACCCTATTTTTCTTAATTTTATTCAAAACACAATTAAAAACATTTTTTAAATTTTGCTTTTTCACGTTTTTACCTCAAACGTTCGATTTGGGTAAAAACACGGAGGGGGCACCATAGTAAGTTGTACGATTCGACCAAGAATCGTCGCCTAAAAATGGGAATAATTTTTGCTTTCTCGTAGATCGAGAAGAACTCATCTTTAACGCATTTTCTTCGGAAAATTCTCTAAAGAGGGGGCAAAATGTAGCACCCTAAAATTGGCGCAGTAAAACCTTAATAATTACAATTACTCTAGTAAATATTCAAATTCAAATTTTAACCTCCAAAACTGCTCCCAAACCGTCGCTTAATCCGTTTCCTCCTTTCCCGTGCCATTTTTAGAGTTTGTTTTGACCGTTTGATGATATCGTCGTCGATCAGATGATATTGCCTCAGATCAAACGATTTCGTCTGGGCTAGGACGTCCAGACGATCTTGTCCCAAAACTGATTTTTCACAATTAGCTTCTATTCCAACGACGTCTCTAATCCGGGCAGAAGCATGTCTGTGCCGTTAGAGACCTCCCTCATTGGAGATCTCCCAAATTGGGATGATCTCCAACCTCCCAACCTCTATCCTAAGCCTATTTAATCCTAAGCCCTCCCCTTAGCATCCCCCCAGCTAAAATTCCCTGTAACTCGACTTCTACACGCACTAGAATATCCTAAATCACTATTTTGCATTTGTATTTTTCCAATTTTGTTTGCAGGAACTTCATTTTTTTTCAGCCGGAGCAAGCTCAGTTCATCTCAGATGATCTCGTACAATCTCGGATGATCTCGACCCAATTCGAGACGATTTTGACTGCAGTTCACATTAGGGGCAATCAATGCCTAGAGTTTGCATTTCTTCATCCTTTTTCTGCTGTATTATTTTGCATTTAGTTAATTTTATGGTTATTCTTTATTATTCTGCATCTTGGAGTTCACCCATATAGTTTAAATGCATAATATAATCATGATTTGTCAATAAGTCATTATATTGCACTTGTGTCTTAGTTTGTTATTATCATTTTAATATTCTTACTATCATTTTACATCATTACCCTCTGTTATCATAGTTGTATTTTCTGTATTTTGCATCTATTTTTTTGTTTGCAGGTCTTTGACAAATTCGTCTGACGAATTCGTCAGATATTAGACGATCTTGTCAGATAGGAGATGATCCTGTCAAATTTCAGACGATCTTGACTACTTCAAAAATCAGAATCTTCATCAAACATCCGGATCAGGTATGGGTCTTTAATCCATCTTGTTCTTTCTATTTTTTTGTCCAAATCTATTTCTGTCTTCATTTAAATCTGCATTTCATATAGAATAGCTTAGATGCATTTTGGCCAAACCTAGGACTTGGATGATTAAAGCTAAAACTAAACACATCAAACACATTCCCAACCTAGGCATGGAAACTGCCATTAAATGTTTCCTGGTGAACCCCACCATCCGTCAAAAAATCACCTTAATACACCTCCCCCGAGAGGCGGGACCTTCAAAGGGCCTCTCAGTCCGAGGTATCGCACCATCCTTTTCCCATCCTCCTTTCGGGCATGGATCCTATAGCCTGAAGGTAAGGATGCGAAAAATTTGGAGCGATACAGAAGTGCTAGTTTCTTTCGAGGGTATTGCTACTCTTGTCAATAGTTCAGGCACAAGGCAGTCTATTTCGAGATAAATAATAGGCTCGGCCAAAACAGGATTAATCAGAATAGGTTTGGGCAGAACTGGTGGATTCAAAGAACAGTTATGCCTAAAAGAAATAACATTGTTACCTGTTATAAGTGCAACAATAGAGGTCACACAGCTAGACAGTGTAGAGCTGATATTCCAAGGTACATGAATAGGAACAGTGGTATGAATAGATCCAAGGATCAAGGCATGAAAAAAAATAGGGATGAGAACAAGAACAAGAACAGTAACAGGAACAAGAAAATGGACAATGAGTTCAAGAGAAGGCCTGGCAAGGAAGTTATAGACACTGATGATGATCAGTGCCTAATGGGAGTTTTACTCCCACCTCTGTTTTAATCACCTCATCAGGAGGTGGGGGAGGGACTAAGCTAAGAGGCTCATTCTTAGTCCCAAGCCCCAAAGGTGACCCTTTGCCATTGATGACAAAGGGGGAGAGATTTGAGTAAGGGGGAGAGCTTCAAGTGAAGAGAAGAGCTTCAAGTAAGGGGGAGCAAAACCTTGATCTAAGAAGTCAAGGTGATGGGACTTCCAAGGTTATGCAAGAGTACCTTCCTCACCAACACTATGGTAAGACAAATGACATATGCCATGTTCAGAAGGATTTGGCATTATAATAGGCATACGAATGGTTGTCTTACCTCTATCTCACTCTTCATTGGACTGATTTGAACTCTCAGTGTAATAATATGTGGTAGATCTGGAGGTATTCTCGTTTAAGTCATGAGAAGATTTTTTGTTAATTATCTTGAATGAGGTTCCTTGATGAGATCCGCTGTGAGAGGTGTTGTCTCCTCTGAGACTACTTGAATTTTGTTTAGGTATTATTTGGACAGGTGTGCTACCTTTAGGGTGATCCATACCTTGTGGTGCATTGGGTGTAATCTCAGTCTTAGACCAGGGATGGCCTCATGCATTGACCATGACCTTATGAATTTTGACTTTCAAAAAAGTTGTAAGTGTTATATATCAAAACAATCAGTGCTATGAGATGATCACTTGTTGGCAATTTTGGGTACCTTGGGTACATTGCCTTTGCTCAAGTGTAGAAGTTGTCATTGATGTCAAGAAGCTCTTGAAGGAATTTGATTTTTCAGATTATTCAAAGCATGGACATTGAGTTTCCAAGAAGATCATAGTAGCTCTTTTGCAAAAGATCAAAGAAAGACAAGTTAGAAAAAGTATGCAACAGGATGGAAAAACTGTCACGATTTCATGACATGTTAGAGGAGAGAGAAAGTGCTAGAAAAACTGTCACGATTTCGTGACATGTTAGAGGAGAGAGAAAGAGCTAGCAAAACTATCGCGATTTTGTGACATGTTGGAAAAGAGAGAAGAAGCAGGGAAAACTGTCACAATTTCGTGACATGTTGGAAAAGAAGGAGAGCAAGGTGGAAAGTGTCGCGATTTCGTGACATGTCGCATTTTCATGACTTGAAAAGAGCAGGAAGGCCGAGAAGAAAAAGTGTCGTGATTTCGCGACATGTTGCCGAAGAGGGAGTCCGAAAGAAAAAGTGTCACAATTTCATGACATGTTGCAGGAGAGGGAGTCCGAAAGGAAAAGTGTCGTGATTTCGTGACATGTTGCAGGAGAAGGAGTCCAAAAGGAAAAGTGTCATGATTTCGTGACATAATGCAGAAGAGAGAGTCCAAAATGTGAGTTGTCGCGATTTTGTGACAAGTTCGAAGAGAGAGAAAGTAGCAAGATAAAGTGTCACGATTTTGCGACATGTTGCAAAAGACGAAGTGAGGACTGTTGCGATTTTGTGACATGCTACAGAACTCGAAGTGAGAACTATCACGATTTCATGACATGCAGCAAAGGGAAGATTCTGAAATGAGAAGCATCATGATTTCACGACAGGCTACAAAGAAAGCGTACGAAAGCTGAAAGTGTCACGATTTCACGACAAGGTGAAGGAAAAGCGTATGGATGCAGAAAGTGTCACGATTTTGTGACAGGAAGAAAATATAGCATATGGATGCAGAAAGTGTCATGATTTTGTGACAGGAAGAAAAGATAGCGCATAAATGTATAAAGTGTCACGATTTCTCGACAGGAAGAAAAGATAGCAGACGACAACAGAAGTGTCACGATTTCACGACAAAAACTGATAGCATGTCTTCCATAGGTGAAATGTCGCATTTTCATGACAAAAGCAGAAAGGAAGGCTATGAAGACAAAAGCATCGTGATTTCGCAACATGTTGTAGTTTTGCGGCAGAAGCTACAGAAAAGTTGCAGAGGCGGTTGAAGTCGACAGAGTTAATTTTGAGCTGACACAGTTTAGGGTTTTACAGCCGACATAGTTTAAGGGTAACAGTAGACTAAGACCAAGGTTTAAATCTTGAATGTGTTAGTATAAAAGGAGGGCTATTTGGAGAGCTAAGGCATCAATTTTGGGGTGTGCATTCGAAGGGCGGCATTCACAGACAATGCAAAGAAAAGAAGTTTGATCGTCGAGAGCAGAGTGCATTCTGTCGAATCTTCCAAGTGAGAGAGATCGCAAGGAAGCAGAGTGCACAAAGGTTATGCAGTTGTGATTGCGCAAAGGTGCAAAGGTCAAAGTTTGATCTAGTACAATTGTGTTTGCACAAAAAGAGTGAAGGACTGTGTTTTTGTGCGGACCAAAAAAAGAGGACAAAGACATTTGTTCCAGACCGAAGGACTGTTTTTGGTGCAGATCAAAGAAAGAGATCTAGGACATTTGTGCTAGACCGAAGGACTGTGTTTAGTGCAATTTGGAGGACCAGTTTTGGAGGTGATAGAGTTAAGGACAGAGGTCTCCGACCGGAGCGGGGAAGACAGGTGTCTTCTATGGATAGAGTTCCATTTGCTAAGGGCAGAGGAGGTAGAGGTATTCTAGAGGATCACCAGCCAAAACAGAGCTAGGGGATTGGTGTCTCCTTTGGGTTGGTGCCCATAAACATTGTAATCGGGAAAGGTTTTACCAGATTTTGATTTGATAAAATTTAGTGAAAGATTTTATCCGTGGAGTAGCCCACATTGGGTGAACCATGTAAATTGTTGTGTCTCTATTGTGGATGGTGTCTTGTGCATTGCTTTGATTACTGCTATTGATACTGCTTTTTATACACTGCATAATATTGAATTGAAAGTTGATTTGAAGGAAAAAGTGAAAAGTGGTCTTATACTGTTCACCCCCCTCTTAGTATAAGCTTTTGTTCTTCAATAACAATGAGCTATAACTCAAAAATATGATTTTTGGGTTAAAATTCTGTATTTTTGGAATATTTGGCCAACCAAGGCTCGTGGGAAAATGGCCACTTTTAGGATTTTTTGGAAAATTTTGAACCATGAAGACTTATAATCCAAAATTCCTGTGATAGATGTACAAGGGCGAAACTAAAACAAAAAAATAAATTTGGTACTTTTTGGAGTTGTCTAGACCATTTTATGACCATTTTAGTGCGGTTTTTCCCAATTTTCGGCTTTGAAAAATAGAGTAATCACAAAACCAAAATAACTTTTTTGTTATAGCTCTGATTTGCACGATTCTCAAACCATTGGATGTAGAATAAAAAATAGATTTTTACTATTAGGGTTAGGGTTTGGCCCTAGATCAAGGATCTTATGTTGATTTCCCTAACAATAATGAAACACACAAAGTAGACAATATCTCTTTTAAGGATTAGATGTGTGTCCTAAAACTAGTTTAGTGCATTTGAGATTTTTTGAAAACTTAAAATACTCTCATCGTGTTTGAAATTTTTTATGTAATGCTCAATATTTTAAGGCTTTAACCTATATACTCGTAGCTTGAAAACCTGTCGATGAACTCTAGGCCACGTAATCCAACCTATAATGTGTGGTAATGAAGTCCACACACAGTTAGGGAGTACAGGTTCTCCCAGATCCTCACCCATTTTCACCTAGTCAATGTCATACCCTCCAAAGAGGAGTATATGCAAATTTTATAGACTACAAAATGTTCTCAAATCCGGTATTGGTCTAGAACATAAGGTACATGGGATTTGGGCCAATGGATGGAAATCACCTCCACCATCATTGAAACCCTACTAGTGGTTGGATGTCACTTCCAAATCACTAGCGTTTAATTGAAACGTGGTGTGTGTGGTTCATTTTAATTTTTGCATGAAAATAAAATGCATAATACAACATTCATGCTCATTTCCTATGTGGTATGTAGTGAAAGAACTTTTCAAATTCAGAAAATGCAAGCTACATCCTACATGCTCTTCTCGACAATGCACCTTATGATATAAATGGCCACTGATTGGGCATTAGACATGCAAACCAACACAAAATTTAATCTAGAACACTGTATCCTAGGGTAAACTACACTCAAAGGTCCGTTGTTCCTAGCAGCGCCTAGCTAAAACATAAAAAGAATTGAAATCCTAGGACCTAATCCATTTTCCTTTTCTTTTATGTGTCCTAATTAAATCTCCTTTTCACGCAAACTAGAAAAACATAGGTAGTAAAAATAGAAATAGGGGTTAAAAATGGGACCTACCTCTGATCCTCATCTGATAAAGCTTTGAATCCCTATTGTCTATTGTGTCTGATGTAAACCACAACTTTGTCATATGGTTTCTACTGTAGACCGTGTCTTGAAGCCGTGGCCAAACAATGAGACCATAGTTGTCAACCGCGGTTTGCACCCGATATCCAAAAACACAAAAAGATCAAAAATTAGAGGCTAAAAATATAGAGTCCCATCATGATTGCCTTTTGTGACCACCAAAATGGCTTCACACCTATGCTTTCTATTGCGTAAAATGAAATAAGAGAAACAAAATAAATGCATGCAAAATTGACAACAAATGGGAAGAAGAAAAATACTTTTATTCCATTGTAAATAATCCAATTCCGATTACAGTTACATCCCTCTTAGGGATACCATTTTGATACTCTTATTACAGTAGGAAAAATCAAATGTTCCCTCTTAAGGGTAAATGTGAGTTTTAGGCCCTTTAGGGTGACATGAACTGCTCTAGGGTGGAGTTGACCCTCTTCTCCATGTTGAGGAAGGAATTGGATGGTTGAATCTCCTTTGAATCTACTTTCCTATGGTCAAGAAACAACATAAAAACATTAAAAGCATAGGCAACCTCTCATGATGAGGCCCTTTAAATAATATGAACATAAAGATGTCATAACACTAATGAAATCAAGAAAATGAATAAATCATGTTAAGCCTATGCAATACTTGAAAAGATTAATTAAAACATATAACTAGAAAGGACAACTATCTATCTAGTGGATTGATTGCATGAAATGAAGCATGATAACATGAAAATTGGCTAATTATGTCCTATTTGCCATAATCAAGTAAATTTAATGAAAACCCTAATTCTATCAATTAGAGTCTCTAAAATTCTAAATAAACCACTAAGATACTTAATCTAACCTAGTGAAATACAATGCAAAAAAAATAGTAAGACGATCTTTCACCGATTGCAAACCACAGCTCAAATGAGAGGTCTACACTGTACACCACAACTGTTAGCCATGGTAAGCAACAAAGTAGTTTTACCATCCAAATACAAGGTTGTGGGCTTGATACTCCTCATCAAATTGATGGTCAAGGGTCACCTTGATATCCTCTGATTGGTTTGGTGATTCAATTGCACAATTGGGCCTCCGTTTTCCCAAATTTACATTTCTTGGCATTCTATCTCCTTAGGGCATCCATGGCACAAATTGACATGATGCTTGATGAATTGGAAAATGAATGGAAACAAAAATTATCTCTCAATACACTCAGATGAGTCTACAATCTCACAAGGCTTGGCTATCATAATGCACTATATATTTTTCCCTAATTTAAAGGGGTACTTATAGGATTACCCAAGGGCTAGGAGTGGCTTCATGGAGAAGCCAAGATCAAGAAGAGGTGGATGGGACAATTGGATTGGAAGACTTTGGAATCTTCCATCCTTCAACTACCTTCTTATAGAACAAATGGTTGTTCAAACTGATTTGGCTTGAATGAAGGCTAATTGAACTTCAGTTCTAA
This sequence comes from Wollemia nobilis, assembly GCA_028583015.1. Classification (NCBI taxonomy): domain Eukaryota; kingdom Viridiplantae; phylum Streptophyta; class Pinopsida; order Araucariales; family Araucariaceae; genus Wollemia; species Wollemia nobilis. The sequence goes on along the minus strand of JAQPPZ010001679.1, from coordinate 3,621,779 downwards.
ACCATGGGTGACAACTGTGGCCTAGACTATGAACTGTGGGTTTCAAAAATAGTTCAGACTGTAGACCATAAGTCTCAATAGCCGTTTGAGTTGATTAGGCCAAGGAGACCAAATTGAGTGGTTAAAACCACTGCTCTATCTTGGAGTCTATCCAAGATCTTCCATATGGTCTTCCTTGGAAGAATGTGAGTGAGCATTAACATTTAAACCACTGCTCTATCTTGGAGTCTATCCAAGATCTTGTAGCATTTTCCATATGAGTATTCTTCATTGACATGTCGCGTTTTAGGTGTCTTTCTATAGTATTTGTAGCTTTTGTTAATATCTTAAATATGAATAAGAGATAGATCAACATGGCTTGAAGGGTACACTTTAGCAATTGAAAATTTCCCATATGACTTAGTATATTTCCTTTCCAACCTACTAGCATACATTGAAACTTATTTATCAACATATCCCATACCTAGTCCTTACACACACTTGTAAACAGAGGTATTCCTAGATAAGTGGATGGAAGGCCTGATATATTACAACCTATTATCTCTACTACCCTTATTTTTTTCTTCACTAGAGTGTTAATGAAGAACACCTTGCTCTTTCCAAATTGATCATCTATTAGAAAGTATTGTTCTATAGATTTAGGATCTGTTTGAACTCAGATTTAGGATCTGTTTGAACCCCTTGGCTTCATCCACCAAAGGTTTCCCAAGTAGAATTGTGTTATCCACAAATTGTTGGTGAATGATGTCTCTCATAAACATTGAAGGTTTCAACTCATTTAATGCACTAGTTATTTGGACTGCAGCTATACATCTCCCATAATCTTCTATCATTATAATAAATATGTAAGGATAAAATGGGTCCCCTTTCCTTAAGCTCTTGTTGCTCTCAAAGAAACCTGCCAAGGAATTATTTATGATAACTAAGAAACTTGGTCCTCCATAGTAATTTCTCACACATCTTATCCATCTCCTACTAAACCCTAACTTAGTAATATTTTTTTCCAAGAAGCTCCAAGAGACCTATCGTAAGCTTTATTCATATCTAGCTTCAACAACATTCATTCCCTCCTATTGTACACTATTGAGTACAATATTTCATGGAGAGAAATAACATCATCCAATACTTTCCTTCCCTTCACAAAACCCCCTATTGGCCTATTATAATCTTTGGAAGGACTTTTTTCAATGTTAATGCTCACTTTAGTAATAATTTTATAAATTGCATTACATAGGCTTATTGTCCTATAGCTCTTATATCCATTTTCCCCTATTTATAAAGGTTTTTTTAAATTCTCTTAGAACTTTTACTTAATGGAGAGAATCTCAAATTGCTTCTATTAAATACTCCTTGGCTATATTCCAAAATACTTGGAAGAAGTCTACCTGGAAACAACCCAGACTTGGAGCTTTGTCCTTCCCCAAGGAGAAGACCACTTCCTTCACCTCCTATTCACTAACATCCCTCACCAACTCTTCATTTCATTTGAATATTCTCATTCGTTTATATTAAAGAATGTCTTCCATAGCTACTTGGTCTTCCTCTCCTTCCTTTAATAGAAATAAACTAAAAAATTCAATTACCTATTACCTAGTCCTTTCTTAACCTTTAACTATTTTACCATCCTCACATAGGATTTAAAAAATCCTTCCAACAATTTTATGATTTATCATTGAGACATCAAAGAATTTAGTGTTTTTTTCTCCTTCCATAAGCTACTTATTCCTTGATTTTTGCCTCCACTAAGTTTCGTCTTTGGCAAAAATAGTGTGAAAATCTACCTTGATATCCTTCTCTCTATTATATAGGGCTTATTCCATACCAATCATCCTAACTTCCTCCTCCAATAAACTTAGTTCCTGCCTAAGGCTTTCCTTTTGTCTAAAGATGTTTCCAAAGACTTTCTTATTCCAAGTCTTCATTTTTTTATTCACATGTTTGAGTTTCCCTACCAAAATAAACATCTTAGTGCCTTCAATAAGAAGCCTCCAACATGATTTCATTTTTGCATAAATATTTGAGAGTTGAAGCCATATGTATTTAAACTTGAACGGGCTTTGTTGGATCCTCAAAATCCAACTTGAAGTTTACCCTCAATTTTTGAATTTTTGGTGTCCTGTGTCTTGAGTCCTTTCAAAATTTGCAATAATCCCTTGGTCAGAATCTTTTTAATATATTTGTTAGCCCTTTCTAATTATTGCATATTTTTGGTCTTTTTGAGTCCTATCTCATCCTCTATGAGCATTTTTGAAAATTTTGTGTTGCTAAGGTCAGGTCTTTGTTTTAGTTTTCCTAAGGTCTTATGTCATTTTTTTGGCATAAATAGGATTTAATTATTTATTTTTGACTCCCAAGGGTCTTAAATATTTAATTATTATTTTTAATGGTTTCATTCAAATATGTAATATTAAATTTAATATTTTATTATATATTTTATTAAATTTAATTAAATATTTAACGCTCCCCTTCATTTCCTAAATCCCTCCTTCATCCTCTTACCTTTTTATTAAGTTTTCCCTGCCCCCCATCCCCCCTCTCATCCATTAAAACACACACACACACACACACACACACACACACACACACACACACACACACACACACACACACACACACACACACACACACATATATAATAAAGGGGGACACCCCCATCAACCCTTTTCCCTTCCTAGCCTAACCCATTCCTAACTCCTACGTCCTACCACCTCATCCACCCCAATTTTCCCCATCATACTCCCTAGCTTAATCTACCCCCCATCATTTCCTAAGCCTTCACGTCCCTTTCCCTAAAATAAAATCATCCCCCTTCCCATTTTACCCTCATGGCACCTATGGCAAAAAAAAAAAATCAAACCCATCCAACGATGTGGGCCAAAGTGGGGGAAAGCTCACAACCCCAAGCACTTTAGCACGATTGTGACACATGGTGGAATATGATTGGTTTAGAAAGATCAACAGTATGGGGGATAGAACATGATCCAATGGTGCAAACTTTAGCAAGGGGTAACAGGAATTTCAATTACTTAAATCAGAGTGTGATAGGTGGTAGGGTGGGCATAGAAATCAAGATGAAGAAAAGTCAACACGTAGATTGATGGCACATGGAGAAGCATGTAAATAAATAGCATGGGTATGATCAAGGGTCTTCGGGTGATCCAATAAAGGCATGCCATGTGGCAATAGGTAGGCACATGGTAAATTATATTTTGGGTTATTTTTAAGGGAGTTGGACGACCCCCACAAAATTTATTAAAGCGAGGGCACCCATGCACCTCCCCTCATGGGACCGCATGGGACCACGTGGAGATTCCTAAACAATATCCAAAATATATGACCCTACAAGATCTTTTGATGCCACCATTTGTGCATGGAAACCCAAACAACCATGAAAAATGAGAAAAGATTCTCCTTTTATATATATTTTATGAAAAAAGAAAAAAGTCAAAAAAAATGAGAAAAAAAGGATAAAAAAGAATTAAAAAATAAAAAAATATAAACCTTCATAATAAATATTGTTATTATTATTAAAAATAAAAAATAAAGGTTGTAAAATGCCTCAATTTTCTTCTTTATTATTTGATTATATTGGCTAAAGTTAGCCATATAATCAAATAAACAGTCAAAAATTAATTAATTTTCTAAAAAAATTTGGCCAACTTCGAGAGAAATTGTAATAGACAATTATGAAGGTATTTTTAACCAATTGAGACCACTATCAATCCATGAACAAGATCCATTATAATGCAATCAATATTTTGGATCAAATATGAAGGCAATTGTAGTTTTATGGGCCATCACCTAGTTTCAATAAATTACAGTTATAGTTATGGGCCATCATGAAGATAGTTGTAATTTTTGTAATTATGGACCGAATGATCAAGCTATTTAAGAGAGTTGCTACAGCTGGAAAAAGGGATCAATTTTTTTCTTAGTAAATTTTTGCAATAGGTATACTAGAATGCTTTTCTTTTATCAGTTGTATTTTCCTTTCCATGTCTTGTCTAGTCACATTTTTTTCTTCCCCATTACTGTGTAGTTTTTTACTGGGTAGGTGCTCAGTTAATCGAGATCATTTCCAATGGCTAAAGCTAAAATCCAAGAGGCTCTTTGTTACATCATTTGAACAAAGAGTTGTAGTTTTCTATTGCATCATTTTAATGAAGAACTTGTTTGTACTTTCTTAGTGAGATCTAGTTATTTTGATTAGACTCCATTATAATTATCTATTGATTAATACAATCCTACTTCCTCCTTTTAGTAGTTCTATGTGTAGTTTTGTATGTTATCCTATTTACATGTTACATCATTTGGAAATGTAAATGGTATCTTCTTTCATTGGAATGGTCAATCATTTATATTATATTATTTGAATGAATATGATTGGCTCAATATTTATCTTCTCCCATTTCTCTCCTCACCATATTTTTAAGTCTAGCTACAATTGCCCAATGGATAAGGCACCAGACTACTAATTGAAGCATGAGCTATGAGTTACTTCAAAGCTTGGTCAACTTTTATGTTGTATATTTATTTCATTTTGCAAATATGGATGAGCATGAGCATATAAGAAATATTGTAGGCTCACCTCCAAGGTTTCATTACCTTAATCAATCTATCTAGTGTCTTGTGATAATATTTTCTCAAGTAAAAGAGGTGGATCCACTAGATTCCATAGTGTTTATTGGATCAAGGAAGTATTACAGTGTGAAAAATCTCTTAAGGGTGTAATAATTTCCTCCAAAATGCTTCTACCTTGCCATATTTCTCTAAATCAACTAAATAGAAATGAATCATGATGTTATCCTATCCTAGGCATAAATACTAAAGGGTGCTCATAATTACATTCAAAAAATTCCATAGAGATCAGTACTCTATCCAATATCACTTGGATTAGGTTATCCCCTATTCTCCTATAAATCCACATAAAAGAATTACTTCTTAAATTATCATCATATAGACCAAAATTTAACAAAAATTTGTTAAAATCCTCCATGCTATTTGAGAAGCACCGATATCCATATTTATTATCTCTAGGCATCAAAGGATAGTTGAAATACCCTACCACTATCCATCTTAGATCTCTTATCCAATTTCCCATTTGCTTCAATTTCTTCCACAACACCTTTCTTTCTCTATTCATATTTTGAGTATAAATATTTGTAATAAAGAAGGTCAAATTTGAAAATTTTGAAGTTATAAAAAATTATAAGGTGGTAAGTTTTTATATGACTTCCCCTTCAAAAATATCTTAATTCCATAAAGTTAATATTCCTCTTGAAGCCACCTTTGTATCCACCTAATCGTTGCCACTTTTATTCCATATCTCTTTCTTAAATTCTCCCAGCTTGTAGCATTCAACTTTTTTCTTGAATTAGAACTATATTAGGTTGGTTATCCTTAATAAAGGATATCACCACCTATGTTTTTTAGGGCCATTCATTCCCTTAAGATTCCAATATAATATTTTCATTTCCTATTTTTTTTTGTAGGCTTCTACCCACTCGAGTCTAAGATCATCTAAATCTCCAAGTTAATATATTTTTCCATCTCTTTTAAGCACTTTTAATTTTAATAAGGCCTTACCACCTTATTTACCCATTTTGTACCCATTTTTAGGGTATTTTTGGTACTCCTTGTTACTCTTATATTTGAGACTTCAATTCTTGAGATCCTTTTTTGGTATTTTATCTACTGTATAGGGGACCACTTCTAGATCCTTCTCTTCTATATCCATATTTTCCTCCCTTGCTTATTTATTCTCCTATTTGTAGGTTAGACATTTCATTTTCCTTCCTTGGACCAACTTTTTTTGGTGTATAATAGCTTTCACCTTGAATCCTACCTAGTAGAACCTCATCATTTTTGCTAGAGAAATTTTCTTCTTTAACTCCTTTTGTGTTCATCAAGTCCATTACTTGATATTTTTGTTATATATATGAAAATATAGTGAATAGTATGAAATAAAATAAAAGTGACATGTAAATTCAAGTATCTTAGATGAGTGGAGAAGAGTAGTCATGTAAATCCTCTCATAATTGATCACTTTGAATCCTCTTAATGCCACTACTATACTATCATATGTAGAGTTTTCTTAATTGGTTTGGATATATATATATATATATATATATATATATATATATATATAAATTTGAAAGGGTTTTAGATCCAATGGGACTTGAATTCAAGATGACCTACTTTCAAACAAGGGATCCGACTACTCCGCCACACACACAATTAGGAAGAAAAGCAAATAAGAACATATTTAACCATGTGCATCACCCCAAGGATGCTTTTCAGTAAAAACAAAATTATCAAGTTTTGAAGTTGACACTTCTTCACCACAAATAAGAAACCTAACCAATATGTCACACAATTGAGGGGGGATAAGACGTCCTTTGATTTAGCCACAACCATCCAATAGTCATAAGGATTTCATGGAGTAAATGATATATATATATATATATATATATATATATATATATATATATATATATATATATATATATATATATATATATATATATATATATATATATATATATATATATATATATATATATATTTTTTATATATATATATATATATATATATTTACTAAGGGTAAAACTAACTAACTAACTAACTATATATATAGTTAGTTAGTTAGTTTTACCCTTATTCTACCAACATGAAATGCATACTTTGTATGATATATATATATATATATATATCATACAAAGGATGCATTTCATGTTGGAAGAATTAGGGTAAAACTAACTAGAACATTACCTTCCTAAGGGCTATACTAGCATGAACATATAAGAGATAGAGATTGATAAAGTCACATGCTAGGGATATATCCTTCTTGTGGTAGGATCTAGGTTGTGCATAGAATGTAGAATACTAGTCATGTAAAGTATCTCGTGATTGGCCACTTTGATTCCTCTTAATGTCACTACTAGACTATAATATGCATAGTTTTTCTAGTTGGTTAGGATATCTATATATATATATATATATATATATATAGTTTACTCTAATATATCATACAGAGGATGTCTTACATGTTGGAAGGGTAAGGGTAGTACTAACTAGAACATTGCCTTGCTAAGAGGTATGCTAGCATGAGAATATGAGAGATAGATATTGATGGATTTCCACGCCAGGGAGATAGAGGGATATAGCCTTATTATGGTAGGATCTAGATTGTGCATAGAATACAACATCTATTTTGGGGTCTAGATCTAAGTGATAGAGGACATAGATCCAATAATTGAGGATGGTATCTTGGGGTATTACAAGTAGTATGTATTAGCCTCATCAACTAGAGTGTAAGTCATAGAGATATATAGAGTATTTTGATTAATGTATATAGATAGATTGTATGATGTGTAGAATATTTTTTTAATGCCCATTGATGATTGTACATTTATATTTTTTGTATATGTATATATATATCTGTGTGTGTGTGTGTGTGTACATATATACATAGATATGTGTGTAGAATTTTTAATATATCCTATGTGTTATCTTTTCATCAACTTTATTTTATTTATTAATTTTTTTATATTTTCATTTTTATGATTATTTTGTGGCAAGGCATATGGAAAAAAATGAAAAAGTTTTTGAAAATAATGTAAATGGCTAAGTATCATGAGCAATAAATTATCATCACATATGTATGCAAATCTAGAATTTGTAGGACTTTATAATAACTAGTTATAATAACTTCAAAATAATAACTTTTATTACATACCAAATGCTCATCAAGCATATTGATTAAAACAAATGAGTAAGAAGTGCCTAAATCAATAATGAGCCTCAATTTAGGATTCATGAGCCTAGTATTCCTTGTTGAATATTTTGAAATTCTATACTTTATTGTGAACATAGTAAGAGATTGACATGTTTTCCATGATGCTAGACAAGTAATTAATGAGATTAAAGATGTGAGTAGATGCAGTAATCCATGTAGGATGTATATACATATAGTGCTCCATGAAGTAGACTCAAACATAGAGGATTTATGATTCATAAAGGATTATCAAATAGTAATAAGCATCATCCCATAGGGATGTATAAAAGCATGTAGAAGTAATATTTATAAAAGAGATATAATATAGTGCAATGATGTAATCATAGAGATGTCCTGGATTGGTTCCAAATATGCTAAGATAGTTATGTGTTGTTTTTCAATAGGTTTTCTCCCTTTTCCTTTTTCCATTTATTTTTATTTTTATGTACCTATTTTTTTAGTATTTTTTTGTTTCCTTTTTAATGGAAAATATTATTGTCTATTTTCTAATTTTATAAGTCTTGGGTCCTAATGAATGTTCACTTACAACCCCCAAAACTAATTTTATAGTTACTTTGGAAGAGTATAGTCATTTTAAAAGCTTAGACAACCATTGCAATAATCCTAAATGATATTCACTTCCAACCCCAAGGATCAATTTTGTTTTCACTAGGGGTTTGGTGTATTTACTCCAAATATATGATAGTAATATCATTTTGTAATATCTTTATTGGAAATAGATTGCCCATGAAAAGAAAAAGCATATACTAGGTATAATTTTGAATGCAGATTTTTGAAATTATGATTGAATGGGTATATAAGATGGTATATAGAGTATAATATTAAAATATTTTGATAATTAAAAAAAAAAAAAATTACAAGTTTCTTTTGATATCATGCCTTTTGTATTGAATAAGTGATGGAGACTTCATAACTTCATCTTACTATAGACATGAAAATTCATTTTGCAATTAAAGATACAGAGATATGATCAAATATATATTGATTAACAATGAGTCTATGAATACAACATAGCCCTACCACAAGGGCTTTAAATAGTATGTAATATTTATGAAAGGAAAGGGGATAACCCCTTTCTACAACAATGTCCTCAATGCAACATATTCTCATGCTACAATCAAGTTGTGGGTGGGTTTCTTTGTGCTTGTTGAACCACCTTGGTGCTCCACCAACTGTTTCCAACATGCACATGTACAAACCATATCATATCAGTAACATTTGAGGGTCCTCCCTTGTATGAGATCCTTGCCAAAATGAAGATAACAAAATATTACAAAACCTATTTAGATGTTCATAAAACCTTGATAAAAGTTCACAAAACTAAGAAATGTAATATTGTATACCTTCATTTACCTACATATTGAGTGGGTGCTCTATTTGGTATGTATCTAGGTAATCCTTAGTGATAATTAAAATTGGATAACCATTAGGGATGGTTAGAACTGTGTAACTAGAGGTGATGGCAAGGACCAAGTGGTAGATGAGGTAAGGTTCCCATGCTAGAGGGTTCAAGTGGTTCATGAATGTTCCTTGGTGTAGGTGCGGTGTTAGAATGTCAACTATTTTGAGCATGTTTTTTGGTAAAATCTTACAATCAAATCTCCAAGCAAGCTCCATGGATACCATGGATGAGATATTCAAGGTCTGTGGTGATGGAATATGGAGTCTCCATGGCAACAAGGGGGTCTGGCCAAATTTTAGCAGCATAATAGTAAACTTTTTCCTCTTCATTGCAAATGACGAAAATGAGGGGGGATTTATAGGATTTTGGTAAGGGAAGAGGTAGGTGACATGGAGATGAGGTGGAGGGGATGTGGAATCCATGTGGGTGTGAAAAGCTCAAGGAAATTTAGGGAATTATACTTGGAAGAGTGTGCACCCTCCAAATTTAATGACATTAGGTGAAGTGAACTCTCATCCACCCAAATGCCATAAATTAGCCTAGGAGAGAGTGAGGAGCATGGGGATATGTGTACCTTGGGAGATACTCATAGGATTTTTAAATTGCTAAAAAGGTGACATGGAGGGTGATGAGGACTAACCCATTAAATTTGCCAATTTAATTCCTTTTGACTTGGAGCTTTTCCTACAATTTTAAATTGCTGAAGTTTGGAGGGAAAGATGGGTGGAAAGACAAAGTGAAATAAATGAGGGATGTAGGTGGAGATTGTGGCTAGACCTAGGGATTTAAGGAGGATTTTTAAATTATTGTTCATATCCCTTGGGATTTGGATGGAGACTTAAGTTATGGTTAAGATGCCAATGAGGGACTTAGCGAAGGAATTAGGTGCCTAAGAAGGATTATGAGAACTTTAAGGGGAAAGGGGGATAAATGAGGGAAATTATGTAGAAATTAGGAGATAAAAAAGGGATTAAAAGAATTAAGAAAAGTAGGCAAAAATTAGGTAAAGATTAGGGAGAAATGAAGAATTTAGGAAATTAGGGAAAAAGGGGAAATTAGAGGAAAAAAATAACTTTAGGAAAAAATTATAAGAATTTAGGGAAAATTAGAGGGGATAAATAGAATTAGAAAGGCTAGGGAAAATTTAAAATAGATTAGGAAAATTAGAAGGAATAAGAGGGAAAGAGGGGGAATTAGAGGAATTTAGGAGAAATTAGAAGGGGCAAGGGAAATTTAGAAGAAATTAGGAAAATTAGAAGGAATAAGAGGGAAAGAGGGACAATTAGAGGAATTTAGGAGAAATTTAGAATAAATTAGGGAAAATAAGGGAATTGAAGAGAATTTGGAGAAATTAGAAAGGAAGGAGATTTAGAAGAATTTGGGTAGAATTGGACACCTGGTAGTGGTTTTGTGACAATTTGGGAGTTTTGGTAAATTTGTATCGATTTGAATGGTGTTTTGGTTATTTTATGGAGATTCTATTGCAAATGACTAAAATTTAGTGTCTACAGATGTCCCTTTTTATACTGCCTTGTGTAAAACACAATGGTAGAAATAAGATACACCTAATCCAATTGATGAATTTGTTTGTTTATTGCCCCAACAAAAGGAGATTAAATGATATTTTCAAATTATAGGTTTTTCTACCCCCCTTAATTGACAAGTGGGTGGAATATAGGATGGATGATGATAGGGAACTAGTTGAAAAAATATGGATGAAAAGGAAGGCCAATAGAGTGAATTAATAAAGAGGTGACTACAAAATAGGGGTGGTAGGTGGATTTTGGTGGCAATGATAGTCCTTTGACCGTTAGTGATGGTTGAATAACCATAAATGATAGTTGGCTAACTTTCACTGATGGTTGGAGGTTCCCAAGTGAGTAGGGGGCTATAAATAGGCACTATGGTGGATTGTTAGAGCTATTTGGACCTAACAGGTGGAGGAGAAGCAGTTGGATCTAGGTGGAGGAGTAATATGGTGGGAGAGAGCTCAATGACAAGAGTTAGAGGGTGTTTGAGGAAGGTATGTAGTGAGGTGATGGATACTTTAGGTAATTTTATTTAGTAATGTTTAGGCATTTTTTCTTATTTATTGTTTTTTTTTAACATTTTTCCTTTGGTTAGGTTCTTTTTTTTTGGAATAAAAAGAGAAAACAGGATGGGAATTTTTTTTTTTAAAGGAAATAAGGGGGGAAGGGGATAAGTGTTTTTTGTTGTTGAATTGTTGATGGTTTTGAGAGTTTTTTTTGAAACTTTGATAATTTTTTTTGGGTTTTTTTTTTGTAATTTTTGTGATATTTTTGATGTTTTTTTTCTTTTTAACAATTTATTTTTTTGGTTTTGTGATGATTTTTTTTCAAAATTTTTAAACTTTTTGGAATATTTGAGTGTGGATGTGGTGGGATTGTGATAAATGTGAACTGATGGTATGGGTGGGTGGTTTTTTGGGTAGCTAAGGATGTTATGCGTATGGCATCCATTCAACCCAAAGTTGCCTATGATGAGAGATATTTTTAGTGAGGATGACTAAGGATGGTTAAGGGTGATTGGTTTGGAGGGAGAAACATATATAGAGACCATTTGAGTGGAGGTGACATACTTATCATCCATCATGGAGTAGTGGGATCCTAATATGGGGATATTCCACCTCCTTATAGGAGAGATTACGATGACACTAGAGGATATCTATCAAATATTTTTATTACTAGTTGAGGGTCTATCGATATGTGTGAAAATGAATAGGGAGGATGTGATGTCCTTGGTGTATGGAAAGGATTGGCAGGACATGGACATAGGTCATGAAGGGATTCCATACCTAAAGGATTTTGAGAGGGAGCTACTAAGAGTGATACATGTGACACTGATGTCTCTAATCTCAAGGATAGTTTTGCTAGACTTCTCAAGTGTATGGTTCTCATGGAATCTGATAGGATTTATTTTTGACTTGGTGGAGACACCAATAGTGTATGTGTGGGTGATGCACTACTAGATCAAATGTACAATGATATCTATGAGGTTAAATTATGCAAAAGGAATTGGGGTGAAACTTGCTACTATAGATTTGGAGGTGGGAGAATTTTAGCATATGTTGCACTAGAGGATTATCGTGTGAGAGGGTGATAGGGTAGCATTATGCTCTATGCTAGTAGAGGGATAGTGAGAGATAATAGAGTCAGTATCATTAGATATATGGATAGTAATATAGGTAGATGTGGGTCAGATTGGTGGTGAACTAGGTGATATGGAGGCAATGGAAAAGGTTAAAGGCCTGATATGAGGATAGGATACACCTGGATCACATGATATGAGCAAGGTGGGTACCATGCCAAAATTAAACCAAGTATAAAATAATTTATTTCATACAGATCCAGAGATAGTTTGGGCTAACATAGTGGGTACCAAACCCACCTATGATTTATAGGAGGTAGGGTAACAAGCTGACCTTGGTGGCACTGTAGATGATGCTACCCATGGAGGAGATGAATGGGGAGATGGATATACCAAATGCTGATAATGTAGGGACTACTATAGTGTATGATGCCTAGTGGGTGTCATAATGGTGGTAAATACTTATGGATATAGGGGAGGTAGCAAGTATATATGGAAAGGAGGTAAAGCTCAAGGATAAGGAGAATATGGATGTTGAGGGGGAGGAAAATCCACTATAATGGTGAGTGCATCATAGGATTGATATTGGAGTAGGGGCCTTTGGGAAAGATGAGATGAATATGAGGTTCATGGATGATGAGGTTGGCTTCAAAGAGGTTGATATCATGGAGGTGGATGAGGAGGCTAAGGGGTGTGAGAGGGGTCCAAGGGATAGCAAGGATGGGAATAAGAGTGGGTAATGGTTTAGGTAGAGTGATATAACCTAGAGGGAGAGTGGGTATGGTTGACACCTCTCCTAGGGCAAACATAGGAGGAGCACATGGTCTAGGATATTAATAAGGAGAGTTTATAACAATGGATAGACATAGTGATAGTAAAGACAAACTAAACATGATGGAAGTAGGATGTGGTATATGCAAAGAGGGATGAACTACAACTAGAGGTAGAGGAGCTATGAGATAAACTCAAGGAAATTTGAGGGTAGCGAGTAGAGCAAGAAGATGAGGTAACCATCATAGTATTACTGATAAAGGTGAGAGTGGTACAGAAGTAGGTGACCATTATAGAGCATATATTTTTATGATAGAGGGTCTATGTGAAGGTCCTAGAGTACTAGCTACTAAATCAAGATATAATGATATATTCATGACCCTCTACTTCATGAGCAGATTCCAGTCAATGAAGTGGAGGTTCGAGGGCAATTTTAGTGCAACATCTAGTGCCATGCATTAGGGAGCCCATAGATTCACAAGTATTAGGTGCTAGATATTTGCATAGTAGATCAAGGGAGCATAGGATCATGAGTGAGTAGCCACAACATGATAGGATAGAATGGAGTGACTACATGAGTGATTAGCAATGTAGCTAATGGATGGGTGGATGTAGTGATTTTACATGTGTGATGATGATGAGCCTAAGGGCTCAATTATATGTAGCCTATGAGCAATGGTATGATGATGTACATTTATTATATATATATATATATATATATATATATATATATATATATGTGATTTTTTATTGGTGATATGTGTTTGATGTGTGTGAATGGATTGATGTAATGTGATGGATATGATTTGGTAATAAATGATGATGTAGGATGATAGTGTATGGATTAGATGATATAGGTGGTATGCATGAAATTACATGCTTGGAACACAAAAATGGATATGTCTATGTGCATTTGATGATAATGTATATAACACTTAGATAGATATGGTTAAACTTATTTATTTCTTAATCAAGGGTTTCAATATGGTTTTACTAGTCATAATTGGGGGACACATACAAAATGTGGATGCAACGAGTGACAGGGCAAAGTGGAAGTGAGACCACTTATTGATTCATATGTCCTAGGAATGAAGAATATAAATGTGCTTTCAAGAGACTCAAACACCCTAGTGACCTCAATAAAACTCATATAGTAATCAAACAAGCCCTCAAAGATACTAAGACCACCCTAGGGAGTCAAGTATCTCAAGGACCAATTATGTGTGTAGTGAATGTTCATTACCAATTTTGAGTAAGGTTGGACTAATAACATGTGACTTACACCAATAAGCTAGCTCACCTATGAGCGTACATAGGTTTGTACAAAATAAGGTTATTTATGTGATAGACATGTCACCATACAGAGGGTGTACTCCACTACCAGTCAAACATTTACAGCCCCGATGGTGGTTAACCTATGATCCAATGACTTGAGAATTTAATGGATCCAAGCTTTTTATTTACACTTTTTTATTTTTTGATTTTTTTGAGATTTTTTTCTTTGTGCTTATCATTTTACCGATTCTCAATGTTATATCATGTGTGTGATAGGGTGAGTAGGGGAAACCATTCATTTTATAGTGATAGTGTATCGCCCAAATTTTTTGCACCCTTACCTTTAGGCTAAAGGATCCGTGCCCTAGAATGGAGATACGAGAAGGATGGGATAATACCTCGGATGGAGAGGCCCTTCGAAGGTCATGCATCTTAAGGGAGGGGTATAAGGGTGAATTTTTTACGGATGGTGGGGTTCACCTGGAAACTTTGAGTAGCAATTTCCGCGCATAGGTTGAGAATGGGTTTGATGTGTTCATTTTATATTCAATCATTCATATTCCTAGGTTGGCCAAAATGAATCTAAGCTATTATATATGAAATTTTAGGTTTATATGAAGACAAAAAATATGAATGAATCCTAAATATAGAGACTATTTGAAATGGAGAGGAATACATTTGATTCCTAATGTCTAATGAAGATTTTGAAGCTTGTAGGAGTCCAGATCATCCTGGATGTGACAGGATCATCTATAATTATACAAAATCATCCAGATCATAGGAGATCATCTGATATCAGCCAAGATCATCGACGAACTGATGAATTCATCAAACGAATTCATAATAAACCTGCAATCATGGAAATAGAAACCAAAAACCAAAAATGCAATTGCAAGAATGATGCAAAATGATAGAAATAACAGTATAGATGCTTAAATAATAAATCCAGATAGAAAATCAAATGGGATGCACTATTTTAATAACTCATTTTAAATTTTATCATGCAAATATGCTAAATGAGGTGAACTCCAGGATGTAGAACATAAATAAATCGATCTAATGCACAATTAAATAAGAAATAAAGGTAGAAAACACAAACTCGGGGCTCTGGTTGCCCCCAATCTAAACTGCAGTCAAAATCATCTGCAATCGTACGAGATCATCATCGATATCGATAGGATCATCCAAAATCGTGTTGGATTGCCTACGACGATCCGAGCTTCCTCCGACTGAAACACAGTAAAATCCTGCAATAAAACCTAAAAATACAAATGCAAATGATGGGGGCGAGGATGTTATAATACAAAAAAAACTAGAGTTGCAGGGAAATGATCAGCCAGGGGGATAAACTGGGAAAATCCCAAGTTTATATAGGATTAGGGAGAGGTTAGGAGGTTGGGGATCATCCCAATCTGGGAGATCTCCAACGTAGGAATCTCCAACTATGTAGACAAGCTTCTGCCCAAGTTGAAGAGGTTGTTGAAACAGAGGCTAATTATGGAAATTTGGTTTTGGGACGAAATCGTCTGGACGTTCTGTTCTAGACGAATTCATCCTATTTGGGATGATATCGTCAGATAGGCAATGATATCATCCAACGGTCAAAACAACTTCTAAAAATGGCACGAAAAATGAGGTTAGCGATTAACAGGCAATTTCAGGGTTAAAATTCAAATTTTTAATCTTTTTACTGATGGTTTAACTATGCCAATTTTAGGGTGCTACAGATAGTGACTCCTAATGTCATCTTTCCTAAGCACAAAAATTGAATTAATATGTGATACATGTGCATAGTATGAAAGGAAACCTGAGTTAACCTAGAACTACCTATGGCATTCAAAAACTTGATAACATTTAATAGAGGTTGATTATAACACTAGAAATGGTTGAGTGACTAAAATAACCTAGAGATTATTTCAACCAGAGAATTTGCAAAAAGTTTTTCCTTGTAGGTGTGTAAATGCTAGTTTGATAATCTCAAGGGGTATGATTTGCTTGGACCTATAGACTAAATCAAAATGGTTTGCCCCTGTAGGTGTGTAAATTCTAGTTTGATAAGCCCACAATGCTAAGGGAATATAAAGGTGTCAATCCTTGTGATTTGCTTACACTATTTTATTTAGAATGGCACTAATAATATTTTTTTTGGCCTCGACTTATCCATTTATCTAGGGATAGTAAGGTATTGAGAAACTATGTTGAATATGATATTTGTTATAAAAGGCTTGAACATCCTTATTTTTAAAATGATTCATTATAAAAAATGATCTTGGAGGGGATACCAAAATGAGATATAATGTGATGGAGAATGAAATCCAATATTCAACTTTTTATCATGATAGCAATCAGGATTGCTTCAACCCATTTAGTGAAATACTCAATGGTACTTATAGTGAATATGTTGCACATTAAGGAAGGAAGCAAAATATTTCTACGAATATTGAGGTCTCATTGGTAAAAGGGCCATATAGCTTGAATGGGTTGCAAGGCCTATGATGGTAGATGGATCAAGTTAGCACGATGTTGTCATTTGAGAAATTTCTTTACATACACACAACAATAACAATCCATCATGATCCAAAAGTATCCCATGTATAAAATTTACTTTGCAATAGCCATCCCACTAAAATTACCACCACATGTTCCCTCATGTGCTTGATAAATTATCCAATTAACCTCTTACAATTCTATACAATGAAGGAGAATACCATCGTAACCTCAATGATAAAGCACATCCCCTAGAAGAGTATAGTGAGATGCTTTTTGTTCAAAATTTTATTTTGTAGCTGAGGGCCAAATTTGAGAAATTCCTTCACCTAAGAAAAATAATTATGGTAGGGATTTACCTAAAAAAATGGACATCCCATTCATCTCGAGAAGAATAGTTGGAAATGGTTGATTGAGATAGCTAAGTGATACGAACATTAGTCATGTTGTCAAAGGGATTTTGTGGAATGAGAGATCCAAAGGAGGCCATAGTGTCTACAAAGTGATTAATTGACCTTGGAAAACTATCAATAACATAGCATTCAAAATTAGTGAGCAAATTATTGATGATATCTTTATAAGATTTCAATATTGAACATTTGCATTGGTAGCTCCCTTTGATCTGATTAATGACAAGTTGGGAATCCCCTATGATTTACATTTGTTTAATGTGCATGGCCATGGAAGTCTAAAGTCTAATAATTAAGAACTCATACTATGCATTATTATTTGTACAAGGAAATTCGAGTTTGAAAGAGAGAGGGATAGGAGCCCCTTGTGGTGTAAATAAGACTATTCTAACATTGCTCCCTTATTCACACTTAGATCCATCAAAGAAAAGAGTAATTTCAACATCACCCTTAGGTTTGATAGGTTCTTATTTTTCAATAATGTTGAAGATAAAGTCATTAGGTAGCTCCACAATAAGAGGCTTATCATTTGGAAGAGGAGCTTCAATGAGTTGGTTGATGATTACTTAACCCTTAATGAATTTTTTACTAAAAAATTTAAGATCAATTTTTTTTAAGAGCATTATCCATTTGGTGGTTCTATTGTTGGTATATGTGTAGCTCATCATATAATGCAAAGGATTTTTTAAGTGATAACATAGGTCATATGATTAAGTATGTAATATCAAAGCTTTCTAGTTGCAAAGACCACAATGAGATAAAGCTTATTCACATAGGTGTATTTTTTTCATAGCTCACCAAAGTATGACTAATATAGTATATGGCCTACTCTTATTTGTTCTTATTATTTTGGGTCAATATAGTCCCTAAGGTGAAATCAGTAGTGGAGATATATATGTGGAAAGGAATTTCTAGATGAGTCAACAAAAAAATAGGTGGGGATGCTAAATAGTATTTAATAGCATCGAAGACTTGTTGACATTCTTGAGTCCATGTAAAAGTGACCCCCTTTTGTAGGAAATGATTGAACTTGCACTTGTTCAAAATTTGTGTGATAAATTGATGAATCACTTGAATATTTCTTTGCAAGATACACAGTTCTTTAAGATTCATAGGGGGAGGCATTTTGATAATAGATTTGACCTTGTTATGGTCCACTTCAATACCTTACTTGGAGACTATAAACCATAAGAGTTTTCCAGAAATGACACCAAAAATACACTTTCTAGGATTGGTTTTGACGTTGTGCTTGTGAAGCTTATAGAAAACTTGGTGTAGAATGTTAAGGTGTCCCAAAAGAGTTTTAGACTTTGTCAAAAGATCATCCATGTAGACTTCAATGGTATTATGTATGTAGTCATGGAAAATGTATGTCATAGCATGTTTATAAGTAGCTCCCACATTTTTTAGACTGAGTGGTATGACTTTGTAACAAAATGTACCCTAAGGTATTGTAAATGATATTTTATGTTGGTCTATAGGATTGACACAAATTTAATTGTATCCTAAGAAGTTATACATAATGGAGAGCATTTCATGGCCAACGTTTGAGTCTACTAGTGTATCAATATTAGGCAAGGGAAATTCATCCTTGGGGTATGCTTTATTCAAATATTGAGAGTCTATGCATACGTGAATTACCCCATTGGATTTAATGATAGAAAACATGTTTGAAATCCTCTCTAGGTAGTCAATGGGTTGAATAAAACCCACATCCAAGAGTTTTTATAATTCTTCATTAACCATAAGGGCCACTATGAGGTGAAGCTTTTGTAATATTTTCTTAATTGTATTAGCATTAGGATGCAAGGAGAGATTATGAACAACTAAATTGGGGTCCAGATCAGGCATTTCTTTATAGGACCAATAAAAAACTTGTTGATATTTGGTCATAAGGGTGGTGAATTGTTCTCTTTCTTTAGAGGTATTTACCAGGTTTGATGATCTAAGGGTTTCAGAGGTCAATTCTAAGGTCTATACTAATGGTGTCTTCAATGAGCATATATGAACCTTATTCTATATGATGAGAGATTGGAATAATATGTAAGTCATCGATAGGATTGATAGGGATTGGATGTTCAGAGTTTACAAGATCAGCTTGATAAAAAAAAATGATCATGGATGGAGGAATGTATCGGCTAGCTTCATGAAGAAGTTGGTTGAAAGGAAATAAATCATAGGGGGATATGGGAGAGGAAAAGTTGTCAAAATAAATGAAACTAGGTTCAATGTGAATTGGGGTTATAAGGGTTATTGGGATCATAGAGTGAAGTGAAAAAGTTAATAATAGGTAAGGAGGTAGATTAGAATATGGGTTCCCACGCTTGCTAGAGAAAATTTGGGTTATAATGGAGTGATGAGGATGAGGTTGAGCTGGTAGTGGTTGAATAGAGGATTGTGTGCTCTAAAGGAAGGAGGATAGGAATGAATAGATGATGGATGGGAAATATATGTAGGTTAAAATTTCCACCATCTATGGGATTTGTAATGGGAGCAATAGGAGTTGAATCCTCTTTAGAACTATTAGAAGTGATTGAAAGTTGATCAAATAGTTTATCGAGTTCATCTCTCAAAGAGTCAAGTGGGAAAGCATCGATGGTGGTGACTTGGGGAGGATCATCTAGAAAAAGGTGCATGGATTTAGAATTAGTGCAATCATCATCACTATCCTCCTTGAGACCAAGAGTGATGCATTGAAGTTCATTTTTGAGGAGGTTAGTTGAAGAATAATTACCATACCCTAGACTAGATCTATCATTAGCAAGTTGGTAATGGGGCTCAAGGATGTCATGAGTGCCTTGCTCATAGTGACCAATATCATATCCTTGCCAATTGAAACACAAAAAATAGCTCATGGTAAAGGATGGGTTTGACAAAAATCCTATGTTGTCATAAAATGATAGTTCAAGTTCTCTATGAGGATGTGGATTAAAAGTAGTATCGTCCCCCATATACAAAATTAATATGATGGGGGGAACAACCCATAGGATGAACCACACCTATAGCTATAGGAGTATCTTGTGGGAGACCATAGTCCTGAATGAAATCTATAATGGATAGTGTAAAAGTGACATTTAAAAAAAAATACTTGCCTATACTAGGATTGGTCATATGAACTACAACCTGAGTGGATAGAGGTATAGATAGTGAATGGGATGTCTTGGCATCAATGACCCAAGAGTGATGGCTCAAAAAAATAAGGTGGGGTAAATGTATAGACAACATGAGAAGCATCAAGGATGAAGGGATATGTATGAGAGGTGTTTAGAGGAGGTGGAGGTTTAGGTTGAGTGGAAGATAAAATGGTTGTGGTCATTGGAGGAGGAGGTGCTATGGTGGAGGCTAGGTGAGGTGATGTGGTAACTTGTTCAATGATTTAATATGGAAGTGAGTCTATTTGTGTAGGCTAGGGAGTGACTTAAGATATCTTCATGGTGAGAGGAGAAATGGGGAGGGTCAAAGGCATAGTGGAATTTGATACACTGGTAAATATGGAGGCATAATGATAGGTCTAGGATGTTGAGTAATGAGGGTAGTTGATATATGGTTATGGGGAGAAAGCAATTTGGAAGGACATGATGGATGGTAAAGAGGCATGGTCAAGAGAGGGGGGATAAAATATGAGTGTCTAACAACAATGATATATATGAATAGGAGATGAGATTGGGTAAAGTGGTCTTGAGATAGTGAAGGATGGTTGGAGTGAAGGGGTTGAGCAAATGGATTATTATAATGATGTGGCAAGGGTTGATAGGGAGGAGAATGGATGAAAAGTGGAGAGGAAGCATGGGATAAATGTGAGGGGATAAGGAAAGAGTGATGCACCAAGGGTTATGAAGCTTGTATGGAGTTAGTGATAGGGTAAGAAGTTATTTGATGGGTCATGGGAGTGATAGATGAGTGGAAGGCAATGGGGGTTCATACGGGTTGGATAACATATTGTTATACTTAAATGGTTCATCATTAGTAGGGATGCAATGGACATGACCCTCATGGACATATTTGAGGTAATGATGTAAGTTCGAGGGGATGCATCACATATCCCTGATCCATGGTCTACCAAGGAGCACATTGTATTGCATCTCTCCCTTAAGGATGTGGTATAATGTATGTATGGTATTCACACCAACTTGAATGGGTAAAACAATTGTATCCAACATTGAGCACAAGGTATCATTAAAGGCTCAAAGAGTGAAGGTGGATGAGACTATATGGGAGGTGGAAGATTGAGGTGTTGAAGAGCAATAGAGGTGATGATATTTATGGAGGATCCAGTGTTGATAAACACCCATTTAAAAGGTTTTTGATCTATATAAGACACAATATATAGAGGTGGATCAAGTAGTTCGATTGGTATGCTTTTGATCTCATATTCATAAAATACAATTTATGACTCTGTGTAAGTTTGGATACTCTCCATAAAATTAGTAAAGGTGTTTGGGTCCTATGCTTGAAGTTCAATGGACTTAAATATGTCCATAAATACCTCATGATTTGGGGGAGACTAATAAATAATTTCATAGATCAAAATTTTAGAAGATGCCAATTTGAGACTATGGGTGAGATGACTCCTTAGTGAAATGATCGATCATGGAGGGGGAGTTGTGAGATGGATTAGAGGAGGTGGTGTATGTTTCACTAGTGATATTGGTTGAGTAGGAGGTGCATTATATGGGCCACTTGATTGCTATGGTCGATCAGAGTACCTTTGGTTGTGAGTGATCACATGGATCATACCACAAAACCTTGATAACGTGGGATATTGTTAACATGATTCACTTGGTTGGAACGAATAGTCAAGGTCGAAACCCCACTAATAAGTTGTGTTGTCCCATGTTGTTGTAAGGGAGTTTGATAAATTTTGAGGTTTTGGTCAGGGCTATCAAGAGGGTTTTCAACTTGGATGGTCCCCTTTTCAATTAGATCTTACACCAAGTGTTTGAATTACATGCAATCATTAATATCATGATCACTCTAGTGGTAAAATATAAAAAAATGATGTTCCTTGTAGAGTAATATTTTAGGCTTGCTCAGATCCTCTAGCATAATTTATGGAAAGGAGATCATTTGTGCCTCATACAATTTTTAAAAAATGTATGAAAGTGGCTTAGATAGAGGAGTGAAATTACAAGGAGGTCAAGGATTGGAGCATCTTACTCACTTGTCAACCTGATTGGGATTTTGAATTTAAGGTGGTGGTAGTACAACTTGATATGTTGGTTGTAGTGGTGGATATGAGGGTTGCTAAGGTGGGTGCTATGGCTAAGGTTGAGGTTGTTATTGTTTTTTATGGGGTGCATATTGAGGTTGCTGATTAGAAAGGCTTGGTGTAGTCAACACCACTTGATTGATCTGAGAAATATTGGATTAATTGTTAAAATTACCTTTACCATTTTTTTTAGGCCACTATTTCTTCTTTATCTTGATCTTGCCTTATTGAATTTTGATGTCTTCAAATATTTTTTCTTTAAATTGATCTTCCTCGAGTGTGTGATATTGCTGAAGTTACAATAATCAAGATATGGATTTTAAGAAACGTCTTGTGAACTTTTGAGTTAGCTCAGTCATGGGAAAGGTGAAGGGTAATTTGGTTATCATTGCTCTCCATCTAGAGCAATAATACAATATAGATTTATCTTTGGTTATCATTGCTCTATTAATTTAGTATTTTTTTTATGTTTAGCGAGAAGCGTTCCAAAAATATATTGACCAATTGTTCAAATGTAAATATGCTATTATTAGGAAAATGATTATGCCATTCCAAATTGCCACCCCCAAGGGTTTGGGTAAAGGTTCAAAACATGATTTTATCACTATCTTGGATCATAAAACATGCGTTTATAAAAGCACTCACATTATCCTAGGGATCTTTTCCCCCTTTAAATTTGTCAATCTTAGGAACCTCAAAACTAGGAGGATATGGGGGTGAAGGTATTGAGGGGTGAATGGGGTGGTTGATGAGTTAATGGAGAGTGGAATTCAGATACCCACTACTGGTTGACTATAACTCCAAACTATCAATATGATTGGCCAACAATTAAAATACCTTCAATGAGGGCTGAGATCCTGGATAGGGTGGTGGGACGTAGGAATGTGGTGCATGAGGTTGAACATATGAGGGTTGATTTTGATACAATTTTATCACTTGGTGGGAAGATGAATAGGTTTTATACATGAGTTGGTAGGATGTAGGTTGTTGGTAAATAGGAGTTGAATGTACATGATTCAATGAGGTTTGATATTGTGCACAAGGGGGTTTTTGGTAAATAGGAGTTGAATGTACATGATTCTATGAGGTTTGATATTGTGCATGAGGGGGTTGTTGGTGTGAAGGTGATTGGGATTGATAGTATGAATGAGTTGCATACAGATCAAGTGGAGGGTTTGGTATGAGATGGAATGATGTTGTGAATAGGTGGGAGGATACTAGTCATATGCCTTGTACTAAAGAAGTGATTGTATGGAAGTATGAGGTGCTTAAGGAGGGTTGAGTGGGGGCTAGTATTGGATATGATGTGATTTCTAGTTAGGTGGGGGTTGCTAATGATGAGAGGGTGGTCATGGATACTATTGTTTGGTGAAACTTTGAGATTGCACCGGTGGACCTTGATAGGTATTTTGGATTGAGAAATCTTATGGTTGAATGGTGGGTGGTCAAGAATCCCATGATGTATCTTGAGTAAAAAAGGCTATTTAATTTAAAAAATGAGAAGGGGTGGATTAGTTGCTTATGGTGGTTTTTGAGGGATGTAATTGCTATGTGAGGGGTGATATTTTTTGGAAATAATTTTGGTGTTGGCCAAATATCTGCCTAATAAATAAACACTGCATTTATGCACCCTAGATAAGGCCAACATTGAAAGTATGGAGGAAAGAGATGTCCTCCGTGCCAATATCTAGAGAGGGTTGGTTCCCGAACTAATTCTAAAACTGGTAAAAGACTAAGGATGCAGGAAAGAAATTGGAAATAACGAAAAGAGATGAGAAATATGGCCACAAGCCAAAGTGCATAATTGGTGTTAAACTAACTAGCAGGAAAAAACCCAAGAACAAATTAGCATTCATAAAAGGAAATGAAATAGAACAAGATCACAATATTACCATAATAACTATAAAAATGGTACTCCAACATTCTCTTTCTCCTTAGTAACTTTAAATACAACGACAAAATTTAAATTCAATAGCAAATTACATAGGCGAATGGAAATAAAAGTACACTATACAAAAAATAATTATACATAAGACCGCTCACAAATTTAGAAGTCTGATGCCTTCTATTAATGAAGAGAGATTAAGGGAATCTCTCGCAAAATATGTCTAACTCCCTTTTACAATGAAATTTTATTAGTATTTATAGAGGTTTTTGCCTCTTTCATTTAATACATATGAGGGATGAATGTCTGAGAATCAAAGACAAAATCAGAAAAATCCTCCTTGAGTTCCTGGAAAATCCATTCACCAGGGGAACAAATTCTTGAAAATTTGAACTTCAAACGGAGGTGCGCCTGTTAGGAGAAAATATTAAATTCTTCGGATTGCCTTTAATACATTTGAAATCATGAAGGCTTGTTTCCCTTCTTCATCATTTTTGTGATCCATAAAATGGAGTAACTGAGAGTGCCCCTCATTTAATGTCAAATTCAACATCTTGACCAAAGTCCCACTCGTTCGATTTATCTTCACCCAACATTAGTTTTGCCCATTCAGACGCATGCGATTTTGATACAAATAAGTTCACCCAATTCAAGGGCGAACGACATGTTCACCCCTAAGGGAAGGCAAACATGATTTTCCACCATCGCTAGGTGGTTTTCCCATAGAAGAGGCAAACGGTGTGTTCACCCCTCAATTAGGGTGAACATAATTTGATTCGGGCGCGCAACCCCTCAAGGTGATGCCAATGCATGTTCACCCCAAGAAAGGGCGAACGACATATTCACCCCTAAGAAATGGTAAACGCAATCTGCCACTCTTTAAATTTTTGCCATTCTGCTTTCAAAAATAATTCACCCCTAGAAAGGGTGAAAGGGACGTTCACCCCTAAGGAAGGGCAAATGTCAATGCACAAGATTTTTTGGCGATTTCACTCATGTTTTTTTATGAAACTCATTCTCTCCATTTTTTGGACCTCGAAAGACATCTCTCCATTAATACATTCAAATGCATTGGATTTTAAAAAATTATTCCAACTTATTACAACTATCCAAAAAATAAAAGAGACAAATATCTTATCGCTTTATAGAAAATTTCGAATGAATACAAAATGGCCAACATTTCTTAGAGACTCATGGGGCATCCAACTTGCATGGATGGAAGTGATCCCATGCCTTTATCCATTGGGTGTAGAGTTATTTTTGCTACCTACTTATGCCTTCTTCATTGTGGAAGATTTCTTCTTGGATGCATGTTGCGCATGTTCTGCTTCTTCCTGTTCTACCATGGCTGCAACGCGAAGTACTTCCACACGTTCAGCCTCTTTTGCTACCTTTTCTGCTACTTCGTGATCTACCACTACTTTCTCTTCTTGCTATATGATAACCTCTAAAAAGGTATTGTAGGTGTGAAAATCCTCATGCCAAGCTTCAGTATTAAATAAGTAGGGGATGCTAATAGATTCATAAACGAAGCAAAGATTTTGCACATCCATCAATCTAAGGCACTTTGAATGCTAGGATAATTCATAAAGAGACAACTCTAAATGTCTATACTTTTCAATCAGAGGCAAAACTTGCACTTCAATAAGGGGATCAGTCAAGGCATTAATTTCTATAGTATCTTCAATGAATTCATTCCAGAGATCTTGCAATTGCTCCATCGAAAGAGGTTCACCCCATTCATCTAGGAAGGTAGTGAAACCCAACCGATCAATAGTTTCAAAATGATATATCAAAATAGTATGCTCTCACTCAATAGTATTAAGGACAACCTGCCCTTAATTCATAAGGTCCATGCACTAAAAATAGCTCTACAAGGTTATGCATGCTCGGGACTAGGCATAATCCATCTCACTAAGAGGGCGAATGTTTAGATACATTCAAAAATACTTGTATCTTCATAGCTGTCTCTATATAGGGTGAAAGTAACTCAACTAAATAAATTGTTTGTTGTCCAAGCTAGATTTGTATCCCTACTTCACATAAGTACTGCAACACCTTGAAGGCTTGTGTGGCCAACTTGGTAGAATTTTAGATGGAGTGAAGGTGAATATCTCTTACACTGTCACGTGAAAATCCTGCAATAGGTGTAGCCTTGCCTTCCAGCTACTTTTTGAGTTCTTTGACCTACTCCTAAATATTATGTATTTCAATTCTAGTGGCATCATGCTCCTTCAAGTGCACCAGGACTTGATTGTGCAAATATTTATTTTTTGTGGTCATCCTTTCTTCTGTCGCCCTGCTCTTGGCCAAGGCACTTTCAAGCTCCAACACCTTATTTTGCACTTCAAAATATTTCTCTTTATAATGCTCCCCGTGCAAATACAACAAACTCATATCAACTTGAATATTACCCATTTTTTCAATGGGATTAATCTATGTCAGATCTTTAGTGATAGTCTCAGAAACATAATCTTCAGGCTATAACTCACCTTGAGGTTTCTAAACCAGTGGAGTGAATTTTGTCATATGATCCTCCTTAGCAATTGGATCAAAGTCCACCTTCTTTATTGGATGTGCTAGCACCAATGCCTCCTTTCACCGCATACTCCTCAACCATTGGGAAGATCTAAGATGTTCCTAATTTAATTTTTCAATGTTTGGCTGCTTGCGAGCTACCTACACATCTGGGACAATCTGTAGCTCCAAAAATGGTGTAAATGGAACAAAAAAATTTGGGCGACCAGGCCCAGTGGACACGGATGACACATATTGCAGTGAAGGAATGGATATGGGAAAGGTGGAAGGAAGAGAAAGGGTGGAGGGAGTGGAAGACATAGGTGCAGCTGTAGTTATACTAATTTTATATGGAACTTGGGTACTAACAACTGTAATAGTGGAGGAAGTGATGAATAAGGGAAAGGGACAGAAAAAAGGATTTTCCCCCAACGCATACAAACTAAAAGAAATGAAAGATGGAGCAGGAATGAAATAAGAAGCAACAACGATCTCAGAAATAGAAGTATTCAAAGAGAAAGAAGAAACCATAGAAAATTAAATGGAAGAACTACCAAAATGTGGAGAGATAGGAAGTGGAGGAAATGAAAACATAACAGATGGGACCGAAGAAGAAATCATTGTGTGCTCGATGAGAGAGAAGAAGAGGGAAAATATGACATACCTTGGGGTGTGGGGGCCACTTGTTCTATAGATGGGGGAGGTTGCACAACTACCTCCTCTTCTTTATTCACCTCTGGTTCACCAACATTTAGGGTTGTCCTCTCATTCAAAATATCAACATGAGAATATTTAGAAAGTTGCTCTTCCTCTTCCTGCTATGTCATTGGAAATATTTGTGCTACAAAAGTATGGAGTTCAACATTGGGAAAAGGCTTTGCTATCGGAATAGAGGTGACTATAGAACTTGGCACATCATAAATCATAGTACCTAAAGACATGGGTGCTATAACAGTGGAAGTAGTAGCTGCATTAGTGTGAGGTTGTTTAGCTACTTTAGGAAATGGAGGTGCCATCGATAGTTTCTGTTGTTTGGGTGCAGGAACCTCCTCCTGAGGGTGCTTCATCCTTTGTGATCGCCTTTGGAAGACATATTATTGTTGTTTTTCTTTTTCTTCTTCCTTAATGTCATCCTCAACTCTATAATTTTTCTCTTTAGGTTTGCTTTCACCACTTTCATACCACTAAAAAATTTACGGTAAAATAGTGGCAAAAGCAACGGGCTGATAATATTTTACAAAATTATCATAAAATTCAAAAAATTGGGTATCAATATTCATCCCATAAGCATTATATGACTTCCTCCTATGAATGTGCATCATCTACCAATTCATAATTTTCTCCTCCGTCCAATCAGGATTCGCTTCTTGGATAGTTGTGAACAAACTCGGAGGAGGAATATGTGTTGCATTCTTTTTTGGATTATAATCCACTTCCTGCTCATAGTAATCATGCCATGGAGGAATGTAGGACATATTCTCTATATGCCAGTTCATTTCTGGCCCATAAAAATTATTTCTTCGTCTCTGAATATCTGGGCACAGGCAACAATGAAAAGACTTCGCCTTAATAAAATCCAAAAACTTTTCGAGTGGGTCATAGTGCCAATGCTGTGATAAATCAATTAAACCTAGGTCTTGAAGCACCACCATCAATAGGTGATTTTTCCCAACCTGATTCACTTCTATACTTTTAAACTTGAAGGGCATAGTACAAGTTATCTTCTTTCCTCATCTAGAGCCATATATATCATTGATATAATCCATCTAGTGCACAACTTCCATTGCAAAAAAATGTGCAGTAGCAAAATAAGGAAACAAAAATGGTTTACCTGTATATCCAAACATTTAAACTACCATGCCCTGAGTGAGCAAAAATATGTCACCCTCTTGCTTCAAAACAACATCTCTCAAGTCGTGAGGGACTTGGTCACAACTGCCACAAAGAAATTCAATGGTGGGGCGCAAAAACCAACTACTAAAGCTGTAGATGGACTCTTTCTTTGTTAACACCTGAGTTCACTTATAAACCAACAGAGGCTCATTCTTTTCATCCATCTGCGTAACATCAATGAAAGAAAAACATCACTGCATTTGAAAAAGAAGAACCATACTAGCAACAAAGTATACCAAAATGATCTAGATTTCCCTTCCTGCAATCTCTATAACTGTGAATTTATTCTCCATGAAATAAATTCAGCCCAATCAAAATAAATCGGATTTCCACCCTGCCTCATAGCAGCGAGTGAATAAAAATCCACCTTGGAAATACATTGAACCATAGTTGCCTGCCATTTATGTACCGTTTCATCTGAGGGTAACCCAACAAACTAGGTAAACATAGAATAGATGTCCTGGAACTTGAATTATGAAAGAAGTTTAGGTAAACCCCGCAGTTGCCCCATCTATGGATCTTTGACATGCTAAGTTTCCATGAATTATCTCATTGTAACTGTGGATACATACCTATCCTCTTGTTCATCCGTATGGATATTTTTATTTATAGCATAAT
The DNA here is from genome assembly GCA_028583015.1 of Wollemia nobilis. Taxonomy (NCBI): domain Eukaryota; kingdom Viridiplantae; phylum Streptophyta; class Pinopsida; order Araucariales; family Araucariaceae; genus Wollemia; species Wollemia nobilis. The sequence goes on along the minus strand of JAQPPZ010001679.1, from coordinate 3,592,406 downwards.
TCGGCATGCATACCCCATAGGTGAAAGCCTCTCGGATCTCATCCAGTGTAATTGTGAATAAAATCTCTTATCTGGTATTTTGGATGGCCCTAGTAGACGAGTCATAAAATTGTGTAGTTAACTGAATAAGCTCGGGGCACGGATGTACAGGAAAACAAAGATACCATAAAAGCTACAAATTGTGAGGCGTTGTGAGCCAACTATTGTAGGAAACTCCCTAATTTACTATGATTTTGACCTCTTCCCTCAACTGGTCAACACCTTTATGTGTGATCAAACAATCACTGATCTCAGCCATATTATCTTCATAAGGATCCAAGCCAACATAATCATTTTGTCAGGATTTCTTGGCCCTTGAACTTCTTTCTCTTTTCTTAGTGGGGTTTACTTCTATGACCTCCTGCACCTCTACTGGTTCTTTACTGTGTTTTCCCATCTTGCTAAATAAAAAGTGATGACTCTTTTGCAATTCCCTACTCTGAGATCTCAAAAATTCTTCTACACTTCAAAGCACAGGATACAAAGAAGCAAAACATTTAAAAAATTAGGGCAAAAAAAACAAAATTAGCATTTTACCTCCCAATATTTATAGAGTCGCTATCAACTGCTGTAGTAATTATAGAATTAAATGCAGGTACACCTTTGGGGAGAAACATTCTTCAAAAAATGCTCAAATGTCCTTTCCAAGGTGTAAAAATCTTCTTTTCTAGTTCATCATATGATCCTATTGAAAAAACATACCCTCTGCACTATGCAATATTATAGAAAAATGTGCCCTAGCACTAGTAGCTTGTTAGGGAAACCAACCTAGCCATTACTCATTCACTAATTAATTCTGACTGCTACCTTGAAAAATTCAATTCGAATGCTTCCTACATTAAAAAATCATTACTTGAATTTATCGCCCACTACTTTCGATTATCACCACGTACTCCTTGGGAATATCTTCTTCAAAAAAAACTCTCTCATGTGCTTATGAATTCATGGGCGCATGTGTTTTTAAAATCTCATAGCGCGGCTCTTGAAAAAATGGCATTTTTTCTAAAAAAAGAAAAACAAACTCTTTTTTTCTTTTTTTGCTTTTTCCTTTCTTATCCCTCCTCTTTTTTTTTTTCTCTTAATGACATCATCAAAGTGTGTTCACCCTAAAGATAGGTGAACATGACATTCGTATCTTTCAATAGGCGCATGCGAAATTCTATCACTTCTTTGCAAATATTTGAGTTTCTTTTCTTTTTTTCCTTTTTTTTTCTTTTTCGGGCGAATGATGTCTTAACCATCATTTTTTTTAATAGCATATTTATACCTATGCAGAATTGTTTAAAATGCATGAAAATATTTACATATATACAGGATGTTATCTTTGATTTGAAACATTACAAAATATAAGTCTTCAGATGAAGCCATTCACTAGGATAGGGATATCATACCCTTCCATGTCACAAAGTCAAAATGCATTTGAAGAAGTGACAATAGAAATTCAAAAAGGTCCTTCCCATATTGCATCAAATTTATAATGTTTTCCTGGCTTTGATTTCTTCTCGTTCCATTTCAGTACCAAATCACCCACCTGGAATCTTCGATCAGTCATTTTTTTCTTGAACCACTTCTTCATATTAGTAGCATGTTCTACGAAAGTATGGTAAGAACACTCCTTTTCCTCTTCTAATTGCAATAATTGCGCCAATCTAGCTGCCATTGGATCATTTTCTTCATTATCATCATGAAACATCTGCAATGCTTCGAGCACAGGGAGCTCGATATGCGTAGGAAGGATAGCTTCTTTCCCATACACCAAAGCATATGGGGAGGTCTTTATTAAATTTTTCACTAAAATAAGGTCAGCCCAAAGTGCCTGATTTAATTACAAATGTCAACTCTTCTTATTGTCACCCATTATGCTTTTAAAAATCTGGAGGAGATTCTTGTTAGTTGACTCAGTCAATCCATTCCCCTGTGAGTAATAATTAGAAGAGGTCTTCAGGTAAATTTCATATCTACTGGTGAATTTTGTAATTTTGGCTCCAATGAAGGGAGTGCTATTGTCGGTGACTAAATAATATGGTATGCCAAAATGAGTAATAAGGCTTTCCAAAAAAGAAATAACAGTCGCCTGATTTGCCTTTTTGGTAGGTATAGCTTCTGCCCATCTGGTAAAATAGCCTGTCGCATTGAGAATATATTTATGTTCGACAAAGGAATATGGATCTATAACTCCTATAAAATTGAGACCCCACTACTGAAAGGGTGCTTCCACCTAGATCGGATGCAATGGTGATGCTCCTTTCCTAACTTGACCCACATATCTTTGACAACTATCACATCGTTGGCTTATCTTATGTGAATCGGTGAACAGAGTGGGCCAATAATACCCAGTCTGAATAATTTTTAGAGCCATAGGCTTACCTTCATAATGCCCTCCTGATAGCTGAGAATGGAATTCTTCCAAAATATTCTCTTCCATAATATTTTACACATCTAAGAAGTATACCATCAATATTCTTATAATATAGGCCATGGGGCAACAGTACATACCTGAGCGCTTGTAATATGAACCTTCGGTGTTGTGAGAGGTTAAGGTGGCTAGGACACCTTCCAAAAACAAAATACTCAATGAGTTCCTCGGTCCATTCCTTGTTGATTGCTGCATTATTTGCACAAATTACATCTTCGCGACTTGTCTCAACAATAACACTTTTAGCCAACGCCTGGAACAGAGCGTGTCCACAAACAAATTTCATCAGTTTAATTTCTACATCATACTACTGGATCTTCGAGATCCATCCAGCCCTTTTATCACCCAGTTCTCCTTGAATGATGAAGTTTCAAACATCAGGATGAATGACATAAACCATAGTTTTACTCTGATAAACAAAGTGGTGAAACTTCTTCAAGGCTTTCATCACTGCATAAACTTATTTCTATATAAAGTTGTACTTTTCCTGATGTGGTGCTATAACCTGGCTTAGAAAAGCGATAGTATTTTATTCGCCATAATGTTACTTTTACGTTAGTACTGTAGCATAGCTCTCTTGCTCACCCACTGCATAAAGTATAAAGTATTTAGAGTAATCAGGGATTATTAACACTGATGCTTGAGTAATTCTATCTTTGATTTCTTGAAAAGCTCACTTCCTGGCTTTTTTCCACTTAAATTCCATATTTTTCTTCAAGAGCTTGGTCATGGGCTTGATGACTTGGGCAAAATAAAAAATAAACTTACGCATGAAGTTTATCTGTCCAAAGAAGAACTGCAAATCTTTCTTATTAGCTAGTAATGACAAACTCATAAGAACTTCAGCTCGTGTAGGGTCTAAGGCCAATCCTTCCTATGAAATCATATGTCCCAACAATTTCCCTTCCTTGACTGCAAAAATTGATTTCTTCGGATTTATAGAAATCCCAAATTATCGACATTTCTTGAATAATTACTTTATAAGGAAAACATGATCTGTTATGCAATGTGAAAACATTGTCATATCATCAAGATAAATCACAGTGATTTTATTTAGCAACTCACCAAAGGCAACGTCCATGGCTCTCTGAAATATAGCTTCGGTATTTGAAAGTCCAAAGGGCATCCGTTGGTAAGCAAATGTGCTCCACTTAGTTGTAAACACCGTATTATATTGATCTTCATATTTAACCCAAATTTTATTGTACCCAAAAAATCCATCCAGCAAGGAAAATCTCTGAGCACCAGCCACAACATGAAGAATTTGGTCTATCTGAGGCAGATGATAGTGGCATTTGAGTGACGCCTAATTTAACTTTCAAAAATTGATGCATAGATGTATGTCCACATTCTTCTTCCTTACAGGAACCAAGTTTTCCTCCCAGATGGAATGCTTAATAGGGTATATGATCTTTGCCTCAAGCATCTTTAGTAACTTTGCTTTCATGAGAACCTCGATCTTGGGATTAACAGGGCATTGCTTCTACCGAAAAGGCTTAACTTCTTCTTGTAGCTCTATAGTATGCTGAATCACACTCTTGTCATATCCTTTCAAATCTTGATAATTCCATGCTACTATATCTAGATATTTAGAGCACATATTTCTAATGCCTTCAATCTCATCTGGTTCGCAATCAGTACCAATATTGATAACTTTTCCTGGCTCCAATTACAATTCTCTGAATGCCTTAGCATCCACCTTAATCCTATGCTTATAAACCCTATTACTTTGATCAAATAAACTCTCTAGCTAAATCAAACCTCAAGGAATGTGATTATTTTTTAACTAAATCATTCCTTCCTTTTCTTCTTCCACAAGAATCCTATCTTCTGTGCTGGCAGGTTCTTTTAGTAGAAAATTCACTATTTGCTCATCATTATCAAAAAATTTCCAATAAATTTTCTTGTATGGAATGGAAGGTCTATAAATCACCCTTACTGTCTTGGGCTTGTGAACCACTTGCTTAGTAGGAGAATAATTAACGCCCAAGGAAGCTAAAATGTCAGCATGTCTATTTGTTTCTCGAGGAATTGCCTAAATATTCAAAGATTTAAATTCTTCTAAAAGATCCCATACTCTATTGCGATAAGCCTTCAAGTAATTTTGCTTTAATACACATATATTTATAACTTGATTAAAAATAACCTCAGAATCACAAAAATTCTGTAGCTGTTCGATTCCTAACTTTTTGCCATTTTGTAAACCAAGGCATAACACTTCATATTCAGCTAAATTATTTTTACAACTCTGGGTAAATCTGTAGGAGTAATTTTTTTGTATGCCTTTAGGGGAAATCAACACAACACCTACTCCTACACCATTCTTACAGTGAGCACCATCAAAGAACAAATTCCATAACTGATGCAAAATAGGTTCCAGGGATTCAAGGACTTGCTCTTGGAACTTCTCTGTCTTCTGAATTGAATAAAAACCAATATCCATTTCAATAATAGAGTTGAAATCTTTCAGTAGGAACTCATCTTCCATACCAAGCTCCTAGGGTATTTCTTCAACCAAGACAATTTATTCCAATTCTTTGGTCATCATGTTCACCGTGCCTGGGACTTGTTCTTCCTCCTCAATTTTTTCAATATGAAAAGGGGAGGGCTTCTCATTATGAATGAGAATTCGCCTACCTTTGAACAAAATCTCCAGATGTGAATAATATAGGGAAAGATAACCTCCCATATTAGCTATGAATTCTCTTGAAAGGCACATGCTAAAGTAGGGCTCTAAATCAACAACCACCACTTCCTAGATAACAATAATTTGTGACATGCTATGGAGCACTATTGGAATGTCCTTGATTACTCCAACAGTATTAACTAGAATACCATCCAATTGTAAAACTCCTGGGCTGCTTCTTGTATATTCCATTCCCATTACTTCACATACTGCCTTTGGCATGACAATAGTGGTAGCACCAAAATCGATTATACAATTATGCACGATCCACCCTTCCATTCTCAAATATAAGTAAAATGGGGGAGGCCAATTCTTACCTATCGCTGAAGTGGGGAGCGGTTGAGCCAATATTGTTTGTAAATGATCTTTCTTTTGATCCTTGGTAGTCTTCAGAGATTATTGCAATAAATCAATCTACCCAAGTAATTGCAATGCATCATATAAGCTAATCCTTACTGGGATTTTCTTCATTTCTTCCATGATACTGTAGCCATGAGTAGGTGAGACATTTTCTTCTAAGGTCCGCTCATATTTTTCTTGGTACTGCTACATAGCGATAACTCTTTGCATTTTCATCAATGAAGGATACTTGAGTCTTTCCTTAGCTTGCTCTTTAGTTTCACTAGGAAATGGAGCAGTAGTGATGCGTTGCGAAGTTGAAGGCTGAACCTACACCTTATCTTGTGCTTGATCAAGTGATGAGTTTTTTAATTTATCAGCATCAGGAATCTTTGTCGGGGATGCCCGCTTTTCTTCCTACACTTTTTGAGTCACATGTACTTTCAAAGGTTGCAAATCTATAAGATCAATAGTAACTGGCTTCTTTCCAGACCTAGTAAGGACTACAACTTTCTCTGGGGATGGCATCATACAATTACACTCCATATCTCGAATCATGTTGACTTGCCCGCCCGAAGAACTTTCTGTTAATATCTAAACATAGTTCATATGTACTATACATGTGTCTTCACCATGAGGATCGTTACATGTAGAATTCCAATATGTCCTTTCAAATACGTTACTCTCATCATTCGCTTAGATCATGGTGTTTTTCTCATGTCCCTTGCTGATAGATACTTGTTCTCAGGTTATTTGTGGAGTCTGAAACCTTCTTGATTAGAACTCAGCCTCAACATGCTTCTTCCTAACAATAGTGAGCTCATTATATATTTTCCTTAAAGCCGGATTATTGGGTTTTAGTTCTTGTAACAATGCCATGAGAGGATCTGTATTGGTTGATAGAGTTGGCACTAGAAATGACAAGGGCATTGGAGGTGCAGGTAATGGTAAGGGCATTGGGGGTTCTGGCAGTTTTGGAAAAGAAATGATTGAATGTTGTGATGTTACTGATGGGATGGGAAATTATGGAAAGCTCATAGTAGATGACTATGGAACAGGGATAGGAGCTACTTGAGGAGATCCTAAATTCCATGAAGGGACATGATACATCGATGGCATAGGCTATGAAAATGCATTAGAGTAAAGATACTATGGTAGATCAAGGAGGATAGGCATTATTGCCTTCGAAGGAAGCCTACATACAACAATAAAATTTGACTCGATATTTTGAGCTTGTGTATAGAGATTGGGGAATGTAGTCACATTGGCTTGCACCTCCATACCAATATCGGTACTGAGTGCTCAAAGATAATAAAATGTTGCTTGCTCATGCATTGGCAGTAACCCATATGGGACCCTCTACCAACTTTGCACAAATCGGACATTAAAATCTACAAGTTCCTCTTTTGGATGTCTTTGTATTGAGGTGAACTGGTGTAATAGAGAATATAGATCAGCTTGTTCATGAAAATTCTTAATCAACAACTCTACCAATTGATCCCATGAGGTAATGGTAGCCGGCTACAAAGACCAGTATCAATACAATAATTTCCCTCTTAATAACAGAATCAAAAGTTTTATCATCATATCCTCATTAGTTATATCATGAATAGTTGCAAGAGAGGCTACATATTGGATATGCTCATAGGCAATTTTTCCAGTACCATCATATGTGGGGAAAGCCTTTAGAGCAACTTGAGGTACGAGATTTTGTGCTTGCAAATTCAGCACTCCTAAGCTATTCCAACCTGAAAATTGCCTTGGAATTTGTTGATGTGGTGGAGGATTCTGAGCCATGTAGATGAGAATATGAGGAGTAGGCCTCGAGACGTTAGTGGTTGTACTAGGCAGAGGCTGAGGGACACTGGTGATAGTGCTTATAGGACTCATAGGGGTAGAAAACACACCAGCTAGCCGGGAAGATGAAACATATGGTATGGATAAGATATGAGGAAGTGAATATGTTTGTCAAAAAGTGGCTATTTGAGGATGCTTTCCTAGCCTTTGAATGTCTATTTCATAAAATCTAATATGATTATCATGATTTTTTGCTTTTGATCTTGTATTCATTAGAAACAACTTTCACTATCCTCACGCTTATGGAGTTCTAGGTAAAAATTGAGTCACCAGATGTTCTAATCTCAAGCAAGAAGGCAAACACCAAATCTAATGCTGCTAGAAGTGGAACCTTAAATGTCCCACTGGGCATGCCAAAAACTATTGGTCAAATATCTACCTAATCAATAAAAACTATGTTTATGCACCCTAGATAAGGCAAACATTGAAAGGCCGCATGAAAGAGTTGTCCTCCGTGCCAATATCCAGAGAGGGCTGGTTCCTGAACTAATTCTAAAACTGGTAAAATACTAAGGATGCAAGAAAGAAATTGGAAATAACGAAAAGAGATGGGAAATATGGCAAGAGGCCAAAGTGCAGAATTGGTGTTAGACTAACTAGCAGAAAAAAACCCAAGCACAAATTAGTATTCATGAAATGAAATAAAATAGAACAAGCTCACAATATTGCCATAATAACTATCAAAATGGTACTCCAAAATTCACTTTCTCCTTAGTAACTTTAAATCCAACGACAAAATTAAAATTCAACAACAAATTAGATAGGCAAATGGAAATAGAAGCACACTATATAGAAAATAATTATACACAAGACCACTCACAAATTCAGAATTCTGATGCCTTCTATTAATGCAGAGAGCTTAAGGGAATCTCTCATAAAAAATGTCTAACTCCCTTTTACAATGAAATTTAATTAGTATTTATAGAGGTTTTTGCCTCTTTCATTTAATACATATGAGGGATGAATTTCTAAGAATCAAAGACAAAATCAACAAAATCCTTCTTGAGTTCTTGGAAAATCCATTCTCCAAGGGAACAAATTCTTGAAAATTTGAACTTCGAACGGAAATGCGCCTGTTAGGAGAAAATATTAAATTCTTCGGATTGCCTTTGATACATTGGAAATCATGAAGTCTTGTTTCCCTTATCCTTCCTCTTAGTGATGCACAAAATGGAGTAACTGATAGTGCCCCTCATTTAATTCCAAATTCAACATCTTGACCAAAGTCCCACTCATTCGATTTATCTTCACCCAACATTAGTTTCACCCCTTCAAACATGCACGATCCTGATACAAATAGGTTCACCCAATTCAAGTGAGAATGACACGTTCAGCCCTAAGGGAAGGTGAACGTGATTTTTTGCCATCACTATGTGGTTCGCCCATAGGAGATATGAACGGTGTGTTTGCTCCTCAACTAGGGCAAACATAATTTGATTCGAGTGCACAAATCCTCAAGGTGATGCCAATGCACGTTCACCCCAAGAAAGGGCAAACGACATGTTCACCCTTAAGAAAGGGTGAATGCAATCTGTCACTCTTTAAATTTTTGCCATTCTACTTTCAAAAATGATTTTCCCTTAGAAAGGGTGAAAGGGATGCTCACCCCTAAGGAAGGGCAAACATCAATGCACAACTATGGCAGATCAGGGAGGATAGACATTGTTGCCTTCGGAGGAAACCTACCTAAAACAATAAAATCTGACTCGGCCTTTTGAGCTTGTGTATAGATATTGGGGAATGTATTCACATTGGCTTGGTGCACCACCATACCAATATCAGTACTGAGTTCTCAAAGATAATAAAATGCTACTTACTCATGAGTTGGTTGTAACCCATCTGGGACCCTCTACCAACTTCACACAAATCGGACGTTGAAATCTACAAGTTCCTCTTGTGGATGTCTTTGTATTGAGGTGAACTAGTGCAATAGAGAATACGGATCAGCTTGTTCATGAAAATTCTTAATCAACAACTCTGCCAATTGATCCCATGAGGTAATGGTACCCGGCTGCAAAGACCAGTACCAATACAACAATTTCCCTCTTAATTACAGGACCAAAAGTTTTATCATCACATCCTCATAAGTTATATCATGAATACTTGCAAGAGAGGCTATATCTTGGATATGCTCATAGGCAATTTTTTCAATACCATCATATGTGGGTAAAGCCTTCAGAGCAACTTGAGGTATGGGATTTTGTGCCTACAAATTCAGCGCTCCTAAGCTATTCCAAGCCGAAACTTCCTTGGAAGTTGTTGATGTGGTGAAGGATTCTAAGCCATGTGGATGAGAATATGAGGAGTAGGCCTCAGGATGTTAGAGATTGTACTATGTGAAGGTTGAGGGACACTAGTGGTAGTTCTTACAGGACTCATAGGGGAATAAAACACACCAACTAACTAGGAAGATGAAACAGATGGTATAGATAAGATATGAGGAAGTGAATATGTTCATCGAAAAGTGGCTATTTGAGGATGCTCTCCTAGGCTTTGAATGTATATTTCATAAAATCTAATATGATTATCAAGATTTTTGGCTTTTGATCTTGTATTCATCAGAAACAACTTTCATCGTCCTCACACTTACGGAGTTCTGGGTAAAAATTGAGTCACCAGATGTTTTAATCTCAAGCAGGAAGGCAAACACCAAACCTAATGCTAATGGAAGTGGAACCTTAAATGTCCCACCAGGCATGCCAAAAGCTATTGGTCAAATATCTGCATAATCAATAAACACTACATTTATGCACCTTAGATACGGCCAACATTGAAATGCCACAAGAAAGAGATGTCCTCCGTGCCAATATCTAGAGAGGACTGGTTCCCAAACTAATTCTAAAACTGGTAAAAGACTAAATATGTAGGAAATAAATTGGAAATAATGAAAAGAGATGGGAAATATGGCCATAGGCCAAAGTGCAGAATTGGTGTTAGACTAACTAGCAAAAAAAACCCAAGCACAAATTAGCATTCATGAAAGGAAACGAAATAGAACAAGCTCACAATATTGCCATAATAACTATCAAAATGGTACTTTAGCACTCGCTTTCTACTTAGTAACTTTAAATCCAATGACAAAATTTAAATTCAACAACAAATTAGATAGGCAAATGTAAATAGAAGCACACTATACAGAAAACAATTATACACAAGACCGCTCACAAATTCAGAAGTTGGATGCCTTCTATTAATGTAGAGAGCTTAAGGGAATCTCTTGCAAAAAATGTCCAACTCCCTTTTACAATGAAATTTGATTAGTATTTATAGAGGTTTTTGCCTCTTTCATTTAATACATATGAGGGAAAAATGTCTGAGAATCAAAGACAAAATCAGAAAAATCCTCCTTGAGTTCTTGGAAAATCCATTCTCCAGGGGAACAAATTCCTGAAAATTCAAACTTTGAACAGAGGTGCACCTATTAGGAGAAAATATTAAATTCTTTGGATTGCCTTTGATACATTGGAAATCATGAAGTCTCGTTTCCCTTCGCCTTCCTCTTTGTGATCCACAAAATGGAGTAACTGAGAGTGCCCCTCATTTAATGCCAAATTCAACATCTTGACCAAAGTCCCACTCATTCGATTTATCTTTGCCTAGCATTAGTTTCACCCCTTCAAACATGCATGATCTTGATACAAACAGGTTCGCCCAATTAAAGTGTGAATGACACGTTTGGCCCTAAGGGAAGGTGAACGTGATTTTTTGCCATCACTAGGTGGTTCGTCCATAGGAGAGGTGAATGGTGTGTTCACCCCTCAACTAGGGTTAACATAATTTGATTCAGGCGCGTGACCCCTCAAGGTGATGCTAATGCACGTTCACCCCAAGAAAGGGTGAACGACATGTTCACCCCTAAGAAAGGGTGAACGCAATCTACCACTCTTTAAATTTCTTCCATTCTACTTTCAAAAATGATTCGCCCTTAGAAAGGGTGAAAGGGACGTTTACCCCTAAGGAAGGGCGAACGTCAATGCACAAGATTTTTTCTCGATTTCACTCAAGCTTTTTTATGAAACTCATTCTCTCCATTTTTTGGACCTTGAAGGACATCTCTCCATTAATACATTAAAATGCATTGGATTTTAGAAAATTATTCCAACTTATTACAACTATCCAAAAAATAAAAGAGACAAATATATTATCGCTTTATACAAAATTTCCAATGAATACAAAATCGCCAATAGTTGGTAGGCACTTTTTGCACAAAAGAATAGCCTTGAGAGAGGGGACATTAAGATTGATAATTTTTTTGGATAAAAATTGTAAATGTAGGAGGGGGATTAGAAGAATAAGAGGTAGAAGGTTGTGCAACATGTGCACCAACAACATGAATAATAGTGGATGGGGTATAAGTAGCAAATGGAATCAAAATGGGTATGTGAGAGGTGACATTGACTTGAGCTAAGTAGTATTGATTGTGATCAACATTCATGTACGATGAAGATATTGAATCATGATGGATTTGTGACTGATGGACATGATGGGATGAGTAAGTGCAAAGTGGATCAAGGACCACCAAATTGTTATGAGTGATATTGTGGAGGGATAAGGCTAGTTCCCTCAAATGGAAATAAACTAGTTGTTTAGTCCCCTCAAATGGAAAGAAACAAGTTTGCATTCCAGTAACTACGACATTAGATGTTGGTTTTTGATCAGTGGATGATGTAAGTAGAGGGGTTTAATGGTAGGATGTCTAACGAGATACCTCAACTAAAGTGATAGGTATATCAAAGGGTAGTGTGGTCATATACGACATGGGTGGATGATAATATGTATGTTTATATATTTTTTCTTGATGGAGGGTGGGACCAATATGAGCCAATATTTGGAGAAGGAACAAGGATGGTAACAATGAGTCAAGTGGGGGAAAAGTTCCAATATAAAGGTTGTGCAAGGCATCAATTTTAATAGGGGTGGTGAGGGGGTGAGAAGGAGATAAAGGTATCCCTATGCTTAGGGATTAGGGAATGGTGGTATGGACATCACAATGCAACATATGTAGATCATATCTGGTATCTCACTCCTCAAGCAAGTATGGAATGTGATGATGTTACTTTTTTTCCTTTTTTTTTGAACCAAAGTGCATAAAATAAACCCTAGGCTAACATGCTTTCTCTTTTTTCTTTTTTGGAAGCAATGCAAATAAAAGTAAACCCAGTCTATTATGCTTTTTTTTTACTTTTATGATAAAGAAAAAGGCCTGCAAGAAATAGGGAGACCTAGAAATAAACTATAAAGAAAAATTTCTAAAGCAAATTGAGAAGAAAAAATTACCTACACTATAGAGGAATAGAGAATGAGGGAATACATGCAAGTAACCTATCTCTATCTTATTTTGAGGAGCTAACTCATAAGCCTTAAGATTTATGAACTAATATTTGTGTCTAATGTTTGTATGAAAACCGTCAGCTTTGGTTGAGGACTATCAATGATAGTTGGGACTACACAACCATCAGCTTCGGTTACTGACCATCAATGATGGTTGGGTAGAGCTACGGTTGGATCTAAAATCTTTAGACACCAAAATCTAGCCACATGTCCTCCATTCATGCTTCCCCACCATTTCCACCATCAAATCTTAGCCAATTTGCCCACTATTCCTATTTTCTCACCATTTTTTATCATTATTCACATTTATTTATATATTTATTATATACATATTTAAATATAATATTTTATATTATATTTTAATATATATTTAATAAATATGTATTTATTTAAGTGAATTAATCCCAACCATCCAATTTCATTTAATCTCAACCACCCATTTACACCAATCCTTTCCACACCCTAGATTTATTGTCAACCCTTGGATGTGCTTTAATCTTAGCCACACGATTAGTGTTGTTGAAACCCTAGCATGCCCTAGGTTAGATTATAAATAGGAGCCATTTTGATAGCTCAACCCCTCAGTTCCTGATTTTCTTGATTCCAAGTTCTCGAGTTTCCTGAGCTCTCGAATACCCTAATACCTTGAGTGCCTTAAGTATTTTATAAATACTTTTGTGCCCAAGTCCCCATCCATCTATCACATTTTATTTTCCTCACTCGTCATATCCACTACTGCAACTTGTGCCCTCACTCGATCTACTTCTGTAGAAGTTCCCATCAACTGCCAAGCACATCCAAGTGCTTTTTCATCAATACCAGGTACCCATAGGTGCCTCCTCACCAATCCCAGGTGCCCATGAGTGTTTCCTACCATTTCTAGGCACCCGCGGGTGTTTTATGCTCTCATTCCTGGATTCCCTCTAGCCTCCGAATGATGCTAGGGTATCACCACACCAGCCACCTGTATTAGACATCACACATCAAAAGATAGTAAGAAGGTAAAATAGATCAACCCTATATTTGTTTATTTTACGCATGTGTTTCCATTTTTTTTGACTTTATTCGCAACATCTAGTTAGGGTTTCATTATTGCATATAGAGGGTCTCACGCTATGGAGCCCTCGCATATACTACTAACTATTTTCTATGTTTTTGTGTGTATATCTAGAGCACTACATCAACATTTGGAGTGGCCCAACCTTGGATATCCAAAAAGCCACTCAACCTTGTTGGGATCAAGATGCACTTGAAGACACCATGCATTTACTTAGGGTTTTGAAGAACCCTAAATTGTTATAATATTGTATCAAAAGGATTCAAGGATCCAATCTTGTAACAATGGATTTTCTAGGCTCCTCCCGTCAATAAAAAAATTATTCTATTATGCAATATTGTGTTACCTTGCATTTTATTTTGTTCAAAGCATTTTTTGTGTGTTGCATTTTGCATCTTTCAAATGTTGATCATGGTGGGACATGGAAATTATTGAAGCATGGAAAAATTTGAAAAAATTGCTCAAGAAGCGGTAGACAACTCGATAGCAAGTTCAAGTGAACCATATTCCTCAACCTATTTCTACTCAGTCCATTACCCAAATATTCTCTTGGGTACCACTATCCTCTACGGTTTCCATTCCCATACCTCCATCTACCCATACTTATTCTATTCCCAAAATTCAACCCATCCATAGTCCTCATACATCATATCCTTTTCTTCATTCACAATAATTTCTTCACCAACCTCACCATCATCAAATTTACTCCATGCCCCCAAATTCCTCACACCACCAAAAACAAACTCAATCTCATCCATTCACCACATACCAATACATTCAACAAGCCAACCAAGGCTTACAATCATATTGTCAACACACTAAAATGTTACAACAAATTTTAACTCGAATCACTAACATTGAGTTACAATTATGTCATCATCAGTGTCAGCAACCACAACAGTTGAAATATCCAAGTTGAAAGTCCACATCTCAGGTTTTGATACTTGTACCAAAAATTCAAAATCCAACACAATTGGATAAATGCACCAAGCATCCTATAAATTCCCCTTGCAAATACATGGTACTTTCATAATCTTATTCAATAATTTTTTGAAGGCTTTATGAAGCACAAGATATTTCACTTCCAAAAATCAAACCAAAAGACCCGACCAAATGAGGCAAACACTTTAAGGAGCATTTGTATTGTCCTTATCATCAACAAGTGGGCCATGACATCAACAACTACCAAGTATTCAAAGATATTTTCCAAGATATTATTGATCTAAAAGTATTTTCCACAAATGGTCCATCCAACTCATCTGATCAGGACATTGGTACCAACTCAATCACCAAGCAAAGTGGGGACTCTCAGGATATCACATCCTCCTAGTCACTCACATCACCAATCAAAAATATCCAACGGTATCTAATCCATTTAGTCATATTTTAACATGGGTTCATCTTAGCCATTCATAATTAACATTGTTGCACAATAGATAGTTATAATTAACATGGCTACACAACAACCATTCCACATTAACATGGCTCACATCAGCCATTCCCACATTAACAGGGCTTCATATTAGCCATTCCACATTAACATAGCTTTCTCTTAGCCATTTCATCATTAACATGGCTACACAATAGTCATTCCATATTAAAATAGCTTCATCTCATCCATTCCATATTAACATGGCTTCAATAGTGATGCAGGAGCATCCGGCGACAACAGAGCAATCTTGCATCTTTCAAAACTTTTTGTTTCAAATTTTTTTCCTAAGTACTTTTCTTCAGTTTTTCCCAAGGGGGAAGTCTTTGTAAAGCATGGGGGAAGGGGGTCACGAAATCATGACCTCAAAAGCTACAAAAAGGTGAAGGGGCGAGTTGCGTCGCGATATCGCGACGTTGCGATATCACGACATTATTTACAAAGCAAGACAGAGGGGCGAGTTGCGTCGCGGTATCGTGACGTCGCGATATCGTGACATCATTTCCATAGCAAGGTAGAGGGGCGAGTTGCATTACGATATCGCAACATCACGATATCGTGACATCGCGATATCGTGACATCATTCCAGAGCAAATCAAAGGGGTGAGTTGCGTCATGATATCGCGATGTCGTGATATCGTGACCAGTGAAAAATTGCCACGTGGCATGGTCACAAAATGGCTTCGAAAGCAAAGGACTTCAACAAAGTGAAGGCAGAGGTGGGGGGTCGTAAAATCTTGACATGTCATGAAATTATGGCCCCAAGGGACTTCGGCATAGTGGAGACGTTGTTGGTCGCGATATCGCGACATGTCACAATTTTGCGACCTGTCGCGATATCGCGGCCAGGTAAGGTTATAGCCAAAAGTGTGCAAGTGGACGGCCGGGAAAGGCCAGTTTTGACATGTGGCTACCACATGTGTTAAAATTAGCGCAACCAGTTGGGGGTGAGGTCGAAATTGACACGCAAAATCTTGCGTGTATTTAACAAAGATGAAGGACACGTATTTCAGATTAGAGAGGACGACCACGTGTATTCAACGGGGAATAACCATCACATTGAAATATTCTGACAAGGTGATAGTTGCAGGCCTAGGACAGTATGGGTGAAACGACGGTTGCAGGTCGAGGGAGACCATGAATGCAAGCTCCTTGACGGATCGGGCAGTTGCCCATTTATGACAGAAAGATTTGAAAACTCGGCCGAGAGGGAAAATCAAATTTGAAATTTTGTTAGGTGGGGGCATTAATTGCTAGAGGGTCGAGACCTCGATAAAAACTCAGATTTTTGTATTAGGGAGGGTGGTGGACCGAAGAAAGAGAAGTGGTACAGTTAGGGAGACCGAAGCCGAGCTTGGTCTTTGTAGAGCCTGCGGGCTATTTTATTTTCATGCGTGTATAATTTTTTCTGAAGATTTTAATGAAAAGCATGTATATTTTGGAGTGAAATTCACGATCTCCGTCAGTGGTATCAGAGCCAGTAGTTCCTGAGCATACAGCAGACCGCCGAAGGAGAGGCAGTTGTACCAAGACTTGTGGGAGGGCTTGAGATCGGGTGAACATAATGCCTCCAAGGAGAAACCCCGTTGGTGGAAGAGGCATGGCAGCAGGAGATTTTTGGGCTTTGCAGCGGCAAGTTCAGGCCCTGCAAGAAGAACTACGCAGAGGACACGAACCGAGAAGAGATGCAGACAGTGAGGATGAAGCGGATGAAGAAGAAAATCAGTTTGAAGAAGAAGAGGAAGAAGCTGTGGATCTGACACAAGCCAGATTGTACAAGGCCATATCCCAGATCGGGAAGAGTCCGAAGATAGAAGTTTCCATGTATTTCAAGAACTTGAATTTGAAAGAATTGATTGACTGGATAAATGACTTAGAAGAATATTTTGAATATGAAGAAGTTGAAGATCCCGAGCGGGTCAGGTTTGCTAAAACCAAATTAAAGGGTCATGCCAGCATATTGTGGAAGTGGGTACAGCTGGAGCGGAACAGAAGAGGAAAGGAATGGATAACTAGATGGGACAGAATGGTAGAAAAATTAAAAAGACAATTCATCCCCGTAGATTATGAACTGGATCTACTAAGAAAAATGTAGAGTTTGAGACAGATGAATAAAACTATCCAAGAATATACGAAGGAATTTTATAAAATCTCCATCAGAACCGGCCATTTAGAAGCAAGCAAGGAAAATGTGGCCCGTTATATTAATGGGTTGAGACCCAGTGTTCAGGAAGAGTTGAGCTTGGTTCGGGTGAGCACCATTGAAGATGCTTACCAGTTTGCTCTGAAGGTTGAAGAAAAACTGAACAGAAGGTTTGAAAGCAAGCAAAGAGTAAAAGGACCTAGAGGAAAGACTGGTGGAAAGAAAGAGGAAGGAAAGGAAGAGAAGAAAGAAGAGGTGAGCAGTAGTCGAGGTCAGAAAGAAGAAGATGAAGAACCCAAACCGCAAGTTCAGAACAATGGCTACCCAAGAGGAAGAGGTAGATCTGGATGCGGGTATGGAAGAGAAGTGTTTCGAGGAACATTTTTCCACTGTGGAGAAGAGGGGCATCGGGCATATGAGTGTCCCTAGCACCTCGAGAGAGTAAACAAGAAACAAGTGGGTCCTACCAGAGCTGTTGTGGCAGTTGAAGATGCTGACTCAGAACATTCTGAAGAAGCTGAGAAAGGAGAAGCAATGATTGTGAGGAGGACCATGTTGATTGAGGAAGACAAGTCAGAGTAGAGGAGAAGTCTGTTCTACACACGGTGCAAAAGTGCAGGCAAATTCTGTAATGTTATTATAGACAACATGAGTACAGATAACTTAGTTTCCAAGGAGATGGTTACTAAGTTGCAGCTGGAGAGAAGGAGGCACCCACATCCATATCGGATTGCGTGGTTGCGGAAGGACCATAGAGCATGGGTCCGTGAACAGTGCTTAGTCACGTTCCAGATTGGGAGATACCAGGATGAGGTCCTATGTGATGTATTCCCCATGGATGCTTGCCATTTGCTATTAGGGAGGCCATGGCAGTTTGATTAGAGTGCAGTGCATGATGGTCGTGCAAATACGTACTCCTTGATAAAAGATGGAGTGCGGCACAAGTTGAAGCCATTGTAGATAGACGATGAGAAGGTGTGTAGAAATGCCAGAATTTGTCTGGTAGAGGGCAAAAAATTTATTTGCCAAGAGTCGGGGTTTAAGCAGGCTGCAGAGGCAGGTGCACGTTTGGAACTATTACAGAGGACGAAGACCGAACAGCATAGAAGTGAAGATCACTTCTCCTTTTTACCCGGGGTATCTGATGCAGGAGCATCCAATGACAGCAGAGCAATCTTGCATCTTTCAAAACTTTCTATTTCAAAATTTTTTCCTAAGTAATTTTCTTCAGTTTTTCCCAAGGGGGAAGTCTTTGTAAAGCATGGGGGAAGGGGGTCATGAAATCGCGACCTCAAAAGCTGCAAAAAGGCGAAGGGGCGAGTTGCGTCGTGATATCGCGACGTCGCGATATCACAACATTATTTACAAAGCAAGACAGAGGGGCGAGTTGTGTCGCGATATTGCGACATCGCGATATCGTGACATCATTTCCAGAGCAAGGCAGAGGGGCGAGCTGTGTCGCAATATCGCGACATAATTCCAGAGCAAATTAGAGGGGCAATTTGCGTCGCGATATCACGATGTCGCAATATTGCGACATCACGATATCGCGACCAATGAAAAACTGCCACGTGGCATGGTCACAAAACGGCTTCGAAAGCAAAGGACTTCAAAAAAGTGAAGGCAGAGGTGGGGGGTCATGAAATCATGGCCCCAAGGGACTTCGGCATAGTGGAGGCGCTGTTGGTCATGATATCGTGACATGTCACGATTTCATGACCTATCGCGATATCGCGACCAGGTAAGGTTACAGCCAAAAGTGAGCAAGCGGACGGCCGGGCAAGGCCAGTTTTGACACGTGGCTGCCACGTGTGTTAAAAGTAGCGCAACCAGTTGGGGGTGAGGTCGAAATTGACACGCGAAAGCTTGCGTGTATTTAACAAAGATGAAGGACACGTATTTCAGATTAGAGAGGACGACCGCGTGTATTCAACGGGGAATAACCATCGCATTGAAATATTCTGACAAGGCGTCAGTTGCAGGCCTGGGACAGTATGGGTGAAATGGCGGTTGCAGGTCGAGGGAGACCATGAATGCAAGCTCCTTGACGGATCGGGCAGTTGCCCATTTATGATAGAAAGATTTGAAAACTCGGCCAAGAGGGAAAATCAAATTTGAAATTTTGTTAGGTGGGGGCATTAATTGCTAGAGGGTCGAGACCTCGATAAAAACTTGGATTTTTGTATTAGGGAGGGTGGTGGACCGGAGAAAGAGAAGTGGTACAGTTAGGGAGACCGAAGCCGAGCTTGGTCTTTGTAGAGCCTACGGGCTGTTTTATTTTCATGCATGTATAATTTTTTCGAAGATTTTAATGAAAAGCATGTATATTTTGAAGGAGTGAAATTCACGGTATCTATCAAATAGCCATTCCATCATTAAAATGGCTTTAACAACCATTCCACCATTAACATGGCTTCAAAAACCATTCATCATTAGCATGGCTTCATATTAGCCATCCCATAATTAACATGGCTTCATATTAACCATTCCATCATTAATATGGCTTCATCTTAGCCATTCCACCATTAACATCGCTTCAACAGCCATTCATCATTAACATGGCTGCACAACAACCTTTCCATAATTAACATGGCTTCAAAATCCATTCCATTATTAACATGGCTTCATCTTAGCCATTCCACCATTAACATGTCTTCAAAAGCCATTCACCATTAACATGGCTCCACAAAAGCCATTCCATCATTAACATAGCTCCACAATAGCCATTCCATCATTAACATGGCTCCACAACAACCATTCCATCATTAACATGGTTCCATACCATTCCCTCTTTCTGTTGAGGCAAAAATAGAACTCATCACTTGCATTTTCACAATTACTCCATCATTCATTACCATGACATCTTCACATCCACCATTACATTTCCACAATCAGTTCATCACAATCACATTCACTTTCATCCATAATCATTTCATTCTCCAAATCAAAAACCCCTTCTCTGTTAGGGAAAAAACAGAACCAATCCTTGGATTACTCTAAAAATCCTTGCGTTGCATTCCCATTATTTTATCATCTTGCATTTTCACATGTTGGTTGTTTGCCTTACAAGCTTGCTAGGCTGGGGGAGTAAAATAATTCAAAACCTTTGAACACCACCCCCCTCGAGAGTAGTCTATGCTTAATGATATCTATATATATATATATATATATATATATATATATATATATATATATATATATATATATATATATATATATATATATATTGCTAATACACAAAAACATCTACATACATTTCATTCATAACATTACATTTCACTTGCATTCACATTCCAAAAACAATGCATTCACCCAAATTTCATATTATATTTTATAAAATTGCGCGTCATACATTGCATTCACACCACATTTCACATTTCATATTAGGGATCATTTATTAAGTTTAATATTTAAATTGGTCCAACAAAATTCATGTTGCCTTAATCAGGGGCACCTTCACAACATCATTTACACCATTCCATAAATCCAAATTACCATTTGCACAAACCACGTTTCCATAAAATTCCTAGGTTTTTTTGGTCACTCAGCCACTCCTAGTGTGTTAAGCAACATCCAAAATACATATCAAATTATTTTTAGGACCATCACACATATACACTAAGAAAATATTGAGTTTTGGGAATTGAATCCAAAACATTCATGAACCAAGCACAATTTTCACATCTTAATAACATCTTGTGTCAAAGAGGGATAACACCATACTTGGTATGAACCTTGAAGTGAAAAGGGTCATCCTTGCTATTCCCATCATGCAACATAGTCCATAGAAATAGTGGTTCTTACCACTATCATAATTCAAAAAATAAAATAAAGAGTAGGAAAAAATCCTTGACAAAAACTCTAAATCTTTTACACACACCACTGATCAATAGGGTTGTAAGGATCGTACTACATTTCCAATTAGACGGTTAGAAATTCATACCCAAAACTTAAAATATCAACAAAAAAAATCATGGACTATGGAGTTAGCCTCCATAGAAGCTATAGACGCTTGACTGGTTCTGGAGTACGCTCATGTGTGGTGACATGTCTCTCTTAAAAGAGACCTATGACCTCTCATACGAATAAGCTAGATTCTTGGTTTCATCCATAACAGGTTTACCCAATTTACTCAAGATGAGTTAATGAATTCACTGCACACATAGTTGGTCCTAGAGGAATTAGGCAATTTTAGTGAGTTTTTTTTATGCCACTAGGATGTTTTAGTCTTTGAAAAATAGGTAGTCTTCCATATCAACATCCATATCTTATTTCACATGAACATCCATGTCACTTCATGAGTCATTCATCCCATATGAAACCAAGTTTGGTGCCCCTAATTAAACAACAATGCTATAAAATGGTCAAAACAAAGATCTAAACCATAAATGATCATTAGCATTCATATTGCATTAATCATCCATACATGCCAACTTGCATTAATCATCCATATACACATGCATTCACACAAAAATATCCACATAAAAACATAAAAGTAAAAGCCATGTATATATATATATATATATATATATAACTCACATATGCAAAGATCGCTAGAAAGTGCAAATAAAATCAAAACTTGGGGGTGTTCAAGGTTTCACATATTTCCCCCATTCAATAAAAAATCATCACAAATTGGGGGTATTCAAGGTATCACACTTTCCCCTCATTTAAACAAACAAGCACATAACTTGGGGGTGTTCAAGGTATCACACTTTTACCCCAATCAAGAAAACATCATCAAAACTTGGGGGTGTTCAAGGTTTCACACCTTTCCCCCAATCAACCAAACATCATCACAACTTGGGGGTGTTCAAGGTTTCACACCTTTCCCCCAATCAACCAAACATCATCACAACTTGAGGGTGTTCAAGGTTTCACACATTTTCCCCAATCAAGCAAACAAGATCACAACTTGGGGGTGTTAAAGGTATCACACCTTCCCCACCAATTCAATAAATAATTCAATCACTCAATCACATCACATCATCAACACATAAATTTTTAGGTTCAAAAGGTTACGTCCTTTTATCAAATGTTGCACCCTTTGCCTTGCATTCACACCATCCACATTTGCAAAAATCCCCTTTCTACTAGTCCAAAAGCAGAACCATTTCATTACATCACAACTTATCAAAATATCCTTTTTCTATTGGGAAAAAAATAGAATGCATCAATTACATCTCCACATTCACATGGAGTTTCCTAGCCTTACCCATTGGCTAAAAACATGGAGTTTCCTAGCCCTACCCATTGGCTAAAAACATGGAGTTTCCTAGCCTTACCCATCAACCAAAAACATGGAGTTTCCCAGCCTTACCGGTTGGCTAAAAATACAAAGTTTCCTAGACTTACCTGTCGGTCAAAAATATGGAGTTTCCTAGTCTTACCCATCAGCTAAGAACATAGAGTTTCCCAGCCTTACCCATTGGCTAAAAATACAAAATTTCCTAGCCTTACCCATTGGCTAAAAATACAAAGTTTCCTAGCCTTACCCATCGGCTAAAAACACAAATTTTCCTAGCCTTAACTGTTGGATTAAAACATGAAGTTTCCTAGCCTTATCCGTCAGCCAAAAATATGGAGTTTCCCAACCTTAACCATCATCTAAAACACAAATTTTCCCAGCCTTACCCGTTGACCAAAAACATGAAGTTTCTTAGCCTTACCCGTAGGATAAAAACATAGAGTTTCCTAGCCTTACCCATCAACTAAAAATATGGAATTTCCTAGCCTTACCCATCAGCTAAAAACACAAAGTTTCCTAGCCATACTCATCGACTAAAAATATGGAGTTTCCTAACCTTACTCCTCGACTAAAAACATGGAGTTTCCTAGCCATACTTGTTGGCTAAAAATACGGAGTTTCCTAGCCTTATTCGTTGGCCAAAAACACAGAGTTTCCTAGACTTACATTTCAGCCAAAAATATGGAGTTTCCTTGCCTTACCCGTTGGACAAAAACATAAAGTTTCATAGACTTACCTATCGGCTAAAAACAAGGAGTTTCCTAGCCTTACCCATCGACCAAAAATACAAAGTTTCCTCATTTAAAAAAACCCTTCATTTGTTAGGGTAAAGAACAGACACAAGTGAGCCTTGTATTTAGTGGTATACCCTATTTAACTTGGTGGTTGTAGTGATTGGTTATCCATGGAATCCGGTAGGATGTATATATCACCATAAGGATACTTACATCATCAAAAAACCCTTCATCTATTAGGACAGAGAACAGACACAATCATTTCATTTTTCATTATCAAAACCCTCTTCATATGTTAGGTAAAATAACAGACACATTTCATCACATTTTTTCCATTTCATAACATCCTTCATCTGTTTGGGCAAAGAATAGACACATTCAAAAACCCTTCATATGTTGGGGCAAAGAACGGACACAACCATTTCATTTTTTCATCATCAAAAACCCCTTCATATGTTAGGGCAAAAAATAGATACAATCATTTCATTTTTATTATAAAAAATCCCTTCATTTGTTAGGGCAAGTAACATACACAATCATTACATTTCATAGCCATTTCACTTTTCAATATCAAAAGCCCTTCATATTTTGGGGTAAAGAACAAACACAATCATTACATTGCATTTTACCATATCAAAAACCCCTTTCATCTGTTGGGGCAAAAACAGAATCAGTCACTTGAATCCATATATTCAAAAAGGTAGCTTACCTCCATAAAATCACTCCACATTGCATCCATAAATACATTTCTTATCATCACGTCTCCATGTCACCATCAAATCCATCAACAATTGCATTTATATTCAACATTTGCCAAGTTCATGTACTGAATTTCAAGTGAATCTTGTATATAGTGGTTCATTCTATATACTTGGTGATTGAAGTGATTTACGTCCATGCAATTTGGTAAGATGAATGAATTACCACAAGAAAATTTCATCATCATCATCATTCCATATCTCCTAGTTCGAAAAGCACAATAAAATTTGGTTCCTCACATTCCAAATGAAACCCTTGACAAATATGAATCTTGCTACAAAGCTATCATTGATGGCCTAGTTCATGGGGCTTAAAACATGGACATAAATCAAATCACATCATTCCCAATATCCTTGACAGTCATCATAAAGATAAGCACTAGATAGAATGATTGGTTCCATTTGAGAGGAATTATTCTACAATCACTAGTAGGCCCTTCGAAGATGACTTATTTATTTTACTTCTGCATCTTCATATTGCATATCAATGATGCCATACGATGAAATTTATTCCAAATCATGGAATCACCAAAAATTTGGAGTAACCAAAGTTTTATTATGATTTTCCCATGACAAGATACATCTTACATGATCATGAAATTCAACACAAAACCCTTCATCTATTGGGGCAAAAATAGACACATCCGTCATCACCATTTCTCCCCAAACCCTTCATCTATTGGGGCAAAAATAGATGCACATTCCATCATTCTCATTTCCTTATTTGCACAACATTTCTTCCATCCATTCTTTTTCAATTGGCTCATGAGATTCATTCACAACTCATTCGCCAATTGAGGGGGTAATCTATGCAAAACTCTAAAATTCTTTATTATTTTACCTTCAAGTTCGTTCCACATTTCAACAAGAAATAGAATTTACTTATGTACCTAGCCCGATCAGGTGTTGTATTTTTGCACCATATTGTGTTTCACGCAACATGGTACAAAAAGGGTCATCTGTAGACACCAAAATATAGCCACTTGTCCTCCATCCATTCTTTCCCATATTTTCCACCACCAAATCTTAGCCAATTTACCCACTATTCCTATTTTCATGCCATTTTCGATCATTATTCACATTTATTTATATTTATTTATTTTATATATATTTAAATATAATATTTAATATTATATTTTAATATATATTTAATAAATATGTATTTATTTAAGTAAATTAATCCTAGCTATCCAATTTCATTTAATCTCGACCACCCATTTACATCAATCCGTGCCACACCCTAGATTTATTGTCAACCCTTGGATGTGCTTTAATCTTAGCCACATGATTAGTGTTGTTGAAACCCTAGCATGCCCTAGGTTAGATTATAAATAGGAGCCATTTTGATGGCTCAACCCCTAAGTGCCTGATTTTCCTAATTCTAAGTTCTCAAGTTTCTTGAGCTCTCGAATACCCTAATACATTGAGTGCCTTAAGTATTTTGTGCCCTAGTCCCCATCCATCTATCACATTTTATTCCTCTCACCCATCATATCCACCATTGCAACCTGTGCCCTCACCCTATCTGCTTCTGTAGAAGTTCCCATCAATATCTAGGCACATCCAGGCACTTTTCCATCAACACTAGGCACCCATGGGTGCCTCCTCAACAGTTCTAGGTGCCTATAGGTATTTTTTGCAGTTGCTAGGTGCCCATGGGAATTTTATGCTCCTATTCCTGGAGTCCCTCTAGCCTCTAAGTGATGTTAGGGCATCGTCACACCAGCCACCTGCATCAGACATCACATATCAGAATATAAGGTAAAACTAATCAACCCTATATTTATTTATTTTACGCATGTGTCTCCATTTTTGTTCACTTTATTGGCAACATCTAGTTAGAGTTTCATTATTGCATATAGAGGGTCTCACATTGTGGAGCCCTCGTATATACTACTAACTATATTTCATGTTATTGTGTGCATATCTAAAGAAATACATCAATATATGGAGTGGCCCAACCTTGGATATCCAAAAAGCCTACTCAACCTTGTTGGGATCAAGACGTGCTTGAAGACACCACAACCTTGCTTCTTAGGGTTTAGTAGAACCCTAAATTGTTATGATATTGTATCAAAAGGATTCAAGGATCTAAGCTTATAACAATGGAGTTTCTAGGGTCCCCCAATCAATAAAGAATTTATTCTATTGTGCATTTTATTTTGTTCAAAATATTGTCTATGTGTTGCATTTTACATCTTTCAAAATTATACCCACAATGATTCTTGTGATTGTAAAGGACCTATACTCAAAATATAAAATAGAATATTAGAAAGAAAATAGATTAAGGCATAAAAAAATAATGAAAGATCCAAAAATATAACTCATTAGGCACAAAATACTAAGAATAAAATGACTTGCTATCTTTATTCTCTTACATGAAAGAACAATTCCTAATGAGTCAAAGGTGAGGGTCCCATCAAGTGTGCCAATTTGTAGATATAAAAATATATTGTGCAAGTAATTTATAAAGAGCTATGAGAAAATATGTATTGATCAACAATAAGTCTTTGAATACAACATAGCCCTACCACAAGGGATTTAAATAGTGTGTTATTTATGTGAAAGGAAATAGGGATGACCCATTTATACAATAATATCCTTGATGCAATCTCTTATCATACCATAATTGAGTTATGTGTGTGCTTATTTATGCTTCTTGGACCACGTTGGTGCTCTACCAACTACTTCACACCTGCACACATGCAAACCAGATCATATAAGTAAGATTTGAGGGTCCTCCCTTGCATGAGTCCCTTGCCAAAATGAAGATAACAAAATATTATAAAACCTATTTAGATGTTCATAAAACCTTGATAAAAATTCACAAAATTGAGAAATGCAATGCTTTACACCTTTGTTTATCTGCCTAATAAGTGGGTGCTTTATCTGGTATATGTCTGGGTAACTGTCAGTGATGGTTGGCTCTATGTAACTAGAGATGATGGTTGGCTAACCTGTTGAGTGGTATTTTCACCCAATTGTGAAAGTACACTCTTCCTTAGGATTTGGGTTCCAAATCCCCTCTTGCAAAGAAGTCAAACAAACGACTTCTCCAAGGTCTCCACTATATTAGCATTTGCATATGTGTATTAGTAATCTTAAATAAAGATATTCACTTTAAATTCTTGGAACACCTTAGTGATTGCAAGTAACTGTAAACAAGGGGCAATGTTGGTTTATTTTACCATGAAACTTTAGTGATTGTTCATTGAACCAAAATAGAGCAAATGTGAGTTGGCCCTCATATGACCATGATGTAGTGCTCAAATTACCCCTCTTTTGTAAAATTAGAATTTTTATGAAGAGGGTAATTTTAGGCTCAAAAAATGGAAATTTGTGAAATGCCATAAAAAATAAATCCTTCAATGAAATTGGAATTTTCATGAAGGGAATGTCATCATAGGCTCATGAATGAAACATGAAACTGAAAAAAATGAAATTCGGCCCAAAAATGGAAATTTTCTATTTTCGGATTTTTTCAAAATCTGTAATAAAACAACAACTTCGATGAATTTTTAAAAATACTAAACAACTCCGAAAATGAAATTTCAAAGTGCGTATTGGAAGTCTGAAGTATAACCTATGCAATGGTGAAATTATTTTTGGATTTTGAAATTTTTTAAATGTTTATTTTAATGCCTGAAAATTAAAAAAAAGTTAAAATTTCTGGAAAATAAAATGCAGAAAATGAAAATGAAATGCAGAAAATGGAACACAAGATACATTCAGTTTGATGCTATCCTATTCCGAAAAAACTGAAGATGCGAGGTTTTCATGCATGCAACCTAACCTATTGGACTTGCAAAACAAGCACAATCCAGATAAGCTAAGTGTTGGCTCCTAGGGTTTTAAATGAGGTTTTTAGATTTAAACATTCGCATGAAGCAACCAAGAAAAATTGCATAAACTCCATTTACAAGCCTAAAATTTGAAAAGGGGAAAAATAGACATTTAATCTTGCATGCATAAAATGACTCCTTTCTTGTCCATAAGATGCAACTTTTTGAAACTTTCTATATTAAAAATTTGTCATTTTATAATAACAAAAATTTATGGTTTTCCCAAACCAGTCCATGGAAGAAAATGACTCAAACAGGTCCAGAATGGCCCTCTTGCCTTCAAATCTGCAACTTTGCTCGTAGCTGTTTCCAACCCCTCAAAACATCCTTGCCTGGCATATTTAAAATTTTCAGGAAGCTTTTTGTTTCATTTTCCAATGGTTGTTCGTTTCACCTTCCCTTGTGCATGCATGTGTTTTGGTTTCCAAAAAGGCTTTTCATTTCTATTTTGTGGCCCTTCATTTCATTCCCATGGTTTGGCTTCCTCTGTTTGGTTTTCTTCACTTTTCATTTGATTTCAAAAAAACACTTCCTTTTCTCCACATGGGCATGCATCTGCTTCCTTCCATGTGTAACGACCATCTTAAATGATTTCAAATCATTAAATATTCCTTATGTAACATTTTGTCTTATTCATTGGATTTTTTCCTTATGTGTCCACGTCACTATGCAGTCTTCAGTTTCACTATCTTGGTGTTCATCACTAATATCAGACGCATTGTGCACTACTCTGTTCCCTTGGCAAAAATCCAACATGTCGCGATATCGTGACACTCTTGTCTCTCTGTCGGCCTGCCCCTTTTGAGTCGTGAGAATGCAACATGTCGCGATATCGTGACACTTTTGTTTCTCTGCCTGCCTACCCTTTTTGAGTCATGAAAATGCAACATGTCGCGATATCGCGACACTTTTATTTCTTTTCCTGCCTACCCTTTTTGGACCGCGAAAATGCAACATGTCGTGATATTGCGACACTTTTGTTTCTCTACTTTGGACAGCGAAAATGCAACATGTCGCGATATCGTGACACTTTTTCCTTTGCTTTGGACCACAAAAATGCAACATGTCGCGATATCGCGACACTTTTGCTTCTCTTCTATTTTGGCCACGAAAATGCAACATGTCGCGATATCGCGACACTTTTTCTTTCTTGTTCTTTCTCTTCTCTTTTGGCCGCGAAAATGCAACATGTCGCGATATCGTGACACTTTTTCTTTCTTGTTCTTTCTCTTCTCTTTTGGCCACGAAAATGCAACATGTCGTGATATCGTGACACTTTTCCTTTCTTGTTCTTTCTCTTCTCATTTGGCCGCGAAAATGCAACATGTCGCGATATCGTGACACTTTTTCTTTCTTGTTCTTTCTCTTTTATTTTGGCTGCAAAAATGCAACATGTCGCGATATCGCGACACTTTTTCCTCCTTGATTTTTCTCTTCTCTTTTGGCCATGAAAATGCAACATGTCGCGATATCGCGACACTTTTTTCTCCTTGCTTTTTCTCTTTGCTTTGGACCGCGAAAATGCAACATGTCGCGATATCGCGACACTTTTTCTCCTTGCGGTGTTTTGCTTTTTCTTTGATCTTTAGCATATGGGCCACTTTGGTCTTCTTGGAAAATATGCAAAAATGTGGGTCCCCAATTTTGGGGTACGTTGTGGAGCAGCCACAACAAATGGCGACTCTATTGGGAAATGCTCCTGAGCATTTCGGTGAGAACTCAACCTGAACACCTTCAAAACTCAAATACAAGTGTCAGAAAATATCCCAAGAATGAAACTAGACGAGAAATACATGAAGCATTAGAATTATTAAGCATCAGCTCGGTGTGTGCAATGTGCTTCATTCCCTATCGTTTGAAACTCATTCAAATTTCCATTGTCATTTTCACTTATGATTCGAGAGTATGAGAAGTTATGGATGATTCTTGTAGGATTTAACGTATGGTGAAGATGCTAGAGATATAACAAGCTTTGCAAAGGCTCAAAATTTTTAGTACCATGAACAAACATATAAAAACTATCAAATCCTCTTAGGACCAAATATGAGTATACTGAATTAATTTACTAGATCCCAAAGTTGGTTATGTGTCACTACCATTTTGAACCCATGTGCAAGTGTAAGTGAAATAAGAGCTTTGGGGAATAGGATTCCAAACCTAAGCGAGATGGGAATTTAACCCTATCCTTACTACTCTGATCTAGAGTTTATTACCTCATCTTGAACAAAATGATTTAACCTGTTATGGATGAAATTGTCAGGCTAGCCTGTCCATTTGAGCATTCAGTGGTCTTGCTTTTAGACAAGACATGTTGCCATGCATGAGCATACTCCACTACTAGTCAGGCGTCTATAGCCCTAGTGGAGATCAACCCCATAATCCAGGATTTGACTTTACTTTTGATTTCTTGAACCTTGGGGATGACTACCCATCCTTGCAAGGGACATGTAGTACGATCCTTCCAATCCAATATCAATGATGCAATAAAAGTAGAATGAAAAATATTTTCTTTGGAACTTCAAGTTCTTGAGTGTAGATCATGCTTTTAATTTCTTAAAGTGTGATGGAGGCAAAATAGAAGCTTTGGGGAATTGGATTCTCAACCTAAGCGAGATGAGAATTAGACCCTATCCTTACTACTCCATGAAGATCAAATCAGAGCTTTGGGGAATTGGATCCTCAACCTAAGTTCGATGGGGATTTAACCCTATCCTTACTACTCTGATTTTAGGCTTTAAGCACTATAGGAGTGGTAAAAACCATTGTTTTAAGGATTATGTTGCATGATAGGATAGACACGAAATACTCCTTTCGCCTCACCTTTTCTTCCAAGTATGGTTTTGACCATTTTGCTCAAGATCCTCTTTAATATGTGTAAAACATGCTTGGTTCAAGATAGTTTGGGCATCATTTCCCAACCTTAGGATCCTTTTAATATATGTTATGTAATAACCCTAAGAGGATTCGACACCTTTTAAATGATTGTATTTGAAATGTAGATGCAACTGAGATGAAATGTATATGAAATGTGAAATGTAACATGAGATATGGATGAATGCATTGCTCTTTTTGAAATGCTGATGGAGTATACCACCTATTTTGCCATAATTTGTAAAATTTTCAACTTCATGCATCACAAGTTCCAAACGATATTCTTTAATGTGTTTGCGATACTCGTGGAGCTTTCTGCAATACAATTCCGATGTTTCATATTCTCTTAGTCTTAGTCAACATTCATAAGGACATAAGTTGACATCTCGCTTTTTCTTTTCTTTTCTTTAAGACAAACCAAAAGTGTCCAAAGGACCAACACACAAAACTTAAAACCAAAATGAGATCCAATCCAAAACCAAAACATGAAAACCAAAAGTATATACAAATGTACAATATAATACAAGATGGTGCAAAAGTTTGGATTATCATTTTCTCGGATCCCAAACCTGATTAGAATTCTTTAAAAGACATATGATGTGATATGCATACCAAGTTTTGTAGGAATCCAAAAAAAACAAGATCAAACCAAACAAAGAAACAAACCTCCACTTGCCCCTCTCACCATACCAATTTGATTTAGTTTCATTAATAATCCTATGGTGGAGTTTCAAGTTTTCAAATTGATTAGACAATGATTGATATTCAATTCCTTTATGTCTATTCTTTAAGATGTCCATTCCACACTTTGATTCATGGTGTAGAAATAAGCTTTCATTTTCATTCAATAAAGCCATAACATTAATAATATTTGAATCAAACCATTCATTAGGAAAACCTTCATTCAAATTTTGCATGGTGAAACCAAAAAGGTGAGATTTTACCTTTGGCATGTTTTCATTTGACCTTACTTGAAGAGGATTTGAAAATTCCTCTTTTCTCTCATGACATTCATCATCATGTAGCACTTGTTCTTTCTCCATGACTTGTTTATCAAAGGCACCAAACTTAGGTACCTAATTGAAAATATGTCCATCCCTTTCAAACCATAAGTCTTGTCTATCTAGGGGTGGGTTAACTAACACATTTCCATGATCGATCACTTGGGTTGTTTTGGGTAATGTGAGATTTTCAATTGGATCATCAATGATATCAAACCCAAATGATTTAGGTTTTGTAATTTTCTCATTTTGAAATGGCATAATCATTGTAGCACAAGTAAGTGGATCAATATTTTCAATTTCTTTTCCTTCAAAGGAATCTAAATAAAGTGACTCTCTTTCTTGATTCATGGTTGTAGAATCCTTATCATGTTCCAAAATTTGATGAGATTCGAATTCCTCTTCCAAAAATTTCTCAAATTGTACAGGATTTATAGTATCCTCATGTGAGGAAGCAATTGAGTTATCCTACATATTAATTGACACAACAAGTTTGTTAGAAGATTTATATTGATAATATTCTTCCCATTTCTTCCACGAATCATAGTAATCATCTTCCAATTTCAAGTTGTGATGCTCAAGTACTTCTTCCTCATCTTCTGATTCATCAGCATGTTTCTCATCCAATTCATCTTCACCTTCCTTAGATGGTCCAATTATTTCCAAAAGTGGGTTATCTCTTGAATTCAAATTGGTAAAGCTATCATAATCCAAATTTGTAACCCATGATTCAATTTTATCACAATTTGGAAGGTGTGGATCCTCTTGGTCATCACTTTCGAGAACATCATCCAAAGTGTCTTTTGAGAACAAGTGGTGAAATTCGATTATGTCTTCAACTTCATTTGTTGATTTTCTTTCAAATTCATTTTCAGCCACTTGTGATGGCTTAGGAGCTTCTATAATGGGATCGATTTTTGAATTCTATGTCATATAGTTGCTCCAATCCTTTGCAAGTACATATGACCAAATCATATCCACATAAGTTCGTTCATCCAAATCCTCCTTTTTGGGTAATGATTCTAGATATTTCTTTTCCAAAACAAGATGGTGATCATTTGATTCCAACTTCTTGTTACCCATCCATAGAATTTCTTCTCCAAAAAATTCATGCTCTTCAAGACTTTTCGAATAGGTATTTACTTCAACGTGAGTCACCTCAAAATCTCTTGTATCGCTTGAAGAAGCATAACATGAAACATCATTAATATTTGCATTATGAATTTTCTTCCTAGGATGATTTGGATGCATACATTGACGTGCTCGTTTTTGTGGTGGAACATGCCTACATACCTTCTTAACCACTTTCTTTTGCTCTTTTACTTCCGATGCAAACTCTTTGGGTTGAGTGGTAGAAGTAGTAGGATTAGTTGGATTGATACCCACGGACAAAGCTTGAACATTTGTTGCAATGGTTCCATGGGTGACCACATGATTCTCTAATTGAGGCATAGTTGGATGGATGGAAGTACTTGTATAAGCACATGTGGGAGCATAAGTTGGTATGGTAGGATAAAGTTGATTGTAGGGAAAAACATTTGATATCAAATTTTGTTGTGCCCACGCTTGATTTACCATCGAGGTTTGATTGCAAGCCCCTAGTTGTCCTACCATAGTTGATTGCTCCATTCCATAACCTTGTGGCCTCAATTGTTGATCTATAATCATAGCTTTTGTGTAGGCCGATGCAAGATCAATAACCAAGGGATTCATCCTAACAAATATGGCACACCATGGATCCAATGCTCGAAAGTATATTTGAAGAGTACCACTTTCCTCAATAGTATAGGGAGAAACTAATATCACATAAAGCTTTTGAAACCTCAAGTTGAAACTTCTCATTGGCTCATTAGGTTCTCTTTTGCAAGAAGTAAATTGTTGATATATTGTGAGAGGATCAATGAGCAACCTAAATTGATTGATAAAACCATCTTTCAATTGAGTCCAAGATGTAATAGAACTAGTGGGTAAATTGATGTACCAATCATATGCCACCTCATCTAGGGTTCCAGGAAACATTCTACATGCCACATCCTCATGTTCGACATTCCATCTAACTAGGATATCCATATAGGCTTGAATATGTTCCTCGACTAATGTTGGACCATTGTGTTTAAATTTGGGCAAACATTTTTCTACGTTCTTGGGTAAATCATGAGAATCTCCACTAATGTTCAAAGGATTAACATGTATCCCATACCACGTTCCTGCAGTTGTAGCCATTAATGAAACTCAAAGAATAACTTCAAAACCAATTTGTTAGTCATGAATAAAAGAAGGAACCATGACAAAGCAATATTATAAAAATGTAAATTAGTTTTTGATTCACCAGATCGCATATGCGCAAGTGAAGAGCATACTCCTAGTGTTGTAGGCTTTATGATTCACAAGATTGCATTACATGCAAGTGAAGAGCATAATATCGACAACAACTACATTTTAGACAAAATAATTCCTTACAAATAAGCATGAAATGACTAGCAAATATCAAACATGTAACGTATGAATAATCATGTTAGCATCAACCAAGATATGTATCCATTAAAATCAAATGAAAGTAATTGCATGGAGACAACCTCGTTAGTCAAGACCAAAATTTTTCAAAATCAAATCAAAACACATTATTCATGTATGAACAATCAAAAGAGTTAGAACAATGCATAACAATTCATGTCCTCCTTTTAACACTACAAGGTTGTATTGTTAAAAGAGGGCTAAATATAATAATCAATAGGTCATGAAATATTGAAAATTTAAATCCCTATAGCATTTAAATCACACTGAAATAAACCAAATCAGGCCCTCCTTCTAGCACTAAAATGTTGAGTGGTATTTTCACCTAATTGTGAACGTACACTCTTCCTTAGGATTTGGGTTCCAAATCCTCTCTTGCAAAGAAGTCAAACAAATGACTTCTCCAAGGTCTTCGCTATATTAGCATTTGCATATGTGTATTAGTAATCTTAAATAAAGATATTCACTTTAAATGCTTGGAAAACCTTAGTGATTGCAAGTAACTGTAAACAATGGGCAATGTTGGTTTATTTTACCATGAAACTTTAGTGATTAAATGTCGTTACCATGACATTTAATGTTACATGTCGCGATATCATGACACTTTTGCTTCTCTTCTGTTTTGGCCGTGAAAATGCAACATGTCACGATATCACGAAACTTTTTCTTTCTTGTTCTTTCTCTTCTGTTTTGGCCATGAAAATGCAACATGTCACGATATCGCGACACTTTTTCTTTCTTGTTCTTTCTCTTCTCTTTTGGCCACAAAAATGCAACATGTCGCGATATCGCGACACTTTTTCCTCGCTTTTTCTCTTCTCTTTTGGCCACGAAAATGCAACATGTCGCGATATCGCGACACTTTTTCCTCGCTTTTTCTCTTCTCTTTTGGCCACGAAAATGCAACATGTCGTGATATCGCGACATTTTTTTCTCCTTGCTTTTTCTCTTTGCTTTGGACCGTGAAAATGCAACATGTCGCGATATCGCGACACTTTTTTCTCCTTGCGGTGTTTTGCTTTTTCTTTGATCTTTAGCATATGGGTCGCTTCGATCTTCTTGGAAAATATGCAAAAAGGTGGGTCCCCAATTTTGGGGTACGTTGTGGAGCAGCCACAACATAACCATCATGGATGGTAGGACTATGTAGCTAGAGATGATGGTTGGGACCAAGTGATAGATGAGGTAAAATACCCCTGTTTGAGGGTCTTGGTGGTTCCTGAGTGTCCCTTGGAGCAAGTGTGGTGGTAAAATGTTGATTAGTTTAAGAATGGTTTCTAGTCAAATCTTACAATAAACTCCCCAAGAAATATCTATGGCTACCATGGCTGAGCTATTCAAGGTCTATGGTGATGGTATATGGAATCCCCAAGGCAACAAGGGAGTCTGACCAGCATAACAATAAGTTTTCTTCCTCTTCATTACAAATGATGGAAATGGGGGGATTTATAGGATTTTGGTGAGGGGAGGGGTAGGTGACATGGAGGTGAGGTGGAGGGGATGTGGCAGCCATGTGGGTGTGCAAAGGCCAAGGAAAATCTAAGGGATTCCACTTGGAAGAGTGTGCACCTTCTAAGTGAACTCACCCATCCAAATACCATAAATTGACCTAGGGGAGAGTGAGGGATATAGGGACATGTATGCCTTAGAAATTTCTCATAGGATTTTTAAATTACTAAAAAGGTGACATGGAGGGTGAGAAGGACTAACCCATTAAATTTTCCAATTTAATTCTTTTTTACTTGAATTTTTTCTTACAATTTCAAATTGCTCAAGTTTGGAGGGAAATATGGGTGGGGAGACAAAGTGGAATAAATGAAGATTGTAGGTGGTAATTGTGGGTAGACCTAGGGATTTGAAGGGGGTTTTCAAATAAGTTTTCATATCCCTCGGGATTTGGATGGAGACTTAAGCTAGGGTTAAGATGCCAATGAGGGGATTAATGAAGGAATTACGTGCCTAATAAGGATTATGAGAAATTTGATGGGGGAGGGAAGAATAAATGAGAGGGATTAGCAAGAAATTCAGAAATTAAAAAGGGATTAATGGAATTAAGCAGAGTAGGATAAAATTAGGAGAAAATTAGGGGGAATTGAAGAATTTATTAAATTAGGGGAAAATGGAAAATTAGAGGAAAATATGAACTTTAGGGAAACCTCAGAAGAATTTAGGGAAAATTATAGGGGAGAAATATAATTAGAAAGGCTAGGGAAAATTTAGAATAAATTAGAGAAATTAGAAGGAATAGGGGAAATTTAGAAGGAATTAGGGAAATTAAGAGGAATAAGAGAAAAAGAGAGGAAATTAGAGGAATTTAGGAGAAATTAGAAGGGACAAGGAAAATTTAGAAGAAATTACGAAAAAGAGGGGAATTGAGGAGAATTTGGGGAAATTATAAAGGAAGGATATTCATAGGAATTTGGGAAAAATTGGACAATATTGGACACCTGGCAGTGGTTTTGTGATAATTTGGAGGTTTTGATAAATTTGTAGTGATTTGAGGGGTGTTTTGGTGGTTTTGTGGAATTTATATTGCAAATGACTAAAATTTGGTGTCTACACTTACACCATAGACACATTTTATAGTAATCTTCTAAAAATATATAATTTATAAAAAAAAAGGTATAGAAGAAAAAATATTGTATGGAACAATGAAGAGAAAATGATATTTCATGATCTTCTAGACTCTAAGAACCCCTTACAATTGGTTAGAATAAAGAATAGTATTGTGACAAATTTAAAAAGGAATACATCAAATAATAGATCTCCTTAATTAATCGTAGGAAAATGGGGTAATTCCCTTGGTGGAGCTTACACATAGAATGGAATAATAATGTTCTTAGAAGGATAAGCCTCACAAATGGAACAATCAAGTGGATATGAAATGTAATAATTCAATCATTTAGCCTTGATGATAATGTAAGGTAGATTTCATTGAGAATGGAATTATAGACACATAAAACACATCATGTTGAGGAGGCTAATAATTTGGATACCTTTTCAAGCCATGTGACTCACCTTGGACCTTTACAAGACCCAATAGTGGTTCTAACCACTCAATCAGGGTAAGCTAGTCCTATTTAGTCATCAACAGTGGCCACTATCGTTGCTGATGTTGAGAGCATCTATGGTCTGGCCTTGCCTGTCGATAGTGGCCATGGTCCGAGCCATGCCTATCAATATAAATCATGGTCTGAGCCATACTTATTGATAACAGCCGAGTCTGTAACAAACTCAGGCTACCTGAACTGAGAAAAATCTATTACAAGCAATGGTTTCTTGAGCGGTTCTTCTGTGGAAGCTTCTAGAAGTTTCACTCCAACTACTCCATCCTAACCAATTCTTGATCTTGGCATTTTGGAGAAGTTAATATGCAAATTTTGGAATTATACTTAAGGCACCAAAAATAAGAGATAAGTTTAGAGAAATTGATCATCATCTTGCTATAATGAAGTGCTATCGAACCACCTAACAGAGAGAAATCTTTCACAAACATCCAAGTGTTGTAAAATTTGCATCACAAGATTACCATTCGTAGACATGTATTACATTGGAGTTTGAAGAGTCACTTCTACCATTTTTCAATTATCAATTCACCACTAATTCCAAGCTAATTCCCACCCTAAGTCGTTCCTCAAGAATGCACCAAGAACATCAATCAATTTGATAAGTAAATTGGATGCTACCCCACATCAAGAATAGATAATAAATCCTATGTTTAGTGGCTACTATTTTTAATAGTAGAACATAGGTGCCACCACTGACATCGATAGTGACTAACATAGCCCACCAACTTGATCATCAGTGACCACGAGGTGATATCTTATTTCTTTGTCATTTCTAGCTTTATCATTTTTAGATGCTTTTCATTGGTATTATAACATAGATTAGTTATATTGCATTCAGTATTTATGCCTTTATCTCAGTATTACATGCATTTCTACACTTCTTTATGCATTTGCTTTCTTTATTGCACCTATCAAGAAACTAGCCTCATCTTGAGAGGCTTTCAATGCTATTAATTTGTCTTTAGTTTCTTTGTGTGTAGGTTATAGGCTATTCAAGGGCTATACATAACCAAAATCCATTTTCTTGGCATCAAAGGTAGATTTTGTAAGTAAAACCGCTATAATAAAAATAGTGGAAGAGTAAAGACCTTGTGGAGTGCATATTTTCCCTATGGGGA
The DNA here is from genome assembly GCA_028583015.1 of Wollemia nobilis. NCBI lineage: Eukaryota > Viridiplantae > Streptophyta > Pinopsida > Araucariales > Araucariaceae > Wollemia > Wollemia nobilis. The sequence continues at coordinate 3,553,955 of JAQPPZ010001679.1, read as the reverse complement.
TTCATACTTTGTAATCTTGTATTAAATTTGGTATCCCTAAGAGGGACATATTGTAACCGAGATTAATTTTATTTATAAGAAGAGAACCCTCTTTTGTTATCTTGTTATTTCAATGGTTATATAGATTTCATGTTTTAATTTGTTTACATTATTGCAGTAGATTAGATGTACGATTTTTGTAGCTTTACAGGAATATGCTTTTGTTTCCACAAGTAAATTTTTTTATCATATTGTAATCCATTTTTTAATAAAATTTATTTGAGATTATTGTAAGTACACTTTTAAATTTTTGGAACATACTTTATATTATCATATAAGGATAGGATATATTGGCCTACAACCATGTATAATATATGTGGGTGATGGCTTAAGGAAAGGAGTATGACAAATTGGTTGATAATGAGAAGGCTTAGATGTTGGAATTCTCCCCTGTGTAGGATCAGGTGACCAACTCGAGTAGAACATGGATAAGCAAGTCATGGAGTAGGAGTTATTGTTCTATCTTAGATTTATCAATTGGTGCACTTGATTTTTCTAGTGAAGGGTTGGTCAAGAAAATGGTTGAAATAGAAGCAAAAGCCAATGAAAAATCTTCAAATTTATCATTTGATGAGAAAAATTGGAAATCATCACTATACCTATAATTGTTAGACTCTTTGTGAGACATATTAAGGTTATCCTTAGACTATTTGTGAATAATGTTATTTATGGTTGCTATTGGTCTTGTGATTCCTAATTTCTCATCCTTAGCTTTTTTGTTCTCATGATAATGTTCTTTTTTCTTAGGAAGCTCAAATAGGTATCATCATTGTCTATCTTATTATAGTTTTGATACATAGACTTGAATTACATGGATGAATATTTGGGGATAACATTAGGAGTTTTTTGACTTATGTAGTGAACACCATAACTCTAACCTTTGTTGACATCAGGTGGATAACTAATGTACATGTGTACTTATCAACCCTTTTATCAAAGAATTAGATATAGCCATTTTTCAAATAGGACTTATGGGTATGATATGACATTGAGCCTCTTTAGATCTCAAGAATTTTATTCCTTGGGTGTTGAGGGTTATTAATTTTAGCAATATATTGCTTCGACAAGGTATCATATCTAGAATATTTTACTTATTTTGGATAGCATCAAAGTTAAATTTTTCTAAAGAGAGTATCATAAATGAAAATGACTTAAGTGTTGACATGCATAGAAGGAATGTCTAGGAATACCATGCCAAAAGTAAAATATGTATCACAAAATTTGGGATGCTTAGGGTTTTTTAATTACAAAAAATATATTTTTCAGAATATTTAGATATAAATTTCATATTTATTCTATATTCATAGTTATGCCACCATTAAATACATGATTTTTGTAGGAATTATGCTTACATTATTTATCTTGGTATTTATTCATGATGTAGATGGGATGATTTTGTTGTTTGTATTTTTCATTAGTTGTAATAACAATTTTAAGTAGTAAAAAAATATTGATTATACTACCAATAATACCTTTATTTTTGTTCTTTGGATTTGGTTTTTAGGGAACCTTTATTTTCTAGAACTCTTTCAACATTTCTTGCATATAGAGTTATGTTTCTCAAAGTCTTTAGATTGAATTATGTCATGATAGCCTTTTTAATTTGGGGTAATACCATTTCTATGAACATATCTTTAAGGGTAACATCATCAACATTATATTTTAATTAGTATTTAAGATATTTTAATATTCCAATGAATTTATCAATTATCATATGTGGCTCTTACTTTGTTGTAGTAATTGACAAATGGAATCATTATACATTGTCCTAGATCTAAATTTGGATGTGACCATATCAACTAATTGTTCAAATATATATACAAAACCTTTAGGTAGGTTTGTATACCACTCCAACATAAATCCCTTAAATTATTGTGCAAGTAACTTTAAAGTGGCATTAGGATTAGCCCCTATCTAGTATCTATATACATTGAAGAACCCACCAAGGAATTCTTCAACTATCTTAGTCCCATAGGATAAGGGATGTGTGGAGTTATGTATAGGCACTTGTGTAGACACCTAAAATACATCATATTGAGGAGACTACCTATATGGACACCTTTTAAGGTCATATGATCCACCTTGGGCAGCCCTTGGGCTTAACATTGGTTCTCACTACTCAAATAGGGAGGAATTTCCTTTTATAGTAGTGACCATATTACCTCTAGATATCCCCCAATCATGACCATCCTACCACGAGATGGCTCATAGTCATGATCATCCCACCCCGAGATAGTCATGCTAGGAGCAAGTTCCTATGCTACAAATCAAATGGTTACATGCTAGCTAAGTACAATGGTTTCTTGATAATAATTTTTTAATAACGGTTTCTTGAATTCAACTATTTCTTGGTTTCTCTCGTATGATTTGGACTCCCATTAGAAATTCTATTTAAATGCACATAGCCTTAATTGAATATATCCAAGTTTTATGCATAGAAATGCTATCGAATTGAATAATCAAAGAGCTCCTATTCTCAAAGTAATGAAGTGCTACTAAAATTCATCCATGGAGCTTCCAAACATGCCAATGAATCATCTCAAAGGCTGGAAATAAAATTTGTGCTTCTTGTACCATTCAACACCCTTGATTTGGTATCATATTATACCCCTAAGTTGTTCCTCATGAGTGCAACAAGAATATCAAATAATCCATAGATCAAATATGACATCACCTCTTATCAGCCATAAGGAATTCACTCATAGTCTAGCGAGTGTCTCGCTCAGAGATGACCCGCAAGCATGACCATCTCATCCTAAGACTACCTGTAGGTAATACTGTCCCACACAGAGATGACCTCTTGGTAGAGATATATTTTACCTATTTTCTTGCTTTCATTAGATTTAGTAATATTTTAATTAATTCTTAGCATAGTTATATTTCATTTTTATGCATGTATTTGTTGTATATCATCTTCTTTATTGTTTTATTTATCTTGGATATGGGTCTTATCTTGAAAGGTTCTTCAAATGATTTTTATGCTCTTTATATATTCTTGTGTGTAGTTTATAGGTATTTAAAATAGATAAAATGGTATAAATATTCACACCTCACCATCATACATCATGATAGTCACAAAAAACTATCAATAATCAGTTTGTGAGATGCAAGAGAGATCCTGCGAGATACACCTTGGATTACTTTTCTTATTGTAAATTTGTATCAAATTGGTAGCAAATCCCTCAATGGGATCCCATTGTAACCCTCTTGAAGGACATAATTGATATTAATAAAAGGGCACCATTATTTATATCTTGTTTTATAACTATGGTTACATAGTTTGCTATCTAGTTTGTTCTTTATTTGATTGCATAGGTGTACGATCTCTTTTTCAATGTTTTCAACTTGTATGAGGTGCTAGATATTTTTTGAACAACTTGTTAATCTTGGGATTATAGACCTGAATAATAGTGGAGGCTTTTTTTCTTATCATAATGGTGGAGGCATATCTACTAGTAGTTGTCCTGATGGGAAAAATTGTTCACTTGGATATACTTATAAAATTTCTCATTGTTAAGCTTGTTATAGTAATTGATGAATTTGCATAACTTGCATATTATTATTCAAGTCCTCCATTTATTTTTTAAGCTTTTCATTTTTGGATTCTGGTGCATTTCTTTGAGGAATTTACCAAAATTAACTTTAAGTGTGTGGATATATTGTATTTTTAGCAGAATTCTATTAATTTTATTAATTTCATGTTGTCGTGTTCTTGTTTGTTGATTGGCATTAGAATTTTATTGGGCATGTTGTTGAAATTTTTTGAGCAATTATGTATCGATATGGCATAGTTTGATTAGCATTTTTTTATGTTGGCATGTCAACTCTATAGCTTTGTAAAGAATTTATCTTATTTAATTTTGGAAGGTATCATAAGTACAAGGTGTTCAATAAGCATTTATTCTAAGGTGTTGGGAACTACATATTTCTTGTTGAACTCTTGGTTAAATATTTTGAGCAATGTTATTAAATTTGATTTCAATATTTCATGTATCTTGTTATCTAAATTTCTTAAAGCCAAGGTTTAGGTCAAATATTGGTCTTTTAGGATGAAGTACAATATATGAAATGATATCCATTGAAGTAGGTATTGTCTAAATAGTAGATATAAATATCATAAGGATTGTTAAAGGGAAAATATGGTTTTTCCTCTTGTTTTTGGAGTAGATTCTTTGACTCTTCCCTTTATTATTGGTCTTACTGATCTTGGTTTCATTTTCATTTCTAGTATGATAACTTTATTTATTTTTGAAATTAAGACTCATGTAATTGATAACATGGTGTTATTTATTAAATTTTACGAATGATCATATAATTTTTCATGCAAATAATTAATACTTTAATAGAGGACTTGAAATAAGATCTCTTCTAAATAACTAGCTTATTTAGGTTCTCTCCTAGAAATTTCATAGATATCTATGTAAATTACATATAAGGATTTTCCATCATGCTTGTAATTTTACTTGGCTTGATGATTTCTAGATTAATTTTTGGTTTATATAATATAGATCATATGATTAGAATTGAGTTGAACTTAATTTTAAAATATTTTCTCATCATTAAAGGGAACTTGGTTTGCTATCTTGAACACACATGTTGGTTTCCATGGAGAGAGACTAGGTAAGAATACTAGAGTAGAACATTGATTCCTACTCAAAATTACTAGTTCACATAAGGTTAACCAATATATTTTTCCTAAATTGGGTGATCCAAGGAGATCAATTCACCCCATAGGAAAAGGTAACATGGGGTCAAGCCAAGCATAAAAAAATATAATAATAGAGTGTTAGAATAATATTACAATTAGGGAGGTCCGAGGTGTAGACCAATTGGTTCGACCAAACCCCGTAAGGGGGTGGAGGTCCAAGGTTCAAATCTTGGGCCTCGTAAGACTAAACACTTGTATATTTCTTGGTGCTTTTAGTGGTGTAAAAGGTTTAAAATTATAGTGGGATGGTGGTTATAGGATGAAATGCACAAAGAACTGTATGGTGGTTTCTGAGCTAGACAATGCAAAATACTGTAGCGGTCATAAAATCCAGACAATCTTCCCAAATTCATGGTGGCTACCAATTCCACCATGTAAATAAAAAAAATATATTACAATTAGGGATGGTTATATTGGGTCTATTTTATAGTAATCCCATGGGTAAAGTAGCTATAAGAGAGGGAAAAAATTAATATAGTAAAACTAATAGTTCAAGTATACAATAAAAGCAAAACAAGTATAATTATTCAATACGCAAGAGTAAAGTGCAATGATAGAGAGGAGATTAAAAGAGAAAATACAAGAGAGAAAATAATTAAAATTGAATGAATATACATTTATGATTGATAAATATTCTCTTAAACCTTGAGAGTGCCTTGGGAGACGACAATATCCTTGCTCTTACATAAATTGGATGGTGGAGAAGCTTGACAAAGGTTCCATTGAGGTAGGGATTCCTTTTTAGATGATTCTTGCTAAAGAATAAAAATACTCTTATGATCTAATTGGTATGATAATGGTACTACAAAGTATTTAGAGGAATAAGGATAGCCTTGAAAGGGTCCTGTAATTTTATTCTAGGAGGAGGAAGAACAAGAATATCCTTCGGATGTCTTATCTTTGTTTTACAAACATATATATATTATTTTTCACTATATGATTTACAAAATCAATTAGAGATGATGACTTGAATATATACTAAGAATGGCAAGAGACATAATGTTCATAGAATTTTATTATCCAATTTCAATTCACTTAAAACATTGGATGATGGATGACATCATCATTAATCAAGGGGATTTGGTAAGTTTAATATCAAAAGTGGATTTGTAGTGTCTCAAAAAAGTATCTACATTGTTGATTTTAAGAAAATCTCATTTTTATGAGAGAACCACCCTATAAAAATACAAATAACCTAGAAACTAAATTTTAAGATGCCTTATCTTCATATTTTGGGCCTTTTTTTTGGCTTGATAATAAGGGGTTGCACTCGGGTCTCCCACCCTTGAAAAATTACATATCTCTTTTTAGATCTTGAGATTTTACAAATAGATACATTTCTCATATCAATTGAGATGCTATAGCTAGAAACCTACATTATTTTACATAAAATGTCTGAATTTTTTATTTTTATTTTCTAGATATTTTAAAATTTTGGTATGAATACAATTACTCCAAAATTAGCATCTTTCTTGATATTTTCCTATAGCAGCATTCATAATGCCAAAAATTCACCTCTACTATTTATGCCTTGCATCTTAGTAGAGTAATATTTCTAAAACATTGCACTATCATAGTCCACTTTACCAAATTTGAATTGCTAGTTTCCTTCCTCACTGAAGTCATAGCCCTTCATTGCTCTTCCTATCATTCAAACCCTAGCTAGAAAATATTTGCAATTTCATTTTTCACAACTTGAAAAATCATCACTACCCTTGTTTCAAATGGTTGACTTCATAGTGTCATATCTCCCTCAATATTTATTAGATTTTTGCATATGACCACTCATTTTAAAGCTATTCAAATTCTGCACAAGTTGGTCCAAGAATTAGCTAAATTAGATAACTCTTCACAAAGATATGGCTCCTAAAAGATGAGATATTTTTTAGGAAAAACCCTAATCCTTTGCACTTTGCAATTTCATTTTTCATGACTTGAAAAATCATCACTACCCTTGTTCCAATTGTCGACTTCATATGGTCGTATCTCCTTCAATATTGCTTGGATTTTTGCATATGACCACTCATTTTAAATCTATTTAAATTCTACAAATGTTGGTCCAAGAATAAGTTTAATCAGATAACTCTTCATGAAGATATGAATCCTAAAATATGAGATATTTTTTTGGAAAAAACCCTAATCCTTCACACTTTGCAATTTTTTTTCTCATTGTAAGCAAAATTCCATGCTCTTTCAGCCTTCCCAGCCTTCCAATTAGCATCCCAACCTTCCATTGCAGTTCCTTCAGCTAGCCCTTCCTTCCATGCTCCTTCAACCTTATCAATCTTCCACATTCCTTCAGCCATCCCATACTTCCACCCAACATCCTAGACTTTCACTATAGCTCCTTTAACAAGCCCAACCTTCCATGCTCATTCAGCCAACCCAGCCTTCCATGCTCCTTTAGCCTTGACATCCCAAATATCAACTCATAATTTAGCCTTCCACACTCCCTCAACCTCCATCCTTCTATGCTCATCCAGCCTCTAGCCTTCCAAGCTCCTTCACTTTTAAAATACAAACATAATGTGTAACAAAAAAACTAAATATAGTGAGACATAACAAACTAGTCAATAATTCTAAACTACTTCTCATGAATGAGTGTGAGTATACAATACCAAACCTAGCCTAAAGCTAGGTAAATACACAACTCAATAATATGATAGATGAAATACAATCACCCTTATTACAAATACAAACAAGAAACTTTATGATATAACATAGTACATACTCCTTTATTCCTCATCATTCCTCTCAATAATAAAACATTGGCCTCTAATACTATCAAAAAAGAAAGATATCAAGTGTATATGGTAAGAAAGATATTTTTTGGTGTTAACACCAACCTAGGGTGTGAAAAAAGGAAGAGGTTGAAGTACCCTGACAAGATTTAGTAGTGGAAAAGAAATGTTGAGAACATTAATGGTTGACTAAATCTAGTAGTACATATAAGTTGCTAAGAAATTCCAAGTGTTCTGAGTGTCAAAATGCAATCCATAAAAAAATATGTGGAGATCAAACTTCATGAGGTTAGAATCCTCAAGGTCATCAAACTCATTCCAATCCAATAAAAAATAAGAAGGAATAAAGAATAAATAAAATATGACATAATAGTACAAAACTCTCATAGAATTTTCTTTTCGATTTTTTCCTGCCTCATAAAATAAGATAAGAAAATACCAAAGGAATCCTACAAGCTAAATATTTCAATAGATCACAAATTAAAACCTAAATATATACCCAAGAGCATAACAAAAACTACATACATTGGTACAAATTAGGGAAATGAAAGAAATTAAAATGAGTATGGCAACAAGAATAGATGATGCCAAAACTAGAATATGGTTGATGAAAAATTAGATTGATAATGAATGAAAGTAGCATTGCAATCTTAAAAATTATGCACCAATAAAAATTCATAGTGTTATTTTATAGTGGATTTTGTCATCGATAGGGAGGTGTTGAATCTTACCACTAACAAGATGTTATTGTGGGATACATGGTGTTTGTGTTGGTAAACATGGCATTCATCATGAATGCACAAGAAAATGATGAGCTCCCCATGTACATGCTAATTTTGATGCATATTCAATAGAGCAAGGTGATATCCACTCTCAATGTTAACTTTGTCATGGTGAGAGAAGTAGCACAAGGCCATAGTAATGTGAATTGTTATAACAATGATAGTGAGGGGGTATAGGTACCTCTAGGTAATGGTGGTAGGTTTGAGTGAAAAAATACATGTAGAACCATGGATTTGCAAATAGAAACTCTAATTTTAAACTTAGATGTAGATGCCATGTGGATAAAATGAGGATGTCATGTAGATCAATTAGATGCAATAATTATGCCACATGAATAAAAAATTGATTCCACATTAATTAAATATAGATACCACATAGAACACACATGTCTACCACCTATTTAGCATGAAAATCACATGCATTCAGCATATGTTTATCTTGATTAGTAGAATTTAAGCACCATTAAAAAGGTGTAGCCTATTTTCCTCTTTAACTAATTTTAGAGAGGGCTATAGATAGTGGGGAATATGGTTGATGGTGAGGTGACCATGTAATATAGTTTAGATGATGATGGCATTGGCCAAGGGCATCCACTCCATGGTGATTGGTATGGCCTACGCGGTGGTGCTACTACAAGGGTGGTGATACAAAGATCCATGAATATGCCATGCCAAATTGATGTGCATGCCATGTAGATCAATATGCCACACATATACCACGCAAATGACACATGGATCCGAAATTTCCAAGTAAATATTTTAAATAAAAATATCAAATTAGATATAAAATTATAGATCCAAACTAGTCATCTACTAAATCAGTGTGATTGAAGCTACATCCCCTTATTATAAGGTTGTAAGAACTATAGAGATAATAAATATTTACACTAGTTAGATTGGATGGCCTAGGAGTCAAATATGGAAGAGAAGCTAGACATTGAGATCTTTTTGATGATATGGCATAGTGAGACAATGTGGACTTTCTCACTATAATATGAATCTTATCATAATCTCCAATATTGATCTCACTCTATAGTGGTTACCATCTATCAAGTGAGACTACATCATAATAAATCTTGAAGGAAATAATAGGGATGGTCATCTTGGGAAACCAGTCCATGATAAGAATTTTGGCTCCCCAAGACTCAAATAGAAAGAGCATGAGGATGTACCTGATTATGAATCTAACACAATGATTTACTCTAAGATATTACAGAAGAATTCCCAAAAAATTTTAACATCACCAAGGTCGATAAAAGAAACATCCTTATGAAATTTATATGCCCAACATAGGCTTCATTCATAGCTATCTTGATCCTTTAAAAGAAAAATATGACAAGATCAAAATCTCATGCCTTGAGATGCTTAAGGAGAGTTATGTCCATATCTTCCCAAAATTCCCCTAAGCCTTCAACAAGGCATACCAATAGATTGATAAGTAATTTGATTCTAAGGAAAATAGATTATTTTTTGGCTAATTTGATGACCTCATATTTAATATCCTAGTATGGGTGCTCCCTATGGAAGACGTTGTGGCATCCAACCTAAAAATCCTCAAGAATAATGAGCTATATTATGCAAAAACCTGGCTAGTACCCTAGTCATTTCCAATCATGATCTCCAATATGTCACCCAATGTATTGGAGGAGTTTACTATCCATTTAATAAATCTCCCATTCACATTGGTGTCAAGCTACTACAAAAAACTCTTCAAATTTATTTGGACCATAAATTATCCAAACTACAAATGATACACTATCCTAGATCTATTTTCATAGTGAGTAACAACCAAAATTAAATGACTAAACATAAAATAATAGAACTAATGGAAAGCTACAAAGAGAGGGGGAGGGTATAATCACCAAAGAGGTAATCCTCCCTTATAATTCAAGTAGGAAATAACTATCCTAATACTAAGTGATATGAAAACTAAATCCCAATATGTCTTGTATTGATATCTTAGGCCTTTTAAATAATCAAATGCGACCAATTAGGACATCCTCACATACTTATCTAGCAAAATAAGTGTTGAACCATTTTAGCAACTTTTTCAAATGGCTCAAGGTATTTTCCATGCATGGAAGCCTACCCATGACTTCTCAAGCACCAAATTTTTGTCAAACTATGTTCCATATATTCTTTTATTCTTTTATGATGGTCAAAAAATCTTTCCTCTCATAAATGCTACTATTAGACACACAATATCAAAAGAGAAAAGAAAATATTTTTTAAAAGAAAACATAAAATACAAATGAGGTTTTCAAAAAAACTTAAAAATTTAATCTTTGTGATGATATGACAAAGCAAGAAAACATAGAATTTCTCACTATCATATAGATCTTACCATTGTATCCAGTCTTGAACTCTTTATATAGTGGTACTCATCTATCAAGTGAGACCACATTAGAGTCAACCTTGAAGGAAATAATAAAGTTGGGCATATTAGGGAACTAGTCCATGATAAGAATTTTGCCCCCCTAAGACTTAATTAGAAAGAGCATAAGGGTGTACCATATTATGCACTATAATGCCACAATTTGCACCATGAGACTATTGAAGAATTCCTAAAACTTTTCAACCTCATCAAGGTCATTAAAAGGAACATCCTTATGAAACTTATATGCCCAACATAGGATTCATTCACAATTAATGAGAAATCATCTATATTGATACCTTAAAAGAAAAACACGATAAGCTCAAGAGCTTATTCCTTGATATGCTTAAGGGGAGTTGTGCCCATCTATTCCCAAAATTATCCTAGGTCTTCAATGAGGTATATCAATATATCAAGAAGGAATTTTACTCTAATGGGAAGGGCTCATTTTTTGGCAAAGTCGATGATCTCATTTTTAATCTCCTAGTCTAGGTGCTTATTAGGATAGATGTTGTGACATCCAAGCTAAAAGGCCTTAGGAATAATGAGCCAAATTATATGAAAGCCTAGTTAATGCTCCTACCAGCCCCAATCGTGATCTCTAATATGTTGCCTAAGGTCCTAGAGGAGTTTACTATCCATTTGATAAAGCTCTTGTTCACATTTGTGTTGGGTTATTACCACAATCTCTTCAACTTTCTCTAGACCACAACCTATCCAAATATAAATAAAACACCATCTTGGATCTATTTCCATAGTGAGCAACAAAAAAAAATAAATGACTAAGCAAAAAATAATAGAACTAATAGAAATCTATAGATAGAGAGGAGGGAAGAATCACCAAAAAGGAAATCCTCCCTTAGAATTCATAGGAAAGAACTACTCTAATACCAAGTTATATGGAAACTAAATTCCAAGATGTATTGTATTCATATATTGGGTATTTTAAATAATAATTTTTTCAAATGCAACCAATTAGGACATCCTCTCATACCTATCTAGAAAAAAATATGTCAAACCATTTTAACATATTTTCAAGTGGCTTGAATATATTTTCCATGTGTGGAACCCTACCCATGACTTCTCAAGCATCGAAGGATTGTCTGAAGGTGTTCCCCTCTTCTTTTATTCTTTTATTATGATCAAATAATATATCATCTCATCAATGCTACTACTGTAAACACAATGTTGAAAGAGAAAAGAATTTTTTTTTGTAAAGAAATCATAAAAGACAAATGAGTTTTTCAAAAAACCTTAAGAAAATTTATCCTAAAACTAAGGCATCCATCTAGTTAGAAATCAGAAAATTTAAATAAAAGGACTAATTTCCAAGAGAGGAACAAATAACATATTAGTGAATATTTCTTCTAGAACAAATTTTTTGAATTCAGTGAAACCCTAGTGGTTGAATTTCACCTAAGGTTTTATTCTTAAAACTATTTTCAAACTATTATTGGCCTGCAAAAATTCTTTTTACTAATTCAATAGCTATTTCCCTTGGGAAATTTCATAGAAGTTGATTTTTCTAGGATAATATATCAAGGGTATTCGCACTTGCTTTAACACATGTTGGATTCCATTGAAGTTTCTAAAAATGAATGGAATCAACATAGTACCTAGTATTACTAAAAATAAATATATAGAAAGCAATGCACATGATATAAGAGGTGTTTGTGGACACCCAATAATATCACTATAGCAAAATACAATATGACCCAACCAATAATAAAATGGTTGGTATGATGGGATATTTATACCCAAATATAAGTTACCTTTACATCAAGATCAAGTAACTATCATTTTAGGTTTATATAATAAAATATTACAAAAATACCTTTTACAAGATATATAAGGGCCCAAATGGATTATATATAGAATACAATACAAATTTAGTCATAACATCAAGTGAAACATAACCACCATATATGTCAATACAACTCTCCATAGAATACATAATGCTTTAGCTTTTAAATAATTAATCCAATATTTCATTGGATCTCTTAATGTTAATGAAGCTACCCAATATATTCTCATATTTTTGAAAAAGTGATCCCAAATGATATAATAAAAGGGACAACAAAGAAATAAATGGTCCAATATTTTTTAATCCCTTTTTTTTGGTAGGTTAAATTAAAAGTGGGTTTTTATCAAGGATACCAAAACCTGATTACATTGAATCATGATTACATCAAAAGGAAGACGTCCAAGGAAGGACAACAAGACAAGCTTGAGGAAAACCAAAAGGAACAAAATTAGGAAAGCACCTGAGGATCCAACTCAAGAAAACACAAAGGATGGCACAAAGGAAGTAGGAAAAGGATGGAAGCGAGGAAACCTACAGAGGAAAATTGTGCAAGAAAAGAAAGCCCGCCGAAAATGCAAAATTGAAACTTTAGGCACTAAAAAATAAATTTGAATCTTTCCAAGGATGGGGAAAAGTGCCAAACCACTCAATATACTAAAAAACCATTTAAAAATTCCCAAATACATGAAAGGACAAGTGCTAGAATTTAAAATTTGAATCCTCCCAAGGGTGGGAAAACTAGAAACCACCCTTGGGAAACCAGGACCCGAGAAAAAATACTTCCCACATAGGAAAAAACTAGAATGAATCTAAAAATCCACCCTGAACATATGGGTGGACCAGTGGATCAGAAAAACTATGAATCCCAAAAATAGGGATGATAATATTACAAGGATGGTGAAATACTATGAAAACTAGAAAAACCACTCCCTGAAAGTCTGAAAAATAAAGCAACATAAAGAGGAATTTCATAAGCCATGAAATCCTCATGCAATGGAACAATAGCCTAAAGTAAGGTGCAATAGTGGAATAGCAACAAGAGGAACTCCCCAGGCCATGGAGTCCTCAAGAAGAAAAATGAAATCCCCATTCATTGGATCTCCAGCCTGAAAAATGGTACAACATAAAGAGGAATTCCATAGGCTACAAAATCCTCATGCAGTGGAACAATAACCTGAAAGAAGGTGCATCAGTGGATCAAGAACAAGAGGAACTTCCTAGGCTACAAAGTCCTCAAGTAGAAAAAGGAAGTCTTCAAGAAACAATAGTCCAAAGGAGGAACAAGCAATAGCGGAACAACACATCTGAAGGAAAAGGCAGTAAAGTGCCATAAGAAACCAAAAAGGAGTCACGAGGAGGCACGAATGCAAACATTATAGCCCAAAACAAAAGGAATCAGCCAAGCATCCTATACAACCTTCAACACCACAGCTTCAAGGATGCAAAAAAGAAAATCCCAAAAGGATTCAGTAGCAATAAAATCAAAGGCCATCTTGAAAGCCATGAAAGGAATTGAAAACTCATAGGATCCACCACCACGAACCCGAAGAGCAGAATCACAATAGAAAACACACGGTCCTCTTCAAAAATCAAAAGGATGTTGTAAAAAACTACTCATGAAGCCAGAATTCATCAGAACCACCAACGAACAACTTCAAGGACACAAAATAGGAAGTCCTGAAAGGATTCAATAGCAAGACGAATAGAGGATTCCCTGAAAGCCATGAAAGGAGCTAAAATCCTGCAAGAGCCACCACTTCAAACCCAAATAGCAAAGTCACAATATATAGCACATGGTCATCCAAACCAAAGGAAGGTGTGCAAAACTACTCATGAAGCCAAACATCCTCAAACCTAGAAAACCACAACTGAAGATCCCCTAAGAACAATTGTGAAGAAGACTTCCAAAAACAACCTGAGAAAAAAGGAAATTTCAAGGAAAACCCTTGAAAGATCCAAAAAACCTAGGAAAAGTCCCAAGAAAAAACCTAAACCCATCCTGGAATCTAGACACTGAAGAAAAATGGTAGGACAATGAAGCAGAACAATGGAACAATGATCTCCCTCCCCAAAGGAGATCGTCTGCAACACCTTCCAGCAAAAAAGGATGGGAAAAGGAGGTGCTAGGAAAACTAGGATAGGATCTGGGACCTAGGAAATGGCCGAGGAAGGGATGCAGGAAAGTAGAATAGGACTTCCATAGGAAGTCTCCTGCAGAGCCCACCTCTTGCCATTTTTAATCCTTTTTACACAAGGCATACTTAAAAGACATATGATATCTTTTTCTTTATAGAGTCTCACCTATAATAAATTTACTCTGAACTACTAACCAAAGAAATTTTGAGGTCTTATGAAAGGCCTCAAGTGATCAATTTTTTTTTGAAAGAAAATATTTGGGAGTATATAGTTTTAGTTTATATAAATTCATATATCTTGACTTGACTGAGTACTCATCATATTTTGATAGATTCCAAACCAACTCATCCTCTCACATAAAATAGGTAAATATAACTCTTGAAGCATCCTCTAAATATCATTCACTCTTTATTTTATCTTTTCCTTTAATCAAGTTGATAATATAAATCCATGATCCATAGTTATCACTCATATTAATATACGTTTTGACCTTTGAACTACAAGCTAAAATATTTATCAAGCCAATTGTTGTCATCTTGGGTTAAAAATACAATATAAAAAAAGGATATGACTTTAACAAAGCATCAAACAAAAAAAATTAGAATCCCTCTCATGAAATAACCATACAATAATTTTATGGATCAATTTTAAACTATCTAATATGAATTCCTATGTTATCAAATCCTCTTGTTAGGGTTTGTTTCCCTCAAATTGGTTTTTTAAGGGTTCAATTTAAGAATAATTTTTATATTCTACTACAACCTCCATTCTTGAAACTTGTCTACCCTTATTTCATCAACCCTTAAGTATCTATAAATTTATTTTGGTCTAGAGACATATTGCTCCTCTCTTTCTATCCATATTTGGTTTTGATATTGTGTAGAAATATCCTCTTCTTAATCTCTAAATGCAAAATCTAGTAAACTCTCAAATACAACTTCTCTCATACTTCATTATCCACACAATTTAAACATATATCTTCTACATCTAGTTGATGTATAGACATGAGATAAATATATTTATATATATGAACGAAAATTATATAATCATAATTTTCCTCTATTGATCCCAATTAAGGTTAAATTCTTTTAATTTTAGAAGTGATATACTTGGCATATCTATTGTTCATATAGGTGTATCTCCTAATTTTGAAAAGGGTCATCTTAGTGTATTTAAGATGATCAATGGAATATTTATCTAGAAGTGGCTTCAATTATCTCATGAATTCCAATAGGATAAACTTATCAATTACTGAGGATAGAATATAAGGTCTAGATTTACTTCTAAAAATTTAATCTTTATACTACAACTTTTATAAACTAATATGCCATAGGTGAATAGTATTTTATACTTCCTTATAGCTTATTATAGTATTATGTTCTATCAACCTATTCATAAAGATATTACTAAAATTATTACTAATATTGAAGTACTATTTAAATTGTTAGGAAATGGATCTACTATACTCTATGCTCTAACATGGTGACCACCCGTTGTAGTTGTTGGGTGCATATAGTGCCTATGCCTCATATGGAGCATACGATTTGGGAAGTTTGAGGAGCATGGGATGTGACCCTGAGGACAACCTCCAAGGTTTTTTTATAAATTTCAACTCCTTGTCTAGGTGTCTTATTGGTTCACTTCTTCCTAATCTATCCTAGTCTTCCAATTCTATCTAAGAAAAGGGTTAGGCGAAAAGCAAAAAATAAAAAACAAATAAAACCTATCTAGCTTAGACTAAGGGTGGAAAAAAACTGATAAATAAAAATGTTCTCTATGCATTTATGGAATTAATGAACAAATGAATGACCCATTCTAGTAAAGTGAATATAGTCTTATTATAGCATACACACTCTTATGAAATTCACATAAGGAAGGGATAGATGCTAATCATGAGGTTCCATTGTAAATAATGGAGAAAAAATAAATATCCATAACATATATATATATATATATATATATATATATATATATATATATATATATATATATATATATATATATATATTAAATCTAGTGCAATACATATTTCATAACGTGAGGGCTCGGGCATGTACATAAAATGACTCGAGGCTTGAGTCTAGATCAATACACAAGAGAAAATGAGAGAAACAATTTGCTCTGGATAGATACTAAGCATGAGAAAGTAATTCATTTCCGCACCTTTCAATAGAGCGAGTGTATTTATATGAAGAAAGGGAGAGAAAATCCCTCCAAAAATTGTACATGGATTTAAAATTATCTAGTTCAAAATTATCAATTGTGGATGACATCAAGATATCTGTATATTTAACCATAAATATTATAGGTTGGGTTGGTTTAATGAGATGCAGTTCCTTCTTGTTGCTCTGTATAATTATTTATGTTGGATATTTGTTGTGATTACACCTTTGAGACCTTCCTCCATTAATATCCTTTATTTTGGTGTTTCTCCTATGGGTTACCTCCATGTTGTCGTATTTAATGCATCAACCATCACCTTGGAGGCTATGTCTAATTACTTTGGATGATAAGTTTAGAACTAGGTTATTGCTCCTTCCCTCATGTCTAGTCACTTTGGGTTGGTACAGTTGCTTGATGGTGGTTGATGTTCTATCTTCTTCACACTCCCATTGACTCTTTTGGTGAATCTCATTCTTAATGCATTCTTTGGGATTTTGATTTTTTCCTATTGAGATGTTTTTCAATATAAAATGATGTCTTTCATCACTAGCTCATTTTTTGCTTCCTTCTTTATGTTCCAATGATGATTGGGACTACAAAATTCTATGCTCTAGTGAGTGTGTCTAAGGTGTCTTTCCTTTTCAAACTTTTCCTCTTCTACTTTCTATAAATCTTCAACCATGGTTCTCAATGTGGATCTTGTGAGGTCTAGTAAGCCTCAAGGTTTATTAGAGATTTCATATCTTGAAATATTCAAGATGCTCAGATGCCTGTTACCCATTTAGTGTTAAGCTCCTCTTAAGGGAAAGGGAGTTTTCCTTATTTTTTTATCATCCAATCACCTTGAACCACCCTACTTTTTTCCTCCATGTAATTGGGTCCATATCCTATGTGTCACTAATCTATTAGATTTTGATGTTGTATATTTAATGAAAAGCAACCACGAGATCTAAAATGAGAATGCAATATTAAATATAAGATAATGGCAATATACTAAGCATGTAAAACTCATAAGAAAATTTTGCAACTACTCATAAAACTACCATTAATGAAAGATCACAAAAATAAGATTTTCATACAAAAAGTGGAGATCTCAAATACTCCATGCTTCATACAAGCTCTACATTAAATCTTGCTTGTACTCTATGTTGACGTGTGATTTTGTCTAGTTACAAAAATCACTCGACAACTAGGATTCAAAATTCTCTCTTGCAAAGTAAGTATACTTCTCCAAGGTTTTCACTTAATATTTTTATGCATCATGCATATGTGCTAAAATAAGTGCTTGAACAATTCTAGTACTTTGCAAGTAACTGATAACAAGGGGCCTGGAAATCAGGTAATTAACTTTAAATTCGTCATGTGTTAAGTGTCTTTTACTCCAACTCTTTCTCTAAGCAATAATAGATAAATTTACCTTTTATTTTTGATAACTTATGCAAATTTATTCGATAATCTCAAAATAATCTTAATTAAAATGCTTCAAATGATTTTGAGATAAAAATTTAATCTAGCATTTTAATTAATATTTTTTTTTGGTAAGTAAGAGAATATTATAATTAACACCAAGTTTTAACTGGTTGACCCAAAACCATTTTACAAAATAGGGTCCACTGACCAACTGGACAAAGGCCAAGCCCTAAAAGTTTAAACTGACAACAAAAAGGGCCAAGACCTACTCTTCCCATAGAATACAGCCAAACTAAACTATGGAAGCCTAATATTATGGCCATCAAAAAAGAAAGACGCAAAATAGAACTAACAAAGACAAAAACTAATCATGCAAGCACCATGCAGAGTAGCTTGTGCCCATATAAAATAATAGAATATGGTAAAAAAAAACATCCCATAGAATGGACAGCCAAGAGGCCAAGCATTTTAATTAATATTAAATTTCAATTAACTTTAATAAAATCAAAGTTTATGAAATTTTATTGAAATTGATTAAATATAAACCTTAATCATAAAGTCTAAACTTTATAATATTCAAAATTTAAGGTTTATTTAATGTAATATTTGTTCATCCAAATATGAAATTGAAATTGAAATATTGAGAGAATTAACAAATATAATAACGATTAACGCAAATTATAAGGTTTTGATACCTTAATAATTATGAAACATAGGGTTTAATATAAAACTAATCTATGAATTTTTGAATTTTATGATATGAAAATAAAATTCATAAAGCATATCATTCCCGTGATATTTACTTATTAAATATTTATTGAATTAAATATTTAAGAACAAATATAATCTTGAAATGTATAGTTTGGATCTTTGGATAAATTGAAACCATATTAAAATAAAACCTAAACTATTTAATGAAAAAATATCAATTCTAAATTCTCAACTTTATGAAATTAAAGTTGGAATCAGAATAGTCATTTATCCTCGGTAAATATATTTATTCAAATATTAATTAAATTTAATATTTGAATAATAAATTTATTTATAACCTAGTTATACAGTTTAACTTTTTCAAAATTAAACTAGGTTAAATGTCTACAAATTTAATGTGAAATAAATTTTAAAAAAGGTTTAAAGTAAAGAAATAAATTAAATCTTGGACAAAAAACTACATAATGGAATACACAAAAACTTTAAAACCAATTTTATGCCTACAAGAAATCACACAGTATGACAATAAAATATGGTGCAATATTCAATGAAATTTAATTTTCTAGAACTATATCAAATCATTTTATTAAAAATTGAATACCGTATTTATGCATATTTAAAATTAAAATAATTTGATATAATAGTTGGATCTTATAATAAAATATCTGCAAATCTCTGTTATTCCAAACCCTGTAGCCTTCTTCTGCTCTCCACTTTTGCTCCTTCAATCCTTTTATCCTTTATTTGCCCTGCAAATGTTCGATCATTTTCTTGGCTTTTCATTCTCCATTTAAAGTTTGAATGATTCGTTACATAGTTGGTTCTTTCTCATTCCATTATGGTTTCCATATAGTTGTAAAAACAAATTCTCAATGAAACCCTAATATCACCAACACATTTTCAAAGGATTTAATATTTCTCCTCAATAAAACCTTAATGTCACCAATGCCTTTTTCAAAGAATTTAATATTTCTCCTCATTGACATTCGAAAATTAAATTTAAGACATGTCCATGAAACCCACGAACACATCCTATATTCAACATACTTTAATAATCCTTGCCAACAAGAAAAATATTAACTAGCTTAGATATAAAGGATATATATCTAAAAATGCCAAGATTTATCAATCTCAATGCAACTATCTCATTTCTTGGGGGTGTGATATCTAAGATAGGCACCTCGATATTGATAACTCTCGATGTTTTTAGATATATATCCTTTATATTTAAGCTAGTATTTATTTGAATATAAAAATGTATTACATTGAAGAAAGGCTTTCACAAAAATAACATCACGGAATGAATGGCACCATAAGATTGACATATTACTGGACAAGTCATTTCACAATGTCTCTCGTATACTGGAAGTGAAGCTAGTCTCCAAAGGTCTATCATTGTGATTACTCGAAATACATCATTAGATAAATATTCACTTTTCACTCTGGTATACATATACCAGATCTTCACATTTGTAATTGCCTTTTCTTTGACCTAAAATATAATGTCTTCTACTTAGTAGAAGGCAGCTCTGCAAGCTCATGACATGTGACTACATGATGGATGTTATAAAAAGTATTTATATGTATAAATTTCACCTTTGTTAAAAATATCCCTAGTTTATAACCTATGCACTGAAGCAAACAAACACATTTAAAAGAGTACCTCCAAAATCAACTACATCCCAATTCAATGAAGACTCAAGCTAAGTCACCAGGTTCAGGTTGATAAAAAATAAAACAAAATCATCATTGAAAAAATTGGCTATAAAATTCTTCACAATTATTAAACAAAAATAATAATTTCATTAATATAAATATCCAAAATACGTATAATTATGTATAAAAAACTTAAACTCTAAAATATTTCTCCAAAAGGTTGTCCTAAAATCATTTTTCCCTATCTTTTAACTACTTTCTTTTATTTTTTCTATTTCAACATTTATTATTTACAGAAAGAGTTGTCCTAAAAATCATTTTCCCCTCTCTTTTATGATTTTCTATTGATTGTTGTTTGTTTAAATATGTTATAAATTCAAACATTTTTGATAAAATTCACCTAATATTGTAACACTAGACTCAAGTATGCTACAAACATGTTTAAATAAATGGTTTTTTCAAAAAGTCCTTAATTATCAATAAAAATGGTGAAAAAAATTGCCGACCTGTTTTGCTTTCTCTCTCTGTTTTTGTTTTTCTTTCTCTGGTTTAGGTTCAGGTTCTGGTTTAGGCTCGCATCTCATTTTAAGGGAGGGGTATTTCTTCTTTGTTAACTACAGTGCTTGTAACTTAGCAGTCACCAATTCAATCTCCATGTCGAGAGCCTTCAATTTGAAATCTCTCTCTCTTCGTCTTTTCCAACAATTGCTTATACACTGATAGATCTTTCCCTACTGCCATTACCTTTTCCTAGTTATTTTTGCCCTCATTAACACCATAAACATTGACAATGACAAGCATAGTGGGTGAGGATGGATCCTCAAACCTATACTTACACCTAGTCCTAATATCAACATCATGCCTATGGCAACGCCAATTCTCAACCCTTGTATCAACACCCTACCCATGGCCATGCCATATTTCCATTTCAGCATAGGCAGATTTTTCCTTCAAGGAATAAAATCTCCTCTTAAAATCCTTGAGAGCTTTGAAATTGGTTATATTATTATAGCACCGATTTGGCTTACTCCATTCATCTTCTAGCTCGGACTGAAGCATGCTCTCATCCTCCTGCTTTTCCAAAACCCTAGGAATCGATTCATCCATTCTGGAAAATGACTGCCACAATGGTAGAGACTGCCTCTGTAGGTCTTACACATCCCTATTCAATGAATATGGAGGGGTAATTAAATTCAACTTATACCCCATCGACTTTTCACTATTATTGTCGGCTTGTGGAAGCAAAATAGGTGAGTTTAAATGTTTTTGTTAATGTCGATTTTTTTAATAAAAAAAAATTGTTTATGGCATGACATGTATGACCTCTTTGCCTCCCACCCCACTGTATGCCATTGTCATGAAATTAATGACACCATAATATTGACATATTACTAGACAAGTCATTTCACAATGTCTCTCGTATACTAGAAGAGAAGCTAGTCTCCAAAGGTCTATCATTGTGATTACTCGAAATACATCATTAGATAAATATTCACTTTTCAATCTGGTATACATATACTAGATATTCACATTTGTAATTATATTTTATTTGACCTAAAATATAATGTCTTCTACTTAGTAGAAGGCAGCTCTACAAGCTCATGGCATGTGACTACATGATGGATGTTATAAAAAGTATTTATATGTATAAATTTAAACTTTGTTAAAAAGAGTCCTAGTTTATAACCTATGCACTGAAGCAAAAAAAACACATTTAAAAGAGTAACTCCAAAATCAACTGCATCCTAATTCAATTAAGACTCAAGCTAAGTCACCAAGTTTAGGTTGATAAAAAATAAAACAAAATCATCACTAAAAAAATTAGCTGTAAAATTCTTCACGATTGTTAAACAAAAATAATAATTTCATTAATATAAATATCCAAAATACATATAATTATGTATAAAAAACTTCTCGTGTCATACAAAAATGATATTAACTCTAAAATGTTTCTCCAAAATGTTGTCCTAAAATCATTTTTCCATATCTTTTAACTACTTTCTTTTAGTTGTTTTGTTTCAACATTTACTATTTACAGAAAGAGTTGTCCTAAAAATCATTTTCCCCTCTCTTTTATGATTTTCTATTGATTGTTGTTTGTTTAAATATATTATAAATTCAAACATTTTTGATAAAATTCACCTAATATTGTAACACTAGACTCAAACATGCTACAAAAATGTTTTAATAAATGGTTTTTTCAAATAGTCCTTAATTATCAATAAAAATGGTGAAAAAAAATTGCCGACCTGTTTTGCTTTCTCTCTCTGATTTTGTTTTTCTTTCTCTGGTTTGAGTTCGGGTTCTGGTTCAGGATCGCATCCCATTTTAAGGGAGGGGTCTTTCTTCTTTGTTAACTGTAGTGCTTGTAACTTGGTGGTCCAATTCAATCTCCATGTCGAGAGCCTTCAATTTGAAATCTCTCTCTTTCTTTATATTTTTCAACAATTGCTTATACACTAGCAGATCTTTCCCTGCTGCCATTACCTTTTTCTAGTTCTTTTTGCCTCATTAATTCCATCAACATCAAAAATGACAACCGTAGTGGGTGAGGATGGATCCTCAAACCTATACTCACACCTGGCCCTAATATCAACATCCTGCCTATGGCAACACCAATTCTCAGCCTTTGTATCAATGCCTTATCCATGGCCACGCCGTATTTCCCTCTCAGCATAGGCAAATTTTTCCTTCAAGGAATCAACTCTCCTCTTAAAATCCTTGAGATCTTTGAAATCGATGATATGATCGTAGCACCGATTTGGCTTATTCCATTCATCTTCCAACTCGAACTGAAGCATGCTCTCATCCTCCTGCTTTTCCAAAACCCTAGGAATCGATTTGTCCATTTTGTAAAGTGACCGTCACAGTGGTAGAGATGACCTCTATGGGCCTTGCACGTCCCTCTTCAACGGATATGGAGGGGGAATTAAATTCAAATTATACCCCACCGACTTTTCACTATTATTGTCGGCTTGTGGAAGCAAAATAGGTGAGTTTAAATGTTTTTGTTAATATTGGGTTTTTTAATAAAAAAAATTGTTTACGACGTGACATGTATGACCTCTTTGCCTCCCACCCCCTGTATGCCATTGTAGGAATGCTTCTCAGCATAATTAGAATATAAAACTTTTATAAGATAACCTTCTTAAATATAAAAAACTATAAAGTTCTAAAACTTTATAATTTGATTAATTTAAATCATATTTATAACATAACCATTCTAACTATATTAAATTATAAAGTTATAAAACTTTATAATTTAATTAATTTAAAACAAGTTTATAAAATAACAATTTTAAGGTCCGAGGTGTAGACCAATTGGTTCATCCAAACCCCATAAGGGGGTGGAGGTCCAAGGTTCAAATATCGGGCCTCGTCGGACTGAATGCTTGTCCCTTTCCTGGTGCTTTCAACGGCGTAAAAGGTTTAAAATGATTGTGGCATGGTGGTTATAGGGGCGGACTACATGAATATCTGTGTGGCGGCTTCTAGGGCGGACAACGCAGAATACTATGACGACCATAAAAAGCTGGACAGCCTACCCGAATTCGTGGTGGCTACCGATTCCACCATGTAAATTCAAATAAATAAATAAATAAATAAATAACAATTTTAAATATATATATATATATTAACATGGCAGAATCGGTAGTCGCCATGAATCCAAGCAGGCTATCTAGATTTTATGGTCGCCACAATATTCTATGTTGTATGCCCCGAAAGCCGCCACACAGATCTTCACGCAGTCCGCCCCTATAATCGCCATGCCACAATCATTTTAAGCCTTTTACGCCGTTAAAAGCACAAAGAAAGGGACAAGCTTCAGTCCGACGAGGCCCGATATTTTAACCTTGGACCTCCTCCCCCATTATGGGGTTTGGATGAACCAATTGGTCTACACCTAGGACCTACAATTTTAAATATATTAAATTATAAAGTTATAAAAATTTATAATTTAATTAATTTAAAACAAGACATAACTAAACATAACATACGAACATGCAACCTATATGAACACCACTATAATAAATGAAAATATATTAAAATAACACCAAAAATATATACTAAATAATAAACATATAATTTAAAGACAACATAAAACTAAAACAACATAACATAAAACAACTACAAAAACAAAACACACATTATAACATAAAATAACAATTTAAAATAAAACCATAAAAACATTATAACATTAAACTTTTAACATAATAAAAATAACATAACACAAACAATATTTATACAACCTAAAAGAATAACAAAATAAAGAATAACATAAAGACACCTATAAACAAATAGAACACAACATAAAAGAACAACATAAAACAAAACTTGACAAAACACAACATAACAACACCAAACAAGAAAATCACCATTTTAACATGAAATCAAATCCGCCAGTGAAACCAACCATAATACAACATTCCTAGAGATCGATTTTTTCAACACCAGATGATGAAGACAATCAACAACGAGCAAAAGCACAGATTAAAACAATTTTCAAAATTCAAGTGGGTCCCCAATTTTGGGGTCGTTGTGAAGGACGTCACAACAAATGGCGACTCTGCTGGTAAATGTCCCTGGACATTTTGGACTTAAGAACCCAACTTCTAAAAACAACAAAAACCCAAATATTAGAATCATGAGCATCAATAATATCTAGAGAATGTGAACAGACCAATTCAACATGAAATAGTAGAATCATTAGCATTGACTCGGTGTGCGTAAAGTGATTCATTCTATATCTTTGAAACCGTTTAGCCTTCCATTGTCAATTTTGCATTTTAGGCTATGAATATTTTCTCTTTTGAAGTATACCTCCACCTGGCTCTCTTCAGACATTGCTCTACTGCTAGCCAGGCATTCATAGCCCCAATAGAGATTATCTGAATCTCCCATATATTAGGTGAATTTTTGCATTTTGTATTTTTCATTTTAGTCTAGACCTATCTCCACTGCTAGTCAGGCGTCTATAGCCCCGGTGAAGGCTATCTAGACTATGGTGATAGATTTATCATTACTTTTCTTTGTATTCATCATTTTTTTTTTTCTTTTTTCTTTTTTTTTTTATCCAATAATAAGGTACTTTGCAAAAAATCCACCTGCCATTTGGGTTAGAGATCAGGTAAGGCTGAAAGAGTATATGGAATTTTTCACCTTAATTTGCAAAACTGACAACTTCATACTTCCAAAATTTCAAAAGATATTCTTTAAAGTGTTTGTAGTACTTGTGAAGCTTTTGCAATATGATTCTAATATTTCAAATTTCTTTATCTTGGTTCAAATTCATGAAGATATACACTAACATCTCATTTTCCTTTTTCTTCAGGTTTTGCATGCTTTCAAAATAGGTAATTTTATCCTATATGACCCAGGAACAAATACCAAACAAGATCATCAAGTGTTTATTGTAACTACCACAACTACCTCAATAGAAGAAACCATACAAAAAATCTCACAAACAACAAAATGACAACTTGAATACCAAAATTATGGCATAAGCCAGTATTATTCAAAAACAACAATGGAAACACATCCAATGATTTCACAAAACCAAAACATCAACAAACAAGCAAATAACAAAATTTCACGAAACAACAAATTATGTACAAAATAAAACAAAAACACAAAACCCAAAAAGCTATTTACAGAAATATACACTATGTACAAAATGATAACAAATTTATGCTATCACCTTCTTGGATCCCAAATACGATTGGCACACTGTAAAAGACATATATGATTTGCATTCCAAGCTTTACATAAATCCAACCAAAACAAGATTAAGTGAAATGATGCAACCTTCATTTTGCCTTTCACACCCCACTGATTTAATTCAAACTTATAAGCAATTCCATGTTTAAAATTTGAACCATTAACCTTACAAGTAAATACATGATCTTCCATGATCTTATGCTTATTCAACAAGATGGGAATTTCAAACCTTGATTCATCACTTTGACTTAAATTCTCATTTTCACAAGCATATAGGATTTCTTTCAAATAAGAAGCAACTTCTGAAAATTTTAAAGCAAAATCATCATCTATGTTTTTAGGCCAATCATATTCATGTAACAATTTACAAGAATCTAGGATATTTATAAAATAAGAATCATTATAGTTTTGTATCCTAGATTGAATTGTTAATTGTTGATGAATTTGATTCAATGATTCAAGCATATCTTCTTTTTCATTTAGCAATACAATCCTATTTGTGGTGGGAATAAGAATCCATTCTATTGCTTCATCAACCTCTAATGACATCTCATCATAAATAACAGTAGAATCCAATAAATGATTATGCAAAAATTTACCTGATTCTTGGATGTTTGAATACAAAGGATAAGATTCTACCTTTTGTACACTTTCATTTACCACTACTTGATAAGCCATTATAGTATTTTATTTTTCTTCATGATCTCTATCATCATCATCATCATTTTGTATTCCTTCATCAATGACCATTTCTTCTCTTTCTATTGCAACAAGATGTTCTACAAACTCATGTTCAAAATGATCAAATTTTGGAATCTGTTCTATTTTTGAAATTGGCATATCATTTTCTGATTGCATAGGAATTGTGAAATCTTCTTTTGAAATAGAAGTTTCAACATCCTGCATATCAAGTGAAACAAAAATTTTATCAGTAGGAGTGTGAGAAAACAATGATTCACCATACATACCCCATCCATTATAATAATTATCTTCTAAAGCTAAAGGATGAGGTTCAACCATATCTTCACACTTTGTAAATTCAACAATTGAATGCTTTTCAAATTCACTTTCATCACTTTCAAAAAATTTATCCTCAATAAAAAATTCATCTTCCTCAAGTAATAAACTTTTATGATCAGTCATAATGAAATTACCTCTAGAATTTTTCAATTCTGGAGCTTTAATTGTTTCATTCAACTCTATGGAAGATTCTATTCTATCATATGTTTCAAAGCTAGTTAGATCTAAAACTCCTCCAATATCTGAAGACTCATGCATTTCTACATTCTGATAAACTTGATTACTACAATCCTCATTGATGGATATTGGATTTGAAACTTGAACTTCCTCTTGAACAATATCAAAAGTGGTTGAAAAACTAGGACATTCAATTTCATTCGATGGTGTCGAAAAATGTGTATCATGACTCATAGGTGGTAATTGATTTGAAACCTTAGGGTTAAGTAATGATAATCTACCCACATCAATTCCTCCTGAAATCAACCATTGTTCTACAACTACTGCCCCACCATAGATGCTAGATAAGGATAAATCTTTAGGAAGCTTTTCTAACAACTTAACAGTAAAAGGATCTAAAGCTTCCAAGTATATTTGAACAACTTCTTCTTCTAAAATGATAAAGTGTATCTCTATTTCAGTATACAACTTATGAAACCTATCATTAAATTGACTCATGGATTCATTAGGTTTTTTATAGATAGAGGAAAATTGATTTGATAACAAATCCATGTCAACCAATGTTCCAAAATGTTCAAGAAACATTGTTTCTAGTTGGTTCCAAGAAGCGGTAGAACCTGCAGGTAAATTGATAAACCAATCTTTAGCAAATTCATCCAATGTGTATGGAAACATTCTACAGAGAACATCTTCTTGCATAATTTGAAAATGAAACATAATGTTTTTATATGCTTGAATATGTTCTTCAACTGTAATCATCCCATCATGCTTAAAATGGGGTAAATCATTTTCTGCCATTGAACCAATTTTAATATGCAAGGCTATGTATGAAAATTCACAAGAATTGAATCATAACCTAATTTTTGAATTTATGACAGATTAACATTAATGCAACATAAATAAAAAAATTCAATTTTTTTTTAAATAACTAATTGCACATGCTAAAAATTAAAATATTACCTTTCATGCCCTCCTTCTAGCGCCAATTTGTTGAGGTGTGATTTTGTCCAGTTACAAAAATCACTCGACAACTAGGATTCAAAATCCTCTCTTGCAAAGAAAGTATACTTCTCCAAGGTTCTCACTTAATGTTTTTATGTATCATGCATATGTGCTAAAATAAGTGCTTGAACAATTCTAGTAGTTTGCAAGTAACTGATAACAAGGGGCCTGGGAATCAGGTAATTAACTTTAAATTCATCATGTGTTAAGTGTCTTTTACTCCAACTCTTTCTCTAAGCAATAATAGATAAATTTACCTTTTAATTTTGATAACTTGTGCAAATTTATTCTATAATCTCAAAACAATATCTTAATTAAAATGCTTCAAATGATTTTGAGATAAAAATTTAATCTAGCATTTTAATTAATATTAAATTTCAATTAACTTTAATAAAATCAAAGTTTATGAAATTTTAATGAAATTGATTAAATATAAACCTTAATTATAAAGTCTAAACTTTATAATATTCAAAATTTAAGGTTTATTTAATGTAAATATTTGTTCATCCAAATATGAAATTGAAATTGAAATATTCGGAGAATGAACAAATATAATAATGATTAACCCAAATTATAAGGTTTTGAAACCTTAATAATTATGAAACATAGGGTTTAATATAAAACTGATCTATGAACTTTTGAATTTTATGATATGAAAATAAAGTTCATAAAGCATCTCCTTCCCGTAATATTTATTTCTTAAATATTTATTGAATTAAATATTTAAGAACAAATATAATCCTGAAATGTAAAGTTTGGATCTTTGGATAAATTGAAACCATATTAAAATAAAACCCAAACTATTTAATGAAAAAATATCAATTCTAAATTCTCAACTTTATGAAATTAAAGTTGGAATCAAAATAGTCATTTATCCTCGGTAAATTTATTTATTCAAATATTAATTAAATTTAATATTTGAATAATAAATTTATTTATAACCTAGTTATAAAGTTTAACTTTATAAAAATTAAACTAGGTTAAATGTCTGCAAATTTAATATGAAATAAATTTCAAAAAGGTTTAAAGTAAAGAAATAAATTAAATCTCGGACAAACAACTACATAATGGAATACACAAAAACTTTAAAACCAATTTTATGCCTACCAGAAATCACACAGTACGACAATAAAAATGGTGCAATCTTCAATGGAAATTTAATTTATTAGAACTATATCAAATCATTTTATTAAAAATTAAATACCGTATTCACGCATATTTAAATCAAAATAATTTGATATAATAGTTGGATCTTACAATAAAATCTCTACAAATCTCTGTTATTCCAAACCCTGTAGTCTTCTTCTGCTCTCCACTTTTGCTCCTTCAATCCTTTTATCCTTTCTCTGCCCTGCAAATGTTCGACCCTGTTCTTGGCTTTTCATTCTCCATTTATAGTTTGAATAATTCGTTACATGGTTGGTTCTTTCTCGTTCCATTATGGTTTCCATACAGTTGTAAAAATGAATTCTTAATGAAACCCTAATGTCACCAACGCCTTTTCAAAGGATTTAATATTTCTCCTCAATGAAACCCTAATGTCACCAACGCCTTTTTCAAAGGATTTAATATTTCTCCTCATTGGCATTCGAAAATTAAATTTAAGACATGTCAATGAAACCCACGAACACATCCTCTATTCAACATACTTTAATAATCCTGCCAACAAGACAAATATTAATTAGAATATAAAACATTTATAAAATAACCTTCTTAAATATAATTAAATTATAAAGTTATAAAAATTTATAATTTAATTAATTTAAAACATATTTATAAAATAACCATTCTAACTATATTAAATTATAAAGTTATAAAACTTTATAATTTAATTAATTTAAAACAAGACATAACTAAACATAACATACAAACATGCAACCTATATGAACACCACTATAATAAACGAAAATATATTAAAATAACACCAAAAATATATACTAAATAACAAACATATAATTTAAAGACAACATAAAACTAAAACAACATAACATAAAACAACTACAAAAACAAAACACACATTATAACATAAAAGAACAATTTAAAATAAAACCATAAAAACATTATAACATTAAACTTTTAACATAATAAAAATAACATAACACAAACAATATTTATACAACCTAAAAGAATAACAAAATAAAGACACCTATAAACAAATAGAACACAACATAAAAGAACAACATAAAACAAAACTTGACAAAACACAACATAACAACACCAAACAAGAAAATCACCATTTTAACATGAAATCAAATACGCCAGTGAAACCAACCATAATACAACATTTCTAGAGATCAATTTTTTCAACACCAGATGATGAAGACAATCAAAAATGAGCAAAGGCACAAATTAAAACAATTTTCAAAATTCAAGTGGGTCCCCAATTATGGGGTCATTGTGAAGGACGTCACAACACTCTACTTCTCTACAACGTGTCTCTAAAATTTCTCTAAAAACTCTATCAAAAGTATCTCAAAAGTCTCTCAAAAGTCTCTCTTCATATGCTCACACAAAGGCCTATATATAGTAGAATATGACTCTTGGACTTCCATATTCCTATGACTCTTCATCTACCTATTCTATGGACTCATGTGCACATGGACCTAATGCACATTTACATTATTGAATACTTTGCACATTCTAATAATACTTGTGCATTTATTATATTGCATAAATTAAATACTCAAACCCTAATCTCAAACACACACCTAATATAAAGATGTACCCAAGGTGGTACATTAGCATGTACCAAATAATGTAATATATTCTAACACCACTTGTATTAGCGTTAACATGTACTAAATAAAGATGTATCCAAGGGCTCAAATTAGGGAAGCTCTTCTTTCTATCAATTCTTTGGATGGATCCAGTTCTGAAGGTACCTAGTTTCTTCTTGTTTTTTTTTGCTTCTCTTTGGTTCATTCAGTTTTTTTTTAGTTCCCTAGCTCATTATATTCTTTATTTTGTTTCCTCTATTGATTCTTGCCTTAATAGTCTTCTGGTCTAGATAGGTCATTGTTTTGTTCATTTTTTATTTTTTATTTATTTTTTGTTTTTTTTGTTTAGTTTTTAAAGGGTGGTGGGTTTTTTTATTTTGTTTTGTTTTTGTGTTCTTTGTGTTGTTTTCTGTTGTTCTTGTGTTTTTGTTGTTTTGTTTTTTTATTTATGTTTTTTGTTATTGTTCTTGTGTTTTTTTCGTTCTTGTTCTTGGGTTTCTCTTTGTTTGTGTTATTTCGTGTTTTTATGTGTGAGTGTTTTCTATGTTTTTTGTTTTTGTTTATTGTCTGTTGTTGGTTGTTTTTTATTTTTATTTTTATTTTATTTTTTAATTTTTTAGGTTTTGGTTGTGTTTATTTTTCATGTTTTTTTTTTGTTGTCTTTGTAGTGTTATGTTGTTTTTGTCTTGTTTGTGTTTTGTTATGTGGTTCTTGTGTTTTTCTATGTGGTTTGTGTTGTGGTTTATTTTATCTTATTGTGCGTGTTTGGTTGTGATTTTATTTTTGACACACTCAAGGAGCATGTTTTTTATTTTATTTTATTATTTTTGTTGTTATTTACTTATTTTTAAATTGGTTTTATGTGTTTGTTTGCTCCTTGAGTATGTCAAAGGTGGTAGGCCAGGTGCGAGTCCTGGGCATTTTTGGCGGAATGGATACCCCTGCCTCCTTGGGTCTTACCCGAAAGTGGCATCCCTTTTGGGATATTTTCCACACAAAAAAAAAAAAAGATGTACCCAATGTGGTACATTAGCATGTACCAAATAAATATGTACCCAAGGTGGTACATTAGCATGTACCAAATAAAGATGTACCCAAGGTGGTACATTATTTGGTTATTGAAGACTTTAGTCTTCAATATGAATCTTCATCTTGGTTCTGGAACTTGAATTCTTCTTTTCTACTTTCTCCATGTTGCTCCATGTATGTATTCTAATAAATTAAATAATTAGTATCTTCATAAAATACTATTTTTGTTGAAAGAGATTTAACTTCATGTTCTTCTTTAGATTCTTCCAGCTCCTGAATTTCTTGAATATCTTAAACTAAGTTTCATTTTTGTTTCCCTTATTTATATTGTAGTTGAGGTTGATTTTTTTTATTCTGAGGAGTATATGGACACTAAAATTGTTACTGATGCAAATTATATTGATTCTAATATTATTTTGGTATGGCCTATTTGATTGGCTTTCAAAATTTGTTTGATTCCATTGATCTTGATTTATTGGATTGAATATACAATAATTGGTGTTATGTCCTTTCTTTCTGCATACTTTATATTATCTATTATTCCATATTGATCTACCCTTTGAGAATGAAGTAACATTTTCTTGTGGATTATCTTTTGAGACTAAGGCATTGTTAGTCATTTCATATTTTACTAGATTTTTCACCTCATATTCTTGTAGGGTATTGATTAACTCATCTAATGATGTATCTTTACTTAGAATTTGTAAAGATGTGACTAGATGATTGTATCTTTCTCGAAGTGCTCTTAGGGTTACTTGGACAAAAAACTTGTCTACTACCTTTTCTCCTAAGGTTAATAATTTCTATTTTATATCTACCACTTTTCTTAGAAACAATTCTATACTTTCACCACTATTAACTTTTATAGAATGCAATTGGAATTGAATATTCAAGATAGTAGCTTTATTATTTTGTTCAAATATCTTGGCTAAAGTATTCCAAACTTCTATGTAAGTTACTGTTGAACTAATGTATGGTTGTATATCATCTATAATTGCAAATGTTATTATAATCAATGCTTTTGCTTCATCTTCTTCACACTTTTGAATCTCTCTAGCTTCTCTAGAAGGTTTAGTTTTTTTTCCTTTAACAATATACCAAAACTTTTCAACTATCAATATTGACCTCACTCTGTTTTTCCATGAAGTGTAATTAGGTCCTTTAAGAAGTTGGGATTATGTAAGAATGAATTTATTTTTTGTCATGATGATACTTGTAGACTAACTTATATCTCCCTAATCCTTTAATATAATATGGTCTTGATAAAATACTTAGCTTTCTAAGTTTTCCTTTGAGTTGAATCCATTTTGTCTCCCTATTTATGAATATAAAATTAAAGATAATTTTGATGCAATTTCAATTTTGATTAGATTCTCTATTTTCAATAAATTTAAGTTGGATTCCTTATGTCTTGTTAGTTTGAGCAAGAGACTAATACCAATGTAATTTTTCCAACTTTTCAATAACTCTATGTTGTGTTTTAATTTCTAATTGTATTATTTCTAAATTTCAAAAATACATTGTTTTTGAATTCCTTATAAACTCCTAATTAGAAATTTAGAAAACAAAGGTATTTGCAAATTTAATATTCTTGTTTTGATGTAGAAATCCTTATTCCTCCAAGTTAAAACTATTTGCAAATATTTCTATGCAATGAAAAAAGTAATTTCAAAACATTCCAAAAACTTATTACTTCAAATATCTTTCAAGGCATCCAATAATTCTTCTAAGGTTATAATTCATTACCTAATTTATCCTATCATTCAAATAAAATTAAGTAAAATTAATTAATTAATTTTGACCTTGAGAATATTCCTTAATCCTCCTTAATATTGCAAAGATTTTAAATCAATTTAAATATCTTGTACCTCCTTGTATATGGTGTCCTAAAATTTGACTTGCTTCTTGTGATTCTTCTCAACTCTATAACTTGCGCTCTTAGAATAATTGTCCTTCTATGTATGGTATTTAATGCTCCTTCTTGATGCTCATAAATTTATATTTTCTAGAGTTTGACTCTCTTCTGCATCCATTTTTCTTCTCTTCTTACAATGCTTATATTTTTTGAACTCTATATTAAGTGACACTCTAACCCATGTCTTTATTGCATGTAAGATGGCATTACTATCATGGTGGTTGGGGCTACCCAAGGACACTTGGAATTCAATATTTTGGCTTCAAAACATGGTGCCTCTTCCTCCTAAGAGTTATAATATTCTTGCCATAAATGTTCTCTTGCAAAATTATTGTAGCAAAAACTAGATCATTTGACCTCCTCTTCATATTTGCACCTGTGTTTTCTTTTTAACACTCTCCTAAGACTTATGTTACCAAGTGGTGCTCCAAGATGCTTTAGTTATTTTCACGGTGGTTGGTGCTCTATTTTTGACATACCAAGTGGAAAATAATGACCTTAATTCTTCAAATTACATAACATATGAGTGCTTTTATTATCTAATGCCCTTCCTTACTATGTAACACTTAGTAATGAGTAGTATTCAACCATATTTGATGCTCCTATTTTGTTTCAATAGGTGGCACAATGCCTTTGAGAGTGTATATGTTACGTTGTGCACTACTAAATTTTTTCACCTTACTCTTATATTGGAAAGAAAATATTACATAAAAAATCC
The DNA here is from genome assembly GCA_028583015.1 of Wollemia nobilis. Classification (NCBI taxonomy): domain Eukaryota; kingdom Viridiplantae; phylum Streptophyta; class Pinopsida; order Araucariales; family Araucariaceae; genus Wollemia; species Wollemia nobilis. Next base: position 3,519,135 of record JAQPPZ010001679.1, on the reverse strand, counting down.
CCTCCAAATGGAATGGGTATTGATTAGAAATTCACTATCCTCTTTTCAATGACCAAAAAACTTTGTATGCAACCATTCACATTCTTGTCTTCTCCATGATGTTTAAGATATATTTCTAGCTTCTCTATGGTCTTTATATTAGATCTTATAAATGTGGTTGGATTTACTTCAGTAATATAGCTATTAATGCTTCTTCGGTGGCAATGCTCTAAAGAATACAAGCTTATACTCAGAGGGGGGGTGAATAGTATAAGACCACTTTATACTTTTCTTTCTAATAAATATTATGTAATGTAAATATAGTGATATCAATAGTAGTAATAAAAGCATTGCATAAATCACCACACATAATAGAGACACCAATTTTACTTGGTTCACCCAATGTTGGCTACTCCATGGAGAAAATATTTCACTAAAATTTTCTTAATCAATATCTTGGGAATCCTTTCCCTATTACAATTTTTATGGATCTCTATCTAAATGAGACACCAATCCCCTAATCAAGTTTATGGATATCTATCCATAGGATACACCAATATCCTGACTTTGCTCTAGTTGGTGATACTCTAGAATATCTCTGCCTCCACTACCCTTAGCAAATGGAACTCTATCTATAGAATACACCTATCCTCCCTGCTCTAGATAGAGATATCTATACTCAACTCTATCACCTCCAAAGCTCTATCTTAAATCTGCACTAAACATAGTCCTTTGATCTAGCACAAATATATCCTCAATATCTATCTCTGGTCTAGCACAAACCTATCCTCAAATATGCACCAAACTCTGTCCTCGATATGTACTAAACATAGTCCTTAGGTCTAGCACAAATTTATCCTCAATATCTATCCTCAAGCCTTAACTCAAGGCTTGAATCAATCTCAAATCAAATCTACTAGATCTAATCCAAACCTTAACTCAAGGTTTGAACAAATCATCAATCAAATTTGCTCACATGTCTACTCAAAGACTTGTCTCAAATATGCCTTGCAAGCTTCCACAAAAGCTCACACTAATCTGTCCACAAGTCTTCTCAAAGACTTACCTTAAATCTAATCAACAATTCCACACTTAACTTGTCCAATATCATAGAAACATAAAGAGAATTGTTAGAGACTGAATATGCTCTATACTCATCACAATGTTCAATCACTTTCAATCACTCTTTCAGAAACATACAAAAAATTGTTAAAGACTCAATATGCTTCACATTCACCTCAATTCTCAATTACTTTCAATAACTCTTTTAGAAACATATAGAGAATTATTAGAGACTCAATATGCTTCACAATTACAAAATCTCAATCACTTTCAATCTCTCTTTTATCACATAAACATATGGAGAATTGTTAGAGACTCAATATGTTTCACACTCATCAACACTCAACCTCTTTCTCAAATCAATTCAAAATATAGAACAATTTGTTTCATAGAACTTGAACAATCACTTCACATATTCACTTGACTAGGCTCAACCAATCACTCAATGAAACAATACTTGCTCACAAACCCTAGTCCAAGCACATGAATACTCACTCAAAATGTTTCCAACAATACTTATCAACCAATATCACATAACAATGATACTCATGTTCTTTTCAAACCCTAGTTCAAATTCTTCACTTAACCAATGTCTTCAACAACAATGCTTATCAAACAAGGTTTTAACAACAACTCTTTATTCCATAAAAACCTTGAAGCATTAATTCAACATACTCAATAAGGAAACCTAATTAAGTTATTTTCACTCCAAATATTGTTTTATAGAAAATAATAAATCAACTCAACTATGGAAGAATATGCCCATACCTTTTTCTTGATGATGAAGAAACCTCAAAAATCTGCCACAACAACAAACACTTCTTTGCCAAGCTCAAATAATTTATAAGATGATAAACTCTCTCAAAAGTACAATGCACATATTGAAACATACATACACCTTGTCACTCCATCTTGAAGAAAGCATCCATCAACATATACAAAAATAATTGACCAAATACACCTTATAATCTCCTAGTTAAAATAATATCCAATACCAGAAATAATGTCAATAAAATCACCTTCTCAAAACAACTCAATGGTAATAAGTCCTCTCAAAATTTAACCAACACTTTAATCCACTGATTTCTCCAATCAACTAATATGTCAAAAAGACTTTATTAAAAATAAAGTTTAACTCCTTATTCCAAAATAATGACCAATTAAAATACTTTTTATCTACCCCTTTTAACTCCCTAGGACCTTATGTTAAAACCTTAGGCATCACAAAATATATTAAAATATTTATCACCTTTGCCTTGGTGGGACTCGAACTCAAGACGCTGCCTCTATCAGCGCCCTAGCTATGACTCCAACTACCCCGTGAGCTTGGCACTCACCTTGGGAGGGAAGAGCACCACGTACTCTTTCTTCTCCCTCTTGGCACCTCAACCAAAAAGGATTTGCACTGCTTCCTTTGGAGCCTAACCAAGTCCACTCAAAATGCTACCTTTCGAGATTTGAATGTGGGTCCTCCCACTCACAAGCACCCTAGCTCACTCCAAATTGCCACCAGACCACCACACTGGATGGTTATGAGGTTTAGGGCTTCTTTCACATTATTTCTTCGTCAATGCACTTAAGACAAAACTTTATCTTCTTCCTTGCACAAAATCTCACGAAACACACAACTCGCAGGAATTTAGTAAATCAAACAAGGGATGATTCTTTTGCCACTTAGGCATATGGTTTTTATACCAATATGCCACCTTGAAATTAAATGTCGGCACTTTAACTTTTAAATATTTAATTTATAAATATTTTAAATTCTTTAGAATTTAAATATTATAAATTAATATTTAAATATTTTTGGCTTTATTAAGGATTAAAGCCTTCTTAGGTTTTACCACTTTGTATAAATAATATTTATTTAAAATTCCTTGGGATTTTTAATATGAATTTAAAAGCCTCCTTGGGTTTTTATGATTTTTTTTTTATTTTTGCTCTTCCATGGTTTTAATAAAAACCCTTCTACTTATGCTTCACATATTATTAAAAATAAATATTATGAAGCTCTTTTGCCATTAACCTTTGCATTGTTCCTTTTGACCTTTTGACATCAATGGTAGCTTATTCCTTGTTATCAATGACTTCTTTCTTTGACATCAATGACAACTTTGACTCAAAATGTCCAACAATATCCCCCTTTGTCTTTTATGGTAACCCAAATTATTTTTACCAAAAAATTAACCTTTTCTTTGTTATGCTCCCCCTGGTACATTTATCTCCCTGGCTCAATGATCTCTTCAAATATCTCCTCTTTACTCATTTTCTAAATCTCTTCCCCTTTGACATAAATGGCAAAGGGTCACCTTTGGGGCTCGGGGCTAAGAATGAGTCTCTTAGCTTAGCCCCTCCCCCACCTCCTCTTGAGGTGGTTAATTCTAGGGTGGGAGTATTTCTACTCCTAGCAAGCATTGGTCTTTACCTTTATCTTCTTTCTTCTTATATGATCCTTCTGATTCCTTTGACTATTCCTTTCCATGTCCATGTTCCTATTCCTATCCATGTCCATATTCCTATTCTTGTTCATGTTCATATCCATGCTACTATTCCTATCCATGTTCCTATTCCTATCCATGTCCATATTCCTATTATTTTTAATGTTCATATCCATGTTATTGTTACTGTTCTTGTTCATATCCATATCCCTTTTCCTATTCTTGTTCATACTTTATTTTGGAATGTCTGCTCTACACCACTTTATTGTGTCCATCATTATTGCACTTATAACACTTAATGTTATCATTCCTTGGAGGTGCAAATGTCTTAGGATTTATCCTAGTGAAGACATATCCTTTTCTGTCATAAACCTTGTAATCCATTACCTTGTGACCAAATTGATTGCATGAGTAGCAATACCCATGGAAAATTTTCTTGTTTCCATATTCTTGTCTTTCATGTATCCTACACAGTGAAGTCATGTGCCCAAATATTTGACATGAAAAACATATTTCATTGAAGTTTCTTTGTCTTTACCTCATTGGTCTCTTAGTCTCTCTCAACCTATTCTGATTGATGTTCCATATATTTCTATTTTGTGTATTGTTCCTTTCCTTGTTGAAATTTTTGTTGTCCAACTCATCCTCAGAAGTATCACTTTCTCTTACACTGTCTTCTTTTGAAGTTTCTTCTCCTACAAAAATTGAGGATGACTTCTCTTCTTGTTTCTTTTGAGCCTGTTCAAAACCAAGACCTATTTTATTTGTTGATCTTATTTGTACCTTGATCATCTTATCCATAATCTTTGAACTCTTTCCAAACTTGTTTAGCTTACTTTTGAACTTTTCTAAATATTCCCTTAGCAGGGCTACTTATTGTTCTAAAATTTCACATTATAAGACCTTTGCTTCTAAATTATCCTTGAACTTCTTGGTCTTAGCCTTTGATTTGTCTAGATCCTCTATAAGAATTCTTATCTCTTCATCACATTCTTGAAACTGAAACTCAAGTTTAGAGTTTTGATTTCTTACCTTCTTTACTGTGTCAAGAGAATAAATAAGTTTCACCTTAATATCATATCATTCTTTATCTAATTCTTCCTCTATTTGTTTGTCTTTATCAAAATCTTAATTTTATTTTGAATTTTCTTCTATAGGATCACTTTCTTCTTGCTCTAGAGCCATTAGAATATTCTCTTCTGGTCCTTCAAGTGTATCTTCATATTCATCATCACTAAAACTGAAACCATTCCTTGTACAACTATCTTCAAGATGACAAAAATTACCACATCTAAAACAATTGATAATTATTGGTGACTTTTTCTTGACTTCTTTTTCTTCAATCATAAATAGGACTTCATCTCTATCATTATCTAAAAAAATAACAACACTATCACTTGAGTACTTACTTGCCTTGTCTGCATAGTAGCTCCTCCTTTGTCTTTGGAAGAACTTCTTCCCTTGTTTGTTTTGTTCATCCTTCCATTTATTTTGGTGCTTGTATATTTCTAATTCCCTTTTCCTGTGATCATGTTTTTCTTCATCATTGTTATTTTTAGCTTCTTGACAATCAGTTGCATAATGACCATACTTTCCAAAATTGAAACATCTAACAAATTTTGCATCTCTAGATATTCTTAAATCCTTATTCCTTCTACCATAATTATCTTCTTCATAATTGGATGACTCATTGATTTATTCTAACTTCTTACCCTTTGTATTTTTAATTGCTGTGAAGGTTGCTTTATTTTGGTGATTAGGTTCTTTTGTTCTCAACTCAAAAGCTATAAGAATACCAAGAAACATATCTCTTTTCAAGGAATCACCATCCTTTTATTCTTCTATAGCAAAAATATTTTCACTAAATCTTTTTGGAATATATCTTAAGACCTTATCACAAACATACGATTCTTCAATATTAAGTCCAAGTCCTTGCATAGCATTAACAACTTCATCGACTCGAAGTAGATAAGTACTAATGTTTTCCTCATCCTTCATTCTTAAATCTTCAAATTGTCCTTTGATATTTCATATTTTTTCCTTCTTGACAACTTTATGTCCTTCACATATGCTTTGAAACTTATCCCACATTCCTTTTGCATACTGACAATACATAAATTTTATGGACTCTATTCTATGCAAACATCTCAAAATTGTTTTTATTACTTTTGAATTGTAATTTTGTAGAAGCTTACCTTCCTTATCTATAGGTGGATAAATTGGTGGTACGTATCTATTTTCAACTGCTTCCCAAATTTCATTGTCAAGTGCCATCAGGTAAATCTTCATTCTCATACTCCAATATATATAATCACTTCCATCAAATACTGGTGTTGAATTATCTTATGATCCATTATTAGAATCCATTGTGTTCTTGTAGGATTTTCCTTCAAGTTGTTAAACTCTTTTGAAGGAACCTGCTTTGATACCAATTGAAGAATACAAGCTTATACTAAGAGGGGAGGTGAATAGTATAAGACCACTTTTTACTTTTCTTTCAAATCAATATTATGCAACATAAAGATAGCAATATTAATAGTAGTAATCAAAGCAATGCACAAATCACCACACATAATAGAGACACCAATTTTACGTGGTTCACCCAATGTGGGCTACTCTACGGAAAAAATATTTCACCAAATTTTTCTCAATAAATATCTTGGGAATCCTTTCCCTATTATAATATTTATGGATTTGTATCCAAAGGAGACACCAATCCCCTAATAAATTTTTTGGATCTCTATCCACAAGAGACACTAATATCCTAACTCTACTCTGGTTGGTGATCCTCTAGAAGACCTCTACCTCCATTGCCCTTAGCAAATGGAAATCTATCCACAGAAGACACGTGTACTCCCTGCTATAGTTGGAGACCTTTATCCTTAAATATTTCACCTCCAAAGATCTATCTCAAATATGCACTAAGCACAGTCCTTTGGTCTAGCACAAATCTATCCTCAATCTCTATCTTTGGTCTGGCATAAACTTATCCTTAAATTTGCACCAAACTCTATCCTTGAATATGTACTAAACACAGTCCTTCGGTCTAGTACAAATCTATCCTCAACCCTTAACTCAAGGATTGAATCAATATCAAATCAACTCTGTTGGATATGCCCCAAACCTTAACTCAAGGTTTGAACAAATCATCAATCAACTCTACTCACAAGTTTACTTAAAGACTTGTCTCAAATATACCTTGCAAGCTTCCACAAAATCTCACACTAATCTGTCCACAAGTATTCTCAAAGACTTACCTTAAATCTGCTTAACAAGTCCACACTTGAACTTGTCCAATCTCATAGAAACATAAAGAGAATTTTTATTGACTCAATATGCTCTATACTCATCACAATGTTCAATAAATTTCAATCACTCTTTTAGAAACATATAGAGAATTGTTAGAGACTCAATATTCTTCACATTCATCTCAATGATCAATTACTTTCAATCACTCTTTTAGAAACATATAGAGAATTGTTAGAGACTCAATATGCTTCACACTTACAAACTCTCAATCAATTTCAATATCTATTTTATCACAGAAACACATGGAAAATTGTTAGACTCAATATATTTCACACTCATCAACACTTAATCTCTTTCTCAAATCAATTCAGAATATAGAAAAAATTATTTCATAGAACTTGAGCAATCACTTCACATATTCACTTGACTAGGCTCAACCAATCACTCAATGAAACAATCCTTGCTCACAAACCCTAGTCCAAGCACATGAATACTCACTCAAAATGTTTCCAACAATACTTATAAACCAATCTCACATAACAATGATACTCATGTTCTTTTCAAACCCTAGTTCAAATTCTTCACTTAACCAATGGATTCAACAACAATGCTTATCAAATAAGGTTTTAAAAACTCTTTATTACATTTAACATACTCAATAAGAAAACCTAATTAAGTCCTTTTCACTCCAACTCTTGTTTTCCAGAAAATAATCAATCAACCCAACTATGGAAGAATGTGCCCATACATTTTCTTGATGATGAAGGAACCTCAAAAATTTGCCACAACCACAAACACTTCTTTTCCAAGATAAAAGAAGTTATAAGATGATAAACGCTCTTAAAAGTACAATGCACATATCAAAACATACATACACCTTGTCACTCCATCTTGAAGAAAGCATCCATCAACATATACAAAAATAATTGACCAAATACACCTTATAATCTGATGCAGGAGCATCTGGGGACAGTAGGGCAATCTTGCATCTTCAAATTGTTTCAGTTTCTTTTCTAAGTTCTTTACTCTTTGACCTCTTATTTCTCAGTATTGGGGAAGGTTTGTAGAGCAAGTTTGGTTTGGAAAGTTTTGTAAGGCAAAGGAGGGAGGGGTCACGAAATCGTGACCCCAAACGTGGCAACGCAACTTTGGTAAGTTTCGTCGCGATATCACGACGTCGCGATATCGCGACAATAACATGAGGCAGAGAAGGGACTCTTCAAACGTCGCGATATCGCGACGTCGTGATATCGCGACGGTTTTAAGACGCAGAGGAGAGGGTCTTCAAACGTCGCGATATCGCGACGTCGCGATATCGCGACGGTAATACAAAGAAGGGGAGGAGGAGCTCTAGACGTCGCGATATCGCGACATCGCGACGTCGCGTTATCGCGACGGTCTATCAAATGAAGCAGTGAAGTTGGAGTTCGGTCGCGATATCACGACAGGTCACGATTTCGTGACCTGTCGCGATATCGCGGCCAGTAAAGGGGCGACACGTGGCTGAGGGACCGCAAGACTTAAGGAAAATAGAAGGCAAACAAGACCAAGGGTAAATGACGAACGACCGGGCAAAGCCAAGCTGGACACGTGGCGGTCGTGAAGGGCACGTGGATCAAATTTGTGGCAACAGGGGGAGAAGCTTGGATGGATGAACACGCAGCCGGCCACGTGTGTACAAGCTAATTTATGGGTCACTTTAACTATTAAGGGAGGAGTCGACCGCGCTTTTCTTCTCGACATTTCTGGCTTTGTAACATTTTATAGTTGGTAGTTTAATGGAGGAGCCGACAGTGCAAGGACGGTCAGAACGACGCGGCCAGTGCAGGAAGACCATTAATGTCGGTACCTTGGTAGATCGGGCAGATGGCCGTTTAAGACTGATATTTCAAAAATCCAGGAAGAGGGAAATTTGAATTTGAAATTATATTTGGTGGAGGCATTGATTGCCTGGAGGATCGAGGCCTCGTTAAAAACTCGAAAAATTTCTTGTAAAGGGATGGTGAAGTCGGGATTGGGGAAGAGAGACTGTGAGCCTGGAAAATTATTGTATGACTGTATTAAGAAAGTTAATGAAAATTACTGTGATTCTACTGTGAATTTGTGGTGTGAATCCCGGCTTGCCATCAAGTGGTATCAGAGCGGGAGCTCCTGAGAGTGTAACAGATCGCCGGAGAAGGAGGCAGTTACACCAGGATCTGTGGAAAGATTTTCAAAAAAAAAAAAAAAAGAGAAATAGAATGCCTCCACGAAGGAACCGAGGCGGAGGAGGAGATGTGGTGCCGGCCGAAGACTTCCGAGCCTTGCAAAGGCAGGTTCAAGCCCTGCAAGCAGAGTTACGCAGAAGGCGCGAACCCGGAGGGGATGAGGAAAGTGAAGACGAAGTTGAAGAGGAAGAACAATCTGAGGAAGAAGAAGAAGCCGTGGATCCAGCTCAAGCCCGGTTGTATAAGGCCATCTCTCAGATTGGAAAGCAGCCTAAAATGGAGGTTTCTACATACTCGAGAAACCTAAATCCAGAAGAAGTGATTGACTGGATAAATGATTTAGAGGAATATTTCGAGTACGAGGAAGTTGAAGACCCTAACCGGGTCAGATTTGCTAAGACTAAGTTGAAGGGTCATGCCAGCATTTGGTGGAGAGGAATACAGTTGGAGAGGAACAGAAAAGGGAAGGAGAGAATAACGAGATGGGATAGAATGGTGGAGAATCTGAAAAGACAGTTCATCCCGGTAGATTACGAGTTAGATCTGCTAAGAAAAATGCAGAGCTTGAGACAGACAAACAAAACTGTCCAAGAGTACACTGAAGAGTTTTACAAAATTTCTATTAGAACAGGGCATTTAGAGGCAAACAAAGAGAAGGTAGCCCGTTACATTAATGGGTTGAGGCTTGGTATCCAGGAAGAACTGAGCCTGGTTCGAGTAAACACCATTGAGGATGCTTACCAATTTGCCTTGAAGGTAGAAGAAAAGCTGAACAGGTGGTTTGAAGGCAAGCAAAGAGGAAGAGGCCGAGGTGGAAGGACTGGTGGGAGGACCAGTGGAGAAAGGTACAAAGATCCGAAGAAGACTGGTGAAGCCGTAGGTAACCAGGAACAAAGAGAAGAAGATGTTTATCAGCCCCGAGATCAGAACAGCTACCCAAGAGGACGGGGTGGATCTGGACGAGGATTTGGAAGAGGAGTATTTCGTGGAACATGTTTCCACCGTGGTGAAGAAGGACACCGGGCATTTGAATGTCCACAACACCGAGAAAGAACAAACAAGAGGCCTGAGGGCCCAGCCAGAGCTGCTGTGGCAGAGGAGGATGCTGAATCTGAGCATTCCAAAGAAGCGGAGAGAGGAGAAACAATGATTGTAAGAAGAGTCCTGTTGAATGAGGAGAAGGACACAGACTAGAGGAAAAGTTTATTCCGCACTAGATGTAAATGTGCGGGCAAGGTTTGCAATATCATTATTGATAATGGTAGCATGGATAACCTGGTTTCTGAGGAAATGGTTACAAAGTTACAGTTAGAAAGGAAGAAGCACCCACACCCATACCGGGTCGCATGGTTACAAAAGGACCACAGAGCTTTGGTCAACGAGCAATGTTCTGTTAAATTTAACATTGGAAATTATTGTGATGAGGTCCTCGTGTGACATCTTGCCCATGGATGCTTGCCACATGTTGCTGGGGAGACCCTGGCAGTTGACCGGAGTGCGGTACATGATGGTCCTGCCAACACCTACTCATTGACAAAGAATGGTGTACGCCATAAACTAAAGCCCTTGAAGGATGCAGATGAAAAGGTATGTAATATTTCCAGAGTCTGTTTAGTTGAGGGAAGAGAGTTTCTGAACGGGTTAAAGCATGAACATTTATGTTATGCAATAATCCCTAGAGTTAGGGGGAAGGAATGCCAGGATACCCCAGCAGAAGTTCTAAATCTGCTGGAGGAATTTCCAGACATTGTGTCCGACAATGTACCTGAGGGCTTACCCCCTGTGAGAAAAATTAGCCATCATATAGATTTAATACCAGGATCAAGCCTCGCCAAATAAAGCCGCACACAGGATGACACCTGTAGAGACTGAGGAATTAAATAGACAGGTCCAAGAATTATTAGAAAAGGGATTGATTCGGGAAAGTTTGAGTCCATGCGCAGTACCTGCAGTGCTGGCGCCAAAGAAGGATGGGGAATGGAGGATGTGTACAGATTCACGGGCCATCAACAAAATTACTATTAAGTACAGATTCCCGTTACCAAGAATGGATGATATCATGGACTGTTTAAGTGGAGCCGAGTACTTCACAAAGATTGACCTGAAAAGTGGCTATCATCAGATCCGTATCCGAGAGGGAGATGAATGGAAGACAACCTTCAAGACAAGAGAAGGCCTGTTTGAGTGGTTGGTCATGCCCTTTGGACTGTCCAATGCACCAAGTACCTTCATGCGGCTGATGAATGAAGTATTGAAAGAATTTCTAGGAAAGTTTGTTATTGTTTATTTAGATGATATATTGATATTCAGCAGGACCCTGGAGGAACACCTGATGCATATCAGGAGGGTCTTTGAAAAGTTGCGAGAAGAACAGTTATTAATAAATTTGAAAAAGTGTAATTTTGTCAAGAAGGAATTGGTATACTTGGGGTTTGTAATCTCAGCAGAAGGTCTGAAGATGGACCCCGAAAAGGTGAGAGCCATCATTGAATGGCCTACTCCAAAGAGCACAACATAAGTGAGGTCATTCCATGGTCTGGCCAGTTTTTATAGGAAGTTCATAAAGAACTTCAGCAGTATTTGTGCACCTCTCACAGAGACAATGAGGGGAGATAAAAAGGAGTTCAAATGGACATCAGGGGCTGAAAGGAGCTTTGATACATTAAAGAGAAAAGTTACAGAGCAGCCTGTTTTGGCACTTCCAGACTTCAACAAGGTATTTCAGGTGGACTGTGATGCCAGTGGCAGTGCAATAGGGGCTGTACTGAGTCAAGGAGGCAAGCCAATTGCTTATTTCAGTGAGAAGTTAAATGATGCCCGGAGAAAGTATTCAGTCTATGATCAAGAATTTTATGCTATAGTTCAGGCCCTGAAGAAGTGGAGACATTATTTATTACCAAAGGAGTTTGTACTGTTTACTGACCATCAGGCTTTGCAATACATTAACAGTCAGACAAAACTGAACCAAAGGCACATGAAATGGGTGGAGTTCCTCCAAAGTTATACCTTTGTGCTGAAACATAGAAGTGGGAAGTCAAACAGAGTTGCAGATGCCTTAAGCAGAAGGCAAACTCTGCTGACTAGATTGACAGTAGAAGTAGTGGGATTTGAAGAACTGAAGGGTCTGTACCCTGCAGATCCGGATTTTGCAGAAGCCTGGAAGGCTTGCTTGATACCTATTACTATGGACAGAACAAAATGGTTGGATTTCTTAATCCAAGACGGAATGTTGTTCAAGGGTAGTAAGTTGTGCATTCCCGTAAGTTCCATGCGGGAGAATTTAATCAAAGAAAAGCACAGCGAAGGATTGGTCGGGCACTTTGGTCGGGATAAGACCATTGCCTTGGTTGAGGAAAATTACTATTGGCCACAACTTTAGCAAGATGTGCGGAAGTTTGTGCAAGGTTGCAGAATATGCCGATGGCAAAGGGTGTAAAACAAAATACAGGGCTGTACCAACCATTACCCGTGCTTGAGAGACCATGGGAGGACATAAGCATGGATTTTATCCTTGGATTGCCGAGAACACAGAGGGGAAATGACTTAGTATTTGTGGTGGTTGATCGGTTCTCCAAAATGGCACATTTCATTCCCTGCCAAAAGACAAGTGATGCAGTTCACATTGCTGGGTTGTTCTTCAAGGAAGTGGTACGACTTCACGGTCTACCAAGAAGTATAGTTTCAGATAGAGATACCAAGTTTGTTGGGTATTTCTGGAGGACTCTGTGGAAGAAATTGAAGACAGACCTAAAATTCAGTTCAGCATACCATCCACAGACAGATGGGCAAACGGAGGTGGTCAATAGAAGCCTGGGCAATTTACTGAGATGCTTGATAGTGGATCAACCCAAGGGATGGGATTTGGTCTTACCACAGGCAGAGTTTGCATATAACAGTTCAGTTAATAAAAGTACAAATAAATCTCCGTTCCAGATAGTATATGGAAACAACCCGAGGAATGTGTCCGAACTAAGAACGTTGGACAGAAGAGAAAAGTGTAGTGCCGAGGCAGAAGAATTTGCAGAACATATGAAAAGTCTGCATGAGGAAGTAAGAAGACAAATTACAAAAATGAACAGTCAATATAAGACAAGGGCAGACCAGAAGCGGCGGTTCAAGGAGTTCAAGGTTGGAGATGAGGTTATGGTGCATCTCAGGAAGGAGAGATTTCCTGCCAAGACTTATAATAAATTGAAAATGAAAAGGTTTGGACCATGCAGAATATTGGGAAAGCGGGAGTCAGGAAATGCGTATGAAGTGGAATTGCCAAGTTGGCTTGATATTTCACCAATTTTTAATATCTCAGATTTAGTGGAATATCATGAGGGAGAAGGTACAAAAATGCGAAGTCCAGAACCATGGCAACTTCCAGCATCTACTTCAAGCACAGATGAGGCCGAGGAAGTATTAGATACCCGTGAAGGAAGGAGCACCAGAAACAGACAATATATGAGTATTTAATCAAATGGAAGGGCAGGCCTCATTGAAGATGCAACTTGGCTGTCGAAGACGGAGGTTGACTGCTTGGGTCCTCCCCCAACAAAACAGAAGTGAGGATCACTTCTAATTTACCCCGGGTGTCTGATGCAGGAGCATCTGGGGACAGTAGGGCAATCTTGCATCTTCAAATTGTTTCAGTTTCTTTTCTAAGTTCTTTACTCTTTGACCTCTTATTTCTCAGTATTGGGGAAGGTTTGTAGAGCAAGTTTGGTTTGGAAAGTTTTGTAAGGCAAAGGAGGGAGGGGTCACGAAATCGCGACCCCAAACGTGGCAACGCAACTTTGGTAAGTTTCGTCGCGATATCGCGACGTCGCGATATCGCGACTGACAATAACATGAGGCAGAGAAGGGACTCTTCAAACGTCGCGATATCACGACGTCGCAATATCACGACGTCGATATCGCGACGGTTTTAAGACGCAGAGGAGAGGGTCTTCAAACGTCGCGATATCGCGATGGTAATACAAAGAAGGGGAGGAGGAGCTCTAGACGTCGCGATATCGCGACATCGCGATATCGCGACGTCGCGTTATCGCGACGGTCTATCAAATGAAGCAGTGAAGTTGGAGTTCGGTCGTGATATCACGACAGGTCACGATTTCGTGACCTGTCGCGATATCGCGGCCAGTAAAGGGGCGACACGTGGCTGAGGGACCGCAAGACTTAAGGAAAATAGAAGGCAAACAAGACCAAGGGTAAATGACGAACGACCGGGCAAAGCCAAGCTGGACACGTGGCGGTCGTGAAGGGCACGTGGATCAAATTTGTGGCAACAGGGGGAGAAGCTTGGATGGATGAACACGCAGCCGGCCACGTGTGTACAAGCTAATTTATGGGTCACTTTAACTGTTAAGGGAGGAGTCGACCGCGCTTTTCTTCTCGACATTTCTGGCTTTGTAACATTTTACAGTTGGTAGTTTAATGGAGGAGCCGACAGTGCAAGGACGGTCAGAACGACGCGGCCAGTGCAGGAAGACCATTAATGCCGGTACCTTGGTAGATCGGGCAGATGGCCGTTTAAGACTGAAATTTCGAAAATCCAGGAAGAGGGAATTTTGAATTTGAAATTATATTTGGTGGAGGCATTGATTGCCTGGAGGATCGAGGCCTCGTTAAAAACTCGGAAAATTTCTTGTAAAGGGATGGTGAAGTCGGGATTGGGGAAGAGAGACTGTGAGCCTGGAAAATTATTGTATGACTGTATTAAGAAAGTTAATGAAAATTACTGTGATTCTACTGTGAATTTGTGGTGTGAATCCCGGCTTGCCATCATAATCTCCTAGTTAAAATAATATCCAATACCAAAAATTATATCAATAAAATCACCTTCTCAAAACAATTAAATGGAAATAAGTCCTCTCAAAATTTAACCAACACTTTAATCCACTTATTTCTCCAATCAGCCAACATGTCAAAAAGACTTTATTAAAAATAAAGCTTAACTCCTTATTCCAAAATAATGACCAATTAAAATACTTTTTATCTATCCCTTTTAACTCCCTAGGACCTTATGTCAAAATCTTAGGCATCACAAAATATATTAAAAAATTTATTACCTTTGCCTTGGTGGGACTCGAACTCACGACGTCGCCTCTACCAACGCCCTAGCCGTAGCTCCAACCACCCTATGAGCTAGGTGCTCACCTTGGTAGGGAATAACACCATGTGCTCTATATTCTCCCTCTTGGTGACTCATACAAAAAGGATTTGTGCTGCTTCCTTTGGCACCTAAACAAGTCCACTCAAAATGCTGCCTATCGAGATTCGAACGTGGGTCGTCCCACTCACAAGCATCCTAGATCACTCCAACTTGCCACCAGACCATCACGCTGGATGGTTATGAGGTCTAGGGCTTATTTTGCATTATTTCTTCGTCGGTGCACTTAAGACAAAACTTTGTCTTCTTCCTTGCATGAAATTGCATGAAACACACAACTCACAGGCCTTTAGTAAATCGAACAAGGGATGATTCTTTTTCCACTTAGGCATATGGTTTTTATACCAATATGCCACCTTGAAATTAAAATTTTTTTCTTTAACTTTTAAATATTTAATTTATAAATTATTTAAATTCTTTAGAATTTAAATATTATAAATTAATATTTAAATATTTTTGGCTTTATTAAGGATTAAAGCCTTCTTAGGTTTTACCACTTTATATAAATAATATTTATTTAAAATTCCTTGGGCTTTTTAATATGAATTTAAAAGCCTCCTTGGGTTTTTATGAAAAACCTTTTATTTTTGCTCTTCCATGGTTTTAATAAAAACCCTTCTACTTATGCTTCACATAATATTAAAAATAAATATTATGAATATCTTTTGCCATTAACCTTTGCATTGTTCCTTTTGACCTTTTGACATCAATGGTAGCTTATTCCTTGACATCAATGACAACTTTGACTCAAAATGTCCAACATGCTCTACCTTAGTTTTTCTCTTAGTTGAGTGGTGATGGTGGCTATTTTCTCCAATACGGTGGCTCCTCTACATTGGCTTGGTGGTTTTACCACTTCTTTGGTGGCTTCCTTTTACCATGTTCTTCTTCAACCTTTGTAGATTCTTTTGGTGTCTTAAAACACCTTTATCCTTGCCTAAACTTGAACTCTGTTTGGCCTCCAAATGCTTCTATAATATTGCTTTGTTTTGACTTTCAAAATACAACATTCACTATGTTATAAATATTTTCTCCTTATTACTCCTTTCAAGCAATACTTTTAACTCCAATATTTGTTGTTGTGTTTTACATATTTCAAGATGATAATGATGCCTCCTTCCTTGGATTGGAGATACTTGAATTAAACTAGATTTTTCTCCTTAAATAATTCTAATATGGTGCTTTTAAAAACCTTATAATGAAATGGTTTTAATTCTTAAATAATGAACTTTCGTAGCACCACTATTACACACCTTTTTAGCATCATTTTCTACCTAGTCTTCTTGGTGATTTGATTCACCTATTTCCTGCCCCAAATTTGTAAAATTTGTAGCTTCAATTCCTTTTTCTGTACTATCAAAATTTCTCTCAAATATGCCCTTAAATTCTCCAAAACACAACTTTCTTTTCTCCTTCTAATGCTTGCAATATAAATATCTTAATTTGCTACTCCATAATTTTGATTTCTTTTCCTTTATCTTGATGTCCAAAAACAATATTCAATTCCTTCAATTGGATTTTCAAGGGAACTTTTAAAATCTACCTATTTTTTCTTTAATTTGTAGTTCTATGTCACCTTCAACTTGTTGTACTATGACTCTTCAACTTCTGCTACAAAATCAGCAATCTTCTCCTCTGCAAATCAACCTTCAAATTTCTTAAATCTATGGCCTCTTTTATCTCCTTTCTCCTCCTTAGCTCTTGTTGAATTCTATCTTCAAATCTGACCTCTTTCATTGGTCTCTTCCTCAAGAATCTAAATGTCTTGAGATATTCAAATCCTTTCCAAAAATTTGACAAAATTATTTCCAAATACTCTTTCCTTTTAGGATTATTATCATATGATGATAATTATCCCAAAATATTCTTTTTAGGATATTCTCCTACTTACAGTATTCTATCTTGAGCTTTCTTCAAATCTTCTCCAATAGCCACTTCTTCAACTTCTTCAATAGGGCTTCTCTAGCCTTCTTCTTATTTCTCCTTCTAAGTTTACTTGAGATCTCTTCTCTTAGGTCTTCAAAATTTGTAGCTTCTCAAATATTCAATAGGACTTTTTCTTAGTCCTCCTCTATATTCAATCTTCAATCTTCTATCTTCCAAATCTGGAAGTTCTTCAATGGGACCTCTATCTTGGGTCTCTTCCTTCTCAATATTCAATAGAACTACTTTCTTCTTTATTCAATATGCAATCTATAGTCTTCAATATTCTATGGGGACCTCCTTCTTGGGTCTCCTCAATATTCTATATTCAATCTCCAATGGGAAATTTTTTATTGGAACTACTTAAACTTCAATGTCTACTCTTTTGTTGCAACCAAAAATTAAGCCTTTCTTGAGGAAAGCACATAGACATTTAGGTAATAAAAGATGAAATTCTTCTCTATCCATTGTAGGAAGCTTCTCAACTTATAAGAACTAATTTTTTGCAACAAAACTTAGATAGAAACAATCAAATACATGTAAATATTTAGATCTCTAAAAATCAATAAACTTCAACAGGTATCCTTCAATATAGTGGAAAGAGATCTATGTTGATTCCTAGTCTTCATGAGTTTTTCTGCAACCCTATGGAAATACTCTAGCCAAAAAAGAAACTTTTATATTCTAAAAATGAGATTACCCTATCTCCTATCAATCTCCCTTGTGGCTTTGATACCACTGTTAGATTTTGATGCTATATATTAAATGACAAGTAACAACAAGATCTAAAATAAGCATGCAATATTAAGTATAAGATAATGACAATTTACTAACTATGTAAAAATCATAAGAAAGTTTTGAAACTATTCGTAAAACTACCATTAATGAAAGCTCAAAAAATAGAATTTTCATACAAAAATTGGAGATCTCAAATACTCCATGCTTCATACAAGCTCTAAATTGTATGTTGCTTGTACTTTACTTCTCTAAAATGTGTCTCTAAAATATCTCTAAAGTGTCTCTAAAATATCTCTAAAGTGTCTCTCTAAAGTCTCTTAAAAGTCACTCAAAAGTCTCTCTTCATATGCTCACACAAAGGCCTATATATAGTAGAATGTGAATCTTGGTCTTCCATATTCTTATGACTCTTTATCTACCTATTCTATGGACTCATGTGCACATGGACTAACATGCAAAATTACAATATTGAATACTTTGCACATTCCAATAATACTTGTGCATTTATTACATTGTGTAAAGTAAATACTCAAACCCTAATCTAAGACACACTCCTAATATAAAAATGTACCCAAGGTGGTACATTAGAATGTACCAAATAATGTAATATATTCCAATAGAACCATCATTATGAAAAGAAGAGGAAACTATATAATGATTCTAAATTAATTTTAAATTTCAACAATGAAACTATAAAGGAAAATTTTGAGTTTAGTTGTAGGTGGGTTAGTTAAAAGGGTAATAAAAAAACAATATTATTGTAGATAAGAATATAAAATTATAGGATCACAAGATATGTACCTCATAAATTATATATTACATCAATTAATTTTAGAAAGTAGATTGTTAATGAGCTATATTTTGGGTAAACTCGTGATAAAATTCTCAATGGATGAGAGTAACAATCAATGCTATGTAAGATGCATGAAAATAAAACTTTGACAATGGGATCCATTTCATATGATACTTTACTAAACTCAAAATATTTACAAGTATGGATCACCTCAAAAGAATGCAAGGCTAGGGAATATTCAAGTACAATGAAAGATAGTAATTATGGTTTATTTAGGTTCCATACTCACAAATATGATTTAAAAAATTCCCAATGCATGGCTTGTATATTATAAACCTCATATGCTGCATTATCAAATATGAGTCTTGGTTTTGATGATTTCTATAGTTTCCATATACATAGAAGAAAAATTTAGGAATAAAATTTTGATTATTCACAAAGTATTTCTTAGTAATCATTCTAATTATTTTGAATATGAAGTTGAAAATATTTAATATTTTTTCCATAAATTTTTGGGTGAAGGATTAGAAGTCAGAAAAATCTATTATAAATGCTCAAATTAATACACATGACAATTTTAAGTTCTAAACTATGGAACAACATAATGGATAAACGATAAAGAATGTGAAAATGAGATAATATATTTTGGTATTCCCACATTTGTAGAAGAATAATACTTGTAGCAATTTATGAATAAGTACATGGTATAGAAGTATTAGTGAATCCTTGAAGAAGAGGCTTTTATATATGGTAGATTTTAGAGGAGCATGTTTAGAAATCAAGGAGTTCTTCATATCATCACTAATAAGCTTAATTAAACATGGATAAAATCAATCATCATACAACATAAAAATAAGAAACATAGATGAAGAGGACATGAAATAATTATACATGCAAACCTTGAGAAAGATTAAAGAAACCATGGGTTATTTTTCACTCATGTTAAAAAAATAGGAAGCATAAAACGCCAAACATTCACAAAGATCAAGGCAATCCTTACGTTTAAATTTAAATTTGTATTACTATCACAACAATGATAAAAATTAATTTGATGACACTTATATTTTGAATATGAAGGACTTTTACAATGTGAATAGAAAGCAAAATGTTTGAATATTTAGGTAGAATATTCTCTCTCTATATATATGCGTGTAGATAGAGATACTTTATACTTTTTAAAATAATTAAGAACTAAATATAAAATAATTTAAATCACCAATATTTTTATAATATAAAAATTAAAGAATCAGCTTGTTTTATTTTTGAAAGCAAAAAGGTAGTTTCTATTTTAATAAAGTGAAAGGAAAGAATTTCGTGGATGAAAAATATTACATATAGACTTCAATAGCATTGTCCTATAGAACTCTACCATTAAGAGGAAAAGAAAGTACCATCAAAGGAAATAATATAATGGTTCTAAATTTATAAAAAATTGTAATTTCATTTATTATCCAAGAACAATGCTATATGATGTAAACATTTGTAAGACTATGGAAAACCTTGTATAATTTATTAATATGAATTGTGTAACTAGCCAATAAATGCATAGTTTAACGTTAACATGTTTAAATTTTACTAATATATTATTCCTAACATTATGTTGGCAAGCATCAAATAACTTGTGATAAATTATTGGGAATTTGGTATTTATACACTCATTCACCTAATCCATTATATCATCGTAATTTTATCTGGATCATTTTTTGTAATTTCATAAAATAAATCATTCATATTTTGTATATTATCATTTATTTTTTCTCTTTAATGTTTTATAATATGATTTGAGTTGATGTGATTCTTTTTTTCATTAGAATGGGTATGAAGTATTGTCTCTTGGTTGTAAAAATATGACTTTCAAAACCCTCTCAACTTATTTTGATCAAAAGTATTAATTACTTTCCTATGTTTTATGAGAATTCTGGCATAAGTGGTAGATAAGTACTTAAAATATCAAGAAATTTTTCTATATTCTCTTAGTATTATTTTCTTATTAGGATATGTGTATGATTGCATTTAATTAACCAAGGCTAAACCAACACATTTTCACTTTGCAAAATGGTTTGTTTTAGATTTATTTACTCATCATTTCTTGGGTTCAATTCATGGCTTATAGAATATTTATGATGTGGAGGTGGGATCATTTGCAAGAAATATCCATGAAACTTACAAACCATTTCCCATCCATAAAAAATGGTGTGTTTGTTCATAGGTAGGTTTCAAGGTGCTCTTGTCAATAATGTCATGGGTACTACTCACAAAGTGATCATTCAATAACATGTTATGAGGAGAAGAAAATTTCTCTTCACATGTGTGGTAGGTATGTCTATGGAATCCTTCCTATTGCATCCTATTCTATACAAGCCCCCCCAATGGATCCATGTTATTCACAGTGAGGAATAAGTACTTATCCTTATCTTCCTAAAAATTGAGAAACACTTCAAGTAAGTAGGAATATGCATTAGTTCTTGCATTTGATGGGTATTATTTTGTGCTCTATTTCATGTAGTTGTTCTATCGGTTAAAAGGCATGTATGTTGGTTCTTATATTTGATGGATCATGGGTTTTATTGTGACCCTCATCATCCTTTTAGATCATGTATTAGTATTGTTCGATAGGTTTAGATGTATTTTTTTGAAGCATAGATATCATATTTACTCACCATGGAGTGGGGTAGCATATTTTCCAGCACAAAGGAATGTGAATATTTAGTTCTTTGAGGTCTTGAGACTAAACCATAGGTTTCGTATTTTATGCTTGGTGGATCATGTTTTAGTGTTTTATGGGTTGGGTTAATGCATTTTAATTAAAATAAATATGTCTTATTTGCTTATTTTGGAATGAAACAACATGTTATCCAATATAAATTCACATGAATACTTGATACATAGTGGTCTTCTATTTGAGGCATAGGTTTTCCTCTTTGTACTTTTTGATAGAATTATAATTTTAGAACTAGATTATATCATGGTCATGTCATGGATGTACTAACATCTATTGATGCTAGTTTTGGATGAATGAATAGCCTATCTAGCTTAAGGCATATGGAATATTAGAGATCTGTGTTCCACTCCGGTGGACCTTGCTTTGATTTGTTCATGTTATGTGGTATCTAATTTGATTGATGTAATAATTAATGTGGATTATAGCCATGTAAAAATTATTTTTTTATATATAAATAAGTATTACCTTCTAGTCATATTAAATAAAGTGGAAAAGCCTAGCATTCATAATTTTTGATAAAGTTTGATGAGTGTAATTATTATTTTTCTATGGACGAATAATTAAAAATAAAATTAAAGGAAATAATGTTCACATAATGTTTTGAAATTTTTGCAATGGTGACATTAGTTCAATGATTTGTTATCATATTGACCATGAAGTTAGCGAAGCAAATATAGATATAATTGATCTCAATATTTTTATTTTTATGAAGTTAAAATTTATATTTCATGATTCAAGGCTTTATAGGTAGACATTGCATCTTTAGGAGGTAAAGTAAGGTGATGTAGAATGTGTTAATATTATCCTTGCTAACCTCTATTTATTCCTTTAGAATTTTGGAATAATTATTTATGTTTATTATATGTGTGTGAAGGAACATATTATCTTGATATTTTTTATTTTTATGATGTTAAAAAACTATATTTCATGATTCAAAACTTTGTTAGTGAATATTTTATATTTAAGAGGAAAAGGAAAGTGATGTATAACGTGTCAATATTATCCTTTTTAACCTCTCTTTGTCCTTTTAGATTATTGGATGAGTGATTCATGTTGTTTTTACATATATGAAGGAACATATTAATTTAACCATTGATGCTATCTTTTATTTTTTATTAACTCATAATTTTATATAAGGAATTATGGTGCTTTTTCTAAGGTACATGCTCATGCAAAGGATTTTAAGTTAGTGGAGACTATGACTCAGACTAAGGATAAGTCTAAGTTTTAAATGAAGTTAAAAATAACTTGTGGATAGTATAAAGGGAAGTGCATCCTACAAATAATTATTTGATGAAACTATAGAAATATTGATATAGAGTTTAACAAGATAGAAGGAATTATTCTAGATGATAAGGGAGATTGATAATTATCAAATAAAATTGACTCATTAGAGATTCTATTAAAGGGGAAGGATTTTCAATAATGTACAACTAAGTATGATAGATGATAGTCATATGCAACAGATCTGATGATGATAGAATGTTGTAGGGGAGGGACGTTTTTCGTAGGACTGCCCAAACTATCGAACTTGTTTCGGCCATATCTCACTCATCCGGACTCGGATTGAGCTGAAATTTTGAGGGTAGATGCCTGAAAAACCCTAGAATATCTCCACCAATTTTCATATCATTTGGAGCAACACATATCCTAGCACATCCCTATGTGTGAATGAGATTTTTGGCAAGCGGTTGTGCGAGGGTTTCATCTGGGTTGAGTGCAAGCAGCTCCAGAGGTTGGTTTTTAGGGCCTTCGGGCCCTAGAGGCCAATATTTTTGTGGTTTATGCTCAATATTTTAGTAGGATATGTTGCAGGGGATCCAATATGGGTTAGAAATTTATCTTTCAATAGATCATGCTGTGAACTTGAGTGACAATGACTTCCAATTTGCTGCACAAAAGAAAAGTGAAAACCATACCTTTCCATGGCGTCTAGGGCAAGGATTAAAGAGATCACGAAACAAGTTTCAAGTAGTTGATCAAAAAATGGCTCAGATCTCAAGTGAATCTGGTGCTAAGGTGCACCCACAAAATAATTCTACTATGAAAACCCCTGTCAAGGGTAAGAATTTTGAAGACTCAGCCCCAAAAATGAATTTTAGGGATGCCCTCCATGGTGGACAGCCTCAGCCCAATGCTAATATTAATCTTAGGGCTTCCCATAAACCTCTAAGAATGCCTAATATTGATCCCAGGAAAATGGAGTCAGGATGTCTTAAAGCAGCTGATGGAACTCCTATTGTTAAGCTTGATATGGGTAACATTCAGATTGGCATTGAAGATTTGGAAAAAAGAGGACTAATTTGTCGGTTCGTGGGTTTTCATCCGAGCCTATCTGCTTTCAAAGTTTGGGCTACAAAAATCTGGAAAACTAAAGGTGAGTTACAAATCTCTATTTATCCAAATGGTTATTTTCTTGTTTTATTTGCTAATAATGAAGATAGAGAGAAAACTTTTCAAGGGGGTCCCTGGTTTTTTGGAAGGGTAGGGCTTTTCATGAAGCCCTGGCATACTAAATTTAAAGTCGAAGAAGAGATGCCTTCTATAGCTCCCATGTGGGTTAGACTCTTTGGCCTCCCTATTGAATTTTGGAATCCTACTATTTTTTCTTCAATTGGAAACTCTTTAGGAACTTTTATGATGACTGTTGATTGTACTCAAAATTTTGAACATATTATTTATGCTCGAATTTGTGTTTTAATGGATTTTGACAAACCCCTACCTAAAAATATCACATTACAATTTGGGGAAGACACTTGGGAGCAAGTAGTGGACTATGAGAACATTCCTTTTCATTGTAGAATTTGCCATGAATATGGTCATTTGGCTAGTGCTTGCCCAAATAAAATTCCTGATCAAAAGAAAGAAGATATAAACTCAACAGGTTTCCAAATGCCTAAGAAGAAGAACACTAAAAAAAACCAGTTATGAAGGATCAATCAAAGTCATCTGCTAATATGTTTGAAATCCTTTCCACAAATGATGTCCCAAGTGAGGAAGAGGAAATAATGGAAACATAAATCTTAGAAACACAATTTAAATATGAAGGGAAGAACTCAGAGACAAACCAACAAATCAAAGGTTTTCAACAAAAAAAAAGGGAGAAAATTTACACAAGAAAAACAATCTTTTAAATGTCAAAACTTCAAATAATAAGAGTCCCAATATAGACTCTGTTGAACCCTCTAGTAAAATTTTGGCTGTGTACGAGCATTCTTCAAGGTTAGAAGCCATCTCAGATTCAATTGGAGTAAGTCAAGAAATAGGGAAAAAAATTGAAGATGGATTCTAATCAAAAAGCAGGTCGCAAGACCAATCAATATCATATGGTAAAAGAAGGTGAAAAGCTTGTAGAGGAAGGTAAGATTAATGCCCTTCCCAACTTTTTTAGCCCTGGTATTAATGAAGATCATCACTTGGAATATTAGAGGACTCAAAGGAAGTCTTTCAAAACAAAATGAAATTAGAAGAATGATTCAGATAAATCATCCACATCTTGTTTTCCTTCAAGAAATAAAGATGTCAATGGAGGATATGGACTCAATTGCCAGTAAAATTTGGCCAGCTGGAAAAGTGGTTTCCCTCAGTTCCCAAGGGACTTCTGGTGGCATTGCTTGTCTTTGGGACCCAAAAGAGGTAGTTATTCACCATATGGTTGGCAGTTGGGGTCTGTTGGCTATAGCTATTCAAAGTAGACATTCCAACCAAATTATGCTCTACATTACTATTTATGCTCCGACTACTTTGGAAGGAAAAAGAAGATAGTGGAAGGATATAACTCATATTATCTCTCATTTTCCTGAATCTTGGATCTTGATCGAAGGATATTTCAATACCATCCTCTCTCTGGATGAGAAAATATGGGGAAATAGAAATTTGGACAAAAGCACTGACCTCATGAGCGAATATATTGCAAACCTCCATCTTGTGGACATCCAACCAGATAATGGCCTTATGACTTGGTCTAATAGAAGGCAAGGCTTAGCTTGTATAATGGAGAGATTGGATAGGTTTTTTCTCTCTAAAAATTTCTTAATCCATGGTCACATTCCTAAAGTGAAGACTCTTAACAATGTTGGTTCGGATCATCGGCCACTCATGGTGGAAATGTGGAAAACCAATGTGAGTTTCTCTCCTTTTCATTTTCAATTAATGTGGCTTAGAGATATTTCCTTTAGACCTCATGTGCAACAATGGTGGAAGGAAGGTAAGCCTAGGCATGGGACTAAGATGTTCTATTTTTCCAAAATATTGCAATACATTAAATCCAAAATCAAGACTTGGAACTGGAAGGAGTTTGGGGATGTTCATAAAAAAAACATGAAGTTATTGCTCAACTTGAAAATTTGAATAAGAAAATCCATTTAGATGGCCTCACAGAGAATAGAAGTGTAGATGAAATTAAACTCACAACTCAGTTAGAGGAATGGGAAAAAAGAGAAGAACTCTTATGGAAGCAAAAATCTAGAATTCAATGGCTCAAAGAAGGAGATCGAAACACAAATTTCTTCCACAAATATCTTCTAGCTCAAAGATCTCACAACTTTATTTCTTCCCTGAAATCATATTCTGGAGATGTTGTCTATACTTGGGATGGCATGAACTCTATTGTTGTCGATTACTTTTCCAATATTTTTGTTGCTACTCCTCTTGACTCAACTTCTCAACAAAATGTTCTTCAAGCAATCCCTTCTCTTATCACTTCTGAGGAGAACTCTATTTTGACTGCTCCTGTTACTATCAATGAGCTTCAATAGGTAGTTTTTAAAATGCAAAAATGGAAAACCCCAGGTCCTGATGGTTTTCCCATTGAGTTCTACCAAGAGTTCTGGGATATCCTTCATGTTGATTTATTAGAGGTGGTGGAAGAAGCTAGGAAATCCAAAGAAATTTTGAAGGTTATCAATAAAACTTATATTACTCTTGTTCCAAAATCTCAAGAGGTTGATCATATCTCAACTTTTAGACCTATTGCTTTATGTAATGTTCTTCTCAAAATCATTACTAAGATCATGGTAGAAAGGTTTGAAGCCTCTTTTGCATAAGATTATTTCCCCTGAGCAAGGGGGTTATGTGGAAGGGCGTCAAATAGTATATGAGATAGTTCTTGCTCAGGAAGCCATCCATTCCATGGATATGCAAAAATATCCTTCCATGTTCATTCGGTTAGACTTATCCAAAGCTTATGACAGAGTGGATTGGCACTTCCTTATCAAAGTTTTGAGGCAATTTGGTTTCTCTAAGGATTGGATGGATTGGATTATGGGATGTATCTCTTCAGTTTCCTACTTAGTTCTTATCAATGGTAGGCCTTCTCAGTCATTCCCAGCTTCTAGAGGTATTAGGCAAGGTGACCCTCTATCCCCTTATTTATTCATCATTCTTGTTGAATGCTTGGGTAGGACTATAACCAAAAAGAGGGAAAACAAAACCCTTGAGGGAGTTACCATTGCTCATGGAGCTAGACCTATCTCTCATCTTCAATTTTTGGATGACTCTACTCTTTTAGGTAAAGCTACAGTTAAGGAAGCTTCTAATATTAAGCAAATCATTAGCTATTTTTCTAAGGCTACTAGGCAGTTGATCAATGAAGACAAATCTAAAGTTATTTTCTTTCACTACTTTTCTATACAGGAATCCATGGTCTTGGATAAATTAAGATATAAGAAGACCTCCCTTCCGATCACTTATTTAGGTATTCCCATCAATATTCAAAGGCAGAAAAATAAATATTGGAATTGGTTGTTGGACAAAGTCAAGAAGAAAATTGGAAAGTGGACCAATAGGTGGCTTTCTTCTAGGGGTAGAATCACCTTGGTAAAATCAGTCCTTCAAGCTATTCCTATTTATGTATCTTCCATGTTGAATATCCCAAAGGTTGTTCTTCGAGAACTAGATCAAATCAGTCATCGATTCCTTTGGAGTGGTACTAAGGAGAAAATAAAATGGGCCTTGGTGAAATGGGACACTTTATGTCTTCCTAAGAATGAAGGGGGTTAGGATTCTGGTCTTCTATTAATAACAACAAAGCTTTAGCTGCTAAATTATATTGGAGGATGTTGCATAACCCCAATGCTCTTTGGGCCAATAATATTCATGCTAAATATGCTGAGAACAAAAGTCCTGAAGACCTTGTTCGCTATCAACTTCCTACCAAAGGTTCTCCCATTTTAGCAGTTCTTAAGACTGGTGAGGATTTGATAAAGAAAATATTATTTTGGATCATTCATAATGGTCAATAGGTAAATTTTTGGATAGATTCTTGGGATGGTCACAAGCCTTTGATAACTCAGTTTCTCGATTGGAGGCCTTGGATGGAGGAGCTTCACCGAGCTAACTGGATAAAGGTGGCTAATTACTATCGGTACCATACTGGTAATTCAAAGGTTGGTAGATATTGGATCCCTATTGAGGACTGGCCTATTCAAATCCTAGAAAGGCAAAGACAAGATATCCAAGGCATCCTTCATATGAGATCTCTCTCTTGGTCCCATGAAAAATATTGTTTTGGATGGAACAACACTACTAAGGGTGAGTATTCAGTTGCTCAAGGTTATTTGACCTTATGCCATAATAATCCCAACCAATCTTCTGACATATTTTCTCAGTTGTGGGCTCAAAATCTCTGGCCTAAGGTGAGGTTCTTTACTTGGCTTTTATTGCATCGTAGGGTGCTTACTGGTGAGCAACTTATGAAGCATGGTTTTCATGGCCCTTTTAGATGTGAAATGTGTGAAGAGAATGTAGAAACTCTCAGCCATATTTTTATTGAGTGTACTTTAGCCTCTGAGCTATGGAGGAGAATGGCCACTTTACTTGGCTTACAATGGTCCAATTTTTTTACTTTTGAACAACTTTGGAGGGATTGGCCTAAACAAGAGGGTGTTGATCATTTTATTAGGCAGTTAGTTTGGATGGGTTCTACCATTCTTCTTTGGAATATCTGGAATGAAAGGAACAACCAAATTTTTAATCAATATAGGAAGGATATTCACTATATTTGGCAAAATACCATAGCCAACTTAGTTGAATCAGTCCATCAACTCCTTAATCACCCCCAAAACTCCCACCAAATATGGGATCAAGTGATGCAAATATTGAAGATTAAATCTTCTAAGGGCAACCAACTTAAAGGGAATGTGAGTATTTGTAAGATGGATAGGACAAGAAATTGGCAACCTCCTCCTAAGGATTTTGGAAAATTCAATACTGATGGAGCCTCTAGAGGGAACCTTGGAAAAGCCAGTGCAGGAGGAATTGGTAGACTTTCAGATGGCTCCCTGGTTTTTACTTTTGCTTAGAATTTGGGTATTCTTTCCAATAACCTTGTTGAGGGGTATGGTATCCTCAGAGGCCTTCAAGAGGCTACTAAGGTTGGATGGGAAAAGGTGTTAGTTGAGTCTCGACTCTCAACTCATGATTAATATTTTGAAGACTCCTTCTAAGAATCATAAGGTTGATTGGAGAATAAAAAGAATTATTGAGAAGATTCAATTAATCCAGATGGGATTTTTGAAAGTTGATTACAATCATGTGGTCAGAGATCAAAACAAGAGTGTTGATGCTTTAGCTAATTGGGCTTTGGACAAAGGTGATCTTACTTGTTATGGCCACCCTCCTAGATGGTGGGCTTCTCAAATTAGGGAAGCTCTTCTTTCTATCATTTCTTTGGATGGCTCTAGTTCTGAAGGTACCTAGTTTCTTCTTGCTTTATTTTTGCTTCTCTTTGGTTCGTTCAGGTTATTTTAGTTCCCTAGCTCAAACTATTCTTTCTTTTGTTTCCTCTGTTGATTCTTGCCTTAAAAGTCTTCTGGTCTAGAAAGGTCATTGTTATGTTCAATTTTTTTTCTTTTTTATTTTCTTTTTTTTTTAGTTTTTTAAGGTGTGTGTGTTCTTTTGTTTTGTTTTGTTTTTGTGTTCTTTGTGTTGTTTTTTGTTGTTCTTGTGTTTTTGTTGTTTTGTGTTTTTTTATGTTTTTTGTTATTGTTCTTGTGTTTTTGTCGTTCTTGTTCTTGTGTTTCTATTTGTTTGTGTTAATTCGTGTTTTTATGTGTGAGTGTTTTCTATGTTTTTTGTTTTTGTTTATTGTCTGTTGTTGGTTGTTTTTTATTTTTATTTTTAAATTTTTTTAGGTTTTGGTTGTGTTTATTTTTCATGTTTTTTTTTGTTATGTCTTTGTAGTGTTCTGTTGTTTTTGTCATGTTTGTGTTTTGTTATGTTGTTCTTGTGTTTTTTCTATGTGGTTCGTGTTGTGTTTTTTTTTAATCTTATTGTGTGTGTGTTTGGTTGTGCTTTTATTTTTGACACACTCAAGGAGCATGTTTTTTATTTTATTTTATTATTTTTATTGTTATTTATTTTTTTAAAATGTTTTTGTGTGTTTGTTTGCTCCTTGAGTATGTCAAAGGTGGTAGGCCAGGTTCGAGTCCTAGGCGATTTTGGTGGAATGGATACCCCTGCCTCCTTGGGTCTTACCCAAAAGTGGCATCCCTTCTGGGATGTTTTCCACAAATAAAAAAAGGGGAAGGATGTTATTATTGTTAATGGATTATCTTGTTGGCCCATCAATTCAAATTATGGATGCTAAAAGTGTATAATATAATTTTATTGTCTAAGGAGAAAATTATATGATCTAACCATGTGTAAACTACTGGATGATTATCATATCATTTGTTAATACTATGTAATGTAACTAGCTAGCGGACCCATGATTTAACATTCTCATGGTTAGCCTTTATCAACCCTTTAAATATAATGTTATATTGAAGAGGGTTATATAACTTGTAACTAATGATAGAGGATTTAGGATTTGTATCCCTCATCTACCTAATCCATTATATTGATGTGATATTATCTTGATCATTTTTATGTATGCATAATAAAATCTTTTATATCATGTGTTATCACTCTTCCTTTTTAATCTTTAGAATTTTTTAATTATATTATTTGATTTTATGTGATTCTTTTTTTCTTCTCACAAGTTATTGTGAAATAAAACATAAATTACCTTAAAATTTCAATAATAAATATTAGAAGGCAATCAACTACATTCAATTGGAAATGCATGAGTTATAATGATGAGAAAAAAATAATATTGCTATAAATAGGAACTTAAATTTATAATATATTTAAAGATGTACCTCACAAGTAATATATTGTATCAATCATTGTCTCAAAGTAAATCGTTATTGATCCACATTTTATAGAAGTTTTGATAGATGTGTCACTTGATGAGAGCAACGATCAATGTCATGTACCATATTTTAATGACAAGATACATCTTAAAAGGTATATCTAATTAAAATTAAACTTTACAAGTATAGAGCACCTTAATTGAAGATATGTTAATTCTACAAGGCCATGTTTATTAGTTAGGTTCCAAATTAATTGTTATGAGGCTTTAATTTTTTTAAGAGAAAAAAACCTTGCGGGGTTGTCTTG
The DNA here is from genome assembly GCA_028583015.1 of Wollemia nobilis. Classification (NCBI taxonomy): domain Eukaryota; kingdom Viridiplantae; phylum Streptophyta; class Pinopsida; order Araucariales; family Araucariaceae; genus Wollemia; species Wollemia nobilis. The sequence continues at coordinate 3,488,426 of JAQPPZ010001679.1, read as the reverse complement.
GTTTGATAGACCATGACCATGGGGTTCTACATCGTCAAAGTCACCTGGGAGTCATGACCAACCTTACCCACACCAACATTATCAATTGGATTTTGGGTACCCAATTCAAATTTTTTAGTAGGGTGGAGATTCGAACCTAGGACCTCCCTTGGAGGATTGTCGTCTCTCTCCAACTCACCTACAAGACCTGGGTGTTATGAGGCTTTAATAAGACCTATTAGAATAGGTTATTTTATTGTGTATTTTTATTCATGTTCATTTGAATTTCATGTAATATGGATTTGGAAACCCTAACCCAATCTCATTTTTCTCAATATATAATTCCATAACACAAAATGAGATATGTGATTTTTCATTCTCTCCATTGTTAGAAATATTCTCCTCTTTTTATCTTTTTTCATGTGTTTGAGATTGGGCACATAGCATTGATCCTTGATACAAGTGGTATCAGAGCTTAGATGCTTACCCCTCCCACAACCTATCTTGGAGAATCATTTCATTCCCCTCCTCTCCTCCATAAATTTATGTGTTGAGTTGAAGGAGAGCATGAATATGTTTCATGAGGTTTCATAAAACCTTCATGGATTTTATTTTTATTGCAAATATTAACTTGTATCTCTGCTTGTAGGTATCCAAAATCTAGATCTCACAAAGTTCGACAACCTCTGTGTAAACTAACCATGTTAATTTTTACATGGCCATATAGTATCCAAAATTCAAATCTGATTGAGTTCATAAGCCTCTGTGTAAACTAATCATGTTTATTTTTATACAGCCATATAGTATCCAAAATCTAGATCTAATGGAGTTCAATGGTCTCTATGTAAACTGACCGTGTTTGTTTTTACATAGTCATACAATCAAATCAGCCTCTATGTAAATTGATCATGTTTTTTTACAACATAGTAGGCTTCTAGCCTCTCCATTGTACTTGTATAAGTGGCTTACATAATTTTCCACATTTCTTTTGGCTAAATTATAGCCCTCATTTATAAAAGCGATTCCACTTGGATGGTGAACAAGGTCTAGTGGATTACACCTAATATACATACTACCACATTAGCACTGTAGTAGTGAAGAACACAAGCTTATACTGAGATGCGGGGGGTGAATAGTATAAGACCACTTTTAACTTTTTCTTTCAAAGCAGCTTTCAAAACAATAACATGCAGAATAAAGATAGCAGTAATAACAACAGTAATCAAAACAATGCACAAAATATAATCCACAAAGTGACACAACAATTTACGTGGTTCACCCAAGGTGGGCTACTCCACGGATAAAACTTTTCTTCTAAAAGTTATATCAAAGTCCTCTAGGAATCCTTCCCGATTACAATGTTTATGAGCCTCGACTCAAAGGAGACACCTTCCCCTAATTTTTCTTTGGTTGGTGATCCTCTAGAAGACCTCTACCTCCTCTGCCCTTAGCAAGTGGAACTCTATCCATAGAAGACACTTGTCTTCCCTGCTCTGGCTGGAGATCTCTGTCCTCAACTCTGTCACCACAAAGTTGGTCCTCGAATTTGCACTAAACGCAGTCCTTCGGTCTAGCACAAATGTCCTCTTCTGCCTCAATCTTTGTCCTCAATCTGGTCCTCAAAAAACTGGTTAAAGAAGAATGGTTCACAAGCTCTCAAATGCTTGCTCAATGCTATCCCCAAGTCTTTACTATTCTGTCACAACTGTATTTGGTCAAAACCAACTCTCGCATAGTTCTACATAGTCACAACAGTACACAACACTTCGGCTATCGAACTCTTCACTTCTACGTGTTGTCTCCGAATGTCGCAACACCAACAGCTTCTGCTCCTTTGCGCATCCACCGCAGTACAGTCTTCACACTCTATGCAACCATAGCAACACAGACTTTGCACACTCAGCTTCTTGACGATCGAACTTCTCCCCCACACTTTACTTGCATAGATCGCACTACGAATGCACACTTCGATCGATGATTAAATCTCCTCAAATAACCTTCCTTTTATACTCACAATCTCAAGATTAGAACCTTGATCTTAGTCGGCTGTTTACACTTTAATCACGTTGGCTACAAAACCCTATGCTATGTCGGCCCAGATTTAACTCTGTCGACTTCATTGCCTCCCTATAGTTTCTGGCACGAAACTTCAACATGTCGCGATATCGCGACACCTTTGCCTGTCATACAACTTCTATGCTTGCTGTCATGAAATCGTGACACTACTACCTTTGTCGACCTCCTTACCGCTTATGTCATGAAATCATGACACTTCCTGTCTTTGCTGACGTCATCTTCTATCACGAAATCGTGACCCTTCTGTCTTCATGCCCTTCCTCTCAGCTTCTATCATGAAATCGTGACACTTTTGATTTTTGCTGACGTCATCTTCACTCTATCATGAAATCATGACGCTTTCATCTTCATGGCCTTCCTCTCAGCTTTTGTCATGAAATCATGACACATCGGCTTCTACTGACGTCATCTGCAACTATGTCACGAAATCATGACACTTTCTACAACTGCAAGCTGCCAACTCAACCTGTCACAAAATCGTGACACTTTCTACAACTACAAGCTACCAACTCAACCTGTCGTGAAATCATGACACTTTCTGCATCCGTACAACTTCTTTGTAGCCTGTCACAAAATCGTGACACTTTTGGCTTTCAAATGCTTTCTCCACTGCCTATCGCGAAATCGTGACGCTTCTCCTTTCAGGCTCTTCTCTTTGCTACAAGTCACGAAATCATGATAGTTCTCACTTCGAGCTTTTCAGCATGTCACGAAATCATGACAGTCCTTCCTTTGATTTTTGTAGCTTGTCATGAAGTCGCAATAGTCCTCACTTTGTCTTTTGCAGCATGTCGCGAAATCATGACAGTTCTTGAATCACTTTCTCTCTCTTCAATCTTGTCACGAAATCATGACAGTTTACACTGCAGACTTTCTCTTCTTCAACATGTCATGAAATCGTGACACTTTTCCTTTCAGACTCTCTCTCCTGCAACATGTCACGAAATCGTGACACTTGCTCGTCCGAACAACTTTCCTGGCAATGTGTCGTGAAATCATGACACTTTTCTTTCTCTGCCTTCCTGCGCTTCCCGAGTCATGAAAATGCGACATGTCGCGAAATCACGATAGTTTTGCCCGCTTTGCCTCTGCCTTCTAGCATGTCATGAAATCATGACACTTTTGCCCAAACTTTCTCTCTCCTCAAACATGTCACGAAATCGTGACAGTTTTTCCAGCCGCCTGCATACTTTTTCTTACTTGTCTTTTTCTTGAACTTTTTGCAACTGGGCTACCCTGATCTTCTTGGCAACTCACTGTCCATGCTGAAACCTTCACCAAGACACATACTTTGACATCAAACCAAATTGCTTCAAGACCTTCTTGACATCAATGACAACAACTACACTTAGAGCAAGAGCAATGTACCCAAGGTACCCAAAATTGCCAACAATCTCCCCCTTTGTCATTGATGGCAACCCTTAACTGAAAAACACTACTCAAGAGCCAAAACTGAAAACAACTAAGAATCTGCCTTTGAAGTTTTTGCTCCCCCTGACTTGAAGCTTTCCTCTTCACTATGAAGCTCTCCCCCTTACTCATATCTCTCCCCCTTTGTCATCAATGGCAAAGGGTCACCTTTGGGGCTCGGGACTAAGAATGAGCCTCTTAGCTTAGTCCCTCCCCCACCTCCTGATGAGGTGATTTAAAATAGGGTTGGGAGTGAAACTCCCATTAGACACTCATCATCATCAGTGTCTACAATTTCTTTGTCGTGCCTTCTCTTGAATTCTTTGTCTATATTTATGTTTCTTTTATCATCCCTGTTCTTATCCAAACCTTGATCCTTAGACCTGTTCATATTGTTGTTCCTGTTTCTTTTATCATCCCTGTTCTTATCCAAACCTTGATCCTTAGACCTGTTCATATCACTTTTTCTGTTCTTGTACCTTGGAAGATCAGCTCTACACTGTCTAGCTGTGTGGCCTGCATTGTTGCACTTATAATAGGTAACAAAGTTATTTCTGTTCGGCATACCTCCTTTTTGAATCCGTCTGTTATGAGTAACCGTGTTCCTGTTATTAGTCTTGCAGAACATTGCCTTATGCCCGAACTGATTACAAGAGTAGCAATATCCTTGAAAGAGATTAAAACTTCTGAAATTGTTGTTAACCTTCTTCATTTGAGACATGCAATGTGCAGCCATGTGTCCAAACCTGTAACACGCAAAACATCTACCATGAAATATTCTTTTAATCGACCTCTTGGGTCCCGAAAACTTCTGTTTCACATTCAGAAATCTGTTTTCTGTTTCTACGCATTCATCACTCACGGACTCATGATCTGAAGTACTTTCTTCATCAGAACTTTCTTCCTTTTGAAATCTCTTGCTCGATTCCCCAACCTGTTTCTTGTGCGGTTCAACAAAATCGAGACCTATTTTATCTATTGGATTTCTTTGATTTTTGATGAGAGACTTAACCTTCTTGGAGCTATCCTGAAATATGTAGAGCTTATCCTTGTAATCTTTATTTTCTTCTTTCAAAGAAGCCATTTTCTGCTCTAACTCATTATACTCAAGAATCTTAGATTCTAACTCATCCTTGAGTTCTTGAGTTTTAGTTATAGAGAAGTCAAGACTTTCTATAAGATCGTCTCTCTCCATACAACATTCATCTAACTTAATCTTGAGTCTATCATTCTTCTTTCTTTCCTTTTTCAAAACACTAAGAGCATTATTGAGTTCACATTCAAGATTCTCTATTTGATTGCACTTTGAATTATCAAGGCCTTTTTCAGATTTCTTATCACTAGAGGTGCTACCCCTTTCAAAAACCATACATGCATTTTCCTTATCATTTTTTGAAGCATCCTCATACATACTAGCAACCAAATCATTATTTGTGCAGTCATCCTCAAGGTGCCCAAAATTTCCACATCTAAAACATTTCATGACAATGAATTTATGTTTCGGTTCTTCCTCCTTTTCTGAAATGAACAACATCTCATTTTCATCATCACTAGAAGAACTTTCACTATCACTGCTAGAACACTTACTTGCTTTGTCCAGATAGAAGCTCTTCTTGTTCTTGTGTGAATACCTCTTTCCTTGATTGTTGTGCTCATCTTTGTTCTTTCTGTAATACCCGTGCTTTTCAGAATCCTTGCTCTTAACATCCTGTATATCTTCATCACTTTCATTCTTGGAAACAGTACAGTCAGTAGCATAATGACCAAATTTTCCATAGTTGAAACATCTTATATTTTTCTTGCTTTTGTGCTTTCTAGAGAAATTGCCTTTCTTGCTATAATATGCCTCTTCCTCACTAGAAGACTCATCACTCTCTTGAATCTGTTTGCCTTTTGATTTCTTGGTAACTTTGAAAGCTGCCTCTTTCTTTACATCAACTTTCACTTGAGTTCTCAGCTCAAATGCTGCAAGAATACTATGGAGCTCATCTTTTTTCAACTTATCTAAATCTTTGGCTTCCTCGATGGCAAAAATATTTTCACTAAATCTATTAGGAAGAGATCTTAAAATCTTATCACACACATCATTTTCAGCAAGTTCAAGACCTAAGTCTTTCATAGAATTAACAACTTCATCCATACGGAGCATATAGTCACTAATATTTTCATCATCATTCATCTTGAGCTGTTCAAACATACCTTTGAAGTGTCTCAACTTGGCCTTTCGAACATTTGCATCACCTGTATGAACAACCTGCAGTTGTTTCCACATTTCACTAGCTGTCTTGCAGTGAATAACTTTGGTAAGATCAGCCTTCTGTAAACCCTTCAGGATTGCATTCATGGCTTTTGAGTTGTTGTGATGTAGAAGTCTGTCTTCTTTAGTATAAGGACCATTTGCAGGAATGGTGTACCCATCTTCAATAACTTCCCATACCTCATTACCAAGTGCCATTAGATAGACTTTCATTCTTGCACTCCACAGACCGAAATCTGATCCATCAAGAATAGGTGCTGCATTGCCACTTGAATAATCCATTGTGTTCTTTGCAAGCTTTTCCTTCAAGCTGTTAAACTTTTCGAAGGTACTAGCTCTGATACCAATTGAAGAACACAAGCTTATACTGAGAGGGGGGGTGAACAGTATAAGACCACTTTTAACTTTTTCTTTCAAAGCAACTTTCAAATCAATAACATGCAGAATAAAGATAGCAGTAATAACAGCAGTAATCAAAACAATGCACAAAATATAATCCACAAAGTGACACAACAATTTACGTGGTTCACCCAAGGTGGGCTACTCCATGGATAAAACTTTTCCTCTAAAAGTTATATCAAAGTCCTCTGGGAATCCTTCTCGATTACAATGTTTATGAGCCTCAGCTCAAAGGAGACACCTTCCCCTAATTCTGCTTTGGTTGGTGATCCTCTAGAAGACCTCTACCTCCTCTACCCTTAGCAAGTGGAACTCTATCCATAGAAGACACCTGTCTTCCCTACTCTGGCTGGAGATCTCTGTCCTCAACTCTGTCACCGCAAAGCTGGTCCTCGAATTTGCACTAAATGCAGTCCTTCGGTCTAGCACAAATGTCCTCTTCTGCCTCAATTTCTGTCCTCAATCTGGTCCTCAAAAATTGGTTAAAGAAGAATGGTTCACAAGCTCTCAAATGCTTGCTCAAAGCTATCCCCAAGTCTTTACTATTCTGTCACAACTGTATTTGGTCAAAACCAACTCTCGCACAGTTCTGCGTAGTCACAAGTACATAGCACTTCGACTATCGAACTCTTCACTTCTACATGCTGTCTTTGAATGTCGCAACACCAACAACTTTTGCTCCTTTGCGCATCCACCATAGTATAGTCTTCACACTCTGTGCAACCACAGTAGCATAGACTTTGCACACTCAGCTTCTTGACGATCGAACTTCTCCCCCGCACTTTACTTGCGTAGATCGCACTACGAACGCACACTTCGATCGATGATCAAATCTCCTCAAATAGCCTTCCTTTTATACTCACAATCTCAAGATTAGAACCTTGATCTTAGTCGACTATTTACACTTTAATCACGTCGGTTGCAAAACCCTGCGCTGCGTCGGCCCAGATTTAACTCTGTCGACTTCATTGCCTCCCTGTAGTTTCTGGCATGAAACTTCAACATGTCATGATATCGTGACACCTTTGCCTGTCGTACAACTTCTATGCTTGCTGTCATGAAATCATGACACTACTACCTTTGTCGACCTCCTTACCACTTATGTCATGAAATCATGACACTTCCTATCTTTGTTGACGTCATCTTCTCTTCTATCATAAAATCATGACCCTTCTATCTTCATGCCCTTCCTCTCAGCTTCTATCATGAAATCATGACACTTTTGATTTTTGCTGACGTCATCTTCACTCTGTCATGAAATCATGACGCTTTCATCTTCATGGCCTTCCTCTCAGCTTTTGTCATGAAATCATGACACATCGGCTTCTGCTGACGTCATCTACAACTATGTCACGAAATCATGACACTTTCTGCAACTGCAAGCTGCCAACTCAACCTGTCATGAAATCGTGACACTTTCTGCAACTGCAAGCTGCCAACTCAACCTATCACAAAATCGTGACACTTTCTGCATCCATACAACTTCTTTGTAGCCTATCATGAAATCATGACACTTCTGGCTTTCGAACGCTTTCTCCACTGCTTGTCGCGAAATCATGATGCTTCTCCTTTCAGGCTCTTCTCTTTGCTGCAAGTCATGAAATCATGACAGTTCTCACTTCGAGCTTATCAGCATGTCACAAAATCATGACAGTCCTTCCTTTGATTTTTGTAGCTTGTCACGAAGTCGCAACAGTCCTCACTTTGTCTTTTGCAGCATGTCACGAAATCATGACAGTTCCTGAATCACTTTCTCTCTCTTCAATCTTGTCACGAAATCATGACAGTTTACACTGTAGACTTTCTCTTCTTCAACATGTCATGAAATCATGACACTTTTCCTTTCGGACTCTCTCTCCTGCAACATGTCACGAAATCGCGACACTTGCTCGTCCGAACAACTTTCCTGGCAATGTGTCACGAAATCGTGACACTTTTCTTTCTCTGCCTTCCTGCGCTTCCCGAGTCACAAAAATGCGACATGTCATGAAATCGTGATAGTTTTTCCCGCTTTGCCTCTGCCTTCCAGCATGTCACGAAATCGTGACACTTTTGCCCGAACTTTCTCTCTCCTCAAACATGTCGCGAAATCGCGACAGTTTTTCCAGCCGCCTGCATACTTTTTCTTACTTGTCTTTTTCTTGAACTTTTTGCAACTGGGCTACCCTGATCTTCTTGGCAACTCACTGTCCATGCTGAAACCTTCACCAAGACACATACTTTGACATCAAACCAAATTGCTTCAAGACCTTCTTGACATCAATGACAACAACTACACTTAGAGAAAGAGCAATGTACCCAAGGTACCCAAAATTGCCAACAAGTAGCACTTCATTTGCACTACAAATCTATTTTTAATTTTTAATTGCTTTCTTTCATTGCAAATCGATTCACATATTTACATCATCACTAAAAGGAATGCATCCAATGACTCATTATGTAGCCTATCCTTGTGACAAGGTGCCACTTCCTTGGTGGTGGTAAATCCACATTAAAGGCCTTGTGAGTCAAAGATGGACTGGACTTAAGAAGAATACATAGTGAAGGGGGTTAACCATACCCATAAACCTTTGGAAAGGAATCATTATTTCACTTGTTCTTGGAAAACTAAAAAAAATTGATCAAGATTAAAATTAAGCTCGTCTAATATATATCATAGTTACGGAATAGATCACGTACTTCTCTTCAGAGAGTATATCATTGACCATAGTAAATTGGGTGAGGACTGGTAGGATTTAGAATCCATCATGGCTTGGATTTCATCACCAAGCATCTATATGCAGACATCCATGTGAAGGCCTTAATTTGAAGCAAGCTCATTATAACTCTCCAAATTTTAACACCTCACCTACTTGTAGTCATAAGATTGAGGTTACTAGTTTTGCACATCTTACACTTTGGTATTCAGTTGTGTAATCTAGTGTTGGAGATATTAGCCTACACATTCATCTATTAGAAATATTAGCATTTTCATTCATCTGTAATATTGCAGTTTGGGCTACACACTTATTTTTAGTACTTCAAATTTAGCCACATCATCATACTATTGCATCAGGACTCATAGCCACTTGTATAAATTTGTCATTTGTAAAATAAATTCCACTTGAATTGTGATCAATATCTAGTGGATCACATTTATTCATTATCATCACTTGGCCCATTATTTACTAGAATATTTTACCTCACTTAGTCATATATTCCTTTTTCACACCTTGATACACCTCTTTTAGGTCTTTGTAGTTCACAAGTCACAATGACTTCCAACTTCAAACAAAATATTGGGTGTACCCTCAAAGGTAAGGATAATTATGATAATGGTTTACAAGCCTTAGGATAGTTGTAAAATTTAAGAACCTATGATGCAACCATATATATGCAAATCCCACACTATCCATAGATGCTAATACCCTAGAAAAATGGTAGATAGATGATGACCGAATTCATGCTGTTATCTTAATTATCAGAGAATATCACCTTCATAATTTGATTGTTGAAGCCAAGCATGAAATAGCATGGTCAGTTATTGAATTATTCAAGCAAAAATTTGACATCAAATTTGACCTAGAATTTGTTCATCTTGTCCTCAAGATGAATCAAATAAAATGTAAAAATGACACTCTAGTTCCATCATCAACCTCCTTCACCCTATTAAATAGGTCATTTATAAAGACTTAAAAAATCAATGTATTACATGGGATTTACTCATTCAATCGTGTCTTCATATTCCAGACTACAAGAACTTGTTTGCCAATGGAACCTTAAAAACTCTCAACTTTGAAGCCTTAGCAAAAAAATTTGTTGAACTTGACAAAACCTTTGACACAAAATTCACCGGTTATGACCCTAGTGACTTAGCCTTTTAGGTGGATGAAGATGCAAATTTTTTAAATAATCAAGATAAAAGAAGTCATGGCCAAGGCCATGGTTGAGGTAAAGGCAAATAACAAGGCCAAGATTCTAACAATGGTAAACATGAACACTCATGACATTAAACTAGTAAAGGATAAATAAAATAGCCTAGTACATATCAAGGAAATGGTAACTCAAATATCATGTGCAAATGTTGTAACAAAAAAGAACACTATGTCATTGATTGTCAAACTATCACACACAAGATCAAGCAATATCAAAAGCATAGGGCGTATAATGTAAATGAAGATGATTCTAATCCAAATGTCTTTCGAAGTTCTATATTTGTACATGCCTAGATCATTAGCACAAGGGCACCTATATCACCATTTTTTAACCATCCTAAAACATTCATTGAGGCACATTCAAGATATGTTGGCTATGACATTTCTCATCCCATATCGCAACCCATTGGAGTTGCTTACAACATAGCCTCCACCAGTAGATCATGGATCATGGATATTAGAGCCATCCAACACATGACTTACAACAATGACTTCTTTGAAGGACTCAACTCAAAAGTACTTGGTGTAGTTCACATGGCTGACAAATCCTCTCAACCAATTGAAGGAGTTGGAACTATTTGATAAAAAATTTCTAGATTACCTAATTTATGGCTACTTGATGTTCTCTACATTCCTACTCTAAAGAAAAACGTTATCACTATCCACACTCATTTATTATGAATTTGATCTAAGTATCATTATCAAAGATAATACTCTTTGATTCATTCATCCACCCTCAAAAACAATGGTCATGACCGGTTTCTTAGATGATAAACTCATCAGAATTGTTAGATATCATGCTTTTGAAGTTCACATTATCAAATCTAACATGGCACTTAATGCCACCTTAACTTCTAAGAAACTTTTTTTTGATGCATTATGGCAAGCCAGCATGGTTCATGTCAAACTTGATCGATTGATATTAATGGAGTCCACCATTTAGGGACTACCATACTTCTCTTCCAAATCCATAAAATGTGAATCATGCATCATTACCAAATCCTCTTGACAACATTTTCCAAAGATTCAGTGGAATTCCATACAAAAACTATAGCTAGTTCACTCAAATATTTGCGGGCCAATGCCTATTCTCTCATTAAAAGGCAAAAGGTATTACATCACCTTCATCGACAACTTTTCAAAGAAGCTATGGATTATTTTTTTGAGAAGTCTAAATATTTTGAATTCTTCAAGAATTCAAGGCTCACATATAATATAAATCAGTTTGTAGAATCAAGACCTTGAGGGGTAACAATGGTGGTTAGTACACCTAAAATGAATTCACATAGTTATCCTCACATGGGATCAAACATCAATAAAAAATACTAGGCACACCTCAACAAATTGACGTTAACAAGTGCATGAATAATACAATTATGAACATGGCTCGTGCCATTTTTGTCTAGGAAAAAGTACCTCCATATCTTTGGGCCAAAGCCACCTAGACTACTATGCATGTACTCAACACAGTGAGTCCCTCAAAATATGACTTGTCACCTCATGAAAATGGACTACACATCCCCCCACCATTAGCCACTTTAGAATATTTGGCTCCATTTTTTATGCTCATATTCTTTTTGAGCATAGAAATAAACTTGAAGCTCGATATATTAAAGGCATATTTGTTGTATACCCTATGGATCAAAATGGATACAAGGTATTCATTCCTTCACACCAAAAAGTGATTATGACATGTGATGTTGTGTTTGCAAAAACTTAAGAACAACTAGTTACATTAGATACCAGGGGATACAATATTTAGCCTACATCAAAAGATGTTAAAATATATGATGTTCAAATTCTAGCCTTTGGGGGGAGACATTGAAAATTTACTCAAAAATATAGAATATGCAAGTCATCCCACAAGTCTAGAGGAACCAAACTATGATACTAAGAAGATGTATATTCTACATCTTCTACCCCTTCACACAATAATGTTGATCATGGTAAAATTATTGTTTCATATCCATATTCGTTAGCATCCTTTGTACCTGATGATCCATTCTAGGATCATGATAAAAAATTTGAGGTAGGTGAGACATCCACATTGCTCCCCACTTAAGGAATTCATGAAGCTCACCAAGTCTTAAAGAATATCAAACCACATGAAGCATACAAAATAAGCACAAGAGGTGCCCTTAGAGCAAGAGTGCATGAATCATTACTTTTTGAATTGAAACTTGTAGAACTACACCTTTATTTGAATAATGAACCTCTCACATACCAAGAATTTATCAAACATGTAGCTTGGAGATATGCAATGAACCAAGAGTATGAATCTCTGATAAAAAATGGTACTTGGGAGTTAGTCAATCTACCACTTGGAATAAAGGTAGTTCAAAACAAATGGGTGTATAAAAACAAGTATAAATTATATGGCACACTTGATAAATACAAGACCATATTAGTGGCTAAAGGTTTCATGCAAAAGTAAAACATTGACTACACTGAAGTTTTTGCACCTACCACATAATGACCCACAATCAGGACTCGTGTAGCCTTAGTTGCACAACAAGATTGGAATATTCATCAATTAGATGTAAATACTGCTTTCTTGAATGCTAAATTGGAATAAGAAATTTAATGGTATAAAAATAAGGTTTTAATATTGTAGGACATGAGCACAAGGTATGCATACTCAAAAAAAATTATATGGATTGAAGCAAAACCCTCGTGCTTGGTTCAACAAGCTATCAGATTAGATGAAACAACTTGAATTTGAAGTGTGTGATTACCAAGACATAAATGCAACATTTTTAATAAAGCACAACAAATATAAAGTCACATACCTCGTAATGTTTGTGGATGATATGCTTCTAATAGATAATAGTGAACACATCATCAACACAGTAAAAAAGGACCTTGCAAATTTTTTTGATATATCTGATCTTGGATTGATGAAATTCTATTTGGGAATAGAAGTAACTCAAGAAAATGGTAAAATATTCTTAACCCAAGAGATATACATCAACAATATTATGGATAAGTTTCAACTCAAAGATGCATGCCCTATGATAACACCAATGGAATTAAATCTGAAACTCATCGTGGATGATGACACACCTAGGGTATATGCAACACTATATAGAAGGTTGGTTGGTAGTCCCGTCTATGTTACTAACACAATACATGGCATCACTTATGCAATGGGTATTCTAGCAAGGTACATGACCAAGCCAAAGGAGAGTCACTGGAAAGCAATAACAAGAGTGTTAAGGTACCTAAAGACAACCTGTAATTATGGCATTTTGTATTAAAAGAATGCATATTTCAAATTCATTGCATATACAAACTTAGAATTTTTAAGAGATAAAGATACTGAGAGATCTACATCTGGGTACTCGAAGTTTCTTAGCTCAACACAAATTTCATGGAGATCAAAGTTACAAAATCTGAATATATTGCTATAACCGAGACAAGCAAAGAAGTGGTATGGTTGAGAAATTTATTACATACTATCAATATCACTCAAAAAGGTCCTACAATATTACATGTGGACAATCAGTCAAAAATCTACATGGCAAAGAATCTTGATAGAACCAAACACATTAGTACAAAATTCCATAGGATTTGAGAACTTGTTCAAGATGGCACAATACAAATGCACTATTGTCCAATAGTATATTAGATTATCTACATCTTCACCAAGCCACTCCAAAGGGTGAATTTTGAACAGTTCAAATAATAGATAGGCTTGAGAGCCTCAATATCCCCCTGGAAATGGAGATGCAACAAGACTAGCAAGGTTAAAGCTTATTCGTAAAACCACCTTCATGTGGGCAAAAAGTATTGGTCGGTCTATGCTCTATCCCATTCATGAAAACCCCTTGTGGGCACAAACAGATAAGGGTTGTACTAGTTTTGGAAAATCATAACCCATGATAACTCAAAAGGACATGGGGGTGGCCAAATGGTATATGGAGATCCAATGGATTAGAGCTACATTTCATGGACAATTAGCTAATTGGCTACACAAAGAACCTCCTAAGCCACTCATATACTAAAATAAAATGACCTTATACCATTAAGGGGGTATTGAAGACATGCTAATGCTACAAGGTCATGTTTATTAGTTAGGTTCCAAATTAATTATTATGAGGCTTTAATAAGATCTCATTAGAATAGGTTATTTTAATGTGTAAGGTCATTTCATGTTCATTTGAATTTCATGTAATATGGATTTGGGAGCCCTAACCCTAATCTTTTTTTTTCTCAATATATAATTCCATAACACAAAGGGAGAGGTGATTTTTCATTCTCTCCATTGTTGGAAATCTTCTCCTTTTTTCTTGTTTCATGTGGTTGAACTTGGGCACATAACATTGATCCTTGCTACATTAACAGGATATGGATTTAGGGATATTCAAGTTGTATAATAATTTAATTATGGTTTATCTAGGTTCCACAAACATAGAGAAGAGGAGTTGAGAATTTTTAATCTATGCAAATTCAATATTGAAAATGTCCCAAGGTGCATTATTGCATATAAGTCTTAGTTATGATAAGATCACATCCATAAAGAATTTTTTTTTAAATTCTAGTTATGATAAGATTTTAAAATTTATGAAATAAAAATTTTATTTATAGTTTCACATCTATAAATAAAAAATTGAGGATACAATTTTTTTTAGTAATTATTCTAATATTTTTCTTTAAAAATAGCAACATACATAACGTTAAATTTATTAAAATATATGGTATTAATTTTTACTTGAGGCCATGAATAAACTTTGTATTGTTTTCACTTACATTTTCCTATGGTTTATTATACACCTTATATAGGTTCCTTATTTTAATTTTGTAATGATAAACCTTATGGTTGGTTCTTTAACATTGATCTAACATCACTTATAATTTGGGCCTTTTAGACTAACCATTTCTACATTAGTTAGAAATTCTTGTTCTTTTGTTAGTGAGATTATTTGGTGTTTGATAGTACTTTCCATATCATGTTGTGATTATATGAGATTTATCTTTTCTTTTTTGGATAATGTGTTGATTTTGTTTAATACTTGATAAATCTAACATGGCATTAGAGTGGGTGCAAATATTTATTATTCAACCTTAAATTTATTGGTCCCATAGATTTTTTTAGTCTTGTGGATATAACTAAAATCATTCCATTCATTCTATGGTAATTGTAAAAATGGTCTGGATTTTTAGAAGTAAATTTTGTGTTTGTAATAGTTTTTAAGTGTTTCATAAAAAACCCAAGTCGGATCATGGATTGCAAGAATTTCTTCATATTATAAAAATTAGTCCAGTCTAGAAAATAATAATTGAGATGTTTATAATATTTACCTCTTTTTATATTCGATCTAGAAAATAATAATTGAGATGTTTGTAATATTTACCTCTTTTTATATTCGATCTAGTTGGTTAATTAATTATATATGATCGATTAATCCAATGATGCTCTAACTAATGGAGAAATAGTTTTACTAAAAAGTATTGGATTTAATTTTCTATTTTTCTTCATAAGTCTTCGTCACATATTAAATATATATGTTATTTTATTTATTTTTTTGGGATTTTTGGCACAAAAGCACAAATGAGAGGGTAGTTTGTATGGTTTCCAAAGTAGAAAAAAAAAGAGGTTAAATTTTTTTAATCACCTCCAATTGCTCAAAAATATCTTAGGAAGACTTTTGTGTATGGTAAAAACATTTGAATTACTTGATGAAGTTGTTAGAATGGTCTATAAAATTTTGTGGTATTTTAGCAAGAGACAATGACTTGATAAGTTGCATTCTAGAAAAAAATATTACAAGGTAAACTACAATAGATATGGATGAACTATCAATTTCTAGGATTATTTGAAAAATATTATTTTTTTTGGGGGGGTTTGGGATGTCCAAGTATATCACTTGTCATGATTTGGTCACAAGGTACCATATTTTTGCATTAAAATAAAAATATTTCCAAAATTTAAAACTCAAATTTTGAATTTGGGATATTACTTATAATGTCTATATTTTTATGAGAAAAAAGACATCACGTATAAGGCTTGGAACATTTGATACATTGGTTATGGATCATAGTTGGAGGGGAAATCCTAGCCCTTACCACATGCTCTTTGCATGGAGAAATTTTCCAGGAGAGGTCATAGGTTGAACCCAAGATACTCTCGCTTATGTTAACATTTTCTTCAAGGAGGATGCATAGTGAGAAACATTGTGTTGAATAACTATGCGGGGTTATGTGGGTACAAGTTTTCCCTATAAATACAAGGTTAAAATGTATTTATTTATCAAGTAAATTTTTTCCCTCAATAGTGTCATGGGCCTATTAGATTTGACATCTATTTCCAAAAATTAATATAAGTAATACATCCACTCATATCTTACATATAAATCATTAAAAATGATAAAAGAGAGAAAGATATAATGAGAATGTGTATGAACCATTAATAATAAATATATTATCCATATATAAGAATCACAACACTCTGATACAATGGATGAAGTGGTAGGGGGTATTTATACCAATACAAAAACCCCAATTGTGTAAATGAGTTTAACCTATGCTAACATAACAAGTTGGATTAAGGTAAATTGCAAGTTATAAAGCGTGTTTAATCATAACAAGGTTAACCATGGTATATAGTTATTACATGCTAAAATATTACAATAGAATAAATAAATTTGTACAATGATTTCCCATAGTTCTATACAATATTACATCATACAATGTTAGACTTCATCGTAAGATAGATTACATTTTGAACACCATATCATAAATTGAACTAGGGGCACAAGGAGAGAAGATATTAGTGATAATAATATCTTTACCCTCCCCATAATGGATTCTCTAATGGGTATCTACACTTGTGGAAGACTCATTTATATCCTCCTCCTCATCTAGAATTTGTTGATGCAAAAATACCTCTACATAAGAATCTGCTTAGGTTGGACCTTAGTCACCATTATCACTATTAGATACTCCTCTACATGTCCAAAGAACACTTCTAATAAGACTCCAAATGAGTAAGATATATCAAGAGTACCACCTCTAGAAAGAAAATTACTTCAATCTTCTATATTCGCATAAGGTAAAACTTAGAGCTATAGCTTTCCCTTTTTCAATATACATCACCTTATTTAGAAACTTTAATTTTTCCTTAGACCACCTAGTTTTCATTACCAAAAGAGTATTTTTATGGATATATTTATGAAAATATCCATTACAAACTTCCAAGAGTACCTAGACAAATAATAGAAGAAAGATATAATGAAATATTAGAACTTCATGAATAATATGAATCAATAGCCCAAAGGAGAGAGGTGGATTGACTAAAGCACATTCTAAATAATTTTCTATATGCTTTTTAAAGAATCAAAAAAATTGTAACTATCACATAGAAAAAAACATTATGATTATTATATATGGTAAAGTTATACTTCCAAAATAGGGCAATAGACTTTGAGGACTATCCAACACAATTTAGCCCCTAACATTGTAAAGGGTCCATAAACTAATGTTACCAATGCATTGATCTCAAAATAATTTTGTATGCAAAAGTTATGGCCTCCAAAATATTATTCCAAATAGCCCTTAAAATTTGAAAAATTAAATCCTTAAGCCTTAGTGAAATAACATCCAATTGTAGCTTACCACATGTCACCACTCATTTGCTAGTATCTATCACACAATCCATGCTATCTTGATGTCATTTATTTTTTATGTTAATATATGTTGTTTATGAATTGGTTTAAAGGTTATAAATATTTAAAAAAATATTGTGTGGCACTAAATGTAGCCACCTTCCACATTGGTCAAGGGGTCATAGTTCTCTAAATTCACCAAAATAGTCATTCAATCCTAAGACTTAAACACCCTAATACCCTTGTGTTATCCAAGAAAGTAAAGTATTTTTAAATATGCTTGTTGCACTTTGTCTTAGATATAGAGTTCCAAGGATTAATGAAGACATGCATTGTAAAAATATCATATTGAACCTATGGTGTACAAGTTTCTAAATATTGTACTCACTTTGCATAACCAATTCGTCATATGACCTTCTAGTATTGAAACTATTGATGCCTCCATGAATAATGTCATATATTTTATCCACTATGTTTGCACAAAAGGAAAGGTGCTATGGTTCAAACTCTAAACATCCTTCCTCCCACACTTAATATATGTCTCCATTGACCAATGTACGATGCACTTAGCATGTAATAAAATGAGGAATTCCCTCTTTTATTTTGTATTTTAGCATACAAAATGACTAAAAATCTTCATACAATTTTGAACCTGCAACCCTCTACAATAAATGCCTTTACTTTCCTTTGACTAGTCATGGTAGCCTTTCTCACATGCTACTCATGACATGCACTATATTCATAAAAAATACTTATCCTCTGTAGTAGAAAAGCCAAAATTTCTAGCCATCAAATTATGTCAAATCATGCACAAATAGAAGAGGTCATTTAGATTCAAATTTGAATTTAAAAGTTTCTTATCTTTTCATCCTTCCACCACCTTTCCATAGCATTTTTTATGATTGTAAGGAATAATACCACCATCACCATTCAAATTTAAATCTTCAACCAAAGGATTGGAACTACTTAAATAACAATAAAATGAGTGGAGTAGGTGAAATATATCCAAGATTTTTGGAAAAGCTGAAGAAAGGTACATAAAAATCTCCTCTTTACTTACTTCAAAGGCACTTTTGAAACTGTGAGAAGTAATCCACTCCAAAATTTAGAAGAAGTATTAAATATTTGAATAATATTTCTATGTAACCAAGTAATGTCACTCCATACGTGGTCTTATACCATGTTGTATTTCATTCCTATTTCCATAAATAAATAGAAGCAATCCATCCACTCAATTCTTATACAAAAAGTATAAAAAGGGATGAAAGAGAGAAATATATAATAGACACATATAGGCACAATAAATAATCACTATATTATGTTTAGATAAGAATAATAACACTCCAATACAATGGATAATTTTAACCTAGGCTGACATAACAAGAGAGCTTAAGGTTAATTACAAGTCATAAGGTTGGTTTGACCATAACAAGATCAACCATTAACCCATAGGGATTACATAATAAATATTAATAATAAATTAAATACATTTATACAATGATTATCCATAGGTCTATCCTAGATAACATTATATAATGTCATCTTTAACCATATGTCAAATTACACTTTCAATTAACCATATGTCATACCCGTGTGGATATCAACCCTAGGCATTCCAACACTCCCTATTTCCATTGCCATCAATGCCTCATGCCCAAATTTATTCCTGGCTTCTCAACATGAACTCCTATCTGTTGGATGTTTATTTAAGTTGTCCTTGGCTTACTATTGCCTTCACCACCTACACATACCAGCTGCTTTATACCTACTTTTAGCCTAGTGTTCTTGTAGGTCATCTCTGGTACTCGATTCCCACTATCATGGCCATCTTGGAACCCGACAGACTTTAGCTGGAACCCATATCAACCTCTTTATTGAAAGTGCAAGGCTTCACCCCCTTTCTAATTAAATTTAAAGAAGTAGAATCGGACATTACAACTAATTTTTCCAAGTCTTGGTTGAATGACCATGTCACTATGAGGAATATTCATTTCAAAGTGAACACTAATATGATTGTAGAGGTTTTAGACCTTTCAAAAATAGGATGCATTGTTCATAGAAATAAGCACAACTGGAATCTAGAGTTGGATGGTTTTTTGAATCACTAGGATTTCAAATGGGTTGGTGTAGCCCTCAACGGTGAGTCCCTACCTTCCCTCTGGCCAACTATGATTGTTTTCCTACTTTAGTATATCTCCTATAATGACCCAGCTAAACCCCTTTTTAGCTTCCACCTGGCCCTTGTTAATCACCTATGGGGCTTCAATCTTATGAATTTCCCAGCCTTCCTCTACTGCTCCATCAGATTGACTATCCACAATGTCCGCAAGAAACATTCGATCCTAACCCACCAAGGTTTATTCCTTATCATATTTTATCATTTTTTGGCCTCCACTCCACATCCCATTTTAGTTTCCCCCTCCAGTCCAATCCTCCCCCATATTCTTATGGCTAGAGCCCATCGCACTCCCTCTCTAGTGACACTTTATTTAGTGAGGGCCCCTTGAGGATCAAACCCCCATATCAAAAAAGGGAATCTCGACTGCTGCTACTCCCCCTTCCATTAATAAAATATCTCTTGCATCAAGTGGAGCTAAATCCCTGCCTACTAAAAGAAAGGTTAAGGTTGAAGAAAGTACTACTCAAGTAAGAAGGTCCTCCCGCATCAAGAAAGCTAGAGCGGAAACCATCCAAAATTTCCTTGTTCATATCTCTAAGGAGAACAACAAGAATTTTGATCCAGATGTGACTATTTCTAGCAAAATATCAAGGGTCATCCTCAAAATAATTATTATAGTCATGGACAACATTGGTAATGCTCTAAAGCAGCTCCCCTAGAATGGCATCAATTCAACTGATGAGGATACCCTAGAAGCCTAGATTCGTTGGCTCTTTGTTTGGTCCTCTTTGCTTTGTAGTTTCTTTTAGTTTGATCTAGTTTTCAATCTTCCCCAACATGGGATTTTGGACTCTTGTGGGATTTTGCTCTGGTTCTCAGTCAACCCATATGTGGGTATATTTGAATATTTATCAGCTTGGTTGACCATGCACGAGCTCTTTATTGTCTTTTCAAAAGATAGGCTACTCTTATATTTTCCCCTATGTGGGCTTGGTCCTCTCTGCAGATTTTTGGCTTTTCCCCTATGTGGAATTTTTTTGATTCACAACTAGCTCTTATCCCCTACACAGGATTTTTTAGACTTGATTTTATGCAAACCTTTATGGTTTTTTGTACTTTTGGGATCGAGACCCAATAAAAACCCACTTAATATAATCTTCTTACTTACCAAAAATAAAAATTGCACTTTCAATAGATCGTATGGCCACCATGTGAAGTGTAGTGCATTTATATCTAAGAGGGTGTAAGTTAGAAATGCTCACATTGAGCCTTTTTATGAGGGTGTTGGTGATTATATTTAGGGCATGGTCATTGGTAAGGCTAACATCCTTGTTCCATAATGTAATGCATAATAAAGGTAATGTTATGGTGTTTATTATTATGTGGTTGTAGGTCCTATAACCATTTGATGGTATTCAAGGTATTTGTGCCTCATAGCTTTGGAGTTCAAGTCCTCATCCTCTCATATTAATGTGGCTTTGAAGGTTATGTGGTCATTGTTGGCCAACATAGGAGGATTTTTTTCCAATGTGGATCCAAGGTGGAGTCATAAGACATGACATTTAGCTTATAAAGAAAGAGAAACCAATTGTCAAGATCAATATTGTAACCTATTATCTTATTCTCTCAATCAACAATAAAGTCAACAAATAGTTAGAACTTGTCCATTTTCCAAATAAATAACACTTGCTAGCAATGGGTTCATTGGATTCATTGGTTGCTTGCCTAGTGCTTTGCATAATCAATGCTTAGGTGTCACCCCTTAGCTTATCACATAGTGATGCTTGGAAGTAATAGATTCACTAATTTCCTTACCAATAGTCTACATAGTCAATACACAGGTGAAACCCCTTGACCATTAGATCAATGACATGTGGTAGTAGTAGATTTATTGAAGGTAAATTCAATATAATGATTTTTTTCAAAGGTTTTTGTGTTGAATTTTGTAAATTTAGGACCATAATTTTTGGGACCATAATCCAATAAAGTTGAAGCTACATTTATAAATAAAGAACAGCTAAAATTTAGAAGTGTAAAAGGTGATAAGAATACCTCTTTTAACAACACTAACTCCAAAATTTAATACAAGAATAAGCATGTCATTTGAAACAATATAATATATTCTTGTAAATGCCAACATCGTCAATGTTGTAGAAAAATTATAAAAGTTTATCCTTGGAAAATTTACCATCCAAATGTCACCGCAACCTAGAAGAAAGTTTACTAGGTTAGATAAGCCCTTAGAAACTATCTTAAATTAACTTCTAATATCTAGGATGATAAAACTCCTAGATCTTAAATTAGTACATCAAGGAAGAATAAGGACTTATTGGTTTGAAGTTGATGAGTATTTTGCCTACTATAGAACCACTGGACATCAAACTAGAAACTAAATGGGCCTCAAAAATATTATCTAAGACCTTATAAACAATATCCAGATTGTTTTTAATTATTACCATAAACCTAATCCTTATCCTTCTAATACAAAGGTATTATTTTTTAAAATACCATATAGGAAAGAAACATATATATCAAAGTAAAAAAATCAACAAAATCAATTATAACAATACCCCTCACCCTCATCATGGGTTCATTAGCTTCATTGATCATGTGTATGTTAGAAGAAGGAAACAATGGAACTTAGAGGACACAACTTATCAAACTTCATTAGATCTACAAATTAGACCTTTTATCATCATTCAAACTTAATATAAAACTTAACCTAAAAAGACTTATGATCTACTTAAAAAACTTGGAAATACAATAATCAATATCTCAATTATGGATATTCTACTATCATCTTAAATTTTTCAAGATATCTTGATCAAAGTTTTGAGTGAGTGAATAGCTCCTCAATAAGTTGATTTAAATTATTTTACCTCCATAATTTGAACAATTGGGGAAGATCATACAAACATATCCTTTGACAAGGATGATATTTTGAATAAATCAATTTTAACAAGATACTATTCACTCTATTTACTTTCAAATTGGTGATAGGATCATCAAGAGAATTTTTGTAGATAACAAATCAGGACTTAATATATGTAATCTCAAATTTCATGGTCACTTTGGTTTAACTAAATATGACCTTGATAAATTTGATCTCACCATAAGGGCATTCAATAATTGGAGGTGTGATGTTATTGGTACTATAGCCTTGCCTCTCAAAGTTGGTCTTAGAACCCTTTAATCCCTCTTACATGTCATGTATTATGAATTATATTATAATATGTCTCTTTGAAGACCTTGGATTCATCATATGTGAATAATTCCATCTAAACTATATTAACCTTTCAAATATGAATACAATGGTTAAACTTATAGCATGCCACTAACCTAGAACCATTTAAATTTTATAAATTAAATATAGTTCAAATTAAAAAATCAATATGTGACCATATCTAACTCAAGACTAAGTCACCATCCGTGTTCCTAAAAATAAAATCCCATGTGGTATAGAAAGCATCTTCTATGTAGGTGAATCTAGCCAATCCTAAAGTGATAATCATTTAGTAGAGGGAATGAGTTCACTTAGTCTTTCCAACCCAATATTACAATCTACCCTAGACCCATATTGGATTCTAACCCTAATACTAATATGAAGGTGTTCAACTTATCAAAGTTGTCACCTTCCCCTAAAACTTTAGGTAGATCTTTCATAAAGAATCTTAGCAATAAGAGAAAAATAATACAAATACGGGATTGTTTTTTATTTGTGTTGGAACCACTAACAAGTGTTGGAATAAATCAATATCCTTTTCAATTTTAATATATCTATTGTTATTTGTCTAATGCGTATCTTGTACCTAAGTGAATTTTGATAAACATGGGCTATAACAGAAAGGGAATTGGTCACCTTGGGCAAGGGATAAAGGATCCCATTGAAGAAGAAGGTTGGTCTCATCAATTTAGAATAGAACACAATTTTAACAAGGATAAATTATTCCTTGATTCATTATTAGATGGTGATGATAAGTCCCTCAAGTCTCTTTTATACCATTATGATAATATTTTTTTATCAAACAAAATCTCTTTGAATGGGTTGGATTGGAAATATAAAGATTCCATTAATCATGGTAATGTAGTATTTTAAGGTGTCTCAAACTATTTTCACCCATGATCATGGTATGAACTATTTAATCCTATTTTATCCCAACCTTAGAGGAGATTAATCTTTTTATGATTTAGAGAATGATATCACACTTTAATGCCTTCTAGATCATAAAGAAGCTACTAAGTGATATTACAACTTGATAATTATAAATATATCACTTACAAATATTTGAATCTAAGTCTTTTCCTTAAAATTTTAACAAGTAACAGATAAACTCATATCATTTAATTTGATTATTATTTTATTAAATATATATAAAAGACATTTATTTTGTATTTAACCTTTTATTAATTACTAATTATTATTATTTATTTTCTATAAAGAAAAGATCTAAGGACATATCTCATTCCTGATGAGTCGTGTTATTGTTAAGGATTTTATATATTATTAAATTACTTTTAAAACTAATAATTAATGTTAAAATTTTATCTTTCAATATAATATTTGATATGTTTTTGCTGGAAAATAGGTAACTCAAAAAAATAAAGTATTTTAAATTTGAATTCATTATCCCTATATATAAGTAAGGACACTGCTTTTGGCTTTGCGAAAGACATGTATGCATGTGGGTTGTAAGTATTAGATTATTATATTTCATAATAACTATTAAAAAATCATTAATATATACTTTAAAAAATTATTTAAGTAAAAAAAATATTGAAAATATTTTGATTTAATGGTTTATTCGGAACCTTCCATTTTCAATACAAAATTTTCAAATTTTTTAGATAAAAATATCTCTCATATTTGCCCTACAATTGAATATGGAAATATAAATTTGTTTTCACCTTTTAAGGAATGCTCAATATTTATTTTTCCAAACCAAAAAATAACAATAATATTTTTTGTAACATCTTTCCAATATCTTATTATACTTTAGGTCAATAATTATATAAAAATTTCTTTTAATTATAATCTACATTTTGTACCATATTTTTATTACAATGTACCATACTATTTAAATGATATAGCATAATAGTTAAGATTTAATGAATCAATGTCCCACATTACAACTCATATTTTATCTAAATGGAATAGTTGTAGAATTTTTGGGACAATATGGGGAAGGATATAATTAGAGTAGTGGAATAATCTCATACAAATAAAAGCATGTTAGAGGCTATGAACCACACTTTCCTTGCTTTGATTCCTAAACTAGGAGATACTTTCAACCTTGGAGAATTTTACCCGATTACACTTTGCAATGTAGTCTACAGATCATTACCAAACTGATGGTTGAAATACTCAAGAAGGTATTAGATAGTATTACCTCTCCAGAGCAAGGAGGATTTGTGGAGGATCAACAAATTTTGGATTAAGTAATCTTGGCACAAGAAGTAGTTCACACAATGCATAAAAAATTTCAAAGAGGTATGTTTATCAAATTAGATATTTCTAAGGCCTATGATAGAGTCCCTTGGTAGTTTTTGAATCAAATGTTAGAGAATTTTGATCTCTCAAGGCTAGAGGGAGTGGATCATGAGTTGTGTCTCTTTGGCCTCCTCAATACTCATCAATGGTATTCCCTCTACTCCATTTCAGGCCTCTAGAGGAATTCAACAAGGAGATCCTATATCCATGTACCTCTTTATTATACTTGTTGAAGATCCATGCACCTTTTTATTATAATTGTTAAAGGATTGGGTAAATTTCTTCAAAGGAAAAAACAACGAGATATCTCTGGAGTGCAAGTGGGAGTAATGAATCTGACCCATTTAAAATTTATGGATGACACAGGGTTGCTTGTGATGACCAATATTTGGGAGGCAAGAGTGCTAAAAGTTGCCTTAAATACCTATCTAAAAGCCACAAGCTAGGAAGTCAATGCAACCAAGTAAGGTAGTGTTCTTTAATACCAAAAGGGGGATCCAAAATCAGATTCTAAACATCTTAGGATTCTATTAGGCCTCCATCCCATTGGACTACCTAGGGATTCCACTCCATTATAAGAAGTTAAAGGTGAAAAAATGGAATATACTAGTGGAAAAATTAGTGCAAAGATAAATAATTGGACACATCATTGGATTTTCTTTGGAGGAATAATGAGTCTTCTTCAATCAATAATTCAAGCAATGATAGCTTATAACTTCTCTATCCTTGGTGCTTCACTTGGAATCCTAAAGGAGCTAGACTTGGTCATGCAAAAATTTCTTTGAGATGATCTAAGGATGGGGAGTGATGGGCTCTAGTAAGTTGGGATAAAAATTTTCAGTCTAAAGCAAATGAAGGATTAAGAATTCAAAAAGCGACATTAAATAACCAAGCTCTAGTAGGAAAGATTTATTGGAGATGGATCTCTAATTAGGAAGCATTGTTTAGCAAAGTCATCACTAATAAGTGTTTGTGTAACATTCTCTATGAGGAAGCAAGTTGCATCCCTATGAGTGGCCAAGGTTTTGTTGTTTAAAAGGTTGTAAAATTAGGAGAGAATATGGTAAAACCGAGACTATTTTGGAAAATGGATAGAGGAGATAAAATGAATTCTAGACCAATTCTTAGGATCAATACCCCCCCTTAATTTTAGCATTTCTAGAGATGCAACCCTTTCAAAAAAGCCTTGAGGATAGAGTTTTGATAAAGACATCATGTTATCTACATACAAGGTAGGTTGAGACCTTCTATCTTGTGCAACTAAAGCAATGAAAAGAGTGGTCAATCCTAATCTCTCCAAATTTGGTGCCACTAATAGAGATGCTATTAAAGCAATGCCACCTTATAGGAAAGGAGAAAGAAGATAGTACAGATCGGGGCCATGGAAATTTAAGAAATTATATAGTTCAAAATGGTTATAATGAATTGTTTATATTAGGTTGTGGAGTTTGATCTTGACTAAAATTAAGTTTTTTTCTAATTGTATAAAGAAAAAGAAAAGCAAAAAGCCCAAAAAAAAGCAAAAACCCAAGAAATCAAAAAAGGATAAAAAAATATAGATTTAAAGATAAAAAAAATATGGTCTATGGTTAAGAAAAACTATTGTAATAATTCTATATATTTGAGTATCTTGTTTATGGGAAGTGCATAGGATTGTGCATCTCCTATAGAGATATCAGGAAGCTTGGTGTAGAGCTTGATGTAAGGGTGTTTGTATGTTGAATTACTATTAGAGTAATTGTGTGGAGATGTTGGTGTTTTGAAGAGGAATTTGCAACTGGTTGTGTTGCAGGATTACTCCCTTCAGAGATTGTATTGGTGTTAATACAAAGTATTGGTGTTGGGTGAACCATGTTATATGATGTGTTTTATCTTGTCTTGCATATTTATGTTCTTCTATGATGGTTAATAATTTTTGCTATTACTGATTAAGTTGCTTGCTTCAAGAATATCTTTTTTTGTTTATATACTAAATTTTAATAATTGGTATCAGAGTGAGGTTGGGATTCAGGATTGAGTGGGAGCTATGGTAGAAGAAGGGAAGTTCGGAGTGGAGAAATTCAATGGCCAGAACTATCAAATATGGAAGATGCAGATGGAGAATTATCTATATCATAAAGATCTCTATATACCTTTGGAAGGCAAAGCGAAGCAACCATTAAGTATGTCAGATGAGGAGTGGGATCTTCTAGACAATAATACATTAGGTACTATCTTTTTGTGCCTTGCATATTCAGTGGTATTCGACATTTTAGAGGTGAATACTATGAAGGATATTATGGACACACTAAAAAGGTTGTATGAAAATCCCTTAGCTTCAAATAAAGTTTTTCTAATGAAGCATATTTACAATTTGAAAATGTCAAAAGGTGGATCTATAGCTAGTCATTTAAATGATTTCAATACGGTTTTTAGTCAGTTATCCTTAGATAATATTAAAATTGAGGAATATATGAAGGTTATTCTATTCTTGTGTTCATTACCTGATAGTTGGGAGAGCTTGGTAATGGCTATTAGCAATGGTACTATTTTTGGTATTATTTCTTTATATGATGTAATGAGTGCAGTCTTTAATCATTAAATGTGATGGAATAGCATGGAAGAATCATCATCTGGTGTAGCATTGATTACAAGAGCAAAACAAAAGACAAGAGGAGTGAATTTTGGGAACCGTGAAGAGCAAGGTGGATCCAAGTACAAAGGAAATATGGTGTGTTGGCATTGTGGAAAGAAGGGGAATCTGAAGAAATATTGCTGGTCTTTGAATGGAGATGGAGGAGAAGCAAACATAGTAGATGAAAAAGAGGATTTGATCCTTTCAACAGTGGGAATTGGGAGACATGTTCAAGAAGATGGACATGGATCAACATTTATTGTATGATTTTTTAGGATGGAACACATAATATGGTTATAGTTTGAATCATTGCGACCCCAAGTCCCTAAGTTGAAAGGTAATTCCACACTCAAAAAGTGTGCTTTCAAAGCTAGTGGAAAATCCATATTGTGTGTGTGCATGTTATGGGTCATCCATAGTATGTAGATCTTGCCATGGTGGTGATGTTTGATTAACCATGATACAAAGTAATTCTGGGGATGCTGTTATTATTACTGATTTGGGATAGATATATTGTGTTTTTCTTGTTGATCATAGGATAAAAGTGTGTGGATGACACTAGTTTGATGTGATGGTTTAGAGCATGGTTACAACAATCTGAAGGAGTTGAAATTCCTTTTTTATCTTAAATATGTTCTTTTGCGGATGCAACAGTGGTAGAGTTATTGTGGATCAATCTCCAAGCAAGATATTTTTAGGTTATGGAGTTTGATCTTGGCTAAAATTAAGTTTTTTCTAATTGTATAAAGAAAAAGAAAAGTAAAAAGTCCAAAAAAATCAAAAATCCAAGAAAGCAAAAAATGATAAAAAAGATAGATTTAAAGATAAAAAACATGGTCTATGGTTAAGAAAAACTATTGTAATAATTCTATATATTTGAGTATCTTGTTTATGGGAAGTGCATAGGATTATGCATCTCTTGTAGAGAGAGTAGGAAGCTTGGTGTAGAGCTTGATGCAAGGGTGTTTGTATGTTGAATTACTGTTAGAGTAATTGTGTGGAGATGTTGGTGTTTTGAAGAGGAATTTGCAACTAGTTGTGCTACAGGATTAATCCCTTCAAATATTGTATTGGTGTTAATACAAAGTACTGGTGTTGGGTGAACCACATTATATGATGTTTTTTATCTTATCTTGCATATTTATGTTCTTCTATGATGGTTAATAATTTTTGTTGTTACTGATTAAGTTGTTTGCTTCAAGAATATCTTTTTTTTTTATATAGTGAATCTTAACAATTGGTATTAGAGTGATATTGGGATTCAGGATTGAGTGAGAGCTTGACTTGAGTGGGAGCTATGGTAGAAGAAGGGAAGTTCAGAGTGGAGAAATTCAATGGCCATAGCTATCAGCTATGGAATATGCAGATGGAGAATTATCTATATCTGAAAGATCTCTATATACCTTTGGAAGGTAAATTGAAGCAACCGTTAAGCATGTCAGATGAGGAGTGGGCTCTTCTAGACAATAAAGCATTGGGTACTATATGTTGTGCCTTGTAGCTTCAGTGGTATTCAAAATTTCAGAGGTGAATACTATGAAGGATCTTATGGACACACTAAAAAGGTTGTATGAAAATCCCTCAACTTCAAATAAAGTTTTTCTAATGAAGCATATTTACAATATAAAAATATCAGAAGGTGGATCTATAGCTATTCATTTAAATGATTTCAATATAGTTTTTAGTTAGTTATCCTTAGTTAATATTAAAATTGAGGAAGATATGAAGGCTATTCTATTCCTGTGTTCATTACTCGATAGTTTGGAGAGCTTGCTAATGGCTATTAGCAATGGTATTATTTCTGGTATTCTTTCTTTAGATGATGCAATGAGTGCAGTCCTTAGTCATGAAATTCAAAGGAATAACATGAAAGAATCATCATCTGGTTTAGCATTGATTTCCAAAGAAAAACATAAGACAAGAGGAGTGAATTCGGGGAACCGTGAAGAGCAATGTGGATCCAAGTCCAAAGGAAATATGGTGTGTTGGCATTACGGCAATAAGGGGAATCTGAAGAAATATTATTGGTATTAGAATGAATATGGAGGAGAAGAATATAAAGAATATAAAGTGGAATCATCAGGAATGAGTGAGATGATGTTTAACGGGTACGGTGGGAGTGAGGGTTTGAATTTTCTAGGAAAGAAATTCAGCCAAGGTGGCATAGGTAGAGCAGGTATGGAATGGTTAGGTGGGAACCTCGAGCATGGATCAAGTGAGTATCCATAGAAATGTGGTCAAGCTACAGTAAATTTAGAGGTGGGCATCACGCAGGGGCCCGACCCTCCTTAAAAATACCCTGACAAAAAATATATGAAGGACAATGTGGGACCCAAGAAGTGGTTGTCTTTTGCTGAGACTCTTAGAGGAAAAAGAAAGTAGGTTCTCTCTCTTCCACCTCTAGTTCTAGTAAATAATAAAATTTTAGCCCCGACAAGTTCCATGAGCCCTTTTATTTCAATGGAAGAATTCTCCCTAATAAGCAAGCTTTTAGGAGGTAGGTCGGACATGGAGACTATCAGGGCTTGGGCAACGGGTAAATGGTGACCGATAGGTAGCTTGGAGTTGGTAGCTCTAACTCAAGGGTTCTTCATTATCCTTTTTAACAATATGGAGGATGCTAACCACATTTTAACAGGAGGTCCTTGGTTTTTGGGTAAAAGGAGCCTTTTTCTCATATGATGGGGTAAATATTTTGACCCTGAAAAGCAAAATATTAACATTGCCCCTATTTGGGTTCATCTCCCGAGTCTACCTGCCTAGTTCTTCAATGAATATTGGCTATAGGGCATAGCCATAACTATAGGGGACATGATCTCCATTGACCATGCGACCTTGGCCAGGACAAGGATGACTCATGCACGAATCTGCATAAATGCTAATTTGGATAATGAATTGCCAAGGTTTGTGGAGCTAGAGTATGGAGAATACTATCAAAAATAGCCGGTAGAATATGAGAATAGACCGGCATTCTATGTAGAATGCAAAAATCAAGGACATCTATGCAATTAGTGCCCTAACCTGGCAATGAATAGAGAAAAGTAGAAGTAGGGAATGCTAGACGGAGGAAATTTGAGAAGTTTTCCTACCAGAGGCAATTTCAATAAGGCAAACTATGTCTACCAAAAAAATAAAATAGAGGGTGTAGGGTCCCAACAAGACAAAGAAAAACAACAGGTTGTTGGCAACCAAAATACTCAGGTAAGTTCCAATCCTCTAGTTTCAAATAAATTTTCAATTCTATCCAATATGGGAGTAGGAGGATTATCGAAATACATGGAAGCCCAAAAACTTTAGGCTAACCTTTCTAAATCTCTAGAATCCCCATCCAAGTCAGGATCCTCAAATCGTAATGCTAAAATTATTTTAAGCCCCATGGGCATCACAAAGCCAAACCCTAATGCTCGATCTCTAGAATCCCCATCAAAGTCAAAATATTTAAAACCTAATGCTGGAAATACTTCAAACCCAATGGGTATCCCAAAGCCAAACCCTAATGCTGAAGAACATAGGAATAAAGTTGAGGCATTGGAAAATAAAAAATCTCATCTCCCTAACATCATCACTAGGAGCTAGTTGAATCCTACTGAGGGGCCATCCTGCATACTCGAGGAATATAGGAAAAAAGCAGAATATTTGTAGGGGTGGAGATATGTGAAACTCTTTAGACTGAGGTATATGGCAGTCCGGTTCTGCAAAACATTGCCTCCCTCCAGTTTAGTCCTAAAAAAACTAGGAGCATTGTGAAGTCTCCTATAGATTTTGGTAGTGAAAAAAAAGAGGGAGAATATCAAATGTTGAGCATCAAAAAATTAAAACTAATAATGACATTGCCAATGGAAAATAGAGAACCTTGTTTCAACAGGTTATTTCGGGTTCTAAAGACAACAAATTAGGAAAACCCCCTCAAGGGAGGGGGAGAGGAAGAAATCCCAAACAATATAAATGAAGTTCCTCTCATGGAATGTGAGAGGCCTCAATGGCCTGCCCAAACATAGGAAAGTCAGTGTAATAAGAAATCAAGTGAATCCAACTATTACCATGTTGAAAGAAACAAAAACTGATGAGATTCAGTCAAAAAAAAGTAGCAAAAAAAATCAGGGATCAAGGGGAGATGGTTTGCAAATGAACCAGAGGAGCATCTGGAGGCCTTATGACTTTGTGGGATCCTTGGATAGTAGAAGGTACCATTATTCATAAATATGATAGGGTTCTTAGTGCTTTATTTAAGGAAATAAATAGTAACAGGTTGTGGATCCTTTCAAATATTTATGCCCCGACTTCAATTCAAGGGAGAGCTCTACTGTGGGAGTACTTAGGCAATCTAAGTGAAATCTTCCATAATGTCCCCTGGATTATGGTTGGGGATTTTAACACTCCTATTTACCCTTAATACAACATGGGTGGAAATGGACCACCTATTAGGAGCATGGATGAGTTCAATGAATTTGTGAACTCCAACATGTTGACGGATGTAAAACTTAGAGGAATAAATTATACCTGGAGCAATCACCTGATAGGGTATCATCTCATTCAAGAAAGGCTTGACAGGTTTTTTCTATCAAAGGAGGCTACAACTCTGTTTGGTTATTATACCTTGCAAACCCTTCCTAAAATTGCCTCTGATCATAATCCCATTTTTTTGGAGATCCCTAACTCTTTGTCCTTCAAGAAACCTTTTAGATGTCAGGGGTAGTGCAACTTTTAAACTTGCTGGAAAACTAAAGTTTGTTAAGGAAAAGCTTCAAACTTGGAACAAAGAGGTCTTTGGGAACCTCTTTGAAAATAAAAAATAGGTTGTTGAAATTTTAAAGATAATTGATCAGAGAATTCAACATGGTGATGTTGATGAATCTACTCAGCAGCAGGAACGGATAAAACTAGCAGAGTTTCATAACATTTTGTCCTGTGAGAAAATATATTGGAGGCAAAAATCAAGGGCTCTTTGGTTGAAAGATGGAGATTCAAATTCCAAGTTTTTTCACATCACCACACTTAGAAATAGAAGCAATAACAAGATAAAAAATTTAAAAAAAGCAGATGGTTCTATTACTCAGGACTTAATAGAAATAAGAAAGGAGGCAGTAACTTATTTCAATTCTATCCTTGGTCAGATATCACAGTGCAATGAGGAGGCCAACGATATTCTCTTGTAATCCATTCCTAGCATAATAAATGAGGATATAAACCTTAAGATTCTAGCTCCCTTTTATTATGAGGAAATTAATGAAGCCTTGTTTAGCATGGATCCAGAAAAAGCCCCAGGACCCGATGGCTTTCCCCCTCATTTCTATCAAGTATGTTGGGATATCATAAGTGAGGATGTAATTTTTTTTTTCAAAGAATTCCAAGAAAGCAATCATATCCCAAAAGGTCTCAAATCTACTTTTTTTTCTCTAATTCCTAAGAAGAAAACCCCTAAATCTATGGTTGACTTCAGGCCAATCAGTTTGTGCAATGTTTTTTACAAGATCCTAACTAAAGCCATTGCAAATAGAATGAGAGATGTTATACCCCGCATCATAGATCCGTGCTAGGGAAGCTCTGTCCAAGGTAGGTCAATCTTGGATGGAGTTATCACAGTTCATGAAGCTCTGCACTCTGATCATAAGACTAATAGGTCTATTTTTGCCCTCAAGCTTGATATGAACAAAGCATTTGATAGGATAAATTGGGAATTTCTGATTGCTATCCTCCTTAAGTTTGGTTTTAACCACCAATGGGTTAATTTGATCAAAAAATGCATTTCTAAAGCATGGTTCTCGATTCTGGTTAATGTAAAAATTGTTGGTTACTTTCAAAATGATAGAGGAATTTAGTAGGGGGACCCTATCAGCCCCATGTTATTCATCATTGTGGTAGAAGCTTTAGGCAGAACCATCAAAATTGCTTGCAGTTCAAGGCTAATATCAAGAATCAAGACAACATCTCTCACTAGGGTTTTTTATCACCAAAAATTCATTGATGATACCCTTCTATTAACTAAGGCATCGATGGTTGAGGCCAAAGTCGATGATACCCTTCTATTGACTAAGGCGTCGGTGGTTGAGGCCAAAATAATTAAATACATCTTGTAACTCTACGAGGACGGTGCTGGTCAAAAAGTTAATTTTAATAAAATCAAGTTATATTTCTTGAACACCCCCATTCAAAGGTAAGGAAGGATTGCAAAAATTTTAGGGTGTGATATAGCAAACCTCCCCACTTCATATCTTGGTCTCCCTCTTTTCATTGGTTCTCTGAGAGAGTCAATGTGGGATAGGGTTATTGAAATAATTCAAAAAAACCTTGCTAGATGGAAAGGTCATCTTCTATCTCAAGCAGGAAAGTTGACCCTCACTAAGGCCTCTCTTCAAAGAATTCCAGTATATTTCCTCTCCGTTTTCAAAGCCCTTGTGAAGGTTTTCCAGAAAATTGAGAAACTCCAAAAATAATTTTTATGGACTAGATCAGAGGAGAAAAAAGGATACACCTTGTAGGATGGACCAAAGTGTGCAGACCTAGGGAAAATGGGGGCTTAGTTCTGAGGAGAATTGCTCATATGAATTTAGTTTTACTAGCTAAGTAGGTGTGGTGCCTCATTTTTGGTGAATAAAATGAATGGAAAACTATCATCAAATGAAAGTATATTCAAAATATGGAATTTCTAAGTGACTCAGTTCCAATTAGAGGTTTTGATTTTTGGAAAGCAATTCTCAATTGTAAGGAAATCATCAAAAAAGGTTTAAGATGGGTTTTAGGTAATGGTGAGAGGATAAATTATTGGAATTATAGGTGGGATAAGGACGAACCACTGACACAATATCCTAACTTATCCCAAATTAGAGATATCACAAAAGAACTCATTGGCAAAAAAGTATTTGATTATATGGTTGAGGACATAGGTAGAATTAAGAGGAAACAAATAAGGATTCAAGGATTTCAAGCTGAATCAAATGATCTTTGTAATATTATTGAAAAATAGTTTATCCCCATGAGACCCAAGGAAGATCAAGTGACCTAGGCTCCTACAAAAAATGGGTAGTTCACTGTTAAATCAGCTTACAAGCTTCTGCTTGATGACGAGGATTTTGTCCTCCAAAAGGACTTAGTTTGGATAAAAAATTTAATTCCAAAAATTGTAGTCTTTTCATGGCTGGTTATCCAAAGAATAATTCTAACCATTGATAATATGATGCGTAAAGGTATTTCTATCGCTAATCGATGTTATCTGTTATCACATTTTCCTTGAGTGTCCTTTTTCCTTGACTGTCCTAAGTGGGGTTTTTATGGCCTTCAATATTTCTTGGGTTAAACCAGCCATCATACTTGATTTGTTCGTCTAGTGGCCTTGCCCCTTTTGAAGCCAAAGACTTAGATACATGTGGAAAATTTGTCTCAATCACTATCTTTGGTAGGTGTGGTTAGAAAGGAACCATAGAGTCTTTAATGAGTCTATCCATGATCATCAAACTATCATTGCCAGGATCCTATCCTTTGCCAATGAGAATGTGAACCTTATCCCTTTTGATAGTTGTAAACTTCATCTGCAGGAGACCACGATTGCTCAATATTTAAGCTTAACCTTGTTAGATGAGTTTGTGCCTAGGGTAGTCAACCCTAGATCCAATGTTAAGTGGTCCCCAACTCCTACGGGTTGGTTTAAGCTTAATTTTTATGGAGATGCTAAGGACTATCCTAGTAGATCAGATGCTGGTAGCATTGTGCGAGATCATAATGGGAATATGATGCTTGTATTTTTCAAATATTTGGGAACAAGGACGAACAATGAAGTTGAAGCTAGAGCTATGTGGAGAGGCCTTCAAATGACTCAAGACTTAGAAGGCAATTTGATCATAGAAGGAGAATCTATGCATGTTATAAATCTCCTAAATAATTAGAAAACACCTCCTTGGAGGATTAAAATAATTTTTGAAGAGGCTAGGACCCTTTTCCAGGGAAGACAGGACAGAAAATCCCAATATGTATTTCGGGAAGCTAACACAGTTGTTGATAAGCTGGCCAATTTGGGTGTTGATTGTGATGGAATTTTCAATTGGAAACACGGTATTCCGAGCAAAGTAGAGGAGCTTATTCAACAAGAATTCCAAGAATGATAGTCGAATTTACCAATAGGGAAGGCATTGTAAGTTCAAAGGCTATGAGTATTCCCATATCTTTTTTGAAATGGACTCACAATAAAAATTATCCGAGCTATTAGTCTTGGTGGATGTTGCTTGGAAATACCACAAAGACTAATGGGGACAGTCACATGTTAGATAACATGGCTCCTAGTCATCTTAGTAATTTGAGGTTGGTTGATAATCATAGGGCAGGAAAGAAATGACAATATAAGACTTTGAACCAGAGCCACGTGGACCACCATATAGCCACCGCCATAAATCTAGCCAGTAGGTTCACTTTTCCAAGGCTAATTGGCCAAGAAGATATGTAATCCCAAAGCATGTCATATACGAAAGAAAGCAATTGCCAAATAATTATTAAGAGCAACTATCAATATAGAGCTTGTGGGAGTTTTTTTCAGTACTCTTCTATGTGTGTCTGCAGCTTTTTATTTCTCCACTATTTCAAGGAAGGGATCTATGTCTATTTATTTTTTTGTAATTATGGTGCAAGTGTGTTTTCTCGGGGTATACCCAAAATGTTTTATGGGAAGTTTCTTTTTGATAACATGTTATGTGCCTTATCGGATGTAATGGCTTTGGCGGCATGTAGATTTTACATATATAGGATCCTTAGTAAGGACATGTTCATCAACAACCCTGGGCTGATTTTTGTAAAAGGTTTTGGGTCAACCTATAAAACCCGGTATTAATGCTATAGTATCTTATCTACCAAAAAAAAAAATTCTTAATACCTCAAAATTATTTTGAAGTATACTGAGCATCCATACAACCCCTTTTAGACTAGCATTGGAGACGCCTAGAAATAAATGAAGTTAGTGAATTTGAATTTTACAATTTGTGATTACAATAGCTTGGTAGAGTAGAGAGATGCAATCCAGACATCTGCAACATCACCATGTACCTATTTTAAATTGAAATATAAAATACAACTGAAGGTCTTTGTCCTATTTCTATATTTTTTTAAAGAAGACAGTTAAATGGTCTCATATACATATGATATGGAACCATTTATTATGAAAAAATAGCCTCTCTATCGAGGAAAAAAATAGATTTTATTTTGCAAATAAAGGTTAAATTATTATCTTGCTAATAATGGCCACACACTTTTGTAAGAGATATTATAATAAAAATATCATTTATTATTATAAATTTTTAAAAATATAATTTAATAAGTGATATTTGTGAGTAGATTATAATTGAATCTTTTCTTTATCACTTTGTTTTTTTTGGTAAATAAAAGTCTTCATTAATTACTGGGTTTTGCAGGTTAACCCAAAACCTATTACAATATCCAACCTTCTACTGAGATTGTAGATCCTAGTCATCCTTGAAACTTTCTTACCAGAACTTGTGTTGAATCCCCTACAACACCTTACTAACAAGGCACACCCATACCTAAACATAATTGTAAACATTACTTACATTGACAGGAAATTGAAGTTTGGAACTTTGCACTTGTGAAACCTGTTGCTTGCCCATTTCTTATTCTCTGTCGAAATCCTCCAGGATTACAACCTATTACCTTCATTTCCAATTTGGTATGATTTAGAGGGAAACCCCATAGTTATTACCATCTCCATGGGGAAATAACACCCATTCATATTTCTCCTTAACGGGTAGGTTTATTTTCATGACTAATAATGTTTTCCACTTCACGTGGCACACCTTGTGTCCATGTCACCAAACTACCAACATCAACACCTATGTTGGCTAATTTTTCAGCTGACTTGTTGGCCTCATGGTACACATGATGAGCCCTCCTATTATTTCTTGTCGCAAAAAGTATCCTCACTTCATGGATGACTCCCTCAATTCTCCATGGAGGTTTTTTTCCATTGGTTAACAGGTTGATGATGTTCATCGAATCACCTTCAATAATAAAGTTACCTTGAGTTTCTTGGGCTACTTGCAACCCTCTCCAAAGGGCTCTAGCTTCTTATTCATTATTAGTTTTGATTCCCAATGGTTCAATGAAGGCCTTGACCAGATTTCCTTGATGATCCCTAATTATTCCTCCAGCTCTAGCTCTTCCCAGGTTCTCCTTGGCTGCACCATCAAAATTTAGTTTAAACCAACCCTAGGGGGTGGCTCCCAAGAAATCCCATTTCTGGGATTGGGCAAAGGAATGAAAGGTTTGTCATCAATACCTAAGGCCCGAGCTAATTATTTTTCTTGGGGAGGAATTGAGTGGTTCTCATCCACTAATGTGCTAAGGTTTTCTTTCGTAAAGACAATAATCCTGTTGAGGATGGTTTTTGGGTTGTGAATGGTATCCTTAAAGGCTCTATGGTTCCTTTTTAGCCAAATATTCTAGAGAAAATGATGCCAATAGATTTTCCATAGGTACTTAAGTTTTAGGCTAACAAAGGGTTGAGGCCATTGATGGAACACTTCGGATATAAGAGCAGGCTTAACCCACGAGATCCTAAAGGCTTGGAAAAGTTCATCTAGGATGGACTCCACTATCGGACACTCCAGAAACAAGTGTTGGGTTGTCTCCCATCCTGCCCTACACATGTAGCAACGGTTTGCAATAATCATACCTTTGGATAACATATTGTCCATAGTGAGGATTTTTCCTTGAATCACCATCCATGAAAAAGGATATTTTAGGAATTAAGCCTTTGATCCAAACCAAACTCGGTTGAAATTGTTGACCTTCCACATTGAGAAGAAAATTATAGGTAGACTTAACTGTGAAGTCACCACTTTTAGTCTCAACCCAAACAATGTGATCTTCATCCTCTCTAGAGGGAATAATTTGTTGAGTTAAAATATTATAAAGCTCTTCAGACTCCGCTTCAAAACCCTGTACTCTGATGTGTTTCCACCTATTGATATTTATATCCTACCACATATAATTTGCAACCTTCTTCCCAATATGCTACTCCATATGCTCTTGAATCCTAGCCAAACGAGGATTTTGGGATAACTCCTCAACTCTCACCCACCGATCCTTCCAAAAGTCTATTGTTTGCCCATTTCCTAGAATCCATCTAAGACCTTTCTTGACAAGATCCTTGCTCATGAGGATTACCTTCCAAAAATTAGACCCCCTTCTTGCTAAGTTGTCATTAAGGAAGTTCACACCTTGGAGGTATTTCCTCCTAACTATGGCAGTCCATTCATTATCGACCTTATTCAATAACCGCCATGCTTGTTTGGCTAATAGAGTTGTATTGAGATGAGCAACTCTCCTCAATCCTAACCCCCCATTAGCTTTAGGTTTGCAAACCTTGTTCCAACCTACTAAATGGATCCTTTTATTATCCTTAGTCCTTGACCAGAGAAATTTTTTTTGAAGCTGCTCAATTTTGTGATACACCTTGCTGGGAGCTCTGAACACTGATAGGAAGTAAACGGGTATACTTTGAAGTGAAACCATAGTTAAAACTGCTTTGCCTGCTTGAGATAACAAATGTCCTTTCCAACCTGCTAGATTTTTTTGGATCCTCTCCAGAACTATGTTTCACATTGATCCTTCATGGTTTCCTCGTAAATAGGGGAAGACCTAAATAGGAGGTGGGAAGGGATGCAATCTGATATTCCATGATCCTTGCTATGCTTTTTTGCCTAGGAATGGGGGTATTGATGAAATAAAGTTTGCTCTTATCAAAATTCACTTTCTGTCCAACCGCTTCTTCATACATTCTGAGAATATTTTTAATCCTTCTTGCCTCAACCACAGAAGCCAAAGTCAGTAGCAATGTATCATCAACAAATTGCTGATGTGTCATTGGGGTAGTTAGCGACGTGGCCTTGATACCAGATATGAGTCCAGCTATCGTTGCTGCCTTAATGGTTCTTCCCAAGGCCTCAGCTATGATGATGAACAACATAGGACTTATGGGATCTCCTTGTCTTACACCACATTTGATTTGAAAAAAAATTGTAGTAGACCCATTAAACAAAACTAAAAAACAAGGCTTAGAAATACACTCTCTTATTAACTTGACCCATTTCATGTTGAAGCCAAATTTTAATAAAACTGCCTCTAGGAATTCCCAATTTATCCTATCATAAGCTTTGTTCATGTCTAACTTTAAAGCCATGACTACTTTTTTGGTCTGAGCGGTTGTATGAAGAGCCTCATGAATAGTAACAACTCCATATAAGATTTATCTTCCTTGTACAGAACTTCCTTGACTTGGATCAATGATAACTGGTAGAACTTTCTTCAAACGGTTGGCTAAAACTTTGGACAAAATTTTATAGGATATATTAAATAGGCTAACCGAACTAAAGTCAGCCATAGTCTTGGGGTTTGGGCCTTTAGGGATCAAAGCAATGAAAGTTGAATTTAAACCCCTTGGAATATGATTTGAACTTTTGAACTCCTTGATTGCAGCAATAACTTATGCTCCAACAATATCCCAACAAACTTGGAAAAATCATGATGAAAACCCATCCAGCCCAGGAGGTTTGTCAGGATCCATGTTAAACAAAGCCTCCTTGATCTCTTCATCTGAAAAAGCTACTGTAAGAGACTCGTTAATCATTTCATCAATTATTTGTGGAATTAATTGAAGGAGAGAGTCCTTTGCTTGGGAATTACAGGCTCGTTCTTCACCCAATAATGAACTAAAAAAATTAACAGCCTCATCCCTGATCTCCTGAATGTTTTGAGTTGAGGATCCATCCACCTTAGTTAAATTTCTTATATTATTGTTGCTTCTATTGCTCAATGTGGTAACATGGAAAAAATTTGAATTAGAGTCCCCTTCCTTTAGCCATAATGCCCTTGATTTCTGCCTCCAATACATCTCCTCACAAGCTAAAATATTATAAAACTCACAAAGGGTTTCCTTCTCTTTAGTCCTTGTCGCCTCATCATAGGTTCCATTTTGGATTTTGCTTTCTATTATTCTCAGTTTTTCCCCCACTGCTCTCTTATTCTCAAAAACATTTCCAAATACTTCTTTATTCCATATTCTAAGGTTTTTTTTCACCATCTTAAGTTTTTGAGATAGTTTGAAGGAAGCACTTCCCTGGATAGGCTGATACCACCATTCCTCTATTCATTTCTTGAAGTCCAGATGTTTAACCCACATTGACACAAATATGAATGGATTTTTAAAGGAGTTAGCCTGAAATGCCTCCCATAGAATAAGATTATGGTCTGAAGCGCATTTAGGAAGGTCTTGTAACACTGAATCACCAAACATTGTTGTAGCTTCCTTGGATAAAAAAACCTGTCCAACCTTTCTTGAATCATCTAACTTCCTATCCTCTTGTTACTCCATGTAAATTTGGCTCCTTTTAGTCTTACATCCATCAATTCATTTGTGTTAATGAATTCATTGAAGTCCTCCATGCTCCTTGAGGGTAACCAAGATCCTTCCTTCTTATTAGATGGGTAAAGGGGGGTATTGAAATCTCCCCCAATCACCCAAGTAATGTCTTTAAAAGCTTGGCTCAAATGCCCCAAAAACTCCCACAGTTTAGACCGCCCTTAGACAAAGGTGGGGGCATAAACATTTGACATAATCCAATTCTTATTAGTATCAAAATAATGAAATAATACGTTTAAGAATCTTTCATTTGCCTGAATAATACTTCCTTCTATTTTAATAGGATCCCATAAGATCATGAGCCCCCCAGATGCTCCTCTCGCCTGTTGAAAGGCCACTTCCCCTTGCTTCCAAAAATGTCAATACTTAGGGGCTAGAAATATAGAGTTCCATCGTGATCACCATATGTGACCACCGAGGAATATCACACCCACTCTAACTATCAAAATTGAAGGGAAACACACAAATAGGCATGCATAATTTGATAACAAGAAATAAAGTGAATATAAGGAATTATTTATTATTTTCGATGAAATCAAATTACAAATTTGTCCCTCTTAGGGATACCCATTTGATACATTAATTACAATAGTGTTTAATCCCTATCAAGGGTAGGTGTGATCAAAATACCCCTTAGGGTGACACGAACTACTCTAGGGTGTCGATGACCCTCTTCTTCCCAATGGGGAAGGGGTTGGATGCTTTATCTCTCCTTTAGAACTGTTTCCTGCGGTCAAGAAACAACAAGAATGTCAAAAATATAGGCAGCCTCTCATGATGAGGATATTTTAGGTAAAATGTATAATGACATCATTAACATGCATAATCAAGAAAGCATAAAGAAAGTTGCTAAACTATGCAAAGAGAATCAAGATTCATGAAATAGCATAAAGTAAAATAGCATCTACACTATGCATGGATCAAATATAGGAAATGAAGCATAAACATGCATAAAGAAAGCATTCTAATCCTAATTGAAACATAAGCATAAAATGTGAATCTAGCCTAGTTCTACGATCAAAAGTCTTCTAAAATTCTATTAAATCAACAAAATGGCTAATCTAACCTAACTAGCTGGATAGAAAAGAAAAGAGTAAGGTGATCTATCACATGTTGCAAACCATAGCTCTGGTGAGCGGTCTGCATTGTGAACCATGGTTGACAACCACATTTTGACCTCTGATGAGTTTACCCTCAAAATTAGGGGTAGTGGGATCAATCTCCTTGTCCAAATTGATGTTCAAGGATCACCTTCATTGTCATCAGACTGATTTGGTGGTCAATTCAATGTGAAGGGCCTTCATTTTCCTATATTTGTGTTTCTCGATCCTCCTAAGCACCTAGGGCATCCATTTGATACATTAATTACAATAGTGTTTAATCCCTATCAAGGGTAGGTGTGATCAAAATACCCCTCAAGGTAACACGAACTGCTCTAGGGTATTGATGACCCTCTTCTTCACAATGGGGAAGTGGTTGGATGCTTTATCTCTTCTTTAAAATTGTTTCCTGTGGTCAAGAAACAACAAGAATGTCAAAAATATAGGCAGTCTCTCGTGATGAGGCCTTTTTAGATAAAATGTATAATGGCATCATTAACATGCATAATCAAAAAAGCATAAAGAAAGCTTCTAAACTATGCAAAGAGAATCAAGATTCATGTAATAGCATAAAGTAAAATAGCATCTACACTATGCATGGATCAAATATCGAAAATGAAGCATAAACATGCATAAAGAAAAAAATCTATTCCTAATTGAAACATAAGCATAAAATGTGAATCTAGCCTAGTTCTACGGTTAGAAGTCTTCTAAAATGCTATTAAATCAACAAAATGGCTAATATAACCTAACTAGCTGGAAATAAAAGGAAAGAGTAAGGTAATCTATCACCTGTTGCAAATTGTAGCTCTGGTGAGCGGTCTGCACTATGAACTGCAATTGACAGCCATAATTTGACCTCTGATGAGTTTACCCTCAAAATCAGGGGTAGTGGGCTCAATCTCCTTGTCCAAATTTATGTTCAAGGGTTGCCTTCATTGTTCTTAGACTGATTTGGTGATCAATTCGATGTGAAGGGCCTTCGTTTTTTTAGATTTATGTTTCTTGATCCTGCTATGAACCTAGGGCATCCATAGTGCAATTCATCATGAATGGTGGCAAAATGATCAGGAATTAAGTGCAATAGCTCTATCTCTTAGTATACTTAGTTTGAGTATACAATTCGCCAGGGCTTCGCTACTCAAATATCCAATGCTTGCTCTCTTTTTCTCCCCATTTGGAGGGGGTATTTATAGCATGCCCCTAGGTCTAGGGGTGGCTTCATGTAGAAACCAATACCAATAAGGTTGGTTAAGACAGTTGGGATGGAATCTTCTAGAATATTTCATCCTTCAACTACCTCCTTCTATATCTCTTGGCAATTCTAATCGATTTGGCTCAGATGAAAGGCCTAACTGAACTTCATTTAAGACTGCAAGTCATAGTCGAGGTCCAGACTGCAAACCGTAGGTGTCAACCATGATTTAGACTGGAGATGATAGGTCTGAGCTGCGGTTCAGAATACTTAGACCAAAATACCTAAATTGAGTAGTTAGAACCACTGCTCTATCTTGGATTCTATACAAGATCCTCCATATGGTCTTGTAGCATGTCCATATGAGTATTCATCCTTGACATGATGCATTTTAGGTGTCTACAGATGTCCCTTTTGATATGTATTGTGAGATTGAACAACACTGAGCAAAAATATACATCCTAAAATGATGTCTAAGGTTCTATGATGATCATTAGTCAGATCAACATTAGATGTCCCATGTCCAGCAAAAGGATGTGCATCTTGGAATCATTGCTTCCAGCTTGTGAAAGACTTACATTTTGACAAGTCTACCCTCGTCATCAGATGTTCAGATAGCACAAATTCCAAGTATGGGTATCTTCTGACCCATAAATCTGAAGGATGAGAGTTGCAAACCAATTATCATATTTTTTATTTTCCCTAAGCAAAGGGGGAAGCTTATGATAGCTGTTGACAATGATTCACAAGAATGAATGCAATTTTGACAAGATCAAGGGATCTACGATCTCGGGGATATTTTGTCGACTTTGATTATGATTATAAAATTATGACTACCCCCTCAA
Source organism: Wollemia nobilis (assembly GCA_028583015.1). Taxonomy (NCBI): domain Eukaryota; kingdom Viridiplantae; phylum Streptophyta; class Pinopsida; order Araucariales; family Araucariaceae; genus Wollemia; species Wollemia nobilis. The sequence continues at coordinate 3,444,009 of JAQPPZ010001679.1, read as the reverse complement.
GCGACGAGTCAATGAAGGTAATGACAATTTATGAAGCGACGAAATCGCTTGACCATAATGAATGATCCTGAACAAATTAAGATTTGAGCCTTTTAATGCCTTGATGAGGCCTAGTTCAACTTATGATTGCAAATCTTAGAAGTATTGGCACATTTCTATCCCTTGGAGCAGTTAGGCTACAATAGCCATCTTAAGGAATCAAAATGATACAAATATAATTAGACTTGTGTTGAATCATAATTATCAATGATTTGTTGAAAGATGTCATAAAAGAAATGATAATTTTGCCCCAAATGTCCTTATGGTGATTTACTCATCTTGTCGTGTTGCATGGATCGCAACTCGTTACAATCGCCAAGTGTATAGGATAATTCACTGAATACGAGGCACATTTGGTTTTTTAATTATTTGATTTTTTTTTGTTTTAATTTTGCATTTATTTGATTGATCCTGGTGCTTTTAACATCACCAAATTTGCAATTTTAATCATTGATTTTGAATTTTTTTCCAATGGAAGTTAGTAATTTTCTCTTTTAAACCTTCCCACGATGGGTTTTGAGTGCATTTAATTATGGTCTGCAGTTTATATTTCCAAATTTTGGGAACCGTGGGTCAGACCTACGGATGGAAAACCCTAGTTCTGAAACTGCAGGTGTCAGCTGCAGTTCGTCGAGACTAGGAAAACCTATAAATTGAATTCTCATTTGAAATTTTTCATTATTTCTTGGCAAACACTAGCAATATGAGAGCTCTGAGAGTGAGAAGAACCTTCCTGATCGAAAACACTACCACACTCTACCTTGATTACACTCCTCGACCTCGATGGAAGATCCTGATCAGCCATCTACTAGCCAGGGACATGGTGCGTGTAAGGTAACTCAAAACTGAGACCACACACTCAATACTAGTAAAATGAATTACATTAAGTAATGCAAAAAATGAACCTCACTAAACTGCTAGTAATGAACCCCACTAGTTTAGGCTAGCTTTAGGATTTTAATTTTATGACTTGGTGGTCTAGGAGGGTACCCGAAATGGGTGTCACTCCTAAACCGTAGCTGGTAGATGCTGTTACTAGTTGGCAAATTAGGGACCGCAGGTTTCAGCTGTAGTTTGTTGTTGCTACGTTTTTTTTAAGCTCTAGTTAGCTAGATTTTGTCTTAAATTGTACTTGTTATTCCAGAGATTGACTTCTAGAGCCTGAGAGCCGGATATTATAAAGACTCTTTGTGAGGCTTTATTCGATGCTGATTGGGATTGGTTTTGAGTTTTTGGGTTTAGATACATCATGTATTTACCCACTATTATGGTATATCAATCCTACCTGACTACGTTGGCCTGGAACTAGAATGCGTAGACCAACACATTTCACCTACCTATAGGTGAAATTACTGTGAATCTAGAGGACATTTACATGATCTTCAGGATCCCTATTGATGGCAAGACCATCGTCTCTTCTACCTCTAAGGTAAAGGAGGCTATTTTTGACACTATCTTCGGTGACTAGAGCAAGGATGCTCAGGACATGATAGACCATGATGGGGTACACATTGGTGAGTGGTACCATGAGGATGTCTTCTTTGCATGGGAAGCCCTCTTTATGCACCTCATAGTTTAGATTGTGCTTCCAGACTCCTCAGGTGAAAGGATTCCTTGGAACCTCCTATCCATCGCCTAGAGGGTGTTGCAAAGCTCTACAGAGGCACCTCTACTTCTAGCTTAGGGGAACACCCTATTATGTCAGCTCTATAGGGAGCTATACTAGATTACAAAGCATAGCTATAAGAGCCTCAGCTATAGTCTTATATTACAAATTTGGGGGTGGTAACACATTCATATTGAGCATCCTTTAGATCTGCACCTGCGGATCACTACTATTATTGACGATCGTTAGTGCTATGCTACCTTCTGGCCTCATGAGGAGGATGGTACCAACATTAGGATCCATGATGGTGATGTCCAACACTACATTACTTAGTTTGTGACACTTGGATCAAATTATGTTCAGTGGTGACCCTATATGGATTGCCCACAGCATGGCCAGAGGAGGGCTAGTGGCTGAGACAAGCATACCACGATAGATGGTTGATCAACCATAAGGAAAATATTTGAGAATACCACTTATACTCTTGGGTCCTGTAGTGGTTTGAGATCACACAAGATATTCTAGATATCCCCCTCAGGTACCATCACTTGGTTTTAGAGCACGATCTACAGTGGATCATTCTGGAGCCTCTAGGAGATGTTGTTGATGACTACCAGGAGACTAGAGTCGATATTGTTGGGACCACTCCAGAGTATGACATGTGGTGGTCCATGTTCATATGGTACGACATAGGGTCTCTAGGCCAGGATCTAGACCAGGTAGAGACAAAGGTGGATCCTGATGGGCACAGGGTGCACCAGTGGATAGAGGGTGGTTGGGGTGTAGTGGCCACCCCTGAGGAGGCTCCTGAGGTTGACCTCGATGAGGAGGCTCCATAGGAGGGTTAGGTCCATATCGACAGTGTATAGGGTTAGCTCTTAGCTTTGGTGGATGACTTGCAGAGTTAGCTAGGGTTATTCCACATGTAGTAGCTAGAGTTAGACACTACAATCGCCACTTTGGAGGTGAGAGTAGCTGATAGGGATAGGTGCCTTATTGAGGCATAAGATCATATATAGGGTCTAACTATACGGGCCATAGATGCAAAGGTCTAGGATTAGATATTTCAGACTACTCTAGAGTTAGCATAGCTACAATGAACTATAGTAGAGGTAGAGAAGGATCTCCTTCAGGTATCGAGGGGGGTATGCCACCTCCTTAGGCTACTATGGGGCCTCTAGAAGCACCAGCGATAGCACTAGCAGCTGTACAAGATACAACAACTAAGTTAGAGTGACTGCATGGTATGGTCATGAGGACCAATAAGATGCATGCAGTCTGGATTGCTTGCATTGATCAGCTAGTTGGTTATATAGAGATGCATGGGCTACAGGTTCCTGAGGATCCTTTCTACCCAAAGTCACAAGGTACCAGGTCTAGGACCTCATGGCAGTCTATGGCAAGATCATATCACAAGACTCATAGGATTGAGAGGATACATAGGTCCTCTAGCACACATGGGTTGACATCACATGTTAGGCCTAAGGATGTAGGGTAGACTTCAGGGGCCACCAGTTAGGGGACTAGCCTACTACAGTTACCAGTTTCTCATGTGTTGGGTGCCTTAGGATTTGGAGGCAGGTAGGACCCATAGCAGGACCCACAATAGGTGTCAGTGCAGACATGAGAGTATGCTCCAAAGCACAGTGCTGAGGGAGGTGACGAGAGTTTTAGTATAGGGGGAGCAGCCTAGACCTGGGCTTTGCTAGATGCAGACTATACTTTTGCTATGCTGTACTCATTTTAAGTGTAATGTCGAGGACCTACACGCTTTGTAGCCTGTGGGCATATTGATGCACTACCTATGTACTCTGTTGGACACACACACACACACACACACACACACATATATATATATATATATATATATATATATATATATATATATATATATATATATATATGACTTGATCATTTCGGCTCATTATGTGTATCTGATGTTTAATTTTTTATTTTATGTTTATTTGATGCACATGGATGCAATGCTTATGTGATGTTATGTTGATATGATGCAATGTATGGATGACATGCACTAGATAGCTATCTATTTTATGATGATGATGTTATGCAATGATCTATATGATTAGATGTGCTATATATATTGGATGCAAATGGATGTAGTATTTATTTTGAACGCATATTTATTTTTGCTTTGTGAGCATGCATTTATTTTTATGAAGTTATGGCATGCTATGCAATGTATGGTAATGCATTATGTAAATTATCATAATCTAATGGGAATGAACCTGTATGCTTTAATCACTTAAAACATAAAAAATGAATGTAACTGTGTATATCAATTTTAAACTGCGACACCACAAAATGTATGACAATCATGCAAGATAATTGATAATTCTCATTACAAGAACTTAATTGATTAATCACCCATATATGAAATGTAGTGAAATGGATTGGTATAATTCTAATGAATTAATATGCCATTTTGTATATTTCTTTGCTGCACTATATAGTCAGTGGCTGTCTAAATATCATTTTTGATATTCATGCGGTATCTATCCTATATGTTTGATTGTGCTTTGTAAAATGCATTCTAATGAATAAATGACTAGTATTTTTTATTTTTAATGATATTTGGTATCTTGTTGCTATTGGAGAATTTTTTTTGGGGGGGTTTTCCTTGAAACTCAAACACCCTAGTAGATTTCTCCAAAAATCACATACTAATTGTACAAGGCTTTTATTGGATAAGTATTTTGCTGTGACAGACCCAGCTATTCATAATTCCTGTGTGTGCATGTGAGTATATTTAGAAAGATCATAAGCATACCTTGTATGTCATTTAGGACTATTTCAACCCATATGTGAGATAGGGTTCCTCATACGATCATACCATCCTTATTTCAGATTTGATTAGACTTATAAAACTAGACAATCCTAGGTACCTAGAGCTAGCTCATCTTGCAAATTGATCAGGGCTACCCCTCTAAATGTAGGTGGGAGTCTTTCAATCCATTGCTACATTTGGGGATGACCCAATAGAACTACCCCTATGATTGCAGGTGGGACTCTTCCAATCCATTTTTGCGATCGGGGATCACTCTATGGCTTTCAAAAGGTGGAAAATCCAAGGATTCAAGTTGTCACCCTTCTTACTTGCTCATATGTTGTGATGAAAATCATTGTTAGTCCACGTGTTACCATTTTATTTGAGCAAGGTATTTTTATAGTGCTTTTGATTCACTATGTCACTTTACATTTTGAACTTGAAATTTGTACTTTTGCAATTTGTAACTTGGGATTTAAACTTTGTGACCTTGGGATTTATAGGGGAAATTCTTGTCATTTTGCCAAAGTACACCTTTCTAAACTGACTATTTGCAATATAAGCAGGTCGTGAATCCCATATCTCTTAAATACTTAAGATTTATTTCGTAGCTTTCGTCATCTCTTGTCTTAGCAGGATTTTATATTGTTTTGCTTAGTGACAGGATTTTTGATATGTTGAAGCACTATCCCAACTAATGACCTTGTCTATAACTACAAAGTAGGCTTTATACAATATCTGAAGAACCCACTAGGTATGGTTGAGTGACTAGAAAACTTAATATACACACATATTTCTCCGCAATAGGTATCGTGTATGAATGCAATGAATTATGATAAATGCAAGGGTGCATGATTGAAACACAAATGTGCGATCATTTGTAATATTTATATAGACACACTACACTCTACTATGGAATGCAATAGATGAAAAATACCTAAATGCAATAGGATGAGGTGAATGCATGTATGAAAATACAAAATGCAAAAGCAAATGATTTTGGATTTTATGCTTTACTAATTTTTTTAGAATTTTATATATTTTTAAATTTTTATACATTTTTGAGCTTTCATATTTGACCAAACGATGAGTATATATGCCTTTCAAGATTTTTAGGGTTGACCAAGTGATTTTTAGAAATCCTTGGAGCCTTTTGAATTGACCAAAGGTCTTACAGCTACCTTTGGAACCTTTTAGTTGACCAAACTCTCAGAAAGAGGGCATGGAGCCTTTTAGGATGACCGAGAAGCTATAGGAACTCTCGAAACATTTGGGTTGACCAAGAAATTTTTATAAATCTTTGGTGCCTTTTGGGATGATCGAGTGGCTTTAAGCAGACCTCGGAGCCTTTGGGTTGACCAAACAATTTTTAGAAATCCTTGGTGCCTTTTTGGGATGATCGAGTGGCTTTAAGAAACCCTCGGAGCCTTTGGGTTGACCAAGCAATTTTTAGAAATATTTGGTGCCTTTTGGGATGACCCAGTGGCTTTAAACAGCCCTTGGAGCCTTTGGGTTGACCAATCAATTTTTAGAAATCCTTGGTGCCTTTTTGGGATGATCGAGTGGCTTTAAGCAACCCTCGAAGCCTTTGGGTTGACCAAGCGATTTTTAGAAATCCTTGGTGCCTTTTGACTGACCAAAGGGCTTACAGATGCCTTTGGAGCTTTTTATGATACACTCTCTAAGCATAGAATGACTTAACATGGATGATGTTGAGAGGCTCAGGCTATTCAACACCCCCTAGCGACGTCAAGCGATAGGTGCCTGGACCAATATTTTCAGATATGATATAGGGTCCTAACCAATTAGCCAAACATTTGTCTTGCATATCAGGTGGAAAATTAAATTTCTATTGGTTTTAGTTTAGCACAAGATCCCCAACTTTAAAGTCTCTTTGGTGGACTTTGATATTGTAAGCTCATTTGAGCCACTCTTGATAAATGTGAAAATGCTCAAGGGCATTCACACGATGTTCATCGAGCAGTGTCAGTTGATCTAGGTGAGATTTTAACGCTGTCTCATCATAAATGAACTCTTTTAATGTGACACGTAGCATTGGAATTTCCAACTCTAAGGGCATAATGGCCTCAGCACCATATACTAGTGAAAATAGAGTTTCCCCAATGGGAGTCCGAATGCTAGTTCTATAAGCCCATAATGCAAGGGGTAGTTGTGTATGCCAATCCTTATGGTGTTCTTGCACTATCTTTTTCAATATGGCTACCATAGTCTTGTTTGAGGCCTCAGCTTGCCCATTTGCCTACGAATAATATGGAGATGCAAAATTGTGTTTGATGTGGTACTTAGAAGTTAAGGCTCGCATAGTTTTGTTCTTAAAAGAAGTTTCATTTTTTGAAACTATTTTGGATGGTATCCTGAAATGACTTATGATATGCTCCATTATGAACTCAACTATGCAAGATCCCAAGGTCATTTTTAAGAGAATGGCTTCCACCCACTTTGTAAAATAATCAGTAGCCATAATGATGAATGTATGTTAGCCTGATGACATAGGATATATCTTGCCAATTAGATCAAACCCCCACTGAGCAAATGGCCAAGCCGCTTGGATGGGCTGTAAGGCCTGTGATGGTAGGTGTGTAAGATTAGCATGATGCTAACATTCGATGCACTTCCTGACATACACATTGCAATCCTTATCCATAGTGGGCCAATAATAACCCATTCAAAGGATGCGCTTGATGATGGCCATGTCGCTGAAATGGTCACCACATGTACCGTCATGAGCTTCTAAAATTTTTGAAGATGACTCTTGGGGTTCAAGACAATGAAGGAGAAATCCATCGTAACTTTGATGGTACAAAATATCTCCCATAAAGATAAATTTAGTCACTTTATATTTAAATGTGCATCTTGCAGCATGCGACAGTCCCTCTAGGACAAAACCAAGTCTTAGGAAGTCTTGAATCTGTGACATCCATTTTTTATGAGCCTTAGCTTCGACCGCTAAGACAACCTGTACTCCCTACGTATTTACTTTTGCAAATGTAGACTAGGAGACAACCTTGTGGTGAATGGTGGTGCCACTCCACGTAGGACTCTAGGAGGTTAAAGACCCTCAGGGTGCTTTCTTGAGAAATTCTTTAGCTTTGTAGAACCAATCAACTTTTGGTTCCATACTAATCATGTTGAATGATTCTTTATTATCAAAGGCTACACACTCTATTGTAAGATGCAAGAGCATCTTGACATGGATGGTAGTGAAGTCAGCATATGGATTCTAAGGGATTAAAGATCCCAAAGAAGCCATGGTGTCCAAAAATCTATTTTATGAACAAGGGATTGCCTCGATGTCATACCATTCTAGTTTATCTAGAAATGTGGCAACAAGATATTTATTGGATTTCAGTACCATACATTGACATTGAAATAGTCCCTTCACTTGGTTAATTATGATTATGGAATCGTCAAAGATGTTTAGTCTCTTGATATTCATGGCGATGGTTGTATGAAGGCCCAAAAGTAGGGCTTCATATTCAAGATTATTGTTGGTGCATGGGAAGTCTAGTTTGAACGACAAGGGTATTGGAGCTCCTTGTGGCATGAAAAACACTATCCTTGTGCCAGCTCCTTGCTTGCACTTTGAACCATTAAAGAACAGAGTCATATCAGCATTGTTCTTTGGTTCTTCGGGTTTGGGAGCTTCGAATATTACAAAAACTGCATCATAAGAAATCTCAATTTTTAGACTCCTATTGTTGGACAGTGGCACCTCAGCTAACTGATCTGCTATGACCTATCCCTTAATGGACTTCTGGCTTACAAATTCTAGGTCAAATTCTGTCAATAGCATGATCCACTTTGTAGTACGTGTATTATGATATGTCTTGCTCATCATATACTACAAAGGATTTTATTTTGATATCACATATGTCATGTGACTTAACATGTAGTGCCATAATTTCTTGGTAGCAAACACTACTACTAAACATAGCTTTTCCACATATGCATATCCTAGATCTTAACTCACCAAGGTTTGGCTAATGTAATATATGGCTTGTTCTTTACCTTGTACATTCTTTTGGGCCAACATGGTCCCTAACACAAAGTCTGTTGCTGATATATATAGCAAAAAAGGCTTTTCTAGCCTTGGTGGAGCTAACACTGGTGGCGTTGCCAGTTATTGATTTATCTCAATGAAGTCTACCTTGCAGTCCTCATCCCAATTGATTAGGACACCCTTATGTAGAAGTCAATTCATGGGTCAACATTTATCTGATAGTTGGGTGATAAATCTCTTTATCGAAGCTACCTTGCCTTGGAGGCTCCTTAATTCCTTAATATTGGTGTGAGGAAGCATTTCCAAAATGGCCTTGACCTTCATTGGGTCTACTTCGATGCCTTTCTTAGAGACAATGAACCCTAACAACTTTCTAGAAGTTAGGCCAAATACGTACTTCTTAGGATTCAACCTGACGTTGTGCTCTATCAGGCAATCAAAGACTTTTCTCAAGACCTCTGCATGCTCTTCTTGTAGCAACGAATTGGCTAAAATATCATCGATATAATCTTCCATAATTTTGTGCATATAGTCATGAAAAATGTATGTCATGGCCCGATGGTATGTAGCACCAATGTTTTTGAGACCAAATGGCATAAATTTATAGCAAAATGTTCTCCATGGCATTATAAACATAGTTTTATGCTGGTCTTCGAGCTTAATATGAATTTTATTGTAACCAAAAAAACCATCCATTAGGGAGAATATTTTGTGACCAGCAATAGAATATACTAGAGCTTCGATATTGGGCAACGTAAATGAACATTTCCAAATACTTTTTTATTCCATATTCTAAGGTTTTTTTTCACCATCTTAAGTTTTTGAGATAGTTTGAAGGAAGCACTTCCCTGGATAGGCTGCTACCACCATTCCTCTATTCATTTCTTGAAGTCCAGATGTTTAACCCACATTGACAAAAATATGAATGGATTTTTAAAGGAGTTAGCCTGAAATGCCTCCCATAGAATAAGATTATGGTCTGAAGCACATTTAGGAAGGTCTTGTAACACAGAATCACCAAACATTGTTGTAGCTTCCTTGGATAAAAAAAACCTATCCAACCTTTCTTGAATCAGCTAACTTCCTATCGTCTTGTTACTCCATGTAAATTTGGCTCCTTTTAGTCTTAGATCCATCAATTCATTTGTGTTAATGAATTCATTGAAGTCCTCCATGCTCCTTGAGGGTAACCAAGATCCTTCCTTCTTATTAGATGGGTAAAGGGGGGTATTGAAATCTCCCCCAATCACCCAAGTAATGTCTTTAAAAGCTTGGCTCAAATGCCCCAAAAACTCCCACGGTTTAGACCGCCCTTAGACAAAGGTGGGGGCATAAACATTTGACATAATCCAATTCTTATTAGTATCAAAATAATGAAATAATACGTTTAAGAATCTTTCATTTTCCTGAATAATACTTCCTTCTATTTTAATAGGATCCCATAAGATCATGAGCCCCCCAGATGCTCCTCTCGCCTGTTGAAAGGCCACTTCCCCTTACTTCCAAAAATGTCAATACTTAGGGGCTATAAATATAGAGTTCCATCGTGATCACCATATGTGACCACCAAGGAATATCACACCCACTCTAACTATCACAATTGAAGGGAAACACACAAATAGGCATGCATAATTTGATAACAAGAAATAAAGTGAATATAAGGAATTATTTATTATTTTCGATGAAATCAAATTACAAATTTGTCCCTCTTAGGGATACCCATTTGATACATTAATTACAATAGTGTTTAATCCCTATCAAGGGTAGGTGTGATCAAAATACCCCTTAGGGTGACACGAACTACTCTAGGGTGTCGATGACCCTCTTCTTCCCAATGGGGAAGGGGTTGGATGCTTTATCTCTCCTTTAGAACTGTTTCCTGCGGTCAAGAAACAACAAGAATGTCAAAAATATAGGCAGCCTCTCATGATGAGGATATTTTAGGTAAAATGTATAATGACATCATTAACATGCATAATCAAGAAAGCATAAAGAAAGTTGCTAAACTATGCAAAGAGAATCAAGATTCATGTAATAGCATAAAGTAAAATAGCATCTACACTATGCATGGATCAAATATAGGAAATGAAGCATAAACATGCATAAAGAAAGCATTCTAATCCTAATTGAAACATAAGCATAAAATGTGAATCTAGCCTAGTTCTACGATCAAAAGTCTTCTAAAATTCTATTAAATCAACAAAATGGCTAATCTAACCTAACTAGCTGGATAGAAAAGAAAAGAGTAAGGTGATCTATCACATGTTGCAAACCATAGCTCTGGTGAGCGGTCTGCATTGTGAACCATGGTTGACAACCACATTTTGACCTCTGATGAGTTTACCCTCAAAATTAGGGGTAGTGGGATCAATCTCCTTGTCCAAATTGATGTTCAAGGATCACCTTCATTGTCATCAGACTGATTTGGTGGTCAATTCAATGTGAAGGGCCTTCATTTTCCTATATTTGTGTTTCTCGATCCTCCTAAGCACCTAGGGCATCCATTTGATACATTAATTACAATAGTGTTTAATCCCTATCAAGGGTAGGTGTGATCAAAATACCCCTCAAGGTAACACGAACTGCTCTAGGGTATTGATGACCCTCTTCTTCACAATGGGGAAGTGGTTGGATGCTTTATCTCTTCTTTAAAATTGTTTCCTGTGGTCAAGAAACAACAAGAATGTCAAAAAGATAGGCAGTCTCTCGTGATGAGGCCTTTTTAGATAAAATGTATAATGGCATCATTAACATGCATAATCAAAAAAGCATAAAGAAAGCTTCTAAACTATGCAAAGCGAATCAAGATTCATGTAATAGCATAAAGTAAAATAGCATCTACACTATGCATGGATCAAATATCGAAAATGAAGCATAAACATGCATAAAGAAAAAAATCTATTCCTAATTGAAACATAAGCATAAAATGTGAATCTAGCCTAGTTCTACGGTTAGAAGTCTTCTAAAATGCTATTAAATCAACAAAATGGCTAATATAACCTAACTAGCTGGAAATAAAAGGAAAGAGTAAGGTAATCTATCACCTGTTGCAAATTGTAGCTCTGGTGAGCGGTCTGCACTATGAACTGCAATTGACAGCCACAATTTGACCTCTGATGAGTTTACCCTCAAAATCAGGGGTAGTGGGCTCAATCTCCTTGTCCAAATTTATGTTCAAGGGTTGCCTTCATTGTTCTTAGACTGATTTGGTGAACAATTTGATGTGAAGGGCCTTCCTTTTTTTAGATTTGTGTTTCTTGATCCTGCTATGAACCTAGGGCATCCATAGTGCAATTCATCATGAATGGTGGCAAAAGGATCAGGAATTAAGTGCAATAGCTCTATCTCTTAGTATACTTAGTTTGAGTATACAATTCGCCAGGGCTTCGCTACTCAAATATCCAATGCTTTCTCTCTTTTTCTCCCCATTTGGAGGGGGTATTTATAGCATGCCCCTAGGGCTAGGGGTGGCTTCATGTAGAAACCAATACCAATAAGGTTGGTTAGGACAGTTGGGATGGAATCTTCTAGAATATTTCATCCTTCAACTACCTCCTTCTATATCTCTTGGCCATTCTAATCTATTTGGCTCGGATGAAAGGCCTAACTGAACTTTAGTTAAGACTGCAAGTCATAGTCGAGGTCCAGACTGCAAACCGTAGGTGTCAACCATGATTTAGACTGGAGATGATAGGTCTGAGCTGCGGTTCAGAATACTTAGACCAAAATACCTAAATTGAGTAGTTAGAACCACTGCTCTATCTTGGATTCTATACAAGATCCTCCATATGGTCTTGTAGCATGTCCATATGAGTAGTCATCCTTGACATGATGCGTTTTAGGTGTCTACAGATGTACCTTTTGAGATGTATTGTGAGATTGAACAACACTGAGCAAAAATATACATCCTAAATTGATGTCTAAGGTTCTATGATGATCATTAGTCAGATCAACATTAGATGCCCCAGGTCCAGCAAAAGGATGTGCATCTTGGAATCATTGCTTCCAGCTTGTGAAAGACTTACATTTTGACAAGTCTACCCTCGTCATCAGATGTTCGGATAGCACCAATTCCAAGTATGGGTATCTTCTGACCCATAAATCTGAAGGATGAGAGTTGCAAACCAATTATAATATTTTTTATTTTCCCTAAGCAAAGGGGGAAGCTTATGATAGCTGTTGACAATGATTCACAAGAATGAATGCAATTTTGACAAGATCAAGGGATCTGCGATCTCAGGGATATTTTGCTGACTTTGATTATGATTATAAAATTATGACTACCCCCTCAAGCGACGAGTCAATGAAGGTAATGACAATTTATGAAGCGACGAAATCACTTGACCATAATGAATGATCCTGAACAAATTAAGATTTGAGCCTTTTAATGCCTTGATGAGGCCTAGTTCAACTTATGATTGCAAATATTAGAAGTATTGGCACATTTCTATCCCTTGGAGCAGTTAGGCTACAATAGCCATCTTAAGGAATCAAAATGATACAAATATAATTAGACTTGTGTTGAATCATAATTATCAATGATTTGTTGAAAGATGTCATAAAAGAAATGATAATTTTGCCCCAAATGTCCTTATGGTGATTTACTCATCTTGTCGTGTTGCATGGATCGCAACTCGCTGCAATCGCCAAGTGTATAGGATAATTCACTAAATACGAGGCACATTTGGTTTTTTAATTATTTGATTTTTTTTTGTTTTAATTTTGCATTTATTTGATTGATCCTCGTGCTTTTAACATCACCAAATTTGCAATTTTAATCATTGATTTTGAATTTTTTTCCAATGGAAGTTAGTAATTTTCTCTTTTAAACCTTCCCACGATGGGTTTTGAGTGCATTTAATTATGGTCTGCAGTTTATATTTCCAAATTTTGGGAACCGTGGGTCAGACCTATGGATGGAAAACCCTAGTTCCGAAACTACAGGTGTCAGCTGCAGTTCGTCGAGACTAGGAAAACCTATAAATTGAATTCTCATTTGAAATTTTTCATTATTTCTTGGCAAACACTAGCAATATGAGAGCTCTAAGAGTGAGAAGACCCTTCTTGATCGAAAACACTACCACACTCTACCTTGATTACACTCCTCGACCTCGATGGCAGATCCTGATCAGCCATCTACTAGCCGGGGACATGGTGCGGGTAAGGTAACTCAAAACCGAGACCACACACTCAATACTAGTAAAATGAACTACATTAAGTAATGCAAAAAATGTACCTCACTAAACTGCTAGTAATGAACCCCACTAGTTTAGGATAGCTTTAGGATTTTAATTTTATGACTTGGTGGTCTAGGAGGGTACCCGAAATGGGTGTCACTCCTAAACCGTAGCTGGTAGCTGCTATTACTAGTTGGAAAATTAGGGACCGCAGGTTTCAGCTGCAGTTTGTTGTTGCTACTTTTTTTTTACGCTCTAGTTAGCTAGATTTTGTCTTAAATTGTACTTGTTATTCCAGAGATTGACTTCTAGAGCCTGAGAGCCAGATATTCTAAAGACTCTTTGTGAGGCTTTATTCGATGTTGATTGGGATTGGTTTTGAGTTTTCGGGTTTAGATACATCATGTATTTACCCACTATTATGGTATATCAAGCCTACCTGACTACGTTGGCCTGGCACTAGAATGCGTAGACCAAAACATTTCACCTACCTATAGGTGAAATTACTGTGAATCTAGAGGACATTTACAGGATCTTCAGGATCCCTATTGATGTCAAGACCATCATCTCTTCTACCTCTAAGGTAAAGGAGGCTATTTTTGACACTATCTTCGGTGACTAGAGCAAGGATGCTCAGGACATGATAGACCATGATGGGGTACACATTGGTGAGTGGTACCACGAGGATGTCTTCTTTGCATGGGAAGCCCTCTTTATGCACCTCATAGTTTAGATTGTGCTTCTAGACTCCTCAGGTGAAAGGATTCCTTGGAACCTCCTATCCATCGCCTAGAGGGTGTTGCAAAGCTCTACAGAGGCACCTCTACTTCTAGCTTAGGGGAACACCCTATTATGTCAGCTCTATAGGGAGCTATACTAGATTACAAAGCATAGCTATAAGAGCCTCAGCTATAGTCTTATATTACAAATTTGGGGGTGGTAACACATTCATATTGAGCATCCTTTAGATCTGCACCTATGGATCACTACTATTATTGACGATCGTCAGTGCTATGCTACCTTCTGGCCTCATGAGGAGGATGGTACCAACATTAGGATCCATGATGGTGATGTCCAACACTACATTACTTAGTTTGTGACACTTGGATCAAATTATGTTCAGTGGTGACCCTATATGGATTGCCCAGCATGGCCAGAGGAGGGCTAGTGGCTGAGACAAGCATACCACGATAGATGGTTGATCAACCATAAGGAAAATATTTGAGAATACCACTTATACTCTTGGGTCCTGTAGTGGTTTGAGATCACACAAGATATTCTAGATATCCCCCTCAGGTACCTACACGCTTTGTAGCCTATGGGCATATTGATGCACTACCTATGTACTCTGTTGGACACACACACACACACACACACACACACACACACACACACACACACAATATATATATATATATATATATATATATATATATATATATATATATATATATATATATATATATATATGACTTGATCATTTCGGCTCATTATGCGTATCAAATGTTTAATTTTTTATTTTATGTTTATTTGATGCACATGGATGCAATGCTTATGTGATGCTATGTTGATATGATGCAATGTATGGATGACATGCACTAGATAGCTATCTATTTTATGATGATGATGTTATGCAATGATCTATATGATTAGATGTGCTATATATATTGGATGCAAATGGATGTAGTATTTATTTTGAACGCATATTTATTTTTGCTTTGTGAGCATGCATTTATTTTTATGAAGTTATGGCATGCTATGCAATGTATGGTAATGCATTATGTACATTATCATAATCTAATGGGAATGAACCTGTATGCTGTAATCACTTAAAACATAAAAAATGAATGTAACTGTGTATATCAATTTTAAACTGCGACACCACAAAATGTATGACAATCATGCAAGATAATTGATAATTCTCATTACAAGAACTTAATTCATTAATCACCCATATATGAAATGTAGTGAAATGGATTGGTATAATTCTAATGAATTAATATGCCATTTTGTATATTTCTTTGCTGCACTATATAGTCAGTGGTCGTCTAAACATCATTTTTGATATTCATGCGGTATCTATCCTATATGTTTGATTGTGCTTTGTAAAATGCATTCTAATGAATAAATGACTAGTATTTTTTATTTTTAATGATATTTGGTATCTTGTTGCTATTGGAGAATTTTTTTTGGGGGGGTTTTCCTTGAAACTCAAACACCCTAGTAGATTTCTCCAAAAATCACATACTAATTGTACAAGGCTTTTATTGGACAAGTATTTTGCTGTGACAGACCCAGCTATTCATAATTCCTGTGTGTGCATGTGAGTATATTTAGAAAGATCATAAGCATACCTTGTATGTCATTTAGGACTATTTCAACCCATATGTGAGATAGGGTTCCTCATACGATCATACCATCCTTGTTTCAGATTTGATTAGACTTATAAAACTAGACAATCCTAGATACCTAGAGCTAGCTCATCTTGCAAATTGATCAGAGCTACCCCTCTAAATGTAGGTGGGAGTCTTTCAATCCATTGCTAAATTTGGGGATGACCCAATAGAACTACCCCTATGATTGTAGGTGGGACTCTTCCAATCCATTTTTGCGATCGGGGATCACTCTATGGCTTTCAAAAGGTGGAAAATCCAAGGATTCAAGGTGTCACCCTTCTTACTTGCTCATATGTTGTGATGAAAATCATTGTTAGTCCACGTGTTACCATTTTATTTGAGCAAGGGATTTTTATAGTGCTTTTGATTCACTATGTCACTTTACATTTTGAACTTGAAATTTGTACTTTTGCACTTTGTAACTTGGGATTTAAACTTTGTGACCTTGGGATTTATAGGGGAAATTCTTGTCCTTTTGCCAAAGTACACCTTTCTAAACTGACTATTTGCAATATAAGCAGGTCGTGAAACCCATATCTCTTAAATACTTAAGATTTATTTCGTAGCTTTCATCATCTCTTGTCTTAGCAGGATTTTATATTGTTT
Source organism: Wollemia nobilis (assembly GCA_028583015.1). Classification (NCBI taxonomy): domain Eukaryota; kingdom Viridiplantae; phylum Streptophyta; class Pinopsida; order Araucariales; family Araucariaceae; genus Wollemia; species Wollemia nobilis. Next base: position 3,427,379 of record JAQPPZ010001679.1, on the reverse strand, counting down.
TGCTTAGTGACAGGATTTTTGATATGTTGAAGCACTATCCCAACTAATGACCTTGTCTATAACTACAAAGTAGGCTTTATACAATATCTGAAGAACCCACTAGGTATGGTTGAGTGACTAGAAAACTTAATATACACACATATTTCTCCGCAATAGGTATCGTGTATGAATGCAATGAATTATGATAAATGCAAGGGTGCATGATTGAAACACAAATGTGCGATCATTTGTAATATTTATATAGACACACTACACTCTACTATGGAATGCAATAGATGAAAAATACCTAAATGCAATAGGATGAGGTGAATGCATGTATGAAAATACAAAATGCAAAAGCAAATGATTTTGGATTTTATGCTTTACTAATTTTTTTAGAATTTTATATATTTTTAAATTTTTATACATTTTTGAGCTTTCATATTTGACCAAACGATGAGTATATATGACTTTCAAGATTTTTAGGGTTGACCAAGTGATTTTTAGAAATCCTTGGAGCCTTTTGAATTGACCAAAGGTCTTACAGCTACCTTTGGAACCTTTTAGTTGACCAAACTCTCAGCAAGAGGGCGTGGAGCCTTTTAGGATGACCGAGAAGCTATAGGAACTCTCGGAACATTTGGGTTGACCAAGAAATTTTTATAAATCTTTGGTGCCTTTTGGGATGATCGAGTGGCTTTAAGCAGCCCTCGGAGCCTTTGGGTTGACCAAACAATTTTTAGAAATCCTTGGTGCCTTTTTGGGATGATCGAGTGGCTTTAAGAAACCCTCTGAGCCTTTGGGTTGACCAAGCAATTTTTAGAAATATTTGGTGCCTTTTGGGATGACCCAGTGGCTTTAAACAGCCCTTGGAGCCTTTGGGTTGACCAAGCAATTTTTAGAAATCCTTGGTGCCTTTTTGGGATGACCGAGTGGCTTTAAGCAACCCTCGAAGCCTTTGGGTTGACCAAGCAATTTTTAGAAATCCTTGGTGCCTTTTGATTGACCAAAGGGCTTACAGATGCCTTTAGAGCTTTTTATGATACACTCTCTAAGCATAGAATGACTTAACATGGATGATGTTGAGAGGCTCAGGCTATTCAACACCCCCTAGCGACGTCAAGCGATAGGTTCCTGGACCAATATTTTCAGATATGATATAGGGTCCTAACCAATTAGCCAAACATTTGTCTTGCATATCAGGTGGCAAATTAAATTTCTATTGGTTTTAGTTTAGCACAAGATCCCCAAATTTAAAGTCTCTCTGGTGGACTTTGATATTGTAAGCTCATTTGAGCCACTCTTGATAAATGTGAAAATGCTCAAGGGCATTCACACGATGTTCATCGAGCAGTGTCAGTTGATCTAGGTGAGATTTTCATGCGGTCTCATCATAAATGAACTCTTTTAATGTGACACGTAGCATTGGAATTTCCAACTCTAAGGGCATAATGGCCTCAGCACCATATACTAGTGAAAATAGAGTTGCCCCAATGGGAGTCCGAATGCTAGTTCTATAATCCCATAATGCAAGGGGTAGCTGTGTATGCCAATCCTTATGGTGTTCTTGCACTATCTTTTTCAATATGGCTACCATAGTCTTGTTTGAGGCCTCAACTTGCCCATTTGCCTATGAATAATATGGAGATGCAAAATTGTGTTTGATGTGGTACTTAGAAGTTAAGGCTCGCATAGTTTTGTTCTTAAAAGAAGTTTCATTTTTTGAAACTATTTTGGATGGTATCCTGAAATGACTTATGATATGCTCCATTATGAACTCAGCTATGCAAGCTCCCAAGGTCATTTTTAAGAGAATGGCTTCCACCCACTTTGTAAAATAATCAGTAGCCATAATGATGAATGTATGTTAGCCTGATGACATAGGAGATATCTTGCCAATTAGATCAAACCCCCACTGAGCAAATGGCCAAGCCGCTTGGATGGGTTGTAAGGCTTGTGATGGTAGGTGCGTAAGATTAGCATGATGCTAACATTTGATGCACTTCCCGACATACACATTGCAATCCTTATCCATAGTGGGCCAATAATAACCCATTCAAAGGATGCGCTTGATGATGGCCATGTCGCTGAAATGGTCACCACATGTACCGTCATGAGCTTCTAAATTTTTTGAAGATGACTCTTGGGGTTCAAGACAATGAAGGAGAAATCCATCGTAACTTTGATGGTACAAAATATCTCCCATAAAGATAAATTTAGTCACTTTATATTTAAATGTGCATCTTGCAGCATGCGACAGTCCCTCTAGGACAAAACCAAGTCTTAGGAAGTCTTGAATCTGTGACATCCAATTTTTATGAGCCTTAGCTTCGACCGCTAAGACAACCTGTACTCCCTACGTATTTACTTTTGCAAATGTATACTAGGAGACAACCTTGTGGTGAATGGTGGTGCCACTCCCCATAGGACTCTAGGAGGTTAAAGACTCTCAGGGTGCTTTCTTGAGAAATTCTTTAGCTTTGTAGAACCAATCAACTTTTGGTTCCATACTAATCATGTTGAATGATTCTTTATTATCAAAGGCTACACATTCTATTGTAAGATGCAAGAGCATCTTGACATGGATGGTAGTGAAGTCAGCAGATGGATTCTAAGGGATTAAAGATCCCAAAGAAGCCATGGTGTCCAAAAATCTATTTGATGAACAAGGGATTGCCTCGATGTCATACCATTCTAGTTTATCTAGAAATGTGGCAACAAGATATTTATTGGATTTCAGTACCATACATTGACATTGAAATAGTCCCTTCACTTGGTTAATTATGATTAGGGAATCGTCAAAGATGTTTAGTCTCTTGATATTCATGGCGATGGTTGTATGAAGGCCCAAAAGTAGGGCTTCATATTCAAGATTATTGTTGGTGCATGGGAAGTCTAGTTTGAACGACAAGGGTATTGGAGCTCCTTGTGGCATGAAAAACACTATCCTTGTGCCAGCTCCTTGCTTGCACTTTGAACCATTAAAGAACAGAGTCATATCAGCATTGTTCTTTGGTTCTTCGGGTTTGGGAGCTTCGAATATTACAAAAACTGCATCATAAGAAATCTCAATTTTTAGTGGCCTATTGTTGGACAGTGGCACCTCAGCTAATTGATCTGCTATGACCTATCCCTTAATGGACTTCTGGCTTACAAATTCTAGGTCAAATTCTATCAATAGCATGATCCACTTTGTAGTACGTGTATTATGATATGTCTTGCTCATCATATACTACAAAGGATTTTATTTTGATATCACATATGTCATGTGACTTAACATGTAGTGCCATAATTTCTTGGTAGCAAACACTACTACTAAACATAGCTTTTCCACATATGCATATCCTAGATCGTAACTCACCAAGGTTTGGCTAATGTAATATATGGCTTGTTCTTTACCTTGTACATTCTTTTGGGCCAACATGGTCCCTAACACAAAGTCTGTTGCTGATATATATAGCAAAAAAGGATTTTCTAGCCTTGGTGGAGCTAACACTGGTGGCGTTGCTAGTTATTGATTTATCTCAATGAAGTCTACCTTGCAGTCCTCATCCCAATTGATTAGGACACCCTTATGTAGAAGTCAATTCATGGGTCAACATTTATCTGATAGTTGGGTGATAAATCTCTTTATCGAAGCTACCTTGCCTTGGAGGCTCCTTAATTCCTTAATATTGGTGTGAGGACGCATTTCCAAAATGGCCTTGACCTTCATTGGGTCTACTTCGATGCCTTTCTTGGAGACAATGAACCCTAACAGCTTTTTAGAAGTTAGGCCAAATACGTACTTCTTAGGATTCAACCTGACGTTGTGCTCTATCAGGCGATCAAAGACTTTTCTCAAGACCTCTGCATGCTCTTCTTGTAGCAACGAATTGGCTAAAATATCATCGATATAATCTTCCATAATTTTGTGCATATAGTCATGAAAAATGTATGTCATGGCCCGATGGTATGTAGCACCAATGTTTTTGAGACCAAATGGCATAAATTTATAGCAAAATGTTCTCCATGGCATTATAAACATAGTTTTATGCTGGTCTTCGAGCTTAATATGAATTTTATTGTAACCAAAAAAACCATCCATTAGGGAGAATATTTTGTGACCAGCAATAGAATATACTAGAGCTTCGATATTGGGCAACGTAAATGAACATTTCCAAATACTTCTTTATTCCATATTCTAAGGTTTTTTTTCACCATCTTAAGTTTTTGAGATAGTTTGAAGGAAGCACATCCCTGGATAGGCTGATACCACCATTCCTCTATTCATTTCTTGAATTCTAGATGTTTAACCCACATTGACAAAAATATGAATGGATTTTTAAAGGAGTTAGCCTGAAATGCCTCCCATAGAATAAGATTATGGTCTGAAGCGCATTTAGGAAGGGCTTGTAACACTGAATCACCAAACATTGTTGTAGCTTCCTTGGATTAAAAAAACCTATCCAACCTTTCTTGAATCAGCTAACTTCCTATCCTCTTGTTACTCCATGTAAATTTGGCTCCTTTTAGTCTTACATCCATCAATTCATTTGTGTTAATGAATTCATTGAAGTCCTCCATGCTCCTTGAGGGTAACCAAGATCCTTCCTTCTTATTAGATGGGTAAAGGGGGGTATTGAAATCTCCCCCAATCACCCAAGTAATGTCTTTAAAAGCTTGGCTCAAATGCCCCAAAAAATCCCACAGTTTAGACCGCCCTTAGACAAAGGTGGGGGCATAAACATTTGACATAATCCAATTCTTATTAGTATCAAAATAATGAAATAATATGTTTAAGAATCTTTCATTTGCCTGAATAATACTTCCTTCTATTTTAATAGGATCCCATAAGATCATGAGCCCCCCAGATGCTCCTCTCGCCTGTTGAAATGCCACTTCCCCTTGCTTCCAAAAATGTCAATACTTAGGGGCTAGAAATATAGATTTCCATCGTGATCACCATTTGTGACCACCAAGGAATATCACACCCACTCTAACTATCACAATTGAATGGAAACACACAAATAGGCATGCATAATTTGATAACAAGAAATAAAGTGAATATAAGGAATTCTTTATTATTTTCGATGAAATCAAATTACAAATTTGTCCCTCTTAGGGATACCCATTTGATACATTAATTACAATAGTGTTTAATCCCTATCAAGGGTAGGTGTGATCAAAATACCCCTTAGGGTGACACGAACTACTCTAGGGTGTCGATGACCCTCTTCTTCACAATAGGGAAGGGGTTGGATGCTTTATCTCTCCTTTAGAACTATTTTCTGCGGTCAAGAAACAACAAGAATGTCAAAAATATAGGCAGCCTCTCATGATGAGGATCTTTTAGGTAAAATGTATAATGACATTATTAACATGCATAATCAAGAAAGCATAAAGAAAGTTTCTAAACTATGCAAAGCGAATCAAGATTCATGTAATAGCATAAAGTAAAATAGCATCTACACTATGCATGGATCAAATATAGGAAATGAAGCATAAACATGCATAAAGAAAGCATTCTAATCCTAATTGAAACATAAGCATAAAATGTGAATCTAGCCTAGTTCTACGATCAGAAGTCTTCTAAAATTCTATTAAATCAACAAAATGTCTAATCTAACCTAACTAGCTGGATAGAAAAGAAAAGAGTAAGGTGATATATCACATGTTGCAAACCATAGCTCTGGTGAGCGGTCTGCATTGTGAACCATGGTTGAAAACCACATTTTGACCTCTGATGAGTTTACCCTCAAAATTAGGGGTAGTGGGATCAATCTCCTTGTCCAAATTGATGTTCAAGGTCACCTTCATTGTCATCAGACTGATTTGGTGGTCAATTCAATGTGAAGGACCTTCGTTTTCCTAGATGTGTGTTTCTTGATCCTCCTAAGCACCTAGGGCATCCATTTGATACATTAATTACAATAGTGTTTAATCCCTATCAAGGGTAGGTGTGATCAAAATACCCCTCAAGGTGACACGAACTGCTCTAGGGTATTGATGACCCTCTTCTTCACAATGGGGAAGTGGTTGGATGCTTTATCTCTTCTTTAAAATTGTTTCCTGTGGTCAAGAAACAACAAGAATGTCAAAAAGATAGGCAGTCTCTCGTGATGAGGCCTTTTTAGATAAAATGTATAATGGCATCATTAACATGCATAATCAAAAAAACATAAAGAAAGCTGCTAAACTATGCAAAGCGAATCAAGATTCATGTAATAGCATAAAGTAAAATAGCATCTACACTATGCATGTATCAAATATCAAAAATGAAGCATAAACATGCATAAAGAAAAAAATCTATTCCTAATTGAAACATAAGCATAAAATGTGAATCTAGCCTAGTTCTACGGTTAGAAGTCTTCTAAAATGCTATTAAATCAACAAAATGGCTAATATAACCTAACTAGTTGGACATAAAAGAAAAGAGTAAGGTAATCTATCACTCGTTGCAAATTGTAGCTCTGGTGAGCGGTCTGCACTATGAACTGCAATTGACAACCACAATTTGACCTCTGATGAGTTTACCCTCAAAATCAGGGGTAGTGGGCTCAATCTCCTTGTCCAAATTTATGTTCAAGGGTTGCCTTCATTGTTCTTAGACTGATTTGGCGATCAATTCGATGTGAAGGGCCTTCGTTTTTTTAGATTTGTGTTTCTTGATCCTCCTATGAACCTAGGGCATCCATAGTGCAATTCATCATGAATGGTGGCAAAAGGATCAGGAATTAAGAGCAATAGCTCTATCTCTTAGTATACTTAGTTTGAGTATACAATTCGCCAGGGCTTCGCTACTCAAATATCCAATGCTTGCTCTCTTTTTCTCCCCATTTGGAGGGGGTATTTATAGCATGCCCCTAGGGCTAGGGGTGGCTTCATGTAGAAACCAATACCAATAAGGTTGGTTAGGACATTTGGTATGGAATATTCTAGAATATTTCATCCTTCAACTACCTCCTTCTATATCTCTTGGCCATTCTAATCGATTTGGATCGGATGAAAGGCCTAACTGAACTTCATTTAAGACTGCAAGTCATAGTCGAGGTCTAGACTGCAAACCGTAGGTGTCAACCATGATTTAGACTGGAGATGATAGGTCTGAGCTGCGGTTCAGAATACTTAGACCAAATTACCTAAATTGAGTAGTTAGAACCACTGCTCTATCTTGGATTCTATACAATATCCTCCATATGGTCTTGTAGCATGTCCATATGAGTAGTCATCCTTGACATGATGCGTTTTAGGTGTCTACAGATGTCCCTTTTGAGATGTATTGTGAGATTGAACAACACTGAGCAAAAATATACATCCTAAAATGATGTCTAAGGTTCTATGATGATCATTAGTCAGATCAACATTAGATGCCCTAGGTCCAGCAAAAGGATGTGCATCTTGGAATCATTGCTTCCAGCTTGTGAAAGACTTACATTTTGACAAGTCTACCCTCGTCATCAGATGTTCGGATAGCACCAATTCCAAGTATGGGTATCTTCTGACCCATAAATCTAAAGGATGAGAGTTGCAAACCAATTATCATATTTTTTATTTTCCCTAAGAAAAGGGGGAAGCTTATGATAGTCGTTGATAATGATTCACAAGAATGAATGCAATTTTGACAAGATCAAGGGATCTGCGATCTCAGGGATATTTTGCTGACTTTGATTATGATTATAAAATTATGACTACCCCCTCAAGCGACGAGTCAATGAAGGTAATGACAATTTATGAAGCGACGAAATCGCTTGACCATAATGAATGATCCTGAACAAATTAAGATTTGAGCCTTTTAATGCCTTGATGAGGCCTAGTTCAACTTATGATTGCAAATCTTAGAAGTATTGGCACATTTCTATCCCTTGGAGCAGTTAGGCTACAATAGCCATCTTAAGGAATCAAAATGATACAAATATAATTAGACTTGTGTTGAATCATAATTATCAATGATTTGTTGAAAGATGTCATAAAAGAAATGATAATTTTTCCCCAAATGTCCTTATGGTGATTTACTCATCTTGTCGTGTTGCATGGATCGCAACTCGCTGCAATCGCCAAGTGTATAGGATAATTCACTGAATACGAGGCACATTTGGTTTTTTAATTATTTGATTTTTTTTTGTTTTAATTTTGCATTTATTTGATTGATCCTGGTGCTTTTAACATCACCAAATTTGCAATTTTAATCATTGATTTTGAATTTTTTTCCAATGGAAGTTAGTAATTTTCTCTTTTAAACCTTCCCACGATGGGTTTTGAGTGCATTTAATTATGGTCTGCAGTTTATATTTCCAAATTTTGGGAACCGTGGGTCAGACCTACGGATGGAAAACCCTAGTTCTGAAACTACAGGTGTCAGCTGCAGTTCTTCGAGACTAGGAAAACCTATAAATTGAATTCTCATTTGAAATTTTTCATTATTTCTTGGCAAACACTAGCAATATGAGAGCTCTGAGAGTGAGAAGAACCTTCCTGATCAAAAACACTACCACACTCTACCTTGATTACACTCCTCGACCTCGATGGTAGATCCTGATCAGCCATCTACTAGCCAGGGACATGGTGCGGGTAAGGTAACTCAAAACCGAGACCACACACTCAATACTAGTAAAATGAACTACATTAAGTAATGCAAAAAATGAACCTCACTAAACTGCTAGTAATGAACCCCACTAGTTTAGGCTAGCTTTAGGATTTTAATTTTATGACTTGGTGGTCTAGGAGGGTACCCGAAATGGGTGTCACTCCTAAACCGTAGCTGGTAGCTGCTGTTACTAGTTGGCAAATTAGGGACTGCAGGTTTCAGCTGCAGTTTGTTGTTGCTACTTTTTTTTTACGCTCTAGTTAGCTAGATTTTGTCTTAAATTGTACTTGTTATTCCAGAGATTGACTTCTAGATCCTGAGAGCCAGATATTCTAAAGACTCTTTGTGAGGCTTTATTCGATGCTGATTGGGATTGGTTTTGAGTTTTCAGGTTTAGATACATCATGTATTTACCCACTATTATGGTATATCAAGCCTACCTGACTACGTTGGCCTGGCACTAGAATGCGTAGACCAACACATTTCAGCTACCTATAGGTGAAATTACTATGAATCTAGAGGACATTTACAGGATCTTCAGGATCCCTATTGATGGCAAGACCATCGTCTCTTCTACCTCTAAGGTAAAGGAGGCTATTTTTGACACTATCTTCGGTGACTAGAGCAAGGATGCTCAGGACATGATAGACCATGACAGGGTACACATTGGTGAGTGGTACCACGAGGATGTCTTCTTTGCATGGGAAGCCCTCTTTATGCACCTCATAGTTTATATTGTGCTTCCAGACTCCTCAGGTGAAAGGATTCCTTGGAACCTCCTATCCATCGCCTAGAGGGTGTTGCAAAGCTCTACAGAGGCACCTCTACTTCTAGCTTAGGGGAACACCCTATTATGTCAGCTCTATATGGAGCTATACTAGATTACAAAGCATAGCTATAAGAGCCTCAGCTATAGTCTTATATTACAAATTTGGGGGTGGTAACACATTCATATTGAGCATCCTTTAGATCTGCACCTGCGGATCACTACTATTATTGACGATCGTCAGTGCTATGCTACCTTCTGGCCTCATGAGGAGGATGGTACCAACATTAGGATCCATGATGGTGATTTCCAACACTACATTACTTAGTTTGTGACACTTGGATCAAATTATGTTTAGCGGTGACCCTATATGGATTTCCCAGCATGGCCAGAGGAGGGCCAGTGGCTGAGACAAGCATACCACGATAGATGGTTGATCAACCATAAGGAAAATATTTGAGAATACCACTTATACTCTTGGGTCCTGTAGTGGTTTGAGATCACACAAGATATTCTAGATATCCCCCTCAGGTACCATCACTTGGTTTTAGAGCACGATCTACAGTGGATCATTCTAGAGCCTCTAGGAGATGTTGTTGATGACTACCAGGAGACTGGAGTCGATATTGCTGGGACCACTCCAGAGTATGACGTGTGGTGGTCCATGTTCATATGGTACGACATAGGGTCTCTAGGCCAGTACCTAGACCAGGTAGAGACAAATGTGGATCCTGATGGGCACAGGGTGCACTAGTGGATAGAGGGTGGTTGGGGTGTAGTGGCCATCCCTGAGGAGGCTCCTGAGGTTGACCTCGATGAGGAGGCTCCATAGGAGGGTTAGGTCCATCTCTATAGTGTATAGGGTTAGCTCTTAGCTTAGGTGGATGACTTACAGAGTTAGCTAGGGTTATTCCACATGTAGCAGCTAGAGTTAGACACTACAATCGCCACTTTGGAGGTGAGAGTAGCTGATAGGGATAGGTGCCTTATTGAGGCATAAGATCATATATAGGGTCTGACTATGCGGGCCATAGATGCAAAGGTCTAGGATTATATATTTCAGACTACTCTAGAGTTAGCATAGCTACAATGAACTATAGTAGAGGTAGAGAAGGATCTCCTTCAGGTATCGATGGGGGTATGCCACCTCCTTAGGCTAATATGGGGCCTCTAGAAGCACCAACGGTAGCACTAACAGCTGTACAAGATCCAAAAACTAAGGTAGAGTGACTGCGTGGTATGGTCATGAGGACCAATGAGATGCATGCAGTCTGTCTTGCTTGCATTGATCAGCTAGTTGGTTATATAGAGATGCACGGGCTACAGGTTCCTGAGGATCCTTTCTACCCAAAGTCACAAGGTACCAGGTCTAGGACCTCATGGTAGTCTATGGCAAGATCATATCACAAGACTCATAGGATTGAGAGGATACATAGGTCCTCTAGCACACATGGGTTGACATCACATTTTATGCCTAAGGATGTAGGGTAGACTTCAGGGGCCACCAGTTAGGGGACTAGCCTACTACAGTTACCAGTTTCTCATGTGTTGGGTGCCTTAGGATTTGGAGGAAGGTAGGACCCATAGCAGGACCCACAATAGGTGTCAGTGCAGACATGAGAGTAGGCTCCAAAGCACAGTGCTGAGGGAGGTGACGAGAGTTTCAGTATAGGGGGAGCAGCCTAGACCTGGGCTTTGCTAGATGCAGACTATACTTTTGCTATGCTATACTCATTTTGAGTGTAAGGTCGAGGACCTACACGCTTTGTAGCCTATGGGCATATTGATGCACTACCTATGTACTCTGTTGGACACACACACACACACACACACACACATATATATATATATATATGAATTGATCATTTCGGCTCATTATGCGTATCTGATGTTTAATTTTTTATTTTATGTTTATTTGATGCACATGGATGCAATGCTTATGTGATGTTATGTTGATATGATGCAATGTATGGATGACATGCACTAGATAGCTATCTATTTTATGATGATGATGTTATGCAATGATCTATATGATTAGATGTGCTATATATATTGGATGCAAATGGATGTAGTATTTATTTTGAACGCATATTTATTTTTGCTTTGTGAGCATGCATTTATTTGTATGAAGTTATGGCATGCTATGCAATGTATGGTAATGCATTATGTACATTATCATAATCTAATGGGAATGAACCTATATGCTTTAATCACTTAAAACATAAAAAATGAATGTAACTGTGTATATCAATTTTAAACTGCGACACCACAAAATGTATGACAATCATGCAAGATAATTGATAATTCTCATTACAATAACTTAATTGATTAATCACCCATATATGAAATGTAGTGAAATGGATTGGTATAATTCTAATGAATTAATATGCCATTTTGTATATTTCTTTGCTGCACTATATAGTCAGTGGCTGTCTAAATATCATTTTTGATATTCATGCGGTATCTATCCTATATGTTTGATTGTGCTTTGTAAAATGCATTCTAATGAATGAATGACTAGTATTTTTTATGTTTAATGATATTTGGTATCTTGTTGCTATTGGAGAATTTTTTTTGGGGGGTTTTCCTTGAAACTCAAACACCCTAGTAGACTTCTCCAAAAATCACATACTAATTGTACAAGGCTTTTATTGGACAAGTATTTTGCTGTGACAGACCCAGCTATTCATAATTCCTGTGTGTGCATGTGAGTATATTTAGAAATATCATAAGCATACCTTGTATGTCATTTAGGACTATTTCAACCCATATGTGAGATAGGGTTCCTCATACGATCATACCATCCTTGTTTCAGATTTGATTAAACTTATAAAAATAGACAATCCTAGGTACCTATAGCTAGCTCATCTTGCAAATTGATCAGGGCTACCCCTCTAAATGTAGGTGGGAGTCTTTCAATCCATTGCTACATTTGGGGATGACCCAATAGAACTACCCCTATGATTGCAAGTGGGACTCTTCCAATCCAGTTTTGCGATCGGGGATCACTCTATGGCTTTCAAAAGGTGGAAAATCCAAGGATTCAAGTTGTCACCCTTCTTACTTGCTCATATGTTGTGATGAAAATCATTGTTAGTCCACGTGTTACCATTTTATTTGAGCAAGGGATTTTTATAGTGCTTTTGATTCACTATGTCACTTTACATTTTGAACTTGAAATTTGTACTTTTGCAATTTGTAACTTGGGATTTAAACTTTGTGACCTTGGGATTTATAGGGGAAATTCTTGTCCTTTTGCCAAAGTACACCTTTCTAAACTGACTATTTGCAATATAAGCAGGTCGTGAATCCCATATCTCTTAAATACTTAAGATTTATTTCGTAGCTTTCGTCATCTCTTGTCTTAGCAGGATTTTATATTGTTTTGCATAGTGACAGGATTTTTGATATGTTGAAGCACTATCCCAACTAATGACCTTGTCTATAACTACAAAGTAGGCTTTATACAATATCTGAAGAACCCACTAGGTATGGTTGAGTGACTAGAAAACTTAATATACACACATATTTCTCCGCAATAGGTATCGTGTATGAATGCAATGAATTATGATAAATGCAAGGGTGCATGATTGAAACACAAATGTGCGATCATTTGTAATATTTATATAGACACACTACACTCTACTATGGAATGCAATAGATGAAAAATATCTAAATGCAATAGGATGAGGTGAATGCATGTATGAAAATACAAAATGCAAAAGCAAATGATTTTGGATTTTATGCTTTACTAATTTTTTTAGAATTTTATATATTTTTAAATTTTTATACATTTTTGAGCTTTCATATTTGACCAAACGATGAGTATATATGCCTTTCAAGATTTTTAGGGTTGACCAAGTGATTTTTAGAAATCCTTGGAGCCTTTTGAATTGACCAAAGGTCTTACAGCTACCTTTGGAACCTTTTAGTTGACCAAACTCTCAACAAGAGGGCGTGGAGCCTTTTAGGATGACCGAGAACCTATAGGAACTCTCGAAACATTTGGGTTGACCAAGAAATTTTTATAAATATTTGGTGCCTTTTGGGATGATCGAGTGGCTTTAAGCAACCCTCGGAGCCTTTGGGTTGACCAAGCAATTTTTAGAAATCCTTGGTGCCTTTTTGGGATGATCGAGTGGCTTTAAGAAACCCTCGGAGCCTTTGGGTTGACCAAGCAATTTTTAGAAATATTTGGTGCCTTTTGGGATGACCCAGTGGCTTTAAACATCCCTTGGAGCCTTTGGGTTGACCAATCAATTTTTAGAAATCCTTGGTGCCTTTTTGGGATGATCGAGTGGCTTTAAGCAACCCTCGAAGCCTTTGGGTTGACCAAGCGATTTTTAGAAATCCTTGGTGCCTTTTGACTGACCAAAGGGCTTACAGATTCCTTTGGAGCTTTTTATGATACACTCTCTAAGCATAGAATGACTTAACATGGATGATGTTGAGAGGCTCAGGCTATTCAACACCCCCTAGCGACGTCAAGCGATAGGTGCCTGGACCAATATTTTCAGATATGATATAGGGTCCTAACCAATTAGCCAAACATTTGTCTTGCATATCAGGTGGCAAATTAAATTTCTATTGGTTTTAGTTTAGCACAAGATCCCCAAATTTAAAGTCTCTCTGGTGGACTTTGATATTGTAAGCTCATTTGAGCCACTCTTGATAAATGTGAAAATGCTCAAGGGCATTCACACGATGTTCATCGAGCAGTGTCAGTTGATCTAGGTGAGATTTTCACGTGGTCTCATCATAAATGAACTCTTTTAATGTGACACGTAGCATTGGAATTTCCAACTCTAAGGGCATAATGGCCTCAGCACCATATACTAGTGAAAATAGAGTTGCCCCAATGGGAGTCCGAATGCTAGTTCTATAAGCCCATAATGCAAGGGGTAGCTGTGTATGCCAATCCTTATGGTTTTCTTGCACTATATTTTTCAATATGGCTACCATAGTCTTGTTTGAGGCCTCAGCTTGCCCATTTGCCTACAAATAATATGGAGATGCAAAACTGTGTTTGATGTGGTACTTAGAAGTTAAGACTCGCATAGTTTTGTTCTTAAAAGAAGTTTCATTTTTTGAAACTATTTTGGATGGTATCCTGAAATGAATTATGATATGCTCCATTATGAACTCAGCTATGCAAGCTCCCAAGGTCATTTTTAAGAGAATGGCTTCCACCCACTTTGTAAAATAATCAGTAGCCATAATGATGAATGTATGTTAGCCTGATGACATAGGAGATATCTTGCCAATTAGATCAAACCCCCACTGAGCAAATGGCCAAGCCGCTTGGATGGGCTGTAAGGCCTGTGATGGTAGGTGCGTAATATTGGCATGATGCTAACATTCGATGCACTTCCTGACATACACATTGCAATCCTTATCCATAGTGGGAAAATAATAACCCATTCAAAGGATGCACTTGATGATGGCCATGTCGCTGAAATGGTCACCACATGTATCGTCATGAGCTTCTAAAATTTTTGAAGATGACTCTTGGGGTTCAAGACAATGAAGGAGAAATCCATCGTAACTTCGATGGTACAAAATATCTCCCATAAAGATAAATTTAGTCACTTTATATTTAAATGTGCATCTTGCAGCATGCGACAGTCCCTCTAGGACAAAACCAAGTCTTAGGAAGTCTTGAATCTGTGACATCCAATTTTTATGAGCCTTAGCTTCGACCGCTAAGACAACCTGTACTCCCTACATATTTACTTTTGCAAATGTAGACTAGGAGACAACCTTGTGGTGAATGGTGGTGCCACTCCCCGTAGGACTCTAGGAGGTTAAAGACCCTCAAGGTGCTTTCTTGAGAAATTCTTTAGCTTTGTAGAACCAATCAACTTTTGGTTCCATACTAATCATGTTGAATGATTCTTTATTATCAAAGGCTACACACTCTATTGTAAGATGCAAGAGCATATTGACATGGATGGTAGTGAATTCAGCAGATGGATTCTAAGGGATTAAATATCCCAAAGAAGCCATGGTGTCCAAAAATATATTTGATGAACAAGGGATTGCCTCGATGTCATACCATTCTAGTTTATCTAGAAATGTGGCAACAAGATATTTATTGGATTTAAGTACCTTACATTGACATTGAAATAGTCCCTTCACTTGGTTAATTATGATTATGGAATCGTCAAAGATGTTTAGTCTCTTGATATTCATGGCGATGGTTGTATGAAGGCCCAAAAGTAGGGCTTCATATTCAAGATTATTGTTGGTGCATGGGAAGTCTAGTTTGAACGACAAGGGTATTGGAGCTCCTTGTGGCATGAAAAACACTATCCTTGTGCCAGCTCCTTGCTTTCACTTTGAACCATTAAAGAACAAAGTCATATCAGCATTGTTCTTTGGTTCTTCGGGTTTGGGAGCTTCGAATATTACAAAAACTGCATCATAAGAAATCTCAATTTTTAGAGGCCTATTGTTGGACAGTGGCACCTTGGCTAATTGATCTGCTATGACCTATCCCTTAATGGACTTCTGGCTTACAAATTCTAGGTCAAATTCTGTCAATAGCATGATCCACTTTGTAGTACGTGTATTATGATATGTCTTGCTCATCATATACTACAAAGGATTTTATTTTGATATCACATATGTCATGTGACTTAACATGTAGTGCCATAATTTCTTGGTAGCAAACACTACTACTAAACCTAGCTTTTCCACATATGCATATCCTAGATCGTAACTCACCAAGGTTTGGCTAATGTAATATATGGCTTGTTCTTTACCTTGTACATTCTTTTGGGCCAACATGGTCCCTAAAACAAAGTCTGTTGCTGATATATATAGCAAAAAAGGATTTTCTAGCCTTGGTGGAGCTAACACTGGTGGCATTGCCAGTTATTGATTTATCTCAATGAAGTCTACCTTGCAGTCATCATCCCAGTTGATTAGGACACCCTTATGTAGAAGTCAATTCATGGGTCAACATTTATCTGATAGTTGGGTGATAAATCTCTTTATCGAAGCTACCTTGCCTTGGAGGCTCCTTAATTCCTTAATATTGGTGTGAGGACGCATTTCCAAAATGGCCTTGACCTTCATTGGGTCTACTTCGATGCCTTTCTTGGATACAATGAACCCTAACAACTTTCTAGAAGTTAGGCCAAATAAGTACTTCTTAGGATTCAACTTGACGTTGTGCTCTATCAGGCGATCAAAGACTTTTCTCAAGACCTCTGCATGCTCTTCTTGTAGCAACGAATTGGCTAAAATATCATCGATATAATCTTCCATAATTTTGTGCATATAGTCATGAAAAATGTATGTCATGGCCCGATGGTATGTAGCACCAATGTTTTTGAGACCAAATGGCATAAATTTATAGCAAAATGTTCTCCATGGCATTATAAACATAGTTTTATGCTGGTCTTCGAGCTTAATATGAATTTTATTGTAACCAGAAAAACCATCCATTAGGGAGAATATTTTGTGACCAGCAATAGAATATACTAGAGCTTCGATATTGGGCAATGTAAATGAATATTTGGGTGTTGCCTTGTTTAGATCTCTAAAATTCATACAAATATGGATCCTTCCATATGGTTTTCCTATAGGCACCATGTTGGATACCCATTCTGGATAGTCGATGGAAATGACAAATTCTACATCCAACAATTTCTGCAATTCATCTTTCACCATTAAGGCTACTGTTGGATGCATATTTTTGAGCTTCTACTTGATGGGCTTCTTGGATGGGTCTAGTGAAAGGTTATGAGTAACCAACTTCGGGTCTAGACTGGGCATATCTTTGTATGTCCAAGCAAAAAGGTCAGGTCTCTATTTCAATAGAGGGATGATGCTAGCATGCTCATCTAGAGTGAGGCTCATTCTAAATTTGACCTTATTTGGATTGGTGGGGTCGTTACCAATATCCACTTTGAAGGTTTCCTCTACTGACATATGGGATCCCTCCTTAAGATGATGAGGTGTAGGGATCAAATGGATGTCATCAGATGGATTTATAGGTTCTTCACTTGAAGCATTTTTAGCATGATAGACATCATAAGTGTAGCCTAGTCCAAAATGAAATGGTTGCAGCATCTCTTCATTTAGGAAGAAATATTTAGGCTCTACTGGTGAATCAGCACAATTCCAATCGATAGCATCCATGTTTAGATGCAATGGCTTGGATGAAACTGCTAGATTGTAGAGTGGAGTGGTCAAATCAATGGAGACCATGTTGATGAAATGAAATTGATCTCCAGGACCACACAGATTGAACTCTACATCATATGTGTAGCTTTCGTACCCAAGATCTGGCTCGGATGGCACGGGGATAAAAGGGTCCTCCCTGTGGGATGCCCGGACAACTGGATCCTCTATGTGCACTAACTACAAAATGGGATATCTTAGCTCAAGTAGCTTGTCATAAGTAGGTATGTGGGAAAATAGCCTTTGATATTCCTCTTCCAAATTTATTCTTTTCCTGAGTTGGCACTAGAGATTTATCTCTCGATGCAAACCCATAATTGTAACATATGGTGGACCTCGAGGCGGATTCTGATTATGCAGGTGATGAGGCCCCAAATAGGCCATCTCCAATGAATCCTTATCATCACTGTAAAGATATAATATTTCACTTCCCCCCATATGTAAGGGATGATATGCTATATGTAGCCCCATGTACTTGATTCTATGGTCGTTATCATCACTATCCAGATAGACCAGATAAAACAATCATATATACGACATCGGTGTAAAAACTGGTTTGACTTCCTCTTTAGAGTGATCTTCGTATATACTCTGACTCTTTAGGCAATAGATGTAGTGGATATACTAGCCTCAGATCGGTCATCTCAAACTCATCACTATGATTGCTACTATGAGCAGAGCACTCTATCGTGTCCACAAATATTAGGATATTAGCTAGACGAGGCCTTAAGTGGGCCTGCTCTGTCTTGTCTTCATAGTCACTATCAACCATGAAATGCTCTTGTATCTCATCTAATTGCTCTCTAAGAAGAAAATGGCGTAGAAATGCCAGAACCATGAAGGCTCGATCAATTCCCTCTTCAGATTAATCATCATTTTAGGACTCGCCATCTACATCATAACTTGGTCTGCTCATTTAGGAGGTGGAATCCTCTACATATTCACTACAAATATATCCTGAATCAAGATCACCTAGAATTATGGGGTTGTATCCCTGCTTATCGATATCATCGGTTGTGATATGATTTTGATGACCCAGGCTACCTTTGGGGTTCTTCTTTGATAACTCTTCATGTTCAATATCTGGTCTCTCAATGGTGATGACTTTGTTGCCCCGAAGGCTAGACATGTTAGGATGATATGGATTAAAATTCATGTTTTCCCCTAGACCCAGGTACAAATGATCCAATAATGCAATGAGTAAATCATCATGTCCCTGAATCTGCAATCCTAATCCGAACCTATCAGTTGCCAACTAATAACATGGTTCAAGAGGGGTTCTTTATCCTTATTCAAAAAGACCCGGGTCGTATCCATACCAATGATAAAGCTCAAAAATGTGCATGGTGTACTTTGGATTGGACAAATACCGAACGTTCACCGTGAACTATTTGTCATCATCCACCTCCATGGGTGCCCGCATTGGAACTTGATCCAACCCAACATAAATGAAGTTTGTTTAGTTAGGTGGCTCGCCCAAAGATACTAGGGATCCAACTAGCTATCAATGGGCTATCGGTCAGCCCATTCTCGTGTAGTATCTAAAATAGGACCAAAGGTCACATTTTGCACAAGATATTCACCCATACTTGTGCTGGCTAGGTGAATAGTCACCTGGGGTGCAAATGACCCTACTAACAAAGCAGGTGAAGCAAATTGGGGTGCCTCATCGACTTGATCTTGGGCTTCCTCCACCTCCATGGGAGTGGCAGCCTTAGTGGTTACTGATTTAGGCATGCTCTTTGCTTCTTTCCTATCTAATTTTGCATTTAATTTCTTGTTGTTCTGATGCATTGCTGATGCACTCGGTCTTAGATAAGTGGTAGTGGTATGCTTAGATATGTTTGATATAGATACTAATGGTTGAACATGCACTGCCTGTTTACCTCTTGGAACCCTTACCAAAGATGTGGGTCGTATGTCCAAGTGCATTTATGGGATCACGAAACCCCCTGACAAATCTGCTAAGTTCACAAACTTGAATGGTTCTTCATCTAATGCAACCACGTGAACTTGTACCTCATGTACATACTTGACACACTAATGCAATATCAAGGGAACACAATGCATTTCATGAATCCAAGGCCTCCCCAGCATGATGTTATATTGTAAGGTGCCCTCTATCATGTGACACATTATGGTAATGGTCTTTAGTCACACCTGAATAGGTAGGACAATCATGCCAACTGTAGAGCATAGTGCATCATTAAACACTTGTAATGTAAGGGTGGTTGATACGACAAGTGATTTAGGAAATATCAAATGGTGTAGTGCCTTAGTCATGATTATGTTGATCGATGAACTAGTATCAATCAAGACCCTTTTGAATGGCACATGGTTAACACATGCAATGATATGTAGTGGCGGGTCAACCACACTTGCAGAAACCACTTTCACTTTGTGATCATAGAATTGGATCATTGGTTCCTGACACTATTGTATGTGCCCCACGAAGTTCATGAATGCCTATGTGTCCTAGGACTGTACCTTAATGGACCTTAGAATGTCCATAAGAGTCTCCCTATACATAGGGGACTATTGTATAATCTCATATATTGACAAATTCGTAGGAGTTATCTGCATGTTTTGAAACAACTTGCTCCTAATGGTCACCATCGGTCTCGTTGGTGGGCTTGAAATATTTTGTACCTCCTACTGCTGGGGCATGGATTATATTTGAATGTCAGCATGAGGTTGATTTAGTCGTTCATACCTCCCATGTCTAGTAACAACATTGACCATTCCTACGAACCCCTAGGTAGGTGGTTTGACTCATACTTGATTGATGTGGTCGACGTGGTTACGGGGCGCCTCATGGTTTGGTAACGAATTTTTGAAAATCCCCACGTTCTGGTTTTTTGGTGCCTAGGGTTTTCCTAGTACTACAAGCTCTCCCTTGTCTATCATATTTGGTACAATGTGTTTGAAGGACCAACACACCTCGATGTCATGGCCTTTCACTCTATGAAATATGCAAAACAACTCTTCCTAATAGTCTTTGGGCTTGGGCTGATTTGGATCAACTATTTTGACTTCAGGTAATCTTATTGTTTTGGCCTCGTAGAGCTGATGAAATATCAATTTCATTGATTCCGTCAATGGCATAAATATGCGAGGTGGGTGTTGCTCTTTGTTCTTGCCCTTGTAATTATTTTTGCATTGGTCATATTATGCAGGAGGGGGATGGCCTTGATAATTCTATTTATTTTGTCCCTTATCCTCATTT
The DNA here is from genome assembly GCA_028583015.1 of Wollemia nobilis. Lineage (NCBI taxonomy): Eukaryota > Viridiplantae > Streptophyta > Pinopsida > Araucariales > Araucariaceae > Wollemia > Wollemia nobilis. Next base: position 3,406,652 of record JAQPPZ010001679.1, on the reverse strand, counting down.
TGGAGATTTAGTACCACTTGATTCACATGGGCCTGCTTGCCCTATTGCTTTGAGGTACTCTTCTTATATCCCTTTTTCCTAATTTTTAGCTTCAAATTGCATTCCTGCAACTTGATATCGTCAATTACCTTGGCTTGCATCCAAGCTTCTTTGAATGTGGCGTACTGTTGCAGTTGCAAGAGTAGCGATATGTTCTTGGCACAACTCTTTGTAAAAATTTAGGTTAATTCTATGGCAGGGATCAAGAATGGCAACTTTGCCATTAATATCCTCCACCTCTTCTTGTACTGTTCTATTGGTTTGTCGTTGCGCTAAGCTAGCACAGCCAAATCAAAAAGGTTGGTCTATTTCTTGACATTGAAGGAATAGTGTTCAAGAAAGGCATCAACTAATTACTCAAAATTTGTTATGTTGTGCTTCTTTATCTGATTAAACCACTCTTAGGCTGGCCTAGAGAGTATTGTGACAAATGTACACAACAATAGTGCATCGTTGTTCTCTATCTAGAAGCAAGCATCCAGAAAGCCCATGACATGTTCTTGTGCCTCTTCATCACCCTTAAATTTTTCCAACCTAGGCATCTCAAAATGCTCTGAGTATGGGGGCATAGGTACTGAGGGATATAAAGGTTCATTGTGAATTTTCCTCAATGTCAGCTTTTGGACAACCATGCACTGTCTCTTAATTTCCTTGACCTTCTCAGCGAAAGCTTTGTAAGCATCAAAATACAAAAAGTCCTCCTCCCTAAGTCAATGCAGAGGTGGTCTGGGAGGCACATTCCTCTTCTGTCAAGGTTGAGGGCATTGCTTTTCCTCCTCCTCAGCTCGAGAACTCTTAGGATACTCTTGGTTGTATTTGTTCCCCTATTGCTCCTCATAATGTTACTGCCTCTAATTTTTGACCGAGGGCGGTCGTTCTCTGTGATGGGTAGTGATATGAGTATGAACGCTTGTGCACCCATGGTACATGTCGACTTGCAAAAAAACCTTATTGTGCACCTGCTCTCTACGCTCGTATTGAGAGTATAGTTCAGTCCTAGCCAACCTATCTTCTTGCTCTACACACTCCTTCTGGATGAGGATGTGCTGCTTGTGCAAGTGCTACTCATACAACCTTTTTATAGTAAGCCTCTATACCTAAAGATCTTCATCTTCGATGTGTTGCATATCTAGGCGAGCATCCTCCAATTTATCTTGGAGGAGTTGGTGTTTTTACTCAGAGGCCAGTCGATATGATCTTTCAACCTAGTGAGCCATTGGAGGCCTTTGATATGCTTACTTTGTACAAGCGACCTTATGGGTTTTGTACCCATTGGACTGATGTGTTGTGCTTTACCTCTATCTGTGAAGACATAATAAACATCGTGTTGTTTCTTGTGCTGTGTGCTACCATGCGTGGATGGTAGACGTGAGACATGAGGGTGCTTAGAAGCCTCTCCATGCTCTCTAGTAGTTCTAATGGTGCTCCCGCTATGCTCACTCGAAGCACGAGTGGGCAAAGTCAAAGGCTTGTAACCTAGCTACTCTAGCACACTACCTAGACTGTCTAACTATCTAGACCTCCATCTCTCATGGGGTGGTGTTCCATTAGCTCCCACATTCGACATATCGATGGTGATATTACATGCTATAGTACATGTGGAAGTATGGGTAGACTTGCGCTCAGCAGGAAGCCCATCTACTTGCCCCTAAATGGGCGGACCTCTATTCCTTCTATACTAAAAATGTGTGGGTATAGTACACCCTATAGACTTAGTATGGATGGGTACCAATTTGGTCCCCTACACAACATACTCTTCGACTGATCACGTGGATGCGCATGCACTATAGTCTTGGTAATGGCTTTCAAGTGGAGCTCCATGCTCTAATCTATGTCTAACAATATGCACTGATGCTAGTCTATTAGGGGTATTCTCAATGGGATCCCCTCATGTCGAGTTGTCTCCTCTAATGCTCGTTGAATGTCATTCAGTTTGCTCATGTGGTTGAGGACTAGACACGTGTAATTGTAAATCGATTGGGGCTTGATCATCGGCCTCAGGCTTGCACCTTTGCCAACCACCCCGTGTATCGACCATAGTGTACCAAATGTCTAGATGTATCTTTTATTATCAAACAAGGTATACAATGATGTTTATCTTATTTTTAAATTTTACAATGCACCCTAAATTGTTTTATGTTGTTACAAGAAATGTTGTATCAGTATGAGAAAATATCACGTGTTTTGCAAAATCGTTGGATTTTATTCTTATTTTAATTGGCTTTCACCTATATACTCACACAAGCCAAATATGGTAATGAATTCCATACTCAATGATGTAGCATAGGTACTACCAACCCTCACCCAACACACTATATGTAGCGATACACCCTTCCGAATATCAGTGCGTGCTATTTTGCATGGATAGGATAGTTCTTGGGTCGGCCTTGGAAATGACTATGTCCCTATAATACAATTTAAAATGATCCAACCAAGTGGTAATGACATCCACTGTTGGTATCAATCAAATGGGTTGGATGTGAGAGCCCAACGCCACTAATTTTTACAATGAAACATGGTGTGTGTGGTTCGTTTTACTTTGCATAAATACAAATGCATAAAAGAGCATTCATATGATCATTCCTACATGATATGCATAAGAAGGAACATTTTAAATTCACAAAGGTATGCATGCTATGTCCTACATGACGTTATGACAACGTAATTATGATGACATGGCCTCTAATTGGGCCTCACACATGCAAACGACCACACAATTTTTATCAAGGTCACTATATTCTAGGGCAGACTACAATAAGAGGTCAGTTGTTCCTAGTAGCACCTTTCTAATGAAAAGAATGGGAAAGTAAATTAGGACTTGTAAATTGATCCTTTAACTTTAATGTTCCTAATTTGCCATTGATTTGCCACTTACTGTAAGAATACAAAGGAGAAAATGCAGAATAGAGGATGGAAATAGAACCTACCTCAACTCCTACTCTGCTACCAAGTGATTTCTTTGATGTCTGCTATTTCTACTGTAAACTATAGCTTTGGTCTATGAGCTATAGTGTAAACCGCAGGTGACAGTCGTGGGCCAAAAAGTAACCACAGCTATTAGCTGCGGTTAGCACCTGAGATAAAAAATAAAAAATGTCAATACTTAGGGGCTAGAAATATAGATTTCCATCGTTATCTCCATATGTGACCACAAAGGAAGCTCACACCCGCTCTAACTATCACAATTGAAGGGAAACACACAAATAGGCATGCATAATCTGATAACAAGAAATAAAGTGAATATAAGGAATTCTTTATTATTTTCAATGAAATCAAATTACAAATGTGTCCCTCCTCAGGATATCCATTTGATACATTAATTACAATAGTGTTTAATCCATATTAAGGGTAGGTGTGATCAAAATACCCCTTAGGGTGACACGAACTGCTCTAGGATGTCGATGACCCTCTTCTTCACAATGGGGAAGTGGTTGGATGCTTTATCTCTCCTTTAAAACTATTTCTTGTGGTCAAGAAACAATAAGAATGTCAAAAAGATAGGCAGTCTCTCGTGATGAGGCCCTTTTAGGTAAAATGTATAATGACATCATTAACATGCATAATCAAGAAAGCATAAAGAAAGATGCTAAACTATGCAAAGCGAATCAAGATTCATGTAATAGCATAAAGTAAAATAGCATCTACACTATGCATGGATCAAATATAGGAAATGAAGCATAAACATGCATAAAGAAAAAAATCTATTCCTAATTGAAACATAAGAATAAAATGTGGATCTAGCCTAGTTCTACGGTTAGAAGTCTTATAAAATGTTATTAAATCAACAAAATGGCTAATCTAGCCTAACTAGATGGACATAAAATAAAAGAGTAAGGTAATCTATCACCTGTTGCAAACTGTAGCTCTGGTGAGCGGTCTGCACTGTGAACCGCAATTGACAACCACAATTTGACATCTGATGAGTTTACCCTCAAAATCAGGGGCAGTGGGCTCAATATCCTTGTCCAAATTTATGTTCAAGGGTTGCTTTCATTGTTCTTAGACTGATTTGGCAATCAATTCAATGTGAAGGGCCTTCGTTTGTTTGGATTTGCATTTCTTGATCCTCCTAAGAACCTAGGGCATCCATAGTGCAATTCATCATGAATGGTGGCAAAATGATCAGGAATTAAGTGCAATAGCTCTATCTCTTAGTATGCTTAGTTTGAGTATACAATTCACCACAACTTCGCTACTCAAATCTCCAATTCTTGCTCTCTTTTTCTCCCCATTTGGAGGGGGTATTTATAGCATGCCCCTAGGGTTAGGGGTGGCTTCATGGAGAAGCCAATATCAAGAAGGTTGGTTAGGATAGTTGGGATGGAAGCCTCTAGAATATTCTGTCCTTCAACTACCTCCTTCTAGATATCTTGGTCGTTCCAACCGATTTGTCTCAGATGGAAGGTCTAGTTGACCTTCAGTTAAGACCACAAGTCACAGTTGCAGTCTAGACTGCAGACCGTAGGTTTCAACCATGGTTTAGAATGGAGATCATAGGTCTGAGCTACGGTTCAGAATGCTTAGGCCAAAATGCCTAAATTGAGTGGTTAGAACCACTGCTCTATCTTGGAGTCTATCCAAGATCCTCCATATGGTCTTGTAGCATGTCCATATGAGTAGTCACCCTCAACATGACGCATTTTTGGTATCTACACAAACCTCTTAGGGTTTGCCCTCAAAGCTATAGATAAACTCATATAGCAAAAATATTGGATAGATATTTTTTATCCAACAAATGGTTACAAGGAGTATACAATCTCTTAAAATATTTTATTATGAGTAGAATCAAATCACAAACCCATTCTTTTGACTTGTGATTAACTAAATTTATTTCTCTTCTAGTCTATGTGGCTCTAGGACGTCACTTTCCTCTAGATGGTTATGTTGTGTGGGGTGAACCAAATTTTTAAGGATCATATATGTGTAGGTTTGTAAAAAATATGAATTATTTAAAGAAGCAAATGAATATTTGGAATGTCAAATCTTTTGATAACATTTTTAAAGAAAATAAATAAATTGAATCCAAGCTCAAAAATCTACAAGAGATAGTAGAAACTAATATAATGTATTTTTGGAAGTATAAGAGATGTTATTATTGAAGGATGAGTACATATATATAGCAAGAGGCATTAGGGTTTGAAGAAAGAAAAACCCTAACCCTAACCCTAATAGGTAAAGTGCACATTAATATTCTAACATCCCCCCTTAATGTGCACTTTCCTAAATACAAAAATAAGTCAACATCCCAAATGATGTAATAAACCTAACACAAATTAAAAAACAACTATGAGTTTCACTCTGGTCTAATGAATATGATCCCCCTCAAGGTGAAACTTGTCTAGAAGGTGTCGGACTTTGCTAAAAATGCACCTTTATATAAAGAAAGAAGTTGGGAAAATTTGAAGTGTCAAAATTTTTTTGTAGTCTTTAAATAGAATTTAGGGTGTCTATATTATGTAGTACTTAGGGTAATTTTGATGTAACGTATCAAATTTTTAGTCTTCGATTAAAGAAGAGAATGATGGTTTATGTGGTTTGGCTCACGATGCTATTGTTGGTTGACATGGTTCGACTCACAACGTTGTTGAAAAACTTGGAGAACTTGGGCAAGATAAAATGAAGAGTAATTTTCCCTGCAACAAAATTAAATTTGTGAATATTTTACATGATTTTAAATTTCCCTCGTAGGGGAATATTTCAAGAATGTGCTTTCAAAATAATTACATGGGCCCTCCTTCACTACCATACATATTAAAATGATTTTAAATTTCCCTCGTAGGGGAATATTTCAAGAATGTGTATTTGAAATAATTACATGGACCCTATTTAATTAAGTGTGGCCCATATTTCAATTTATCAAATATACTATGCCCCTCTTACATTATCAAAGTCAAGGCCCCTTTATCAAAGTCAATTTAAACAATATTACACATGCTTTCAATATTCAAATGAAGAAAGAGCATCGTAAAAAAGTCTTCCACAAATTTTTTTGGCAAGAGTGGCTCTCCTACATGCAATATGAGGTGGTACCTACTATGTGCCTACTAGGGGACTTTGTGGGTCTATTGTGGACCTATTGGGGGAATGTTGTGGGCCTACTAGGGACCTCTATGGGCCTCTTGTGGGCCAACTAGGGGTCTCTATGGGTCTACAATGGGCCTACTATAGGCTTTATATGGGCTTGTTGTGGGCCTACTATGGGCCTCTATGGGCTTGTTGGGGGCCTATTATGGGCCTATTGGGGGCATTTATGGGCCTGTTGGGGCCCCCTTGGGGCTTGCTAGGGACCTTTATGGGTCTACTATGGGTATTTATGGGTTTTTTGAGGGCCTACTGTGGGCCTTTGTGGGTCTATTATGGGCCTACTATGGGCCTATTAGGGGCCTCTATGGGCTTATTGTGGGGCTACCATCGGCCTATTGGAGGCCTCTATGGGCCTATTATGGGCCTAATATAGGCCTATTGGGGGCCTATGTGGACTTGTTGTGGGTATCTTGGAGCTTAAATACTTGGAGCCATGAATATGACCATTTTTTTAACCAAGTTATACACCAGCCATGTTGGCTATATAATTTTTCATCATTGTGGGAGGATTTGCAGAGTCAGTTTGTTAAGGAGGATTAGATCTAGTTCATTGAAACATAAGATAACCCATTATTTTTTATTAATTTATTGCATGCATAGATTAAAAAATACTATGCATACAGGAACCATAACATACAAGCACCACGAAGTACATAGCATGCAAGCTCCATGACACACAAGGCTACATTATATCCTATTATATCTAGGATATTTTTTTGCAAATTTTTACCAAGACTTTGATATTTAATATGGTGCATGTGCTTCTTCTCAGTTGTGAAATTTTTTTAAGGACATATTGGATGAAAATAAAATGTTTACCATTTAGTCATTCAATTTTTGTATGGGTCAAAAATGGGTCTTTTGGATTTGTATATATTTACTATAGGTTGCATATGGTGTTGCTATTATTAGGAGTGGTGTTTCTTTAGGAATATAAAGGCTCTTGAAAGACCTCCAACAAACCCATAGAGTCCCCCATTAGGCCCACAAAATATCCATAGATGCTCCCAATAGGCCCATAGTGGTCCTTAAAGGCCCAAATGATGTATAGGAAAAAGAAGAATCTTTTGAAGTATCTTTGTTTGTAGTATTTAGAAGTCAATGATGTTGGAAGTGTCAAAAAAATCTATAGTATTTGGAGGAGTCTAGGGTGTCTATTATATATAGTCCTTAGAAGTAATTATTTATTCAAGAATTACAATGTTCCTTGTAGGGGAATATTTTGCAAATTTCAATTCTCCCTCATAGGGAAAATTCCAAGAATTTTGCTTTGAAATAAAACATGATTTAAAAACATTTATATGGCATGAGTATTTCCCCACCTTACATTTAAAAGGTCCAACCATGTACAATGTGGGATATTATGCATGAGCCCATTTCTCGTTACTTTTTATTTTATAATAGAAAAACAAAACTAATAAAGACCATGTGGCCCTTCCCATGCTCCATGTGGGAAAAAAAAATTAAAATGCCCATTTTAAAATATTTTTTGGCTACTAAAGTGTTGCACCATGTGTCTTTCATGTGTAAAAATTAGGTAGAACCAACCATAGAAAAAAGTGGAGTAGTGAATGTGTCTGGTGGAGCTCCTCGTGGGTGGCACCAAGTTATTTGCTTTGTTGTTGCCCTAGATAGACATGAATATTTCCCCATTAAATTTTTAGTTTCTGATCCACTTAGAAAGTGGATAACATACTCCATAAGATTTGTATAATGAAGGAGAGGGGAATTTTCCACCACCAATGAGGGAGAGAAGAATTTTCAAAGAGGCAACTCCCCCCTCAAGCTTCCAGGTAGGAAAAAGTCCTACTATGATACCAAATGTTGGAAGTATAAGAGATGTTATTATTGAAGTATGAATACATATATATAGCAATATGTGTTAGGGTTTGAATAAAATAAAACCCTAACCTTAACTCTAATAGGTAAAGTGCACATTAATATTCTAACATGTATTAGGATTATTATGCGAAAAATAATTACTTTCTAATTATCATAATGCATTGAAAAAATAGGAATCATATTGGTTCTAAAAATATAAGGAGAATGAATCAAGGAAGGAGATAGAAATTAAAAAACAAAATGCTATAGCAAAATCAAATTATCATCACATAAAAAATTTATTACCTCTAGATAGAATAAATATTGAGGAAGAAGGTATAAGGAAGGTTGTAATTAATTATTAAAAACATATTTTGTCAAATATTGGGCAAGATAATGAGGCACAAGCATGTAAAGCTCCAAAGTTCAAAGATTATATTATTATGATAAAAAAACTCTAGATCTTGGATTTCTTTTAGTAACCTGGTTAAAGGAGAGGAACTCAAATAAATTGTAGATGAAATTCAAAAGATGCTTTGAGATTTTTATTTGCCAATTTTTACATGAAAGGATGCGTTGGTTTGGAATTTATCAAAATATGGTGGATACTCAGTCTAGTTGGAATATTACGAATTAGAACATTCAAAATTTTATTCTCCCAAATATTTTTCTTGGAAGAAAATTTGGTCATTAAAGGCTCTCCCTAAGGCCTCAAAATTTCTTCAATTAGTAGTTCAAAGTAATATTCTTATGGGAAAGAGTCTATAAATAAGAGGATATTATGGATCCTTCATATTTACCTTGTGTGAGAAGTATTTAGAAACAACAAAATATTTACTTCTTCATTGTTTGCTTGCTCACACCATTTAGGGGTTATTTAAAAAAAAGATATTATATTGGGTAGCTCCATCAACATTGAAAGAGTTGATAAAATGTTGGATAAATTATTTCAAAGCTAAAGCATTAGATATTCTTTGAAGTATTGGACCTACCATTATTTTTTGGAATTTATGGCTTGAAAGGATAACACAATTTTTAAAAATAAATCTCAAATCATGCCCAAGTTTGGAACCATATTATTGCCTCTCTTGTAGAATGTCTACAAATATGGTGCTCATCATGGGAATTTTCAATTGCATAAAATGAGGTACTAATAACTTGAATACATGATTTGAATACACATGGAATATTCATCTATAAAATGTAATTAAAACAAAGGATCTACTTTGATCTATAGTAAAATAAAAATGTCCAGAAATTGGGTTTATCAAAATTAATTTTGATGGTGCTTCTAAAGGAAATCTAGGAAAAGCTGGTGGAGGTGGTTTTTTTAGAAATAGTGAAGGTGACTTTTACTCAATTATTCATAATCATATGAAACTTCAACTAACAACTATATAGAGGCTAAGGAATTTACTATAGAGATTAAAATTGCAGTAGAAAAAGGATGGAAATATATTTCAATTGAGGGGGGGCTCACAAATTATCATCAATGCTATTAACCAAAATGGATATGGAGAATGGATAAGAAATAAAATTATTATTGATGTTCATCATATATTACTAGAAGCAATATCCTAGCAGTGTGAGCATATTTCTAGAGAAGGAAATTGGATAGCAAATAAATTAGTAAATTATGGTGTTGATCTTCATCCCATTGGAATTCAAATTTTAGAAGGCAATTGACCAAGTGAGATTTTATGTCTTAATAAAAATTATGTCAAGAAGTTGATTGTGGAAACATAACACTTCAAGGAAGAATATATTAAGAGAAAACAAAAATTTTTGTTTTAGGAAACATAATATTTTGGTATTTTAATGGGAGTGGCCCCCAATAGAAGCCACATATAACTTATTATAAAAAAAAAAAGATAATGAGGCACAAGATAAGTTTCTACAAAATATTCCATAAAATATCATACAAGAACAATGCTAAAAGATTGATTAATAATATATCTATGGAGAATAAACATGAGCAATTTTTTCTTTCCATCCTAACAAGGCACTTGGTCCTGATGGATTTCTTACAAATTTTCTTCAAAATGTTTGGAATTTATTGAAGAGTGATAAATTTGTTATGGTTGAAGAGGTCAAGAAAATGAAGGTTATAATAAGTGAGACCAATGCCACTTTTATTATGATCGCTTCCAAGAAAGGTGAGATAAAATATTTTGATAATTTTCATCCAATAAGCCTATGGTTTACAAGATTATTTAAAAAATATGGCAAATGGATTGAAAGGAATTCTAGATTGTGTTATCTCAGAGGAACAAGGTGGCTTTGTTTGTATTAAAATTATTTTTGATGGTATAATCATTGCGGCCATACATTATATTAATTCCATAAAAGTCTAGTTATACTTATAAAATTAGATATGAACAAAGTCTATGATAATATTTCCTAGATTTTTCTACAAAGTATTCTAAAAAAGAATGATTTTGATTATAGTTCGTGTGAATGGACAAAATATATTTTTTTATTTTTTTAAAGTAGGGTATTGAAAGGGTTGTCCTTTCCCTTTTACATCGATTTAGTAATTTTTAACTATTTGGTGTCGTTGAGATTTGAATCTTGGTGAGGGATACATCATCTATTTATCCCAACCATTGAACCAAGGACCTATTGGCAAATGGATTAAATGTTATTATAACAATAAAAAGTGTTCTATTTTAATCAATGCTTCTCCTTTTGGTTAATTTAAGTCATTTTGTGTCTTCACCAAGGTAATCCACTATATCCTTGTATATTCATTATTCTTACAAAAGCATTAAGGAGAGATTTCTCAAAGGCAAAAATGAAAGAAAAGTCAGGTATTCAAGTTTTTAAAAAATAACCCCTTCAAATATCATCTTCAATTTGTTGATGATACTTTTCTTTTGGGCCATCCCTTAGTCAATGAGGTCAAGGAGTTTAAAGAAAAATTATAATGCTATGAGAAGGCTAGTGGTAGGTTAATTCTACAAAATTCAAGATCTTTTCAAAAAAACTACCCTAGATTTACAATGAATTATTGTTGATATTTTAGGATTTAAAATGGAAAAATTTCCATCAAACTACCTAGATATTCCTTTATCTCATTAAGGAAATAAAAATAATCTTTAGGTATCCTATTTGGAAAGAATTAAAATGTTTTTGGTAGGTTCAAAACATAAGTTCTTAACCATGGTGGGGAGGGTACAACTCATAAAGACTACATTTTTGTTGGAAATAGATTATATTACATCATTTGGATCATATAAATGTACCTTCCTAGGTACATACTTAGGACATTAGATTAATTTAAGGAAAAGTTATCTAGTTACTTCATGCAATGTAATTAATGCACAAGTGTCAATGTGCAAGTTGTATATGTGCAAGTTGTCCCTTGCAAAGCTAGGTAGAGTGTTGACCAAGGAACTTATCTTCCTATATTAAAAGATCTCATTGTAATAGCATAGAGATAGGAAAGCATAGCATAACAAAGCATAACATAGATATAGATATAGATACCCATATTGGTGATGGGTGCAATGTATTCCTATAGAATTATTCATGGAGTGTCCATTTCCTCCATAGCTACATTGTATTCATTTCCATAATTTCTATTTATAGCATATTTCAGTCATCTTGCACATTTATTTTCTTTCATATTATTATGCATCTTTTTATTGATATCTCCCATTGCATATTGCATCAAAATATAACAGTGATATCATATCCACGATAGATCTAGCTATAGTATATCAATAGGAAAACCACCATTATCATTGATATTGAGTTTTTTGTCAACCTGATGCACTGCTAGACCAACCACTATCAAAACATCTTAAAAGAATCTAGGAGGTAGAATTAGAAAGAGCCATAAATGAGGATTGAAATAAATCTCAGTTCCAAAAATATTGAGATTATATTTGGCTAGAGCCTTTCCACAGAGTTGCAGGAAAAAATCATGAAGACTAGGACTCAACATTCAATCCACTAGATTGACAAATCAACTAGTGAAGATCATTCAGAATATATAGAATTTCTTAACTATTACCCAAATTTTATTTTGTTACAGAAAACTAATTCTCATATGATTAGGAATCCTCCTACAACAGAAAGCTGGGAGACTTCAACTTCATTTCCTGAAGGTCGGTGTGCCTTCATAGTGCAAATATTTGTTCCTTGCGCAAGAAAACAATACTATGGGAGAAGACTTTTGGAGAAGATTCATGGTGAAGTTAGTAAACTGGAGATCTCCATTACTAAACTGAGAACTTTACAAAAGAATAAAAGGCCATAGTAGCTTTGATCTAGAATAAAAGGCCATAGTTGCCTTGATCTAGAAGAAAAGGTCATAGCAGCCTTGATCCAGAAGTAAAGGCCATAGAGAAGCCTTGATCTTGAAAAAGGCCATAAAAACCTTGATATTAAATAAAAGGTCATAAAATCCTTGATAGTGAATAAAATGCCATAGAAGGCTTGATATTCAATAAAATGCCACATAAGCCTTGATATTAAAAAAAGGGCCACATAAGCCTCGATACTAAAAAAGGCCACAAAAGCCTTGAGACTGAAAAAAGACCATAGAAGCCTTGATCCTGAAGAAGACCCCAAATGAGAGTATCTAATTTCGAAGGAGATTAAGATTTCAGTACTAATACTTTGTTGTAGGGAAAGGAGATTCAGTGATTTAGGACAAGAAATTTAGGAAGAGTAACTTCTTCATAATCAATCCAAAACTTGAAGCAAAAATAAAGGTAAAGAGATTATGAGGATATCTCATTTCAGAACTTCCAGTCTTGGAAGAAGGCAAGGTTATACATAGTGGCAAATATTCGCCAATTGGGCGAATATTAGTATTTTTAAAATTAGAAATTGGTGAATATGAGGACCCTCGACGTTAGCCCATTCGCCTAAAATTTTTAGGACCAATTTTTTCTTAGGGTCAATTCACCATAATATATATCCAAACATAGGCATATTTGTACTTGTTGGAAAGTGCTTTTCAAGCCTGATCTAATGGTGGTGTTGTTATGAAGTTATAAGATGATTTAATAGGTTGAAACTAGCCCCAAAGATGATATTATATTTTAGGGCTTCAAATACCCTAAATTTTGGTATAAATATGCTCTATTTGATTTTATTAGGATTCTCCATGATTCACCTTGATTTTTATTAGGATTTGCCATTTTTTTACAAGTACATTTTGAGTCCAAATCCTTATGCATAACCCCGAAAGAAGTACTAGGAGAATCGAATCCAAAAGTAGCAAAATCAAACATCCAGGGGAATATCTCACCACCAAAACTTCCAAAAGTAGAATGTTGAACCTAAGGTCTCAAGGAAGGCTAGAATAAGTTGCAAGATCAAAGACATTGGGGAGGTCTCAATGAGCATCCAGTAAAAATCTTGGAGAGCCTTACTAAATAAATAATCAAAGAAGAACTCATTATATAAATCCACTACCAAGGAGAAGTTCCTGATAGTGAAGGACTTGGGACAATAATCACCATCCGAAAACAAGCCCAAGAGAAGAATAATTTAGCAAGAAGTGCTAAATCCTAGAAGAAGAATCTAGTGAAGACCTCAAGGCATTTATAATCTTGAGAAGTAGATCTTGCTTAAATTCACAATTTGACAAGAAGACTTGAAGATAGGAGAAGCCCGTAAAATCCAAGAGATTTGAATATTACTTATCATAGGAAGAAGGCATCATTTTAGAGACAAAGAATTCTTCAAATATACAACAAAAGAGGACAACAAGCCACCAAATCCTAGGATCATGAAATAAATTGAGACCATATTTTGGTGAAGGAGTTTCTTAGGACAGTCTACAAAAATTAGCAAGATCTACATCCTCTACAGAAGCAATAAAAGAGCTACAAAATCTTTCAAAAAAGGTAAGAAACTATTGGTGCAAGTAGATTCATTAATTCGATTACTTATTAGATTTATTAAAGCACCTTAATTTGGATTAAAGTTACAATAAGGAGCATTGGATTACAATATTCATTAGTGCAAAAAGATAAAAGTTTCTTTTAAGGTTAATTTACACATTAGGATTTGATTATATTTTTGCATTACAACTATTTATCAATCACCTCTCATCTAATTTGGAAAGCAAAAGAAGAGTAGTCCCTACAACTTTGTTTGTAAGGAAATTGTAAAATAATCCTTGAAGATTCATTTTAGATTATTCTTGATTAGTTGTACTAAATTTATTAAGTGCATTATTTTGAGATTTAAGTGGAGTGATAAGGTGAAATTATTAGTGCATTAAAAGTGAAATATTATTAGATTTATTTGCACTATTCTATTGCTCTCAAAAAATCATTGTTTATGTTCTTGAGAAAGGCACAAAAATAGAATTTGACAGTGTCTAAAGACACTATTAGTGCACAAAAATCTAAAAAATTTAGTGGCCAAGAGAAGCCAACAAATCATCTCAATCCTCCAAGCGTTGGAGAATAAAGTAGCCACCAAATATCAGAAAAGGAAGACTCAAATCGAGACTTGGTGAGTCTCAAATGCAAAGCATAATAACATTTTTTACAAATAAATAGTGCAAAATAATACAACAAAAATAGAGCTTCTATCAAGTGGTTACAAACTTGGGCTTATTTATAAAATATCCAAGCAAAAATTATAAGGTGTCTAATCAAAGAGACAACCTCAAAACCCCTACATTGCATTCAAAATTCTACCACAAAACCAAAAATTCAGACCTGAAAAAAAGAGTGCAAAATAAGGTGCAATAAAGGCTATTTTATACATAAATATGTTACATTTTATTGCACTATCCTAATATGTTTTATATAGGAAAGAAGGTATATTTGAAGGTGCCTCAAAGGCACAATATATGCTAGAAAACCAGCCAAATATGGTCAAACACTAGCATCTTTCCAAGCATAGAAAAAGGATCCACTCTAAGGGTTCATACTCCTCACATCTTGGATGACCAAACCTACAAATTATAAGGCATAAAAAAAAAGGATAAACAACATTATATTCAAGAGAAATATTATCCAAAAAATGAGGATGTATAACAGGTGAGAAAATAATAATATTAAGGCACCATTGGAGTGTTTCAAGCTCCATATATGCATTGCTCAAAATCTATGCTCAAGCCTCCAAATCGCTGCTCCTCATCCCAGCTAGAAACAACCCACAAGCAAGTGCCATTGAGCAAAAGAGGAGCTGGAAATTTTACAAGGTTTAAAGAACCTCCAAAGGGTCCATTAAAAAAGCATTAGAGAAGACATCCATGCACAAGGAGGAAGTGACATTTGTCACTTGAGGTAAAATCCTAATGCTCCTCATGCGAGCACTCATCCTCATCAAGAAATGAGTTACAATAAATAGGTTGGTGCATTAAGTATATGAGATACACTTGTCCATAAAGAGACCAAGCACTCCACTGAATAATATAACATCCATACGTTACTCAAAGGAAGAAATGAGTGTATTCTAGCACCTTCTACCTTAAGAACTCAAGAAGAAAATAGATGTGCCACTTGGCACTTAATACCTCCTCCATTTTAAGGGTATCAACAACCAAGCATTCAACAAGCATTTGCATCTCTACATTCAACACTTTAGGGTCTTCATGCACAGGGCTGAGTTGCAGAGTGGAAGCAAGGTATAAGAGCCTTTAATGCTCTAGATAAGGGATGTCAAAGTCAGAGATTGAATGTGCCATATTTGGAACATTAAATTCAAGGAAGGTTCCAAGCAATTCTATTGGAGGGAACAACCAAAGCAGTGATGTTAATATTGCAGCCCTTGCACACCAAAAATTAGCATCAATTATTGCATGATATAAGGTAAGATTTATTTCCATTTTAATGTGCTTTCATTTCTTGGGAGTTATAAGGTTGATAAATCAAGGTTAAAATTAGAGTAATTTAACCATATTGAAAGCCATATCTCAAATGGAATAATTTATCAAATCTATATAATATTTGCAATATTAAACTTAGGTGCAATAAGGGTTTCTACTGGAAGTTATTTTAAAAAATATTTGCAAATATTATTGTGGTCTAATTTTTCCAAAATTTGGGATTTATAAGGGTTACTACATCAAATTAATTTATCAAAAATTAGATACACTACAATTAAAACCTAAAGGGATATTAAAATAGGTTATTAAATATTTTTTCTAAGGTTGGAAATCTATAATATTCTTGTCTCAAATTTTCATAAAAGGGATAAAAGAAATCCAACATTAAATCCTCTTCAAAATTGGAAAAGTGCTTAGTTCAATAGCAACAATAAGGGATAATAGAAGTTGATTTTTTATTACAAAATCAACCAAAAATTGAACTACTTTTTACAAGAGCACTATATTATATCCCAAAATCACTAGGGAGTCATAAGGGATTCTACAAAACTTGGTAATATCAACATTTATCATAGATTATCAAGTTGCAAATCCATTGGGAAGATATTTCTATAAAACCTAAGACTCCATTAGATGTATATACTCTCATTACTAGGGAGACATAAGGAAGCCTACAAACCTATGGATTGATAAAGGTTTTATCAAATCAAGCTTATATATTTCAATTAGGAATCATATATCCTAATATACAGAGTCATAAGGTATACTACAAAGAAAATCCTATCTCATTTCTTCAATTATACTTCTTCAAATGGGAAAATAAATATCATAAATGAATGTGAAATTTTCTCCAACAGGAACCAGTCTACAAAACATGAAAACATGTGGTATATTGAATCAGGAGCCAATCATCATATGATAGGAAATATACAATGGTTTTACTGTCTCGAAGGTGCTAAAGGCTATAGACTAAGAATTACATATAGTCAAACTTATCCCATACATGAATATGGATGTGTAACACCTAGAAATTTATTTCTAAATCTTCTACTACAAAAAGTATTGTATATTAATGGATTAAAATTAAATCTCATTTTAGTAAGCAAATTAGTAGAAGAAAACTATATGATCAACTTTGCATATATGGATAGAATCAATACCTATCTCATCATGAATCAAGGTGAAAGAAAAGCAACGGGATCAATCCATGGAATACATATATCCTAGAATCAATGGAAATCTCATAAGCTATTGTGGTGTTTCAAAATGATGCTAACATATTTTAAAGGAACATGTTGAAGAAAATAAAGAACCAGTACACCACAAAGGTAAGCATAAAAGAATCAAAATCAAGAAGATGAGAGGATAATTGCACCATTCTCTACTCAGTTATCAATAATCAAAACCAAATGAAGATACTCATAAATAGAATAATAATGGTGGTTGGATAGAAGATAAGGATCATGAACCTGAACAAGCCAAATATCATTCATTAGAATAAGATCCATATTGAAGACTAAAGTATTCAATACCCAAATAATGTAATACAAGGGGGTGTTAGAAATATATTATATTACATAATTTGGGTTATGTAAATGTACCTTCTTTGGTACATACTTAGGACATTATATTATTTTAGGGGGAATTTATCTAGTTACTTCATGCAATGTAATAAATGCATAAGTGTCAATGTGCAAGTTGTATATGTGCAAGTTGTCCCTTGCATAGCTAGGTAGAGTGTTGGCCAAGGAACTTATCTTCCTATATAAAAGGCCTCATTGCAATAGCATAGATATAGGAAAGCATAGCATAGCAGAGAATAGCATAGATATAAATATAGATGCCCATATTGGTGATGAGTGTAACTTAGTCGTGTAGAATTATTCATGGAATGTCCTTTTCCTACATAGCTACATTGTATTCATTTCTATCATTTCTATTTATAGCACATTTCAATCATCTCTTAGATTTTCTTTCTTTAATATTATTCTACATCTTGTGATTTCTATCTCCCATTGCATACTACATAAAAAAATAACAATTGTAATCCATACCTATTTAAATGATTTCACTTTCAAGATTATAAATAGGTATAGCATAAAAAATTGATAAAATTCAAAGAGGCTTTCATTGGAAAGGATGCAAGAAAAGATTTAAGTTTCCTATTTATAAGTGGAATAGGGTTTGCAAAGGAAATAATTTGGAGGTGCAAGCTTGTAAAATTGTAGACTTATGACTTTGGCCTTATGGGTTAAGCTTGGGTGGAGATTATTTAGAGATCAAGAAAAGAATTGGGCAAAAATATTACTTCAAAATATAAATTTTTTCATGATGCAATAAAATTATTAAGGAAAGGAACCCTACCCAAATAATCATCAACATGGAACTTCATATTATATAGTTTGCAATTGATAAACATATTACATGGTTAGTCAATGAGGAAAATTATGGAAACTTTTGTCTAATGCTTGGTTGAAGTCTTATCCTCTCATATCTAACTCAAAATGGTAACCATTGGCTTAGGTAGGCCTAGCTTGTAAATTTTCAAAGGTTAAAGACTATATTAATATGAGAAACAACTCCAAATCATGGATTTCTACTAGTAACCTAGTTGAAGGAGAGGACCTCAAATAAATTGTAGATGAAATTTAGAATGTGCTTCATGAAAGGATGGGTTGGTTTGAAATGTATCAAAATATGGTGGATACTCTATCAACTTGGGATATGAATATTTAGAGCAATCAAAATTTCCTACTCCCAAATATTTTCTTTGGAAGAATGTTTGATAACTAGAGGCTCTTCCTAAATCCTCAACATTACTTTGGTTAGTAGTTCAAATTAAGATTCTCATAGGAGATACTTTACAAAGAATATCATATCATGGACATTTTAGATGTGCTTTATGTGATAAGGATTTAGAAACATCAGACCATTTACTTCTTCATTATCCCTTTGCTCACACCATTTGGGTTTTTTTTTATTTTTTAAATATAAAAATATATTGGGTAGCTCCATCAACATCAATAGAGTTAATGAAATGTTGTATTAATTATTTAAAAGCTAAAGTATTACGTATTCTATAAATGATTGACTCACCTATTATTTTTTGGAATTTATGGCTTGAAAGTAATAATAATTTTTTGAAAACAAATATCAAAATTATTTCCAAGTTTGGAATTGTATTATTGCCTCTATTGCATAATGTTTATAGATATGGTTCTTATAATGAGAAGTCTTAAGTATAAAAAAATAGGTGGAAACAACTTGGTTACAAGATTTGAATATAAATGTAACAACAAAAGGAAACTAAAAATTTTATTTTATAGATGGAACATAACTTCTGTTGTATTAATTCAACTTGGATATATAGGCGTTGGTTTCAATTTTCTTGTTGTAACAGTTTAAAAAAATGTATGCTAAAAATTAATACTATGTCATGATGTTATTTATGGTATTGTTTTGTGTTTATCTTATTTCTTTAGAAAGGAAAAAAATAATTTAAGATATCTATTTAAGAATCATAAAACAAAGGCAGCTACATTATTTTGAAATGCATTATGGCTTTAGTCATAGACTTGAGATGTATTTCATGTTAATGACCTTGGGTTGGGTGCAAACAGAATAGTAGGTACGACCACTTAAATGTATGAGGACTTGGAGAAGTTTTAAGCTAATCATGGCTATATTTTAGGGCTAAACCTCTAGTGAATATGGAGTTAAATACAGTGCACATATGGTGTAGCTACCCTAGAAAAACCATAGTGTGATGGAAATGGTGGTAGTAGCCTTATTCACAAAAAATAAAGAAGTTGGAAAACAAACTCCAAAATAAATTTAATCCTATCACACACCGTATGTTAGGAAGTTTTTATGAGAGCTGCATAAGCATGTTTAGCCATCGTCTACATCATAAAGTGGTTGGTCATTTAAAAATTACTATATATAAAGCCTACCATATATGAGTAACTGTGAATGGAAAGATGTGACATCTGAGAAGCTCTCCAAAACTTTGAGTAAATATTAGAAACCCTATTAAAAGCTATGTTAATAAGTTTCTATCCCTGTAGATAACTTGGAAGTTTAAATCTTACATTTAATTGATTGATATGTGTATAATGACAAACAGTCCTGAGATTATTTAAGGGTATGACATCTTAGAAGTTTGTTTCAATTTGGTGAGTGAATTCTAGGGAAACCATCACTTATTTAAATCTCGTGGTAATTAAGTAGTAACAAACAAAATAAGACATGTCATATATTTCTTTTAGATTACTATTTTTAATTAAAGTCTAGCTATCGGATTATAAATTTGAGTGTTTTACTTAAAAGCAATGATATTGGAATGACATAGCAAATATGCAAGATATTTTATGGTACTTTAATATAGAATGAGTTTGTTTAAAGTTTATTTAGTCTTATTTGACTTAATTTTTATGTAAGTTTAGTGGATTCAAAGCCTCTTCTATAGTTTAGCTAAATATAGATTTTAACCTTATAAACCAAATTAATAAAAACTAAGTTTCTTTTAAACTTTAGTCCAAACCGTATTTTGTGAGAATACATAGAAAATCCACACTAAGATACAACGGTATGACTAGAAAAATAAAACATGGTTGTGGGAAAAACAACCACATAATATTGCGGGTAGACAATCTTGTTGGATGTAGTGGGCAGACAAACATCTAGTCAAGGTTTTTCGTAATCCTAACAGGAAAAATTAGGATGGGAGGTAAAGGAGAATTTATATGGCCATTTCTCCTAGGTGGACCTTGCTAGTACAAAGTGGTGATCTTGTGCATGGAATGAGTAGGTTAGTGCCTTCAGCATAATGGAATGGGATGTTATGTTGTCCAATAAGACAAGACACTGGGTAACTACCAGGGTAGTGGTAGATCCTAGACAAATTTTAGGAATAGTGACTATTTTTCTTAGCTCTTGCATGCATACGATAACATATCATAATGGTATGAGTTGAAATATGCATTCAAATTCTAGGTGAAATGGGCCCTAGAAGTAAAACCCCCGCCTGAACTTGGTTTCTTAGGTTTATAAAGGAAATTTCATTAAAGGAAATCACTTCGAAAATTGGCCTTTCTCAATATCATGGGTATTTTTACTGCAGTGAAATGGCACTCATGAAGATTTGGTATGCTTGTACTAGAACATTGTTGGAAATTAAAGCAATATAAAAAGGTAAAAAAATTGTTTACAACAGTAAGCTTTGGACCTTACCTTTTTACCTCCTTGGATGGTAGCTGACTGGGCAGATTGGACAGCATGGACGAAAAGGTATTCGACATCAATTTCCCTTCCTCATTTCCTCCCTATTTTTATTCATTTCCTAACTTCTCCTATATTCCCTAAGGTTGTTAAATCAACCCTATTTAAGCATTGTAATTTCTAAGTTTTGTAAGGTTAATGAATAATATATCTTATTTCCATTTTTCTCCAAGATTCATGTGCCACATCTGGTATTATATCCGATGCTGGAGAGGGCCTAAAGATTGAGGTGGAGGAACCAATAGCATGAGCACCGAGGTAGGCAAGGTCAAGTGGTGCCTGTAGCATGCGATCCAAGGAAAGGTCGAAGAAGGCCCATGAATCATGAATCGAGGCAAGGTTTGTAGAAGGCCCGCACAACGAGCACGCGAGGAGGAGGAGAAACCTAGGAGAAACCAACTAGAGAGCACCACGTGATGAGAGGATATCAAGGCCGACGTATATCGGATGACACAAAACAAATACATATCTGATTACATGGTAGAAGGAGAACCATAAACATGGCAGATGAAGGGTTACATGGCAAAAGGAGGCGTCAAGAAATGTGGTGATAGGCAATAGTCTAAAGTAGGCAAAAGGATGGTCACTAATTGACCGAAGATAATCAAGTGACTATGCGATCATTGAGGGTTTTAAACACCTCAAACACTCTCACATGGTCAATGTGGGACTAAAAGTCCCAAATTTTTTTCTTTCAGCATGGCTGTGAGAATAACAAGGAAGGTAAGCTTCCCTTGTATTCCCATCGAGCCACGCAGCTTGACTGGCTTGAGGAGCTAGCCGTGAGGATCCTGCCTTCCTGCAGGTCATGGGTTCGAAACCCAGCGATGGAAAAAGATTTGAATTTTTTTTTTATTAAAAATTGGATCCGAAACAACATAAAATTGTATTCATTCCCTTTGGTTCTCATCGACAGTGGTGGCCATGTTGGTTAGTGCAATTTGTTGATGCCAAGAGGTCACGAGTTCGATTCCTACAGGCCATAATTTTTTTTATATAAGTTCTTTTAATTATTAAAACTACTTATATTATATTTAATATATTAAATATAATTGCTTCTTTAAAAAAAAATTAGGGCAATTTTTTTTAATTTATTAAATAGTAATATAGTTTTTTAATATTATAAAAGAAAGGAAAATATTGTCTAAGAGACAATTATTGTAATCAAAGGGTACATACTTATTTTTTTACTTGATTCAAGGAATCACAAACTATAGAACTCTTGTGTAATAATTCTAAGAGTCTTAGTTTTATTTGTAAAAGTTACCAAGGATCAAATTGTAAAAGTGTAAATAGGCATTGATGATAAGACCAAATGGTTGTTATCATGCCTTATGTGTAATTTTATCAATATAAGGTGCAGAGAGGTTTTATGAAAAAGTAAGAGGTAATGGGCTCAAAATTGTGTTTAGGCAACTTCAAAATGCAGTGATAGCACATCAAAGGCATCCTGACTCAGGGTACGAGTTAGACTTTGAAGACAACTCATTCAGGAGTCAATTTGAACAATCAAAATCCATACAAGCTGCACCACAAAAATTAGAGTATACACACTACAATATTTTAGTAGAAATATTAGAACCAGAATCACCAAAAATAATATTGATAAGTGATGACGAAGAAGAAGTAAAAGATAATTTTGTGAATCAAGAGATAGCATCCCCACATCAAGAGTAATAAGTAGTGAATGATAGAGTAGAACAAGTCAGATTTGATTTAAATTTGTAATCTATTATTTCTTCCTTCTTCTTATTTCCTTATTTCAAACAACAAAGTACTTTATTGTAACCATGAAATAAAGAGATTTTTTTGGTAACTATGGCCTCACACAATAGCTTACCTATACCAGAATTTAATGGTTATGACTATGAGTATTGGTCTATAAAGATGAAGACCTTGCTCATAGGAAGAGGTTTGTGGGACATAATAGAAGAGGGCTACACAAAACCCTCATACTGGACAACACTAAGTGCCACAGACAAGAAAACATGAAAAGAAGAGAAAAAGAGCAACTCTTCTGCTCTTTCTCATCTCCAAGCTGCATTGGAGAAAAGCATATTCCCTAGAATCGATGCTTGTACAACTGCATAAGATGCATGGAAAGCATTGAGTGATGGATTCCAGGGTAGCAATCAAGTGAAGTAGGTAAGGCTTCAAACACTGAAGAGAGATTTTGAAAATATCCAAATGAAATATGATGAAAAATTTGATGATTATTGTGTTAGAGTAAAATTAATTGTTGATAAAATGGTTACACTAGGCAAATAAATAAAGCCTAAGACAATTGTAACAAAAGTGTTGCGAACACTTACATAGAAATGGAACCATATTGAAATAATTATAGAAGAATCCAAAGATATTTTCCCTTTTAACATTCAATGCATTAATCAGATTGTTAATATCACATGAAGAGAGGTTTCCTAAAACTCCTTCAACCAGCTATGGAGGCAATGATAAGGCCTTCACTTCCAATGAAAACAATGGAAGAGGACAGGGAAGAGGTCAAGACAGAGGCAGTAAAAGAGGTAGAGGCAAAGGCAACTATATAGGAGGCAATCAAAATAGAGGAGGCAACCAGAACAGAGGAGGCAATTCCAATAGAGGAGGCAACTCATATAGAGAAGGCAATCAACAAAGAGGTGGAAATAAAAATAAAGGAGGAAATCAAGGACAAAGTTGAAATCAAGGGCGAGGAAGTGACAAGTCAAAATTAGCTTATTTAAACTGTGGCAAGCCAGGTCACTTCGCTCATGACTACTGGTCAAAATATTCACAAGGCAGCAGTAGTCAATATGGTAATTATGGATAAGAAGATGGTACCTCTAATATTTTTCTTTCATATGGACAATTAGAACAAAATCTAAATGACACATGGATTCTAGATACTGGTTGTTCAAACCACATGAGTGGCAAAGAAAATTTATTTTCTACTCTAAATTCAACTTATAAATCCCAAATCAAATTAGGGGATGATAAGACATTGCAATTAGAGGGCATTGGAGCCATGGAGGTTCCAACCAAAGAAGTACTAAAGAAAGTGCATGACATATATTACACTCCAAAGCACCAACACAATCTGCTAAGCGTTGGAAAAATGATGGAAAACAATTACAAACTTGTATTTTATGAAGGACAATGTATCATTTTTGATAAAAATAATTGTAAATGTGTCATCACACAGGTCCCCATGACAAAGAACCGGTTATTACCTCTCAAATTTGATGATCCAAGAGGAGCTCAAATTGCAAATGTAGCTATAACAAATTCAAGTGTGCTTTGGCACTTGTGATATGGTCACCTTAATTCCGCTAGCTTGAAACTTATAACTTCTCAAGCTATGGTGACAAGACTTCCCAAAATCAATGAACAAAAGGAGGTCTATGAAGGATGTGCTTTGGGAAAGCACTCAAGGTCGAAGTTTCCAAAAGGACAAGCATGGAGAGCTAGCTATCCACTTCAGTTAGTACATTCAGACATTTGTGGACCAATGCAAACATAGAGTCTTAGAAACTATTCTTATTTTCTCACTTTCATAGATGACTTCTCTAGAATGTGTTGGATTTATTTTTTGAAACATAAAGATGAAGCTTTTGATTGCTTCATATATTTTAGAAACAATGTAGAGAATCAAAGTGGAAATTATGTAAAATGTCTTAGGACATATCAAGGAGGTGAATACTCCTCAAAAGCATTCTTGAAATATTGTAAAGCAAGTGAGATTAAAAGGCAATTCACCACTGCATATACCCCACAACAGAATGGTGTGGCCGAGAGAAAGAACCACACCATAGTTAAAATGGTGAGATCAATGCTTCAGACTAAGCATATAACTCATATGTACTAGGCAAAGGCTATAAGAACCAGTGTATATATTCTAAATAGAAGTCATACTTCCAGTTTAGATGGTGTCACTCCTTATGAGGGGTGGTACGGAAAGAAACCTAATGTAAAGCACTTCAAAGTGTTTGGTTCTTTAGCATATGCACACATTCCTAATGAAAAAAGGAAGAAGCTTGATCCAAAAAGTCAAGCTTGTATATTTGTAGGGTATTGTGAGTCTACAAAGGCATATAGACTCTACAATCCCAAGAATCATAAAGTTATACTATCCAGGGATGTAATTTTTGATGAAGGGGGAGAATGGGGTCATCAAAGAATTTTTGATGAAGGGGGAGAATGGGGTCATCAAAGAATTTTTGTTGATGATGAGTCCCAAGATGTAAGTTCTTCATAGGTACAATAGGTGTCTCCAAAAAAAAGCAAAGGCACACCACCCCCTCCAAGCCCATATAGGAGTACTACATAAAGTACTTCAACCGCCACTCCAAGTATTTCTCCACATCAGTAAGTTCTTCACCGATGTACATTGATAGAGACTCTCCATCGAGAGGCAAAATAACATTACAACATCATCCATATTTTCAAATGTTGGATCAGAATTTCCAAAGAAGATTCACTAGAAGCAAGCTAGTGAGATGAATACAGTTTTTTAGCAACTTGAAAATTTACAATTGTATGGAGATGATGACTCCCATGATCCTAGGGATATGTAGTAAATTATGCTTTATTGGCTAGTACACAGATAGAACTAGCTAGTTATGAGAAGGCATGTACTCAAAATGTATGGCAAGAATCCATGAAAGAGAAAATAACCTCTATAAACAATAATGATACATGGGAGCTAGTAAAGCTACCCAAAGGAAAAAATTGTGTTGGGTGTAAATGGGTCTACAATACCAAGTACAATTCTGATGGAAGCATTGAGAGGCATAAGGCAAGACTAGTAGCAAAAGGTTTTACTCATAAATTTGGCATTGACTATGAGGAAACCTTTGCTCCTGTTGCATGACAAGAAACAATCAGATCATTTCTTTCCTTAGCAGCCTATAAAGGATGGAATGTTCAACACATGGATGTGAAAAGTGCTTTTCTGAATGGATACTTTATAGAAGAGATTTATGTTCAACAACCTCAAGGATTTCAAGAACAGGAAAAGGAGAACCTTGTTTACAAATTGAAGAAATCACTTTATGGCCTCAAGCAAGCACCAAGAGCTTGGTACTCACACATTGATGGATATTTCAGCGAGTATGGATTCACAAGAAGCAAAAGTGAACCAACTCTGTACTACCTAAAGCATAGAGTAGGCATTATCATAGTTTTTTTGTATGTGGATGATCTAATATTTATGGATAGTAACAATAAAATGAATATGGAGTTCAAAAACTCCATGATGAAACAGTTCGAGATGAAAGATATTGGTTTAATGTGATACTTCCTAGGGATGGAAGTGCATCAATAAAATAAAGGGATCTTCATATGTCAACACAAGTATGCTCGAGACATGATCAAAAAATTTTCCATGGAGCAGTGCAAATCAGTTGCAACTTCAACTGGACATGGGATACAATTGAGCAAGGATTATGGAGCATCACAGGTTGACATGACCACTTACAGAAGCATGGTTGGGAGTCTGATGTTTCTTACCAACACAAGGATCAATATTCAATATATTGTTTCTCTAGTTTCAAGGTTTATGGCTAGTCCATCTAAGTTGCATCTACAAGCAACTAAAAGAATCTTAAGATATGTAAAAGGTACATTGGATTTTAGAATCCATTACCAAAAATGTAATTCTATGAAATTAGTTGACTTCAGTGGTAGTTATTGGGGCAGCAATATAGATGACAGGAAATCTACATTAGGAAATTGTTTTAGTTTAGGATCAAGACTAATTACATGGATTTCCAAGAAAAAAATTGTTGTAGCATTGTCATCGACTGAGGCTGAGTATATAGCCATAACACATGCTAGTACTAAAGCCCTATGGTTAAGAAAAGTTCTTGAAGAGATTGGAGAAAGTCAAAATGGTCCAAATCAACTGTATTGTGATAACATAAGTGCCATTTACTTGGCATACAATCCAGTCCACCATAGCAGATCAAAGCATTTCGATATGGAGTATCACTTCATTTGAGATATGGTGGAACAACAGATAGTTGAGCTTCAATATTGTAACATTTTGGATAATATTGCAAACATCTTCACCAAAGGTATAGCTAAAGCTCAATATATAAAGCTGAGAGACTGTATAGTTAGTCCTATCAACTTTAAGGGGGAGAATGTTGGAAATTAAAGCAATATAAAAAGGTAAAAAATTTTTTTACAACGGTAAGCTTTGGACCTTCCCTTTTTACCTCCTTGTATGGTTGTTGATTGGGTATATTGGATGGCATGGGCGATAAGGCATTCGACATCAATTTCCCTTCCTCCTTTCCTCCCTATTTTTCTTCATTTGCTAACTTCTCCTATATTCCCTAAGGTTGTTAAATCAACCCTATTTAAGCATTGTAATTTTTAAGTTTCGTAAGGTTAATGAATAATATTTCTTATTTCCATTTTTCTCCAAGACTCACGTGCCACAAACACATGTTATGTTTGATTAAAAAAAATTCTCTGTGCCAAGATAACAAGTGGGTAGACCTAGGTTGTTACATTTAGTATCAGAGCTTAAGGTTGTAAATTCCTAGGCAGTAAAATTTTAGAAATACTTGTTTCTAGAATTAAACTAAAATTTAACAAAGCTCCTTTTGAACAGGCTATGGCATCAGGACTAAAGGCTAGTTCCTCAAAGAGACCTGTGACGGTATAGTGGGAAGGGCTGGCCAAAAATCCTAAGTGGATACTCAGAAGAGTTGTGAGGAGCAGAACTACAGAGGAAGCCGTAGAACCTCCTTAGGTAATTAGGAGACAGAAAGAACCGGCTCAAAAATAGGGTACAATATTTTGGATGATGAAACTAATGTAGGAGTAAATGAGCCAAAAAAAGGAACAAATGGAACAATAGAGAGATCAAATTGTTGAGAACATGGCTCAACAGAGGGCTCAAATATTAGAACACATGGAGCAACAAAAATTTCAACTAACTCAACAATAGGAGATGATCTCCCAACAACAGAAAATAATAGAAAACATATCCAAATGAAAGGAACATGTAGTTGCTGAGGAAGAAACATCCGTGGACCCCAGGAGAAGACAAGTGGGTTTTGAATTGGATAAAGATATGAGAAAATTGATATAACCAAATTTTATGGTAAGGGTTATGGAGAAGAAGTAGAGAGATGGATAAACAATTTTGAGGCCTATTTTGCTATTACAATTCTCTCCTCTAAGTCAAAAACCTCATGGGTATTTTTTCATCTGACCAAAGTCATTGCGGATTGGTGGGACACCTATAGAAAAACCCACAATGTGAAGGTAGCAGATGTGCAATAATTTTTTTTTTTTAAGAATTTAAGGATAGGTTTCTAACGCCATAATTTTACCTTGAAAGGACTATTGAGTTCTTGAGGTTGACTCAAGGTAATATGACTGTAATTGAATATTATCAGTGGTTCATGCAACTGCTTAAGTATATACCTGAGTATGAGAGGAGAACTAAAATTAAGGTATATAAATTTATTTTGGGACTTCACCCTAAGATTGATCACCTAATTTTTATGCTAAAGCCTACAACCCTTACTACTACATGTGACTTGGCCTGGCAAGAAGAGTAAAATTATAAGGCCAAGAAATCCTATTATTAAAAATCCTCTAATAAAGAAGAATCACAAAAAAAGAAAAATGTAGGCACAAATAAGAACTAGAGCGAAAATGGCTGGAATAAAAATAGAAATAGATTTGACAAGTACAAGAATAAGTATCAAGGGAATAGAGGGACTCAGAACAACCAGGGTGACCAAGATAGAAAAAAATTTAGGGAAATGTATGATCAAAAATCTAATGCATCAGGAACAAATACTCAAGAAGGCAATGATGGAAATAAGAGAAAAATGACACCTCGGACTGGTTGCTGGATCTGCCAAGAACCTCACTATGTTGAAAAATACCCTTTAAGAGTTGATAAGGGAAAAGAACTTGTGGAGCCAGCCCATAAGATATATGCTGCAACATGTAATTCTAAACTCAATGGACAAGCTACACATTTTTTTTTGAATGGTAAAATTTATAATAGATATGTAAGAATTTTGATTGATTCTGGAGCTATAGATAGTTTCATTTCTTTAAAAATTTTGAGAGACATACCAGAAAAACTAGGATTCATGGCAAATGGGTGGAAGATTGAGTATGAGTCTGAGCAAACCTATATCATTAATCAATGTCTATTTGACCCTCAAATAGTTTTACCACAAGTAAAGACAAGTTGGTATTTATATGTAGCTCCCTTGCACACCTTCAACATTATTTTAGGCATCGAATGGCTTAAGGCACATAAAGCATTGCTAAATTTTGAATAAATATGGATGGATTTCATTGATGATGCCAAGAAAAGGATTCAAATTTATTGTAGATGTGAATCAGTAGAACCACATATTCTAACAACCATGCAAGTTAAAATATCTATAAGGAATGGTCACAAATTTTTTGTAGTCAAACTTAATAAGAAAGAACAAACCAAGTCTAAGGCAAGTTTATTTCAAACTTATCCGGTATTGAATGATTTTAGGGATGTTTTCCTTGAGGATCTATCGGGCCTTCCATCCCAAATAGAATTTGATTTCTCCATAGAACTTCTTCTAGGAGCGAATCCCATAGCTCGAGCACCCTATAGAATGATTACAATAAAGTTGCAAGAAATCAAGACTCAACTTCAAGATTTATTAGAAAAATGACACATTAAACCTAGTGTCTCTCCATGGGATGCACCAGTTCTTTTTGTTAAGAATAAGAATGGGACACTTAGGCTATGTATTGACTACCGAATTCTAAACAAGATGGCAATTAAGAATAAGTACTCACTACCCAAAATAGATGATTTGTTTGATCAATTGAAAGAAGCTATAATTTTATCAAAAATTGACCTCATATCTGGTTATCATCAGCTCAGGATTCGAGAAGAAGACACCTATAATACTATTTTTTGGACTAGGTATGGCCACTATGAGTTCACAATGTTACCTTTTGGGTTGAATAATGCTTTGGAAGTCTTTATGAATCTTATGAATAGTGTTTTTTTAGAATATTTAGATAGATTTGTATTGATATTTCTAGATGATATACTAATTTAATCCAAAATAAAAGAGGAGCATGATCACCACATGAGAATTGTTCTCAAAATACTTAGAAGGAACCACTTGTATGGAAATTTATCCAAGTGTAAATTCTACACTCCCCAAGTGCAGTATCTGGGACATATGATTTTAGATGAAGGGGTGTTTGTAGACCCAAAGAAAGTAGAAGCCATCATTGATTAGCTTTCTCCAAAAAATGTATCTGAAGTATGAAGTTATATGGGAATGGTTGGGTATTACCATTGTTTTTATCAAGAACTTCTCTAAAGTGGCTCATCTGATAACCAATTTGCAGAAGAAAGGATGATTTCTCAAAATTAACAACACCAATTCTCAAAATACCGGATCCAAAAATTTCATTTATTGTGTGTATCGATGCTTCCATATAAGGGTTAGGATGATTTCTTATGCAATAAGAGGGTGTCATAGCTTATGTATCTCATAATCTCAAGAAGCATGAGCTGAATTATGCCACACAAGATCTAGAATTAGCAGCAGTGGTGCATGCCCTTAAGATATGGTGACATTATTTTCTTGGTAAACCTTTTGAGTTAAGAACTGATCATCAAATTTTAGGATACATTTTAACTCAACCAATGCTTAATGCTAGGCAAAGACGTTGGATGGAATTTTTGGAAGAATATGATTTCAGCATTGAGTATATAAAAGAAAAAGAAAACAAGTTAGCTAATGCTTTGAGTAGAAGAAGGCATATCATAGCTATAACACAGTGTCAATTTGATGTAATTGAATAGATAAGAAACCTACAATTTCAAGATGATTTTTTTTAGAAATGTCAGTATTTTATATGGCAAGGATCTTAAAAAGAAAAATAATTTAGAATCTGGGAGGACACTTTATATTTTAGAAACATGATGGTAGTACCCAATAATCAGAACCTAAGAAGCATGTTTCTACAGGAAGCACAATATACTCCATACTCCACTCACCTGGGCTATGTAAAGATGTATGAAAATATGAGGAAATATTATTATTGGCTAGGGATAAAGAGGGATATCACTGAATTTGTGGCAAGATGCCTAGAATACCAAAAAGTAAAGGAAAAATATTTGCATCCTGTAGGACGCCTGTTTTCTCATGAAATTCTAGAATATAAATGACAGGTTGTATCTTTGGACTCCATAGTTGGTTTGCCTAAAAACCATTTTCAGCATGATGCCATCTTGGTGGTAGTAGATAAACTGACTAAAGTGACACATTTTCTACTTGGAAATATTAAATATGGAGCTCCTGCGGTAGCTTACACATTTTCTAGGGAAGTGGTATGGTTACATAGGTTTCTTGAAACAATTATATCAGATAGAGATTCTCGGTTCACATCTGAGTTTTGGTAGGCATTGCATCAAGCATGGGGAACAAAACTCAATATCAATACTACATATCATCCAAAAAATTGGTGGAAAAATTAGAAAGGTTAAACTAGGTCTTAGAGGATATGCTTCGAATGTATTGCATGGGTCATCAAAAAAATGGGAAGACTACCTTTCTTGTAGAATTTGCTTATAACAATGGATACCATGCTTCATTGGGTATGGATCCTTTTGAGGAACTATACATGAGAAGGTGTAAAAATCCCTTATCATGGAGCAATTCGGAGGATCGGGTGATGATCAGTCTAGATATGGTAAAGGAAATGGAGGAACAACTCAATGAGATATGACAAAGGCTTAAAGAAGCTTCAGATTGAAAAAAGAGCTATGCAGACCTTAAGAGAATGCCAAGGGAATTTGTTATGGGAGATAGAGTATTCCTAAGGGTCAAACCAACTAAAATATCTATCAAATCCTCTAAACTTAGTCCAATATTTGTAGGACCTTTTGCTATCCTTGAAAAAATTAGTCTAGTGGCCTATAAACTGGCCTTGCCACCCAACCTGTCAAAAATCTATGAAACTTTCCATGTGTCCCTCATCAAGAAATATGTGTCTAATCCTTCTCATTTTTGGAATGTTGATAATTTGCAGATGACCGATCCCCTACACATTGAGGTACGACCAGTTAAAGTTATTGGCTATAGGACAAAACAGTTAAGAAAAAGGAATATTGAGCAATGTAAGGTCCAACGAGAATAATATTCTGAGAACAATGCCACATGGAAATATGTGGCTATTATGAAAATATAGTTTCTATTTTTGTTTAAACAATTATATACTCATACTTTTGTATCATATATATATATATATATATATATATATATATTGATGTGTAAGGATGTTTGATCAACTCTTTTTATGATATGATATTATTATTACGATGATTGCAATTATTTACAATGATATATTTACCTTGGTGATTTTTAAATTTGCATTATAAACACAAGGGCTGTGTTTAATATTAGAGGGGGAGTATGTAACAACCCTCCTGAATCAAGTCTTAGTTTGCATATTCTAATTGTATAAATGAGATATTGCTAAGTCATCTATGGATGCAAGAACAGGTACCATCGCTGGCAGAAGCAATTCTAAAGAAAAAGGATGTTCTCTCCAATTAATAGTTAGGAAAAGGTAAGGCAATGGAAATGATGAGCGACAAGGTATTTGTCTAAAATTGAGATCAGATAATCCCCACTAGTAGTATACCTACCAACGGACCATGTAGATGCATCTCACGTAGCTGCACTATTAGATTATTTTGTGTACTTAATGTTTGAAATTTTAAAAAATATTTAAAAATAAGATAATTATATGAGTAATTGTAATAAATAAATAAGTGATAGTAAAAAAAATGATAACATAAATAAAGTAAAATAAGATAATAATAACAATAGTATTATAAATACATAAGAGGAAAGAATAAATAATAAATAATGATATAATAAATATTATAAAATATTTAAATCCAAACTATCATAATATAATTAACATTAATAAAAAAATATATGAAAGAATTATAAGGACTAAATTTTACTACGAAACTTTAAGGAAATAATGATGAATCAACAAACCAGATGGCAAGCATTGGGTAAGAAGGTTTACGCATAAACAACAGGTGTATCATGAAGTTAGCCTTTTTCCTACCATAAATTGAAATGAGAGTGATGTTAAAATAACATTCTAAACTGTGAGTGAGAATCCGATGGGTAAAGGGAAATCAGTTTACAAAGCTTTGAAGAAAAGAAAGCAACTTATAGTAAGGTCAGGTATTACCTTTGCTCTCTATTTTACCAATGGATAAATGTTGTGTCAACTATTTTTTTTTTAGAAAGAATGGAAGCTATCTTAGTTTGTTTTTTTTATGGTTTATATGTTGTGTAGATATATATCTGAAAGTAAATTAAACTTGTTCATTTTTAAAAAGGAAAATTTAAATAAATATTTATCTGCATTTAGCTGTAGTTAGTGAAAAGAAAATAGTGGTTCTAGATGTTGTAATTGCATTAAATATATTGGCCTGGAGTGTTGTTTGCAATTAGATATTTAGTTGCATTTCATTTAGTAGTGGTTGTTCTAACCATTAGGTTCTCTGACTATACTGAAGATGATATCTGGTAAAGTTGTACGAGATCGCAAGAACCTTTGGTTGTGCAAAATTTGGTTCATCAAACCAGTTGCAATGGTCGTACGCCTGGTTATAAAAAAAAAGCACTTGACATGCACTCTTGATCACTTGGAACTTATTATGCTAAATTTTTAATCCTTAATAGAATTAATGTAGTACTAAGCACTGTGGATGATGTGTCACCCAAATCATATGTGGAGATTAGCTGTAATAACAAAAGGAAACTAAAAATTTTATTTTATATATGGAACATAACTTCTATTGTATTAATTCAACTTGGATATATAGGCTTTGGTTTTGATTTTCTTGTTGTAACAGTTAAATGAAATGCATGCTAAAAATTAATACTATGTCATGATGTTATTTATGCTGTTATGTTGTGTTTATCTTATTTCTTTAGAAAGGAAAAAAAGAATTTAAGATATCTATTTAAGAATCATAAAATGAAGGCAACTAAACTATTTTGAAATGCATTATGGCTTCAGTCGCAGACTTGAGATGCATTTCAGGTTAATAACTTTGGGTTGGGCTCAAACAAAATAGTAGGTACAACCACTTAAATGTATGAGGACTTGGAGAAAGTTTAATTTAATCATGGCTATCTTTTAGGGCTAAACCTATAGTGAACACTGATTTAAATATAATGCACTAGTGTAGCAACCCTAGAAAAACCATAGTGTAATGAGAACAGTGGTAATAGCCTTATTCACAAAAAATAAAGAAGCTGGAAAACAAAATCCAAAAGAACTTTAATCCTCTCGCACACCG
Organism: Wollemia nobilis; assembly: GCA_028583015.1. Classification (NCBI taxonomy): domain Eukaryota; kingdom Viridiplantae; phylum Streptophyta; class Pinopsida; order Araucariales; family Araucariaceae; genus Wollemia; species Wollemia nobilis. The sequence goes on along the minus strand of JAQPPZ010001679.1, from coordinate 3,372,267 downwards.
TATGTTAGGAAGGTTTTCTGAGAGCTACATAAGCATGTTTAGCCATCGTCTACATCATAAAGTAGATGGTCATTATATAAAAAAAAGTATATATAAAGCCTACCATATATGAGGAACTATGAATGGAAAAATGTGATGTCTGAGAAGCTCTCCAAAAATTTGAGTAAACATTGGAAACCCTATTGAAAAGCTATGTTAATAAATTGTTAGCCCTGTAGATAACTTGGAAGTTTAAAACATACAATTAATTGATTAATATGAGTATAAAGACAAACAATATTGATATTAATTAAGGGTACGACATCTTAGAAGCTTGTTTCGATTTGGTGAGTGCATTCTAGGGAAACCATCACTTCTTTAAATCCCATGGCAATTAAGTAGTAACAAACGAAATAAGACATGTCATATATTTATTTTAGATTATTATTTTTTGGTTAAAGTCTAGCTATCAGATTATAAATTTGAGTGTTTTACTTAAAAGCAATGATATTGGAATGACATAGCAAATATGCAAGATATTTTATGGTACTTTAATATAGGAATGAGTTTGTTTAAAGTTTCTTTAGTATTATTTGACTTAATTTCTATGTAAGCTTAGTGGATTCAAAGCCTCTTCCATAGCTTAGCTAAATATAGCTTTTAACCTTATAAACCAAATTAATAAAAACTAAGTTTCCTTTAAAATTTAGTCCAAACCATATTTTTGTGAGAAAAAATAGAAAATCCACACTAAGATACAACGGTATGACTAGAAAAATAAAACAAGGTTGTGGGAAAAACAACCACATAAGATTATGGGTAGACAATCTTGTTGGATGTTGTGGGTAGACAAACATCTACTCAGGATTTTCCATAATCCTAATAGGAAAATTTAGTACGGGAGGTAAAGGAGAATTGATATGGGTATTTCTCCTAGGTAGACCCTGCTAGTACAGAGTGGTGATCTTGTGCTTGGAATGAGCAGGGTAGTGTCTTCAGCATAATGGAATGAGACATTATGTTGCCCGATAATATAAGACACTGGGTAACTACCAGGGTAGTGGTAGATCTTGGACGAATTTCAAGAATAGTGACTATTTGTCTAAGTTCTTGCATGCATACGCTAACATCTCATAACAGGATGAGGGGAAATATGCATTCAACTTTTAGGTGAAATGGGCCCTAGAAGTAAAACCCCTACCTGAACTTGGTTTCTCGGGTTGAGAAAGAAAATTTAATTCAAGGCAATCACTCTGAGAATTGGCCATTCTTGATCTCATGGTATTTTGGCTACAGTGAAATGGCACTCGTGAAGATTTGGTATGCTTTTACTAGAACAAATGTAATCTTTGATTGAAAATTTTCTTTGTGCTAAGATAACCAGGTGGGTAGACTTGGGTTGTTACAATACATGAAATATTCATATGTGATAATGACATTAAAATAAAGTATCTACTTTGAACTAGAGTAAAATAAAAATGTCTAAAAAATGGGTTTCTCAAACATAATTTTTATGGTGTTTTTAAAGGAAATATGGGAAAAGCCAATAGAGGTGGTATTTTTCAAAATAATAATGGAAAACTTTTCCTTACTCAAAATTATATGGAAATTTAACTAGCAACTATGTAGAACACAAATTAAGATTGCAATAGAAAAAGGATGGAAATATATTTCAATTGAGGGAGATGAAAATAGAAAATGTCTTTGGCCTCTCCTTCGGGAGACCCATGTTCAAACCATGATAGGATGTGTGTGAGTCTATTTTAAATAAATAAAATTTAGGCGTATTCAAAAATTATCATGCTATAGATAAAAATGGATTTGGGTTTTGGATAAAAAATAATATTATTGTTTATGTTCACCATCTATTATTGGAGGTAATCTCTTGGAAATATGATCATATTTATATAAAAGGAAATTAATTAGTAGTTAATTTAGTCAATCACGATGTTGATCTTCAATTTGTCAAAAAGGGTAAATCTAAAGCAAATATACTCCATGATTATCTTTCTAATACAAGGCTTTTGATTTTTTTTGTGATTCAATATACTCATGCTGATGGTGATTGCACTTAGTCTATTTCATAGTCAGTTTCTCCTTTGAAGATTGCACCATCTTGAATCTTAGGTTGTGTGAATACTAGTCAAGTCAAGGTTGTTTTTTTAGGATTACCGCTTTACCAAATTAGATCTGAATATTAGGGTAGTATATGCTTATTTATTTTTCTTTCTTTTCTTTTACCCTTAAACATTTGTTTTTTTAAGCTTGATTAGATTAGGAATAGATTAATTTACATTTAAGGCATTTAATTTTCTTTCTTTTGTTATGCAATTTAAAATCTTGAATATTTACAAATGAATCATTGTTGTGCAATTTAAAATTTCATATATTTGCAAATGAATCATTGATGTGCAAGTAAAAATTTCATATATTTGCAAATAAATCATTTTTGTGCAATTTAAATATTTAATGTGTTTGCAAATGAATCATTCATGTATAATTAAAAAAAAAACATATATTTACAAATAAATCATTGATATGCAATTGTAAATTTCATATATTTGCAAATGAAAAATTGTTGTGCAATTTAAAATCTTAAATATTTGCAAATGAATCATTTCCATGCAATTAAAGAAAAAAATTCATATATTTGCAAATGAATCATTGATATGCAATTAAAAAATTTCATGTATTTGTAAATGAATCATTAATATGTAATAAAAAATTTCATATATTTGCAAATAATCAATAATGTGCAATTAAAAAATTTATATATTTACAAATGAATCATTAAGGTGCAATTAAAAATTTCATATATAGGAAAGGGAATAATTATCGTGCAATTTAAAATATCATATATTTGCAAGTAAATCATTGTTGTTATATACAATATATATTAGTGTGCAAGTAAATCAGCTGGCAAGAGATCCAAGTGGAGGAAGATGGGTGGTTTATTATCATGCAAGGCAATCCAAACAAGGAAGGCATTGATGAGTGTGCAACAATAGTGGAGTTGTATCATAATGATATGGGATTCACTGGAACATTGACACAGTCGATTGGCAAGGCCAAATGGCATGAGTCCCACATGGAGGACAATGGGAGGTTCTTCCCCAGGCATGGCACTCGTAACAAGGAAGTTTTTGTTACATGCCAAAAAAACTATAAGTCCCACCACCTTTGTTACACTAGCAAAGGTGAAAAGGAGAGGAGATTAATCAAGGCTGAGAGTGCTAAGAGGAAGAAAATTGTGGAAAACAATATGACTTACATGGAACCCTGCATGGTCATTATGGAACCTGTTGCTCAGGCCATCTTGACTGAGCGCAGGTTTACCCAATTTTTTGACTTATGCTCAGGAGCTGAGGAGGACATTACCTAGGCAGTTATGGAAACCTGGGAATATGGGAAGGTAGAGATAGAAGGAAAATATATTATAATTGATTTCAACCTACTAGTGGCTGTGACTGGGCAAACGGTCAGAGACCGCTCTATTCACTAAAAGCGTCATTGGGAGGTTGAATTGAAGGAATTTAAAGATAACATCAAAATTTTTAAGGAAGCTAAGAATGGTCTGACCAGAATGAATTTGCCCAACCCATGGAATGGGTTCATGAAAAATGTAATGGAATTTATGATTGTGGAGGATCCTAGCAAGACCCTGCTTAGTTTTCACTACGCATTTGTGAATTTCTTTCGAGATGTCAACCCGATAAGCATACCCCAATTTCTGATGAACTCTATGAATTATATGATCAATGCATGTCGTAGTAAGATGGGGTCTGCTATGTTGCTACAACAAGTATTTTTTAAAGTAATCTACAAGTGGGTGCTGGCCATGACTCCTAATATTGAGCCTCAGGTCATTGAGGAGGCTCAGCCTAGCCACCATGTCGAGAGCTCAGGCGCAAGAGCTAGCCCTGCTACCATAAAACTTGCCTCTATGTCTTCGATGAATAAAAGAGTGGGGGATACTGTCATTCAAGGAGGGACAACAAGGAAGAGGTTGAGGATTAAGGAGCCTCCGACGATCTTACATGAGGCTAGAAAATAAGCAAATCCAAGGAAGCTCCAAAGTGAGTGCGAGTGATGTGGAGGATGAAGGACCTACAATTATGGTTCTGAAATGGTTCATTCTAAAATCCTACACCAGCATTATTCACCAGATGTAGGAGGTCCATGACACTCTGACTCAAGTTTTCTTCAACGAGGGTTACATGCCGAAAGTGGAGGTTAATGATGTCGATGATGATGAGGAGGAAGATAAGGATGAGGAGCTCGAGGAGGACGTTGAAGATGAGGCCTAAGGTTCCTCAAGCCCTACCGGTTTTAATTTTTATTTACGTAATGTACAGAGGAAGTCATCCTATCAAGGTGAATGCCTTTTTTCAGTATTTTATCTTACGTCTTGGGGAGTTTTGTTTGTTTTTGTCTATACTGATAGGTGGTAGAATCAAGGTTTTCTCTCCTTTTCCTTTTAGGATTTTTAGACAGGCTAGACGTAGTAAAGGATAGAAGGTCCTTAGGATGGCAAGGATCCTTAGTTTCAACATAAGGCTAATTTTTGTAATAGGTTTTGGGTCAACCTGCAAAACCCGATAATTAATGAAGTTTCTTACTTAACAAAAAAACATTATTATTGCAATATATTTGAATTGGACAACTATAGTTTGCATGGTTTAAATTTATATTTCTTTTGTCTAGTTTAAATTTTGTTCAACTCACATGTCGTAATATCCATATAGTAGAATTATTTCTATACAATTAAGCATTTGATTTTAAAATATTGTTCCTACAAATTTATTTCTTTGAGTCATAATAGAAAAGGCCCCTTGAATGATCAACTATTAATGACCTCTAGTTTATTCACATCGACCAAGACCTAACGTATCCAAACCTTGGGGGAAATGGATTTTCCTTTCAAGAGGGAACAACTTTTATTCCAAGTATGTTGGTTTGCCCTTGACAATGTGTCATTTGCACACTCAACAATATCTAATATGGAAAATTATATAAGGTTCAACAAGCATTGAAAATAGACCTAAGGCATCCTCCTTCTTACAAGTAAAATGATTGTCATTAAAGTATTTCATTATTCATCCTTAGGAAATATTCTTACCTCTCAATAAATTGAATTTTTGGGTTAACCATACATTATAATTTTATCCATTCAACTATGTAAGATATGCCAAGGAATACATGTCATCCAAAATCACTCTTAATACCATAAAAAATCATTAAACTAATGCCATCATTGCAATGAGGTCAAAAAATTATGTAAACTAAATATGATAGGCCTAAAATACTTTTGTATGCAAAGTTATTACCTTTTAAAAAAAGTAATTAATAATCCATTAAATAATAATAATTAAACTCATCAAACTTTATCAACAATTATGAAATATAGGATTTTCCACTTTATTTAATATTATTAGAAGGTAATACTTATTTATATATAAAATTTGATTTTTACATATCTAGATTCCACATTAATTCTTACAATAATCAAATTAGACACCATATAGCAAAAACAAATCAAAATGGGGTCTACTAGAGTGGAATATAGATCTCAAATGTTCCATTTTACTTAAGCTAGATAGGTTTTTCATTTTTAAAAAACCACCATCAATAGATATCAGGCCCTCTATGACATGACCATGATCTAATCCAGTCCCAAAATTATAATGCCATCAACAAGTACAAAAAGTACAACCCATGAATCAAAGAGAATACCACTATGTACCAAGTATTCATGTGCATTTATATTGGATAGCATGTATTTCATGTTATAATAAGCTAATAAGATATATTTATTTGAAGAATATGTATTAACACAACCCACAAAACACCAAAGCATGATCCATTAAGCATAAAATAAGGAATCTATGGCTTAGTCCCAAGACCTTCAAGCACTAAATATTCATGTTCCTTTATGATATCCAATATGCTACCCCACTCCATGGCGAGTGAGTAAATATTCTATCCATGCTTAAACAAAGTACATAACAATGCATATAACAATACTAATACATGATCTAAAAGGATGATTAGGGTCAGAATGAAACCCATGATCCATCAAATATAAAAACCAACATACATACCCTTTAACCAAATGAAGAACTACATAAAATAGGGCACAAAATAATACCCATAAAATGCAAGAACTAATGTATATTCCTACTTACTTGAAGTGTTGCTCGATTTTAAGGAATATAAGGATAAGAAGTATTTTCTTCCTCATTATGAATAACATGGATCTATTGGGGGTCTTGTCTAGAATATCATGTAATAGGAAGGATTCCATAAGCATACCTACTACACATGTGAAGAGAAATTTTCTTGTCCTTATAACATGTTATTGAATGATCACTTTGTTAGTAGTATCCATGACATTATTGACAAGAGTACCTTGAAACCTACCTATGAACAAACATACCATTTTGTATGGATAGAAAATGGGTGTGAGGCTCATGGATATTTCTTGCAAATAATCCCACCTCCACACTATAATTATTCAATAATCCATGAATAAAACCCAAGCAAGGATGAGTAAATAAATATAAAATAAACCATTTTGCTAAGTGAAAATGCATTAGTTTAGCCTCAGTTAAATTAAATGCAACAATCCACATATCCTAACAAGACATTAATAATAATAAGAGAATATAGAAAATTTTCTTGTTCTTAAAAGTACTTATCTACCACTTACGCTAGAAATTCTCATGAAACATAGGAAATTAATTAATAATTTTGATCAAAATACGTTGACGAGGTTCCAAATATCATCAGTGTATGACCAAGAGATAATAATTTATATCCATTTTGATACCATATTGGATTTCACAATACTTTGTCATAATGAACATAAGCATCACATCAACTCAAATCATATAACAAACATTAAAGAGGAAAATAAATAATATTATAAAGGATAAATATTTTATTTTATGCAATCACAAAAACTCTTCAAGATAAAATTATGATGACACAATGGATTGGGTGAATGAGGGTATAAATAACAAATTTCCAATAATTTATCACAAGTTATTTGATGCTTTCCAACATAATGTTAGGCATAATAGGTTAGTAAAAGTTAAACCATGTTAAAGTTAAAATATACATCGATTAGCTAGTTACACAATTCATATTAAAAAATTATACAATGTTTTTCCATAGCCTTATAGATGTTTACATCATATAATAGTGTCCTTATATAATAAATGAAATTACACACTTTTAGGAATTTGGACTCATTATATTATTTTCTTTGTTGGTTCTTTATTTTCCTCTTAATGGTAGAATTATATAGTATAATTATATTTAAGTCTATGTGTAATATTTTTCATTCGTGAAATGCTTTCACTTCACCTTTTTAAAATAGAAATTACCTTTTTGCTTTCAAAATTCAAATAAATAGATTTATGTTTTTGCCAAAGGTTAGGTGAAAGGAATATCATTATCCAAAAATTATGAACATTTAGTCAATGATAATTTTGTTTATGACTCAATTATTACCCTTATTGAATATGAAAATGATGTGGTGTAGGCCCATCAGTGTTTGGACACTTTCTGCCTAGCATCTGGATCCAATATTCAATGGAAAAAAATCCAGTGCTATAGACAATCATTTCTACAATAACCTTTTGGATTAACCATTATGTTTGGAAGTGGATTCAACATAGAAAAATGTTCTAGTTTCTTGGCATCCCTTTTGCCTTTCAGTCCTCTTCCTCTGCCCTATGACAATATATCCTTGCTAGGGTGGAAAAGAAACTTCAAAAATGGCTTCTTAAACCACTCTCTTTAGCAAAGGAAAATCCAAGTGTGCTTTAAGATTCTAGCTTCCACCCATATTTACTATTCATCATGTTGGGCACCCTCTAAGACCTCTTACCAAAAATTAGAGAAACTTCTTAGAGATTTTATGTGGGTTTCATCGAAAGAGAGAAAACATTTTCATAAAATACCTTGGGAATTTTTTAGCCTCTCAAAATATTTTGGTGGATTAGGTCTTCTATAAACCCTCCACGAAGGTACAAATCTATGTGTTAAATGGGCTATTAAGGCTATTTGAGGCAATGAATCTTGGAAAATTTTACTTTGGTATTGCATAGCTTCTAGATCTCTGTATGGGAGAAAATCCTAGCAAGGATTTAGCCTTTAATTCTAATGAAGGTGCCTATGTAGATTCAGGGTATCTTTGTGGCTAAAAGTACTTGGAAATATTAGGAAACTCTTAGAACTTGGATTCTGTAGAATGACAATGACTTTAATAAGGGAGTTTCCCTTAACCAACAATTAATCTAGTGGTCCCCCATTTTTACCCACTAGAGCCAACCATTAGCCAAAGTTCCTTGGGTTTGGGCCCTACATTTCTTTTGTAAAGGAATCAAGTTAACTTTTGACCTCTTCTCCAAATGCACCAAAATTTGGATTTCATGGGTAGATGCTAAATCATAGTTTCACTTGGTTTAGAAAGACAAGGAAACCTTTTAGATGGTAGTCAACATGGTATTGTCTAATATGTTGCACAATATTAGGGTTATAAGTCTTTTCCCATGGTATAAATACTAGAAGTGGTATCCAAACACTCGATTCAAGAGTTACAAACCCTATAAAGGATACTCTTAGCTATCCCCTCATATTCCAATGGTTCCAAATATGAATGAATGATAGAAAATTTTATCAATTAGTAAATAATTGCAAAAATATTTTTACACTATTTGGTATGTAGTTCTCAAGCCTAAAGTGACTCACTTGTTAGTCTTACAATGACACTGAGAGGGGGGGGTGAATCAATGTAGCTCTATAAACTTAAATTTACAGCTCTTAATATCGCAAAAATTAAAACTTATTACTAGATACAGCAAGTATAACAAAAGAGCATCACACAACACAAGATTTAACAAGGTTCACCAACTTTACAATCAATTTACCAGCACCAACTGGAAGGAGCACCAACCCCTTATTTATTTGCACTAACAGAAAGGAGCACCTACCCCTGATTTACCAACACCAACTGGAAAGAGCACCAACCCCTTATTTATCTACACCAACAGAAAGGAGCACCAACCCCTAATGCCAAGCTACAACCTGGACTTCAATTTGAATCTATAAGTTTGAAAATAAGATACCTTTGCTTTTGCAATCCCTGACTGGTCTTCTTCACCTTTGCGTTCTCTATGCACTCTGCTCTCTCTATGAAATCACTTCGCACACTCTGCTTCGTTATAGTCAAACTTCATGATCGTCTTCTCCATTTTGTGCACTCTGCTCTCTTTGCAAATTTTGCACTTAGCATGATTCGACATGACTTGCTCTCTACGCACAACGACCGTATTTCACACACATTCGACATTCTTTTCAATTCTCCAAACAACCCTCCTTTTATAACAATATTTTTTATGATGAAAACCCTAATCTTAGTCGTCTTTCATAACAACTATAAACCCCTAATTTTAGTCGGTTGTCATCGATCTTCGTCGACTTCAACTCAAGAAGATGTTCGGTTTATCCATCGCTCGATGATTTCATTCTAGATAGACCCTGTAACTACCATACTGACTTTTGATCACTCTTCATATTTTAGCAGTATGAAATCACTCTATAACTACCCCTATAAATTTCGTAGTGATGTCGGTCCACTATCATACTTCTCATTTTAGTTGGGTTCTCCTTCTTGACTTGCACATTTATGACCTGTCATAAAATCGTGACATTTCTGCCTCTGTAGCTTCTTTTGTTGTTGTTGCCACAAAAATACATGTTGCGATATCGTGACACTTTCACCTCTGTACGCTTTCTCTATTCTTTTGTCATGATATCATGACATTTCTGCCTCCATAGACTTCATATTTTATTTTGTCATGATATCACGACATTTCTGCTTCTGTATACTTCGTCTTTGCTTTTGTCGTGATATCACAACACTTCTGCTTCCATAGACTTCGACTTTGCTTTTATCGTGATATCGTGACACTTCTGCATCCGTAGTCTTCAGCTTAGCTTTTGTCGTGAAATCATGACACTTCTGCTTCCATACTTAGCTTCTTTGATTTTTTCATGAAATCGCAACACTTCTTCCTTCGAAGTCTTCTTCTCTGCTTTTGTCATGAAATCATGACACTTCTACTTGCGTACTTTATTTCTTTGCTTTTGTCATGAAATCGTGACACTTCTGCTTTCAAAGTCTTGCTTTCTGATTTTATCATGAAATCACGATAGTTCTACTTCCGTACGCTTCCTCTCTTTCTTTTGTCACAAAAATGTGACATGTCACGATATCGCGACACTTTTCAAACTTACTTTCTCTCTCCTATTTTAGTCGCGAAAATGTGACATGTCACGAAATCATGACACTTTTGCTTCTGAAGTCTTGCTTTCTTCTTTTGTCATGAAATCACAACAGTTCTACTTTCATATGCTTCCTCTCTTTCTTTTGTCACAAAAATACGACATGTCGCGATATCACGACACTTTTCAAACTTACTTTCTCTCTCCTATTTTAGTCACGAAAATGTGACATGTCGCAAAATCATGACAATTTTCTTACTTGTTCTCTTTCTTCGAACTTGTCATAAAATCATGACAGTTTTTCCTGCTTTCTCTTTCTCTTCCAACATGTCACAAAATCGTGACAGTTTTTCCACTTGCCTTTTTCTCTTCCAACATGTCGTGAAATCATGACAGTTTTTCCACTTGCCTTTTTCTCTTCCAACATGTCGTGAAATCGTGACAATTTTTCTTGCTTTTTCTCTCTTCCAACATGTCATGAAATCGCGACAGTTTTTCCTGCTTTTTCTCTCTTCCAACATGTCACGAAATCATGACAGTTTTTCTTTCCTACTGTATATGTCGCGATATCGTGACACTTTTCTTACTTGTCTTTTTTCTTTGATCTTTTGCATATGGGCCACTTCGGTCTTCTTGGAAAATCACTGTACATACTCTGAATAACCTTTGAACTCCTATCTTCTACATCTGAATAGCTTTTGAACTTCTTGTCCACTGCATCAACAGATCTATCTGAATGTGTTGAAAACAATGACAATACTTTTGTTGCACCTTGCTCAACAATCTCCCCCTTTGGAATTGTTGGCAACACATGTGCAATTTCTTGTAACTCTTCTCCCCCTTTGACAATAATACCAAAGGGCTACTGCAGACTCCCCCTGAGTCCATGCACAACATTCTCAGGCAAAATTTATTGCACTTAGTAAAAATCATGAACATGAGCAAAAAGATAATCAAATACTTAATTGCTCCCCCTGAGAATGTGATCCTTGTAGCTAGTCAATTCTTGGGAAGTGTGACCACTCCCAATTTATTGTGGAGGTACTCAAAAACTTCCTTGGGCAATCGTTTTGTGAAGATATCTGCTTCTTGCTCTGTAGTTGGAACAAAATCCAACTTAACCTCACCTTTCGTAACTTTCTCCTTCAAAAAGTGATACCTGATAGCAATGTGTTTTGTGTGTGAATGCATAACCGAATTCTTGGAGATGTTAATGGCACTGGTGTTATCACACTTAACAGATATTGGCTCACTGAGCTAATACCAAGATCTTTCAGGGTTTGTTTCATCCACAATACCTATGTACAACATGTTGTTGCTACAATATATTCTGCCTCTGTTGTCGATAGAGAAACTAACTCTTGTTTCTTACTATGCCATGTGACCAATTTGTCTCCAAGATAGAATGCACCTCCACTGGTACTCTTTTTGTCATCGACACATCCTACCCAATTTGCATCTAAATACGAAATAAGGGTGAAGTATTTACCTTTCGAATACCATAACCCATACTCCATAGTACCCTTGAGGTATCGAAGAATCCTCTTCATTGCTGTCACATGAGTCTCCTTGGGATTAGCCTAAAATCATGCTACCATGCATACTACCAACAAAATATTTGGTTTGGTAGCTGTTAGGTACAATAAGCTTCCAATCATAGATCTGTACATGGTTTGATCAATGGGTGGAGATTTGTCATCCTTGCTCAACTTGCAACCTGTCGTCATGGGAGTGCTAACTGGATTACAATCCTCCATTGTGAACTTTTTTAACATCTCTTTCACATATTTAACTTGAGAAATAAATATGCCCTTCTTATTTTGATTAACTTGCAACCCGAGGAAATATGAAAGTTCACCAATCATTGACATTTCAAATTCTTTCTGCATCTTATTTGCTAAATCTTTACATGACTCATCTTTGTTGCTGCCAAATATGATATCATCTATGTATACAACAAGAACAATAAGATGCCCATTTTTTGTTTTGACATACAAATTACTATCCACCATACCTTTCTTAAACCTTTGTTGGGTGAGATAGTTGTCTAGCCTTGCATACCATGCTCAGGTGCCTGTTTTAAGCCATATAATGCTTTCTTCAACTGCAAACAAATTTGGGATCATCACCAATTTGGAAACCATCTGGTTGCTCAATATAAACCTCTTCTTCAAGTTTCCCATTCAAAAATGCTGATTTCACATCCATTTGATAAACTTTGAAATTCTTGTAGACTGCTAAAGCTAGAAACATTCTAATTGCCTCTAGTCTAGCTATTGGTGCAAAAGTTTCCTCAAATTCAATGCCTTCAACTTGTGCATAACCCTTACATACCAATCTTGCTTTATTTCTGACTACATGTCCGTCTTCATTCAATTTGTTTCGAAAAATCCATTTAGTCCCGATTATATTTTTATTTGCAGGTCTAGGTACTAACTCCCAAGTTTTGTTTTTCTCGATCTGATCTAATTATTCATTTATTGCCTTCATCCAACTTTCATCTTTGCTTGCGTCAACAACATTTTTGGGCTCAATGCTTGGATAATAGAGAGTAGTTACTTACTACTCTTCTTCTTGTCTGAACACCAACTTTGGGGTCTCCAATTATTTGCTCTCTAGGATGATTTTTCTTCCAGCTGCCTGTTTTGAATTTCTTATTTTCTTCCACTTTTGAATCACAACTTAAATCATCTGAGTCAATTTTATGTATCTTTTCCATTTCGTTTTCCTCATCTCCTTCAATAACCTCTTCATACATTGGGTAGTTCTTTTCATAGCTAATTACTCGTTCTCTACCTTCATCAAATTTAACATCGACACTATCCACAATTTTCTTTAGCATCTTTTTGTAGCATTTGTAAGCTTTGCTTTTTGACGAATAACCAAGAAAAATACCTTCATCTGCTCTATCTTCAAACTTACCAAGATTATCTTCAATTCTTTTGATGTAGCACTTGCTGCCAAAAACTTTGAGGTATTTTGTTGTTGCCCTTTTACCGAACCACAACTCATAAGGAGTTTTGCTTTCATGTGTTCTTAGCATATACCTATTTTGGATATACACCACAATATTGACTACTTCTTTCCAAAATCTATCTACTACTCTGCTTTTAGCCAACATAGTCCGTTCCATTTCCTGCACTATCCTGTTCTTTCTTTCTACCACTCCATTCTGTTGAGGTGTCCTGGCTGCTGAAAATTGTCTCCTAATACCATATTTTTCATAGTACTCTATAAAATCCTCTTAAATGAATTCTCCTCTATCTGATCTTAAACATTTGATCCTCTTTCCTATTTCATTCTCAACATGGTTTTTGAAAGTCTTGAACCTTTCAAAAGCTTCTGATTTATGCTTCAATAAAAATATCCATGTCATTCTAGAATAGTCATCAATGCACAACATAAAATATTTGTCACCATTTATGCTTTGTGTTCTCATGGGTCCACATAAATCAGTGTGTATTAGTTCCAAAGGTTTGCTTTTGTAGTACTCTTTTGTTTTGAATGTGACTCTAGTTTGCTTCCCATTTTCGCATGAAGCACAAATTTTGTTTTCAAGTTTGCTGATGGTGGGAATATCTCTCACTGCCCTTTTTGAGCTGATTTTTACTAGATTATCAAAACTGATATGACCGAGTCTCTTGTGCCACAACCAATTTTCTTCTTTCTGTCCAATAAAACAAGCTCCTTCTAAAGTCTCTGAGAGCGTGTAAAGGTTGCTAGATGTCCTTGATCCAGTTGCTATCAATTTTCCACTATTTTTTTTTCTGACTTTACAACCCTGCTTCATAAAAACTACTTCATGACCTTTATCACAAATTTGACTTACGCTCAACAAGTTATGTTTCAAACCATCCACAAACAAGACTTCTTCTAACTTAATTTTTTCGTCACTAATTTTAACTAAACCTTTGCCAACTATCTTAGCTCCATCATTATTTCCAAACTTTACTAAACCACCTTCATATTTCTATAACTTCTCAAATTTCTATTTGTCACCTGTCATATGACTAGAGCATCCACTATCAAGTATCCATGGTACATATTTATTCTGTGCTTTAAATTATGTTTGTATGATTAAGGATTCCTTTTCTTCCTTAAGTCGCTCTTTTTCTTTCCACTCCGTTTTGATAGTGGTTTTGGGCTCTTGATTTTCCTTTCCCTTATCAATAGCTTGTGCATGTTTTTCAGGAAGTTTTCTATTTTGTCCCATCCTATTTGGTTGAAATTTTCTTCCTTGAAACTGATTTGATGCAAATGTACTTCTACAGTTTCTTGCAATGTGCCCAAAATTATGACAGTTATAACATTCTACTGTATAATTCATCAAAGGATAAAAAGCATTTCTACTGGTGAAATTCTTTGGTCTTACATTATATTTACAATCTGAGATTTTATGTCCATAGCCATTGCATTTAAAACAAAAAATAGAAAAAGAATAATTGAACCTGGGTGATGGTCTTTGCCATGTTGCCGTAGGAGCCATAGGTCTTCTTCTTATTTGATGTGTGACATTGGTGAATCCATCATTGTTAATTCTCCTTTCGTGTCTGGCATTATTGCTTTCTTTTGCATGAGATGTTTTTCCTTGATCAACCTGTTTCTTATCTTCATTCTTTATAGATTCTACATTTTTGGCCTTTGATCCATTTGATGATTCTACTTCGACGAAACCCAGACCAAGTTTGATGTCAGCAAGTCTTTGGTCATTTATAATCTTATCCATCTTCATATAACTTTCTTCGTGTTTGTGATAGCAACTAATTTTGTGATTCATCTCTTCTATCTACATCCGTAAACCAACATTCTCTTCTTCTAGTTTGCAGCAATAATCTATTTTCATGGTAATTTGTACTTCGAGATCTTCAGACATTTTCTTTTATTCTTCTGTCTGTACTTTTAGACTGATTATGATTTTTTTTGCATCCTCAAGATTTTTTGAAATTTTCTTATTCTTTTTTCTTTCTATCTTCAATTCATCCAGAGCTGCAATTAGTTCCTCTTCCAAATTTACTTCTACATCAATTTCTTCATCACATTCTTGTTATTTTTTTGTTTTTTCTTATTTGAGTGCCATGAAAAGAGCTTCACCTGTTTCCTTTTCATAATCCTCACCGGAGTTGTCTTCTGATGAACTAACATTCTTGGAGATGAAACTTTTCTTCTTGAAGTTGCCTTTTCTAAAATTTGGTTTTTTCTTCCAGTCACTTCTTTCTTGGTGCGATCCTTCATCACTTTTGTTCTTCTCATTAAGTGGACATTTAGCTGAAAAATGCCCAACGCCTTCACAATTGAAACATTTAAATGGTAAATTTCCTCTGTATTTTCCTTTTCCCCTTTTTAGTTTTCGAATGAAGTTTGCTTCCATTTCATCTGATGTCTCTTCTTCCTTGGTTTCTTGTTTTTCTTTCATATTTTTATGGGTTTTAAAAGCAGTTTCTCTGTCTATGGGTTTAGATCTTCCTATCCTCATCTCATATGCAGTCAAAGAACCATACATCTCATCTATACTAAAATAATTTAGATTTTTAGCTTCTTCTATCGCTAAGACTTTAGAATCAAACCTTTGAGGAAGAGATCTTAATACCTTTTTCATGATGGTAGAGTCTTCGATATCCTTGTCGAGTCCTCTGATTGCTTTAATGATTCCATTAACTCTTAGCATATATGCCTCAATGTTTTCATTGTCATTCATCTTTAATGCTTCGAACTGAGCTCGATGTGTCTGTAACTTGGCCTCCTTGATCTTATCATCTCCTTCATGAATACTCCTCAGTTTGTCCCATATTTATTTTGTCATTTTACAGCTCATGATCTTTACTAGTTCACTATCTGCTAACCCGCACATGATAACATTCTTTGCTTTTGAGTTATTTTAAAATAGTTTCTTTTCATCAACCTATTTTGGAGGAGTGATGGGTATTGTGTATCCACTAACTATTGAATCCCAGATGTCATATCCCAAAGCATAGAGATATTTCTGCATCCTGATTCTCCAAAATGCGTAATTAGATCCATCAAACAATGGTTCTTTGTTTGATGAGAAGCCTTCACCACCTGCCATTGTATTACTTCCAAGATCACCCTAGCTGGTTAAGCTTGTACAGGAAATTAGCTCTGATATCAATTGTTAGTCTTACAATGACACTGGTAGGGAGGGTGAATCAGTGTAGCTCTATAAAATTAAATTTATAGCTCTTAATACTATAGTAATTAAAACTTATTACTAGATACAAGTATAACAAAAGAGCATCACACAACACAAGATTTAACGAGGTTCACCAATGTGGCTACTCCTCAAAAATTGACTGCTTGGACTACCATCCAAATATAGCCTTTGCAAAGCACCAACTTTACAATCAATTTACCAGCACCAACTAGAAGGAGCACCAACCCTTTATTTATCTGCACTAACAAAAAGGAGAACCTACCCTTGATTTACCAGCACCAACTGGAAGGAACACCAACCCCTTATTTATCTACACCAACAAAAATGAGCACCAACCCCTGATGCCAAGCTACAACTTGGACTTCAATTTGAATCTATAAGTTTGACAGTAAGATACCTTTGCTTTTGTAATACCCTGACTAGTCTTCTTCACCTTTGCGTTTTCTGTGCACTCTGCTCTCTCTACGAAATCACTTCGCACACTCTGCTTCGTTACAGTCGAACTTCACGATTGTCTTCTCCATTTTGTGCACTCTTCTCTCTTTGCAAATTTTGCACTTAGCATGATTCGACATGACTTTCTCTCTATGCACAACGACTATATTTCATGCACATTCGATATTCTTTTCAATTCTCCAAACAGCCCTCCTTTTATAACAATATTTTTTATGATGAAAACCCTAATCTTAGTCGATTGTAAATCCTAATATTATTCGGATTTCATAACAACTGTAAATCCTAATTTTAGTCAGCTTTCATCGATCTTCGTCGGCTTCAACTTAAGAAGATGTTCGGTTTATCCATCGCTTGATGATTTCATTCTGGATAGACCCTGTAACCGCCATATTGACTTTTGATCACTCTTTGTATTTTAGCAGTATGAAATCACTCTATAACTACCCTTGTAAATGTCGTAGTGATGTCGGTCCACTGTCATACTTCTCATTTCAGTTGGGTTCTCCTTCTTGACTTGCGCATTTATGACCTATCATGAAATCGTGACATTTTTGCCTCTATAGCTTCTTTTGTTGTTGTTGCCACGAAAATACATGTCATGATATCATGACACTTTCGCCTCTGTATGCTTTCTCTATTATTTTTTCATGATATCACGACAATTTTTCCTCCGCAAACTTCATATTTTCTTTTGTCGCGATATCATGACATTTTCACCTTAGTATACTTCGTCTTTTCTTTTGTCCCGATATCACGACACTTCTGCTTCCATAGACTT
Organism: Wollemia nobilis; assembly: GCA_028583015.1. Classification (NCBI taxonomy): domain Eukaryota; kingdom Viridiplantae; phylum Streptophyta; class Pinopsida; order Araucariales; family Araucariaceae; genus Wollemia; species Wollemia nobilis. Next base: position 3,354,592 of record JAQPPZ010001679.1, on the reverse strand, counting down.
CGACTTTGCTTTTGTCATGATATCACGACACTTCTGCCTCCGTAGTCTTCAACTTAGCTTTTGTCACGAAATTGTGACACTTTAGCTTCCATACTTAGCTTCTTTGCTTTTGTCGCAAAATCGCGACACTTCTGCCTTCGATGTCTTCTTCTTTGCTTTTGTCGTAAAATCGTGACACTTCTACTTTCATACTTTACTTCTTTGCTTTTGTCATGAAATCATGACACTTCTACTTTCAAAGTCTTGCTTTCTGCTTTTGTCACGAAATCGTGATAGTTCTGCTTCCGTATGCTTCCTCTCTTTCTTTTGTCGTGAAAATGCGACATGTCGCGATATTGTGACACTTTTCAAACTTACTTTCTCTCTCCTATTTTAGTCACGAAAATACGACATGTCATGAAATCATGACACTTTTGCTTTTGAGTCTTGCTTTCTGCTTTTGTAGCAAAATCGTGACAGTTCTACTTCCGTACGCTTCCTCTCTTTTGTCGCAAAAATGCAACATGTCGCGATATCGTGACACTTTTCAAACTTAATTTCTCTCTCCTGTTTTAGTCTCAAAAATGTGACATGTCGCGAAATCACGACACTTTTCTTACTTGTTCTCTTTCTTCGAACTTGTCGTGAAATCGTGACAGTTTTTCATGCTTTCTCTTTCTCTTCCAACATGTTGCGAAATCGTGACAGTTTTTCCTGCTTTTTCTCTCTCTTCCAACATGTCGCGAAATCGTGACAGTTTTTCCACTTGCCTTTTTCTCTTCCAACATGTCATGAAATTGCGATAGTTTTTCCTGCTTTTTCTCTCTTCCAACATGTCATAAAATCACGACAGTTTTTCCTGCTTTTTCTCTCTCTTCCAACAGTCGCGAAATCGCAACAGTTTTTCTTTCCTACTGTATATGTCGCGATATCGTGACACTTTTCTTACTTGTATTTTTTATTTGATATTTTGCATATGGGCCACTTCGGTCTTCTTGGAAAATCATTGTACATACTCTGAATAACCTTTGAACTCCTGTCTTCTGCATCTGAATAGCTTTTGAACTTCCTGTCCACTGCATCAATAGATCTATCTGACTATGTTGACAACAATGACAATACTGTTATTGCACCTTGCTCAACATCACTTCCTATGGTGCCTCCTTTATTAGGGGTTACTGATGGGAGAACACCTTGTGCATTTAGGAATAACCTTTTTCAAGTGTCCTTTTTGTCAACACAAGGAGTCCATTAAGCATTTGTTTTGGTATTGTTCTAGAGCACAAGTGGTCTAGACTTGGATACATGATTTTTTCAAACCTTTTAGGCCTAAAACATTCTCATGGTAGATTATTTTTTTATAGATAAGAATAATATGCCAACAAGCATTGAGAAAATATGGCATATTTTTAGAGCAAAAATTCTCTTTGATATTTGAAAAAATCATAATTCTACTATTTTTCTACACAACAAGTCTCTACTAATTTTTTGGTTTCTTCCAAAGCTCTAATCTACTCTTATGTTCTACTTCAAATATAAGCTTAGGCTAACAAGGGTACCCTCAAATTCTAGCACTTTTTCTCTCTTCTATATCATTGGATGAATACTCCTTACATGGTAGCTTGTGTTACATCTTCTCCCCCATTAGGACAATCCTTATCTCAATTAAGGATGCTCTTGAATAGTGGGGTGATGGATCTAGTCGGGAGCCTATGAAAGTAATAAAAATTGAATTTCATACTGGTTGGGACAATACCTTTGATAAGGACCACCCTCCCTTTATTGGAGCCACCTCTATGACAATCTAAGTGTTAGCACATTTTTTATTTTCTTTTTATTTGTTGAATTATTAAATATCTTGTAGTTATCCCATGACCAATTGGTTCTAGAAGGATCTTATCGCATAGGATTTATGGGGTGTGCTTCCATACCACCCACTTTTTGTGAATAGTGTACTCTTATTATTTGATTTAGTAATATCAAGTCACTTTCAACACATCAAAAATAAATATTGTTACTTTAAATTATTTCATAGTTTGTTCTTATTTATTTTAAAAGTATAAAGTATCTCTCTACATAAACACACACACACACATATAGAGAGATAATATTATACCTAAATATTCAAACATTTTGCTTTATATTCATAAAGTAAAACTCCTTTATTTTCATAATATAAGTGCCATCAAGTTAAAAATTATCATTGTTTTGATTGTAATGCAAATTTAAATTTAACCTTAAGGGTTGCTTTGATATTTTTCAATGCTTGGTTTTTTATTTTTCCTATATTTTTTAATATGAGTGAAAAATAACCCTATGGTTTTCTTTATTATTTCTCAAGGTTTTCTTGTATAATTATTTTATATCCTCTTCATCTGTGTTTACCATTTTCATGTTGTATGATGAGTGATTTTATCCATGTTCAATTAAGCTTATTAGTGATGATATGTTGAACTCCTTGATTCCTAAATGTGCTCCTCTAGAATCTATCACATAGAAAAGCCTCTTCTCCAAGGATTCACTAAAAATTCTACCCCATGTACTTAATCATAAATTGCTTCAAGTATTTTCTTCTACAAATATGGGAATACAAAACTATATTATCTCATTTTAACATTATTTATCTTTTCTCCATTTCCTTGTTCCATAGATTAGAACTTAAAATTTTCTTGTGCGTTGCTTTGAGCATTTATAATAGATTTTTCTAACCTCTATCCCTTCACCAAAATTTTGATGGAAAAAATACTATGATATTATAAATATTTTAAACTTCTTATCCAAAATAATTAGAATGGTTAATAAAAAATAATTTGTGGATAATTGAAATTTTATTCCTAAAATTTTCTTCTTTGTAGATGCATAACTATAAAAATCATCAAAACTAAAACTCATATATGATAATGCAATTAATTAGGTATATACTCTACAAGCAATGCATTGAAATTTTTTTAACTCATGTTAGTGAGTATGGAACCTAAATAAACCATAATTATTGTCTTTCATTGTACTTGAATCTTCCCTAACCGTGCATTCTTTTGAGGTGATCCATACTTGTAAATGTTTTTATTTTAATAAAGTACCCTATGAAATGGATCCCATTTTGAAAGTTTTATTTTCATATATTTGACATAGCATTGATTGCTACTCTCATCCATAGAGAATTTTATCACGAGTTTAACAAAAATATAGCTCATTAACAATCTACTTTCTAAAATTGATTGATGTAATATATAATTTTAGGTATATCTCTTATGGTGATATACTTTTATATTCCTATCTACAATAATATTATTTTTTTATCACCATTTTAACTAACCCACCTACAACTAAATTTAATTTATTTCCTTTGTATTTTCATTGTTGAATTTTAAAAGTAATTTAGAGTTATTATATAATTTCCTCTTCTTTTTAGAATGATGGTTCTTTTTTTTTCTTGATTACTATACTATTTGGCATGGTGATGTTGATGGGTAAACTTATTAGCCATGAAATATTTTTCTTTTATTTTCCAACACCTTTCTTACAAAAACCTAACAATATAAATTTGTATTTCTCTACTATATATATATTTTTATTTCTAAGTCAATTTTTTATTTTTTCTATTGTTATATATATATATATATATATATATATATAGATGGGATGTTTTCTTATTTGAAAAAAATAACTATTCTCATATGTTTGGGGCTTGTACAAAGTGAATTATTCTCCTTAACTACTTAGACATTTTGCATTTGAATTTCGTAGTGAAACTCTTGTAACCTCAATAAACTAGTGCCATATCTCTACTTTTATCATTGTTATGCTTTGTATCATGTTGAACCATAGATTTTACTAAATATTCCTCAAGGTTTGGTCTTTGTCATTACCATAAATTTCATTCCAAGTTAGAACTAACCTATGATTTGCTTAGATATTTATTAGAGTTTGATATTTAGTTTTTTCAATCTCCACATGTTTATTTTTTCCACTTCCATTTAATACTTGCTAATGTATGAATTATAAAGTACCTAACTACTTATATATACTATAAAAGTAACATTGAGGAGTTTATCACATATGATAAATATTTTATTTGAATATTTTATTAAAACATGGATTGGCTAGGAATCAAACCTTGTACCTTTTAGGTACACATATTTTTCTTCTACCAACTAAGCTATCATCCTTTTGATATTTGAGTGATTAGTGTGCTTTGTTATATTCTCCAACACCCTCCCTTAATCTACAATTTATAGGTTAAATATAGGAATCAAGGATCTAATATCCTATTGAGAACATGGACCAATTAGAACTCTACTGACTGAGCTACAAACCCTTTAATATTGGAGTGATGATAGTATATTGATACATACTCCAACATATCCCCTATCACTATGAACCCATATACTTTTCATCAAACTATCCAAGCTACATCTTTTATAGATGAAATAATTAAAATGATATCTTCTCATATTAAAATTATTTATCTTTTTCTATTTTTTATTCTACAATTCATAAGCTTAAAATATAATGATAGTTTGAAAGTTCATGATCTCTTAACATTCCTTGTCATAGCCTTTGCAAGAATTCCTCATCTTAGGATTTGTAATCCTCATATATAAAATTTTTAAATTTTTAATGTGATATAGATAAAATTGAAAAACTCATCAAGATATAAACCATTTATGTTTAAAAGTATCACCAAGGGGTAAACCTTCACAAATCACACTCCATAGTGAAAATACCATTAAGAATTATTTTAAGACATTATCATTAGTCAAATTTGTTTTTTTATTTTTTAAATAATATAATGACTATCCATTTTAAAAATTAGAGATTGAAGCTTACTCAACAACATATTAATAATCTTGATTATATTTCTCTATAGATTCTCTTTAAGGTATGGTAGATCAACCTTCCACCTAGATTTTTTGAGACAATGTTATTACTTAAACTTATCACTAAAATTTCTTATTAAATTATTTCTTACTCGTTTAAATCAAACTCATTCTAGAATTTTAATATTAGTCAATAATGTATTACTAATTTTCATTATATTTCCTTACTATTTCTCTTTGAGATATGAGAAATTAGCATTCCACCTCATTTTCTAATTAAAAAATGAAATACAAGTTTAAAAAAGAACTTGTCTTTCATCATATTAGAGTAGTCATACATAAAAATGCCTGATATAGCAATCATAGATTATGTGAACTTGATTTTCAAAGCTTCAATAGAGGTTAAATACTAGTTTTAAAATTTTAAATCTTGACTTCCTCTATGTTTGAGCCATTACTCTAGTGATCTTGTGTCAAATATTTCAATGAAAATGCATGGAGTATTTCAAATTTTGAATACAAATATAATTTTTTCTCATAAGATACCCGTATTTTTAGGTCTCTTTAGAATTCCAACTCTATGGTAATCAATCTATCTAATAGAAAATTAAGTGTGGTATATTAAAAATAATGAAGAAGCATTTGTAATTGTAGAGGGGGTAAAATTACCTTACCGTGTATTATTCTTGGTTGGATCCATTGAGATCTGAGGTGACCGTGGGAGTATATTATATTCCTCTACACTTAAGGGGTTGGGATCAAAAAGGGTTCACCAAAAATGGTTTAAGGACTTGCACCAATTTTGAGGGTGGAAATGTTTCGATGCATTTTTTGAACAAGCATCTATGTTTGGCCTTACCAAAATCTAAGCTATAAAAAATAATAGAATGATGTAGGGTAAACAATAATGCAATCAAAAAAGTAGCTAACCCTAGAGTGATTTTTAATTTTCAATGAGAACTAAAACCCTAGTTTTGCAAATAAGTAAATATTTTTATTTTTAGTAAGGGTTCAAGAGAATGCACAAACATATTTAGCCTAAGATGCAATTTATATGCCTTTTGTATTTCGAATACCTAGAAATAAAGTCAAATATATATATTTAATTTTTATTTATGATCTAGATTTGGAACAAAAATGGCCAGAAAGCAAACAACAAACAACCTAAGAAGTATATTTAGAGCACTTGATCCAGTGGTTGATCCTAGCTTTTAACTTGTAACCTGAATATCCAATAGCTTCAAAATCTATAAAAGTAAACTCACAACCCTTGGAAAATTGATCAGTGTTTGGGGTCCTACTTAGGCTGCTATGTGACTGAGCTTGGAGATGCAACAACCAAACTCCCTTGCTAATTTTAGCTGACCATTCAAAAAAGAAATGATTATTGACCTTTGAAACGAATAAAAGTAAATGGAATAGATGTAAATAGCAAAATAATATAAAGATAAAAGGAACATAATAGAAATATAATGCACAAAAATATAAATTAGATTTTTGGAAGATGAATTTTACCCCAAATCTCTAATTAACCAAATTCACACCTTGTAAAGGGGAGGTGTGAATCTGGATTTCCATGTTCACATACTATATGGTCTAGATGTGAATTTTGTTTAGAATAGATTTTAACCTACAAAAAAATAGAAATGATGTGTAAAATAGGAAACAATAGCTTAAAAAATACTAAAAATGCACAAAAATCTAATTAGCTAATGGAAAAAGCAAGGAGCAATTAGAAAGTGAAGGTACTGACAAAAATTGTAGACTTATAAGCCTCCTCTAATTGTTCACCAAGGGCATCCAATCATAATAAGAATAAGAGCTAAATAGCCCATCAATCCAAAATTAGAGATTCATCAAGAGCACTTATAAATCACAACTTGTCGTACTAATATCACTTAGAATTTACTAGGAAAAAATGAGTCAATCCCTCTATTTATAAGAGGCTTGGAGGGATAAAATATGGGAAAATGAAATTTAAACCTAGGCAAGGACCGACATCACAAAGAGATAATGTTAAAAAGGGTTTCTGAGAGAAAAAACCCTAAATTACCAAATTCACATCTAATCCTTACAAGGTATGAATTTGGCATAAGGACTAGGCGTGAATTTATCAAGTCTAAGGAAAAACAAGAAAAACAAAGGAAAAATGAGGGTCAAACTTGCACTTGGAAAATTTGAGGGGAAAACTAAGAAAAATGACTCATCTTGATGGGTCAATTTTCCATGTCTATATTTTGCCCCCTCTTTGATGCATTTATGGCCAAATAAATGCATCAAAGAAATATGTAGACACCTATGGGTGAAGAACAACAAACACAAAAAGGGGTGGTCAGTTTAGAAGAAGGAACCATGCAAAAATGGTGTCATTATAGACACTACAAATTTGCACACAAAATGAGGCATTAATGAAAATTAATGTCTCTATGACAGGGGTACCCCTCAAATTTTAGAAGGAATGCAAAATTCCTAAAGAACCTCAAAAAAACAAATAGAGAAAAATGAGAAAGCAAAAAGAGAAGAATAGAAAAAATGAGGGAAAAAGTAAAAATGAGAGGGAAGAAAAGTAGAGAAAATAATAATAAGAAGAGAAAAAGGTGAAAATTAATTCATTTCCACTGCAAGAAGAAGAAGAAAAGTTCTCTAGAGAAAATAGGAGAATGGCACTTCCTACACACTGTACGATCATTACAAGGTGTAAAGACAACACTACAATAGACTGAGCATGGGTACATACCCAAATACAACTCCAAACTAGGTTAGATTAGGTTTCATGCATTAAATCTAGATTTTTTTTTATGATTTTCTAATTTTTATGAGAATTTTTGCTTCCAAGTGTAAAATTGGGACCTTGTACGAACTAGGTGTGAATTTGGTAAAAATGCAATATATATATTGAAATTTAGGATTTTTAATGTGTGAAACTGATGAAATGTTATTGAATGTTTATGGTTGTAGCATGATGTACTCTTGAGTAGAGAGTGGTGACCAAGCACTCTAGAGGAGGTTGTGAGAGGACTCATAATGATAGACTAGGATACCCTATGGGATTTGGGGCTCCTACATTTAACAAAGATATCCTATGGGATGTGGGGCTATTAATGGTACTAGTAGAGAGGTGGTATCTATACTAGTCAACATTTCATCTATTGATATGGGAGATGACTATCACACTAGAGGATGTGTGGCACATCTTGAGGATCTCCATCAAGGGGAGGATGATTTACATTATACAAATGTTATGGGAAACATCAAAGAGATTATTGGATACCCTAACACATGATATCCAAGAGACTGGATTTTATGTATATGATATGGCATAATAATATATAATTGAAGCACCAACTTTTGTATTCTATGGAGTGGTGGTGGGGATGTTGGTGTGCCATACGAATAGGTGACACCTACCATGGGTGCTGGTAGGAGTAGTGGTAGACATGCAAGACCAATAGGTTAGGTTCACATGGGGAACATATATGTTAGCTTACTTATACAAGACTTTGTACAACATCGTGTATAAATGGTATACAGGATTGGTATGTATGACATTTCTCTAGGTGTGGTGTTGGGAGCACATAGTAATCTACAGACTGAATGTACTACTAGGACCATTTTCCAACTTCAAATTAATAATAGCATATATGTGGTACCAACACTATGTGTGTGGACACAAAGAATATGTAGGTATCCTACCTATAGCACCCTAAAATTGGTGTAGTTAAACACTTAGTAAAAAGATAAAAATTTGAATTTTAACCCTCAAACTGCCCATTAACCACTCTCCCCATTTTTCATGCCATTTTTAGGAGTTGTTTTTACCGTTGGACGATATCATCGTCGATCAGACGAAATCATCCTAGATCGAATGAATTCATCTAGAACAGAACATCCAGACGATTTTGTCCCAAAACCAAATTTTTATGATTAGCTTTTGTTTCAACAGCCTCTCCAACTTGGGCAGAAGCATTTCGTGTAGTTGGAGATTCCTCCGTTGGAGATCTCCTAGATTAGGATGATCCCCAACCTCCTAACCTCCCCCTAATCCTATATAAACTAGGATTTTCTCATTTTATCCCCCTGACTCCCTGGATCCCCTGCCTGGCTCTCCTCCTAACTCTTTCCTTGGTTGATTTTCCTTACCATTTAAGCTTTACACTCATAGTTCTAATTTTTCATTACAGGTTTTCACTGTGCTTCAGTTGGAGGAAGCTCGGATCGTCGCAGGCGATTTCAAATTATTTCGAACAATCCTGTTGCAGATCGATGACGATCTCGTATGATTGGAGGTGATCTCAACTGTAGTCCAAATTGGGGGCAATCAGAGCCCTGAGTTTGCATTTCTCATCTTCCTTCTTTATTTTATTATGCATTAGCTTGATTATTTTCATTCTACATCTTGGAGTTCACATAATTTTAACATAAATGCATGATAAATTTAAAATAAGTTATTAAAACAATGCATTTCCTTTAATTTGCTATCTAGATTTATCAGTTAGGCATTTATCCTATCATTTCTATCATTTTGCATTATTCTTGCAGTAGCATTTTCGGTTTTTGGTGTCTGTTTATGTGATTGCAGGTTTCTAACGAATTTAGCTGACAAATTCATCAGATCGACGATGATCCTATATGATTTTAGACGATCGCCTATAATTTAGGACAATTCTGTACAATTGCAGATGATTCTATCATATTTGAGATGATCTGGACTCCTACAAGCTTCAAAATCTTCATCAGACATCCGGAATTAGGTGCATTCTTTCTTATTTAGTATATTCATGGTATTTAGGATTCATTCATGCTTTCTGTATTCATATAAATTGGAATTTCATATAGAATAGCTTAGATTCATTCTGGCCAACCTAGGAATATGAATGATTGAGTATAAAATGAACACATCAAGACCATTATCAACCTAGGCATGGAAACTGCCACTCAAAGTTTCTTGGTGAACCCCACCATCCATAAAAAATTCACCCTTATACCCCTCCCCCGAGAGGCGTGACCTTCAAAGGGCCTCTTAGTCTGAGGTATTGTTCCATCCTTCTTGCATCCCCATTCCAGGCACATATCCTTTAGCCTGAAGGTAAGGGCACGAAAAATTTGGGTCAGTACATTTTGGTGAACCCGATGCGAAATTAAAAACCTTTTGAAAATAATCCAAAAAAAAAATTATTATTAAAAACATCTAGAATCATTAGACAAATAGTTAAATTTGCATATCATGTTTAGATGGTAGATTATAATAAAATACGAGTTGTCACCATAAATTTTGAAAATCAATTAATGACCATAGAGATTACTTCTGTACTTAGAGTACCTCAAACAAATAGAGTCCAACCTTTGTGGGACAAACTTGATAGGAGATTGGGTATCATTGAATCTAGATCAATAGAACTTAGGCAAATTAAGAGGTTTGTCCTAGATAGAATCCTGGATCCTAATCAGGTAACTTTGTACCATGAACTTCAGAGAGCTTTCCATAGGTGGTTAGCCAATAAAAGAGCACTTGTGTCTTCTGAATTGTACACCTTTGAATAATACCTTGAGAATGCAGTTGTAGTACATAAGTTTCTATCTCGTATGGAAGATCAAGAAGTCATTCTTACGGATAGAAAAATATGGAATAGAGTTCCTAGAGTTGTGTTGTATCGAGATTATTGCCATGAACTTTATTTCTATAGGTCTGAGTCCAAAAAATATCATATTACCATAGCACACTTTGTCAAATTCTTGAAAAAACATTTCCAATTTGAAGAGGAGAACTTCATGACTCCTGATGAACTTGAACCTATTAATGATATCCATAAACTATTTATAGAAAATTAAGTCATTCTTTTTACTATTGTTATCCTTTTTGCAACTAGAATGCTATTTGTTATCTTTATAATGATATTATGAAAAAAAAAAAACATATAAACAAAAAAAAAACAAACAATCAAAACATTTCCCTTTTAAGTATTATATTAGGTATATAATTAAAATATATACCTCTCAAACCTATCGCATATATATATAAGTATATATATTTGTTGAAATCTAATTTTAAGCATGATGCCTAGACTTAGGAATGGAAAACAGACTGAAGAAGAAGATTGGTTAGGAAAAACATTAAATAACCCAGGTGTCCTTCCTGAAGACCAAGTCCAGGAAGAAGAAATCCTAGATCAGCGAGAAGAAGAGCTTGCTATAAGAAATGAACAAGAAGAAAATTTTAGAGAGGAAGGATCCTCATCCCCTAAAATGTCTCAAAGAGAAGCTGTTACTTTTGAAAACATGGAAAATTTTTGGAAGTTCATTAATACTAATATTGGTGTTCTTAATAGAGCAGTCCATATGGAAAAGGATCGAATTAGTGACACTCAAGCAACTCTAGAAGATTTATTTCACACACACACTAATCCCTTGTCCTTTATTGATCAAGAGAGTGATCAAGTTGGACCATACAATTTAGATATGGCCGCTATAATACAAAACATGTAACAACAGGTTACCCAACCATCTAAAGTGCCTGTTAGCAAGCCTAGGGTCATTACCGCACAAAAGAAACCATCATTTACTGCTCTATTTCACCAAGCTATTGAGAAATATACCTCAAATCAACAAAAACCCAAAAAAAAACCAAACACCAATTACCAACAATCTAGGATACAACATAATACTATTACAAATCATATTCATAATACTCTTCCTACCAACGCTTTGCATAATAGCAATATAGCATCTAATCCTTATGTCACACCGTCATACACTCATAAATCCCATGCTTATGTCCCACCGAACCAACATGGTGGACAAACTAGTAATCTTGAAATTGTGGTGAAACAATTAGTTTCTCGCATGGACCAGATAGATCCCTACCGTCCCTCGTACAATTATCGAGAGATGTGTAGTCAGCATTTAGATCCTATAGTCATAGCACAACCATACCCTAAACATTTTCATATGCCTGTCCTACCCATATATAAAGGAACCGAAGATCCCATAGAGCATCTTCATATGTTTAGGATAGCATGTCATGATATATCACATGATGACCTGTTATTGCTGAAAATGTTCCCAAAAATTTTAGGAGGAATGGCATTAGAGTGGTATTATCAATTACCCACTAATTCTTTGAGGAATTTCGAAGAAATAGCCAAGTCTTTTGTTCATCAATTTAGTGCCTATATCGAAAGGCATGTGACCATTAAATATTTGTACAATTTAAAACAAGACAAAGATGAATGTTTTGCTGATTTCCTAGCTAGGTGGAGACAGTTGATAGGAAAATTGCACTTTGTGTTACCTTATAGGGAGATGTTGGACATATTTATTAATAATTTACAAGACCAACTATCTTACGAATTATCAACTACTACCTTGACCACCTTTGATCAGGCTATAGACTTAGCCAAACGAGTGGAAGATGCTCTCATTAGGAGAGGACAACTTAAAAATAAAGATGATGAGAAAACATCTAGAAATCAATATAAAAATACCGATAGTAGAAATATTGCTACTGTTAATGCTGCAAAGAGAACGAAGAAGTTTATACTGAAACCTCCTGATAAACCTCCTCAAGAATTTACTAGGTTAAATCAACCTTTATCAACCATTATCTTGCAATTATTAGAATGAGGTTTGATTCAATTACCAAATATCCGGGAACCTAATCCAACTATACCCATATACACTACCAAATCTTGTAAAATATTAAAACATAAAATACAGGACCTGATTGATAACAATGAGATGGAGGTGCAAGTATTTCAACCTAAGCAAAATCCTCCTAATAATTCTCAAAAGAACATTCCCCAAAACCAGAATCAGAATGCCAATCAGTCATTGGACATATTTCAACATCCTTTACCAAAACATGGCAAGGAAGTGGCTAATCAAATTGAACATCATAATGTTCCCCCTCCTACCCGATATGTAGGGACTATTAGTGGGCATTTACCTGTTCATGATTTGGAAAACTTTGACACAACTTTATCCATGGTTACAACCAGGACTCTATATAATATACATATATCTGATATTAGTGATATAGAATACGAGACTGAGAGTGATATGGAAATCACATCAAATCAATCGAATAGCTTTGAAGATGAATCGGATCCTATTCTCCCTATCACAAGTTATATGGTTCTAGAAGAACCATTTCCAAGAAGAGTCACTACTAGACCATCGTCTCACCAATTACTTTCTAATGAGCAAGCCATAAATGCTAGACCAAGACCCATTCATCATCCACAGAATAATATTGTGGGTACCATCGGAGCTGTTACTAGACAACAGGCTTAAAATTCTCAACAAGATAAAATGCAGAATGATGGATCAACTCCATTTGTTTTTAAAGTTCCTAATAAAGGGAATCAGACACCTAATGTTCAACCTAAACCTCCTTATAATATTAATGAACAACTATCAAATATTACAGCTATAATTTATCTTTTGGACCTTTTAAGATTTTATCCTACACATAGAGATGAATTAATGCTCATATTAAGCCAGATGATGGTACCACAATACATTCAACCCGAAGCCATGGCTAATACTATAATAACTCGTGAAGTTTATTGTATTGAATTTTAGGATAGAGATATACTGCAACATAGTTTACATAAGGATAACCCCTTATATATTACTGCCTTGATTGGAGATGTAGCAGTTAAAAGAGTCTTGATTGATAATGGTTCATCTTTAAACATCTGCACTTTTGACTTCTACCAAATATTTGGTTTTATAAGTGATGAAATGAAAAGAACTGATATGATCATAAAAGCATTCAATGATGAAACACAAGAAACATGTGGGGTTATTACCATCCCATTGCAGGTTGGTTCGAGAACCTTGTATATGACCGTGTTTATTGTACATTGCCCTGCATTGTACAATATACTCTTGGGTTTCCCTTGTATCAACACAATGCGAGCCATTCCATCAACTTTACATCAATGTGTTAAATTCAAATTTAAGAATTAGTTGGTTACCATTCATGGTGATCCTAGACCCTTTGATATGTGTGCTTTGGCATAACCTGTTGGAGTTCAATTTTGCCCTGATCTGTCATCCACACATCCTAATTCTCATTACCCATCTAAACATGTGAAACACACACCCACAATGCCATCTACTTCTTCTCCATTGGTTCCACCTCTACATACAACTCAACCATCCTCTAAACAAATCACATTAGGACCTCAGAAAGATCCTAATCCCACATCCGATGTCTCTTGTTCTACTCCTATAACTTCTATACCTATAATAGACTCATCCATCGACATATATACAACATATACATCCACCAAATTCATAGGTTACACATCAGAAGATGTAGGAAATGTTCCTTCTACCTCTTATGTTCTTACTGACGAGCTTTTACCCGATTTATCTAAAATTCTTATATCAGAGAAAATGAATGCTGCTATGCAAGATTCCCTTATTTTAAATAATTTGCCACCATATCCTCATACCTTGGGCCTCCCACAACCTATGGGAAGTATTTACCAAGTCGAGAGCTGTGCTTTTATTTATAAGGGATATGATTGGGGTAGAATACCCAAAAACATCAAGACTCATTATGATGGATATGCTCGATGTTATTTTACTAATGAGTATATTAAAGCCAAATATATAATGCTTAAATTGGGATATAAATGGAAAGGTTTAGGACCTTTCCAAAATGGTATGAAAGAACCTTTTGAGGTAGAACCATGGCCCGCCCGATGTGGTGTGGGCCTATTTCCTAGTAAGGGTCAGCCCTTCCCATTTGAGGATGATGACCAACTCATGTGTTACCAAGATTATTTGGATAAACATGATGCTTTGTGTTTTATTAATAATCCATTTACATGTAATATGCTATTTATAGCTTACCCTGAGATGATCGCTAAATTCGACGATGAGTTGGAGGGAGATATCTTCCATGATGTCTCCGTTGAGGAATTATTACATAATGAATTTTATTTTTGATGGCTCTATACCTAGTATAGCCCAGCTTGATGCCACGAATCCTCAAGACGAATTATCCAAGCTAAACTTGGTAGAATTACAAGAATTGGGCGTTTCAACCACCCCACCTAATTTTGAGAAAAATCTACACATGGAAGTAGAAAATTTCATGAAAATTAACATTGGAACTGAGGATAATCCTCACATAATCAACATTGGATCAGAATTGATTCAAGAAAAATAGGATAAATACATTGTATTTCTTAAAGAATATGAATATGTATTTGCTTGGACATATGAATATATGCCAGGTTTAGACCCTTTTGTAGTTATGCATCACCTAGTAGTCCATCCCGATGCTAAACCTGTTAAACAGAAACCTAGAAAAATGCATCCTAAAGTGGCCTTACTGGTCAAAGGGGAGTTAGAAAAACTCTTAAATGTTATTTTAATACAAGCCATTGATTATGCTAAATGGATCTCGAACGTAGTTCCAGTAACTAAGAAAGAAGCTACTAAAGTTAGGGTTTGCATAGACTTTAGAGATATTAATGTTGCATGTCCTAAAGATGATTTTCCTCTCCCCAATATGGATCAGATCATTGATTTTACTCTGGGAGTGGAATGATATCCTTAATGGATGGATTTTTTGATTATAATCATATCAGGATAGCTCTTGAAGATCAGGCTAAAACAACCTTTATTACCCCTTGGGGAATCTTTTGTTGGAAAGTGATACCATTTGGTTTGAAGAATGCAGGTGCAACATATCAACGAGCCATGACTTATATTTTTCATGATATGATGCATGATATACTACATTATTATGTAGATGACATTATAGCTCATTCTACTGAAGAAGATGACCATTTAGATGACTTGAGAAAATTATTTGATCAGTTAAGGGAATATCTGAAAAGGATTGAAAATCCAACTAAGAGTTCTATTATTTACAAATCATTATATAGGCACTAATGGCCCAAAATACATAACCAACCCATGAAATCATGGATTTGATTCACACGCTTAACCCAAAAGCTACAAAGGTGCAAAGAAGAATGCACGTAAACTTCTAAGTTAAGATTGCTAACTAGAAGATCCATTTTAGCTAACTTGAAGCTCACACTTCCTACTTTGAGTTCACACTTGCTAACTAACACTCTAAAAGACAACTAGAAGACAACTAGTGCCCACAAGTGCATGTGAGAAAGAGACTCACTTACAATATCAATTTGCTAGAAATAAACTAAGCAAACCTAAGCTAGGAACTACTAGAGGGGTCATATGAAAGATCATACATCAATCCTCATCATGCCTCCCCACAATAGAAGCATTGGACTCCAATGCTTTCAAAAGAATAGGAAAGTCACGGGACATCTGATGAAAAGAAATCCAACGAGCCTGATGCGGCAGCTGTCCTCGCCGAGCCACAAGATATGAGGTGGTAGACCCTTGACGAGTCTGTCGAGTCTTCGTGTCATAGATCTGATCTGCATCCAATGGTAACTGTGCTTCAGGAACCACGTCCACAGGATGGTCGATAGCTGGTGCAGTCTCCAATGTAGAGTCAAAGTACAACTTCAAGAGATCCACATTGACGACGTCATGAATTCCCAAGTGTGCGGGAAGATCAAGGCGGAAAGCATTCTCGGACACCTGCTGAAGAATAGTGTAAGGCCCATAGCGAATTGGTTTGATTTTGCTATGAGTCTTATCAGTGAAACGCCGCTTGTCAAGATGCAACCAAACTTTATCACCAACCTTGAAAAGGATGAGGAATTCGATGTCGATCCATGGCCTTTTTACTTCTGCTGTTGTGTCTTTTGCAAAATCTCAACCACCTTTGATTGAAGATTGTGCAAGTGTTGAACAAATGAGTGTGCCTTGTCTTGCTCCTTCTGAAGATGTGAAGTGACAGGAGAAGGCAAAGATAAAGGTAACTCATAAGGTGCCAAGGGCTGAAATCCCATACAAACTTCAAAGGGTGAATGACCTGTAGAAGAGTGTAGGGCCCTATTATAGGCATGTTCAATATGCGTGAGACTCAAGTCCCACTTTTCTGGTGAAGCGTGATGATAGATTCGCAAACTTTGCACAAGTGTACGGTTTACCACTTCAGTCTGCCCATCGGACTGCGGATGATAGGCGGTAGAGAAGTTAAGGGAAACTCCCAAAATCTTCCACAAAGAATGCCAAAAGTGACCCACAAAGCGTGAATCACGATCCGAGATAATGCTGGTAGGTAGACCAAAGGAACGCCAAATGCTATCAAAGAAAAATTGAGCTAAGTCTGATGCAGAACTTGTCTTGCGGCATGGAATGAACTTAGCCATTTTGCTGAATCTGTCAACCACCACGAACACACAATCATGTTGGCGCATTTGTCATAGGAAAACCACTAACCAAGTCCATGGAAATGCTTTCCCAAGGACGGGAAGGAATGGGCAAAGGCATGCCTAAGCCAAACTTTCTATTAGCTGGTTTTGAGCGACAACAAAGCGCACCTTGCTTGAGAAATCTCAACACATCCCTCTCGCATTTTTGGCCAATAGAAAAATCGTTGCAAATGATGAAGTGTTTTATGTTTCCCAAAGTGACCACCATAAAGTGTAGAATGAGCTTCCTTAAGAAGCGACACTCTAGGTTCACAAGGAACACAAACCTTGTCCAATTTGTAGAGAAGTCCTTCTTTGATGTAGAAATCTTGGAAAGGACGCAAATTGGAAGAAGAAGGCTTACTCACTTGCTCAAATATTTTTCCAAAATCGGGATCCTGAGAATACTTATTAGGCCAAGTCTGAAATCCCAAGTGTGAAGTGGACATGATCTGTTAAGGCAAGAGCGGTGGAGGCCTACTCAAACAATCAGAAACTGTATTACTCTTCCCCTTTTTGTACTTGATCACCAAGTGAAATTGTTGGAGGTAAGAGGCCCACTTCATATGTCTTGATTCTTCAATTTTACTTTGAGATTGTAAAAACTTGAGAGGCATATGATCAGTGTGTACTACTGTATCTTTTCCCAAAAGATAGTGTCTCCAGTACTTAATGGCTTGAACTAAAGCATACAACTCCTTGTCATATGTAGAATAGTTCAACTTAGCAGGAGAAAAAGTTTCTGAATGATAAGCTACTGGATGACCATTCTGTTTGAGCACAGCTCCTAAGGCAACTTTAGAGGCATCTGTTTCAATCTCAAAAGGTTGAGAAAGGTCAGGTAAAGTTAACACCGGTGCTGTACACAATTTCTTTTTGAGTTTCTCAAAGGCAACTTCTTGGCTTTTCTCCCAATGAAATGGAGTTTTGGACTTAGTGAGATAATGCAATGGAGCTGCAAGGGTGGAATATTGAGGAATGAACTTGCGATAAAAGTTCGCAAGTCCTAGGAAACTCCTTAACTCAGTGAGAGTTGTAGGAGGGGACCACTTAAGCAAAACATCAACTTTAAGGGGATCTACCTGAATTCCACTCTCACTAATCACATAGCCAAGGTAAGAAATTGAAGTATTGCCAAAAGAACACTTGGAAGAGTTGGCATATAATTGATTCTTCGCAAGAAGATCAAGGGTTTGCTTGGATATGCCTAAGGTGTTCCTCCCAAGTTTTTGAGAAAATCAATATATCATCAAGATATATAATGACAAATTTGTCAAGGACTTCACGAAATACATCATTCATCAACCTCATGAAGGTTGCGGGAGCATTAGTAAGACCGAAGGGCATGACCAACCATTCAAAGAGGCCCATCTTCGTCTTGAAAGCGAGTCTTCCATGTATCCTCGGCTTGGATACGCACTTGATGATATCCACTTTTGAGATCTATTTTTGAAAAGAACTTAGCTCCTTGAAGCTGATCTAATAAATCATCAATGCGGGGTAAGGGATATCTATTCTTCACAGAAATTCTGTTCAATGCACGAAAATCAATGCATAATCTCCAAGTGCCATCTTTCTTAAGAACTAACAAAATAGGTGATGCACAAGCAGAAGTACTTTCCTTAATGAAACCCTTAGACAACAAATCTTCTATTTGCTTTTTTATTTCTTCATTTTGCAAAATAGATTGTCTATACATGGGAGCATTAGGAAGAGAAGAACCTGGAACTATTTCAATGCTGTGATTAATTGTGCGAATTGGAGGAAGAGACTTTGGCTCCTGAAATATGTGTGAATAACTTTGCAATATTTTATCCATTGAAGAGTGTTGCTTTGTAATGGATGTAGATGTAGAAGTGTTTTGAGAGCGAATGAAAATTAGAGCAACATCACCACCTTTCTTAATTACTCTTTTCGTTTGCTTGGAACTTAGAATGATATTAGGAGTGTTGGTGCTCTTAATGAGAAAGACCTTACCATATTTTTGAAGTGTGTAGGTTCTTTTAAAAGCATCATAAACAGCTCTCCTATCATACTGAAAAGGTTGTCCAAGCAAAATCCCACAACAATCCATAGGAGTCACATCACAAGTGACTTGATCTATGAAATGTGGGCCAAGTGCAAATTTTAAAGTGCAAGTGTGAGTGATTTCCGAGCCTCTTCCACTATCCTTCCAACCCAAAGAATAAGGTTGAGGATGAGGCTCCATAGGTAACTTCAAACGCTCGACAATGGACCTCGCAATTAGATTTTTCTGCGAGCCATTGTCCACTATACAATCAGTTGCAAAGTTGTGAAGTAAGTGGGCTCGAGTGATGAACAAAGCATCACGAGCTCCATCTGAAGAACTTACATTTACTAAGGTAACTTCATTAAGCTTACCTCGTAATTCCGTATATACTCTACTCTCTCCTACAGACTCAAGGGGACCCTTGGAAGCATCCTCCTCTTGAGTAGTAATCACTAAACTCTTCTTTTTGAGCTTAAAGCAATCAGCTTTCTCATGCCCTTTCTTCTTACAATAATTGCAGAATTTCTTAGAAGAAGAAGATGAAGATTTAGAAGAAGAGGAAGAAGGAGTAGAAGCGGAAGGGGAAGGAGAAGAAGGAGATGGAGAAGACACATTCTTCTTTTGAGCAAAATTCTTCTTTTGAGAGAAAGAATTATTCCCTTTTGATGAGTTTCCAACCACTTGAGTAACAGGTGTGCGGAATGCCTGCGATTGCGCCTTGAACTTGTCCTCCGCAAGCTGCGCCTGATTGAAAACTTGATCCAATGTTTCCATAGAAACAAACATTAGTTCCCTGTACAAATGTTCTAACAAGCCACTTTGAAACTTGAGAATCAAACCTGGAACATCATCCTCCACATTCACAAGTATTCTGAACTTGTTAAATTGGAAAATATATTCTTGTACAGACATATTAGTACCTTGGCGAAAACGAAACCATTTAATAACCAATTCTCTAGAATAATTTGAAGGATAGAAATTGGTTTTAAGACATTGTACAAGCTCATCCCATGTGGTGAGTTCTTGTCCTCGTTTTCGTTCCACAAGTACTTTGGCTAAGCCAGAAAGTTTAAGCTTAGCATAAGGCACTACATCATCTTCTGAAAGTTGAGAAAAAGCAAACCAAGAACTCATGTCAAGAATCCAACTATTCAAGACATCAGGGTTCCTGGATCCATCATACAATGGAACTTCACAACGAACTCTCAAACGTGAATCATGAGCAGAAGTGGAGGTATTATGCAAAGAAATGTCATTTACCTTCATGGCAAGGTTGCCAAGGACTTCCGCCATTGTAGTGTCATTTGCCTTATCTGCCAAAGTGTTTACAACATGGGCCAATTCTGCCACTTGGGCAGCCAAGTCAGAGGCCATGTGTTCTCGGGTATAAGCCAGAAGTAAAGTTTAAGAAAGCACTAAATCAAGGAAGCAAAAATGCAAATTTCCTTGTTACAATGGAGTGCTGCTTAAAATGAAAATTTAACTCCTAAGGCATACAATTTTGAAAATTTTAAACTAAGATAAAGTGCAAAATTAACATTTATTAATTTAAAAATAACTTAATCAAAAATTAAATTTCAATTAATCAAAAGATTAAAGAATTTAATTAAGTCATTAAAAATTAAATTAATAAAATGAAATTTTAACATGCACTCTAAAATAGTAAAAATTTAAAATTTTACAATAATTTACCCTTCAATCTGCTGTTTGAACTGAACTTCAACTGTGCATGAAAAATTAGCAACCTTCAGTTAAAACACCAGTCTTGCCTGGCACATTTCCCAAGGCAGATGTGTAGAAAAACTAAAAATTACAATGTTCCAATTTTAATTTTTCAATTCCTGGGATCCCGAGCTGCACAAATTTCCAAGGCAATTCTCCTTGCCTTCTCTGCACAAAATTCCGTGCACAATGGGGTCCACGCACGCAGCCGCCCAGCTCTGGTCAGTGCCGGCCCTGGTCGTTGCCGATCGCGAGCCCGGCAGCCGTCTGACAGCAATGTCAGACGCTGCCCCCAAAGCTCTGCGGGCCGTAGCACAGCAGCGGCCTGACTGTTGTCAGCGTCTGCGTCGCAGGCCGCGAGCCTGCAGACGCCTGACAGAAATGTCAGGCGCTGCGGTGCTGGCCCGAGCTACACCGGAGCCGACGCCTCGACAGTATCGAGCTGTCGGGCATGGTAGTGTGCAGCTGCCGCCGGCTCTCTCCGGGTGCAGCGCTGGCGTCGGGTAGCGACGGCTGATGCGATAGCGCTGCGCTCATCGACTGGCGACAAGTTGCTTGTCAGGCCTGACAGCGATCAGGCGACCGCGTAGAGCAAGCCGCGATCGCTGTCCTACGGACAGCGATCTGCCGTGGCTGTTGCCCGACGGCCGTCGGCCGGCAAGCGTCGGCAAGCCCGAAACAGTGCCGAAGGCTGCCGAACGCTGCCGAAGGAGCCGATGACAGCAGACCTGCTGCAATATTTAAAATAAATAAAAATTGCCTTTTTTTTTTTTTTACAAATAAATAATAAGGCAGCAAATCTATAAGAATATATTATTAAAATAATATATTCAACATAATGTAAAGCTTTTCAACAACAAATTGAAAAAAAAATTATAAATTAACCAGGGGGGTTAATCTAAAATTTGAAAAACTTTAAATTAAACAAATGTGAGCAACCAGCTCCCACCAGTAGCTCTCCTTTCAAGATCCGGTCGACACACGACCAGCGTTTGAAAGGCATCCAGCTCTAAGTCGACACACGACCTAGCTTTGGAGTCCTCCTGAAGCTCTTCAATACTCAAAAATGGGGGGGCAGCAGGGTCAAAAGGCTCCCTAATCCTAATTGGACCGTAGCTACGATCCAATCCCTTCCAAGGATCGGTATACGAAGAACTCTGGGGCAAACTCTTCCTATACTTTTTAAGCATAAGCAAGAAGTTGGAACGAGGGGTTTGTCGGCGAAGGAACTTCCTTCTCCGAATGGTTTTCAAGCTCCCTTTGGGCTTAAACCGAGTCCTCAATGAGAATACGTTTCTCATAATAATCCTATCTCCTATCCTCTCACCTCACAAGCCCTAGTGCAAACATGAACTAGGCTCTGATACCAATGAAAAGGATTGAAAATCCAACTAAGAGTTCTATTATTTACAAATCATTATATAGGCACTAATGGCCCAAAATACATAACCAACCCATGAAATCATGGATTTGATTCACACGCTTAACCCAAAAGCTACAAAGGTGCAAAGAAGAATGCACGTAAACTTCTAAGTTAAGATTGCTAACTAGAAGATCCATTTTAGCTAACTTGAAGCTCACACTTCCTACTTTGAGTTCACACTTGCTAACTAACACTCTAAAAGACAACTAGAAGACAACTAGTGCCCACAAGTGCATGTGAGAAAGAGACTCACTTACAATATCAATTTGCTAGAAATAAACTAAGCAAACCTAAGCTAGGAACTACTAGAGGGGTCATATGAAAGATCATACATCAATCCTCATCAATATCTTATCCGATTGAATCTAGCCAAATGTATATTCGGATTTAAGTTTGGTAAATTATTGGGGGTTATAGTTTCTTTACGTGGCATAAAAATTGACCCTCTCAATATTACGACTATCACTGATATGCCCACACCCATAAATATATCTGAATTACGGAGTTTACAAGGTAAGCTTCAAGCTATCCATCGCTTCATCGATAAGCTTGCGGATAAAACCGGACCCTTTCTTAAGATTCTTAAGAAGGATGTCTCTTTCCATTGGGACAACGAATGTCAGGAAGCATTTGAAATCCTCAAACAATATCTTCTTAACCCACCTGTGCTTTCGCCACCTAGACCTGATCGCCCATTTATCTTGTATATTTTGGCTTTAGATTTTTCCTTAGGAGCTATGTTAGCTCAACTAGATGATGAGAAAAGAGAGCATGCTAATTATTACATTAGCAGAACATTAATTAGTTATGAAACCCACTACACAACATTAGAAAAGTTATGTCTAGCAGTCATATTTTCTACATAGAAATTATGCCATTATATGCTCAGTCAGAAAACGTATGTTATTGCTAAATTCGATCCTTTGCGGTATCTCATGAGTCGACCTTATTTATCTGGTCACACAACAAAGTGGGTTCTTGCTCTAAGCGAGTTTGAACTCATGTTTATAGGACAAAATTCTATTAAGGGTCAAATCATAGCAGATCAATTAGCTGCTGCACCCTTAGAGTCTACCCATCCCCTCATCATTGAGTTTCCTGATGAATGCCTTAAACTAGAGGCAGACCATCTAGAGCAATGGTCCTTATACTTTGATGGAGCCCGATGCATGAGTGGGGCTGGTGTAGGTATTATTTTAATATCTCCACAGAAACATCTTATCCCTCTGTCCTTTAAATTAATGTTTGCTTGTACTAATAATACTGCTGAATATGAAGCTCTAATCCTTGGCTTACGAGATGCCTTGGCACTGAAAATTAAAAATTTATTAGTTTTCGGTGATTCTCAACTTGTTATAAATCAAATTAATGATGTTTATCAGACCAGAGATGATAAATTGTGTCCATATAAAGCATATGTATTACAATTATTATCTTTATTTGATCAAGTTATCTTGGAAGCTATTCCTCGAACTAGCAATCGTGTGGCTGATGCTATGGCTGCAGCTGCATCTCTTTTACCCTTGGAGTTAGATGATGAATATGCTACCATCATTATTCATCGACTCCAAGAACCCACTTCAAATAAATCATGCTTAGAACCTTTGGATGTGTTTCTAATCAATGAAACTACTCCTGAACTTTGGTACACTGATATATTCAATTTTCTTCAAAATGGGACCTTCCCTGAAGGTTTTAATAGAAACCAGTGTCGGTTATTACGTAGACGAGCAAGTCGCTTCATAATAATTGGCAATACATTATATAGGAGATCTTTTGAAGGTATCCTACTGAGATGTTTGAATCTAGAAGAATCTAGATCAGCTTTGAGTGAAGCCCATGATGGATCTTGTGGGGGACACTTTAGTGGTAGCGCCATTGCTAAGAAGCTCCTTAGGATAGGATATTTTTGGCCTACCATGGAGAATGATGCACATGATTACGTGCACCATTGCGACAAGTGCCAGAAACATGCTGACCTTGTCCATGCGCCTACACAAGAACTACAGGCTATTTCATCTCCTTGGCCCTTTTCAAAATGGGGCTTAGACATCATTGGAAAAATCAATCCTGTGTCATCTGATGGACACAAATTCATCATAACCACCATCGAGTATTTCACGAAGTGGGTTGAAGCTATGCCCTTAGCTTCTTGCACTGGAACCCAAGTTTCCAAATTTATTTTTAATCAAATTATTTGTAGGTTCGGAATTCCTGCAAATCTCATCTCAGATAATGGAACTTGTTTCAAAAATAAATATGTCAAGAAATTATGTCAAAAATATAAAATTCAACATCGTTGGTCCACTCCCTATTATCCTCAGGGTAATGGCCAAGCAGAAGCATCTAATAAAACATTAATTAAAATCCTCAAAATATTGGTCAATAAATCTGGCCGAGATTGGCACATTCAATTATATCCTACTTTGTGGGCTTATCGTACTAGCGTTCGTACTCCCACGGGCACTTCACCTTTTGTTTTGGTTTATGGCGCTGAAGCTATTTTTCCCTTTGAATTAGAAGTTCCTTCTTTGGCTCTACTACTTCAAGATACTGAAGTAGGAGATGAATATCATGCTGGCAGATTTAGTCAGTTGGAACTCCTAGATGAGAAGCACATCAATGCTTTGGAGCATCTTCGAGCCTATCAGAACAAGCTTAAACGAGCATACCTCAAGAAAGTTCATCATCGATCCTTTGAGATCGACGACCTTGTCTTAAAAGAAAATAAAAAAAATACTAATGCAACTAAAGATCTTAAAGGTAAATTCGAGCCCAATTGGCTTGGACCATATATTATCACTGCCAAATTTGGCTCGGGAGCATACAGATTAGCTACCTTAGATGGTAAAGATCTTAAAGAACCTATGAACATTATGCATCTTAAATGCTATTATGCATAAATCTGGTCATTTCATCATTGTATATATTGTTATTTTGCATATTGTTTCATTTTAGTCATCCATATAAAAATTTCAAAAAAATAGTAATATTATTTATTCTTTCAATTCATAAATTAAAACCAAAATATAAAACACATCCAAAACATCAAAATCATCAAAATCTTCAAAAACATTTTCTATTTTTGCACCCATCAATTCTTGAAGTATTGCAGTCATATTTTCAATTATTTTGGATAAATTAGCATTTATTTGGAATCCCACACTTTCACACTCACATGAATAAATATCTTGATTTTATTTGGTATGATTATTAATCTCTCTTATATCAAAGTCCACAGTTGAATTAAATAAAGTTTTGAGCATAGAGAATTGATCTTGTTATTTATTTGAACCAAGTATATCTCTTCACATTAAAATGATTTCATTGCAAATTCAATATGATGCTACATAGTAGAAGTGGTTTCTTGAGCGAAAAGTTTCCCCTGCTATCCTATCATGCACATGGTCTAGAATCTTTGAGAATTGACAAAAGGACAAGCTCACCCCTACCCAGAATAAAAATCCCTTGCTCTACGACCAATCCGAGCAAGTATCCCTAGTATAGGAAGAAAAAGAAAAGTCAAAGAAAATGAGAAAAAGAAAAATATCATTTTGTACCATCGCAGCAATATTTCAGCATTATCTCAGTTCCAAGCAAAAATACAAAAAAAAAGAAAGAAAGAGAAAAGAAAAAGCAAAAAGCAATAAAATCCCTTTCCCTACCCCTTGAAAAGAAAAGAAGGGTGAATGAGCTTGAATCCCTGGAATTCTCAATTATTCGAAAATCGTGAGGTAAGCCCCATAACAGGTGGTTTGTGCCCAACCCGCTTGGCCTTGGGTAACTCCTAGCGTGGTGATATGTCTGTCACATTAGCGACCTTCTTTTGTACAGACCTATGTCCGCTTATGGATCAGCTAGCTCTTGATGACCCGACTTACATAGTAGTCTGAGTACGGTTACATGCATATAAATCATGGTCAACGAACACTTATTTGGTTAATTCAAATTACTTGTATCAAATTATCTTGCTCAAAATTGGTAAATGAACAATACAATTGCACACACATTTGTATTTGAGAGATTTTGTATCATTATGATAAATCAAGATCGGCAATGAACTCACATATGCACATGAGGGTTCCTTATAAATCTACATTTTGTCTTTGAGATAATTTAAAATATTTATG
Source organism: Wollemia nobilis (assembly GCA_028583015.1). NCBI lineage: Eukaryota > Viridiplantae > Streptophyta > Pinopsida > Araucariales > Araucariaceae > Wollemia > Wollemia nobilis. Next base: position 3,328,193 of record JAQPPZ010001679.1, on the reverse strand, counting down.
CAAATATTTTGGAATAATTTCATCTTCTTATTTGAGAACATCTGTTTAGTATAAAAACAATTACATACATTTTTTTCAAAAATCCAAAATTTCTTTCAACAACATATTCAAAAATCTAGCAATAAAGTCACATTTATATATACTTTCGACTTTCGCAATGATGGTATAGTTCCTAAAACCTAAATTGGAATTTTATGCCTAGCGCAAGTCCTCATCTTATATATTTTCTGTTTATCTCAAAATCAAAAATCAATTATGCAATAAAATTATTTTTTGGATTTCGCGATGATGGTATAAGTCTATACCTATAATTCTATGCCTAGCGCAAACCATTGTTCTAATTTTATTTCCCATTCATTTTAATTCATAAAAACATATGGCTTACATCATTATGTTACACAATTGTGCTTTAAAAAGAACGAACACCTTTTTCTATTTCATTTCATTATGTCAACATTCAATTTTGCAACGATGGTATAATTCCTAGGGAATTGTTCAAAATATTATCACACTTAGGAATTTTATGCCTAGCAAAAATCATATTTTTTAATATTTCATGCATAATATTTTCATGAAAATCTGAAAACAAATCATCACCATCATCATTTTTCATCATCACAACACAAAGTCTTAAGACAGTCTCTTAAGCACTCTTTTACTTTTAGCAATATTTCTATACTAGGATTAGCTTGACGACCTAGCGAGCGGCGACTCCATGAAATGGTCATATAATAGCGACAATGTCCTTTGAAATTATTGTTAGAAGTCCCTTTATTTTTCATCAAATCATACCACAAACAACCAATTTGTTTACATCAGATTATTTCATTTAAATTTTATGGCATGACATAAAATTATACTATTTCCAAATGACATAATTACATGAATAATCAATCAACAATTCAAAACTTAAAGCATCATAAAACATATGGACAAGTCATATCACAAAAATATCATATATATATATATCAAAAATATATGTACATCATATCACAACTGGATTGGTATGCCACAATCTATACCCTGGCATACTCAATCCTCTCAAAAATATACAGTCTAGCCAAAGAGTAGCTAGTCTCGAGAAGCCCTCGAGCTCTCAGCCTCATCTCCTCTCCCGCCCTGGCATGGAGGAGGTGGTCCCATAGAGGTCCGTGTTGTATCATGGGTCCTCGACATCGATCGTGAGGATGTCCTCGATGATCCCATCATGACCGGCTCCACAATGCTAGCTGGCAACGGTATCCTCTGCCCCTCTGGAACCACATGATAGTATAATCCCTGGTAGAATGCGGTCTGAGCAATAGACCACGCCAGATCTTGAGTGCTCGCCCCTCCGCTCTGAGCCCTGAGTCATGTAGCCTCATCCTGTAGCGTCTGCACCTAAGCCCGAAGGTGGGCATTCTCAGCCCGAAGAGCCACCATCTCACTGCTCTCCCCCACCTCGATACCCTTGCCCTTATCGGGCGATGGTGGCCTCTCCCTCTGCTGAGAAGGGAGCCCCTCCTCCCTCCTCTCTGGTTGCTACGGTCTCTCCGGAGCCTGTGGCACTCTCCGACATCTCTCCTAAGGAGACCGTCACTACTCCCTCCCTCCGTGACCCCTCACTACATCGATAGCAGCCTGGCACCACCTCCCCATCCGTCACACCATGACGTGCATCGGACCCTATGCCCTCATCATCCGAGGAGGGTGGATGCCTACGTACCAGGCATCATATCCATCTATGACCCCAGCATCGTCCCCATCCACTAGCTGAATGGGGGCATCATCCGCATCCTGACTCTAGAATCACTGCATATCTGGAGCCCCGCTCAGTGTAGTACTATCCCAGATAGTCCGGGAGTACTCGTAGTCTCTAAGAGAAGGGATCCCCTACTGTAGACCGAACTACCTCAAAACTTGGTCATAGCGATGGAGCTCTACCTCTCCCCACTCCATCCTCAGCTAGAAGACTCGCCTGATGTGAGCCAACTCCTGTCCATCCTCTCCCCACCCTGGATGCTCTCTCCATGGCCTCCAGGTGATCTGGTCAGGGATGAGGTCATCTAGCAACCTCCGGGACATCGACAGATCTATCCGCCATTGTGACCCTCTCTGGAGCCACCAATAGAAAACCCAGGGTCTCTCTCGGTCAACCCCTATCAGTGGAAGCCCTACCGGCCTCCGCACCGCAATGTGCTCCCAACACCAAACCTGTAGCAGCGATGTCAAAACTAGACATCGACCTCCCTTGTATACGACCCCGTGTAGGATCCTATACAAGTGGCATAGCACAAAACTGCCCCAAGAAAATCTGTAGTCATGGTCTCTCATATCGTAGACCACATCTGAGAGCAGCCATGGTAACCTGCATCCACTCTGGTGGCATAGCAGTAGGCCACCCACTACCCCTGCCAAAACCTGAGTCAATCGAGATGCCCCAGGCATCTGCCTCAATGTCTCGATGTTCACTCCGCCCTTCTCCAGGGTGAAGCTAGGGTCTCCGCATAGTCGCATCATGGCATGGCCCTGATTGGCCATAGGAGTCATCAATCGTCCATGTATGGGGATCCTCAAAATCCTCCATACATCCTCTAGAGTGGGAGCCATCTCCCCTGTCGGTAGCCGAAAGCAGGACGACCCCGGATACCACCTCTCTGCTAGGGCTGTCAGTAGCCCCATGTCTGTAGGTATTTGTGGCATCTCTGCCACATGCTGTAGCCCAACCTCCGATAGTCGGTCTCGCTCTGCCTGATCGAGCGTGGCTACATCGTCTCTTAGCCCCCCGTATTTCCACTCCTGACTTTTTAGTAATCCCCTCTGCAAAATAAACAATCAAACAACAAAAATCATTAATAGATAATCATTAAAATCAGTTAAATCAATTTCATCTTATAAAAAAATGATATCGTCCACTATTGGATGATATCGTACTAAATTGAGTCAAATCATCCTTGGTAGGATGAAATCATCTCCGATTTCTCAACTTGGGGATCGCCCCTTGTTGGACGGGATCGCCCCTATTTCGTAGATTTTGCCCCTAGACGAAATCGGCGATCTAGGGACGATTTCGACGAAATTGGGACGATTTCATCCCGATGTCATCGACGGCCTAAAAACGGCCGCGATGCCCCAAAAATAGTCAAAATTTAAATTAAAAATCACACAAATCAAATTAAAAACATAATTCATCAAGTTTAGATCCTTACCCGCAATCCGCGTCGGACCTCTGTCGATCTGTGTGTTGTTTCCACCATTTTGCCTGTAGAGCTCTAAAACAGTAAAAGTGAATAGTAACAATGAATTAGGGTTTTACCCTATTTTTTAATTAATTTTATTTAAAAACAACTTTTTTTAAAATTTTGCTTTTTCGTGCTTTTACCTCAAACGTTCGATTTGGGTAAAAACACGGAGGGGGCACCATAGTAAGTAGTCGTACGATTCGACCTAGAATCGTCGTCTAAAAAATGGAATAATTTTTTGCTTTCTCGTAAAGCATGAAGAACTCGTCTTTAACGCATTTTCTTCAGAAAATTCGCTAAAGAGGGGGCAAAATGTAGCACCCTAAAATTGGCGTAGTTAAACCCTTAGTAAAAAGATAAAAATTTGAATTTTAACCCCGAAACCGCCCGTTAACCGCTCACCCCATTTTTCGTGCCATTTTTAGGAGTTGTTTTGACCGTTGGACGATATCGTCGCCGATCAGACGAAATCGTCCTAGATCGGACGAATTCATCTGGAACAAAACGTCCAGACGATTTCGTCCCAAAACCAAATTTTCATAATTAGCTTCTGTTTCAACAACCTCTCCAACTTGGGCAGAAGCGTGTCTGCGTAGTTGGAGATTCCTCCATTGGAGATCTCCCAGATTGGGATGATCCCCAACCTCCTAACCTCCCCCTAATCCTATATAAACTAGGATTTTCTCAGTTTATCCCCCTGACTCCCTGGATCCCCTGCCTGGCTCTCCTCCTAACTCTTTCCCTGGTTGATTTTCCCTACCATTTAAGCTTTGCACTCGTAGTTCTAAGTTTTCATTGCAGGTTTTCACTGTGCTTCAGCTGGAGGAAGCTCGGATCGTCGCAGGTGATTCCAGATGATTTTGGATGATCCTATCATAGATCGACGATGATCTCGTATGATTGGAGGTGATCTCGACTATAGTCCAGATTGGGGGCAATCAGAGCCTTGAGTTTGCATTTCTCATCTTCCTTCTTTATTTTATTATGCATTAGCTTGATTATTTTCATTCTGCATCTTGGAGTTCACCTCATTTTAACATAAATGCATGATAAAGTTAAAATAAGTTATTAAAACAATGCATTTCCTTTAATTTGCTATCCAGATTTATCAGTTAGGCATTTATACTATCATTTCTATCATTTTGCATTATTCTTGCAGTAGCATTTTCGGTTTTTGGTGTCTATTTCTGTGATTGCAGGTTTTTGACGAATTTGGTTGATGAATTCATCAGATCGACGATGATCCTATCTGATTTCAGATGATCGCCTATAATCTGGGATGATTCTATACAATTGCAGATGATCCTGTCATATTCGGGATGATCTGGACTCCTACAAGCTTTAGAATCTTCATCAGACATCCGAAATCAGGTGCATTCTTTCTTATTTAGTATATTCCTGGTATTTAGGATTCATTCATGCTTTCTGTATTCATATAAATTGGCATTTCATATAGAATAGCTTAGATTCATTCTGGCCAACCTAGGAATATGAATGATTGAGTATAAAATGAACACATCAAGACCATTCTCAACCTAGGCATGGAAACTGCCACTCAAAGTTTCCTGGTGAACCCCACCATCCATCGAAAATTCACCCTTATACCCCTCCCCGAGAGGCATGACCTTCAAAGGGCCTCTCAGTCCAAGGTATTGTTCCATCCTTCTCGCATCCCCCTTCCGGGCATGGATCCTTTAGCTTGAAGGTAAGGGTGCAAAAAATTTGGGTCGAGTACACTACCACTAAGGAGGTGGGTAATAAATGAGCTATGAGACCATATAATCATATGGATATCATGGCATCTACATCTTATATGGGTTGAGTATGTAGATGAGTTGGCTTGGGTTTGGAGGATCTTATTGGTTACCATGGAGAAGGGTGAGCAAGAGCTATACCAATTTTATCAAGTACAACACCAGTTTGATATTCTCTAGGAGATTCTAGATCTTGGTGACTACTAGTTTAGGCAGGTTTTAAGAGACCCATTAGGAGTTAAAGGGGACTCTAATGTATTGTGATTCATAGAGGAGGATATATATGATTCTCTCTATGTCAACCTAAGAGTGGATAATGTTTTCATAGCTCTCTGGTATAAAATATGGTATAGGGACATTATGCCCCTCAGGATCTTCCCACTAGTGCTAGTGTGGAGATGTTAGTTCATGGACTGATGAGTGTAATTGGTGCTTTGAGATGCTACTCGATAGGAAATAGAGAAATGCAAGAGGGGTCTAGACTATCCTAGGTAGGCATGGATGTAGATCGGGATAGATATGGTTATGGTCATGAGGATGTTCATCACCCTCTCTAGATTAGAGAGAGGGGGAACATATGGAGGTGCCCCCATAGTGACACAAGTAGGACCTAGCAGGGATTCAAGTTAGGAAGACCCACCTAGGGAGGCTAAGGCATTGTGGGTGAATATGGCAACTATGTAGGCTAATATGGATTCCATCCATGTAGAGCTAGACCAAAATTTAGTAGAGTAGGACACAATGAGGGCTAAGACAAAGCACCTTAGATGGGATATGGGTTGAATAGATCAAGAGCAATAGGAGGCTCAAACAAATGGGATGGCTATCATCATAGGAAACCAACAAGGTAAGGTGGTTCAACTATTGTAGGAGGATCTACAAAGAGTGAGAGAGGCACATGAGGTGACAACATGGAGGGAGTACTACTAGGAACTATACTTCCAAGTGGTTCTAGTGGAATAGAGGATCCAAATACCATCATCCCTATGATCAAGAAGTCATTCATAGTCATAGACATGATCTATTTCATGATCTGTGAACATGCCACCACCAAGACCACCTCTAGTAGGTGGAACAAAGGAGATAGGCTCACATAGCTAGGGTGGGGATCAGTATGACATGTCAATTTTAATTGTGATATGCATTACTAGGCATGGTCAAGTGTGTCAATATATTCACTATGGTACACCGATTGACAGTCACACACTTTGTACTTTATGAGTAATACATACTACATTTTTATGGTGTGAAATGTGTGTACTTTTTTATGTGTTTTAGTGATGCGTGATTTTCACAAACACTAAATGAAATACATAATCATCTTAAGCATGTACAAAATATAATTAATGAGATGCATGAATTAAATTTAACTAAAATAAATGCAAATCAAACAAGAAGATGAGCAGATGTAAATAAGTTTATGGAAGAAAGAGAAGGAGAGAAACAAACAATGGTAAGAGGAATAAAAAGAAAGAAGAAATAAGAAACAAAGTTCCAAATAGGCCAAAAGGAAAGAAATAAAACAAAGAAAATAAATAAATGAGTGGAACCCTATAAGTATGTATGCTCGCAAATAACCATGAAGCTATCCCATAAGGGTGTTATGCTCATAAAGTGATCAAGAGTGGAGAGATACCCACTATGGGTGTGTATCGTACAAAATATAATTAATGAGATGCATGAATTAAATTGAACTAAAATAAATACAAATGAAACAAGCAGATGAGCAGATTGAAATAAGATGATGGAAGAAAGATAAGGAGAGAAACAAACAATGGTAAGAGGAATAAAAAGAAATAAGAAAGAAGAAATGAAGTTCCAAATAGGCCAAAAGGAAAGAAAGAAAACAAATAAAAGAAATAAAGGAGTGGAACCCTATAAGTATGTATGCTCATAAATAGCCATGAAACTATCCCATAAGGGTGTTATGCTCATAAAGTGATCAAGGGTGGAGAGATACCCACTATGGGTGTGGATCATACTAATAGCTATAGTTGGAGAGATACTCACTAGGATGAATACTTTTAAATGGTAGAATGGAGGCTACCCCTCACTGGTCACCATGAAACTATTCTTATAATGGGTGCAATGATGTGAATGATTTGCAAAAAGGAGTGTGACCCGATAGGGGTGTGATGTGTACAAAATATATGTTATCAAAGCATAAGCTCAAGTGTGTGTGCATGTGCTATAATAAATAGAAGATAGAAGAATGAGAGAAGCAAGAAGCAAACAATAATATGTGTGTGTGTGTCCCTTTTGAAATTTTAATATCTAAGAGATGTGTGTAAGATAGTCAATGGTCGTATGAATACCATAAATGATATTCATATGGTATCTAACCTATCCCAATATGATCCTTTAATAGTTGAAAGCTCAAGAAGAAAAAATGTGTGAGAAAAAATAAGACGTGTAGATAGAAGAAGGAACATATATCCTTTGTCTTGGAGAAAAGAATAAATTATTGAAAAATTTCAAAGGGCAAAGGATATACAAGAGATGAAGAACTATTTACCTTAACTTGGAGAGATTTAAATTATTGAAACTTTCAAGGTAAAGGAATATATGACAATAGGAAATGAAGAAAAGAAATGAGCAAAAATGTAAGGATGAAAATGCGTGGAGATGTACCCTTGGTTGGAGGTTTGCTAAGCATCAGTGACCTAGTATGAGTGCAATTCATGTGATATAGAACCTAACCAGGTTTCATCACTTGCCTCATCATGAAGTCCTCAAGAATGTATATGATCAAGTAGTCATGCAAGTATGATCAAGTAGCAATGCAACTATATGACAAGAAAATATGTAAATGGAACATAATGTTAAGAAATTCATGCAAAATATGATAGGAAATCATGTAGTATGAGCAAGCAAAATAAATGTAGGATGAAGAATGTAGATGAAGAATCATGCATAATATTATTGTAGGTGCATTATGTTCATTGGTTCTTTAAGGTCTTTACTATCTAACATTGCTAAAAAATAGGCTTTTGAGCCAAAATTGGATGTTATGATAAAGGGGCCTACCCAATTGGGCTAAAACTTGCCTTTCAGATTTGAACGAGCATTCATGTTCTTTTGATTTTATTTGAGGGAAAGATCCCCAATCTCAAAAGAATGATTGTAAATTTTCTTGGAGTAAGCTCACTTGAGCCTATTTTGATAGGCACGAAGATGCTCTAAGGTATTAATGCACTTTTTATCTAGCAACTCTAGCTGGTTTAAACACTTTAAATAATACTCATCACCAACCAAGGAATCTTGCAACAAGATGCATAGTGAAGTAAACTCTAACTCAAATGGAAAAATTGCTTCAATGTTGTAGACCAAGACATATAGAGACACACTTGTAAGAGTATGCACACTAGTACAATAGGCCCATAAGGCAAGATAAAGCTAGATATACCAATCACAATCGGTCTTACTTACCAAATTTTTAAGAATATTAACTAAGGATTTATTGGATACTTTGGATTTACCATTACCCTAAGGGTAATAATGAGTTGAACACTTATGCTAAATCTTGTACTTAGCATAAAGCTTATGGACATCCTTGTTCTTGAAAGGGTTTCCTTTGTTAGAAAAAATAATTGAAGGAATATAAGGGGAACCAAGGTTATCATATTGTAAAACAATATGTTGGAGGTATAAGGGGTCCCTTATCCTCATTATCCAACTCTAAGCCATTATGATCCAAAAATATAGCGTAAGTGATAAGGTGATCATCATCGATTGGTAAGGGCTAGTTTTTATCGGGAATGTAGCCTATGCCACATCTCTCATGCCAAAGCTCAAATTCCAAATATTCTTGAATATGTTTCTATTGTGGCTCCAAACCCTTACCTACGTATCTCATACTAGATAAGATCTACTTGGGAAGTGGGTAATAATTAGATAGATAACAATGGGTAAAGGATCACTCTACAAGAAAGGGGTTTCTACCTAGATCTTATCTTTGAGGGACATACCCACATAGACAAAGGTACGCATATTGATGTGCACTACTTCACCATTTTTATGGGGTAAACCCATAGTTTGTGGGAAGGTGGTATCTTTGCTAGATCTAGAAGAGGAATTTCATTGAGAAGATTGATTTAATCTTATGATGAAATGATGGTTGGTGGATCCTCATTTATTTTAAAATTTTCAAACTCCTTGATTGTTCTAGAGGATGAAAGATAAGAAGCAAAAAGATAACTAGAAGAAATTTTGTGGCAAGACATAGATGTATATAAATTGAGACTAGATTGGGATTTCTCAACCATTGAATAATATTGAAATTTTTGAGGGTCACCCTGAATGGTGATAAGTTGATATTTGAATTCATATTTTAAGCAATGATGAAGAGTATAAGGAACAACCCTTATTGCATGAATTCAAGGGCATCTAATTAGAAGATTAAAATATGCTAGGAAAGATACGAAATAAAAAAAAATTTATCTAAGATCTTGGGTCCTACCTTAAGGGAAATGGAAAATACCATAGGAATCTTAGGAATCGTTGCTAAAATATTTAATGATGACATAAAATTTGCTTAGATATTCCTCCTGTAATCCAATATTCTGAAACAAGTATAAGTGCATAGATTGAGGGAGTAACCATTGTCCACCAATATTATTTGATAAAATTATCACCAATTTATGTAGTAATGTAAAGGGAGGAATTCCCTTGTAAATTTGAGGAAGGAATATCGACATCATAAAAATATATATGATTAATCCCAAGGGAACCTACAATATTAGCTAGGTTGCTAGGGGTAATATCTTGCAAGATAGATTTTTGACTTAGAAGCTTCAACAAGGCTTCCCTATGAATAGAAGTTTACAAAATATATAAGAGGGAAATATCAGTAGGCGTGTTGCTTAATTATTGTTGAACATCAAAGGACTTCAACACTAAGGTTGGTTTTTCTACACTTGTGCTATTTTTTTGAGTACTTTTCAAAACTAAAGGTGGCCTAGAAGGTTGGTTGGATGTAGAACTTATCCCCTACTAAGATTCTTAAGTTGGTTATGCTTAATATTTATATATTGTAGTAGCTACTATCATACCCACCATGTTTTTGTAGGGAGGTGGCACATTATTATAAGACACCTGGTTGGTTATCCATTGTTAATTATTGGGTAGGATATTTTGGAATATATCCATATCTTGATTAGTTGTAGGTGTCTATTGAGTAGGAGGTTGATTAGTTGGAGGTTTGTGGTTAGGAGTAAGTTGGGAGTCCTTTGTGACAATATGAACCTCATCTATTAAGTCCTAAACCACATGTTTCAACCTCTTACATGAATGTGTCATGTGCCTTTCCACTCTATGATACTTACAATGTTGATCATGCTTATACAATATTATTGTGGTATTAGGTTGCCTTATGGGAGGAAAATCAATTACATTAGCTTCCAAGAGTTGCTTGAGGACTATCATCATAGGCATGTTGAGTCTAGTGAAATTCCTTGGTGGGGGTTTTTAAGGTATACTAAGTACCATATTCTGCAAGATACTAGTAGAATTAACATTATTGGTTTACTTATTATCTATCTTCCCATCACCAACTACATTCTTATTATTATATTGAATTTTTGTGGTCCTATCCTATTATTTTATTGATTTAATTTGACCTCTTCAAATAAGAAAAAATCTATTGCTTGTTTGAAAGAGGTAATGATTGTTGTTTCCAACTCATATGAGATTTGCTCTTGTAAATTTCCAATAAATATCTCTAGCATGTCTCAAGGAGGTAAGGTGTATCTTAATAATCCAAGTAAAATTCTCCATCAAGCAACAAAAAACTCTAAGAAACTTTCATCTTTACATTTCTTTAAAAGATATAAATCTTACATAGCCATATTTTTCTCAATACAAGCTCCAAATTACTGAATGAATAACCTAATTGTTTCTTCAATATTCCTTAGAGAATGATGAGGTAGTTGATAATACCACTCCAATGCTATCCCACCAAGGCTCTTAGGGAATATTTTTAGCAACAACATGTCATCATATATGATATCATGGCATGTTTTTTCCAAAAATCCTTAAATGATCAATTGGGTCCTTTATTCTCTTATAAATAGGTAAGATCGACATTGCAAAATGCTTAGGGTAGGGTCTAGCAGTGACCATAGGATATAAAGGTTGATTGTAAATATCCTTATAGTCATCAGTGAAACTTGAAGGTTGAAGCATATCCATTATTGATACCAATTGTTTCACTACAATTGTTAAGCTTTGCATCTTAGGATTGTTGCTATGCAATACTCCTAGATTCCCAAGAGGGTTATAGGTGGATTTTTGAAAAGAGGTTTGGTTAATGTTAGAAACATTAATACTATTATGATATGGGTTATGATATGGGATGTTTTGTATGATATCTTTTTGTGGAGGATAAATGACATTTGATGGAGTAGAATAAATGCTATAAAAAGAAGAAATAAAATGAGGAAATTGAATATGATTTCGAGGTGCACTACTAGCTAGAAGAACTTGTGAAATTTCCCCAAAATTGGTGGTTATATTAGTGGAATATGTTGGTTTAAGATATGAATTAATATCATAAGAAGATTCAAACAAAGGATTGAATTGAATACTTTTAGAAGGAATGGTTTGATGATGATATGTCCCAACCTCTTCAAGTTGGGCTTCTTCATCGACAACCTTAATAAAAGCATTTTGAGACAGTCTAAAGGATGCGTGTCCCTGGTATTCTTGTTTCCAAACATGAGAAACATGTTTTTTGATGTCTAGGTGATGAAGCCATGTATTATCAAATCTGAAATGCTTTATGAAAGGACTTGGTCTGTTGATGTCCAGGATGAGAGGATTATGGTAAGACCCCACTTTGGGAAGAGGATGGAGAGTCGCATCACCAAAAACCTACACTGCTTCTTGAGAAAGGAGTTTTTATGACAAGATAGGTCTATCATTTTAGTCGCTACCTTCACTTTCTCATCACTCCTTGCTTTTTCCATTAGCTAATTAGATTTTTGCATTATTAGTTTATTCTAAGTTGTTATTTCCTATTTTGCATTGCATTTATGATGTTTTGTAGGCTAAAATTTATTTTGAACCATTTTTTCACCTAGACCATATATGGTTAATTTGTAGGCTAAAAGCCAAATTCATACCTTCTCTTTACAAGCTGCGAATTTGGTTAATTAAGGACTAGGGGCAAATTTTATCTCCCAAACCCCTAATTTTAATTTTTGTGCATTCTATTTTTATTATGTTCATTCTACCTCCATTTTATTTCATTGTTTACATCTATTCCATTTCATTTTGTTCGTTTCAAAGGTCAATAATCATCTCTTTTTTGAATGTTCAGCTAAAAATACCAAGGGGGATTGATTGCTACACCTCCAAGATCAATCACATAGTATCATAAGTAGACACCCAAACATTGACCAATTTTTCCAAGAATTTTGAAGTTGTTTTGTAGATTTTGAAGCTATTGGATATTCAAGATGCAAGTTAAAATATAGGATCAACTAATAGATCAAGTAAGTGCCCTAAATAGACTTCTTAAGTTGTTTGTTATTTGCTTTCTATCCATTTCTATTCTAAATCTAGATCATAAATAAAAAGAAAAAAAATGACTTTATTTCTAGGTATTTGAAAGAGAAAAAGCATATAGTTTGCGTCTTAGGATAAATATGTTTGTGAATTCCTTAAACCCTTGATAAAAATAAAAAGGTTTACTTATTTATAAAAATAGTGTTTTAGTTCTCACTAAAAATTAAAAATCACTCTAGGGTCAGCTCCTTGTTTGATTGCATAATTGTTTATCCTACATCATTCTTTTATTTTCAAAGCTTAGATTTTAGTAAGGCCAAATATAGGTGCTTGTTCCAAAAATACATCAAAACATTTCCACCCTGGACTTGGAGGGAGTCCTTAAACCATTCCTAGTAAACCCCTTTTATCCCAAGCCCCCAATTGTATATGAATATAACATAACCCCATGGCCACCTTGGCTCCTAGAAAGATCTAGTTGAGAATCATACGCAATAGGGTAATTTTTCCCCCTCTACATATTTGATGAACCCAATATGTGATATTCTTTGTTTTTGTTTTAAACCATAAATAAGACCATTAAAATTTATTTTTTTAGATTAGAAAGCATAAAAAATATTAATAAAATATTGTGTGTGTATTTCACTAGTTTTAGATCTCCATTTGTCTCTCCTATCCTTTCCCTTAATACTAATGGCTCCTAACCTTAGGAATAAGTGAAATATTTTAGAATATAATAGGAATCCTCAAGAGGATGATCATATTGATAGGGAGAATCCCAATTTATATGTGAAAGATGACATAGAGGCTGGTAATGACCTTGATTCTATTTATGGGTCTAATGGACACCTCACATTTAAATCATATGATCATATATGTGGTTTCATGAACCCACCATTGGTACCACAACCACCATCGCTACCCACATCGATCCCTATCGCTCCACCTCAATCATCATCCCCTATGGAAGCACCCATACTCCCTACACCATGTACACCTTCCCTTACTTTGTATCCATGGCCTAGGTCATTCACTTCCCCATGTAGCCCAACACTAAAATTTATGTCCTCGCATTAGTAATTCCCACAAGCTAATCATCCTATACCAGCTACCATAATCGAATGCCATGAGTGGGAGCAATGAGCATATCGCCTAGATGAAAAATAGCTACACCCTTTCATTGCTACTATTAGAGACTCTCATAATTCACCATCATCATTTGAGTCATATTCACCACCTCATTCATTAGAGCATGCAACACCGTGCATATCTATTTTCATGTCAAACTTAGGTCCAAGGGATTACAATGTGCATGATGCCTACGTACACCCAGCTACCATCCAATCTACATGATACTTTGGCTACCCTTAAGCCTCAATGTTGACTATCAAAACCATCATACAACTAGGCTCTCCCAAGAATCATACCAACTTCATCTATGCTAGAGTCGATTCCTTGCTCCCACCCGTAGTATCTCCACAACCATAATCTAGCTTTTATGGTACAATTGATCATTTTTCTAATCCTTACTTTACCTTATTCTACCTTCAACACTTCCTTTGGCATGGGTTCAAATTAAGCCACTATGAGCAAGGGCTGCATACACCCATTAACCCTCATATCAAATCCCATACCAATAAATTTGTCTTAGGTTATCACCCAACCGTCATCCATACATTAGAGGATGAACTTCAGGGTTTGTCCCTACATCGTTCCTTGCTTCTGATGTACAACTTGGAATAATATATTTATATGGAAATTCTAGAGGATACCTCCTCATATAATTACACCATTATAGTTTCCTGCAAGAGCCCAACATGTCTGACACCACATCATCATGTTGTGTCAATGAGTTGATAAACCAATTTGTTGTGCTATCCTTAAACATGCATTACCCAAAGCATGACATGGCATCCCCACTACCATCATAAACACATTTAGCTTTGTTCCCACCAATACATCAGCAACTTCAATGAGATTCCACTCGACCATGATCCCCACCAGTTATCCTGCACCCTCCTTTAAGCCTTTTAGGACATTTTTAGGTTGTCAAGTCATCATCACCAGACTCTTCACCACCCACATCCCGCATAATGTCAGTTAATATGTTCAAGGTGGATATTTTCTTTCCATTATGATATACATACCATCACACATGAGATGACACACCAAATACCAACTTCATCGATCTCACCCACATTTCACCCATATCGACACCCCAATATTTCCTACTCTCGCCACACATATTGCATGTTGCAAATGCCCCTTCATCATCTATACCACCTCACATACCATAGGTGCACCACACAAAAATTTACTTAGATGATGAATATGAATTTACCAAGGCCACTAATGACCTCCATCTTATTTTGATTCCATAATATCTACGTGATGGTTCCCACATGCTCATTGAGGAAACCATTGATTTTGACATAGATGATGATCCTAAAACCCCTCACATAGTTAAATTAGCTACTAGCATCTCACTCGAAGAGCACATTTTATTCACAAACTTCCTTCACAAGTATATTCGAGTCTTTGCATGGTCATACAAGGATATTCCAGGACTTGATCCTGCCCTAGTAGTGCACAACCTCACACTTGATCAAAATGCCCAACCAGTAAGGCAAAATTTATGATGCATGCACCCAACCATTGCATTACTAGTAAAAACTAAGCTCCAAAATATCTTAGATGTAGACTTCATAGTACCCATAGACTATCTTGAATGGGTCTCTAACATGGTCCCCATACCCAAGCCATCTAGTGAAGTTCATGTTTGCCTAGACTTTCATAACTTAAACAAAGCTTGTCCCAAAGACAACTTCCCCCTACCTAACATTGAATCCCTTGTTAATTCCATCATAGGCCACAAGATGATATCCCTCATGGATATATTTTTAGGTTATAACCAAATTAGAATCAGCCCTACCAATCAACACAAGATGTCATTCACAATCCCCTAGGGGACCTTCTACTACAATGTCATTACATTTGGCCTTAAAAATGCTGGGGCAACCTACCAAAGTGCAATGACCTACATATTCTATGATTATGAAAGCACGAGGATACGGAAAGTAAAAGGAATATGCCACAAGAACAAGAAATAACATATGCAAATAAACACAAGATAAAAGCAATAGAAATATGGTAATATCTTTTATTGATACTCTTTACAAATTTTGTTACAATACATCTCCTTCCTTTTTAGGGGATAGGAGAGTCAAATGTGTTTCTTTTCACAAGATCCATGGCTAACAATCCTTCTTCCGCATGCCCACATGTAAGATGGGCGGACCAAAATGCCTCCATCATTGTTGTATGTGATTCTTTTCTCTTTCCTGCTCCTCTGCTGTTAGAAACATGTGTTCAAAGAAACAAAAAATATTAATAATAGCTGCAGACAAAATGAAACATGTATTTCCCAAAGCCTATTGTCAGTGTATGCATGAAAATAATAAAACGACTATCAGATGACCTCTGATTGACCTAAAAATTTTAAAGAAGCATAAAAATGTTATTAGAAGACCACTGCAAAAAGAATAGTCTGAAAATTCCTCACATATTTGTATTAACTCCAGGGTGGGACGAATAGACCCTTGACAAATTATTCGTTCTAGGGTAGGACGAATAGACCTACAATAACTTGTCAAAAAGAACCCTCTTCAATGTCCTATCCCAAAAGCTCCAAATGACCTTAAAACTTGGGGTTAGCTAATTGGGGGTGTTTTGAGATGACCCAGATGCTCATATTTCTCCAATTTTTCCTCTAGAACCCAAATTTTGAAGATGGCATCTGCAAGTTAGTGAAAGCGGGAAACAACAATAACCTGGTCAAAAATGATCAGAATGTAATGAAATTTGAACTGTAACCTATTTAACCTATCTAGAATCAAATGAAAAAGTAAAAAACAAAGAAATATGTCACATATTTCTAATCATCCTGAGGTGGGGCGATTAGCACTGTGATAGTTTGGGGAGCGCCTGGGGGCAGGACGCCCACCGTTTGAGGCACTGTTTTAGCACCAATCCACTTGGGATGGGTCCAAAACTGGTTATGGGGTGTTTTCAACAAATTTGGGAATTATTTTGGCCAAAAACCAAGTTTTGAGTCCGGATCTGTGCTTCTAATAGTCACCCAATAACCTCCCTCTCGAATGAGAGATTAAGGATGTAAAAGCACAAATCACAAGTAGGTATGAAATTGACAGCACTTCATTGCTCAAATACTCCTATATATATATTTTGGGTGGTAAAACCCACCAATTTATAGACCTAGGGTCTCTTTGTTTGAATTGCGCATGCGAGGGTGCCTCTTGAGTTAACTATCCTATTTTTAGAGAAAAGCTAACTCCTTGATAAAAAAGCTTCTTTGCATGAGGTCTCTAAAATAAATACATGCATGATTGAAGTCTTTCTTCTTGATTTGGAGCTGTTCCTCGCAATTGCATGACCTGTAGCTTCAGTTAACTGGCGGACTTGTTGAGGTTTGACTTTTTTCCAGTCAAACCTTCTATTCGTCCCACCCTGGAGTGATTGCTTAATCATCTCAGGGTGGGATGAATACCAGTATGAATTCGTCCTTGGGTGGGACGAGTAGATAAAAAGGTGCCAAAAAGGTGCAAAATTAACTTTTGAACCTCAAAACTACTTTTGGGAGTGGTTAGGACCACTATTTGACCTCTGGGGGCTGCCCTAGGTGCTGTTTGTGTCAATGCGATCAGCGCTTGTTGTCACATAATCGGATTGGTGCTATTTTGGTGTCTACAGATTACATGCATAAAACTATGGAATATTATGTAGATGACCTCATTGGTAAATCCAAGAAATACTCAGAATATCTTGAGGATTTCTACTAGATATTTGATCGCTTGTTAGAACACAACATTTTCCTTAACCCAAAGAAGTGTATCTTTTGTGTTACCTAAGGTAAAATATTAGTATTCATTGTCTCCCAATAAGGCATTGAAGTTGACCCTAGTAAAGTAAAAACCATCACTGAGATGCCCCCACCTACTACCTTGAAAAAATTACGTAGCCTTCAAGGCAAAATCACTTCTATTCACTAATTCGTAGCACAACTATTAGATAAGTGCAAACCATTCAATCACCTTTTAAAAAAGGGAGTAAATTCCAAATGGGATGATAACTACCAACAAGATTTATATGACATCAAAACTTACCTTACTTCACCACCAGTTATGTCACCCCCACATCCACAACTATCGCTCATCCTATACATTTTTGCTATAGAATTTGCATTAGGTACACTTCTAGCCCAAAATAATGTGCTTGACAAAGAGCAAGCCATTTACTACAAAAGTTGCACACTAGTTAGTTACAAAGCTAGATATGAGTACATGGAGAAACTATGCCTAGCTGTAGTATTTACCACTCAGAAACTATACCACTATATGCTCAACCATACAACCTTCGTCATCACTTGAGATAATCCCCTCTGTTACATGATGAACAAAATCTATCACAATTCTCATACAGCTAAGTGGATCATGCTTCTAACTAAATTCAACCTCAAATTCATTTCACAAAATTCCATAAAATGGAAAGTCATAGCAGACCAACTTGCAGAAGCTCCCTTGTACGATGACCAACCTCTCCTCATTCAGCTCCTTGACAACTCCATATTCCATGCAACAGAAGATGAAGAATATGTTGAACCTAAAATGATAGCTGACTTGACCCTATTCTTTGATGGCTCCTGGTGCATGCATGTTGGGGGTGCATGCATTGTATTCTTCACACTTGAAGGTGAACCACTCCCCTTTTCATTCAAGTTGAAATTCCCTTGTATGAACAATAACGTAGAATATGAAGCCCTAATCCTTGGATTGAAACAATTTCATTCCATGCTTATCAAACACCTCCATATCATAGTTGATTCCCTTTTAATAGTGAACCAAGTACAAGAGATCTAGCAATACAATTGCCTAGTCCTTTGAAAATACAAACACATTGCACAAAAACTCCTTTATCAATTTGAATGATATGACATTGAAGCCACACCACGATCCTCAAAATGTTTTACAGATACAATGGCCTCCTTAGGATCACTAATCCCATAAAATCCAATATCAACAACCACATTCATGAGCATCCATACACTCACTCAATATACCATATCTCCCACATCTCCTAAATATGATGGTGGCATTCATGTGTTCAATACCAAACCACATGACCCATGGTTTATGCAGATCAAATATTATATCAAATTAGGATTCCTACCATGTGACTTAACGCATGCTCAACACTGAGCATTTAAACTAAGAGTAATCTACCACACATTGCTAGGGGACATCATCTACCATTGTAGCTATGATGGCATGCTCTTTCATTGCTTAGAATATCATGAATATCAATGGTTTGTACAAGAAATCCATGATGGTACTTGTGGTGGTCACTTTAGTGGCATGGCAATCACGAAATTCATCTTTCATATGGGATACTATTGGCCAAAAATGGAACACAATTATTGTGAGTATTTGAGGCGATGTATCAAGTACCAACAACAAGCAAAACTCACACACCTTCCATATCAAGCGCTCCAACCCTTCCAATCCATGTGGCTTTTCTCAAAATGGGATCTAGATCTTATTGGAAAAATTACACCTGCCTCTTCAGGTAATCATAAGTTCATCATCACTGCTACATAATAATTTACAAAGTGGTTCAAAGCCATCCCACTTATCCAAACCATAGGAGAAAAGATAGCAGCATTCATAATAGATCATATCATATGTTGCTTTGAAATTCCTTCCCAAATCATCTCTAAAAATGGGAAATCTTCACATTCCTCACATTCGTACCATTATACCCCACCTCGATGTCTTTCCCCTCACCACCGAGGTTCATCTTACTCACACCATTATGGATACAAACAGGTCTCCCTATCCTCTTATGACGAAAATGAGGAAATATCCCATCCCCAAACACAAGGGTCTCCCTCTCATCTGCCTGAAGATACCAAGAACCCCTATTTACCTGTTGATTCCCCCCATCACCCTCTAGTAGCTTATTCCCTCCTAATATGGGGTACACTCCACATCTAGCCTATCCTTCATGCCTACCATCCCCACTCTCCAATGGATATTTTTATTACATATAAGCCTTTCAAGCCCACACGGCTCAAGCTGCCCAAGTTGCCCACGTGCACATGCCTCCATCCCATACATGCCACCATCTAGAGCCATCTCCTATGCCACCTATCCTCTAGACACCACCCTCACCACTATGAGGCTTACCCTTTTAGCAAGCCTCACAATCCCCAAGGTCATTCCACTCCTCCTCCTCATCATGACCTCATCCATCTTCTCATGCATACCAGGCCACTCCATACACATTGGGGTCCCGATCACCACCTTCTCTGATACTATCACCTCCACACTATGATATACAACATCTCATTTCCTATCTCGAGGCTCTTGAGCTATAGATGAGCCATTTTCATTGCCATATTCATCCATGCTAGTCCCCCATGACCCGTGCATCCTCACCTCCACACAGATCCATTCCTCAACCTCGGATTTGACCCACATCGGACTCTCGACCTACACCTCCACCATTGGACCTCCCTTCATCCACCCCCGTTCACCTCTAGTGGAACCTTACATTTACCCCATGCCTATTCCATTCACTCCATTATCAAAAATGTTCTATCACCTCATGCATCAAGGCCTTCTTGACTTACCTAAAATTTAGCCCATAGACCCCTCACATCCTAAACCATGTAATTACCATGAGAGCCAATATTGTATTTATCATCATCAACCAGGTCATGACATTGAAGAATATCGATCATTCGAGAACCTGGTGCACAACATGTTGCATGGCAATCAAACTCCATCACCTGAATGCTCCATCCCATTTAGCCAACTTTTGAGTCCTCCATGCCGCATCATCCCTAGAACTTTGCCACCATGTGAAACCTTGACAGTGCCAACTCGCTATATTCACAACATATCCAACTACACCAACCATCGAAGTCCCAGTCATACCATCACTTCACCATCCCGTTCTCGACCTGACCCACGCCACTTTACCCATCAGTAGCTCTCATCTTCTTCCTTCTTTCTTCTTCTACTTCTTACTTCCTCGTGTAGTTGTATGGTCATGCTTCGAGTGGCTACATACCTACGTTGATCTACTTCCTCTCTTCTATCTTCATTGGATTTTGGTAATCCCCTTATATTATTGGTTACCAAAGCCTATTTCTTCTTACTTCTTCCATCTGTACATCCTACTCTCACTTCCTTTTTCTTTTGGTGATTATTACATATACTTGTATAGCTCATAGTTTATTCACCTACTACACACACACCCCACACGTTGGGGCAACCATTATCATAGCATCACACTTTTTGTCATTATGATACACCATACTCATCTGTAGATAAGTTTTCCAAACTTCTCCATCTATGCTTCATAAGCTTCCTCTTGTAGATATTGCATTCCCCCACTTGCATCATTTACATTACCTCCATTGCATATATCCATATGTTTTTCATTAAAATTTCATTTCAAGTTTGTATATTCTCCCCCAAAAATGCGCCTTCAATAGGAGTAATACATGCACTTGTTAGCATCACCACCTGGATGTCCATTCCCCCTTTTTAGGATTAGGGTATACATAGGTGTCGTGTTAAGCTTTGACCACTTACTAGTTTAGTCAATCAAATGTCACCCCTAGCTGATAGGTTTTACATACTCCTTATGGTTCTTTAGGTTGGTTCAACTTCTCTCATGGACCATTCACAATAGGTTACACATTAAATGAATTTTGAGTCTAGGGAAGATGACACCTTGAGTAGATATTGCCATCTAGAGAATGGTTTCCCCTGCTCATCCTATCACTTGCATGGTCAACATACGACCTAGGGATAAACAAAGGGATAAGCATAAGCAAAAGTAAAACAATGGGGTAGAAAACAAAAGCCAATGCCCATACAAAAAAAGAGAAAAAAAGAATAGAAAAAGAGAAAATAAAAAGAGCACCACAATAAATAGGTAAACAATAGATGAGGGGTAGAAAACAAAAGGAAAAGCCTCCTGATATCACCCATGTTATGCTTCATCGCCTTTGGTCCTTAGGTTCAACATAACACCATGGGATGATTTCCATCGCTAGCAATAGGCTCCAAGAGCCTGCCTACCAGTGGAATAGTCTTACAAGTGGTGATATATCTATCACATTAGCTACCCACTTTTGTATAGATCATTGTTCACTTATGGATGAGCTAGCTAGTTTGGCCATGTCTACAATGGGTTAATCCTACCTCCCTCAAAATGGATAAATGAACCTCACTCATTTACACACATAGGTCCATGATAGATTTTGAACCAGTTCGATTAGTTATGAGTTGTCACATAAACTTGCATAGTTTTGGGTCCGAGATTTGATTGCCAAAACTACATTGGTCAAAGCCATTACATATGCCTTATACCATCCTACATCTCTGAGATCATGGAATGGATCACATCCATATAGGTACATGCAATGATACAAGTGCTTCCTTGGTGCATTTTAATCCTCTCATACATGCATCTATGCATCTATGTTACATACAGTTATCAAACATTACATCAATGCATTTATCCTATATACACTCTCTCAAATTGCATCATCACATTTATATTACATGCATTCACTACAAATTGCATTTCATATTACATCACATCACATTGCATTCAAAATACAATCATGCATACTATTCTATAGTATATTCATACTACAGTACGATCATAGATCTACACCATACCACACATGTATATCCATTCATTATACATACCTACAAATTATGCTATGCTATCTACACAAACATAAAGAGAACACATTCAAAACCATAATAACAACACATGTATATATAAAAACCAAAATTAAAATGTATATATATATCATCCATCAAAAATACTCGTAGGCTACAAACTAGGACCATGCCCATCATCCATCATCCAAAATACCCATAGGCTACAATCATGAGCAACCCTAACTACCACTAGGAGTCTCCCCACACCCCTCATGGCTCACCCAAACCTCTGTAGCTCTACTAGACTCCACCCTGGCCCCTGAAGCCTGAACCACAATAGGTGTACCTCATACCTCAGTCCTGGCACCCATATGCTCTATCGAAGTAGCACTACATTGGCTATGATATGAAGGTACCCATACTCATGATCGTGACTCAAAATAGGATACCACCTAGCTATAATCTGGAGTGCAATCCCATGCACCATTAGAGAAGCCTCACATAATGACTTCTTAGTAGACTCTACAACCAATAGATCAGTCACCCTCTCAATGGCCTATGATGCCTCCTCTCGTGCCTACTATTGGCTAGCCATCTCTACCCTCATCTACTCCATATCTGACCTCATCTACTCCACATCTACCTTGTGACTCTCCTCCTTCTCATGAAGCTCAATCTCTAACTGATGTACCCTATCACACAGTAGTTGAGCCTCCTCATCTGCATCCTACCTCTCCTGAACCTCAAATGGAATCTCCTCCATATCCTCAAATAAACCAATATCAATGGTGTCATCCACACCATCCACTATAGTGGACCTACCTACCTCCTCTACTCCCCCAACTGCCTATCCCATGGCCATGCCACCCTCCATAGGATCTATCTCAATGATCACGGGAACCTCCCCTACTCCCGCTCCCTGTGAACTCGAAGCACCATCCAATCATCATCGAGACCATTGTAGAGGAACCTCCCTCTCACTACTAGCTCTCTCCTCTAGCCTAGCTTGAGTCCCTCTACCTGCTCTCCTCTCTATCGAAGGCACCCCACCACCAGGTGGTACCCATCGATCAATCACACCCCTATCGAGCTCCCAACTCTACATCACCCACTAGGCCTCAAACTCTGGTGTCATCCCTACATTATCCACATCTAGGATAACCATAGGTGGGTCACTCTCACCAACCCATGGTAGGACCATAGGATGCTCTCCCCTATCACCTCGTCACCTATAATACATAATAGGAGCCCTTGGAATATCCTACTGTAACCCAAACTATCATCTCACTCGATCAAACTGAAAGTACTTAGCCTATCGAGTATATCTCCCCACTAGCCACCTCCCCTGATGAATGGCCTACAACTTCTCATCATCCTTCTCCTAGGTCACCCCACCCAACCAAGGCCTCCACTTAATATCATTGGGTGTCAAGTCTCCAAACTTGACCCTCCACAACAAAGGATCACCCTCATGTGGCCTCTTAATGCCCTTCTCCTCATCTATCCTCCATCTCAAAGCATAGGGTAAATACTCCTTACCCTCAACATGGGTAGGGTGAGGTAATAGTGATGACCTCTCAATAGATATGTGCTCCCATGCCCATACCTGTAGTAGGGGAGTCCAACTCAAACCCTTCCATCCAACACGCACAACATCATGCAACTCTCTGTATACCTAGGCTAATAGTGTAGGTGCCCATGCAAACACAATCCTCCACTCTACCATGTCTCTCACCACATCCAACATGTTCTAGGTAAATAGTACCCCGAAAGTGTCAGGTAAAGCATAGGTAGATATCATCATCATCATTATGCACTGACACTTAGATATATTCTCCTTAAACCATAACCACTCATAATCCATCTTCCCCACATCTATATCCCTCCACCCCTCACCAAAGAAGCACTCCAGTACAACCTCCTTAGAATCATCTGGTGCTACTCTAACCGGAACACCCTCAATAGGTAACTTATAAATCTTATACACGTCCTCTAGTGTAATCATCATTTCCCTATAGGAAAATGAAAAGTATTATGATCTACATCCCATCACTCACATAATGTGGATATGTATGCCCTATTTGCATGAATACTCTTACACTCCCACACACCTCTCAACCATATGGTATCCAACCACTTAATATCATCGATATTATCCATAAACTTGTCAAAATCACTCTTCATCTTTTGTACATGATGACGAGGCTCGAGCATCTTCACCTGTTCATCCACAAACAAGCACAACAAAATATACATTAGCCATCAACACAATGATGCAATCCAATAAAACTCAATCATCACATGAATCCAACATACAAATTAAACTATTTAATTTGACATGCACTTCGAGACATAAAATAGTGCACAATTCACATATCAAAACATATCAACAAAATAGTCACATATTTGGATACCCATTTTGCCATTTCATGGTAAAAGTTTGAACAGATGCGAAAAATAGTACATATTTGGCTCCCAACAGTCAAATATAAAATTACCCACATACCCACTATGGCACGAAATTCAAAACTAAGTCAATCCATCAGACATACAAAAACAAAGTACATTTTTGAATACCCATTTGCCCACTTTACGGTGAAAATGTCGACAAAATTCAAAAATAGTATACAAATCAACACGGAGTTCAAGGTCAATCTTACCACACATACATCCAAATGGTACATACACCAAAACACACAATATCAAAAACACAGTCACATTTTTGAACACCCATTTGCCCACTTCACGGTGAAAGTTCAAACAGATGTTGAAAATAGTGCAAATCGGGCTCCCAACAACCAATTTCAAATTTAACACTACCCACATCTTGGCACGTAAATCAAACACATGCCAAATGCAATCATCTACCAAAACAAGTAACATTTTTGGATACCCATTTCACCCTTTTACGATGAAAGTATCATCGGTTTCTAAAAATACTATCTCTACGGTGGAAAACTTAATAGTCAAAGTTTTCTAATTTACACCCTAAAACCACACATTCAGAAAACACGCCAAATGAAGGCATAAAAAAATAACAGTCACAAAAGTGGATACCCATTTCCTACTTTTACGAATAAAATTCAACCACATTGCAAAAATAGTACACCATCGCTCCAAAAATGGATGGTCAAACTGTATAACTACTCTACCCATCACCCGGTCAAACTGACACGAAAACAAGTCAAACCTAAAAATAAACTACATTTTTGGGTACCCATTTGGCTAGTTTTACACTTTGTGTTCCAATTTTAATTAAAATTTGCAAAATTTTTAAAAATAAGATGAAAACCTCCCCCCTAATTCACATTTCTCTAGAAAATTAAAAAATAAAAAACAAGGTAAGTAAAAGCACTTACCGGTGGATCCCCATGCCTGCTACTAGCTCCACGTCATCCTCTCATCATCCTCTCACTCGAAATCACTCACTGTGATGTCCACGCATCACCGAATGCTCCTCCCACTCACTCTCCAACTTTCCCATCGTCAAAATGAGCCCTCCCAACTCAAAAATTGGCTTAAATATACCTAAAACCCTAATTCACCCCCACCCCATGATTTAGGTCCAATTCACCCCCTGCCCCATGAATCAGGATTCAATTCACCCCCTACCCCACGAATTGAGCTTATGACCCCCAAAATCAATCAAATTTCTTCCAAAACCCTAGGAAATCATGCAACTTTCTTCCAAAACCCTAGGAAATCTCCCAAACTATCCTCTAATCTATTTTTTTATCATTTTCATCATGCATTGGTATTCTATCAATCACTGCATCACCAAATCACCACATTCCATTCACCTCATTGTTGATTCCTCGTTTGAGGGGGTATTCATATCCAAAGTCAGCTTTGCATGCAACCAACCAACCGAACATCCAAAAGCATGGATATCGCATCTGTCTACAAAATTTTTTGCTAAATATTATCTTATGAAATAATCTCAATCCCAACTAGATATTTGTTATATCATGAGAGCTATGCATTTTGATGGAGAAGTCAATCTAGCATTCATGTATGTCGAATACAGAATGAATGATACGTTTGACGTAATCCTAGCGCAACATTTGGAAAAGGATTTTTGGCATTCATGATGCATAATGAATGACACGTTTGAATAATCCAAATGTCCCTTTAGCTCAAATGGTTTGACACTTGTCGCCATGTGCTCATCAATCAATCGACAACAAATATTTGAATAGGCATTTGTTCTATTCGTACTTTTGGACCATGTTGAACTGGTCGCAAAAGCAAAGCAGTCAAAAGTTGCCTCCCCCAAGCAACTAGTATGACATCAAAAATGTCATACAGGCTCAACAAAACCACCGCATTGCATCCACAATCATCCATTTCCATTTATCGATATTGTTTTCATTTCATTTTATTTCTTTCCTCTTCTCTTCTTTCCCTTCTCCTTCTTGGCTATCGATCAATGTTGTATGGTCACGCTTCGAGCGGCTACATACCTTTGATTAGATCCCATTCTTTTCCCTCCTTCTCCTTGGCTATCGAGTCAATGTTGTATGGTCACGCTTCGAGCGGCTACATACCTTTGGTTGGATTCCATTCTCCTTCTATCCCTTTTCCTCTACACAAACCCTTCACATTTTTGTATTAAACTGTATTCCACACAGTATAGTACAAAAAGGGGTAAAATGTAGACACCTAAAAGTCACACATTGCTATACCTACGTACTTGTAGATCCTTTTGGACACTTGTAGGTTTACATAGGTGATCCTAGATACCCCTAGGCTATCGTAGACCAACGTAGACTATTGTAGATCCTCCTAGACATGCGTAGACTATTGTAGATATGTGTAGATATTCGTAGACATGCGTAGACTAGCGTAGATCACCATAGATTATCGTAGCATTGCGTAGACTTCCACACACCACTTCACTAGTTTTTAGGTCCAAAACCCTAATAAACTACCTAAATCACATCATGAACACCTTCCATGCATCGAAAAACCATCCACCAGCCTCCTAAGGTGATACAAGACTCCTTTATGCTTAATTGAGGCCCCCACGGGGCTATTAATTGGCAAAAGTATTAATTGAGTCAATTGTTAAATCTAATTTTAAAGTGACTTCACTTAAGTTCACTTTTAGGGCTAAAAAGGTTAATTAGGTCCTTAATCCCTAATTACCCCTAATTACTCCCTCCCACATGTGTGTGCACTAGGTTAGTTAGGATATTTCTTAGGAAACCCTAACCTAACCCCACATCTAACCTAGAGTTGACTAATCCTAGTTAACCCTAATCTCTCCTCACACATGTGTGAGGATGAGATATTTCCTCAAGGGAATGTGAGGATGCCACCTCACAAACCCTAACTTAACCTTCATGGGATCTCACCCTAGGGCTTAGTTCTCCTAACTACCCCCCTACACCTTGGGTTTTCTTATAAATAGTGGGCCCAAACCCTCATTTATCTCTCTCTCCACTTATGTCCAAAGCATAGAAACTCTACAAAAATATGTACAGAAGCACAACAAAGTAGATCTGAACCTGCACATCAGCAATACAACAACAAAGGAACCTCTCCACCAAAGGATTTTTGAAGAACAATAGTTATAGTCTGATTCACCCCTCGCCCCATGAATCCGGCACCAGTTCACCCCCTCGGTGGCGAATTGGGTCTATAGGTCCCAAATCAACCCAAATTTGGGAGGTAAGCTTCATTTGGTATTTTTATGAGGTTCTGCATCATTTATTTCAGTTTTTATCATGTTTTATGAGTCAATTTGTCTTTCTTACTATGGGGCCTGACTGAGGCAAGCCCCCCAACCCACTAACCCCTTTTTGCAGGTTTATCCTAGAACCAAGGAGGGAAACAACAAACAACTACAACCCCGCGGTGGTACGCAAGCCCATCTACACTGAGGAACATGAAAAGAAGGCATCAGGCCTATTGTAACATTTGTGAAAAGAAAGGAAAAAGGGGAATTCTCCCTATTTGTAACCTATGCAAATCTTATCATGAATAAAATACATTTTCCTGAATAGCATGTGTCTTTAATGTGTTATTAGATCAAATGCAATATTTTGGCCATTTCACTAGGAGGCATATTGTATCATCAAAACTACGATGGGGTCATCCATTGCTTAGAGTCCCAAGAATTGGCTTGGGTGATTTTGAAAGCTCATGATAGTACATACAATGGCCACTTTAGTGACATGACCATTGTCAAGTGCATCCTTTGAATGGGTTATTACTAGCCCACCATGGAGAAGGATTGTCACGAGTATGTCAAAAAATGCATTAAATGCCAATATCATGCAAATCTGATGCACCTACCATCTCAGGCCTTACAACCCATTTAGGCAACTTGGCCTTTTTATCAGTGGGGTTTTGATCTAATCGAAAATATCTCTCCTCCATATTTGTGCCGACACACATTCATCTTAACGGCTATTGAGTACTTCACAAAATGGGTAGAAGTGGTCCCCTTAACATCGATGATTGGTCCTAGGATTGCGGAGTTCATACTTCACAATATCATTTATCACTTGGGGTTTCCTTCAAAATAATATCGAATAATGGTCCGTCATTCAAAAACAAAAATATGTGAGCTTTAACATCCAAATACAACATTCAGTATAGTTTTACGACACCATACTACCCATAGGAAAATGGGCAAGAATAGGCCTCTAACAAGACAATAGTAGCCATCTTAAAGAATATGGTGAAAGAAAATCATAAGGATTGGAATCTGCAATTGCCCTTGGTATTATGGGCTTACAAGACTAGCATGTGTATGTTTACTAGGGCAACACTATTTTCACTTGTATATGGCGTTGAGGCCATTATACCCTTATATTTAGAAATTCCAATATTACGTGTTGCATTGAAAGAGTTCATCAATGATGACACTACACAACAAACTCACCTGGATCAGTTGACCCTTCTGGATGAACATCGCATTAATTCTCTCGATCATCTTCACATATACCAGGATCATCTAATACGAGCTTACGACAATAAAGTCCACCTGAGAGACTTCAAGGTTGGGAATTTTGTGCTTAAAGAGAACCAATAAAACTCAAATCTACCCCCGCACCTACGAGACAAATATGTGGCCAATTGGACAGGTCCTTACATCATCTCTAAGAAGATTGGACCTGGGGTATATCATCTAACATCACTAGAAGGTGTTGAGCAGCCAGAGAATTTCAATATTATTCATCTAAGGGCATTTCACACATAAACACAACAAAACACCAAAAACATTCAAATAAACCAACAAAATATCAAAAACATCCATAAAATTAAAAATCATAAAATAACAATAGAAAATCATAAAAACAAAAGGCTCCAAAGGCATCTTAAAGCCCTTTGGTCAACACATGAAAATATCCAAAGGTATCTTAAAACTCTTTGGTCAAATAATAAAAGGCTCCAAAGGCATCTTAAAGCCCTTTGGTCAAACCACAAAAAGCTCCAAAGGCATCTTAAAGTCCTTTGATAAATTCAAAAAAATATCCAAAGGTATCATAAGCCCTTTGGTCAACTACCAAAAATCCCCAAAGGTACCATAAGCCCTTTGGCCAATAACAAAGCATAAAAGCACAAAAAATTCAAAATAATCAAAACTCAAAAACAATTGAAAGCATCAAAGATACACAAATAATTACATTTCACATTGGTATTCATGTATTTGCATTGCATATAGGCATTTGCATCCATTGCAATAGAACTAGGATATATTTGTGTTTAAAATATTACAAGCGACATCATGTTTTTACCTTAATCATGACTCTTCAAAATCCATCATCATCCATAACCCATGTGTATAACTGTGTTTTTCAACACAAC
Source organism: Wollemia nobilis (assembly GCA_028583015.1). NCBI lineage: Eukaryota > Viridiplantae > Streptophyta > Pinopsida > Araucariales > Araucariaceae > Wollemia > Wollemia nobilis. The sequence goes on along the minus strand of JAQPPZ010001679.1, from coordinate 3,298,130 downwards.
CCCTCCCTGTTGCTATAAGAAATATACTAGGGTTTTTCGTTCACTTAGCCATACCTAGTGGTTTTATCAAATTTGGATGAAATTCATCTTTGATTTTTATAGATAAGGTTTAGTTTTGATAGCACCTGGTATATTTCAGAATCCCATCACTAATCAAAACACTAAAATCCTAATTGGAACAAGGGAAAGATAAATGCTATGAAGCGGTACTAGGCATCCTAAGGTGAAAAGTTTTTCTTGCTCATCCCATGTGCGATCGGTTTGGAAATACTAAGAATTGACAAAAGGAAAAGTTTACCCCTACCTAAATAAATCCATTTACTTTAATCAAAACAAGCAAAAATCCTACACAAAGCAAAAATTCAAAAGCAAAATAAACAGTGATTATCATCACTACATAAATACCTTGCTCAAAAGAAAAATAAAAATTTAAAATAAACAATGATTTACATCACTAAGCATGAGCAAGTATCCCAAACAAATATGAAGAAAATAAGGTAGTATTGAACCTAAATCCCTAGAATTCTTATCATGTATGAACCATAAGGTAGCCTCACGCATGATGATATGTATATCACATTAGCATATTGTTTTTTTACAGATCAATGTTTACATGTGGATGGACTAGCTTAAGGTGTCTTGTATCACCTAGTGGTCTAATCCAACTAAGTCCACCTTAGGATCAGGATAAACATTTGAGGATCCCTAATACAGCAATGGGCTGAATTAATTCCGCTTGGCACTGGAGTATGCTTATGTTTTATATAATAAATTCATTTGCACACACAAGGATAATGAGTATCTAGGTCTTCATAACAAGAACTTAATCCTCAAGAAGATATGTATGATCAGTATACAACTTTTGATGGAGCAACTAGGGTGTTTGAGTCTCATGGAAAACCTCAAAATCCTCAAATATCAACAAGTCATAGCATCAGTCACATCATCAACATTTTTTAGGAGGTTTTTTTCATTAAACGGTGTGCATAAGATAGGGTAGATACCGAATGAATATCAACAATGACATTTAAACGGTCACTAAATATTTTGGGTATATCTTTTAACTCACAAAAGCTTACATACATATCACATCATATCATCTCACATTTAGATGTTTAAATGATTAATTCTTATGCTAAGAGTTATTATTTACATTCATGATTGTTATACATTATGTAGTGCAATCCATTAGATTGTTAAACTCATATCACATGCATACCTTATGTTTTAAGTTATTAAAGCATACAGGTTCATTTACATTAGATCATCATCATATTGCATTACACATATTGTAATTCACCATATCATAACAACATAAATTAGATGCATACAATGGAATAAAAATTAAACATGCATTTAGCAAGAAGCATTGCATCCATATATACATCCATCATCATCATAATCCATACATGCATATAGATCACAACATTTAATATTATCATCTATATAATGCATGTCATACATTACATAATATAGCATAAAATTGTAATACTGTTTCACATCACCATAAAAGCAAAAACATAAATACACATAATAAGTCTCAAAATGTAGATATTACTATATATATATATATATATATATATATATATATATATATATATATATATATATATATATATATATATATATATGTGTGTGTGTGTGTGTGTGTGTGTGTATCAAATAAGTACATGGAGGTACAAAAAGGCCATAAGGCTACAAATGTGTAGGTCATCCAACCTTACACTAAAAAATAAAGCCAAATTAGTAAATCCATCAAGCTGGTTCTATGCCCCCTACCTCGCCTCTACCCTCAGATTTGTCCCTGAGTGTGGTGGGATCTGGTACCTATGATTTGCTCTATCCTTGTCTCAGTATTATGGCTCGACCACACTGATAATTGTATTGATGTACTTTGCATGCTCCTATGTGACCCTCATACCATGGGCCTATCTAGTAGGTGACCTCCCCAAAGCTTGAACTCATGCTCTAGTGCAAGGATGTAGGCATTATCTAGGGTGCACTGCTCTAAGTCCTTTAACAAGATCCCATGCATACGTCTAATCTTTGCATCTGTATCAAGCCTAGTAGATCCTTGAGTTGCTGGCATAGCTAGCATAACCTATATTTGGGTAGCATCCCTCTCGGTTGTGAGCTCATCTATCCTAGTATGAGTTGAGTCTATCTGAGTCTAGAGAGTGGTCCTCTTCCTCATCAAAGCCCTTGACTCATACCTAAAGTGTGGCAATAGTAGAATATCTTTGTCAAATGAGCAATTGAGAGATTGAGCCCAAAGCTTTGATCTAACTGAAGCTTGGACTCCACATGATGCAATTGATCCCGAAGAGGGGACTCCTAATACTATAGAGCTATATCCTCCTACTCCTCAAGGGAAACCTTATCCTCTACCATATGTTACTCTACCTATCCCCAGTCCTCTGTTTGAGCCCGCACTTGGTGCCTATCAATATCCTTAACCTCTACCTCATCCATAGACCACCCCAAGTAGCCACTACCCTACCATAATTGTGTAACCCACAAACGGGTATATGCATCAGTAACCCCAACATCAACAATGATCACATCAACTATAGGAGGGTCATCCTCCTTTGAAACTACTAAAACTCATGGTGGTGGAAGGTTCTTCTCAATAATAATCCATATATACACAACTGGCTCAAGAGGAACATCCTACTGTATGCTAAACTATCAGAACACACTAGAATAGTAGAAGAACTCCCTGATGTTGCCCTTGTGGCCGATAATCCATTGGTCATGTCAAGTCTGAGATGTGAATCTATCTACCTCCTCTTAGAAAATACAAACATGATAATGCCTCTAAATCATGTCCTTGGCCTGTAGGCCGATCAAATATGTTGTGTAGTGGGAAAGATCCCCTGCATGAGGTTGAATCTTACACTCCTTACACTCTTTTCACCACCTAGATCCGTACCACTGGGATGCATCGTCTATCTCAATGATCTTCATATGAAGTCATACTAGGTGGTCCACCCTGATGTGATCCCATCCCTAAATATAGAGGAACACGCTACAAGAAATGCTAGCCCATCCATGAAACTGAATATAGTATAGCTTATCATAGCATTGCGCTAGCAATGTGCTCCCCCAAGCATAGATGATAGGCTTTGTGCTATCCACCAAATATTGGACCATAGCCAAGAGGTTCCATGGGAACCTCACTCCAAAGTAGTCAGGAAAAATAAAATTGCAAATCACCATCAATAGGATGATGTTTATCCAAGAAAATACATCCTCCCAGTACAACCAAGCAACAAAAATTCCACCAGACCTGGTATCCTAAAATGTAGTAGTTGCATGTGGGCCAAAGAACCTCGCAAAAACTATATCTCTGGCATTAGTTGGGGAAGACACAATGGGTAATCCATAAAAAGGGATCTGAAAGATCCTATAGATGTCCTCTGATGTGATGGTCATATTTTTGGTGGGGATATGAAAGGTATTAGTGTTGGAGTCCCATCAATGGGCTAGGACAGTGAGGTAGGCCTGATCTGACATGATCGTCAGAAGCCTAGTGATGTACTTGTACCCATGAGCATCTAACCAAACCCAATCCATGACATCCATGTTGGGAAATAGATCCACAAGCAGCTTCAAATCTTGAGCCTACATAGATAGAATCTAAGAGTGCAAAATAAATACCTAAAATAAATGCACTTACAAGCTAAAAGCAATAAAATCCTAAAAGTGGTGAAAGATAATATAATATAAGCCTAAGGCTACAAGCATGATGATTAAATGCACCTAAAAATTCAAAAAATAAAAAACAACACTTAAAAATTGCAAAAAAATCAATTAAATTAATTAAAAATTCAAAAATTTGAAAAATAAGTCTAAAGCCTTGTGGTCGCTTGCACCAGGAGCAGCCATGAAGAGGCCGCTAAAGCTGATAGAGGCCAGCATCCAATGGTCAAAAATTTTACCGTTGGAATTTAAGTTGATCCCTGATGGTAACAGCGGCCAGCATCGGGCCAAATAAGTCACTCTGAGTAGTAGTGGCCAATAAGCGACACACCAACAACATTCTCCCTTGGCCAAAAATCACAAAAAAATGGAAAAATCCAAAAACTAGCCTAGACCCACTAAAATTAATCCTAACATGAACCTATTGATAGGTTTGGTTCATTTCCAATAGGTTTAGTGAGGTTCATTTACCAAATTAACTAATTAGGTTTATTTTACAAAATTAAATAAACAAGTCAAGGTTTGGTAGAGTACCCGTGAAGATCTGGCTCCTCCGCTTGTAGATGTCTCCTGTTGCTGGACGTGTGTAAGCTTTCATAAATTTAATCCTTCCACCCTCTTGGAAGCAATAATTCTAGGATGTATACCCTTTCTCATGACTAGGGCATCCAATATTGATCAAAAAAAATTATCATCACACAACCTACAATATGACCCTAGGTGGTCTATTTTTGCTTCACATTTTATTTTCCCCACAGGGCATCCCAAAAAGGGTTATCTATAAACATCTAAAACATGTCATATTTAGGAAACTACCCATATGGACACATTCATAGATCATATGAATCCTCTTGGATCTCTCCAAGAGTTAGTAGTGGTCCTAACCACTCAGAAAGGGCAATTCTAGCGCATCCAATCTTAGCTGCTTTCAAGAAGAGTGACTACCACATCTGGCTACTAAAGCTGACAACAACCACACCTAGCCATTGGACCTAATAGAAACTAGAACCATGCATAGTCTATTCATGAATATGGGCCCATATCACGTATTGTGATTGCACCTTGCATTGTTTATGGGAATATTTTGGTGAGGAACTCCCTAAGTTCCTCCTAACTGCCCCTTCAATACCAATTTGTGACTAATGCTTTCCACCAAGGACAGTCAATTGCATGCAATTAGTATTGAGGCTTCTCTAGGAAGATAAGATTCATTTCTAAAAGAGGGATGGTCTACATATGGAATCTCCCAAAAAAAACAAAGGGATCCATGATTTTTAGAGTTTAGGCAACGAAGCCCTATCAGATTAGAGAGTGAATTTGTGCACCCTTGAGGAGAAACGAAGTGCTATTCGGCTAAGAAGCTACTACACACTTTCTATTCAGATATGTTATTATTCACTACCAACAATTGTATCATGAAACAACTAGTGACCCTTGAACATCAATTAGAGAAAAGGAGATAGCACCACAACCCTTGGTTCACGAGGAGGAAAGCTGCTTTTTGCATTCACTATCTTGGACAGTGGCCCGCAAGCATATTTTAGGGCATTAAATATTATTTCTCTTTACTCTAGCTTAGATCCATTACTGCTTGATTTATGAGTTAGTCATAGATCAAATTTAATTTCTTACACACATTTACATTGTATATCTAAGATTTAAATGCATTTATTATTCAATTTATACTTGTATTTTATTGTTATCATGATAATTTATCTTACTTATTAGATTTTTTAATAAGATCCTCTTCCAGAGAGGTAACCCATACTACTTATTGTGCTTTGTTGTTTCCATACCCGCAGATTTAGGTTCACAAGATCAATTCATAGTATCCAAAGCATGAGATCCCTCCAAGACGAGATCGAGAGGAGGCATATATAAGCCCTTAGATAGTTTGGTGTGCAAGATCGGGAGGCCTACAAAAGTGCACCTTCCCCTTGTGGGGGATACATTCACCGCTATCCCACTTGTAATAGATTGTATAAAAAATGGGTATCCCTCAGAGGGACATACATGTAACCGAGATATGGAAGAATTAATAGAAGGATATTTTATTTCTTGTTATTTTTGCATTATATGTGCTTGTGTGCTTTCGTTACTCATTTCCATTTGATATAATAAATACATTGCAAGTAGGGCAAGTTGTGTTGTGCACTTCCCGAGGTCGCATAGTTGCAAATGTTAATCCCTACTAGTTCTGCTTACTAGCTTCTTTAGGATTCTAATTAGTCTCTTAGAAGCTTCATATTGGCCATTACCTTGTGGGTAATATGGTGTTGACCACTTATGCTAAATTTTTAATTTAGCATAAAGTTTGACCACATCCATATTTTAAAAGGAGTGTCATTAATAGATATAAGAGTGTTAAGAATACCATAACATAATAAGTTCTGATTTAGGATAAACTTGGAGACTTTAACACTAGTCCAAGAGGCTAAAGGCATAATTTCTACCCACTTGGTAAAGTATTCAATTGCTATAATGATGAATTTATATCCATGAAATGAAATTGGGTTTATTTTTTTGATAATATTTAGTCCCTAAGTAGAAAATGGCTAGGGTGATGTGACCGACTAAAGTTCTTGAGATGGCACATGAATTAGGTTATCATACTTTTAAAATTTATCATATTTGCATACATGGTTATGAGCATATCATTCCATAGTTATCAAGTAATATCCCATACAAATAATCTTCTTAGTAATGGTGCTCCCATTGAAGTGCCCACCACATGTGCCCCCATGGGTGTCTTGAATGACTATTTTAGTTTGTTTTACATTGAGGCATCTTAAAAGAATACCATAAAAAGTATTTTGATAAAGGATGCATTCAATTATGATGAATAAACAAGCACATTTCCTAAGATTCATTTGCTTATTATGATTCAACCCTTCAAGCAAAGTACCACTCTTAAGAAAATCATATATTTCCTTATACCAAGAGTCAAGCATTGATGCTTGTTCAATGGAAAAAATAGCTAGTGGCTCTTGATTGGATTGCAATGTTGTTATTTGTCAAACTTGATGAATGATACCAGTTCTATAGGTATGAGTGATGTCATGATAGCCATTGCATCTCCTTGGTAATTACTAGAGCATAGAACCATATCGATGGTTACCTATTTAAAGGAAACCATCAAGTTATCCACAATATCTTTATATAGTTTTAGTTTATCATCTTTCATTTGATAAATCCTACTTATTTGGTTTCCTATAAGTTAGGAATCTCCAAAAATGTAGATTCTAGCAACTTTTAGAGCCAACACCACTAATAGCCTAAGGATAAGAGTTTTATATTTTGTCGTGTTATTAGTAGACAATAATTTAAGCTTATAATACAACAAAATTATGAGTTGTTATGGCAACCCTAGGATGATTTCTACTCTTGCTCCTTTAACACATATTTTATCAAGAGAAGGGTCCAAGAATCTGGTTGCAATTTGTCAATAGTACACACCATATCATTGATGTATTCGATCTCTAAGGGCTGATTGGATAGCAAAGGGATTGTTTCTAGCTACTAAGCTATCACTTGTCCCTTAGCTAATTTTTTACTAAAAAATTCAATATTGAATTCATTAAGTGTAATTACCCATTTTACTATCCTACCTGATAGGTAAGGTCTATACATAAGGTATTACAATGGATCAACTTTAGCTATAATGCAGGTCTTGTGACTCAACATGTAATGTCTCAACTTTTGGAAAGCAAAGACCATGGCTAAGCACACCTTTTACAAAGGGGTATACCTAGTTTCATAACTGATGAAGGTTTTTCTAATGTAACAAATGGCTCATTCTCTGCATTGCTCATCATATTTTTCTAGCACGAAACCTAAAGCATGAACTATTGCTATGATATACAACAATAGAGGTCTAAGGGTATTAGGTGGCACAAGGACTAGGGGAGACAACAAGTATGATTTCAAAGCTTCAAAATATTTTTGACATTCGTCATCCCAATTGAATTTAGTCCCTTTTTACAATAGTCATGAAAAGGTTTGCCATTTATCAACCAATTAGAATATAAATATCCTTATCGCTTGGATTTTACCTTGTAATATTATAATATCTTTTAGGTTTCTAGGAGATGACATATCATTTATGATTGATATTTTATTAGGATCTACTTTGATACCCTACCTAGACACCATAAAGCCTAAAAAATTGCCATATGTTACCCCAATTATGCATTTGGAGGGTTTTAAACGAACTTTGTACTCTTGTAGTCATTTAAATATTCATTTTAAGTCCTTGAAATGATATTGTTTTTTCATTGGTTTCCTAATATGATCATCGACATAATATTCAATGATATCATGCATCATATCATGAAACATATATGTTATGACATGTTGATAAGTCATACCAACATTTTTAATCTGAAGGACATAACTTCATAACAAAAGGCCCCTTAAGTAGTAAACATTATTTTAGCTTGATATTTTGGTTCTATGCGAATTTAATTTAACTAAAATTCCATCCATTAAGGATAAAATTCCACAACCAACAAAGTATTCTACTATCATGTCTATGTTTGGAAAAGTAAAATCATCCTTAGTATAGGCTTTGTTAATGTCATGAAAGTTTGTGCATACTCGCATGGTATATTTTTTTTGGAAACTGGTACTGTGTTCGAGATCCAATGAGAATAATCAATAACTTTGATGAACTTGACTTCTAAAATATTTTGGAGTTCCTCTTTGACTACAAAGTGAATTTTACGTGCATCTTTCATAGTTTTTGTTTCATCAACTTAGCATCAGGCTTGACTACTAAGTGATAAACTACCTAAGATGGATCTAATCTAGGCATGTTTGCATAAGACCATGCAAAGATATCACAATACTCAATTAAAATTTGCATATACTTATTTCTCTATTCCAATTTAGAAATTTTACTAACTTTATCATTCATGTAATGCAACTTGATCTTATGTTTACATTTATGGTTTATTTGATGAGGATGTTGAATTCATATTCATAATGTGGAGGGGTGTGTATAACCCCTAGACTTCACATATCATCAGACTCTAAAGTCTTCTACTCCATTCTAAATTATTGTTATGGATGTGGATCTAAAGAAATAATTCCTTCCATAGGGATATCACCAGAAGGAGATATATTATTTTTGTTATCCCTACAAGGAGAATGAGGTAAAATTTTCATCTCACAATAATTTATGTGCAATATTGATACAATATTAACAATAAAATGAGATGAGGTATATTTATCCTCATATACTAAATATTATCTATGCTTATTATTGAAGTTATCATAGGGATATTGTCTGATATATTTGATAGGATCGATATTGATGGTATTGATTTGTTGATATTACAAAAAGATATTTGAATAGGTGAAAGGAAGTGGGTTGAATTCCTCATATTTGTCCTAATATAGGCCTAATGCTGAATTATATTCTATTGGTGGTTTAAATAAGGCAACCATGCATCATCATAATCACTTTTAGGAGGGTAAATGATCTTATTATGGTCATGGAAAACCCCAATCCTCAAATTTTAGGCCAAGTTTCAATTTCTAGAGGCTCTTTGATTACTTATCCCTAAAGTCTTAGACCTTTTATATGTAGCTAAAGTTACAAAGGATTTTCTTGGGGATAGGGTAAATATAGAAAAGAAAACATGAAGCATACCTTCACTCTACTAGGTGAGGATTGATCCCATGTATCCTTTCTTCATCCATAGTTCATGCAAATATGAAAGTGTAAGTTCTAATTTGGACAATTTTTCCTCACCTAGAAGGAAACCCAAAAATATGTTATGATGAGTGTAATATAACCAAGTCTAAGACTAAAAAATCATAACATTGATCATTAAGGTTTATGTTGTGTATATCTTCTATCGTTTCTTTACCTTTTGCCATTGTCAGATGATTGGTTCCTTCTTCTTAGTGGATGCATTTTTCCTTAGGTAGATAAGACCTTAAGGTATAATTAATGAAAGGATGAGAAGCATTCAATTAAGGATGTGTTAGCTTTTGAGGATATATGCAGTGGAGAGATCTAACACAGGTCCTAATAAAATATAGGAAATATGAAAGAAAGTGAAACAACAATATGACTAAAATATACTATAAATAGAAATGATGAAAATACAATGCAGTATGGAGGAAATGGTCACTCCATTAATATGAGCTAAAGAGCTACATTGTACTCCATACAGGAGTACTATCTACTACAATGCACTAGATAAGAACTTGATATGATCTTGATATCTAATCTACCACTATGAGGCCCTTTATATAGGAAGATAGATTCCTTGGCCAACACTCTACCTAGTTGTACAAGGGGACACCTTGCACATTACAACTTGCACATTGCCACTTGTGCATTTATTACATTGCATGAAGTAACTAGATAACTTCCCCCTAAAGTAATCTCCTATCCTAACTATGTACCTAAGGTGGTACATTTACATGACCCAAATGATGTAATATACTCTAACTCTAACACCCCCTTGTATTACATTATTTGGGTATTGAAGATTTCAATCTTCAATATGGATCTTCTTCTTTGTCTTGGAGCTTGTAATATTCTTCTCTATTTTTTGTAACCTGTTCAAGCAAGTAGTTAGTGTCTTCATAACCTGTTGTTCTTGTTGAAAGAGCTTTGACTTCATAATCATCTGTAGATTCTTCCAGTTCTTCAATTTCTTCTATCCTTTGAGCTAGGTGTCCTTTTTTATTCTCTTTTCGATACTCCAATTGGGGATAATTGATTGGACGTTGAGCTTGTTGTTGATTCTAGTATTGTCTTGGTTGAAATCTACTTCCATTGTACATCTGATTCCCTTGATTCTTATTTTTGGGATTGAATCTACAATAGTTAGTGCTATGACCTTTTCTCTTGCATATCTAACAATACCTGTTATACCATGGTCTTCATCCTCTTGATGATGAAGCAATATTTCCTTGTGGATTATCTTTTGATGCCAATGCAGTGTTAGTCATTTCATCTTTAATTGTATTCTCTACCTCATATTCTTGAAGAATATTGATTAGGTCATCAAAAGAAGTATCTTTACTTAGGACTTGTAAAGATGTTACCAAATGTTTGTAGCCATCTGGAAGTGCTCTCATGGTTACTTGAGTAAGAAGTTCATCTTTAATTTCTTCTCCTAAGGTTAATAATTTCCCTTTAATATCTGCTACTTTCCTTAGGAATAGTTCTATGCTCTCGCCACTATTCATTTTTAGAGAATGTAGTTGAGTTTGAATATGAAGGATAATGGCTTTATTTTTCCTTCAAATATCTTTTCTAAGATTTTCCATGCTTCTATAGATGTCTTTGTTGAATTGATATAAGGTTGTATTTCATCAGTGATAGCAAAGGTTATTATCATTAGGGCTTTTGCATCTTTTTCATCAAACTTCTGAATTTTAGTATCATCTATAGTTGGTCTTTTTTCTATTCCTTGAGTTATCTCCCAAAGTTTTTCATATACTAAGATTGCTTTAACCTTATTTTTCTAGGAGAAATAGTTTGGTCCCTTAAGTAATTGGGATTCTGTAAGAAAGAATTTGTTTGATGCCATGATGATCCTTGTAGTCTTTATTTTCCCTAGTATTGATTTGATGTCACCTTGGTGAAATTCTAGGTTTTGTAGAATGCCTTATGTCTCCCTAGTGATTTTGGAAATGCTATATGATAGATAAAGTGCTTTTGAGAATAATAGTTCAATTTTGAGTTGATTTTGTAAAGTTTTGTGAATAGCAAAAATCAACTTCTTTTACACCTTATTACTCCTATTAAACTTAAGCACTTTCTATTTTGATGAGGTTTAATAGTTGGATTTCTTTTGTCCCTTTAATGTATTTTGAGACAAGTATACCAATTAATTTCCAACTCTTAATATTCTTTAATAAACCTCTTTTTATAGCCTTTAATAATTTGATATTTATTGTTTCTAATTTCCAATTTCCTACTTTGATGTAGTATTCCTTATAACTCCCTAATGTGGAATATTAGAAAACAATTATTTGCAATAATAGAAATTCAAGTAGAAATCCTTATTTCTCCTATGTTTTAATATTGTAAATATTTAGGCTAATTTAATAGATATTTTCCCTTTAGATATTGCTTTCAAATATGGTTGATTTCTATTAATATTTCAACCTTATATTATACCTTATAACTCCCTATTAATGAAAGCAATTTTGATGAAGTATAAACCTTACCTTTAGTGTTGTACTCCCTATGTATTCGGTGCAGGTTTTGGATGTATATGATAGTCCTCTTTAATGCCTTTTCCTTGAGTGCTATGGTGTACGTTGATTCACCTTTGACTTCAATGTTTGGATGGTGGTGCTTCAACTTTGGAATTTTGACCTTCCTTGAATACCTTGACCAGAGCTTTTAATGCTCTTCACCTCTCTTCCAAACTATGATTCAGGTTGTTGCGAATGTTGTAAGTGCTATGACTACTATGAATGCTCCGAATACTATCCTCCATGGTCTTTGATACCTTTTATTAGATGGAGGATCTTGGACTTTGTGACAAGTGTCATGACGGTTACCCTTGAGCACTTGAGATGCTTATTATCGTTTGTGAAACTCTGCTAGGTAAAGTATGAGCGTTACGATCTTGGATGAGCGCTCATTCTTACCAACCTTCTTCCCTAAGCATTTTCTTGGTCAAGCTTGTAACGGATGGGCGCTTGTGTGGGAAATGTTATTGTTTCCTTCTAGGTGACAAGTGTCACCTTTCCTTCGTGCATGGGATTTTCTATGTAACACCTCTCCAATGTATCTTGTAATCCCCTTATTAACCATGCAATATGGCCAACTCTTCCTTTGTTCGATGGCACTTGATATGAGATGGTTCCAGCTGGAATAGTAAGCAACACCTTGGGATCTTGGAGCAACACTTTTTCCAATGCTTGAGTGGAGTTTTTGAGCTACTCCAATGGTGCTCCTTGGATGTACATCCTTCAACCTATTATGCCCTCCTTTTTGTAGATGATATTACCTTTTAATGTAATGCTTCTCCTTGCTTTGTTTTCTTGCAGGTTCGACTATCCAAAATGTAGAAGATATGAGCCTTTTGAGTGGCTCTATTCCCTTGCGAGGAGAATGCTTTTGCACGGCTGCCTTGGAGTATTTTTCTCCTTGTAAAGAGTGTGCCTTTTTGGCACAGAAGACCTATCCTTTTTCCTACGTAGGGCAGATTAGAGTAGTGCAATACAAATGTAAATACTTTGTATATAAAATACCTTTTTTGCACCTCCTTTTGCAATCTGATTTTTTTGGTCTTATGGCAACTTTTTGAAATAGGTGATGGCAGATTTGATGTTGTCTCTTTTGCTAGACAACTCTCTCCATTGCTTGGTGACTTTGGTAATAAACCCAAGCTAATAACCACTTAGATAGAAGCTCTTTTTTGTAGAAGTAATTTCTGCACCTTTTTGTAAATAGCCTTTAGTGCACTTTGAATCTGAGACTCACCAAGTCTTGATTTGAAGCTTCTATTGCTGATTTTGATAGTGGCTTTTCTTCTCCACTCCTTGGAGGAATATTATCTATTTTTGGTGGCTTCTTTGGGCCATGAGATGCTGTAGGTTCTATGCACCAAATAGTGTCTCTAGACACTTTGATAATCTACTGGTTTTTGTGCTCTTGATCCTTTAATCAACAAACACAAACTAACCTTTTTGAGAGTAATTAGTGTAGTGCAAATGATCTTAACAATACTACCAATTTAATGCACTAACAATCTCACCTTATCACTCCAATAAACTCTCAAAATAATTTTAGATGCACTTAATAATCTCTGCAACTTTTAAGAGTAATCTATAATGAACCCTTAATAAGTATTCTATAAATTTTCACTACAATCAATATTGTAGGATATAGTCTTCTTGCTTTCTAGATAGAAAATAGGTAGATGATAATTTTATTTCTTTCAAAAATATCCAACTCCTATTAATGTGCAAATAATCCTTAAAAGGAATTCTTTCTTTTTGCACTTGAAGACTATAATGCAATCTATTCTTCTGCAACTTTTAATCCAAATATGGTGCTTAATGGAATTTGATAATGAACCCTAATTTGAAGTTCAACTAATTGCACCCTAGTTGCTTACCTTTAATGGCTTCTGTAGATGATGTAGATCTTGGTGTTTTGATTCACCAAGTTGCTTCTTTGTAGTGGATGGATACACAACTTCTTTGTTGGTTGTCTTGAATAACTTTCTCCTTCACCAATCTCTAGCCTCAAACTTTCTATCTTGAGCCTTGGATTTGGTGGCTTAATCCTTCCAGTGATCTTCTGCTTTCTATTGTAGATTTAGAGAACTCCTTTCTCTAAACTGTACCTTCTTTCTGTGAGAGGTAATCTCCAAATCTCCTAGATTTGGTAGGCTTCTTCTATCTAAATCTTCCTTCAAGCTTCTTGTCGAATTCTAACTTCAAACAGGATCTTCTTCTTCTCAAGATTTTGATTTTCTTGAGGTCTTCACTAGATTCTTCTTCTGGGATTTGGCACTCCTTGCCAAATTCTTCTTCTCATATTTGGCACTCCTTGCCAAATTCTTCTTCTCATTTGACTCCTTGCAAATTCTTCTTCTCTTGGGCTTATTGTCGGATGGCAACAATTGTCCCAAGTCCTTCACTATCAGGAGCTTCTCCTTGGTAGTGGATTTATCCAATGAGTTCTCCTAGGAACTCTTTTGATGATGCTTCTATGAGCTCTGCAACAAGGCTCTCCAAGCCTTCTTTTTTTTCTCCTTGAGACCTCTCCAAGGTCTTCTATCTTATAGCTTCTCTGGTCTTCCAACTGAGACCTTTTCTTCAACCTTCTACTTCTAGAAGTGTTGGTGATGAGATCTTCTTTCTTGGATCTTTGAAATATGCTACTTTTGGATTTTAATAGGACTCTCCTAGTCCTTTTTCTTCCAAGAATGGAAGTTATTTTTATGAGATATTCTCCTGATCTCTTTAGCTTTTTGATAGAAGTCTTTAATTAGTAAAGGAGATCACCAATCTCCTATTTCTTGGACTCTTCTTTGGAGTCTTCTTCAAGAACTCCTTTTTGGATTTTTCTTTTAAATCAAGAATTTTTCTTTTGAATCAAGAAATTTTCTTTAGAATTTTCTTTAGATATCTTCTTTGGAGTTTTCTTCTAAGTCAAGAATTTTTCTTTTGAATCAAGAATTTTTCTCTAAATTTTTCTTTAGAATTAAGGCTTCTATGGCCTTCTTCTTGATCAAGGCTTCTATGGCCTTTTCTTCTTTTGTAATCTGTAGGTATTGATCTTGAATGGAGATCACCAATCTCCTATCTCCTCCTTGACTCAACTTTTGGAGTCTCTTCTTCCTTGAGTCTTCTATAAGGCTACTATGGCATTTTATTTACTTCTACACTTTGCAGGATTGTAGCTCTTGTAATGGGATCTTCTTCGAGGTCTTTGAAATATTTAGTCTTCTACCTTGTTGTTGCAAGTGCTAGAATGATTCTTGAAGATATTCTTCCTAACTCTCTTGTAGGAAGCTTCCCAAATTTTTCTTGAATCTCCTTTTCTTGCAACAAGTTGTTAGAAACTAGAATTGAAGAATTTGTAATTCTGGAGATAATAATATTCACTAGTTGATTTGTCAAACTAGTGGCTTGAATGTTGAGTCCTAGTCTTCACGAGTTTTTTTGCAACTCTGTGGAAAGACTCTAGCCAAATATAATCTCAGGTTTTTTGCAACTAAGATTTATTTCAGTCCTCACTTTTCTAATCTTGTTGACTATTGTGGCTATTTCTATCAAATAATCCTAATGGTAACTTTTGCATGTAGTGACACTCAATGGTAGTGTTGAGTGGTATTTTCACCCAATTGTGAAAGTACACTCTTCCTTAGGATTTGGGTTCCAAATCCCCTCTTGCAAAGAAGTTAAACAAACAACTTCTCCAAGGTCTCCGCTATATTAGCATTTGCATAGTTGTATTAGTAATCTCAAATAAAGATATTCAATTTAAATGCTTGGAACACCTTAGTGATTGCAAGTAACTGTAAACAAGGGGCAATGTTGGTTTATTTTACCATGAAACTTTAGTGATTGTTCATTGAACCAAAATAAAGCAAATGTGAGTTGGCCCTCAGATGACCTTCAATGTGATGCTCAAAGAATGGAAATTTGTGAAATGCCATAAAACATAACTCCTTCAATGAAATTGGAATTTTCATGAAGGGAATGTCATCATAGGCTCATGAGTGCAAAACAAAACTGAAAAAATGAAATTTGACCTTAAAATGGAAATTTTCTATTTTCGGATTTTTAAAATCTGTAGTAAAACAGCAACTTCGATGAATTTTTAAAAATACTAAACAACTCCAAAAATGAAATTTCAAAGTGCGTATTGGAAGTCTGAAGTATAACCTACGCAATGGTGAAATTATTTTTGGATTTTGAAAATTTTTAAATGTTTATTTTAATGCCTGAAGATTAAAAAAAAGTTAAAATTTCTGGAAAAATAAAATGCAAGAAAAAGTTGAAAGAAAATGCAAAAAACTGAAAATAAAATGCATTCAGTATGATGCTATCCTATTTCGACAAAACCGAAGATGTGAGGTTTCCATGCATGCAACCTAACCTATTGGACTTGCAAAACAAGCACAATCTGGATAAGCTAAGTGTTGGCTCCTAGGGTTTTAAATGAGGTTTTCAGATTTAGACATTCGCATGAAGCAACCAAGAAACTTGTATAAAACTCCATTTACAAGCCTAAAATATGAAAAGGGGAAAAATAGACATTTAATATTGCATGCAAAAAATAACTCCTTTCTTGTCCATAAGATGCAACTTTCTGAAATTTTCTGTATTAAAAATTTGGCATTTTACAATAACAGAAATTTATGGTTTTCCCAAACCAGTCCATGGAAGAAAAACAGCCCAAACAGGTCCAGAATGGCCCTCTTGCCTTCAAATATGTAACTCTGCTTGCAATAGTTTCCAACCCCTCAAAACATCCTTGCCTAGCGTATTTAAAATTTTTAGGAAGCTTTTCGTTTCATTTTCCAATGGTTGTTCGTTTCATTTTCCAATGGCTGTTCGTTTCACCTCCCCTTGTGCATGCATGTGTTTAACGACCATCTTAAATGATTTCAAATCATTAAAGATTCCTTATGTAACATTTTGTCTTATTCATTGGATTTTGTCCTTATGTCCACGTCACTATGCAGTCTTCAGTTTCACTGTCCTGCCTGCCCCTTTTGAGTCGCGAAAATGCAACATGTCGCGATATCGTGACACTTTTGCCTCCTTGCTCTCTTTTGTTGCTTTTAGCCATGAAAATGCAACATGTCGCGATATCGCGACACCTTTTCTTTCTTTTGGCCATGAAAATGCAACATGTCGTGATATCACGACACTTTTTCTCTTTTGGTCGCGACAATGCAACATGTCGCGATATCGCGACACTTTTTCTCTTTTGGCCATGAAAATGCAACATGTCACGATATCACGACACTTTTTCTCTTTTGGCCATGACAATGCAACATGTCGCGATATCGCAACACTTTTTCCCTTTTGGCCACGACAATGCAACATGTCGCGATATCGTGACACTTTTTCCCTTTTGGCCGCGACAATGCAACATGTCGCGATATCGCGACACTTTTTCCCTTTTGGCCGCGACAATGCAACATGTCGCGATATCGTGACACTTTTTCTCTTTGCTTTGAACCGCGAAAATGCAACATGTCGCAATATCGCGACACTTTTTCTCCTTGCGGTGTTTTGCTTTTTCTTTGATCTTTAGCATATGGGCCACTTCGGTCTTCTTGGAAAACATGCAAAAAAGGTGGGTCCCCAATTTTGGGGTACGTTGTGGAGCAGCCACAACAAATGGCGACTCTACTGGGAAATGCTCCTGAGCATTTCGATGAGAACTCAACCTGAAAATACACGAACTCAAATACAAGCGTCAACAAATATCCAAAGAATGCAAATAGATCAAAAATACATGAAGCATCAGAATCGTTAAGCATCAGCTCGGTGTGTGCAGTGTGCTTCATTCCCTATCATTTGAAACTCATTCAACTTTCCATTGTCAGTTTTACCTGAATGCATATGCAAGGTTATGAATGATTTGTGCAGGATTTAATGTATGACAAATATGCTAGAGATATAACAAGCTTTGCAAAGGCTCAAACTTTCTAGTATCATGAACAAGCATATTAAAACTGTCAAACCCTCTTAGGATCAAATATGTGTATACTGAATTAATTTACTAGATCCCAAAGTTGGTTATGTGTCACTACCATCTTGAACCCATGTGCAAGTGTAAGTGAAATCATAGCTTTGGGGAATCGGATTCCCAACCTAAGCGAGATGGGAATTTAACCCTATCCTTGCTACTCTGATCAAGAGTTCATTACCTCATCTTGAACAAAATGATTTAACCTGTTATGGATGAAATTGTCAGGCTATCTTGTCCGTTTGAGCAATCAATGGTCTTGCTTTTAGACAAGACATGTTGCCATGCATGAGCATACTCCATTGCCAGTCAAGCGTCTATAGCCCCGGTGGAGATCAACCCCATAATCTAGGATTTGAATTTACTTTTGATTTCTTGAACCTTGGGGATGACTACCCATCCTTGCAAGGGACATGTAGTACGATCCTTCCAATCCAATATCAATGATGCAATAAAAGTAGAATGAAACATATTTGCTTTGGGTTTCAAGTTCTTGAGCGGGCAAAATAGAAGCTTTGGGGAATCGGATTCTCAACCTAAGCGAGATGAGAATTAGACCCTATCCTTACTACTCCATGAAGGTCAAATCAGAGCTTTGGGGAATAGGATTCTCAACCTAAGCGAGATGAGAATTAGACCCTATCCTTACTACTCTGATTTTAGACTTTAAGCACTATGGGAGTGGTAAAAACCATTGTTTTAAGGATTATGTTGCATGATAGGACAGACACGAAATACTCCTTTCACCTCACCTTTTCTTCCAAGTATGGTTTTGACCATTTTACTCAAGATTCTCTTTAATATGTGCAGAACGTGCTTGGTTCAAGATAGTTCGGGCATCAGTTCCCAACTTTAGGATCCTTTTAATATATGTTATGTAATAACCCTAAGAGGATTCGACACCTTTTCAATGATTTTATTTGAAATGTAGATGCAACTGAGATGAAATGTATATGCAATGTCGAATGTAACATGAGATATGGATGAATGCATTGCTCTTTTTGAAATGCGGATGGAGTATACCACCTACTTTACCATAATGTGTAAAACTGACAACTTCATGCATCACAAGTTCCAAATGATATTCTTTAATGTGTTTGCGATACTCGTGGAGCTTTCTGCAATACAATTCCGATGTTTCATATTCTCTTAGTCTTAGTCAACATTCATAAGGACATAAGTTGACATCTCGCTTTTTTTTTTTTTTTGAAATTTTCAAGACAAACCAAAAGTGTCCAAAGGACCAACACACAAAACTTAAAACCAAAATGAGATCCAATCCAAAACCAAAACACGAAAACCAAAAGTATATACAAATGTACAATATAATACAAGATGGTGCAAAGTTTGGATTATCATTTTCTCGGATCCCAAACCTGATTAGAATTATTTAAAAGACATATGACCTGATACGCATACCAAGTTTTGTAGGCATCCAACAAAAACAAGATCAAACCAAACAAAGACACAAACTTCCACTTGCCCCTCTCACCATACCAATTTGATTTAGTTTCATTAATAATCCTATGGTGGAGTTTCAAGTTTTCAAATTGATTAGACAATGATTGATATTCAACTCTTTTATGTCTATTCTTTAAGATGTCCATTCCGCACTTTGATTCATGGTGTAGAAATAAGCTTTCATTTTCATTCAATAAAGCCATGACATTAATAATATTTGAATCAAACCCTTCATTAGGCAAACCTTCATTCGAATTTTGCATGGTGAAACCAAAAAGGTGAGATTTTACCTTTGGCATGTTTTCATTTGACCTTACTTGGAGAGAATTTGAAAATTCCTCTTTTCTCTCATGACATTCATCATCATGTGGCACTCGTTCTTTCTCCATGATTTGTTTATCAAAAGCACCAAACTTAGGTACCCAATTGAACACATGTCCATCCCTTTCAAACCATAAGTCTTGTCTATCTAGGGGTGGGTTAACTAACACATTTCCATGATCGATCACTTGGGTTGTTTTGGGTAACGTGAGATTTTCAATTGGATCATCAATGATATCAAACCCAAATGATTTAGGTTTTGTAATTTTCTCATTCAATTCATCTTCACCTTCCTTAGATGGTCCAGTTATTTCCAAAAGTGGGTTATCTCTTGAATTCAAATTGGTAAAGCTATCATAATCCAAATTTGTAACCCATGATTCAATTTTATCACAATTTGGAAGGTGTGGATCTTCTTGGTCATCACTTTCGAGAACATCGTCCAAAGTGTCCTTCGAGAACAAGTGGTGAAATTCGATTATGTCTTCAACTTCATTTGTTGATTTTCTTTCAAATTCATTTTCAGCCACTTGTGATGACTTAGGAGCTTCTATAATGGGATCAATTTTTGAATTCCGTGTCATATAGTTGCTCCAATCCTTTGCAAGTACATCTGACCAAATCATATCCACATAAGTTTGTTCATCCAAATCCTCCTTTTTGGGTAATGATTCTAGATATTTCTTTTCCAAAATAAGATGGTGATCATTTGATTCCAACTTCTTGTTACCCATCCATAGAATTTCTTCTCCAAAAACTTCATGCTCTTCAAGACTTTTCGAATAGGTATTTACTTCAACGTGAGTCACCTCAAAATCTCTTGTATCGCTTGAAGAAGCATAACATGAAACATCATTAAGATCGGCATTATGAATTTTCTTCCTAGGATGATTTGGATGCATACATTGATGTGCTCATTTTTGTGGTGGAACATGCCTACATACCTTCTTAACCACTTTCTTTTGCTCTTTTACTTCCGATACGAACTCTTTGGGTTGAGTGGTAGAAGTAGTAGGATTAGTTGGATTGATACCCATGGACAAAGCTTGAACATTTGTTGCAATGGTTCCATGGGTGACCACATGATTCTCTAATTGAGGCATAGTTGGATAGATGGAGGTACCTGTATAAGCACATGTGGGAGCATAAGTTGGTATGGTAGGATAAGGTTGATTGTAGGGAAAAATATTTGATATCAAATTTTGTTGTGCCCACGCTTGATTTACCATCGAGGTTTGATTGCAAGCCCCTAGTTGTCCTACCATAGTTGATTGCTCCATTCCATAACCTTGTGGCCTCAATTGTTGATCTACAATCATAGCTTCTGTGTAGGCCGATGCAAGATCAGTAACCAAGGGATTCATCCTAACAAATATGGCAAACAATGGATCCAATGCTCGAAAGTATATTTGAAGAGCACCCTTTTCCCCAATAGTATAGGGAGAAATTAATCTCGCATAAAGCTTTTGAAACCTCAAGTTGAAACTTCTCACTGGCTCATTAGGTTCTCTTTTGCAAGAAGTAAATTGTTGATACATCGTGAGAGGATCAATGAGCAACCTAAATTGATTGATAAAACCATATTTCAATTGAGTCCAAGATGTAATAGAACCAGTGGGTAAATTGATGTACCAATCATATGCCACCTCATCTAGGGTTCCAGGAAACATTCTACATGCCACATCTTCATGTTCGACATTCCATCTAACTAGGATATCCACATAGGCTTGAATATGTTCCTCGGCTAATGTTGGACCATTGTGTTTAAATTTGGGCAGATGTTTTTCTATGTTCTTAGGTAAATCATGAGAATCTCCACTAATGTTCAAAGGATTGGCATGTATCCCATACCACATTCCTACAGTTGTAGCCATTAATGAAACTCAAAGAATAACTTCAAAACCAATTTGTTAGTCGTGAATGAAAGAAGGAACCATGACAAAGCAATATTCTAAAAATGTAAGTTTCTGATTCACCAGATCGCATATGCGCAAGTGAAGAGCATACTCCTAGTGTTGTAGGCTTTCTGATTCACAAGATCGCATTAAACACAAGTGAAGAGCATAATACCGACAACAAATACATTTTTAGACAAAAATAATTCCTTACAAATAAGCATGAAACGACTAGCAAATATCAAACATGTAACGTATGAATAATCATGTTAGCATCAACCAAGAGATGTATCCATTAAAATCAAATGAAAGTAATTGCATGGAGATGACCTCATTAGTCAAGACCAAAAATTTTTCAAAATCAAATCAAAACACATTATTCTTGTATGAACAATCAAAAGCGTTAGAACAATGCATAGCAATTCATGTCCTCCTTTTAACAGTACAAGGTTGTATTATTAAAAGAGGGCTGAAGATAATAATCAATAGGGCATGAAATATTCAAAATTTAAATCCCTATAGCATTTAAATCACATTGAAATAAACCAGTTCAGGCCCTCCTTCTAGCGCCAAAATGTTGAGTGGTATTTTCACCCAATTGTGAAAGTACACTCTTCCTTAGGATTTGGGTTCCAAATCCCCTCTTGCAAAGAAGTTAAACAAACAACTTCTCCAAGGTCTCCGCTATATTAGCATTTGCATATGTGTATTAGTAATCTCAAATAAAGATATTCAATTTAAATGCTTGGAACACCTTAGTGATTGCAAGTAACTGTAAACAAGGGGCAATGTTGGTTTATTTTACCATGAAACTTTAGTGATTGTTCATTGAACCAAAATAAAGCAAATGTGATTTGGCCCTCATATGACCTTCAATGTGATGCTCAAATTACCCCTCTTTTGTAAAATAGAATTTTTATGAAGAGAGGGCAATTTTAGGCTCCAAAAATGGAAATTTGTGAAATGCCATAAAACATAACTCCTTCAATGAAATTGGAATTTTCATGAAGGGAATGTCATCATAGGCTCATGAGTGCAAAACAAAACTGAAAAAATGAAATTTGACCTTAAAATGGAAATTTTCTATTTTCGGATTTTTAAAATCTGCAGTAAAACAACAACTTCGATGAATTTTTAAAAATACTAAACAACTCCGAAAATGAAATTTCAAAGTGCGTATTGGAAGTCTGAAGTATAACCTACGCAATGGTGAAATTATTTTTGGATTTTGAAATTTTTTAAATGTTTATTTTAATGCCTGAAGATTAAAAAAAAGTTAAAATTTTTGGAAAATAAAATGCAGAAAAAGTTGAAAGAAAATGCAGAAAATTGAAAATAAAATGCATTCAGTATGATGCTATCCTATTTCGACAAAACCAAAGATGTGAGGTTTCCATGCATGCAACCTAACCTATTGGACTTGCAAAACAAGCACAATCCGGATAAGCTAAGTGTTGGCTCCTAGGGTTTTAAATGAGGTTTTCAGATTTAGACATTCGCATGAAGCAACCAAGAAACTTGTATAAAACTCCATTTACAAGCCTAAAATCTGAAAAGGGGAAAAATAGACATTTAATCTTGCATGCAGAAAATAACTCCTTTCTTGTCCATAAGATGCAACTTTATGAAATTTTCTGTATTAAAAATTTGGCATTTTACAATAACAAAAATTTCTGGTTTTCCCAAACCAGTCCATGGAAGAAAAACAGCCCAAACAGGTCCAGAATGGCCCTCTTGCCTTCAAATCTGCAACTCTACTTGCAACAGTTTCCAACCCCTCAAAACATCCTTGCCTGGCGTATTTAAAATTTTTAGGAAGCTTTTCGTTTCATTTTCCAATGGTTGTTCGTTTCACCTCCCCTTGTGCATGCATGTGTTTAACGACCATCTTAAATGATTTCAAATCATTAAATATTCCTTATGTAACGTTTTGTCTTATTCATTGGATTTTGTCCTTATGTCCACGTCACTATGCAGTCTTCAGTTTCACTGTCCTGCCTGCCCCTTTTGAGTCACGAAAATGCAACATGTCGTGATATCGCGACACTTTTGCCTCCTTGCTCTCTTTTGTTGCTTTTAGCCATGAGAATGTAACATGTCGTGATATCGCGACACTTTTTCCTCCTTTCTCTCTTTTGTTGCTTTTGGCCACGAAAATGCAACATGTCATGATATCGCGACACCTTTTCTTTCTTGTCTTTTGGCCGTGAAAATGCAACATGTCGCGATATCGCGACACTTTTTCTCTTTTGGCCGTGAAAATGCAACATGTCGCGATATCGTATGACCTTCAATGTGATGCTTAAAATAGAAATTTGTGAAAATGCCATAAAATATAACTCCTTCAATGAAATAATCCAAATAAGTTTGTCTTCAACTTCATTTGTTGATTTTCTTTCAAATTCATTTTCAACCACTTGTGATGGCTTAGGAGCTTCTATAATGGGATCAATTTTTGTATTCCATGTCATATAGTTGCTCCAATCCATTGCAAGTACATATGACCAAATCATATCCACATAAGTTTGTTCATCCAAATCCTCATTTTTGGGTAATGATTCTAGATATTTCTTTTTCCAAAATAAGATGGTGATCATTTGATTCCAACTTCTTGTTACCCATCCATAGAATTTCTTCTCCAAAAACTTCATGCTCTTCAAGACTTTTCGAATAGGTATTTACTTCAACGTGAGCCACCTCAAAATCTCTTTTATCGCTTGAAGAAGCATAACATGAAACATCATTAAGATCGGCATTATGAATTTTCTTCCTAGGATGATTTGGATGCATACATTGATGTGCTCATTTTTGTGGTGGAACATGCCTACATACCTTCTTAACCACCTTATTTTGCTCTTTTACTTTCGATACGAAATCTTTGGGTTGAGTGGTAGAAGTAGTAGGATTAGTTGGATTGATACCCATGGACAAAGCTTGAACATTTGTTGCAATGGTTCCATGGGTGACCACATGATTCTCTAATTGAGGCATAGTTGGATAGATGGAGGTACCTGTATAAGCACATGTGGGAGCATAAGTTGGTATGGTAGGATAAGGTTGATTGTAGGGAAAAACATTTGATATCAAATTTTGTTGTGCCCATGCTTGATTTACCATCGAGGTTTGATTGCAAGCCCCTAGTTGTCCTACCATAGTTGATTGCTCCATTCCATAACCATGTGGCCTCAATTGTTGATCTACAATAATAGCTTCTGTGTATATCGATGCAAGATCAGTAACCAAGGGATTCATCCTAACAAATATGGCAAAAAATGTATCCAATGCTCGAAAGTATATTTGAAGAGCACCCTTTTCCCCAATAGTATAAGGAGAAATTAATCTCGCATAAAGCTTTCGAAACCTCAAGTTGAAACTTCTCACTGGCTCATTAGGTTCTCTTTTGCAAGAAGTAAATTGTTGATACATCATGAGAGGATCAACGAGCAACCTAAATTTATTGATAAAACCATATTTCAATTGAGTCCAAGATGTGATAGAACCAGTGGGTAAATTGATGTACCAATCATATGCCACCTCATCTAGGGTTTCAGGAAACATTCTACATGCCACATCTTCATGTTCGACATTCCATCTAACTAGGATGTCCACATAGGCTTTGGCTAATTTTGGACCATTGTGTTTAAATTTGGGTAGATGTTTTTCTACGTTCTTAGGTAAATCGTGAGAATCTCCACTAATGTTCAAAGGATTGGCATGTATCCCATACCACGTTCCTGCAGTTGTAGCCATTAATGAAACTCAAAGAATAACTTCAAAACCAATTTGTTAGTCGTGAATGAAAGAAGGAACCATGACAAAGCAGTATTCTAAAAATGTAAGTTTCTAATTCACCAGATCGCATATGTGCAAGTGAAGAGCATACTCCTAGTGTTGTAGGCTTTCTGATTCACAAGATCGCATTAAACGCAAGTGAAGAGCATAATACCAAAAACAAATACATTTTTAGACAAAAATAATTCCTTACAAATAAGCATGAAATGACTAGCAAATATCAAACATGTAACGTATGAATAATCATGTTAGCATCAACCAAGAGATGTATCCATTAAAATCAAATCAAAGTAATTGCATGGAGACGACCTCGTTAGTCAAGACCAAAAATTTTTCAAAATCAAATCAAAACACATTATTCCTATATGAACAATCAAAAGCGTTAGAACAATGCATAGTAATTCATGTTCTCCTTTTAACAGTACAAGGTTGTATTATTAAAAGAGGTCTGAAGATAATAATCAATAGGGCATGAAATATTCAAAATTTAAATCCCTATAGCATTTAAATCACACTGAAATAAACCATCTCAGGCCCTCCTTCTAGCACCAAAATTTTGAGTGGTATTTTCACTCAATTGTGAAAGTACACTCTTCCTTAGGATTTGGGTTCCAAATCCCTTCTTGCAAATAAGTTAAACAAACAACTTCTCCAAGGTCTCCGCTATATTAGCATTTGCATGTGTATTAGTAATCTCAAATAAAGATATTCAATTTAAATGCTTGGAACACCTTGGTGATTGCAAGTAACTGTAAACAAGGGGCAATGTTGGTTTATTTTACAATGAAACTTTAGTGATTGTTCATTGAACCAAAATAAAGCAAATGTGAGTTGGCCCTCATATGACCTTCAATGTGATGCTCAAAATGGAAATTTGTGAAAATGCCATAAAACATAACTCCTTCAATGAAATTGGAATTTTCATGAAGGGAATGTCATCATAGGCTCATGAGTGCAAGACAAAACTAGAAAAATGAAATTTGACCTTAAAATGGAAATTTTCTATTTTCGGATTTTTTAAAATCTACAGTAAAACAACAACTTCGATGAATTTTTAAAAATACTAAACAACTCTAAAAATGAAATTTCAAAGTGCGTGTTGGAATTCTGAAGTATAACCTATGCAATGGTGAAATTATTTTTGGATTTTTAAAATTTTTAAATGTTTATTTTAATGCCTGAAAATTAAAAAAAAAAGTTAAAATTTCTAGAAAAATAAGATGCAGAAAATGAAAATGAAATGCAGAAAACTGAAAATAAAATGCATTCAGTATGATGCTATCCTATTTCGACAAAACCGAAGATGTGAGGTTTCCATACATGCAACCTAACCTATTGGACTTGCAAAACAAGCACAATCCGGATAAGCTAAGTGCTGGCTCCTAGGGTTTTAAATGAGGTTTTCAGATTTAGACATTTGCATGAAGCAACCAAGAAACTTGTATAAAACTCCATTTACAAGCCCAAAATATGAAAAGGAGAAAAATAGACATTTAATCTTGAATGCAGAAAATAACTCCTTTCTTGTCCATAAGATGCAACTTTCTGAAATTTTCTGTATTAAAAATTTGGCATTTTACAATAACAAAAATTTATGGTTTTCCCAAACCAATCCATGGAAGAAAAACAGCCCAAACAGGTCCAGAATGACCCTCTTGCCTTCAAATCTGTAACTCTGCTTGCAGCAATTTCCAACCCCTCAAAACATCCTTGCCTGGCGTATTTAAAATTTTCAGGAAGCTTTTCGTTTCATTTTCCAGTGGTTGTTCATTTCACCTCCCCTTGTGCATGCATGTGTTTAACGACCATCTTAAATGATTTCAAATCATTAAATATTCCTTATGTAACATTTTGTCTTATTAATTTGATTTTGTCCTTATGTCCACATTACTATGCAGTCTTCAGTTTCACTGTCCTGCCTGCCCCTTTTGAGTCGCGAAAATGCAACATGTCGCGATATCGCGACACTTTTGCCTCCTTGCTCTCTTTTGTTGCTTTTAGCCGTGAAAATGCAACATGTCACAATATCGTGACACCTTTTCTTTCTTTTGGCCGCAACAAAGCAACATGTGATATCGCAACACTTTTTCTCTTTTTGCCGTGACAATGCAACATGTCATGATATCGCGACACTTTTTCTCTTTTGGCCGTGACAATGCAACATGTTGCAATATCGTGACACTTTTTCCCTTTTGGCCGCGACAAAACAACATGTGCGATATCGCGACACTTTTTCCCTTTTGGCCGCGACAATGCAACATGTCGCGATATCACAACACTTTTCCCTTTTGGCCATGACAATGCAACATGTCGTGATATCGTGACACTTTTTCCCTTTTTTCCACGATTATGCAACATGTCGCGATATCGTGACACTTTTTCTCTTTGCTTTGAACCGCAAAAATGCAACATGTCACGATATCTCGACACTTTTTCTCCTTGCGATGTTTTGCTTTTTCTTTGATCTTTAGCATATGGGCCACTTCGGTCTTCTTGGAAAACATGCAAAAAAGATGGGTCCCCAATTTTGGGGTACGTTGTGGAGCAGCCACAATAGGTAGATCCAGTTTACAAAGATGCAGACCAATAGTAGTAATGGTGACTCTCCCTATTCCTCTTGACCTGCTGGATTTCTCTTATGATGGATGTAGGTACTCCTATATTGATTCATCATGGCTTTGATACCACTATTAGCTTTTGAGGATATATGTAGTGGAGATATCTAACACAAGTCCTAATAAAATACAAGAAATATGAAATAAAGTGAAACAACAATATGACTAAAATATACTATAATAGAAATGATGAAATTAAAATGCAATATGGAGGACATGGTCACTCCAGTAATATGAGCTAAATATCTACATTATGCTCCATATAGGAGCTCTACTATCTACTATACTACAATACATAAGAACTTGACTTGATATCTAATCTACCACTATGAGGCCCTTTATATAGGAAGATAAATTCCTTGGCCAACACTCTACCTAGTTGTATAAGGGGACACCTTGCACATTACAACTTGCACATTGCCACTTGTGCATTTATTACATTGCATGAAGTAACTAGATAAATTCCCCCTAAAGTAATATCATATCCTAACTATGTACCTAAGGTGGTACATGATGAGCCCTAAAAATGCTCATATTTTCGTATACACTTTTCATATATAATGTGGTATTATTTTAATAGAAGTGTATGTTTTATGCAAATTTTATATATATTTAATAACAAATTACATATGTTTTCTAATATTTGTTTCTAAGATAATTGTGTGTAGCTTTAGTGATTTTTACTACCTTTCAATATGTTTATGTCGAGATCCCATTTAGACCTGGAACTTTCTATTTTATGATGGAAAAATCAAAGGAAAACATAACCGCAACAAATAAAGTAAAGATGCTAAGTTTGGCGCCCAACTCCCATTTCGGTGCTCAACTCCCATTTTGACATCTGACTCCCATTTGGCACCCAACTTATGGTTTGGTGTCTGACTCTCATTTGACATATAAATTATGTCTGGCACCTAAATCCCATTAAAGCAAAAGTGTAGTACGACCCCTGTTGTTGGTAGAACAGAATAATGATTTCAGTGATGGATGTGGATGTGATTTTACCAATGAATGCAGATGGACAATGTCATAAAGCAGATGTCATCTATTTTTTAGCAAATACGTAAATATCCATGTAAACCGATAAGTATAATATTAGATGTATTATGTTTCGATAAAAATGTAATATTCTTAATTAATCTAGAAACAGATGAAATTAATTGAATATTCACCTTATCCTCCCTATTTTTTGTAACAATAAAATTGAAAATAAATTACCTCCAAATGTAATAGGGTATGACTGCATATCTTATAAATATGCATGCCACCCTTGAGAACAAGATCCTAGATTTTCTTTGTAATTTTTTCGAAACTATATATAATACTGCATATCTCAAACTAGCATTCGGTGAACGAATTGACATAGGCAAAATATGTTGGAAGCTTGGGCCCACTTTCAACAGTATTCCTCCCACTTTTTCCCTATTTTTAGTTATTTTATTTATTTCTTGTTTTACTATCTTTTTTTCAAATTAGTGTAATTTTGTATCTTCCCCTATTTTCTATAATTTTCTCTAGCAAGTGTGCATTTTACATTTTGTAGTTTATTTCAATCATATCTTTGATAATATGAAATAGGTTAATGGTTTGGAAAATGAAGAAAATCTCCAATGCAATAACACACCTCCAAACCATAGAATCTAAGGGACTAATATTATTAATGTGATTTTATAGGCATATACTGTGCATGGTTTTTCACAAGTTTGCGAGCTATCCAGGTTGAAAATTAAATGAAAGCAATGAATTTAACCATAGAAACTTAAGCAATGTTTTGCCCAAAATTTTGGTGTTGCCAAGGAAAAACCAACTGTAAAATCCTATTCTGAAGAAAGTGTTTTTGAAGTATTTTAGGTTAATTTCTACAGAATGACTCCATTCTAATTTTATATAATTCCACCTAGATTTAGAGGACTGGATGGTCATTTCATCAAGAATAAAAATGTTGTTTCTTCAAAAATATCTATTTTAGCTATGCCAAATCCTGACAGTGACATCTTCCCACCATCATCTCCACATGTGCATTGGATTCAACATCCACTTTTTGCATAGGATCCTTATGAACCAGACCAGCAAAATCTTAGAGAAGTATCAGTGGTGGGAAGAGGGAAGAGTTCATCTAAGGAATATTTTTTGAACATTCAACATTTGCAAGAAGTTGAATATGGGACTATTTCAACTACTAATTTAGTAATCCTTCTAGAGGATAAAATAAACAAATTAGAAGCCTTGTGTAGACACCAAAATCTAGGCATTTGCATTTCATCACATAATTTTGCATAATAATATATGTCTAAGTCTAAACTTAGGCATATAATTCTTGCACATCATTCATCCACATTGCACATCACAATTATACATAATAATATATGCCTAAGTCTAAACTTAGGCATATAATTCTTGTACATTATTCATCCACATTGTACATTTCAGTTCTGCATAATATTATGTGCCTAAGTTTTGACTTAGGCATAAAATCTTGCACATAATTGTATTTTCTAGATTTTATTAAATCTAGAAAATATCCTCCTAGGTAACCCTCTCTCCTCACTTGACAAGTGTCCTAGCCACATCACCATCACCCCTTTGCCACCTCTCTCACACCTATTTCACCCTATCCTTTCACATGGGACATACCTCACTTCACTCCACTTGCACCTACCCACTTGCCACATCTTACACCTCACACCACACATCACTCCACTTGCACCTACCCACATGCCACATCTTTCCAATTAAGTGAGACACTTCTAGTGATTCACTATAACTGCCTGGGGTAGGTGGCTGCCCAGTCCCTACCACTTGGCAGCCTTGGCTTACCACCTATTCTTCCCTCCAAAAATCCTCAAAAACCTATAAATGCATCACATGACCAAAAAAAGGGGATGGAATGCTAATGTTATGCTGCCTAGATTGTGCTCATGTAAGCAATCATAATAATCATCTTCTTTCATTTTCATTTTGCATTAGTTATTTTATCATAATAATTGTAAACAAGCGCTACGAAAATCTTTTTTTCTTCCATGTGTGCAGGTATACAACTCAACTCAAGGTGCAAAGCCAATTTCAATAGTGGTCACAACTCACAAACCCACCTCCAACCTCGATTGTAGCATGAAGATACAAAGACACCATGATTGATTTGTAAAAGGGATTATCCCCTTGTGGATATCTTATTGTAAAATGCAGCCTCAAAGGGTCAATTTGTATCCTAAGGGACCACTTTCCCGAACATAATACAATGATTCATTTTTATTGCAATGGTGTTGTTTTTTATGTTACATAATTGGCGATCATGGTTTTCTTACCCCTTTTCCCTTTTGTTTCTTTCTTTATTTTTATTTTTAGAACACTAATTTTTGGTCTTTCTTTGTGTGGTTGCAGGATTTGACTTTCGTATTGACAATCTCCTCCTCCACTCAAAATCTAGGTTGGTGTTCTAATTTAATTTCTAAAAAAAAATCTTTCTAAGTTTTTTGCCTTTTATTTTAATTTTACTTTAAAAAAATATTTATTTTAATTTATTTAACTTAAAAAAAAATGCTCTATTTTTCTTCTTTTTGCTTATTCTATTTGTAATTAGATTTTTAAAAATTAAATAAAAAATAATAATTAAAAAAAATTAAACAAAAAAAAAAACTACGTAATTTCAAGCAACAAAATTAAAAAAAAAAAAAGCATTTTAGTTTTCAACTATGCTTTCAAAACAAAAAATATATATAAGGGGCAACACTTTTCAATTTTACAAACAAAGACAAAAAAAAATTGTTGTTCAAAAAAAAAAATGGTTCAAAACTAGTCAACAAAAGCAAATAAATAAAACAAAAATTGTCATAAAAATGTCAAAAAAAAAGTTGTCAAAAACATGCAAATAAAAATTGTCAAAAACATGTCAAATATTTGTCAAATTGTATGTTGTTTGTGTTACATTGCATTTGTGTGAATTGAAAGTAAAATCATATCATAGATTGCATTTTAGGATTGGTTTTTTGCACTTTGATTACAAAAACAATAGAAAACAAAAACCACACACACTCGCATATTTCATAATAACATTGGTAGGTTGGATTTAATCACCAACCTCCAATCCAGACCGATGACTTTGGAATTCATCTCCTTCCACCGGCTTATCACCTAGACATCTTAGATAGAATAGGGCACTCTGTTAAGTTGGAATAGGTCACTCATGTTCAAACTGCCTCCCACTATTGGAAACGCTTGTCGATTCAGAGTGGAAGAGCTAGGTGAACCCTCCACACATTATGGGTTTTCAATGGTGTACCCTAGACTCTTTTGAGAAATCATGTTTGGCACTAGTGTTCCTAATCACCACCTTAATTGAGTTCCCTCATTCTAAGTCCAAAAAAACAATACTTCAAAATTCCAAAAACATCAAAACACACCAAAACTAGAAAACAAAAAAAATCACAAAATTAAAAAATCCAATCAAAAAGACCAAACATTAAAAACAAAAAAATGCAAAAACTTAGAAAATATTTGTTTGCTTGATTGATTGTGTGTTTATTTGCTTTTCATTTGCATCACATTTTCAACACATACCTTCACATTCACCACCTCATTTCACCTCAACTTATGGTAAAGACCAAGAGTCATACCAAACTGCTAACAAATAAACAAAAGCCAAGCACTTGCATCCATGGAGCATTACACTCAAATTTCCCAAGCCTTAGCTACTTCCATAGCTGAGCAAGGGGGTGCCTATGTGGACTTCTCTACTAGGCCACAAACAACTACCAATGGCCATTTCACAAACTCCTAGGAGTAAACCACCTTCCACATGCATATCAAAATTCAAAATGCAAAAAAAAAAGTCTCCAAAGGAACCAAACCCCTTTGGTCAATTCAAATAAAAAGGCTCCAAAGGGGACACCCCTTTGGTCAAATAAATTCAAAAGGCTCCAAATGGGACACCCCTTTGGTCAAATCAATCAAAAGGCTCCAAAGGAACCAAACCCCTTTGGTCAATTCAATTCAAAATGCTCCAAGGGGGACACCCCTTTGGTCAATTCAATTCAAAAGGCTCCAAAGGGAAAACCCCTTTGGTCAATTCAAAAAAAATGCTCCAAAGGGGACACCCCTTTGGTCAAATCAATCAAAAGGCTCCAAATGGGACACCCCTTTGGTCAAATCAATCAAAAAGGCTCCAAAGGGGACACCCTTTTGGTCAATTCAAATCAAAAGGCTCCAAAGGGGACACCCCTTTGGTCAAATCAAATAAAAAGGCTCCAAAGGGGACACCCCTTTGGTCAAATCAAATCAAAAGGCTCCAAAGGAACCAAACCCCTTTGGTCAATTCAAATCAAAAGGCTCCAAAGGGGACACCCCTTTGGTCAAATCAATAAAAAATGCTCCAAAGGGGTATCCCTTTGGTCAAATCAATTCAAAAGGCTCCAAGGGAACCAACACTCCTTTGGTCACATGCAATTCAAAGAGTCCAAAGGAACCAAACCCCTTTGGTCACATTTTAGCTCAAAAACACCAAAAGAACAAAAAAAAATAATAAATATAAAACACAAAAAAAATTTCATACACATTGTATTTTTAATAAATCACCTTCACAATCCAACTTCCATTGCATTCACACATTCCACTTCCATCACATTTGCATAGTTGAACCATTTGTATTCATTAAATTCATGAATAATTGATAGTGCACTATGTCTTGTTGCCTTAATCAGGGGCACCTCACATCAAACATCACCAAACCCATGAGTCACAATAATACATTGCTTCCTAAGCAAAACTCTTATTTTCAATCACTCAGCCATCGCTAGTGTCTTAAGCAACCTCCATTGAAATTCAAACAATATTTAGATGCAATAGGTTATTCTTGGTCAATCAAGTTTCCTCTTGGATCATGCACATCAAAACACATTTAAAACATTGTGAACCTTGGGAATAACGAAGTCAAAAGTTGCTATTGCCATAAAGTGAAAGGTTTCCCCTATTCATCCAATTATGCGCATGGTCTAGAATGCTACAGAGTTGACAAAAGGACAAGCTCCCCCTTCACCCTTCCAAAAAAAAAAGAAAAATCCCTTGCTCTTCCTCAAAGCGAGCAAGTATCCCAAAAATATTACAAAAGCAATAAAATCCCTTGCTCTTCCTCAAAGTGAACAAGTATCCCAAAAACAATACAAAAGCAATAAAATTTCTTATTCTCTCTCAAAATGAGCAAGTATCCTAAAAGTGTCCCAAAGCAATAAAATTCCCCTTGCTCTCTCTCAAAATGAGCAAGTTTCCAAAAAGAAATAAAAATGCATGTTGCTCCCTTACAAAAATGAGCAACCCCCAAAATCCAATGCAATAAAATAAGGGAAGGAGCTTGAATCCTTGGAACTCTTAGTGTCTCGAAAACCATGGGGTGATCCTCATTACAACAATGGGCTGAATAAATCCCACCTGGCAATGGGGTATCCTTACGCATGGCACCACGTCTATCACATTAGCGACCTTCTTTTGTACAGACCTATGGCAGCTCTTGGATGAGCTAGCTTATTGGCATAAGTCACTAATTGATTAGTTTGACCTAGCTCATAATGAGAAATGAACAATCATTTCACACATAGTTGGTCCTTGAAGAAATTTGAAACCACTAGGACAACCTTAGCATCATGAAGATTTGTGAGATCATAAGATGAGTTTGTTTGAGATCCCTAGGATGTTTGAGTCTTTGCAAAACAACTCTAGATCCTTTATCCCTAAGGACAAGAAAATCATAAGCAAGCCTCCATTCCATACCACCATCACATAGTCATAAATATCATAATCTATTTCATCCATGTGGTCATACTAGTAGTATCATATTGGTGCCCCTGATTAAGCAATAAAGGTAAAGTTTGCTAAATAATGGTTCAAAAAACTCTTTGAACAATGATCAATAAAGCACATTCATTCAAATGGTTCAAAACCTCTTTGAACAATGATCAATAAAAAATCATGGTTTAAAACCTCTTTGAACAATGATCAATAAAGCAACACCATTCATTCAAATGGTTCAAAATCTCTTTGAACAATGATTAATAAATCAAACCATTCATTCAAATGGTTCAAAATTTGTTTGAATAATGATTAATAAAGCAAACCATTCATTCAAATGGTTCAAAACCTCTTTGAATAATGATTAATAAAGCAACACCATTCATTCAAATGGTTCAAAACCTCTTTGAAAAATGATCAATAAAGCAACACCATTCATTCAAATAGTTCAAAACCTCTTTGAACAACGATCAATAAAGCAACACCATTCATTCAAATGGTTCAAAACCTCTTTGAACAATGATCAATAAAGCAACACCATTCATTCAAATAGTTTAAAATATCTTTGAACAATGATTAATAAAGCAACACCATTCATTCATAAGACATTCATTTCATAACATGTACAAAAAAATCTGAATAATCAATCATTACAAAACACCAACTAGGGGGGTTTAAGCAACTCCTTTGGTCACATTCAATTCAAAAAAAAGCTCCAAAGGAATCAACCCCTTTGGTCACATTCAATTAAAAAGGCTCCAAAGGAATCAAGCCCCTTTGGTCACATTCAATTCAAAAGGCTCCAAAGGAATCAACCCCTTTGGTCACATTCAATTCAAAAAGCTCCAAAGGAATCAAACTCCTTTGGTCACATTTCAATTCAAAAGGCTCCAAAGGAATCAACCCCTTTGGTCAAAAATATCCAAAGGAATCAACCTCCTTTGGTCACATTTAAACTCAAAAAGCTCCAAGGGAAACAAACTCCTTTGGTCAATTCAATTCAAAAGGCTCCAAAGGCACCTACCCCTTTGGTCAAATCAATCCAATAAAGCTCCAAAGGTAACCCAATTTCTTTGGTCAAATTCAATCTCAACAAGGCTTTTGAAAATCAAAATGCTATAATCTCAACTCCCTAAGAAAGCCATGTGGTTGGACTGCTCCATGGGATAGAGATGCACATTTCCTTCTTTCACTCAGCCTTAAGTGATCCTTGTATCTAGTGATTTACTCTAGCACCCTAGCGGTTGTAGTGATTGGCTATCCATACAATTCGGTAGGAGGAGTAGATTACCATAAGGAAAATTATCATTAACACAATTCAAAAAGCCCCAAAGGCATAAACCCCTTTGGTCAAATCAATCCAAAATGCTCCAAAGGTACTCAAATTCCTTTGGTCAAAAAAAAAATCAATCAACAAAACATAAAAACACAAAAAACATCTTGTGCTTTCTTTCCATTTCAAAAACATCAAACACCAAAAATATTTCCATGAATATTTTGTCATACAAAAACATAAAACACCAAAAATATTTCCATGCATCTTTTGTCTTACAAAAACATAAAACAACAAAAATATTTCCATGAATATTTTGTCATACAAAAACATAAAACACCAAAAATATTTCCATGCATCTTTTATCATACAAAAAAATAAACAAAACAATCATGCATTCTCAAAAAAAAAAAAACAAAAGCAACTCCAAAGATACCTCAATTCCTTTGGTCAAAAACAAATTCAACAGGCTCTTGAAAGAATAGAAATGCTCTCATCTCAATTCCCTAAGAAGGCCATGCGGTTGGACTGCTCCAAGGGATAGAGGTGTACATTTCCTTCTTCCACTTAGCCTCAAGTGATCCTCGTATATAGTAACTTATCCTATATACTTGGCGGTTGTAGTGACTGGCAATCCATGCAATCTGGTAGGATGGATAAGTTACCATAAGGCCCTTGAAAAGTGATTCACCTCATGCAAGAAATGAATTGTTATCATCTCAATTCCCTAAGAAAGCCATACAGTTGGATTGCTCCAAGGGATAGAAGTGCACAATTATCAACAATGGTCGAAATCACAGTTGAAACAAAAACAAAAACATCCATTTCATTCCAACCATTATCATCTGTTTCATTGCTTTCATCATTTCATATCTTCTCCATCGACTCATCACTTGAAGGGATAGACAAAATCAACAAATTCTAGTTTCATAATCAAAGTCAACACTCAAAACACTCAATCATGCAAATTACACTCATTAAAATGAGCATATTTTCCATGATTGGGGTAACACAAGTTGAATTTTATTTGTGACCATCTTACACAACTCCCCTTCAAATGCAAATGGCTACAAAAACATTGTAAAACCCTCCAAATCATCATCTCACATCATCATCATCTCGAGTGAACCTTGTATCTAGTAATTTACTCTAGAAACCTGGCAGTTGCAATGATTGGTTATCCATGCAATCCGGTAGGATGGATAAATTACCATAAGGACACTAACAAAATCATTTCACATTATCATGTTTGAAATTAAATCAGGTTGGTCCTTCAATTTTTGAGCTTGGTTGTGTTAAATCAAATTTGCACAAGGTTATCCTTAGACCCCTTCCATTGGGTCAAAAGTGGAAAACAACCAAACACAATTTGGTAATAATAAAAAATCACTCGAGTATCGAATTCTCGAATGATTGGTTCCTTGAACCCATCATTTGGAAGGAATTTCTAAAGTCATAGTGGAACAAGAACTCCAAATGTGGTCAAATATTTTACCACACATTTTGCACATCAATGAAACCAAAGGTAAATTTGCAAAAACATAAACAATCCCAAACTTGGGGCATCCAACTTGATATTTATTTCCAACATTTGCATCAATCACATCATGCATTTTTACAAACATCATCATCATCATCACCACATCATTTAGTGAACCTTGTATCTAGTGGATTACACTATACACCTGGCGGTTGTAGCGACTAGCAATCCATGCAATCCGATCAGATGGGTAGCTCACCATAAGGATACTCATTCAAACATTCAACATCAAATCACTATGGCATTAAATCAGCTAGGTCCCTCAATATTTGAGCTTGGTTGTGTTAAATCAAATTTGCACAAGGTTATCCTTAGACCCCTTCCATTGGGTCAAAAGTGGAAAACAATCAAATCAAATTTGGTATAATCAAAAATCACTCGAGTATCGAGGTCTTAGTGTGCTAGCTCTGATGCACAAGAGTGACTAACAGTAGCAAGACTCACGAGCTCACAAACGTGGTTAATGATTTTACCACAACATTTTACGCATCATCGAAACCAAAGGTAAATTTGCAAAAACACAAACAATCCCAAACTTGGGGTATCAAGTTGATCAAAATGTCATACATTTGCATCACATCCACATCATTCAATCAACCACCTCCTTTCATCATCCACATTTGGTCAATTGGCTTGTGGGTTTCATCCTTTACCCATTCGCCAATTGAGGGGGTAAGCAAACAAATCAAAATTTTCAAAAAAATCATTCATTCTTGTGCGTCGAGAAGATTTGAGTCCATTCCTCCATCAAATAAAACCAGGTGTCTTTTGTTTTTGCACCACATTGTGTTTCACACAACGCGGTACAAAAAGGGGCATCTGTAGACACCAAAATCTAGGTATTTGCATTTCATCACATAATTTTGCATAATAATATATGTCTAAGTCTAAACTTAGGCATATAATTCCTACACATCATTCACCCACATTGCACATCACAATTATGCATAATAATATATGCCTAAGTCTAAACTTAGGCATATAATTCCTGCACATTATTCATCCACATTGCACATTTCAGTTTTGCATAACATTATGTGCCTAAGTTTTGACTTAGGCATAAAATCCTGCACATAATTATATTTTCTAGATTTTATTAAATCTAGAAAATATCCTCCTAGGATACCCTCTCTCCTCACTTGACATGTGTCCTGGCCACATCACCATCACCCCTTTGCCACCTCTCATACACCCATTTCACCCTTGTCCCTTCACATGGGACATCCCTCCACTTCACTCCACTTGCACCTACCCACTTGCCACATCTCACACCTCACTCCACACATCACTCCACTTGCACCTACCCACTTGCCACATCTCCCTAGTTAAGTGAGACACTTCTAGTGACTC
Organism: Wollemia nobilis; assembly: GCA_028583015.1. Taxonomy (NCBI): domain Eukaryota; kingdom Viridiplantae; phylum Streptophyta; class Pinopsida; order Araucariales; family Araucariaceae; genus Wollemia; species Wollemia nobilis. The sequence continues at coordinate 3,259,204 of JAQPPZ010001679.1, read as the reverse complement.
ACTGCAACTACCCAGGGTAGGTGGCTATTCCTGCCACTTGGCAGCCCTGGCTTACCACCTATCCTTCCCTCCAAAACCCTCAAAGGCCTATAAAGGCACCATCACATGACCAAGAAAAAATGGAGGGAATGCTAATGTTATGTTGCCCGGATTGTGCTCATGTAAGCAATCATAATAATCATCTTCTTTCATTTTTATTTTGCATTAGTCATTTTATCATAATCATTGTAAACAGGTGCTACTAACATCTTTCTTGCTTCCATGTGTGCAGGTATACAACTCAACTCAAGGTGCAAAGCTCATTTCAATGGTGGTCACAACTCACAAACCCACCTCCAACCTCGATTGTAGCATGAAGAGACAAAGACACCATGTTTGATTTGTAAAAGGGATTACCCCTTGTGGACATCTTATTGTAAAATGCACCCTCAAAGGGTCAATTTGTATCCCAAGGGACCACTTTCCTAAACATAATACAATGATTCATTTTTACTGCAACGATGTTTTTTTTTATGTTACACCTTGAAAAATACCCTAAAAATAGGAGGTTTAGAAACCTTGTTTAGAGAAAATATGGCTGAAGTAGAAGAAGCATCCACTAGTTTCAACTTCCCCATAGAAGAGGCAATAGGAGACCATAAAATGAAACATATCTCTCCTACCCACCTTCCAATATTTAGAAGATTTCAATCAGAAGATCCAAACCTGTTTCTCTTCAAGTTTAATATTTTATGCAGGTTGATAGACTATAAAATTGATGCTCAAAAATTAAAGTTGTTTCCCTCAACTCTTGATGATGCAACCCTGCGCTAGTTCATCAATTTAGGACACAAACAGATAACTAGCTGCAAAGACATAAAAAAACTCTTCCTAGATCAGTATCAAGGCTTTAGTAGGGCATGGGATTCCAAATAGGAAGTCTTGTATATGAATCAATAGGAAGGTAAGTCATTGGAGGAGTATTAGGATAGGTTTAGTTTTAATTTGCAAAGATCTCCCCATGCAAAACTAGGAAACTTATCCTTGAGAAGTATATTATTAAAGTGGCTTACAAATGAATCTTTTGATGCATTAAACATGATTTTTGAAGGGGATATTTATCAACACCAAATATCTAATATCTGGTAGTTATGCCAGAAAACTCAAGAAGGAAGGGTAAATTAACTTCTAGAAATATAAAAAATTCAGCCACAACACAAAAACATAGATAGGAAACATGCTAGAAGATCTCAAGAGTGAGATGTTGTCATATATTGTGCTTCAAATGGATACTCTTCTACTTTAGGAAAATAAGTAGGAGAATGAGGTAGCATTAGCCTATTTTTGTTATAAATGCTGGGGAAAGCACCCTAGAAATGAATGTCCTAAAAACAAAGTTAGAGTGTGCGATGTATGTCAAAAAGATAATAAAAATAAGTTGTGTTTGCAATTATCCAAATCCATACAAGATCCTGAAGTAACATAAGCATACTTCATGGGAAATAGGAGAAACTAGAAATAGTATCCTATGGGAAACAACATGCCAATAGGAATGCCATCCTATGGGGGCAACAATTTTCAGCACCAAGATCAAATTCAACCACTCAATATGGGTTGGTGGGGACAACAACCTTGGACACATACCCATCAAGGAGAAAATCCTTATAATCCCTACCCATGGATTCCATACCAGTAGCCTAGGCCATAGTGGAGAAATCCCAATGCTTGGAGTCCAACTCCACAACATGGAGCACAAGTCCCACTACAACCAATTTTACCAGCTCCCCCTGCTTTGAGACCTACTCAACTTTTGGCACAACCTACATCTAATCCAAAAAATAAAACATAGCTAGCATACCATATGGAGAATGAGATGTACCCCATCTATAATATCAAAGTATATTGCATTACAATACAATTGAGATCAGGTAAATAGGTAGGTGTATAAATAAATCCTTTGTTAGATGAGGAGGAAAAGGTAGATTTAGAAAAATAGGAATCACCTCTTATAGAAGAAATAAAATATGAACCAATAGCTGTAAATACTAGATATGGATTTCCACATTTCCCAAAAATATTGCAAGAACCTAAGAAGCCAATACAACTAGAATTTGATATTCTTTCCAGTCTAAAAATTCTAACAATCACAATCCCTCTTTTTCAGGCCATAAGAGACATTTCCATATATAGCAAGGCCATAAGAGAATTGTGACTGAGAAAAACAGGAAGAAAACCAACACAAAAAATTAATTTGGTAGGTTAATTAGTGTTGAGGTGCGATTTTGTCAAGTCACAAAATCACTCGACAACTTAGAACTTTAAGTTCTCTCTTGCAAAGAAAAATATATATATCTCCAATGTTCTTGTATTCAATATTTTATGCATAAAATCATATAAGTGCTAAGAATAAAACTCTAGGGTATAAAAAATTTTGTAGTTCAATAGGAGCAGTAAGGACAATAAAAGTAACCTGGGAAGGAATGGAGGAGAGGAGCAGCGGAGGAAGTTTGAAAGTTTCGAGCGGGAACATCAGCGAAGGCACGGAGGGTTTGGGAAGGAACCTCGAGAAGGAATCGGGTGAGGATCCAGAGGAAGGAAGGCCTTTGAAGACAGGTGGGGCTTCCCAAAGAGGGCTCGACCCTCCTCAAAAATATCCGAACAAAGGGACCCAGAAGGGCGATGCGGGTCCCAGAGGTGGCCGGTCCTTTACAAAAATTGTTAAGGTGAGAAAGAGTGATTTCCTTTCACTCCCACCCCTCATTATGGTGAATAGGATAATGGCTCCTACTGCTTCGATGGGTTCTTTTTTATCCATGGAAGAGTTTTCTTTAGTGGGTAAGTTTTTGGGTGGAAGGTCGGATATAGAGACTATACGATCCTGGGCTCTATCCAAATGGAGAATGGTGGGGAGTATGGAGGTTGTTGCCCTATCCAGGGGGTTTTTCATCATAAGATTTAATAACAAGGAGGATGCAAACCACATTCTAACTGGAGGACCTTGGTTTTTAGGGAAATACAGTCTATTCCTCAGGAAGTGGGGGGAGGATTTTGAGCCTGAAAAATAGAATATCAATACTGCCCCTATTTGGGTTTGACTTCCTAACCTACCAGCTCAGTTTTTCAATGAGTATTGGTTGCAAGGCATCGCCAGAGCGATTGGAGAACTGGTTTCCATAGATCATGCAACCTTGGCAAGGACCAGGATGACACATGCAAGAATATGCATCAACGCTAATTTAGACTCTGAGCTACCAAATATTATGGATCTAGGGTATGATAACTACCTAAGAAAACATGCGGTGGAATATGAAAATAGGCCATCTTTTTGCCCTGAGTGCAAAACCCAAGGCAATTTGCAAAATCAATGCCCTAATATAGTAGCTAGCATAGAAAACCAAAGGACGGAAGGCAAACAAGCAAATGAGAAAGGGTTTCCTAGGAACCTCCCTCTAAAAGGAGGCCCTATGGGCAAAGGAGGGTTTAGGCCATCTAAAAATAACCACATTTATCAGGAGAAGACAAAACAAGGGGCAGGGCAAGGTCAAAGCAAAGTCAAGCAACATCTCACCGACAAACAGGAAAATTAGGTAAGCCCTAAAATTCCAAGCTCAAATAAGTTCAAAATTTTAGATGATATAATGGTAGAATGGGAGAGTGAGTATTTAGAGGAAGGAAAACTACAAGGTGAAATCCTTGAAACCCTAGAATCCCCATCAAGGGCAGGTCCTACAAACCCCATAACCAAGAACCCCTCAAGCCCCCAGGGAGGGGTAAGGAAAAATCCTAGATAATATATAAAATGGGTGGAGGAGATAGAGTCTTCGAAAATAGACCTTCCCAACATCATAGCCAGAAGCCCGTCAAACCATATAGAAGGTTCACTACAAAAATTAGGAGAATACAGGAAATAGATGGAGGAGTTAGAATAAAGGATTGAGGTGGTAGAAATGAATGATGTTGAGGAATGCGTTAGTCCAATTCTACAACAGATAGTTCATCCACATTTTAGCCCCAAGTAGACCAGGAGTACTACTAAGTCACCTATTGACTATGGTAGTGAGAGAAAGAAGGGGAGGATGTCAAATGCAGAGCACAACAAAATAAGGACTGATAATGATATTTCCAGTGGCAAATAGAAAACACTAATACAACAAGTTATCCCAGGGCATGAATATAACAAATCAAGAAAACCTCCTCAAGGGAGGGTGAAGGGGAAAAAATCTAAACAATCTAAATGAAGGTTCTCTCATGGAATTTGAGAGGCCTCAATGGCCGACCCACTCAGAGGGTGGTTAGCTCGTTAAGAAGGCAATACAATCCAACAATTTTGATGTTGCAAGAAACAAAATTAGACGAAGCCCAGTCAACAACAATAGCAAAAAAGATGTGGATTCAAGGGGACATGGTGTACAAACTGGCTAGAGGAACTTCAGGGGGGCTCATGGTTCTTTGGGATCCTCGGGTGGTGGAAGGCAGCATTATCCAAGATGATGATAGGGTGCTGAGTGTTTTTTCCCATGATATTGACAACAATAGATCATGGATCTTCTCAAATGTCTATGCTCCCAATTACGTTCAAGGGAGATCTTCTTTGTGGGAGTACCTGGGTAAACTGGGTGATGCTTTCCATGACATCCCGTGGGTGGTGGTAGGAGACTTCAACATGCCATTATACCCCTCAGACAAAAAGGATGGAACAAGGGTCCCAACCAGAAGTATGGAATACTTCAATGAATTCGTAAACTCAAACCAACTGATGGATGTGAGGCTAAGAGGAGCCAAGTATACTTGGAGCAACAGGCGAACATGGAGCCAACTTATCCAAGAAAGACTTGACAGGTTTTTCTTATCAAAGGAGGCAATTGCTGGGTTTTGAGACTCTACTCTGCAAACTCTTCCTAAAATTTCCTCTGATCACAATCCCATCCTTTTGGAGGTTCCAGAGTCAAATTCCTTCAAAAAACCTTTTTGATTCCAGTCAATGTGGATCAGACACCCGGAGTTAAAAGAAAATATTTCTAGATGGTGGCAGCAACCCTTTCAGGGAAGTTCAGTTTTCAAACTTGCTCAAAAGCTGAAATTAGTAAAGGATAATCTTAGAACTTGGAATAAGGAGGTTTTTGGGAACCTTTTTGAGAACAAGAAACAAGTGGTAGAAATGCTGTAGGTCATTGACAACTCGATACGAAATGGTAATGGTGATGAGGCTTCTAGGAAGGAGGAGCAAGCCAAGCTTTCAGAATATCACAATATTTTGGCTTGTGAAGAGATATACTGGAGACAAAAATCTAGGGTGTTATGGCTAAAGGATGGTGACTTGAACTCAAAGTTCTTTCATGTCACAACCTTGAGGAACAAAAGTAATAACAAGATTAGAGAGTTGACCAAAGCTGATGGATCCAAAACCCAGGATTTGATTGAGATCAGAGGGGAAGCAATTGCTTATTTCAACTCCCTTCTCGAGGATGAATCCCAATGTATAGAGGAAGCCAAGGACACTCTCCTCTAGTTCATTCCTACCTTGGGTGATGAGGCCATTAATGGTAAGCTTCTTGCTCCCTTCACTGATGAAGAAATTAGAAATGCTTTGTTTAGTATGGAACCTGAGAAGGCCCCTAGCTCTGATGGGTTACCTCCTCAGTTTTTCCAAGTTTTCTAGGATATTGTGGGAGAGGATGTCATTTTTTCTATCAAAGAGTTTTAGGCTTCAAAACATATCCCGATAGGGTTCAAATCCACCTTTATTGCCCTGATTCCTAAGGGCCCAACGCCGAAGACAATGGCAAATTTCAGATCGGTTAGTTTATGTAACGTATCCTACAAGATCTTAACAAAATCCATTGCTAACAAGATGAAAGAAATATTGCCCCTAATTATTGACCCTGGTCAAGGAAGCTCAATTTAGGAGAGATCAATTTTGGATGGTGCGATCATAGTCCATGAAGCTCTGCACTCTGCTAGGCAAACCAACAAGGAGGTCTTTTCCCTAAAGCTTGATATGAATAAAGCTTTTGACCGCATTAAATGGGATTTTTGACAGCTATTTTTCTAAAGTTCGACTTTCATCCTCAGTGGGTCAGGCTGATAAAAGAGTGCATATCCGAACCTTGGTTCTTAGTTTTGGTCAATGGCACAACAACTGGGTATTTCCAGAGCCATAGGGGGCTCAGACAAGGAGATCCGATTAGCCCAATGATGTTCATTATAGTAGCAGAGGCATTAGGTAGAACTATTAAAGCATCTTGCACTGTTGGATTAATTTTGGGGATTAAAGCCACCTCTCTCACCAACCCAGTTACTCACCAACAATTTGTTGATGACACTCTGATGTTGACCCAGTCGTCAGTGGTTGAAGCCAGAAGGATTAAGCACATTCTCCAACTCTACAAGGATGCGGTGGGATAGAAGGTGAACTTCAACAAGAGTAAGCTTTACTTCCTCAACACACCAATTCAGAGACAATCCAGAATAGCAAAGATTTTAGGATGTTCGATAGCAAATATTCCTACCTCTTATTTAGGCCTTCCCCTTTTCTATGGTTCTTTGAGAAGATCTATGTCGGATAGAGTGGTAGAAAGAATCCAAAATAAACTAGCTGGCTGAAAAGAACATTTTTTATCTCAGGCCAAGAAAATTACTCTCACTAAGGCTTCCTTACAGAGCATTCTGAATTATTTTCTATCTGTGTTTAAGGCCCCAACCAGAGTATACCAAAAAATTGAACAGCTCCAAAAGAATTTTCTTTGGTCTGGGTTAGAGGAAAAATAGAGGATCCACCTTGTGGGCTGGTGCAAGGTTTGCAGGTCAAAAGAAAATGGGGGCTAGGACTGAGAAGAGTTGCTCACCTAAACATAGCCTTGCTAGCCAAAAAATCTTGGCATCTCATTAATAATGAGGAGAATGAGTGGACTGCCATAATTAAAAGAAAATATCTTCAAGATACCGAATTCCTAAATGACACGATGCACAGTAGAGGTTCGACGTTCTAGAATGTAATCTTAACAAGCAGAGAGTTCATAAAGAAAGGCCTAAGATGGGTTCTAGGTAACGGGAAAAATATCAGGTTTTGGGATGATAGGTGGGCCAAGGATGAAGCTTTATCTCAGTTTCCTCACCTAGCGAGGATCAAAAGAATCATAGAGGATCTCATAGGAAGGAAAGTAGCTGATTTCATGAGACAATACAGATGTAGGCTTATTTGGAAATAGATAAGGATTCAAGGATTTGAATCTGAATCAAAAGAAATCCAAAGCATCCTGCATCAACAATTCATTTCTATGAGACCTGAGCAGGATCATGTAATATGGGCAGCTACCAAAAATGTGCAGTTCTCAGTCAAATATGCATACATGCTAATGTTAGACACAGAGGACCCCACACTCCAGACATAGCTGGTGTGGGTCAAAAATGTTATTAATAAATTTGCAATGTTCTCGTGGCTGGTGATCTAAGGCAGGATTCTTACTATTGACAACTTGATAAGGAAAGGTGTGATAGTTGCTAACCACTATTTTTTGTGCAGGGCCAATTGGGAGTCCACCCTCCATATTTTCCTTGAATGCCCTATCTCTTTGAGTATCCTTAATGGGTTATTTCAAGCCTTTAGCATTTGTTGGGTCAAACCAGCCACCATCATTGACCTCTTCCACCAATGGACAAATCCCTTTGTTAGTCTGAGGCTGAGGTTTTTTTGGAAGATTTGTCTCCATAATTTTCTTTTGCAGGTGTGGCTAGAAAGAAACCATAGAGCTTTCCATGATTCGAGCCATGATGTCACCTCCATCACCAATAAGATTCTTACCTTCACCCATGAAAATGTCAGCCTTATTCCTCATGAAGCTCGAAATCCTTTTCCCTGGGAGAGGCTGATCGCTCAATCCTTAAATATTACTCTGGGCAAGAAACCTATGTCTACCAAGGTCAATCCTAGATTAGATGTCAAGTGGAAATCACCCCCGGTTGGTTGGTTCAAGCTCAACTTCGATGGGGCCTCTAAAGGTAACCCTGGCAAAGCAGGGGCTGGAGGAGCTATGAGAGACCATCAAGGCAAGCTGGTGATGGCCTTTTCTGAGTAGCTGGGAACAAGGACTAACAACGAGGCAAAAGCAAGAGCATTATGGAGGGGTCTTCAGTTGGCTCAGGAGATTGAAGGTAAACTAATTATCAAAGGAGATTCGATGCATGTCATAAACCTTCTTAACAATAGGAAAAATCCTCCGTGGCGGATTAAGACTGTCATCGAAGAGGCTAGGATCCTCTACCAAGCCAGGAATGATTGGAAGGCCCCATACGTGTTTAGGGAAGCAAATAAAATAGCTGATATCTTGGCCAATATAGGGGTGCAAGCCAATGGGCTGGTCACTTGGAAACATGGGGTCCCAAGTGATGTGGACAAAATTATTCAAAATGATCGCCAATGATGATGAAACTGTGGGGTTCAAAAAAAGGGAGAGGAGTTTCATTTTTATTTTGTCAGTATTGCTTCGGTCCTTCTTGTGATGGCTTTAGTTTTCTTTGTAATAGGGGAAGGATCTAGGTGGCATGGTGGCCTCATGTTATGGGGTTAGGGGCAAAGGCAACTACCAAGGACCGATGTCATGATTTCGCGACATGTTGTAGTTTAAGGAAAAGCAAAATACAACAAGAAAGAAAAAGTGTCACGATATCGTGACATGTTGAGCAAGAAAGAAAAAGTGTCGCGATATCGTGACATGTTGAGCAAGAAGGAAAAAGGGTCACGATTTCACGACATATTGAACAAGAAAAAAAAGTGTCACCATTTCATGACAGGTAGAGAAAGAAAGGAAAAGTGTCACGATATCGCGACATGTTGAGCAAGGAAGAAAAAGTATCGTGATATCATGACATGTTGAGCAAGAAGGAAAAAGTATCACGTTTTGGCGACATGTTGAGCAAGACAGAAAAAGTATCGTGACATGTCGCAGTTTTGTGACCAAAATAGAAGAGAAAGAGCAAGAGGGAAAAAGTGTCATGATATCACGATATGTCACATTTTCACGACCAAAAGAGAAGAGAAAGAGCAAGAAGGAAAAAGTGTCGCGATATCGCGACATGTTGAGCAAGAAAGAAAAAGTGTCGCGATATCGCGACATGTTGAGCAAGAAGGAAAAAGGGTCGCGATTTCGTGACATGTTGAGCAAGAAAGAAAAAGTGTCACGATTTCACGACAGGTAGAGCAAGAAAGGAAAAGTGTCACGATATCGCGACATGTTGAGCAAGAAAGAAAAAGTGTCACGATATTGCGACATGTTGAGCAAGAAAGAAAAAGTGTCACGATATCACAACATGTTGAGCAAGAAGGAAAAAGTGTCACGTTTTGGCAACATGTCAAGCAAGACGAAAAAAGTGTCATGATATCGTGACATGTCGCAATTTTGCGACCAAAAGAGAAGAGAAAGAGCAAGAGGGAAAAAGTGTCGCGATATCGCGACATGTCGCATTTTCGTGACCAAAAGAGAAGAGAAAGAGTAAGAAGGAAAAATGTCATGATATCGCGACATGTTGAGCAAGAAGGAAAAAGTGTCGCATTTTGGCGACATGTTGAGCAAGACGGAAAAAGTGTTGCGATATCGCGACATGTCGCAGTTTCATGACCAAAAGAGAAGAGAAAGAGCAAGAGGGAAAAAGTGTCGCGATATCGCGACATGTCGCATTTTTGTGACCAAAATAGAAGAGAAAGAGTAAGAAGGAAAAATGTCGCGATATCGCGACATGTCACATTTTCGCGACCAAAAGAGAAGAGAAAGAGTAGGAAGGAAAAAGTGTTGCGATATCGCGACATGTCCCATTTTCATGACCAAAATAGAAGAGAAAGAGTAAGGAGGCAAAAGTGTCGTGATATCGCGACATGTTGGATTTTTTCGAGAAAAAGCTAAGAAAAGGAGCAAGGAGGCGAATGTGTCGTGATATCGCGACATGTTGCCTTTTGTGTCCAAAAGCAACAAAAGAGGACAAAGAAGCAGAAGTTTTGTGATGTCACGACATGTCACATTTTTGACATGTCGTAATTTCATGACGATCCAGAGCAAATGAAGGAAAAGACTCAAGGACGACGCGATTTCATGACTTGTCGATTCTTCGCGGCTAGAAGCGACAAGAGAAAAAAATGGGAAAAGAATGTCGTGATTTTGTGACATGTCTCAGTTTCACGATAGGCAATAGCAAAGGAGCAGAACAAAGATATATTGTTGCGATTTCGCGACAGGTCTCACTATCGCGACATGTCGCATTTTTGTGACTATCCAGAGCAAATGAAGGTAAAGACTTAAGGAAGTCACGATTTTGCGACATGTCACACTTTCGCGGATGGAAGTGGCAAGAGTGCAAAATGGGAGACGAATGTCACGATTTCGTAACATGTCTCATTGTCGCAACATGTCGCATTTTCATGACATGCAGCGACAAAGGAGCGAAACGCAGGTAGAATGTCATGATTTCGTGACATGTCTCTTTTTCACGATAGGTCACATTTTTTGAGACTATCCAAAGTAAAATATGGAAACGACTTAAGGACATCATGATTTTGTGACATGTCACATTTTCATGGCTGGAAGCAGAAAGAGTGCAAAATGGGAGACGAATGTCGTGATTTCGTGACATGGCTCATTTTTGTGATATGTTGCATTTACGTGACTTATAGTGGCAAAGGAGCAGAACGAAGCTAGAATGTCACGATTTCGTGACATGTATCATTTGCGACATGTCACCATTTTGCGACTCTCCAGAGCAAATGAAGGAGAAGACTTAAGGACGTCGTGATTTCGTGATAGGTCACATTTTCACGGTTGGGTTAGCAAAAAAGCATTGCGGTGGGCTATGGTCTGTGTTCTAAGGGGTTTGTAAATATGTGTAAGGGGATGTGCTCTTTCTTGACAGGGTGGCCTCAGAAGGGTGCTAGTAGCAAAGGACAGACTGTCCCTATTGAGGTTTTGATCCGTAATAGCATAGTACTGATTTTTGTAAAAGGTTTTGGGTCAACCTGGAAAACTCGGATGTAATGAAATTGTTCCTTAATTACCAAAAAAAAAAAAAACTCTAGGGTCTTGCAAGTGTTGTTAACAAGGGGCCTGGGATCATGTAAATGATTTTGAATCCATCATGTGGAGTATGTCTTTGATATCAATTCAACAAAATAAAAATGTGTTTTATGATCTTAGGTTAAAGTTTACCAAATTTTATTTCCTCTCATCAATTTAATGTCTCAAAATGCTTTAAATTAAATTAGCATAAAAAGAATCTAGCATTTTGTATTAAATTTCAATTTAACTTTGATAAAGATCAAAGTAAATGAAATTTATAAATGTAATAAACCTTTGGAATATAATAAATTTATAATCAATTCATGTCCCAAATGTTTATTTGATAAAGCAATCATTTATTCAAACTCCCTTATGAAATTATAAATCAAATCCAAAAGAAGTGAATAAATGAAATAATGTCTTGCCCAATTTATGAGGTTCCAAAACCTTGTCTATGATAAAATCTTAGGTCTTAACATGAAACTAATGTATAAAGTTTGGATTTTATGATAAAATAAAGTTTATAAATTAGTTTTGCTTTTAATATTTATCTTTGAAATATTTATGAAATTAAATATTCAAAAGAATAAATATGATATCTAATTTGAAATCTGGACTTTTGAAATAAATAGAACTGTATTAAAAATCAAATCCAAATTGAATTTCAGAGATATCAATCCTAGTTCCTTAACCTTATGAAATTAAGGTGAGGAAAAGAACATTCATTTATCCCTTCTTAAATTTATTAATTCAAATATTAATTGATGTAATATTTGAATAATAAATTTAGTTTATAACCTAACCATATAGTTTTACTTTATGAAATTATGCTAGGTTATAATATATAGTTTTCATAATGAAATAATAAAAAATATAATAAAAGATTTTATATTTTAGAAATTACTTAATGCCTTGGATAAAATACATAGATCAAATTTTCATCTATAGAATTATAAAATCAATCCAAAGTTCACAGTGTGTACACAATGAAATCAAATGAATTGGTGCAATCTTCTAAGGTATACAAACCATTAAAAAAATTGTAATAAATATTTTATTAATTCCAAATACATTTTGTTCACAAATATGGATCCAAAATGCTTAAAACAATTTATAAAATCTTACAATTAATTTCCACTGTTCTGCAAATGACTTTCTCCATTTTCCTCAAATAAATGTGTAGCTTTGCTTCCTTCCAATCGTATCTCTCCTTCTCTATATAAAATATCCCACCCTTTCCATGAATCTCAATGATTTATTTATAATTTGAAAAGTTTAGTTATTTTGTTTCTTCATCGGGAACGTATTTTATAACTATCTTATTCAAACCCTTGCCCTTGTATTACCTGCATAATGAAACAATAATCATAATATCAAAACAAAACCAAATTTTACTTTCCCGTAACTTTCCTTTTTTTTTTCAAAAGTATTTCAAAGTTCTCATATTGCTAAACTAACCTGCTATTTTTTGGTGAAACTGACATCTAGAATCTTGCAAGTTTGGTATCATTAGAAAGAGAAAATACATATATTTTTACCAAGTTTTGAATGTGATCAAACATAGTTTTCTACCTCAAGATATGTCCATTTCAATTTTACATTAATTTTAGGGTTAACCCTAAAATAAAATTTAATTATTTAAATGAAAATTAATCATTTAACGGTCACGATATCGCGACGGGTTTTCTCTCCAACGGCGGTCTTCCATTCTGTCGCGATATCATGACACTTTTTCTCTCCGGGTGCCTTTGCGCAAACTTGTCGTGATATCGTGACACTTTTTCTCTCCGGGTGCCTTTGCGCAAACTTGTCACGATATCACGACATTTTTTTCTCTCCAAAGGTGGTCTTCATTTTTGTCGCGATTTCGCGACGCTTTTTCTCTCTCCAACGGCGGGCTTCCAGGTTGTCGCGATATCGCGACCTTTTTTCTCTCCAACGACGGACTTTCATTTTTGTCGTGATATCGTGACATTTTTTCTCTCCAACGGTGGTCTTCCTTTTTGTCGTGATTTCACGACACCTTTTATTCTTGGCAGCAGGCTTCCACTTTCGTCGCAATTTCGGGGCTCATTTTCTATTTCGGCTGTGGTTTGCATTCTTGTCGTGATTTCATGACACATTTTCTCTTCGACAGCGTTCTCAATTCTTGTAGGGATTTCGCGACTCCTTTTTCTTGTGGCAATTTCGCGACTCTTATTCTCGACTGGCTCCAACCCTGTAACTTGTCGCAATATCGCGACACTTTGCAACATGTCGCGATATCGTGACTTCTTCCCTTCTTCGGCTTCGATGGCGATTCTTGTCACGATTTCATGACTTCTTTTCTTCCTTTGGCTTCAACGGTGCTTCTTGTCATGATTTTGCGACATCACCATTTTGGTCGCGATTTCGCGACACCTTCCCTAGGGTGGAGGTTTGCCAACATTCTATTCCTTTCTTCTTGGACCACCTCGGTCGATTTGGATTTATTGTAATCTCTCTTGTACAAGGTTCAGGGACCTTTCAAAACCCTTTCTACCAATCAAAAAATAAAATTAATCATTTAAACCTTTGAAAATAATTTTAATCAAATTATTTGATTCAAAATAATGCAATTAATATGCAAATAATAAAAATATTCAGTTTTCAAGAATTGCAACTACATTCAAACCTTCAAAATGCAAATATGTCAAAAATTTCAAAGTGAAAGCAAATTTTCCAAGACCTTGATGCAAACAAAATTGGATAAACAAAAATCCCTCAAAATCACAAAATTTAAGGTGGGTCCCCAATTTTGGGGTCATTGTGAAGGATGTCACAACATTGGTGAATCTGCTGGTAAATGTCCCTGGATATTTTAGACTAAAAACCAAACTCTGAAAACACACAAAACATGAAAATTAGAATCACAAGCATTGATAAGCATTCAGAGAATGTGAATAGACCAATACAAATATGAATCACCAGAATCAGAGATGATTTATGCATAATGTGATGTATTACTGGTTGGGATCAGGTGATATGTATTAATGATAATTCTCAATATAAATATTTTTTTTAGCCATGCTTGTCATCACACTTTAACTAAGGGCCCTAAAATTAACATTCGTGAAAATAAGATGATATGAAGTAAAATGAAACATGTATTAACAGGATGTAATAATATGAATGACATGTTTTATAAAGACTCAAACACTCTAGTAAAATAAACAAACACAATAAAACTTATCTAATCCTCTTATGACCAAAAATGTGTGTTGTGAGTTTCTTACCAGATCAAGAGCTCAGTTATGACCTTACTATCATCCAGAACCAGTATGTGTGCAAGTGAGTTCACTACCTCATTTTGACAAAAATTATTAAACATGTTATGAAAGAAACACAAGGCTAGCATGCCCATATGAAATGATCATAGATCTCACTTTTCAACGTGACATATCACCATGCATAAGCGCACTCCACTACCAGTCAAGCGTCTATAGCCCCGATGGAGGTTAAACCCAGAGTCCATAATTTTAGCTTTTGATTGCTTGAATCCTAGGGATGACTACCCTTCCTTCTAACAAATGAGTAGTATGAATCCTTATGACCCAATAGTGATTTATGTGTTTGGATTTTTATTTCTTTAACCTTGGGGATGACTACCATTCCTTCTGATGGACGAGTAGTATGAATCCTTACAATCCAATAGTGACTGATGTGTTTGGATTTTGATTTCTTGAACCTTGGGGATGACTACCCTTCCTTCTAATGGATGAGTAGTATGAATCATTACAATCCAATAGTCGATGATATGTGATGTAAATAGACTCAAAGCTTTGGGGAATTGGATTCTCAACCAAAGTATGATGAGAATTTGACCCTATCCTTACTACTCTGATTTTGTTTAGAGTTTTCAAATATTTGTGGTAATAATGAGTTTTATGGACTATGTTTCATGATAGGACTGACAAGGATGCCCCTTTTTGCCCTACATTTTATTCCAAGGATGGTTTTGACCATTTTACCCAAAATGTTTTAATATGTGTAAACTATGCTTGGTTCTAGACAATTTCAACATCAGTTCCCAATCTCAAGATCCTTTTATTGTATATTGTGCAATTATCCAAAGATAATCTAATATGTTTTTCGACGATTGCCTACCATACTAGAAATGGTTGAGTGACCGAAAACATTTAGAAATTTGAAATCTATGGTGTGTAAACATGAAGCTTTGTCTTTTACAATTTTATACAAAATGCCTTTGTGAAAGTGCCCTTGATTAAAGCAACATGACTTTTGATAAAACCAATTAAAACTTTTGAATCTGATAAATGATATTTCTATGGGATGTGAAATATGGAATGTGAGGGTGATGTATGCAATATTATGAAATGTGTTATGAAATGTGAGTGTATGCAAGGATACGAAGTTTTTGCAATACAATTCCAATTTTTCATATTTGCTTTATCTTTAGTTCACATTCATGAGGACATAAACCAATACCTCGCTTTTCTTCTTTTTCAATTTTCACAAGATTTCAAACTAGGTAATCTCATCCTATTCAATCCAGAATCAAAATACCCTACTCTTAGAACACTCACCTAAAATTTGTCAAATTGAAAAACATTCAATCACAAAATTCCAAAAAGTTCTAGTGAATTCAAACTGTCATTAAGCTCAACAATACACAACAAAACGTAACAAGACATAGAATAAAAACATAACAACAACAAAAAAACAACACAAAAATAACATATGACAACATCACATCACATGAAAAAATAGTATATACAAAAAATATACATAATATACAAGACACTACCATCATTTCCCTGGATCCCATACATGATAGACACACCTTAAAATACATATCTCATGATTTGCATTCCAAGCTTTACACAATTTTAACCAAAAGAAGATTAGGCCAAACCATGCAACCTTCATTTTTCCTTTCACACCCCACTGATTTTATTCAAACTTATAAGCAATTATGTGTTTAATATTTGATTCATTAACCTTACAAGCAAATACACGATATTCCAAGATCTTATGCTTATTCAACAAGGTAGGAATTTCAAACCTGATTCATCATTTTGACCTAAATTCTCATTTTTAAAAGTATATAGGATTTCTTTCAAATATGAAGCAACTTCTAAAATTTTTAAAGCAAAACCATAATCCATGTTTATAGGCCAATCATATTCATGTAACAATTTGCAAGAACCTAGGATGTTTACAAAATAAGGATCATTATAGTTTTGTATCCTAGGTTGAATTTTTAGTTGTTGATGAATTTGGTTCAATAACTCAAATATCTTCTTTTTCATTTGACAATACAATCCTATTGGTTGTGGGAATGAGAATCCCTTCTATGGCTTCATCAACCCCTAATGACATCTCATCATAAACAACAATGGTATCCAATAAATGATAATGCATAAATTCACCTAATTCTTGAATGTTTGAATACAAAGGATAAGAGTCTACCTTTTGTGCACTTTCATTTACCACTATTTGATGAGACTTTATAGTCTTTTATTTTTCTATATGATCTCTATCATCACCACCATCATTTCGTATTCCTTCATCAATAACATGCTTTTCAGAAGCATCAAAATTGGCATCCAATCAAGAATGTGTCCATCTATTCCACACCATAAATATTGTTGATCAAACAAAGCAATAGTTTATTTAGGATGAATAGGAACTTCTAATTCTTTGCTAGCCATACATGAAGTTTCTTCTTTTGAGTATTCAATACAATCCTAAAAACTTTCACTCAAACCTTCAACATTCAATAATGAAAGAAAATAATTTACCTCTTCTTCATCTAGAATAGATGAATCATAAAAATGTTTTACCATTTCTTCCCTTTATACTGCAAAAGAATGTTCTACAAACTCATGTTCGGAATTATCAACTCTTGGAACTTGTTCTATTCCTAAAATTGGCATATCATTTTCTGACTGCATAGGAATTACGAAATCCTCTTTTAAAACAGAAGTTTCAACCTCCTGCATAGTAAGTGAAACAAACATTTTATCAATAGATGTATGAGAAAACCATGATCCACCATACATACCCCATCCATTGTAATAATTATATTTAGAAGCTAAACGATAAAATTCAACCATATCTTCACATTTTGTAAATTTAACAATCAAATGCTCTTCAAATTAACTTTCTTCACCTTCAAAAAACCTATCCTCAATAAGAAACTCATATTCCTCAAGTAATAAACTTTTATGATCGATCATAATGAAACTGCCTCTAGAATATTTTAATTCTGGATCTTCAGTTGCTTCATTTGACTCTGTGGAAGACTCTATTCTATCATAAGTTTCAAAGCTAGTTAAATCTAAAGTTCCTCCAATATCTGAAGATTCATGCATTTTTACGTTTTGATAAACTTGACTACTACAATCCTCATTAATGGTTATTAACTTTGAAACTTGCACTTCTTCCTGGATAACATCAAAAGTGGTTGAAAAGCTAGGACATTCAATTTTATTCGATGGTGTCAAATAATGTGTATCATGACTCATAGATGGTAATTGATTTGAAACCTTAGAGTGATGTAATGATAATCTACCCACATCAATTCCTCTTGAAATCGACCATTGCTCTATAGCTACTACCCCACCATACACACTAGATAAGGCTAAATCCTTAGGAAATGTTTCTAAACACTTAACCGTAAAAGGATCTAAAGATTCCAAATAAATTTGAACAACTTCTTCTTCTGAAATGATAAAGTGTATCTCCATTTCCGTATACAACTTATGAAACCTATCATTAAATTGATTCATGGATTCATTAGGCCTTTTACGAATAGAGGAAAATTGATTTGATAACAAATCTATGTCGACCAATTTTCTAAAGTGTTCAAGGAACGTTGTTTCAATTTGATTCCAAGAAGCGGTAGAACCTGTAGGTAAATTTATAAACCAATATTTAGCAACTTCATCCAATGTGTATGGAAATATTCTACAAAAAACATCTTCTTGCATAATTTGAAAACTAAGCATAATATTTTTATATGCCTGAATATGTTCTTCTGGCATAATCATTCCATCATGTTTATAAAATGGTAAATCATTTTATGCGATTGAACCAACTTTAATATGCAAGGCTATGTATGAAAATTCACAAAAATTGCATCATAACCTAATTTTCAAATTTATGATAGATTAACGTTAATGCAGCATAAATTGAAAATTTCAAACAAATTTATTTCTTTTTATAACAAATTGCACATGCTAAAATCAAAATTATTACCTTTCATGCCCTCCTTCTAGCGCCAATTTGTTGAGGTGTGATTTTGTCAAGTCACAAAATCACTCGACAACTTAGAACTTTAAGTTCTCTCTTGCAAAGAAATATATATATATATATATATATATATATATATATATATATATATATATATATATCAAAGGTTCTTGTATTCAATGTTTTATGCATAAAATCATATAAGTGCTAAGAATAAAACTATAGGGTCTTGCAAGTGTTGTTAACAAGGGGCTTGAGATCATGTAAATGATTTCAAATCCATCATGTCGATTATGTCTTTGATATCAATTCAACAAAATAAAAATGTGTTTTATGATCTTAGGTTAAAGTTTACCAAATTTTATTTACTCTCTTCAATTTAATGTCTCAAAATGCTTTAAATTAAATTAGCATAAAAAAATCTAGCATTTTGTATTAAATTTCAATTTAACTTTGATAAAGATCAAAGTAAATGAAATTTTATAAATTTAATAAACCTTTGGAATATAATAAATTTATAATCAATTCACATCCCAAATTTTTATTTGATAAAGCAATCATTTATTCAAACTCCCTTATGAAATTATAAATCAAGTCCAAAAGAAGTGAATAAATGAAATAATGTCTTGCCCAATTTATAAGGTTCCAAAATCTTGTCTATGATGAAATCTTAGGTCTTACTATGAAACTAATGTATAAACTTTGGATTTTATGATAAAATAAAGTTTATAAATTGGGTTTGCTTTTAATATTTATCTTTTGAAATATTTATGAAATTAAATATTCAAAAGAATAAATATGATCTCTGATTTGAAATTTGGACTTTCGAAATAAATAGAACTATATTAAAAAATCAAATCCAAATTGAATTTTAAATATATCAATCCTAGTTCCTCAACCTTATGAAATTAAGGTGAGGAAAAGAATATTCATTTATCCCTTCTTAAATTTATTAATTCAAATATTAATTGATGTAATATTTGAATAATAAATTTAGTTTATAACATAACCATATAGTTTTACTTTATGAAATTATGCTAGGTTATAATATATAGTTTTCATAATGAAATAATAAAAAATATAACAAAATATTTTATATTTTAGAAATTATTTAATGTCTCAGAAAAAATACACAGATCATATTTTTATCTACAGAATTATAAAACCAATCCAAAGTTCACCAGTGTGTACACAATGAAATCAAATGAATTGGTGCAATCTTCTAAGGTATACAAACTATTAAAAAAATTGTAATAAACATTTTATTAATTCCAAATACAGTCTGTGCACAAATCTAGATCCAAAATGCATAAATTTTTTTATAAAATCTTACAATTAATTTCCACTATTCTGCAAATGACTTTATCCATTTTCCTCCAATGAATGTGTAGCTTTGCTTCATTCCAATCGTTCCTCTCCTTCTCTGTATAAAAATGTCCCACCCTTTCCATGAATCTCAATGATTTATTTATAATTTGAAAAGTTTAATTATTCCATTTCTTCACCGGGAATGGATTTTATAACTATATTCTTCAAACCCTTGCCCTTGTATTACCTGCATAATGAAACAATAATCATAATATAAAAAAAAAACCAAACTTTACTTTCCTGTAACTTTTTTTTTTTTCAAAAGTATTTCAAAGTTCTCATATTGCTAAACTAACCTACTATTTTTTGGTGAAACTCACATCTGGAATCTTGAAATTTTGGTATCATTAAAAATATAAAATCCATATATTTTTACCAAGTTTTGAATGAGATCAAACAGAGTTTTCTACCTCAAGATATGTCTATTTCAATTTTGCATTAATTTTAGGGTTAACCCTAAAATAAAATTTAATTATTTAAATGAAAATTAATATTTTAAACCTTTGAAATTTTATTTTAATCAAATTATTTGATTTGAAATAATGCAATTAATATGCAAATAATCAAAATATTTAGTTTTCAACCATTGCAACTACATTCAAACCTTCAAAATGCAAATATGTCAACAATTCCAAAGTGAAAGCAAATTTACCAAGACCTTGATGCTAGCAAAATTGGATAAACAAAAATCCCTCAAAATCACAAAATTTAAGGTGGGTCCCCATTTTTGGGGTCGTTGTGAAGGACGTCACAAAAATTAGCTAATATTATTCTAGGAAAAACCTACAACCAAAAATATTCAGATCTAGGAAGGCAACAACATTATATTAACATTCAATAATCACCGAATGCAACCATATCATGTGTTTGAGACTTATATGATGAAGTCCAAATTAGACATGGGGGGGACCCAATTTGATTCCAATTTTAAAATTTGTTAAGTAATATGTGAACATTATCCACATGATCCAAAAACAATTATTCTTTTAAAGTATCGTAGTTTTTATTTCTTTAGTTGTATTTCTATTTTGAAGGAACGATGCCTTGAGTGCAATTGTTAGGCAACTTCGGAAACCTAGGCCTAATGGGCATAGGATCCATGAACCTGTGCATTTATAGTTTTCCAGGAGATAAATATTTTAGTAGAGGTATCTTATCCCCACTTAGAGGGGGATACCATGTATGAATATGTGTATGGATGTTTGTTTTTTGTCTTCATGCATAAAAACACCTGAATGTTAGTTCAGGTAGTAAATATGGATTCTATCCTTGTTCTTCAAAATAAAATGCCAAAAGTCTGATCAGATATAGGCATACACCAGCGGATACATCGATAAACATTAAAATAAATAAGGAACACCTACCTTCCATTATCTATAGGGGAAGGCACTTGATTCTTGTTTTTCAAATAAAAAGGTGCCCAACTCCCGTTTTCACGATGGAGGGTGCTCGACTCCCATATTTCAGGGAAAATACGTCCAACTCCTATTTTTATTGTGGAAGGCACATGACTCCCATATTTCAAGAAAAAGGCACCTAACTTCCATTTTTTGGGAGAGCGACATCTAATGTCCTTGTAATATCTATCTATATATATATGCTTTGTGTTGTAAGTACGACACCCGATTGCTAATAAAAGGCACCTACTTTCCATTCTAATAAGTGCTTGCATGTTTTTTTATGAAGGAAGGAACATGATTTCCATACAAGAAGGTTCCTATTTTCTATTCTAATGGGTGTTTGTACCTCATATTTATAATCTTCAGCATTAGGAAGTGGCTCGTGCCACATCAGCATTTCATCCACGTGCATAAAGTCAAACTTATCACAAAGAAAATTATTTTAATTTTTCCATGAGATATTTATGCACATTACAAGGTCATAAGTGAACAATTTTCAAGGGAGGGATGCATGTCGTCCCACAAAGACATGTTTTTGTTGGCCTTGTAAACAATTCTCCATTTGTTACATTTAATTTAATTTTTGAATTTGAGTCTTTTTCCTGGACCTAGGTGGAGTGCTTGAAATTTTAGTTAAACACTCCAAGTTTTTTAATCATGCACCCCACATCTAGTTGAGTGCAAGAATATCTTAAGGGGCACACGAAACTATGCATATCATTTTTGTTTTGTGTTCTCTATTTGGGTAGAGCACATGAAGGTCCTAAGGGGGCGCACAAGTTGCGTACCCTATTTTTGTTTTGTGCACTCCATTTTGGGTGGATCGCATGAAAGTTATAAGGGGTACGTAAGTCATGCACCCCATTTTTGATTCATGCACTCCATCTCTAGTGGAGTGCATGAAAATCACTTCATGATCCCCATTTTGTTTCTTGCACTCCATTTTTGGGTGGAGCGCATGAAGGTTCTAAGGGGTGCATAAGTCGCATATCCTAGTTTTGAGTCATGTGTTTTTCTTTGGATAGAGTGCATGAAAGTCTTAAGGGGTGCACAAAATTTGCATGTTCTATTTTTGTTTCATGCACTCCATTTTGCGTGAAGCACACGAATGTCCAAAGGGTGCATGAAGCCACGTGCCCTATTTTTGTGTCATGCACTCCACTTCAAATGGAGCACATGAAAGTTCAAAGGGTGTGCAAAGCCACACACCCTAATTTTGTGTCATGCACTCCACTTTAAATGGAGTACACAAAATTCTAAAGATTAGGCAAAGCCATGCGCCCTACTTTTGTATCATGTGCTCCACTCCCTATGGAGCACACAAAAGTTTTAAGGGCACATGAACTTTGAGCACCATGCTCTGAGTCATGTGACTACTTTTACTAAAGCACATAGGTGAATTAAAGGTGGAAAAATTTTGTGCGCCCCTTCTTAAAGTCAGGCGCCTCACAAAATCATGTCCCACCTGAACCAATGAGAAATAGATACATGGAAAGCCTTGATTCCACCTAGCAGAGATCCAACCAAGTAGATAGAGAATGCATCCGATCAACACTCAACATAAAATTAATTAATGCACCCAGCTCCCTTAGTAAATAGTGAAGCAACGCTCCACCTAATACTATTAATGCAACCCTTTTAAAAATAAGGTGGCAAAATTCCCTCACAATATTAGTGTGAAGTGGATTCAATAGGTGCATGTAGAGCGCATCTTGAGTACTAGTAAAAGAGGTAAATTTTTGTAGTGTGAAGTAGATAGAATTTGTGTGCATGAAGAACACCCCCTGTTCACAATCGCTCGACATGATGGCTTCAACAAGCACAAATGCAACTAGGATAAAAAATTTGAAGGACCAAATCAAAAAATTAATAGGGGCTTGGTCGGTGGCTAAGAGAACAAGGAGGGATAAGGATACAAAGGTACTAATTGACCAACTTGATTCAAATAGAGACATCACATTGAACCAATAGTGAGAGGTAGAGAATGTAACAATATACAATTTTGATCCAATAGAGGAGGATAACCAACATCACCCTACTCTGTTGAGGGGTCTATTCATGAGGGCATAGAGGGATAGTGGTGATCCAAGCCCTGTATGTAACAAATGGGATACCAACCTTGGAAAATTAACTTGCCTTAGAGTCTACCACTCATTAGACCTCTTAGCATGTTTGGCGGTAGTGTATGACCCCAAGAATAGGACTATCAAGGATAACACAAATTAGGTGGTATTTAGGTTGACAGATTTGTAGATTGGTATATAAGGATTTTACCAATCTACAAATCCTTATAGGATCCATTTTTATATACCAAGCCTGAGGGGATTGTTTGTAGATTGGTAAAATCCCTATATGGTTTGAAACAAGCCCCTCAGGCTTGGTATATAAAAATGGATCATCACCTTTTGTAGCATGGTTTT
This sequence comes from Wollemia nobilis, assembly GCA_028583015.1. Classification (NCBI taxonomy): domain Eukaryota; kingdom Viridiplantae; phylum Streptophyta; class Pinopsida; order Araucariales; family Araucariaceae; genus Wollemia; species Wollemia nobilis. The sequence goes on along the minus strand of JAQPPZ010001679.1, from coordinate 3,235,762 downwards.
AAGAGATGTTCGTCAGATGCAAACCTCTATTTTAAGAAACAGGGTTTTGAAATAGTGTTGCTTGTACTCTATGTTGATGATATGCTCATTACAGGGAGTTCATAAACAATGATTTCTACTGTCAAAAGATACTTGTGTCAATATTTTGAGATGTCAGATCTCAAAATTCTCCATTATTGTCTTGTTCTGGAAGTCAGCCAGAAGGAGCACTCCATCAAAGTGTCTCAGAAAAAATATGTCAAGACCCTATTGGAAAAATATCGCATGACTGATTGCAAGCCAATGTCTACTTCGATGGAAATAAGAATTCAGTTATCGCGATATGATGATTCACCTCAGGTAGATGGTACTCTCTATCACCAGTTGATTGGGAGTCTCATATATCTGACCAACACTAGGCCAGATATCGTATTTGTTGTCAACTATCTTTCGAGGTTCATGTAGAAGCCTAAGACTACACACTAGAAAGCAACAAAGTGCGTTCTTCACTATGTCCATGGCACAATGGAATATGGCCTAGAATATAAGAGGAACAACAAATTCTTCTTATAGGGATACATGGACTCCGACTATGCCGGATCATATGATGACTATAAATCAACTTCAAGATATTTGTTTCATATTGGATCTGGTCCTGTCTCTTGGCACAGTAAGAAGCAATAGGTGGTTGCTATTTCATCAACAGAGGCAGAATATCGTGCCACACGTGAAGCTGTGTGCAAAGTGATATGGTTGTGTCGCATCCTCACAAGTATGGGTCTTCCATAAAAATCTCCAATACACTTGTTCTGCGACAACATGGGTGTTTTGAATCTTGTCAAGAATCTAGTACATCATGAAAGAACCAAGCACATTGACACACAATGTCACTTCATTCGAGACAAAGTTCCAAGGCACCGAATTCAGCTTCAACACATTCCCACCAATGCTCAAGTTGCAGATATTTTCACTAAGGCACTTGCACGTGTCAAATTTGAATTGTTTCATAGCTCTCTTTGTATTACCAACTGATTTAATCAGGGGGGATATTAGTAGTTCTTAAATTACATAAATAATGTAATAAGGGGGGATGTTAGCATATCTTAGTGATATCTTATTTATTTCATTATTTAGTTTTCATTTTAGGCGTATTGTTATTTTCTATAACAATCCCTATTTTTACCTCGGGTGGTTCCACAACCTCCGGGTTTATTTTTAGCTGCCAATGTATTATTTAAATGTTGCTTCCATAATGAAATACAGTTCACATTTCAACATTTCAATATTTTAAAAGAGGTAAGCAGAAAATCCCCACAATAGTTTTTTTAATATTTTCTTGAAATATTGTAGGAATCCTCAAATGAATCAATTTGCAACAACCAAGAACCAATCAAATGGAGAAACGTTCATTGCATGGGAAATGCGCACATCATGTTTTGTTATGGTACACATGGTCATCATAAGGCAACCAATCCAATGCACCATGAACGTCTGCACATCATACACACACAAAATATAATATAGGTGCATACTTAATTTTTTTTGTATATATAGTTTTCATAGATGTATATTTCTATAAAATAGTTTCGACATGATCCCCATTAATTATCCATCTAACCATTTAGCCCCATTTGGCATTTTTCCATGTGTAAATATTCTATTGGTAGGTTACTCTTGGTCATCATCCACTTAAAATCTAGCACACACTTTAATGAGATATTGCACAAATAACTATAATTAATACTAATTACGGCAATGGAGCACCTACATTCACAGACATAGGTGATTTAAAACCATGTATTGGAAAAACCCTTTGCAAGAAAATAATAGAGTTGCAAAATAAGAGTGAGAAATTATTGTAGGTAAAACTCAAATCCAAGGGAAAATTAAAATTCACTATGGGGAAAAATCGACCAATCATTTGTTAAGGAAAAATAAACCCCGTGACCATTCATGCATTAGTGAGGATGTGCATATACAGTTCGAAGCTACCGGATGGATGGAATATTATTGTCTAGTAAAAAAAAACTAGGATGTAGAGGTAGCTAAGGAGTTCATAGCATCTTTGAGGGATATGGTTTCCATAATGCATGGATAGGAAATTCCATTCACAGAAGCCTACATTACCACTATTATAGGCCTTCCTCAAATAGGGGAACACATGTACAAGGAGAACAACCTTGCACTCTACACACAATTATTCTTTGGACAACCAAATCACACCTAATGCACTCTATTTTTTTGAAGCAACACATCCTAGAATTTTGGAGACCAATATTTGAATATATCATCTGGTTCTTCACATGTACAAGTAGATTTTCTTAGCTCAATTTGAACCATTTCTATTTCCTCAACCATTTACTTCATGGGAAAAAATCAATGTCCCCTATTATCTTCCATGTACTCTCAAAGATGAGGTCAACCAGTACCAAGGGAGTAACAACTTCTACCCTAGTTCACCATGGGTTGATTTTAGCCTTGGTGAGATATACCGAGGCACACAATGAAGTGTCTATTGAGTAAGCCATAGGAGATAATGCTATTACTAAGGAGGAGAAATAAGTAGTGACACCTAAATAGAATGAATAGTTAGATGCCAATAAAATAGATTAAATAGAGATGGTGCTTGCATCCCAGCTTGAGAAAATAACATAGGATGCATGTTAGGCTTCATCCCTTATTTTTTTCCAATTTTATGAGGATGCAAGGTAGGCTATGTCAAGCCCTACTCACATGTTAATATCCACTAGGACCAAGATTAAGAGGATGAAGGCATACATGGTTTTTTACAACTCATTATATGATGATAATGAGGAGACTAAGGTATTGAGAAAGGATGAATTTATGGGCTGGGTATTACAGGATTTGACCAATGGAAAATCTTCTCAGTAGGAAATGCATACGGAGGATCTACAATAGTAGCTAAAGATATTGAAAGAATAGGCTTGTACTTGGGAGGCTAAGTATAAAGAGGAGCAGATTCTCTTTCAATAGTCCAAGAAGGTAGCTACAATGAAGATGCAAGAATTGTACCAAACCATCCATTAGCTACAAAAAACAATATCAAAATTACAGCTATAAGCCCAGGCATACGTAGAGTAGAATTCAAATGCAACAATGGAGGTTGAAAAACCTCATTCGATAGCACATTCTATAGACCAGGGGCAAGAATAAAATGTTGAGGTAAATGTGGAGTAGTCACCAACATCATCTCACTCTACAGATATAGAGGTAAATCAAGAATATGAAATTGAGGTTGAGGAGCCACATATTTTAACAAAATTTGCAGAGGAATGGATAAGGCAAGAAGATGAAATTAAGGTTGAGGAGCCTCATATTTTAACAAAATCTACAGAGGAACATATAAGGCAAGAAGATGAAATTGAGGTTGAGGAGCCTCAAATTTTTAGTAGAATCTACAAAGGAAGAGATAAGGAAATAATATTAAATTGAGGTTGAGAAGCCTCAAACATCATCAAAATCTACAGAGGAAGAGATAAGGCAAGAATATGATATTAATGTTGAAGAGCCTCAAAATTTAGCCAAGTTTGTAGAGGAAAATCATAAGGTTGAAGAGCCTTAGGGCTCAATACACTGCAAAAAAATAATTGAAAGATGATGTAAAAATTGAGACTAAGTAGCTTTAGACAGAAAGGGAATCCTTAGTAGATCAGTCACTAGATGATCATAATGTGACAAATGAGTCATATGAATAGGTACCTATAGAATATGCATAGGTGAATCAGAAGTTTACATCTTCTAAAAATTAGGGACAAATAGTAGTAGCAATAGAAGAAGAAGGGAATCCCCTTGTTTTAACAATCCACACAGGGCCAAAAATATAGCCAAATAAATTGAGATATAAATAAAATATTGTAAGGCGACCTCAACGAAGACCCAATACTAGAGCAAGGACTGCATAACTAAAATAATCAGGCACGAATTCAGATGAAGAGAGGGAAGAATATTTGAAGATGTTTGCTAAGTAGAAAAATAAATTTGAAAATCTCAAAGTAGACATAAAGGCACACAAGAAGGAGTTTAGGAAGGCCTCTAAAAAGGTGGCCAAAGAATCCAAGACTCCTCCCAAGAAAATTGAATTTGCCCGACCAGATCAGTTCTGGGATTTGTATGGGTCAACTGGTAATCAACCTTCAAAGATGAAGGTATATTTTGAGAATATAGGACTACAAAATATTGTACCACCTGCAGCTCAATCAACAACAAGCAAAGTCTCTTTGGTATATGAAGAATATTCTAATGATGATGTTGAAATTGAACCAGTAGTGGCCAAATTGCCTAAGGCCAAAATTGTTGAAAAATCTAGTGTTCCATTTTGGGATGAATCATCAATCCCAAAAGGAGAAATATTACCCCCTTACCATGAGTACTAGAAGTAGGATGAGCCAGCATTCCAGAAAGAAGCCCCAACCTTTATCGGGTATTATTTAAGGAATGTGGTAGGGAGAAAAGTTTGGACAAAGGAATAGCCAAGTATAGGAGCCGAACCAAGTCAGCCAAATCAGTGTAGTAAGTGCCAGAAATAGCCATAGTAAGAAGTGAGCACCCCTAAGGCACAAAAAAAAGTGAAAACCTAGAGATAAATAAAAATCCAAGGCTACAACCAAGAAGAGGAAGGAGAAAAACAAGGCCTATTGGAAAGTTGTAAATGAGACTAGTAATTATCAGTATAAAGTGGCATAGGGACGTGCCAATCCTTAGGCATGGGGGAATGATGAGCCCTAAAAATGCTCATATTTTTGTATACACTTTTCATATATAATGCAACATTATTTTAATAGAAGTGTATGTTTTATGCAAATTATATATATATATATATATATATATATATATATATATATATATATTTAATAGAAAATTATGTATGTTGTCTAATATTTGTTTTTAAGTGAATTGTGTGTAGATTCAATGATTTTTATTACCTTTCAACATGTTTACATTGAGGTCCCATTTAGACCTAGAAATTTCTATTTTATGATGGAAAATCAAAGGTAAACATAACCACAACAAATAAAGTAAAGATGCTAAGTCTGGTGCTTGACTCTAATTTTGGTGTCTGGCTCCTGTTTTGACGTTCGACTCTTGTTTGGCACTCAAATTTTGGTTTGGCACTTGACTCCCATTTGGTGCCTAACTCTCGTTTGGAACCTGACTCCCATTGAAGAAAAAGTACAACACAACCTCTATTGCAGGTATAATAGAACAACGATTTCAGCGATGGATGTGGATGCAATTTCAACGATGAATGCATATGGATAATGTCATAATGTAGATGTCATCTATATTTTATAAAATACATAAATATCCATGTAAATTGATAAGCATAATATCAGATGTATTTTATTATGATAAAAATAAAATACACTTAATTAATCTAGCAACAGATGAAATTAATTGATTATTCACTTTATCCTCCCTATTTTTTGTGTATTTGTTGTAATAGTAAAATTGAAAATATATTACCTCCAAATGTAACAAGGTATGGCTGCATATCTTATAAATATGCAGGCCACCCTTGAGAATGAGATCCCAGATTTTCTCTACAAATTTTTTGAAGTTCCATATAATACAATTCATTTGAGTATTTTATTAATCTCAAACTAGCATCCGGTGAATGAATTGACTCAAGAAAAATCTGCTGGAAGCTTGGGCCCACTCTCAATAGTATTCCTCCTACTTTTTCCATATTTTCAATTATTTCATTTATTTCTTGTTTTGCTATTTTTTTTTGCAAATTAGTGTAATTCTGTAGCTTCCCCTATTTTCTGTAATTTTTCCCAACAAGTGTGCATTTTACATTTTGTAGTTTATTTTGGTCATATCTTTGATAATATAAAATAGGTTAATGGTTTGGAAAATGAAAAAAAACTCCAATGCAATAACACACCCCCAAACCATAAAATCTAAGGGACTCATATTATTAAGGAGATTTTAAAGGTATATACTGTGCATGGTTTTTCACAAGTTTACGAGTTGTCTTGGGTTGACAATTAAATTAAGGAAATGAATTTAGTCATAGAAACTTAACAAATATTTTTCCTAAGAGTACATTTACATGATCCAAATGATGTATTATACTCGAACTCCAACAAAATAAATTCAAACTTTCAATTTTTTTGATTGGATGTTTTGACAACAGACAAAACGATTGTGGTCAACCACTATGCTATATAATTTACCTTGATATTCAAATTGATACACTGATGGTATGTTGAGGGAAAAATTGCATTTCATGGATCCAAGCTTACCCTAAAAGGATGTTATAGTTTAGCTCACATGATAACAAATAAAACAATGTATTCAAGATGTGAGACCCTACTTTTACTAGCAAAACTATGGTCCTTATAGCTTCCCATTCTATCTTGTCATAAGATTTTATGACAATGTCTAATTTTTCTAAATATTGCTTATTGAGCCCTATTTTATGAATAAAGCTAAGACTACAAACATTAATTTATGATCCATGGTCAATGAGAATCCTTTTGATGGATTGCTCACCAATATTGCAAGTGATATATAAGGATATCTCTCCAACCATAGAGGTTGGTGGAATGTCATACCTAAATAAGGATATAGTTGCATGGTTCACACTAAGTTATCCCGTCATATTAGACAAATCATTGGGAGTGATATTTTTAGGCAGTATCTATTTTTTAAAAGCTTGCATAATTTCTCTCTATGACTTGGGGAGGTTTGCAAGAACTCAAGTATGAAGATATTATCTAGAGTGTCTTCTAATTACTATTGAAGGTTAAAATTTGTTTTTCTTATAGTTTAGAACCAAAGGTATTTCCTTAGGAGTGTTGGCATGTCTTGACTACAAAACTAGGGGGATTCAGGAGGTGGTTCATAAGCTTGACCTTTATCTCTTACCTATTTCTTAGTCATGGTGCAAACATGAATCATCCCTACCATAGTGGAGGGACATTCTTGTACTACACTTGATTTACAATGTTTTGTTCATGTTTAGGTAGGGGGTCCTAAATTATCCCCAAATATTTATTGGAAGATGTTGCTTGTTCAAGGTTATTGACCACTAGATGACCTTGGTCAATAAGATCTTGTACCACATTCTTGAGAGTGATACACTTATTCATGTTGTGGCCATTAGTGCGATGAAAAGTGCATTGTTAGTCAAATTTTAAGGTCGTGTTTAATTATAGGGGCTAACTCTATCATATTAGCATCTAACAACTATGTTAATATAGATGATAGACTAGTTTAATTTAGAAACTTCTTAGGAGTATTTTCTAGAGATTTATCTAAGATTAACTTGCTTAGTGCTACAATAATACTAACATTACCTATTTTAGCATTGGTGTTAGTTCATAAATTAGTTACACCATCACCCATAACATGTTTGTTCTTATAATATCCTTTGGTGTTGGGAGAAGGTGGTTTATCTTATTCTTTCTTGATTTTAATTTTCCCTCTTTGTTGAAGGGTAGCTTCCATTTATTTTGTGAGATCAATCACATCATCGAAGGATACAACACAAGTCATCTCTAAAGGATATGATAAATGTTATTGTAAATTATGTATGAAGATATGTAATAATTCCTTATGTGGCAGAGTAAAAGGTAGTTTTCTAACTATATTTTTCCATTGAAGTAAGAATTTACCAATAGATTCATTCTTCTCTTATTTAAGTTGATATAAATCATCTATTGTATAATTTTTTGTGATGGAGGTGGTAAAATTTTGGATAAATTTTTTGTCTAATTTAGAAAAAGTATTGATCAAGATATGGGGTAGTTGATAGAACCATTCTAGGGCCTCACCACCAAGACTCTTGGGAAAACATTTTAACAATAGCATTTCATCATACTTTATGTTGTGGTTTACTATCCTAAATATTTGAAGATGTTCTATGGGATCACCATATCTCTTATATAATCAAAATTGCAGTAGCACAAAGGTTGAAGGATAAGGCCTATTTGTTAAACTAGGATCTATAGGTTCATTACAATAGTCCTTGTAAGAATACTTCTTAGGTGTGCCTCCTTGAATAGAGGCTAACTATTGTTTGAATTCTAAGTTTTCTCTTGCTAATTGTTCTAATCTAGCATTGACATTCTAAAATTTAGGATAATGTATTGATGGTACTATAGACTGAGACTAGGGATTAATTGGAGGGTAATAATAAGTATTTTGGAGGGATGATCCATAAGGTATCATTGGGTTACTAATTCCATGATTACCATGAAAATACATGTTAGTAGGAGAAATATTAGTAAAATAAGAATTAGTTAGTGTAGGTATTATATAAAATGAGTTAGAAGCAACCACATTCAAATCATGAGGTATGCTAGGAATTACATCTACATGTTAGACTTTTGGGTAGCTTAGGCATGGAGAAAATTAAGGGTTTAACATGAGTGGCTCTATGTTGGAAGTTAAAGATCCCAAATTCCCTAAAGAAGACAAAATACTTTGTGATATTATTCTTAAGTTTGTGGTAATAATCGAGTATCACTATTGAGCACTCATGATGTTTGATCTAGGTTGGTGCAAAAGTTCTAGAAAGGGTTCTTCCATGGCAAAATGAAACCTTTATTCTAATTTATAAGTGGCTTCCATGGTTTCTTTGTATATGGTCCATGTATTTGAAGACTACCTCTCCTTGTTCATTTTTAATAGGAGAAAGAGTCTTGGAAGGAGGATCTTCGTCCTCTTCTTCCTCAATGTTAGGGTTTTTATGCAATATTTTGAGTGATACAAGGAGGTTCAGACATGGCAAAGAAGGAGTTCAATTTATTAAGTTTTATTTTGAGAGTACTTAAGCAAAGAAGAATATGTTTGATATCCTTATGCCACCTTGAAAAATATCCCTCCTTGTGACTCTCACTAGTCCACCATAATATACTAACTAAGAAGGATTTCTCCCGAAGGTTTGTATATTAGTTTTCTCAAGGGGTCATTAATATTACCCTAGTAGGATTAACAATTGGTTATATTCTTATTATATTTATTTAATATTATTTATCTAAGCAAACAATATTAAGTGATCTTGATTAAAGTGTAATAAGTTTTATATTGGTTAAGGATAAGATAAGAAATAAGATTTTTGGATAAAAGACCCAAGTGATATATTTCATGTTAGGTTCACCAAAGATGTGGGATGACAAAAAGGTTGCACCTTATCTTGGGAGCACTATCCCCTAGGGATGCATTTTTCTCTTTCTTGATCTCATCCACACTCGGGCAAGAGAGCACTACTACTAACCCCTTGTTTTGGATATGACTATGTTTTGCATGTAGTACTATCTTTGGTGGGAGATTTTTGCATTCACCAAGGGATTTATAGATTCCCTAATCTATTTGATGTATTTAATTTAGCAGACATCTAATTTTTGGTCATCTATCTTAGGATATATTATGCAATATGAGGGTGTAATGCAATGCAATATAGTGATGTGAGAATATAGCTCTATCCTACATGTAACTTGAATTTTGGTGATTTTACTACCTATGTTATGAAAGATATTTTCTTTATTTTCTTATGAAGACAAGGGTGAAATAAAATCACACAAATTAACCTAATGCAAGGCCACATGTGATATTCATTTTGAATGCATAGGAAAGCTAGATAAAATGTTAAATAGACTAATGATTCTTTTAATTTTTCTTCTTTATATGTGATAAAATGGAAAGAACAAGATAGAAACAAATAAACATGTCTATTACATGAAATAGAAAACTGGAGGATTAGGGGTACTCATGTATTTTGATGGCTAGTGTGAATATGCCATCTAGATTTGCATATGATCCATGTACAAATACATCAACTGGGACTCCTTTTAGTAGTGGATTCATGTGGACCTATAAAACTAACAAAAATATGGATTTTTGGACCTACCAAATAGAAAGAATATTATTTCTTCCTAGTTTGCATAGTTATATCCTTTTTTTATACAAAAATTGAGATGATCTTGCCTTAGATATGGATGTAGATATATCTATAGTGAACATGCTAGCTAAGACTATTTTACTCGATGGATTTTCTATAATGACTAAACTATATGGGTGACAAGATGTGTTGCGAAATAAAGATCTTCTATCTATTAAAGGAATGCAAGTGAACATATTTTATTAGACTAGATTCTAGGGGGGATATAGAATCTAAGGTTTCTCAAAGTTATGTCAAATATATTTTCCCAAAATGATATTAGTTGGTAGATTCACTCTAGGTATCAAAAATAAAAAATGGTTGTTATCTAGCGATACAAGGGTGCAAACAAGTTGTGCAAATACACTGCCTAAAATAGGTTTGGTCGACAAATTTTCTCAACCCATGAATGAAATGTAAAATCCAATAATGAGCTAGCTGAATATGATCTTGGATGATGCAATAGATATTTTTGTGGTGATTTCTATTCTACAAGATCTTATTAATACACCTATGGAGTCAATGTAAGAAAAATATTTTACCAGAGTGATGGTTAGTTTTAAAAATATAGAATATATGTGTTCATACTATGAACTTAAATTATGAAAAAAAAAATATTAATGATGATTGAAAATTAAAAATAAATATATGTTAGAAGGGTATCACCAAAAATCAAAGCACAAGATGCCTCCTTTCGTAGCTTTGAGGCAAAATTGTTGATAGCTTCATAAAAGGATTTTTAACAACACTTTGTTAGTTGTGTTTTTTTCATATCAATTTAGTAACACTTCACTGTAAGAAAGAGTATTATTTCAAATGATCTTATAATGGGCCAATTTATATGGTTATACCCTCCTATAGTTTCCAAAATAGGAGAGGAAATGTGGCTAGCATGTTGGCTGGTCTGATTGATTGGTTGGCTAAACTAGAGAGTGATTTTTATAACTAACAAGATTTGGGGTAAGTTTTGGACCATTTGGAAAGCAAAAGGGGATACATATCTTTCCTTCCTTTCTTAGTGAACCTCTACATTTGTAGGCTATCAGTTGAGGGATATTTATACCTTGGTAGACTTATATAGCTATAAATTAGTTTTTCATTTTTTGTGTGCAAATACACTGCCTAAATGAATACATTGTTAGGCAGATTTGCAACTCAATATATTTTCTCTACTAACCATTAGAGCTAAAATTGGGTGGTAAAATGGGGAATTTGAATATTCATGAATATGGTAGGCTAAAATTAGATTTACTTTAGGAAAATTTGATCTGAGTCAACAAATTTACCCTTATTGGATTTTATCTGCAATTTTGAGGTTGAGTGATTTGTTATGATTAACTAGGCTAATTTTTTGGTTTACTTTGAGAATTGATGGTGAAATAGGTGATCCAATTTTAGGTATATATACTCTTATTTATAGATTACAGTAGGGAAAATTTTCCTCAAAAATTATCTATAGATAAATATGATAATATCACCTACTTCTTAGGGATTTTGGTCATTGAATGAAGTACCCTTTTACCATAATAACTAAAATACTTGAGACTATCACTGCCATACTTCATCTTGAATGAGTGTCTAATACATTTATTTAGGTTTTTCTTTGGTAGGTGATCTTCATATCATAATTCAAGAAATAATTAACTCAACCCATCTACCTATTTCACTTTTTAATTGACTTAGGCTTTTATGTTTGCTTGATTTTCTAGTATTTCTCTTGGATCCTAGGTCATATTACATACTGGTCAATATTTTTGATGCCAACGCTTCACTGTAAATTGAAAAATATTTGATATTGGTACTTATCCTAAAAGAAAGAATCTTTAGTGCTCCTTTGTTTATCTATAAGGAATTTTACTAAACAAAATTTTGCATAAGTCCCAATTGTCAATATTTGTATAAAACTCTTCTCTAAGCTAGACAAAACTATGATCATCAGCTATCAAGATTTTATCTTGGTTATGAGCGGGTAGTGAGGAATCACTATAATTTTGGTGGATCATAAGGGCCTTCTAGTTTGCTTTTATAAAAACTCAAAAATTCTCTTAATCCTTGGGCACAAAGTTGAATACTTTCCTATCTACAAAACAAACATAGGGAAGAAAATAAAAGTATCAAATTTATCAGACCAACAATCTACCTTTTGGGTTTATTAAGCATTGATATTTCCTTTTGCATTTTAAGTAGGTGCTTATGATTTAACATATTATGGGTATATATTTAGGTGAATTTAATTCATGGTAATAGGGAGAACCTCTCCTTCTATATTCTCTAGTTTGAATTAGTTGACTTCCTTTCAATTGAAGATAATATATGGTCCTTATGAAAATATGTCAAATTTAGTATATTTTATAGGCTTAATATTATGTTCATTCCATTTGAGAATCATATCACCGACCTTGAAATTTTGTAGGGTGGCATTTTAATAAAACCATATTTTAACTATTTTTTTATGCCTTTGCAACTACTCCCCAACCTTTTTTATCTGTTACTCAAGCTTTAACATTTCTCCCATTCTTACTATTATCAAATCATTTTCTTGTAGTTCCTATTGATGTAATAGCTAGAGTGTGTGAAGATATATGGAAATAGAAAATTTAGCTTCCTTATCATAGACCAAATTGTAAGGAGAACAACCTAGTGCTCTTTTTGGATTAATATAGTATTCCCACGTAGCCTTCTTTATATGAAGATGCCATTGTCATTGGTTCTTTGATTCAATTATCTTTAGGATTCTCAAAAAAAAAATTGCTTGCTGAATCAACCAATCTTTTACCCTAAAAGTAATAGTTAGATAAGTCTTTTAAATATATACCATGTTGTAATGTAAATTGAGTGATTTTTGAACCCATGAATGCCTTGGCATTATCTATTATTGTTATGTTTGGAGCACCAAATCTGGTTATAATATCTTATACGAACTTTATGATCACATTTTTCATAGATTATTTTAAAGTTTTGACTTATACACATATAGTAAAGTAGTATGTAGCTATTAGAATCAATTTTTACCCATAACTAGATGGTGGATTGATCATCCCAATAAAATATAGCCCCATTATGCAAAAGTTTCTTCTACTATTATAGGCTTCAAAGGAATGGGGTTGTTTATTTTTATTCCTATGTATAACTTACATATTTCATAGTTACCAATCCATCTATGAACATCTAAAAATATACTAGGCTAGTAATATCCTACTTTCATAATTTTATTTGCAATTGTTTGGACTGAGAAATGCCCACCCACAAATCCTTGGTGAAATTCTTGTATTATATTTTGGGCTTCTCCCTCTTTAACATATCTAAGTAATAGTCCATAAAATAATCTTCCAAACAATATCCCTTCTATCATTCTATAATGAACATTTTATAATAAAAAAGCTCACCTTTGGGATTTATCTAGGTTTTGGTGGTATCTTCTTATCTGCATATATTCTATTCTTTATTCCATCCATAAAATTCCTCCTATTTTTCATTCATTAGGAACTATTATCATGTTACCTTATTATCCTCTTTTCTTGAATCATTTATTTGCATGACCATGTCTTTAGCCATCTCTTGGAAAAGTGCTCTTCCCTTGACTAGTTTAGTGGCTTTAATTTCTATATCATATTCCAAAATTTTGGTAATCAATCAAGCCTTTTTCCACTCATTTCTCCCCCCATTATATAATATCTAATATTGGAATGTATGACAAAAGCAATGATTTTGTTATTGGAGATCATGTGTCTAAAATACGTTAGTCCTTTTCACAAGGCACAAACATGTTTTTCAACAAAATTATACATTTCTTAATATTTTTTCAAATTTTGGCTTAAAAAAATTCCACTGGGATCTCTTGATGGTTCTCATATCTTTTCATCACCAATATTTCTATTCTGAGTTCCCCTCCATATGCATAAATAATAAAATCCTTGCTGAAGGCTAGGTTGATGAGTATTGGGGTATATGAAATGACCTCTTTTATTTTCTAAAAATCCTCTTTTCCATACTATGTCTATAAAAAGGGTGATTTTTTTTAACATGAGTGTCATGGGCTTGGCTATTATTGTGAAATATAATATGAAATTTATAAAAAAAATATTTTTTCCCAAAAACGATTGCAAACCCTTCTTGTGTCTCGGAAGCGAAAGGTTCCTAATTGCCTAAACTCTATCAGGATCTATAGTAATACCATATTTGAATACCACATGCCCCAATATATTTTCCTATGGCACACAAAATACACTTTTTTTAGAATTAAGCATACGAAAAACCTTTGACATCATTGGAAAATCCTTTCATGATGTTCTAAGTGGTCCTCCTTTATTTTTTAGAATATTGTGAGATCATCTAGATAGATTAGTATTTTTTTTATCAGATCATGGAATACAATATTCATAGCCCTCTATAATTTTGTTGTTATGTTTGATAACATGAAATGCATTTGTTGGTATGCATAGGTTCCCCACTTTGTGGTAAATGCCATATTGTGATGGTCTTCATATTTTACCCAGACCTAATTAAATCCAGAGAATCCATATACTAGCAAAAACATTTTGGATATTGATACCATTTGAAAGATCTATTCCATGGAAGGCAAGGGATAATGATATTTTAAATAATATTTATTCAAATCCCTAAATTCCACACATAATCTAATTTCACCATTCTTCTTTCTTATAGGTACTAGGTTAGAAACCCAAGTGGTATGTTTGATTGGGTATATGATTTTTGATTCTATCAACTTATCCAATTCCTTTCACATAAGGGGTTCAATTTTTTTATGACTGATCTTTGTTTTTATCTAATTCTTTTAGCTTTAAGGTCCAATTCTATTGTGTGTTGATTAATATTTTTATCATATCCCTTGATGTCTTCATAAGTCTTGGCCATCACATATTTATATTTTTGAAAAAGTTTGATAAGTTGTTCCTTTTCTTATTGCATGGCTACTTTCCCTAATTTTAATATTTTTTATGAGATACATTTATTTCTTGATAATTATATTTTTTTAGTAAACCCTTTCCTTATTTTGAACCTGTCATTCAGGATAAAAAGGGATTATAGGGTGATTAGACACTTTGGCATTTTATTTAAACTTAGCTAAATGATTTTATCTTAATATGTCTCCTCTAGTTTAGGGAAAATTTCTTGATCATATTCATTTGTCTACTATAGGAAATAGATAATCTACTCATCATTCTCAAACACCTACCAATTTTCTTAGTTATCAAGTATTTCTAGCCTTACTATCACCTTTACAAGCTAATGGTTTTTTCATAGATCATAAATTGTCATTCTATATAATTCTATAATCTGTTCTCTTGGAATCACTTGCATATTGATAGCATAAAAATATTCCATCAAGTTCCAGACTCTATTTCTATAATATTTCATCAATCTATTCATATATAGCCATTGGGTTCTTACCTATTTGATAATTTGTTTGGTAGTGCCAAAAATTTGAAGCATATTTATTCCTATTTATCTATCATTTGGAGCCCCAAATCCAGGACTTCATATTATATTCAATTTTTGGAGCAAGTGAATTGTATTCTATATGCTTGAAAACACCTTTATCCTTTTGGGGAAGCAAGATATTTTCTTTCCCCTACTCCTATCCTACTTTGGGCACCGTCAAAATATAGTTTCCAAATTCCACATGGATCTTCTTTCTCTTTGGATATTTTTGGAGTAGGAGTATTCTCTTCTTGAATTATGTATGTTCTTATACCTATTTTCCTTTAGCAGAATTCATGTATATCAATATCACCCTCTTGCTCTATCGTCCTCCCTTCTATATTTTGATATGAGTTTCTATTAATTTATTTTTGTTAGAGAATTTATTACATTATTGGGTACATGTCAATGTACCACCTTGAATACATCATTAGATTAGGATTTTATCTTATGTTAAGTAGTTACTTGGGGAAGAAGTAGTAAATGCACAAGTTTTAGAATGTATAATAATGTAAATGTGCATGTAGTCCACATGTACATAAGTCATAGGAATAGGTAGAGTAAAGCCCAAGGAACTTATCTTATATATGTACATTGAGCTATAGAGTTAGAGAGTGTGAGAGACAATGTTACTATAGCGTAATGAGTAGGTACAATATAGATATTCATTGTAAAATTCTAGAGTGTTTATAGTCCTCCATTATATTGCATTGTAATATTTTTGTGAGATTTAATTAGTGGTATTTTACTGAGTTATTGTAAAATTCTATTCTCTTATTTTCCTACATATTTAGATACCATTATCATATACTTATCATAGCCTACATATTTTACATCTTATGGTTGGATATCCATTAATATACATCACCAAAATCTAACAGTGGTATTAGAGCACATGGTAGATCAATAAGAAAAAGGAAGAGCCACAAAGATGTTAGGATCCCATCCTAATGTTATTTTGTAATTATCTTTATTATGTAATGACCCACTTCCAACATGGAGGATCCCATATATATATAATGTTATTTTGTAATTTACGTGGAATGTTATGCTCCTAGGCAAGTGGGGCCATTTTATGTAACCATTATCAAGATTGTAACCAACATTTGGTAGAAGATTCTAGCTCGAGTGGAACTTTGCATGTAAGCCAACTCTTGAGCCTAGGATTAGGGTTTGCATGAAGTATTTATTTAAAAATATATGAAGCCATGTAAAAATCATCTTTTTGCAAGTTAATGAAATATTGAAGGAGGTTTCCCCCTCGAAGAGGCCTATGATTTTGAGTTATTTGTGAGATTTTTTCAATTTCGTAATTACTTTTTGCATAGTATTATTCTATTATTGCATGTATTTTAGTTATCTTTCAGTATTTTGTGTGTGTGATATTTATTTCAATAGTAGATTCCTAACAAAAGATAGATTGAGAGGAGTTCAAAAATCTTAGTTCCAAAACTTTTGAGAGTGCATGTGGCTAGAGTCTTTGCATAGAGTTGCAGAAAAATATGTGAAGACTAGGACTCAATATTAATTCCACTAGATTGACAAATCAACTAGTGAAGTTAATTATCTCTAGAATTATAGATTTTTCCATTCTAGTTTCTAACATCTTGTTGCAGTAAAAGAAGATTCAAAAAAATTTGAGAAGATTCCTACACAATTCTAGGAAGAAGATCTTCATTGGAATCATTCTAGCACTTACAACAACAAGTAGAAGATTGGATATTTTAAAGACCCGAGAAAAGGTCCCATTATAATATTTGCAAACCTAAAAAATGTAAAAGAGTGGAAAAGACCATAGGATCCTTGTTATATATTCGAGGAAGAGACGAAGACTCCAGTTAAGAGTACCGATGAAGAGAGGATATTGGTGGTCTCGAGTGTAGATTGAAGACTTAACCCTAAATAATTTGAAGAGACCCTTAGAAGGTCTAGTCAAATAAATCCTAGTTCTAGAATATTGGAGGTTGGTGATCTCCATTAAAGACTAAAAATTACAAAGTAGAGAAGGACTAGCAAAAGTCCCATTCTAGATTCCAAAAGAAACTAACTATAGATATCTGAGAGGAATATCTCATTAACAACACTTCCATAGTATAAGGTTGAAGTAAATGTCTCATTGGAAAGACTAGAGAAGCTACGAGATTGAAAAGGACTTGGAGAGGTCTCAAGAATAAACAAGGAGAAGGCTTGGTGAGTTTCATTGAAGGAGATTCAGACAAGGCCATTAAAGGAGTTCCTAGGAGAACTCATTGAAGAAATTTTCCACCAAGTATAAGTTCCTAATAAAGTGATATTTGAGACAATTATCACCATCTGACAAAAAGACCAAATGGATAAGGATTTGGTAAAAAATTTATCAAATTTTAATGGATATTGATGAAGACCTCAAGACTTTTCAATTCTTGAAAAGAAGACCTAGATTGAAGTCAAAATTTGACAAGGATACTAAAGGAGAAAGGATTCAAACATTACTACCAAACTTGAAAGGTTTGAATATTGACTTAGAAGGATAGAAGTCTCATTCAGAGATAGGGGTTTGTTGAATTCATAGTAGAATATTGAAGGGTTCTTGAAGGAAAATCTTAGCTATGATTTGAAGGAGATTCCTACTAAATTTTTGAGATTAAAGGAGAATGTTTCAATAGAAATATTGACTATGAAAGAGTACCAAATAGAACATCATTACTAGCTATAAAACTTCAGACTTATAGTAAGCATCTTGAAGAAGAATCGAAACCACCACACTATAGTTTAGAACAACAAGATAGAGGAGTTACTAAGATGCAAATTGGTGAGTTGAGGATCTATTTATGGCAGCCAAGAATAGTTGCAAGTTCATATAGTTAATGAAAACAATAAGGTGAATCTAATTGTAGCACCCTAAAATTGGCGCAGTAAAATTATAAAATTTACATTCACCTTAGTAAATAATTTTAAAATCAAATTTAACCTCCCAAACCGCCCGTTAACCGTCGGGTATTCCGTTTCCCCCTTTTCCATGCCAATTTTAGAGGTTGTTTTGACCGTTTGACGATATCGTCGCCGATCAGACGATATCGCCCCAGATTTGATGATTTCGTCTGGACTAGGACGTCCAGACGATCTTGTCGTAAAACTGAATTTGCATAGTTGGAATCTGTTCCAACGGGTCTCCAATACGGGCGAAGCGTGTCTGCGCCATTGGGACCCTCCCCCATTGGAGATCTCCCAAATTGGGATGATCTCCAACCTCCTACCTACTCCCCCTAAGCCTATTTAATCTCTAAGATTTTCCCTCCCCAACCCCTGGCTGAAATTTTTTGCAAAGTGATTCCCTCTACATTAGAACATCCTAATATTGCATTTGCACTAGTTCCACATCGATTTTATTGTAGGTACATCATTATTTTTCAGCGGAGCCAGCATCCATCGTCGCCGATGAACCTGTTCAGATCGGAGGCGATCCCGTCAAATGCGAGATGATTTCGTACTGATGCGAGATGATCTCGACTGCAGTCCACATCGAGGCAATCAGTGCCTGGAGTTTGCTTTTCTCAACTCTGTTTCTGTCATTTTATTCTGTAAATTAGATTATTTATTCAGTTTTTATGTTATTTTGCATTTGGAGTTCACCCATTTAGCTTAGATTGCATGCTAAGTTCATGATCTGCTATTAAAGTACAGTAATTGGCTTTAAATTCTATTCTTAAATATTGTTCAGTATTCATATTGCTATTTGGTGTAATTTGCCTCTGTTAGCACAATAGAATTTCTTGTATTTTGCATCTATTTTCTGTCTTGCAGGTCTCTGGCGAATTCGTCTGACGAATTCGTCAGATCTCAGACGATTCTATCAATCTCAGATGATTCTGTCAGTCTCAGATGATCCTATCATATTGCAGGCGATTCTGTAGAATTCCAGACGATCCAGACTTCTTCAAACGTCAGAATCTTCTTCGGACATCCGGATCAGGTATTCTTCATTGTCATTCTGTAAAATTCTCTATTTTTTGCTTTCAAATCTATTTGTTGTATTCATGAAAGTTGCATTTTCATGTAGTTTTAATTTAGATTCATTCGGCCAAACCTAGGATATGAATGCTTAAGGTTAAAATGAACTCATCAAACACATTCCAAAACCTAGGCGTGGAAATTGCCGCTAAATGTTTCCTGGTGAACCCACCATCCATCAAAAAATCACCAAAATACACCTCCCTTGAGAGGTGGGACCTTCGCAAAGTCCTCTCAGTCCGAGGTATCGCGACATCCTTTTCCCATCCTCCTTTCGGGCGCGGATCCTATAGCCTGAAGGTAGGGATGCAAAAAATTTGGAGCGATACATTTTGGTGAACCCGACGTGAATGCATTTAAAACCTTTTGAAAACAAAACAAAAATATATATATGTATACAAGAAAAACAAAAAAAAAATTATTATCATTTCAAGTTTGTCTGTTTTAGATTCAATTCTGAATAGTAGATGTTAAATATTACTTTTAAAAGTACTAAACAAACCATGAGTTTTTACTCAAATCAATATGAGTCCATCAGTAATGTTGGAAGAATTCAGTTAAATACATTTGTTGATTATGATCAACCTTATCCCTATTCAACACCACCTCCATCACACTTCTCTCATTTTTCATCCATAACTCAACAAAACAATCTCTTTTCCAATCCTCTTCATAATGATATTATCTATTCTCCCATATATCCATATTATGTCTATCAACCCACATATAATCCTCCTCCACCTTTTCAATACCCTTCTTTCAATACAACACATCCATTTCAACAACAAAATACTTATTCTTCCAATTCTACCATTCACTCACCTCCTACATCACAATCTTCCTATCATCATTCTACCCATAATAAAGAAAGAAGAGGTGAGAAACCATTAGGTCCTTTTATGACAAAATTCCTAAGGCATTTATCAAAAACCTCTCAAAAACCTTCATCACGTAAATTTACTAAGCTCAATCAACCAATGGATATAATTCTCAAGTATTTACTTGACACAAATAAGATTGAACTCCCTTCCATAAGACAACTTGATACCACATCAGATTGGTTTAAACCTGAGCTACATTGTGAATATCATAGAGTAGATGGACATATGACACAAAATTGTAAAGATTTAAGATGTGCAATTCAAGATTTGATTGATGAGGGTCTTTTTAATATAAAGGAATTACAATCTACAACTGATTATAAATCTCAAGTAAACAATCAAACTCCTACACAACAAATACCAATAATCAATCAAGACATGGGGATCTCCCAAGAACCCCTATTCAATTATCAACAACAAGAAACCAATCAAATATTGCATGTTAATGTGTCCCATCATGATGATATTATTAATATTGTAACAAAAACTACAAATGAGCAACCTCAAGTTCAATCAACTCAATCTGATATTCAAGATATGGATTCCTCATTTGACCAACCTTCAAAACTATCTTTGGCTCTAGAGAATGATCCAAAATGGAATGTAAGCATAGAAAGCTCATCTTTAGAATCAAAATCTCAATCTGAAATCCACTTTGATAACCAACAACAAGTGATTAATCCTCAAGCAAAGATATCCCTTTTAGAAGTATTACAAATTTATCACAAGGAAATTTTGTTCAAAATACCTAGCCAACAATTTGTTCCTCATCATATTTTCTCTAAGAACATAATTAATGGTGTAAACCCTCTTGAGGTTAACCATATTTCATTCTATGATGAGGATATTCCTTCCTCTACTCCACAA
Source organism: Wollemia nobilis (assembly GCA_028583015.1). Lineage (NCBI taxonomy): Eukaryota > Viridiplantae > Streptophyta > Pinopsida > Araucariales > Araucariaceae > Wollemia > Wollemia nobilis. The sequence goes on along the minus strand of JAQPPZ010001679.1, from coordinate 3,214,693 downwards.
GAAGACTCCTATCTTTACATTACCGGATCTAGTAAAGAAACACTTGTTAAAACTATCATGGTAGATAATGACTCCTCTCTTAATTTATGCACTTATCAATTATTCCAAAAACTCAAATCAAAGGAAGAAGATCTTAATGAATCAAATGTTCTTATAAAATCTTTTAACAATGAAATTCAAGAAGTTCAAGGTACTATAATGTTTCCCCTTAATATTGGATCCAAGATCTTGGATATTTTATTCTATGTAGGATATTGTCCTTCACCTTACAACCTATTTCTCCAGAGTCCTTGGATTCATACGATGAGGGTTTTCCCTTCCACTCTTCACCAATGTTTGAAGTTTGAAATTACAAATAAAATTGTTACCATACATAATGATCCAACACCATTTGAAGAATATTTAACGATTGAAACATCAAGTTCTATATATTATTTATTATCACAATTCTCTTCTATCCATCACTTTTTTTCATCCATATATGATCATCTTTGTTTACCAAATAACATCCATGCATATCTTTCACATATACTTTCTCTATCTTATCAATATTTGGAATATAGTGATAAGAATGAAGAACTTTCTTATCCTTCTTACATTTTATTTTGTAACATGATCAATTTTACACATATAAAAGTCAAATCTTTTTCTACATTATTCTACATTATAACAAAGCTTTTGTTATCACTACCTTTTATTCATCACCTTTTGTTCTTACCTTCACCTCAACCAAATTATCCTTCAAAACCTCCTTTGATTTTGAAGCAACCTTAGACATGCTATACTCAAATAACCTTGTATAGTGTATATAGATCATCTTGTATATACCACCAATTTCAATTCATAAATTAAAATCAAAATACAAAAAAATCAAAATCCTCAAAATAAAAAAAAATACTAATGCAACTAAGGACCTTAAAGGTAAATTTGAGCCCAACTGGCTTGGACCATACATTATTACTGCTAAATTTGAATCAGGAGCATATAAATTATCTACCTTAGATGGTAAAGAACTCAAAGAACCCATGAATATTTTGCATCTTAAACGTTACTATGCATAAATTTGGTCATTTCATCCATGTATATATTTGTTCAAAATCACTATCTTGTATTCCTTGCAATCTTTATAAAAACCCAAAAACATCAAAAACATTCATAAACATCAAAAGCTTCAAAACTATTTGTTGCATTTCTTTAAGGCACTTGTTAAATTTTTTGCTCAAAAATCAAACCAAAAATCAAAATAATAATAAAAATCTAAAAACAGCTATATGCTTGACTCTTTCGAAACCAAAACAATATACAGAAGAAAGAGAGAGTCAACATTCTCAAAACTTCTCAAAAATCATTTATATATATTTTCTTACAATTATTGCAGTTATATGTTTCAACTTATTTTGGATAAATTAGCATTTATTTTGAATCCCTCACTTGCACACTCACAAAAAAATAAATATCTTGCTTTTATCTGGCATGATTACTAATCTCTCTTATATCAAAGTTCACAAATTTCAATTAAATAAAGTTTGAGCATAGAGAATTGATCTTGTTATTTACCTAAACCAAGCACATCTTTTCACAATAAAATGATTATATTTGTAATTTCCATGTTTTGCTACATAGTAGAACTGATTTCTTGAGTGAAAAGTTTCCCCTGCTATCCTATCATGCACATGGTCTAGAATATTTGAGAATTGGCAAAAGGACAAGCTCACCCCTACCCAGAATAAAAATCCCTTGCTCTACAGCTAATCCGAGCAAGTATCCCTAGCAAAAAAAAAGAGAAGAAAAATTCAAGAAAGAAGAGAAAAGAAAAATGTTATTTCAGCAATGTTCCAAGTATTATCAAGCAAAAGAAATACAAAAAGAAAAATAAGCAAAGTTCAAAAGAAAGCAAGAAAGCAATAAAATCCCTTTCCCTACCCTTTGAAAAGAAAAGAAGGGTTGATGAGCTTGAATCCCCGGAATTCTCAATTATTCGAAAAACTGTGAGGTAAGCCCCATAACAGGTGGTTTGTGCCCAACCTGCTTGGCCTTGGGTAACTCCTAGCGTGGCGATATGTCTGTCACATTAGCGACCTTATTTTGTACAGACCTATGTCTTCTTATGGATTAGCTAGCTCTTGATAATCCGACCTACATAGTAGTCTAATATGGTTATATGCATCTACATCATGGTTAATGAACATTTATTTGGTTTCCTCAAATCACTTGTATCATAGTATCTTGCTCAAAAGCTGGTAAATGAACAATGCAATTGCACACACATTTGTATTTGAGAGATTTTGTTTATCATTAGGATAAATCAAGATCGGAAATGAATGCACATATGCACATGGGATTCCTTATAAATCTAACTTTTGTCTTCAAAATACTTTGAAATATTATTTTTGCAACTTGTTTGGAATAATCAAGTACAATTATTTTTCACAAAGACAACTATAGAATTAGAAAAATAAAAAATTTCTTCCAAATTACACAAATCAAATCATATATATCTGGTTGACTTTCGTGACGATGGTATAGTTTCAAAACCAAAATTGGAATTTTATGCCTAGCGCAAGTCCTCATTTTCATCTTTTCTGTTCATCAAAAAATCAACCATGCAATAAAACTATTTTTTTTGGATTTTCGCGATGATGGTATAAGTCTATACCTACATATTCTATGCCTAGCGCAAACCATTGTAACAATTTTTATTCCCCATTTTATCAAAAATCATAAAAACCATATGACTTCATTTTACACAAATTATGCTTTTCAAAAGCAAACCCATTTTTTCACTATTTTTATGTCATTATGTCAAACCTTCAACTTTGCAATGATGGTATAATTCCTAAGGAATTATTCACAAATTTTATCACACTTAGGAATTTATGCCTAGCAAAAATCATTTTAAAAATATTTCATGCATAATATTTTTCATGAAAGTCTGAAAACAAACCAACCATCATCATCATCATTTGCACTATCGCACCAAAGTCTTAAGACAGTCTCTTAAGCACTCTTTTACTTTTAACAATATTTCTATACGGGGATTAGCTTGACGACCGAGTGAGCGGCGACTCCATGAAATGGTCTATAATAGCGACAATGTCCTTTGAAATTATTGTTAGAAGTCCCATTTTATTTTTATCAAATTATTGCATCACAAACAACCACTTTGTCACATCAGATTATTTCATTTATAATGTTATAGCATGACATTCAAATTATAATATTTCCAACGACATAATTACATCCAATTATTAAATCAATCAATCAAACATAAAAGCATCATACAACATCTACACAAGTCATATGATCAAAAAAATATCTATATATCACAACATAATGTACATCATTCAAAAATAATTAAAAACAAATTAATTTTGCTTTTCCGCGTTTTTACCTCAAACATTCGATTTGGGTAAAAACACGGAGGGGGCACCATAGTAATCTGTCGTACGATTCGACCAAGAATCGTCGCCTAAAAATGGGAATAATTTTTTGCTTTCTCGTAGATCGAGAAGAACTCATCTTTAACGCATTTTCTTCGAAAAATTCGCTAAAGAGGGGGCAAAATGTAGCACCCTAAAATTGGCGCAGTAAAATTATAAAAATTACATTCACCTTAGTAAATAATTTTAAAATCAAATTTAACCTCCCAAACCGCCCGTTAACCGCCGGGTATTCCGTTTCCCCCTTTTTCGTGCCAATTTTAGAGGTTGTTTTGACCGTTTGACGATATCGTCGCCGATCGAACGATATCGCCCCAGATTTGACGATTTCGTCTACGGACTAGGACGTCCAGACGATCTTGTCGCAAAACTAAATTTGCATAGTTGGAATCTGTTCCAACGGGTCTCCAATTTGGGCAGAAGCGTGTCTACGCCGTTGGGACCCTCCCCCGTTGGAGATCTCCCAAATTGGGATGATCTCCAACCTCCTACCTACTCCCCCTAAGCCTATTTAATCTCTAAGATTTTCCCTCCCCAACCCCTGGCTGAAATTTTCTACAAAGTGATTCCCTCTACATTAGAACATCCTAATCTTGCATTTGCACTAGTTCCACATCGATTTTATTGCAGGTACATCATTGTTTTTCAGCCGGAGCCAGCATCCATCGTCGCCGACGAACCTGTTCAGATCGGAGGCGATCCCGTCAAATGCGAGACGATTTCGTACTGATGCGAGACGATCTCGACTGCAGTCCACATCGAGGCAATCAGTGCCTGGAGTTTGCTTTTCTCAACTCTGTTTCTATCATTTTATTCTATAAATTAGATTATTTATTCAGTTTTTATGTTATTTTGCATTTGGAGTTCACCCATTTAGCTTAGATTGCATGCTAAGTTCATGATCTGCTATTAAAGTACAGTAATTGGCTTTAAATTCTGTTCTTAAATATTGTTCGGTATTCATATTGCTATTTGGTGTAATTTGCCTCTGTTAGCACAATAGAATTTCTTGTATTTTGCATCTATTTTTTGTCTTGCAGGTCTCTGGCGAATTCGTCTGACGAATTCATCAGATCTCAGACGATTCTGTCAATCTTAGATGATTATGTCAGTCTCAGACGATCCTGTCAGATTACAGGCAATTCTGTAGAATTCTAGATGATCCAGACTGCTTCAAACGTCAAAATCTTCTTCAGACATCCGGATCAGGTATTTTTCATTGTCATTCTGTAAAATTCTCTATTTTTTGCTTTCAAATCTGTTTGTTGTATTCATGAAAGTTGCATTTTCATGTAGTTTTAATTTAGATTCATTCGGCCAAACCTAGGATATGAATGCTTAAGGTTAAAACGAACTCATCAAACACATTCCAAAACCTAGGCGTGGAATCTGCCGCTAAATGTTTCCTGGTGAACCCACCATCCGTCGAAAAATCACCAAAATACACCTCCCTTGAGAGGCGGGACCTTCGCAAAGTCCTCTCTGTCCGAGGTATCGCGCCATCCTTTTCCCATCCTCCTTTCGGGCACGGATCCTATAGCCTGAAGGTAGGGATGCGAAAAATTTGGAGCGATACACTAATCACCTAGAATTACTTCATCTATAGAGTTCATTAAGGTAAGCAACTTGGGTACAAATAGGTTCATTAGTTGAACTTTAAATTAATTTTTTATCAAGTTTCATTAAGCACCATATTAGAGTTAGAGAAGGTTGTATATTATATTCTTAAAATGGAGTGTAGAAGATATTTTTTTTTAAGGTTTATACCTACACATTAAATAGGAGTTAGATATTTTGAAAGAAAGAAAAATTTTATCTTCCTATTATCTAGTTACAACAAAGAAGACATTACTACTAAGTTAAATTTGTAGAGGTTATTAGTGCATTTGAGAGTTCTTTAAAAATTAATATTAGTGCATCTAGAAAGTTACTTTGAAGGAGAAATATGATGAGATTAATATTGCACTATTTTAGTTATTCTTAACTACATTAAACTTATTACTCTCAAAGGTTATTATATGCATTGATTGTTAAGTTAAAGCAAAAAAACAAAGAGTATAAGTCAACGTACTATCAAAGTGTCTATAGAAACTATTGAGAACACATATCCTATATCTTATTGTGGCCTATAGAAGCCACCAAATAGGGTAATATTAATCCAAGGAGTGGATAAGAAAGCCACCATCAAAACCAGTAGAAGGAGCTACAAAATGAGACTAGGAGAGTCTCAGATTTTAGGTGCAACTAAGGAGCATTTTATAAGGTTATACAAGTACCAAATTTATCACTATTATTACATATAAGAGATACAAATATTTAGTGTCTCAAGGACACTCTAAATAGCCTATCATGTAATCTACAAGTGGCCATCATTAGCACTAGCAAAAGTGCTCAAAGAGGAGCCATATAAAAGAGGCTTAACATCCACCATTTGTAAAGGGTAAGCACTAGAAACAAGTGTTTAATAAACAAGCCAATTGAAGGGATCAATATACGTCATTTGTAAGGTAAGCACTACCCAAGGTGCTTGAGCAAATAACCATCCATAAGGTTTGGTATCTATCTCATTAAGGAATTATAAGTAAGGTGACATAAACCTACAACATAAGAAAAGGCCTACGTAAGGTGAATATAATATGTTGCACCTTATGTAAAAACACAATGCTAAGGATAGCATATTACAAAAAAGAAATATCAAGGTATAAGGTGATATCGAATGTGTATTACCATAGATCCAACATGATCAAATCACCAGCTAATAGTTGTATTGAAAGATACCATTGGAACACCATTGCAGTGCTTGAAATCCATCACAACTGGAGCTAGCTTTATCACATCAATGTTTGCTTTGAAAAGGATTTAAAAAAAAACAAGAAACAATAAGGCATTTTTTGGCATAAAAGGGATGAATAATAAGAGACGTTGGGAAATCTCTACATGTATGGTTTTGGAGTGACACTTGCAAAGTCCTACCCATTATATTGTGCCACTTGACATAAAGGTAAAAGATCATCTTCACATTCATAATAACAATGCTCAAGAGAAATTATACCTAATAAACATAACACCTCTCATCATAGCTACAGTGCTCAAGAAGGTGTTGGGACTGAAGCTGAAGGGGTTGATTTTATTGATATAAATGGTTACAATATATAGGCATAAGCCTATACTCAACACATGACACTTGTCAAGAGAAACTGACAAGTTTCAAGGTGAAGGCATAGTGCACTTTAACTCTAACATTCCCCCTTAAAGTGCACTATCCTAACTAAAGAAGAAACAAAACAAGTCAACATTAGGTAACATTCCCCCTTAATGTTGACTTCTCGAAAACAACCTATCATCCTCGCTTATTGCTGATTTGGTCTAGGCTCGTGCTCTATGCTCTTGGCTCTCCAACTGTGAATAATGCTAGATTCACTGTGTATACATCTTGGTTTGTTGCCTCAGGGTCAACCACTTCCATAGGTCTGTTGCCACTGGTTTAGTCGTCTAAGTGCCTCAGGGTCATCATGGGTGCCTCAGGGTCATCCACTTCTAGGTCTGTTGCCTCTACAGGTCATCCTCAGAGGATGTTGCCTCTCGTAGGTCACTGACTAGATCCACCATGAGTATGAAATCCCTCCTCATGGTGAAATCAATATAGAAGGTGTCAGTCTCTGCCGAAAATGCACCTAATCCAAAGGAAAAATGAGCTAATTAAGAGTGTTGGTCTCTACCGAAAATGCACTCAATACAATAAAATGAGCCATAGATCAAAATAGGAGGAGAGAAGAAGAAAAGAAGAGAATCTTCTGAAGTGTCTTCGTTTGTAGTCTTCAGAAGTAGATCTAGAAAAACCTCGGATAGAGTCTAGGGTGTCTATGTCTGTAGTCCCTAGAATAAGTGTCCTTATGGTGACCATGTCATCCCACCGAAATGCATGGGTAACTAGCCGCTGCATTCGCCAAGTGTATAGAAAAGATCACTAGGTACAAGGATCACATATAAAATTACCTTGGGAGTGTTGGGTTCAACCAAGAGTGCACTCCAAGGTAGAAAAACATTGAGGCTAAAAGACTAAATCGAAACAGCCTCAAAATTACAATATGACACCACCATTGTGTTTGTCACGAAAAACCGTTTCCAATGACTATAAATACCCCTATATTCCACCATCAAAGGGGCCTTCATCATGAGGAAAAACCATCAGGCCTATCTAAGGTAGTAAAATAAACAACATCGCTCAATGGCGGCATCGCTCTCAGGCAGAATAAAAAATAGTTTTAAAATTTTGGGCCATTTAGGCATTTTTACTTCACTCTCCATTGTGGAAATAAAACATTAAAGTAATGGCAAATAAGGTCTTCATACAAGTTTGAAAAATTATATAGTGGTGTCCTTTAAGTATTTCTAGACGACTCTTCTGAAACACAGTATACATATCCCTGCCCTGTCAAGCTCCCAATTGCACGATCGGTTAATCCAAATGGTCACTCCATTTTAGTAACCTCCATGACATTGGAATTCCATCATCATAATAAAAATGGCCATATTATCAATTTAAAAAAAAATATATAGTATGTCGCACCACCTACACCATTTACCATAAATATCAAGCAGTGTATCAACAAAGGGTGTGGGGTCTCGTCATACTGGCATTTCCATTTGGCATTCAGGGAATCGATGTTGGAGGCCCATATACCACCCACTTGGTGGTTGGACAGTGCGGCAGTCTCATCAACGAGTGGTGCAGATGTAGGCAGCCTACGAGCTCCGCCTTCTTGCCAAGTGCGGCATCGAGATACAAGGTGATTCCCTTACTCGTACACCTCTTATCATCCTCAGATTCCAAGGTGTAGGAGAACATCGTCACTGCTCTTCTCAATATCTCCATATATGCAGTCAAGAGGCACGCACAGCACCTTTGTCGCCCATAAATATCAAACAATGCTGCCACACTGGCAGTCTATCAACAAAGGGAGTGGGGTTCTGTCACATTGGCATCTTTACGGGCCTCGACTGCACTGCTATTTTCATTAAACTTATCATTCGAGGCCAACTTTCAGAGAGAGTTACAGTTCACTCCATGCAATATGACTGCACTTGTTCTCAAACTGGTCATTGCACATGCTCCAAATGTGCAGGCTTCATCATCGATGCCAAACAAATGTTAGTGATCTCGATGCCCCCCATCGTCGACTGGTTTAAAATACGGGATGCAAACAATTGGAAACTTGATGCGGGTGCTCCTGTTTGAAAAATGTCCACTACAGGTTTTCATGGTGTGGAAAATAGCATTTGTTCTCAGTCTTCCTCCAACCTCTACGGCATTGCTGACTGCCTCTGCTACAAATTCAGGTTGAAAAAATTCCTCGTGCATGTGCCCATTATGGCCCATGTTGATGGAAGCAGATCTTCATGCGCTAGTGTCTCCTAGAATGCTCGTTCACCACCAGAATGGGAGATGCTTGGGAACGCTCCCTCATTCTGTTGCCGCTCCTCTTCCATGTTTATGGGACCTTTGCCTCATCATATGTGCCATGGGACCAGGGAATGGCACCGCAATGTCATCAGAAATGTCAGGAAACTTAGCGGGGAACCTGTATTGAATCGAAGATGATGGTCAATTTGGGAAGCTTCTCAGAGGACAAACATCTTAGCAACCTCGATATGAAATTGCAGGCCATGTTTGAAGAAATCATGACATCATTGGACGAGCAGAGCTCTGCTACGCTACTCAAATTGCCTCACTTTCATGGGACGTCATCCACCTCCACGACGACGCTATCGCCCTTCGATCTACCATCTCTGGAATCCTCCATGATTGGGTGTCAAACTGCTAGAGGCTAGGGCTTCTCATATTTAACAAACTTGATGCTCTGAATAAACGATCAATAGATCTCAGCTTTTCAATGCAAAAACATAGATGAAAAAACCACACCATCCTCAAAAAATGGCTAGAATGGGCGAATAATCAAACTGGTAGTATTTGCCTGTGGAGAGAAACATTCGTTTCGCCACCAGAGGCAAAGGAGGGACGCGTTCTGGGAGCCCTGTGAGATCGAACCTGCGACTGTGTGAAAAACAAAATGGCTGATCCTTCGGATATGTTACAGCAATATTCAAAATATTTAAAAAAAAAAAATTCAGCGGGGTCAAAAATTAGAACCACACCAACTATTTGAAAAAATGCCCCAAAAGAATGTTATGCGACACGCTGCAGACGGCTACAGAAACTTATTCACCTTTTCTGTGTTGTGATACTCTGCGGGTCCATGGATTGCGCCAGGTTATGATAAGGCTCGCCAGAACCGCAGCCACCAGAGCCGATCGCCATCTTCACTCAGAAAAAATAAATCGTCGTCCTCACTCAGAAAAATTTCCCCACAACCGCAGCCACCGGAGCCGATCGCCGTCTTCACTCAGAAAAATAAAAAATAGAAATTCCCCTGGAAACGCAGGCCCTGTAGCTCCGCCACCAAATTTGATTGCAGAAGCTAAAACTCAACAAATGCAAACCCTAAAAAAAAACTTAAATAAATAACCTCCCAAACTATATATATATATATATATATATATATATATATATATATATTTTTTTTTTTTTTTTTAAATCTTACATCTGGTTTCTGATCCATCAAATGATGGAGAGCATACTCCCTCGGTAAAAAATTAAAAAAAATAGGAAAATAAAAAAAAAATAGGGGGAGGGAGGGATTTCCATGAGGGAAATCCCCCCTCAAGGGGTTTCACAGGGCAGGGAAAGTCTGCTCTGATACCAAATGTTGGGACTAAAGCTAAAGGGGTTGATTTTATTGATATAAATGGTTACAATATATAGGCATAAGCCTATATTCAACACATGACACTTGTCAAGAGAAACTGACAAGTGTCAAGGTGAAGGCATAGTGCACTTTAACTCTAATAGAAGGCATCTACAACATTCATCAATTCTTGGAAGTTACATTCAAAATTTCAACATGTAACATAACACTTCTCAAGATCCATAATAGGTGTTATGCCACCTAAGGAGGAGACCAAGATTCTTGGGCAATACTTAGTGCCTCTTTGCACTTGCTTAAAAATAAGGGAAACACATTTATAGCTACCAGAAGTAAGAGCACTCACAGAGGAGGAAGAACATCTTTAGCCAGAATCAAGTAAGAGAATTAAAGGTGTAGTCCAGAGAGAATTGAAGGTGCAATTGAGATTAAATTTGAGGGATGACTGAGTGAGAATTAAATTCATAGAATTAAGGAGTTGAAGAGTAGTAAAAGGTGTATTAAATATGTACATAAGATATTCCTAGAAAAATCACTACCATCACTATCATAAGTTCATAGTACAATGCCCATTATTAGGTAGGTACAACAATATAAAGGTAAGGTTTCATTTTTATTAAAATCACTTTCATTTTGGAGTGATAAGGTGTATAACTTAAGGTTGAGTCCATTTGGCATTTATGTTGAAGGTATAAGATAAGTAAACCTTATTAAGTTGAAAGTAAATCAAAGGAATATTATATCCATAAAATGTATTTCAAATTACATTATTTGAAATACAAAATATTTTAATATTTGTAATTAAATATCATAGGATATATAAGGGTTTCTACTTGAAAAATCAAAACTTTATTATATTGCAAATATTATTAATTTCTAATATTCCAAAATCATGGAGTTGTAAGGTATACTACATCAAACATAGATTATTGGAATTTAGAAATATTAAACTATTGTATATTAAGGGGTATAAAAGTTCATTATTTACTTAAAGGATTTGGAATTATTTACTTACATTTGTCTCATACTCATACTAAAGGGACAAAAGAATCCAACCATAGAGAACTTCAACAAATTGAAAAGTGCATAAGGAGAAAGGAAATTAGGAGTTGAACATTATATCATCAAACCATTAGGGAGTCAAAAGGAATTCAACTCAAAGTAAACCTAAAAGTTAGGTTTACTAGCTAAGCACTTTATCAATATTATAGCATACTTTATTCACTAGGGAGATATAAGGTATCCATTAAGGATCATCATGAAAATAAATAAATTTATCCTTACATAATATCAACTACTTACAAATCCAAATTACTCCTCATGGAAAACAAAGTGAGGGCAATTTTAATACTTGAGAAGCTTTGGAAAATTGTCAAAGGAATAACTACTAAATCTAATTCAAGTGATACAAAGATTCAAAAATTTAAAGAGAGTGATGAAAAATCATTAATGGTGATAACTTTTGCCATCATAGATGAAATAAAACCTTACATTAGTTCAATAGGAACATCTATAGAAGCTTGAAAAACCCTAAAAAAATATTTGAATGGAAAAATAAAGCTACTATCCTAAATATTCAAACTCAATTACATTCCCTAAAAATGAATAGTGGCAAAAGTGTAGAACTATTCCTAAGGAAGGTAATAGATATTAAAGAAAAATTATTAACCTTAGAAGAAGAGGTTAAAGATAAATTTCTTGTTCAAGTAACCATGAGAGCTCTTCCAAACAACTATAAACATCTAGTTACATATTTACAAGTTCTAAGTAAAGATATATCATTTGATGAGCTAGTTAATATTCTTCAATAATATGAGGTGGAAAATATAGTGAAGGATGAAATGACTAACAATGCATTGGTTTCAAAATATACTCCATAGGAAAATGTTGCCTTATAATAAAAAGGACAAGGACCATGGAATAATAGATATTTTCATGTATGCAGAAGAAAATAACATAGCACTAATTACTGTAGATTCAATCCCAAAAATTAGAATCAGGAAAATTAGACAAACTATAGAAGCTAATGAAATAGGGAATTCCAACCAAGACAATATCAGAATCAATATAATCTCACCTTAGAAATAATTTCATCATTCATATCATTCATAAAATCAATGTAAATATCCTCAATTGTATTATCAATAAGGGAATCAAAAAGGGCATTTGGCTCGAGAGATCCCTAAGATTCAAGAACTAGAAGAACCTATTGAGGAACATGAAGCTAAAGCTTTCTCAGAAAAGATGGTATTTTATTAAGACAATAACTACTAGCTTGAACATGATATAAATATTAGGAAAGGAGAAGAAGATTCATATTAAAGACTAAAGTCTTCAATACCCAAATAATGTAATATAGGGGGGTGTTAGAGAATATATTACATTATTGGGTACATGTCAATGTACCACCTTGGATACATTATTATATTAGGAGTTTATCTTATGTTAAGTAGTTACTTGGAAAAGAAGTAATAAATGCACAAGTGTTAGAATGTGCAATAATGTAAATGTGCATGTAGTCCACATGTACATAAGTCATAGGAATAGGTAGAGTAAACCCCAAGGAACATATCTTATATATATATGTACCTTGAGCTATAGAGTTAGAGAGTGTGAGAGACAATGTTACTATAGAATAGTGAGTAGGTACAATGTAGATCTTCATTATAAAATTTTGGAGTGTTCATAGTCCTCCATTATATTGCATTGTACTATTTTCATGAGCTTTCATTAATGGTATTTTACTAAGTTATTGCAGAATTCTATTCTCTTATTTTATTACATATTTAAGTACCATTATCATATACTTATCATAGCCTACATATTTTACATCTTGTGGTTGCGTCTCCATTAATATACATCACCAAAAATTAACACTTTTATCTTCATTTTTTTTTATCCTGGAATTGGTCCTCTTTTAGGATCAGTATATACCAAAAAGGCATGACTATGGTGGTAGTTTTGTAGTATTTTACTATATAAGAAGGATCAAACCAACTTTCTCCCATGAAATTTTTTTAAGTTTTAAAAATTTTGTCTCTTTCTACTATTGATAATTGGTAATATCTAGTTGTAGCCTCATTCCTAGTTTTAGGAAACTGTGAGGGAATTATGTTATGTAATTGTATAGTGTTTTCTCTTTCTTTTGTCATGTAATTTTTTGAGCTAGAATTTTTGTTAGCTCCTACCTTGAAAACTTTACTATTTCCTGTCATGATATTAGGTTTGTTTAGGAATCCCCCATGGATGAGATTATTTTAATAACTTTTATTTATTACCACAACATTGATTAATACCATTTAAATCTTCTTGATAACTTCTTATTGTCTTATTAGAAGTTTCAAGAACTAAACCCAAGGTGGAGAATGAAGGTGATACTAGTTGTAGATGTGTGGTTTTTTGATTTGGTAAATATGTTAAGAGGGGATGTAGTGGCCTTAGTGATAGTTTTCCTATTTTTATTAAGTCATATTCAACTATGAAAACCATTATATATTTTTATGGTATTGAATCCCTTCCTTTAGCTTTAATTAACATAGATGTCTCATAATTCAATGCTCAAAATAATATTTTTTCCAAACCTGGTGGGAGGTGGAGCCTCTCAGGTATTATGTACCAATATTTATGAAATCTCAAGTTGAAGTCTTATATTAATTATGTAGGGATCCTTTTTATTGTTTATAATTACTTTAGAAGCACTATTATGTCTATCTTTTCTTCAAACATTAATACAATAATATTGTTGAGCTAGTGCCAACAAGTGATTAATCCATGCTAGAGTGTATTATACCATTTTCATGATTTTCCTTTAAAGGATATGGCCAATAGTCTTAGAGCCATATTTTGTTCTAATATATTATGGATTGTACACAATATCACTATATCATTGAGGTGCATGATGGGGGTGGTGAGATCTTCCCTAGTAAAATAAGTGAGTGGTTTTAATGAAGATTGGGATACCTCCTCCCATACCTTATTTGGTGTTGGTGGTACTAATAAACCTCTATTTTTCTAAGCAAGAAACACTCTAGGAAGTGGTGGTAGAGGTGGGACAACCATATTATGGATTACAACTTTCCTTTGTAAAATTGTTGTGGGTGGTGACAATAAATTTTATGACAATTTACATACATAAAGCTTAATCATCGGTTCTTTGTCTAAATGTCTCTCAGTTCTATTATATTTTTAAGCCTTACTACCACAAAATACCATAGGCTCCAATATAAAATAACCACATTATTAAAGGTCATAATAATAATAATAAGAGCAGAAGAATATGAGAAAATTAATATGTATATCAAGGCCTACATAATAAAACAAAAATATTTATCTATATACTGAAATATTAATGTAAATGGCCTATGTCATTCATGAACTATGCCTAAAGAAAACATACAATATTAATTGCTCAAATTTTTGTATACAAGCTTTATTCCTTTTCTTCTTGTTACAACTTTGTAATTTTAAATATTCATACTTTTTGTTATTCTTGGATTACTCTTATGGAACATTATATCCATAATATAGCCATAGTAATGTGAATCTTCACATACTTGACTATTTCTCTCCATATGACAAGTCTCATGACCTTTGGCTTGTCATATTACCACTTGCATACTAGATGGACACTTGACTCTACAACACTTGCACACATCTACATGACTCTTACACTTATACATGCACTCCTAATCTAGGATACTTGTGAACATCCTCACATTACATATTTACACACTTACATACATAATACTTATGCACATTATCTCAATCTACACATGCACTCTAACTTAGATGACACGTGCATTTCCTACACATTGCAACACTTGTTTATTTATTACATATTAACACATATAAAAGGGAAAATATAAAACACTCTAAACTATAGACTCAACCCTAATATATTACATATTTACTAATGTACCATGAAAGTGCAATGGGGGTACATTAGCATGTACCAAATAATGTAATATTCCTCAACATCCCCTTGTATTACATTATTTGGTTATTGAAGACTTTAGTCTTCAATGTTGGTCTTTGTCTTTTTATTCAATCTTCATGTGACCTTGCACTATTCATGAACCTTTGGTTTTATCTACTTCTTTTAATTCTTTATCTGAATCTTCAGTATATGATTCTTCTTTGGTTTTGGATCCAAGTTTTTTGTTAGCCTTATTTGTGTGACTTCCTCTATTTTTCTTACCTCTTATTTTCTTCATTTTTAGTTTTGATATACTTGATTATGTGCCTTATAAATATTGAGTTAGTAAATCATCACAATAATATATTTTTTATTGCAATGATTCCTAATTGAAGCTAACAAAAGCTTCATTCATGTTGTATGTTTCATATTTATATTCTTAACTTTTATCTTGAAATATCTCAAAGGTAAGAAATGATAAATATATCATTAAACACTCTTCTGAGGAAAATATAATGGTGTTTTATGGATTCCACCATGTTATAATTTTTTTTCGTGAATATAACTTATAAGATTTATGAAATTTTCCTCCTTTGCATCCTTGAGAAATAGAGATAGCTTCTCTTTTAAAACACTTGTCATTTATTTATTTCCATCAAAATCACCTATTAAGTTTTGAGAGTAAAACTTTAATTTAGTCACCATTTCTTCACTATCTTCATTGAATGCATTTATAATCATTTCTTCCATGATATATGAAACGTTAAACTTGTTCCTTTTAATTTAATTCAATATTATTTCTGCTACAAGAGTAATACAGGACCAGACGCAATAAATGGAATAAAACTAATATGGATATATTTCGCCACTCAGGGAGGGCATGTCATCGCCGTGAAGGCCAAAGTGCGATTATGCAATGAATAAAAATAAAAAAGATGAGATGATATGAATTAATGAAACACTATGCTAATAAATATGAAATTTTATGCATTTGGAGAACCTAGCCGATGGCTAGGTTTGGTATGTAGCATGACTCCCCTCCTCGGAAAGCTTTGTCCTCAAAGCTGGAAATGTCTGGTAGGTCTTGCCATTTGATGAGAAATTCTTGAATCTGGCATGATATTAGTCTTCGTATTCTATGTTGTAATATATCTTCAGGTTGGAGATGTATGCGTCCTTCCTCATCGAGAACTGGTAATTCTGATTGACTTTGCACTTTCTGACCAATTACTTTTTTGAGACATGAAACATGAAATACCGGGTGTATTCGTGATGATGAAGGTAGCTCTAACTGATAGGCTACTTCTCCAATGCGACGCACAATTTTGTAAGGACCATAGAATCATGGAGCCAACTTTTGACTGGTCTTTATCCTTAACGATGATTGTTTGTAAGGTTGCAACCTTAGGAAAACCTTATCACCGATATTAAAAGTTTGTTCTGATCGATGCAAGTCTTGTTGTTGTTTCATGTGATTTTGTGCTTGGAATAAATTCTCTTTGAGTATGGTGAGTGTAGACTGCCTTTGTTGAAACCAATCATCCACTTTGGCTACTTTGGATGAACCTGGTACGTAATCTGCTATAATTGGAGGCTTGGTTCCATACAATGCTTCAAATGGAGACATCTTAATTGAGTAATGGTAAGAAGTGTTGTACCACCATTCTACCATTGCTAGCCATTGGCTCCATTGATATTGTTTATCTTGAATGAAACATCATAAGTACGTACCCAAACATTTGTTAACTACTTATGTTTGACCATCTGTCTGGGGATGGTAATCTGAGGACATGTTCAATTTGGTACCACTAAGTCGAAATAATTCCCGCCAAAAGTTACTAGTGAAGATGGGGTCTCTATCACTTACAATATTTTTTGGCATACCATGTAATTTGAAAATTGAATCCATAAATACCTTTGCCACCTTGCTTGCAGAAAATGGATGTTGTAAAGCCTGAAAGTGAGCGTATTTGGATAACCGGTCTACAACTACGAAGATTACTATCCTGCCTTCTGACTTTGGAAGACCTTCAATAAAATCCATGGATATATGTTCCCACTGACATTCAAGGATGGGTAATGGTTGTAACAACCCTGGTGATTTGACTATTTCTCCTTTATTGCACTGGCAAACTTCGCATTCTGCTACCCATTGTTTGACTTCTACTTTTAATCCTTTCCAACAAAATGATTGTTTGACCCTTAAATATGTTTTCAAAAATCTTGAATGTCCCGTTGATGGAGAAGCATGTGATTCATCGAGGATCTTCGATTTGAGTTTTGAATTGTGTGGAATGTAAATGTGGTTCTTCTTCCGGAGGATTTTATCTTCATAAGAGAACAAAGGGTGTTTAGAGGACCCTATAGATAATTCTTGAATTATCTGAGTAGTTTCGCTATTGGACAACCATTCATCTTGTAATTGATTCACCCATTGGGAGAAATGACCTGAAATAGCGTTAATGACTACTTCGTCTTCATATTTCCTGGACAACACATCAACAGCTACATTTTCCTTCCCCTTCTTGTATTCAATAACAAAATTAGAGCCCAATAGTTTGGTTAACCACTTATTTTGTTTCGGATAGGAAAAACTTTGCTCAAGAAAATGTTTGAGACTACTATGATCTGTTTTTATAATGAAGCTGCTACTGATTAGGTAGTGTCTCCATTTTTCTACCGTGTGAAGAATAGCCAAAATTTATTTTTTTATGTTGATCTTCCCAAAATTTTCCCCGATAGCTGTTTACTTTCAAATGCCAATGGATGACCTTCTTGCATTAATATAGCCCCAATTCTTGTTCCTGACGCATCACATTCGATAATAAATGGTTTATGAAAATTGGGAGTTGCTAAAATTGGAGTGGTACACATGGCCTCCTTAAGAGCTTCGAAGGCTTGAGTGGCCTCTTTCGACCAATGAAAAGCATCCTTCTTTGTGATTGCTGTGAGAGGTGTTGCAATATTACCATAATTTCATACAAACTTGCGATAGTAGCTCGTGAGACCCAAAAAACCATGAAGTTTCTTGATGGTTTTAGGTAAAGGCCACTCTTGAATTACCTTAATATTATTGGGGTCGACTTTGACACCCTCGTGTGAAACTATATGACCAAGATACTCGACTTATTAGACACCAAATGAACATTTGGAACGTTTGACAAATAACTTTTCTCTGTGTAAAATGTGAAGTGCTTTATCCACATGATGTAAATGATCCTTGCTATATATGAGAATGTCATAAAAAAAATAACACAAACTTACGGAGGAGTGGACGAAACACTTGGTTCATGAGACTTTGGAATGTGGATGGTGCATTGGTGAGACCAAAAGGCATGACCAAAAATTCGTAATGACCTTCATGAGTACGAAAAGAAGTTTTGGGAATATCTTCTTCTCTGACATGGATTTGGTGAAATCCTGAGCGAAGGTCTAATTTTGTAAAAAAATTTGCACCATGCAACTCATCTAGTAGATCATCTATGACAGGTATAGGAAATTTGTCCTTGATAATGAGTTTATTGAGAGAACGAAAATCAGGACACATATGCCAAGAGTTATCTTTTCGTCTACCCAGAACTACAGGTGAGGAATAAGAGCTAGTGCTGTGACGAATGACTCCATGATCTAGTAGATCTTGAATGATCTATTCGATTTCTATCTTTTGTGGTTGAGGATAGCGATAAGGATGGCTGTTAGGTGGAACACTCCGTAGAATCAAATGGATGGCATGGTCATGAGATCGTTTAGGTGGTAATCCTTTAGGTTCTTGGAAAACCTCTTCGTAATTTGTTACGACGTCTTGTAAATCTGGGGCAATAATATTCGAAGTTACTCGAGATTGTTTTTCCAAACAATTAATTTGAGCTATAAATCCATATCCACCCTTTTTTAACATCTTCTCCATACTATGATAGCTCACCATTTGTGATGGAGGAGTAGTAATGCCTTGTAAGCGAGTTACTCATCCGTTTTCCTTCCATTCCACAAATAATTTTTTGAAATTGAAGCTAACCGTGTCTAATGTTTCCAACCATTCAACTCCCAAAATGACATCAGATTTCCCTAAATTCATGACGAAAAGGGATCCAAACCAGGTATAAGTTCCCATTTTTATGGAAACTTGAGATGTTCTACCAACACATTGAGCGTTCACCCCGTTGGCTACTAGAACCTGGAATTTGTCTTTGTTGGAAGAGTTAATGAATAAATTCAAAGCTTTTGCTATTTTGATGTCGATAAAATTGTGGGTACTGCCGGAATCAATTAGCACATTCACCTTTTTTTGGTGGAGAAATCCCGGTACCTTGATGGTATGGTGGGCGGTTAACCCCATGAGGGCATGCACGGAGATAGCCATTGTATCCTCTTCCTTATCTTCTAGAGTACTTGGTAGTTCTTCTTGCATAGGTTCTTCTTGGTGGTAAGTTTCTTCCTCTTCTCCTTCATATTGATCGCATTCAATATGAAAGTTTTGTTTTTGGGCACATGCTTGTTCCTTGGGATGATGAGTGCGACATTTATAGCAAAAGTATCTTGATGGTTGATCATTTTTGTGAAAGGAATTGTTGCGATACGAAGGATGACTATAAGTTTCATGTCGTGCATACAACTGAATTCTCTTCTCAGCCAGCTTGGCTATTCTTATACAATCATTCAACGAGGTTGGATTTTGAATGTCCACCTCCACCCTAATATTTTCTTTCAATCCATTGCAAAAAGATCCTACCACTGTGTCGAGGCTGAGGTCTAATGTATACGGTAGTAAACTAGTGAATTTCAAGACGAACTCACTAACCGATCCTTCTTGTTTAAGAGATAACAATCTTACTGTGTATGATGATGTAGCTCCTTCATCAAATCTTTCTAAAAAATAGGTAGTGAATTTTTTCCAGTTAATAGTAGCTCCTTTCTCTCGCTTAAGCCATACGAACCATTGGTAGGCCTCAGTGCCTAATTTTGATGTAGCGAAAGGGACTTTATCAAAATCCTTAATTTGGTATAAGTCGAGAATGCCTTCCATTTTGGCTATCCAACCACGAGGATCATGACCCTCAAAAGTGGGCATATCAATGCGTGGAAAATTATTAGGGCATCTCGGTTGGTGATAACCCATATCCCTCTCCTGATCTTTGGTTATATCATTGTCTATGATAGCGATTCCTGTAATTTTTCGGATTGCCTCTTTGCTGCTCCCAATCTTCATCCTGGTCATCATTTTCTTCATTCCTTTGTTCATGGGAGTGATTTTGGGGATTAGTATTGGGATTAGGTTGGTTTTGTGTGCTCAATAGTTTAGTTAGGTTGACATTAATTTGGCACATACCATCTAGTAAGTGTCAAAGAGTTTCATCCATGGTAATGGTTGAGTTACTGGATTCTCCTTGTATGATGTTTTCATGAGTTGGGGGAGGGTTAGTAGCCATGGGGTCGACCAGTGGATGATTTGGATTATAACTGCCAATTTTGAAAGAAGGAGAATTTTTTGTACCTTGGCTTCCATGAGGCCTTCTTGCATTGTTATTGGGCATCTCCAAGCTTGTTAGTCGATCGTCAGGTCCTTTGGTCCACTGTTTTGTCATGCACTTTCAAAATCTTGCTTTTTTTTTTTTAAATTTTGGCTTCAATTTCTCCAATAATAATGTGATGAGTTTTGCCAAAATTTGTGTGTTCCGCTTCAACTATCGCACCAACTGCAATGTGGAATTTAATGTGGTGCTACCCCTTGATGTCACAAAATTTAATGTAGCTCACCTGACCCGAATTGACAATGAGACATGACACAGGCGATAGATAGCTGATACGACTGATAGATTGACATGACACAGGCAACAGGACACCTACTAACATGACACAGGTGACAGACAGCGAGACGTCTGACAGACTGACATGACACAGGTGACAGGACACCTACTGATGTGACAGGACATGACAGGATGCCAACTGACATGACACAGGCGATAGACAACGAGACGACTGACATAGTGAGGATTGGAGATGACTGACAGAAACAGTGAGGACACAACAACCAATGAAGGCAGCAACTGACATGACAAAGGCGATCGATAGTGAGACGATTGATAGAGATAGTGAGGATCGAAGATGACTGACAGAGACAGTGAAGACACAACAACCAATGAAGGTGCAAGACGAATCAGACAAGACATAAGATGACGACAAGGACCAACCATCGAAATTGCACCAAGGCTATGTGACCGAAGTCACAACCAAGTAGGAGAGATGATTCAGTTTTAAACCCTATGATGACTACCATGCAACGTATGTGGGATAAATTCCTGAGCGAAAAATAAAAAAATTAAAAAATTTTGGTACCTTAGGTTATGTACCGCTAATTAATTTTTTTCCTCGTGATCGACCTCCTACGAGTAATTTTCTGCGATTTGTGGAGTGCTTTCATGGTGGATCCGCGAATGGTTTGTTGTACTTTCCTTCATCTTTGTGAGTGGATCTAATTTTTTTTTTTGTCAAATTGGTTGGCTGTGCATGATTTGGCGGCACGGCTTCAGTGAAATGTCTGCGAGTGAAAACACAGAAGGACAAGCAAGGGTTCTACTGCGCTACTGTGGTGAATTTTTTGTGAGTGAAAATGTAGATCTCCGCAGGTGTGTTGGATCTTCCAACCTGATACCACTTGAAACGTTAAACTTGTTCCTTTTAATTTAATTCTGTATTATTTCCACTACAAGAGTAATATAGGACCAGACGCAGTAAATGGAATAAAAATGATATGGATATATTTCACCACTCATGGAGGGCACGTCCCCACCGTGAAGGCCAAAGTATGATTATGCAATGAATAAAAATAAAAAATATGAGATGATATGAATTAATGAAACACTATGCTAATAAATATGAAATTTTATGCATTTGGAGAACCTAGACGACGGCTAGGTTTGGTATGTAGCAATATACAATTCAATAAATTAATTCTATGATTTAAATCCTTTGAAGTAGTAACCCTTATAACTCCCAAGTTCAAAATAATTATGAAATTTACAAATTTTAAATATTCTAAACCTCGAGGTCCGAAGTGTAGACCAATTGGTTCATCCAAACCCCATAAGGGGGCGAAGGTCCAAGGTTCAAATCTTGGGCCTCGCCGGACTGAATGCTTGTCCCTTTCTTGGTGCTTTTAGCAACGTAAAAGGTTTAAAATGATTGTGGCATGGTGGTTATAGGGGCGGACTACACAAAGATCTGTGTGGCGGCTTTCGGGGTGGACAGCACAGAATACTGTGGTGGCCATAAAAGTTGGACAACCTGCTCGGATTCGTGGCGGCTACCGATTCCACCATTTAAATACAAATATATATATATATATATATATATATATATATATATATATATATATATATATATATATATATATATATATATATATATATATATATATATATTTTTTCTAAACCTCCGATGTTGAAAACCTTTTAACTCCCTAATTTGATTTGCAAAATTTCAAAAACTTTAAATTTTGAAAAACCTCAACTTTTTCAAAAATCTTCAAATTTTAAACTTTTCATAATTTTTCTAAAAACTTCTAAATTTTCAAATATCTTCAAATTCCAAAAATTTCAAATTTTATTTTATTTTCAAACTTTTTAAAAACTTTAAATATTTCAAATACCTTAAAACTTCAATAATCACACCAAATAATTTTTTTTAAACCATTATCTCCTTATTTCTCCTTTTTTTTTTCACCTTCTTTAAATATTAAAAGTGTAATTAATTAAAAACTCAACTTAAACCTTATATCTCCACTATTATAAACTTTTGCACTAAATTCAAATTTACTCCCTCCAAATAATTACACATTGGCAAGAGAAGTAATTACCTGAGGACTCATCAATGATAATGTAATTGCCCTACTTTGTAACACCTAATAAAAATTCCTCCTTTAGTGCACAAAATGCATGCATGTTTCTTTGGCTTGTCCATTCGTTTCCTTCAATTCATTTTGCACTCATGCAACATGAATGTCTCTTAGCATGTTCATTCCTTTGATTTCTTTGGTTGGAGAAGACTCGAGTGACTTTGCTTCACCTTCAAGTGGATTTGTATGGAAAATTATATAGTGACTATACTTCAACTTTAAGTGCCTCCAAATGAATATTTCATAGAAAACTCCATGTATGGTTATCTCAGCTAGATTATTCTTAGGTAGCTTTAAGTCTGATTCTCATAGCTAGATAGTTCTCAGGTGTCTCCACATCTATTTCTCCTTGCTAGATACTTCTCAAGCAGCTTAGTGTCTAGTTTTTCATTGCTAGATAATGATCCAAATCAATGTACCTTGATTTAATAGAATTTATATAACTAGTTTGCTTTTTGGTCTACATAACTTGTTCACTTTTCCTTAGTACATTGTGCAGGTTTTGAATATAATATTCCTTACTTCTTATTTTATCTATATTGGCCGATTGAACTTCCATTATTTACAAAGTAGGCTCTTTTTTTACTACACTATTGGCCAAATATGTCTCTATCTCTCTATTATATCAACTTCTTATGTTGGCTGAATGATCCTCTATTATAGTAGCTTCTTATACTGGCTAAATAAGCCTTTGTTATATCGACTTCTTATGTTGGTCAAATGACTCTATATCTCTCTTTGTTATTTAGGCTTCTCCTTCTATGTTATCATCTTATACTATCCAAATGAATGGCCTATCCTTCTATATTAATGTATTCTTCTACTATAATATCTTGGCCTCTTTCTTCTCAGGATACTCTCTTCTATCTTGGCTTCTTGAGCCTCTTTCCTCTATATTAGCATTTTAGGATTTTCTCTTATATATTGGCCTCTTGGACATTTCTCTTCTATATTGGCCTCTTATGTCTCTCTCTTATATATTAACCTTGTGGGCCTCTCTCTTCTATAATGGCCTATTGGGTCTCTCTTATATAATGGTCTCTTGGGATTCTCTCCTATAATGGCCTATTGGGCCTCTCTCTTCTATAATGGCCTCTTGGCATCTCTTCTATAATTACCTTTTGGGACTCTCTTCAATATATTGACCTTTTTGGGTCTTTCTTCTATCCCTGTGTTACAAGAATATCTACCTTGAATAACTTGCTTCAAAACATGATCTACAACCAAGACTAAAATGATATACAGATATATTCAATCAGCCTAGTTCTTCAATGTATATGGGAAGATACTTCCATTTTTTTTCTCTATAATGTTCTGTTTCTTCTTCAAATATGTCAAGGTCAATTTGACTTGATTCTTTATTCTCTAATATTTTTTCTATGCTTTCTTATTTTCTTCTATCTTAGGAAGCTTTGGATGATTCTCAATATATTGCAACTTTAATTAGTTAGTTGCTCCTATTCTCTCTATTTTATTTCTTCTTCTATTCTTTCTTTTTATCTATTGTTATCTATTGTTCACTATACTTAGAAGCAAAAAATCTTCTTTATCTTTGTAGGAAGCTTCTCAACCTTTGTAGCTATACTTATTTAATGCTTCTCAATTAATCTTAAATATTCAATGTTAGGATGGCTTTAACCCTAAATGACCAACTTTCTTCTAATTTGATTCAACCTCAATATTTAATATTCAAATATTCAATATCCAAATTTTATTTAAGTTGCTTCCTTCTCCAATCTAGCAATGTCATATTCTTCACTAGTTTTCCTTAAACCAAGTGGAAAGACCCTAGCCTATAAACTAGGGTGACTAAATCCTTGTCCCCTCAATCTTCTACTTAATAAAACCTTTAAAAATAGAGTCCAAGTCTGCACTACCTTCAAAGTGGACATACTCTAATTTAACTTTATCAAAAGTGGACAAAGTTAATTAATAATGGTGGCTAATAAATAACTCTATCAAATTGGATAGAGTTAGGTGGTATCTCTGATAATATTTTTGGCTTTTTAAGCCTTACTACCACAAAATATCATAGGTCCTAATATAAAATATCCACAATATTAAAGGTCAAAATAATATTATTAGTAGTAGAATAATATGAGAAAATTAATATGTATATTAAGTCCTATATAATAAAGTAAATAAAATTAATTTGTATACTAAAATATGAATTTAAATGGCCTATGTCATTCATGAACTATGCATGAAAAAAACCTACAATATTAATTGCTCAAAATTCTATATACAAGATTTATTCCTTTTCTCCCTATTACAACTCTGTAATATCATATGTTCATACTTATTCTTGTTGTTCTTGTATTACTCTTATGTATCATTGTATCCATAATATAGCCATAGTAATGTGAATCTTCATATACTTGACTATTGCTCTCTATATAAAAAGTCTTATGACCTTTGGCTTGTCATATTACCACTTGTATACTAGATGGAAACTTGAATCTACAACACTTGCACACATCTACATGAATCTTACACTTCTACATGCACTCCTAATATAGGACACTTGTGTACATCCTCACATTACATATTTGCACATTTACATACATGCTACTTGTGCATATCCTCTCAATATATACTTGCACTCTAACTTACATGACACATGCATTTCCTAAACATTGCAACACTTGTGCATTTCTTGCACATTAAAACTTACATAAAAGAGGAAATATAAAATACTCTAAACTATAGACTCAACCCTAATCTATTACATATTTACAAATGTACCATGAAGGTACCATGGGGGTACATTAGCATGTACCAAATAATGTAATAATCCTCAACAAGTTCCTTGTTTTGTATGGAGTCGCTAGGTGAATACAGGAAGGAAATTTTGTAAAATATGTAGACCAATGTCTTCACCCAAACCTTAGTCTGGTATTTTCAATAGTGGCTTATTCTAGTGTTTATTTTGGAATAGAGTCACCATGTGAGTGAAGAGGCACTTCAAAAAGTGGAAATATATAAAGACCCTCACTAAGTCTAAATATTATTCTTTTTTGTGATTCTAAGACCAATTATGTGTCACTAGGGTCCCACTAAGCATACCATTAAATTGTTGTCATACTCGATTATCCCTAGTGGGGCAATCACACCTTGCAAGAAGCAACACAATAGGGTTGTAGCCAAAAGCATGGGGTTTGGCTTAATAGGGGGTCTCTAGGAGTTTTTACAAGGCCAATTCCTTATTATGATGTGATATTTAAGGTGGACATGGTATCAAAAAAGGGAAAAGGAATGCAAGAGATAAAAATAAAACAACTCAACAAAATAAAAATATGGTGATGTGCCAAGAGATTTGCTAAGATATTCCTACAAAAATAGTCATGAACACTATGTGATAGCGGTGAAAACTTTCTCTCCTCAACATAGTGAAGCACAAATGAGATCTACAAGTTGTATTCAACAATGAGAAGGAAGGTATTACAAGAGATCCAAACAAGTGACTAGTCTAAAAATAAATGTAGTCCCTCACACATACATATACTTAATAAAATCTAGAGAACAAGTAAAATATTACAAATAAATATATACACATAGAAATGGATCAATAGGAGGCCATAGATGGATATACCAAAAATTTAACATAGGCTCCCATATATATATATATATATATGCAAGCAATATTTTACAAATATTGTGCGAGAAGTGGGGTTTCAAAATTACCACAAGCCACTAAGGAACTGACTATTTTTACAAAAATAAATTAAGAGAAACCCTACAAAAGAATACAATTGTAAACTTGTTGATCCATTCTACAATCTATGTCACTATTAATTATAGCTTACAATAGGGAAAATTTCCCTCCAAAATCATCTATACATAAATTTGATAATTTAACCTACATTTCCTAGGGATTTTGATCATTAAAGGATTTTTTTTTATCATAATAGCTATTAGGTTTGAGATTATCACTATCATACTTTATCTTGAATGAGTGTCTAAGACATTAATTTTGGTTGTGCTTTGGTGGGTGGTCTTCATATCCTAATTAAAGGAATAATTAACTCAATCCATCTACCTCTATCTCTTTTAATTTGACTCAGGCATCCATGTCTTCTTGAAATTCTAGTATTTCTCTTGAATCTTGGGTTATCTTATAAATTGGTCGAGAGTTTTTCTATAGATACTTCATC
The DNA here is from genome assembly GCA_028583015.1 of Wollemia nobilis. Classification (NCBI taxonomy): domain Eukaryota; kingdom Viridiplantae; phylum Streptophyta; class Pinopsida; order Araucariales; family Araucariaceae; genus Wollemia; species Wollemia nobilis. Next base: position 3,187,529 of record JAQPPZ010001679.1, on the reverse strand, counting down.
ATAGATTACAAAATCTTCAATATCATGAATTATATTGAAATAAATACTCTTTAGCACTCATTTTTTTATCTATAGGGGCTTCTAAATAAAATTTTGCATAAGTCCTAATTATCAGAATTTGTATCAACATCTTCTCCTCCAAACTAGATAAAACTTCAATCACCAGTTATCAGGGTTTTGCCTTGGTTGTGACTAGGTAGTGAGAAATCACTACAATAACATTCAATTCAGGAAGTTCCAATTCTTTGATTTAGAATTTACTCCTGGCTAGTCACATGTATTCTTAAAGCTATATTATTTTGGTACTATGATCATAGGTTCTATCCTTGGCACTATGCTCTTAGGCTCTATCAGAGTTCTTTAGAACTACACTTCTGTAGACATGAAAAATTGACCCATTAAAATGAGTCATTTTCCTTAGTTTTCCTCCTAGAAAATAAGGTCATATTTAAGCTTAATTTAACTAAATAAATCCCCTCCAAATTTATAAAAACCTACACCATTATACTAGTATTGAAAAGAGCTTTCCAATGATATATGATATGACATATTTTGTTGATGGGGGACAAAAAATTGCACTCACACAAATCCAAATTTTCCTTCATTAATCTGGAAAATTCTACAACAACAGCCCGCAGGCTTTTCAGCAATTGGTGCACCGACTCAGTTTTTTTTTACCCAAAATCTAACTCTATGTGCAATCTCCTAATCCACCACCTTGCCTATTACAATGACTGGGTTTTTATAGAGGCCCCGACCCTCTAAAACATCCTTTCACAAAAATTGAAGCACAAAATCCGATCCAGGCTCCACTCTGCACGGTTCCTACCACCGCCATCTGACCGTCGCTTCCTGTCAGATCACTCTGCATGACCCTTCATCTCCATACCTCAACCGATCATTTTTGTTTCCTGTGCCTCTTGGTATTCACCCGCTTTTACTGCACCTTGGTGCCACGTGTTGTCCCTACTCTGCAACTGCCGCCTGACCTCTGTCATCTTCTTCTTCTAGCTGCACTGCAATAGCCTCTGCATTTGCCGCCTGACTTTCATGAGTTGTCACTATCACTCTGTCGTGGCCCCCGAAAATATAGTATGTCACAATATCATGACATTCTCGCTTCCTCTCGTTTCCTCCTTGGGTCGCAATATCGCAATGTGTCACAATATCGCAACATCTTCCTTTTTCTTTTTGATCATGATATCATGACATGTAGCGCTATCGTGACCTTTCTCTTCCTCATTCCTCTTCTCCACTTCAGGTCACAAAATCGCAACATCTTCCCTTCCTACTTTCTTTCACTCCTTAGGGTTGTGATTTTGCGACATGTCACGAAATCGTGACATCTTCTTGTTTTGTCTTCTCTCTCTTCTTTGTGTCGTGAAATTATGACATGTCACAAAATCATGACATCTTCTCTTTCTGCCTCCTCTCTATTCTCCTTATCACGAAATCATGACATCTTCTCTTTTTGCCTCCTCTTGCTTCTTCCTATCGTGAAATCATGACATGTCGTGATATCGTGACATTTTCTCATTCTACCTACTTTCTCTTCTTTGCGTCGTAAAAACATGACATGTCGCGATATCGTGAAATCTTCCTTCCTTGCCTCCTTTATTCTCCTTCGGGTCACAAAATCATGACAAGTCACGAAATCACAACATTTTGACTCCCTTGCCTTCTCTTCTTCATCGGGTCGCAAAAATGAGACATGTCGCGAAATCGTGACATCTTTCATCCTCTGGCTCCTTCACTCGCTAGTTGGTCGTGAAACTGCGACATGTCACGAAATCGTGACATCTTCCTCCTCTGGCTCCTTTGCTTGCCCTCTGGTCGTGAAAATGTGACATGTCATGAAATCATGACATCTCGCCTCCTTGGCTCCTTCTTCACCTTCTGGTCATGAAACTGCAACCTATGCAAAATCACATTTCTTTCTCTTGGCTTTCTCTCTCCTTGGCGGGTCGCAAAACTACGACATGTCATGAAATCGTGACATCTTCTCCTCTGTGCCTTCTCTCTCTTCTACGGGTCACGAAATTGTGACATGTCATGAAATCGTGACATCTTCCTCTTCCGCTCTTCATCTTGCCTTCGGGTCACGAAATCGTGACATCTTAACTTTCGGTTTTCTATTTCTTCCTCAGGTCGCAAAACTGTGACATGTCATGAAATCATGACATCTTTGCCTTCCGTACTCTCCTTTTATTTTTGGGTCACAAAACTACGACATGTCGCGAAATTGTGACATCTTTGCTTGCAGCCTCCTCTTGCCTGATTGGGTCGTGAAATCATGACATCCTTGGCACCCTTGCTTCTCCTATGGAACCTGTCACGATATCACGACAGTTGGCCCTGCTGGCTTCTTTCTCCATTTTGTGTCATGATATCGCGACACATTTTCTGTCACGATATCATGACAGCTTCTCCTCGCTCACTTCTTTGCTTCACTTGTGCCACGATATCGTGACACATTTCCTGTCACGATATCGTGACAACTTCTCCTTGCTGACTCCTTTGCTCCATTTGTGTCACGATATTGTGACACATTTTCTATCGTGATATCGTGATAGCTTCTCCTCGCTGACTCCTCTGCTCCACTTGTGTCATGATATCACGACACATTTGTTGTCGTAATATCGCGATAGCTTCTCCCCACTGGCTACATTCTCTGCTTGTGTCACGATATCGCGACACATTTTTTGTCACGATATCACGACAGTCTTCTTCACTGGTTCCTATCTCCTCTTTGTGTCATGATATCATGACACTTTTTCTATCGCGATATCACAACATATTTTTCTCCTTGCATTTTGCTTCTTCTATCGCGATTTCATGACACGTCATGAAATCACGATGTCTTCCCTCCTTAGTCAAATTTTCAGAAGTGGCCCTCCTACCACTGGATGCTTCTGCATTAGGTGCCACTGGATGCTCCTGCATCAGACACCCGAGGTTGGTGGAGAAGTGATCTTCACTTCTACACTATCTGGTCATCGCCTTCTGCAACACCTCTAGACATTCATCTACCTCTATAGCCTGTTCCAACCCTGTCTCCTAGCCAGAATAACTTTTTCCTTCTTCCAGATAGATTCTATCACTGCTGCACACTTCCTCATATGTAGCCCGCTTGAACTCCGTATTCGACCCAGATAAATTTTTGCCTTCTTCCAGGCAGATCCTGGCACTACTACAAACCTCTTTGTCTGCAGCCCGCTTAAACTTCGTATCCTGACCAAATAAATTTCTACCTTCTTCCAGGCAGATCCTGGCACTGTTGCACACCTCTTTGTCTATAGTCTTCAATGGCTTTAACTTGTTGTGCACTCCATCCTCTCTTCTTTTCTATTTTTCCACACGCCTTCTGTGTAACTCCTCTTACAAGGCTTGCACTTGCCTCTGCAAAGCTTTGAAGTCTTCCTCTGGCACCATATCTCTCTCACCGCCATGGCTTCTTCATGGAGGCATTATTTTTCACTTTTCTCACAAGCTTAATCGATCTTGGTGTAGCCGCCTCACTTTTGACGATCTGCTCACTCACTCAGAACCCTAACTCTCTCTTCTCTCTCAGAACCCTTCCACAGATCCTGGTGTAACTGCCTCTCATTCGACGATCTGTTACATGCTCAGGAACATTAGCTCTGATACCACTTGATGGGGGATGGAAAATTGCACTCACACAAATCCAAATTTTCCTTCATTAATTTGGAAAATTCTACAACAACAGCCCGCACGCTTTTCAGCAACTGGCACACCGACTCAGTTTTTTTTTTACCCACACTCTAACTCTACGTGCGATATCCTAATCCACCACCTCACCTATTATAATGACTAGGTTTTTATAAAGACCCCGACCCTCTAAAACATCCTTTCATAAAAATCGAAGCACAAAATCTGATCCAGGCTCCACTCTGCACGGTTCCTATGACCGTTGTCTGACCGCCACTTCCTGTCAGATCACTCTGTGCGACCCTTCGTCTCCATACCTCAACTGGTCATTTTTGTTTCCTATGCCTCTTGGTATTCGCTCGCTTTTACTGCACCTTGGTGCCACGTGTTGTCCCTGCTCTGCAACCACCACCTGACCTCTATCATCTTCTTCTAGCTGCACTATAACAGCCTCTGCATTCATCGCCTGACTTTCATGAGTTGTCACTGTCACTCTATTGCGGCCCCCAAAAATATAGTATGTCATGATATCATGACATTCTCGCTTCCTCTCATTCTCTTTCCTCCTTGGGTCACGATATCGCGACGTGTCACGATATCATGACATCTTCCTTATCTTGCCCTTCCTTTTCCTTTTCGGTCATGATATCATGACATGTCGCGCTATCATGACCTTTCTCTTCCTCGTTCCTCTTCTCCACTTCGGGTCACGAAATCATGACATCTTCCCTTCCTACTTTCTTTCGCTCCTTCGGGTCATGATTTCGTGACATGTCGTGAAATCGTGACATCTTCCCATTTTGTCTTCTCTCTCTTCTTCGCATCGCAAAATCACAACATGTCACGAAATCATGACATCTTCTCTTTCCACCTCCTCTCTATTCTCCTTGTTGCAAAATTGTGACATGTCACGAAATCGTGACATCTTCTCTTTTCGCCTCCTCTTGCTTCTTCCTGTCATGAAATCGTGACATGTCGCAATATCGCGACATCTTCTCATTTTGCCTACTTTCTCTTCTTTGCGTCATGAAAATGTGACATGTCGCATTATCGCAACATCTTCCTTCATTGCCTCCTTTCTTCTCCTTCGGGTCATGAAAGAATAAAAGTCATGAAATCGTGACATTTCGACTCCCTTGCCTTATCTTCTTCATCGGGTCACGAAAATATGACATGTCGCAAAATCGCAACATCTTTCATCCTTTGGATCCTTCGCTCACCAGCTGGTCGCAAAATCGTGACAATTCATGAAATCATGACATCTTCCTCCTCTGGCTCCTTTGCTTGCCCTCTAGTCGCGAAAATGTGACATGTCACAAAATTGTGACATCTCTCCTCCTTGGCTCCTTCTTCACCTTTTGGTCGTGAAACTACGACCTGTCGCAAAATCGTGACATTTCTTTCTCCTGGCTTTCTCTCTCCTTGACGGGTCATGAAACTGTGACATGTCATGAAATCATGACATCTTCTCCTCTACGCCTTCTCTCTCTTTTGTGGGTCGTGAAACTGCGACATGTCATGAAATCGTGACATCTTCCTCTTTCGCTCTTCATCCTGCCTTCAGGTCATGAAATCGTGACATCTTAGCTTTCAGCTTTCTCTTTCTTCCTTAGGTCGCAAAACCATGACATGTCGCGAAATTGTGACATCTTTGCCTTTCATACTCTCCTTTTGTTTTTGGGTCGTGAAACCGTGACATGTCACAAAATCATAACATCTTTGCATACAACCTCCTCTTGCTTGATTGGGTCACAAAATCATGACATCCTTGGCACCCTTGCTTCTCCTATGGAACCTGTCGCGATATCGTGATAGTTGGCCCTGCTGGCTTCTTTCTCCATTTTGTGTTGTGATATCATGACACATTTTCTGTCGTGATATCGCGACAGCTTCTCCTCACTCACTTCTTTGCTTCACTTGTGCCGTGATATCATGACACATTTCCTATCATGATATCGTGATAGCTTCTCCTTGCTGACTCCTTTGCTCCATTTGTGTCACGATATCATGACACATTTTCTGTCGTGATATCGTGACAGCTTCTCCTTGCTGACTCCTCTGCTCCACTTGTGTCATGATATCGTGACACATTTGCTATCGTGATATCGTGACAGCTTATCCTCGTTGGCTACGTTCTCCGCTTGTGTCACGATATCTTGACACATTTTCTATCGTGATATCGCGACAGTCTTCTCCGCTGGTTCCTCCTCTTTGTGTCGTGATATCGCGACACTTTTTTTGTCACGATATCGCGACATATTTTTCTCCTTGCCTTCTTCTTCTTCTTTTGTCGCGATTTCGTGACACGTCGTGAAATCGTGACGTCTTCCCTCCTTAGTCCACTTTTCAGAAGCTGCCCTCCTGCCATTGGATGCTTCTGCATCAGGTGCCACTAGATGCTCCTGCATCATTTGCCTTGATTTTTGTGTTGGAAAAAACTAAATTTATCCATTTCCCCTCCTTTTCAACAAATTCAAACATTCAAATTTATCCAAATTCCATGTGTACCTAATGTAGGTGCTGTATTGGGATTTTGAACCTAATTTGGGTGATCCGAATTTGTCCAAATCAGGAAAAATTCCAATTTGGCCTAACTACTTGGCATATTTTTGCCTCCCTCCCTGTTTCCTCGAATTGCATCAAGAATTTAAACCCCCATAACACCCCTAAATAAACTAATGGTGATAATTTGTAAGAAATGTTGGTTTAAGAAGGATATTTCAAAGCTTTTATTGTAGGTTACAATGGATATTTCGTCGTTAAGATCACCATTCTCGAAGCTCTCAGACATGGTTATGCCTACTATAGGTTCAGATTTGTTTTATGCTTAATAGTAATTTGATTTTTGCATTTTTTTTCACAAATTTGGGTTACCCAAATTTGTCATAAAAGCCCGATTTTTGACTATTGCTTTTACAAAACTAATCGTTGGATATTTTTGGGACATCTGAAATCATATGTAAAGTTCGAAAACATATGAAAAGTTTGAAATCTTACCAATTAATATTGGGGGTAAAATTTTGATTACAGGTTTATCAATTTGATTCATAGTTGCACTATGTCCTACTTGCTAAAATTTTTCTAGTGTATTTTATTATTGTTATTGTGTCTATTGCATTTAATTTTACATGTTTTGTATTAGATCCATAGATCCTTTATTTTTCATACGATTTGTTGAAAGAATCAAGGGGATTTGACAGTTACAATTCACAATATACTGTGACCTAAGTAGATCCCCCACCCCTAATTTCAAATTTTAGTGTTACATTATGAAATTGTATGTTTTTGATATATTCAACTGATCTGAATTCATCTGACAAATTTGAATGTACGAATTCATACTGAAAATAATCGAATTTTTCCTGTAACACCCAAATTCATCTAAAAGTATACATCCAAATAAGGTAAGGATCTAAACCTGATTTCTTGAATATCTCATGCTCTAGATCAATATTTCTCTATCTATAAACATTTGCATTAAACAAATAAAATTAGAAAACATCAAAAACATAGACTTTATTGCATTTTTCCATACTAGTCAAAATACAAAACACAAAAATAAAAATAACATGTTAGCATAGATATTCCTATCTTGCTTTCCACAAAATCATTGCATCCTGGTTAGATTTAAAAAGCTTTCTAGCTAAGACTTGTATACTTTGTTTTCATTTAAAATCCTAAAACGCATATAGTTAGTATTAGATGCATTTGGCTAAACCCTAGGTGTATGCACTAAATAAAGAATTCAATTAACATCTACTTAACCTAGGCCTAGAAACCACCATAGAAAGTGTTTCATGGTGAACCCTCACCCCATTCATCAACAAACACCAAGGGCAGTGCAACTCAAGCGCTTCTCGTCTAAGATGCAAATCCATAATTTCCCTCCCCCTTTCAGGCATGGATCCATTAGCTTGAAATAAAGGGGTGCAAAAAATTTGGGTCTACATTCTTTGGTGAACCCGACGTGAAAACACCATCCTTATGATATTATTGCTTTCTCTTTATTTTTGAAAAAAAACATTGTTTTCTTCTAAGATAAAAATAATAATAAAAACAAAACAAAAATGAATATCACTTTTAGAAATGGTGAAGAGATCATGGGTCTTGCAAATAACCCAATTCAATATGAACCTATTTATGTTACTACCCCAATCAACAATGTCAGGGGAATTCCATCAACTGCATTGATTGATTATGGACAACCTCATTCATAACTTCATCCATATTCAACATCATATTTATCATATTTTCCTCATCTTTCATCATTTACCATTCAATCAATCTCTCCATAATTTTCCTTTAAACAATCTTTCCCATTACAATTTCCTCCACAATCCTTCCCACATTCTTCTTTCCAAACCACATACCCACCTCAACAAATCAATACCTTTTTCAATCCTCTTCATAATGATGTTACCATTTCTACCACACATCCACTCAAGAGATGGGGATCTTCCAAAAATCCCTATTCAATTATCAACAACAAGAAACCAATCAAGTGTCATATCCTAATATGTCTCATCATAATGATATTATTGATATCATATCTAAAACTACAAGAAAACAAGTTGAAGCTCAACCTACTCAATTTTATAAGCAAGAGATAAATTATTCATCCAACCAACCTTCAATACTTCTCTTAATTTTGGAGAATAAGTAGAAATAAGATACAGTCATAGAAGACACACCTTTGATATTGAAGCCTTAACCTAAAGTCTCCTTTGACATTCAACAACAATAGGACAATACTCCAATTAAGATATCCCTTTTGGAACTTTTGTGAACCTCTCCTATTTATAGGTATTATTTGTTCCTCATTCTCTTTTTTTTTTATCATCACTACATCAACTTCTTTATTCTTTTCCTATTTATCGTGATTGCTACCTTTTATCTGTTACCTTTTGTTCTTCCTTATATATTTTTGTATCATCATCACATCAAGTTATATATTCTTTTCCTCTATCATCATCACTGCATTTTTTCCATCACTTTTCTTCATCTATATCTGATCATCATTCTTCATCACAACAATCTCAACCACCAAAAAATCAGCTTCAATCACCTTCACCACAACCAAATTGTCCTTCAAAACCTCTTTTGATTTTGAATCCACCTTATAAATGTTATGCATGAATCACCTTGTATAGTGTATATATATCATCTTGTATATACCACCAATTCCATCATAAAAAATAAAAATAAAAAACAAAAATTCAAATAAAAATTAAAAAAAAAAAAAACAATCAAATCAAATCAAACAAAAGTTATACATAAGTATTGCATTCTCATCTAGTTTACATTTCGATCATTACATTTACATCATTGTATTTACTCATACTATTTTATATCCCTTGACTTTGGAATTATTTCATTACTCATATCTCTCCAAGGCGAGGGATATAGTTCCTATTTTGCTTCACTGGCCTTGATTCATGCATTCTAATATACAACCCTATTGAGTAGTACTTGCTTTAGCAATATAATTCTCATCATACCAATATCCCATAGTGGATAGGCTTCATGGTCACGAGTGAGGGGCAGCCTCCATTTGATCATTTGCAAGCACACATCCCAGTGGGTATATCTCTTCTATTATTGGCTATTAGCAAGCGCTATAATCATAGTGCATTCAACACATATTATCATTTTCCTTTTTGCCTTTTAGAGATTTTTTTTCATTCACCTATGCATGTCATTTAGGTCTACATATAGCTTATTTAACACAACTATCATATCCACATTGCATTACATAAACCATAATCATCTAAAATGTAACTACACTCTTGCACTTCCCAAAATTTACCTTTGTCCAATTGCATATGATAAATAGTTACATCCAATTATTATGTTATTTAAATATCAAACAGATGCTATCAAATTCATATTCAATCTTGGTCATTTTGACAAAATTTAGAGTTTATCTCAAACCACTGACCAAATTCACACCTTAATAAAATCTTGATCTTTGATATTTATTAAAAATATATCTTGAACCCAAATTACAATTGCTCATTAAGAAAATTTTGAGCTTTGGAAATTGATTCTGCCACTTTTTGTACCAAAACACAATTACACATCTAAAAATAATTTTACACAAGGAAAGATGATGCTACATAGTAGTCCTAGCTTCTTAAGCAAAAGGTTTCCCTTGCTATCCTATTATGTGCATGGTCTAGAATGTTGAGAATTGGTAAAAGTACAAGCTCCTCCCTACCCAAAGAAAATCCCTTGCTCTTTGTCTAATTTGAGCAAGTATCCCTTGAAAATAAAAAGAGAAAAAAATAAAAAGAAAAAGAAGAAAATGAATTTTACTACAAAGTAAATAAAATTCTCCTTGTTAAAAAAATGAACAAGAATTCCTACTCAAAGAAATAAAAATAAAATAAGGGGGTAATGAGTTTGAATCCTTAGAATTTCTCAATTATTTGAACACCATGGGGTGATACCTATTACAAAAATGGACTGAATGAATCTTTCCTGGAAATAGAGTAGTATTACACATGGTGACATGTCTATCAGATTAGCGATCTTATTTTATATAAACCAATGTTAGCTTGTGAATTAGCTAGCTTTTGGTAGCTTGTATTACAAAATTGTTAAGTCCAAATGAGTACATAAAATTATGGTAAATGAATCCTTAATTTGCACACACATTGGTTATTAAAAGGTGGTTTGCATCATTACCTTACTCAAAATTGATAAATGAACTACATAAGCACACACATTTGATCCTTGAGAAATTGTGTATCATATTTAAGGTCAAGATGGAAAATGAATACATAAATCATGCACTGGTTCTTGATAAATTTGATTTCATCCTAGAAATGACCAAAATTCTCCTTGAAGTTTGCTTAGCAGAAGTCACCATTTTCTCATGGATTTGTATGACTGTTAGCATATGCAATTGGTCCTAAAAAATAGTTAATATTGCATTTTCATACCTATCACTTAGCATAAATTCTTCTATTCTACTATATTGCATAATTGCTTATCATTTACAAAAACTTGTTTTTGATCATACATAATAATTTTCTCATGTAGCTGCATATAGACTTTGCAGTGATGGCATGAGACAACCCTAGTAAAATATCTCTATTTACTTCATACTAGGAATCTTATGCCTAGCGCAAGTCTTTTATTCAAATTTTCATGCTTAATCACTTTTTATTGCACTATACTTCTCTTAATATTAAATCAAAATTAATATTAAAAACCACACATTACTTATCATCAACTACATCAATTTAAATCAATGAATATCAAACTACTTTATGGATCATAACCCTTCGATGTTAGCATAACAACAAAACCTCATACAAGATCTACTTTATGACCAAAGCGAGGGGAAACCTCCATAAACAATCATACACAAGCACACATCCTCGAGGACTATTGCTGATCGATAAAAATCATAAGGGTATATTTCCCAAACAATCTTTCTTCTACAAACAATTCAATCATACTACATTACAAAATATCAATTACATCCAAACACACTTCACATATTTTTTGTAATGATATATTTATTAAAGCATGATAAAAAATACAGTAAAAATCAAAACATGACCACAAGCACGATTATGATATCATAAAAAATAACAAATATATTTTGAATTACACATAACACAAAAAAAAAAAAATCCAAACAAAAAAAACAATAGTATGGTATATAATCATATCATTTAAAACATGCATCAAAATCAACATGCATTACCATTTAGATCATTTACAACATACATCAAGAAGCAAAAATTTGTACACACAAAGCAATTTACCATTTAGCTAGATCCTCTCAGCTACTCCATCATTATCTCTTTATCAGTCATTTCGAGTTCCATTAGGAATATTGCATTCCTCATGAAACTCAAGGGGGCATCCTAGCCAATAAATTAGTAATCATTTTTTTGAAACATAAATTCCCATGAACCATTCATTCTAAACCATCTACTCCTTTTATTTTCCCATGTCAATCATTATAACCTCTATTCAAGTGTCTACACATTTCTTTCATGCATTTATTATTCATAAATACGCCAAAGAGGGGGTAAAATGTAGACATGAAAAATTGACCCATTAAGATGAGTCATTTTCCTTAGTTTTCCTCCTAGAAAAGTAAGGTCATATTTGAGCTTAATTTTACCTAAACAAATCCCCTCCAAATTTTCCAAAACCTATACCATTGGATTAGGCTCAAAAAGAGATTTCCAATGATATATGATATGACCTATTTTTCCTTCATTGTTGTGCCAAGAAAATGGAAATTGATTTGATTTCCCCTTTTTTTAGGAAATTCAGGCAAACCCAATGAAATAAAACTTTTTCGACAATTTTGAACATTCAATTTTGTCCAAATCCCATGTGTGCCTAATTCAAGTGCTCTATTGATATTTTGAACCTAATCAAGACCAATCCAGATTTCCAACAAATTTGGGTGATCTAAATTTATCCAAATTAGGCAAAATACAAAATTGGCCTAACTACTTGGCCTATTTTCACCTCCCTCCTTGGTTCCTTGACCTGCATTAGGCATTTAAACCCCTAGAACCCCCCTAAAAAAACCAATGGTTATAATTTGTAGGAAATATTGGTTGGAGAAGGAGATTTTAGAGGTTTTGTTGCAAGTTACAATGAAGATTTTGGCCTTCATATCTCCATTCCTGGACCTCTTAGACATGGCGATTCCTATTATAGATTCAGATCTGGTTTATGCTTAGTAGTAATTTGATTTTTGCATTTATTTTCACAAATTTGGGTCATCTAAATTTATCATAAAAGTCTGATTTATGACCATTGCTTTTACAGAACTAGTTTTCGGATATTTTTGGGACATCCAAAATCATGCGTAAAGTCTGAAAACATACGAAAAGTTTGAAATCATAACAATTAATGTTGGGGTAAAATTTTGATTGTAGGATTATCAATTTGATTCATAGTTGCACTATGTCCTTTTAATTGCTTTAATTATTCTACTATATCTTATTATTGTTACTGTGTTTACTGCATTTAATTTTACATGTTTTGTATTAGATCCATAGATCCTTTATTTTTCATACAATTTGCTGAAAGAATCAAGGGGATTTGACTGTTACATATCATGTTTTTCTATGACCTAAGCAGATCCCCCACCCCTAGTTTCAAATTTTAGTGTTTCATTGTGAAATTGCAATTTTATGATATATTTGACTGATTCAAATTCGTCTAACGAATTCGGATGTCTGAATTCATACTAAAAACATCTGAATTTGTCCTATAACACTCGAATTCATCTGAAAGCAAACATCCAGAATAGGTAAGAATATAAATCTTATTTCTTGAGTATCTCATATCCTAGATCAGTATTTCTCTATCTATAAAAATTTACATTAAATAAAGAAAAGCAAAAAACATAAAAAACATAGACTTTATTGCATTTTTTCCATACTATTCAAAATACAAAACACAAAAAGAAAACTATGTTAGCATAAATATTCATCTCTTACTTTCCATAAAGTCATTGCATCCTAGTTAGATTTACAAATATTTCTAGCTAATGCTTGTATACTTTGTTTTCATTTAGAAGCATGAAACACATATATTTAGTATTAGATGCATTTGGCTAAACCCTAGGTGTATGCACTAAACAAAGAATTCAACAAACATATACTTAACATAGGCATGGAAACTACCATAAAAAGTGTTTCTTGGTTGCATTCCATTCTTGCTATGTTGGGCATAATTTATTTTAACCTTATCATGCACTATTTCTAAGTGATAGGATTTCTTGTATGAAGATAATAGATACTAATTTTCTAACTCTATTACCCTAGTGTGTAGTTCAGCCAACTTATTTGAAAAAATAAATTTTCATCAACATTGACTGACCAATTTAAAAACTTAGCTAGATCTTTAGTTATCTTATCATAAATGATTTTAAGCTCATTCAAAGAATAAAAATGGAATTTTGATCACCATAAATATAGGAGCCTATTTTTGATGATTTCATTTTACTCTGATTAGGATTTTGTTCTTGGTATTAGTGAGTGAAGAGAGGGCTTCATATCCTTATCTGATTATTTGCTCCCATTCAATGATTTTTTATGTCATCTTGTATATTACTACCCTATTATTAACTAAAGAAATATCTTGGCCATAAACCTTATTCAATGCATCGATGATCACTTGGGAATATTGACTTTATTTAGATATACTATTCTATATAGCACTAAAGAAATTTTGCACTTTTTTGGTGTTTAGCTAGTAGTATTCAATTAATTCCACAATTGGAGACAGGGCCTTAGTAGGTTCAAAAATTTGACCCTATAATCTCTTTTTGTTTCTTTGAAATGAATCTATGGAGATCTAAGAAGCCTATACTTATTGTTTGGTTATGGAAATATATTGTTTAAAGTTGCACTTCTTTCTTCAAAGCCTAATTTTTAGCATCCTTTTCACATAATTATGTCAATGTTGGAGCTTCATTGAGTCTCTGTTGCAACTATCGTACTTGATTTCTCATGGTCTTTTACTTTGTCCTTTATTGCTTAAGGGCATTTTCCAAATTCTCTATATTTTATGTCTCTTTATGGTATGTGTTCATTGTTTAGACTCCATAAATATACAACACACCAATTGACCTATGTGCCAACTAGGACTTATCCCCTATTGCGACCCAATTTGTGTCTATAATATTTGTTGCTATTTGATAGTCAAATTTAGTTAATTGAAAAGATATATTGGAAACAGTAGGATTCATGATATATATAATTAATTGTCTCTATTTGGGATCCAACATTATCAAAACCCTAATTGAAACAATATCTAGCTCTAGTTTTTATTTTTATTATCAATCCAATCTTCACATTGGCTTGTAACTACTGGAACTAGATTTGAATTACAAAAATTAGAATATGGATAAAGGAATAATGTAAGAGAGGGTGGATATGTGTGTAATTTAGTGTATATGTTGTTATATTTTGATAATGTATGGTATGGGAGAAAGCAATCACAAGATGTAAAATATGTAAAAAAGTAAGATAATGGAATTTTGCAATAACACTAAAATATGCTATTAATGGAAAGATATATAGTACAATGCAATATAATGGAGGAAATGAACACTCCAAAACTCTAATGGAAACTACATTGTACCTACTCACTACTCTATAGTAATCTCACTTCTGCTTCACACTCTTTCTATTCACTATGGGACCTATATATAAGAAGATAAGTTACTTGGCCCTTACTCTTCCTAACTACCTTTCCTATGACTCATGCACAAGTGGACTCCTTTTCCATTTATATCATTGCATATTGACACATGTGTATTTATTACTGCTTCCTCAAGTAACCTAAGATAAACTCATAATATAATAATATACCCAAGGTGGTACATTGACATGTACCTAAATAATATAATATACTCTAACACCCCCTATATTACATTATTTGGGTATTGAAGACTTTAGTCTTCAATATGGATCTTCCTATTTTGAATAGTCTTCAGCTTGATCAGGTCTTTTATGTTATCTTTAGTTCACCTTGCACCATATGCCTCTTTTATTAGGTTCATCTTCTTCTTATTATTTAATATTTATTTTTGGATGTAGTTTCTACCCTTTAATTAGTGGTCGTACTATTACCTAATTCCTACAAAAGTATTTTTCCTTTTTTATTGTTCTTGTTGTCTATAGAGGCTTCTAAATAGACACTCATGACATCATGATAAGATATTGAGTTAGTGGAAAAAAATAATAATTCAAGGATTTCAAGTGGAATCAAATGATATTGTAACATTCTCGGGCAACAATTTATCCCCATGATACCCAAGGAATATCAAGTCACCTGGGCTCCTACCGAAAATGGGCAGTTCACTGTTAAATCAGCTTACAAGCTTCTGCTTGACGACAAGGATTTTGTCCTCCAAAAGGACTTAGTTTGGATAACAAATTTAATTCCAAAAATTATAGTCTTTTCATGGCTGGTTATCCAAGGAAAAATTCTAACCATTGATAATATGATGCGTAAAGTTATTTGTATCACTAATCATTGTTATTTGTGTAGGGCTAATTAGGAGACCATTTATCACATTTTTCCTTGAGTGCCTTTTTTCCTTGACTGTCCTAAGTGGGGGTTTTCAGGCCTTCAATATTTCATGGGTTAAACCAGCCATCGTACTTTATTTTTTCGTCTAGTGGCCTTGCCCATTTTCAATCCAAAGACTTAGATACATGTGGAAAATTTGTCTCAATCACTATCTTTGGCAGACATGGTTAGAAAGGAACCATAGAGTCTTTAATGAGTCTATCCATGATCATCAAACTATCATTTCTAGGATCCTATCCTTTCCCAATGAGAATGTGAACCTTATCCCTTTTGATAGTTGTAAACCTCATCTATAGGAGACCACGATTACTCAATATTTAAGCTTAACCTTGTTAGATGAGTCTGTGCCTAGGGTAGTCAACCCTAGAGCCAATGTTAAGTGGTCTTCACATCCTACGAGTTGGTTTAAGCTTAATTTTGATGGAGCAGCTAAGGACAATCCTAGCAGAGCAGGCGTTGGTGGCATTGTGCGAGATCATAATGGGAATATGATGCTTGTTTTTTACGAATATTTGGGAACAAGGACGAACAATGAAGCTGAAGCTAGAGATATGTGGAGAGTCCTTCAAATGACTCAAGACTTAGAAGGAAATTTTATCATAGAAGGAGACTCTATGCATGTTATAAATCTCCTCAATAATTGGAAAACACCTCCTTGGAGGATTAAAATAATTGTTGAAGAGGCTAGGATCCTTTTATAGGGAAGACAAGACAAAAAATCCCAACATGTCTTTCGGGAAGCTAACAAAATTGCTGATAAGCTGGCCAATTTGGGTGTCGATGATGATGAACTTTTAAAATGGGAACATGATGTCCCGAGTGAAGTAGATGAGCTTATTCAACAAGAATGCCAAGAATGATAGTTGAATTTACCAAAAAGGAAGGCATTGTAAGTTCGAAGGCTAGGAGTATTCTCGTATATTTTTTGAATTGGACTCACAATAAAAATTATCTGAGTTGTTAGTCTTCGTGGATGTTGCTTGGAAATACCACAAATACTAATGGGGACAGTCACATGTTAGATAACATGGCTCCTAGTCATCTTAGTAATTTGAGGTTGGTTGATAATCACAAGGAAGGAAAGAAATGACAATATAAGACTTCGAACCAAAGCCATGTGGACCACCAGATAGCTAGCACCATAAATCTAGCCAGTAGGTTCACTTATCCAAGGCTGATTGGCCAAGATAGTATGTGGTACCAAAGCATGTCATATACGGAAGAAAGAAATTACCAAAGAATTATTAAGAGTAACTTTCAATACAGAGCTTGTGGGAGTTTTTTTAGTACTCTTTTATGTGTGTCTATAGCTTTTTGTTTCTCCATTGTCTCAAGGAAGGGATCCGTGTCTATTTCTTTTTTGTAATTATGATGCATGTGTGTTTTCTCGGGGTATACCCAAAATGTTGTATGGGAAGTTTCTTTTTGATAACAGGCTATGTGCCTTACCAAATGTAATGGCTTTGGCAGCATGTATATTTTACATATATAGGATCCTTGGTAAGGATATGTTCATCAACAGCCCTGGGCTGATTTTTGTAAAAGGTTTTGGGTCAACCTGTAAAACCCGGTATTAATGCTATAGTATCTTATCTACCAAAAAAAAAAATATTGAGTTAGTAAAAACTTAAAGTAGAAATACTGCATGAGGATTGAAATATATTTTCTAAGTATGATTCATTCAACTCTATTTTATTTTTAAGAGATTCTATCAATCCTTTTTGTTCTACATTCTCATCCTTGTAACATTTGTATGTAAGTAATGCCATATACAATATGCTTACAAATTCTAAAGGAAGTAGAATGTCACTTTTCCCATTATCAATTACTTTTATGAGTTAAGCATGTAAGTAATATTCCATAGTATCAAGATTGTCTTATAAGGCTTCACTATGAATCACATTTGAAGTAAGGTCTAAATTTGCTTCAGAATTTATAAGTTCATGATTCTAATTTTTATGGTACTTGCCCTTTATTTTCTAATAGTGTTTTTCATATGTTCACTATATTCCTTTGGGTAGACATATTTTCTTAGTTTTATGCTTTATGAGCACTTTTGATAGATCCTTTGTAGTAGTCTACCTCATGACTACCTAGTTTAGTGTATGTGAACCAATTTGATAAAACCTTTCCAGACTTAGGTTTTGTAAAATCCTTATGTCTCCCTAGTGATTAGAATAATATATAATCTTAATAAAGTGCTTAGTAAGTAATAATTCACCTTTTGAGTTGATTTTGTAATTTTTTGAGAATAATAATCATCTTTCAATTTTACCTTATTTCTCCCAATGAAGTATGCTCTAATGGAGTTCTTATAGTTGGATTTATTTTTGTCTCCTTAGTAAGAGTATGAGACAAGTGTTATCAATTAGTTCCAACTCTATATGTCACAATAGATTTTCTTCTCTATTCAATAATTTAATTTTCTATATTCCAAGTATCTATAGTTTGGTGTAATATGCCTTATAACTCCATACTTTGGGAATGCTAGAAAATAACAATAATTGTATTTGCAAAATGATATTTAATTTTACCAAGGTTGACACCCTTATATCTCCTAATTGGTTATTTACAAATATAATAATATGAGAATGTACTTCAATTATAATACCTTGAAATGAACTTGATTTATAGCTTACTAATGCTTGTTTAGTGCTTGCTATTCCAACACAGTAGTAAATTTGACCATATATGTAGCACCTTATAACTCCAACGTCACTAAAATTAAAACAAGCAATTTTAATATCGAAATTACCTTAGTAATGCAATACAATGAGTTTCTTAAGACTTAACTCTCCTCAATAGATCTCTGGGTGTTGTAGTCATTGTATGAATATGAGCATTCAATGCTCTCTCTTTCATTAAAATATTATCATGATCGTCTCTAATTTGATATCTTTGTGTGAATGTATTTCTCTATTTAAACCACATGCTTTTACTTTGATATTATTGCTTCTCTATAAGAGCATATTTCAACCTAGATTATTAATAGTGTTATCTCCCTATGAATTGCTTGAGGCATTATAATACCTTCTTGATGATTCAAATATATGAAACAAACATTGTAGAGGTTACAATATGTGTCCCAAAACTGTAAGATGTAATTATTGTCTCTACCCTCAACACTTCAAGGCAGGTATTAATTCTTCATTATGCTCCTTTCAACACTCCAAAATGGGCATTACTCCTTTTTTGGGTATCAAAATGATTACTTATTTATTCCATGCTCCAATATGAGTGTTACTCCTTCGTTGGGCTCTTGTGTGAGAATTATTGAAATGTGTAACACTTATTTACATTGTACCAAGTGGCACTTGCATGTGAGGTTATCCTTAACATTTTTTTTAACCTTATATCTTCTCTAGTGGATGCAAGTTGTTCAATATTTTCTTCAATGCTTTCCTCTTTCTTTCCAATGAGTGCAAGCTTGCATTTTTTAGCAATGATTTCTTCAAGGTTATCTCTAACTATAAGTTCAATGTTACCCTTTTGGAATATGATATGTCTCCACTCGATTGATGCTCTTGGTTGCTTTGATGTATAATTGAGGTAATACTCCATTGCCTTCAACTTTTTGTTGTTCTCCTTGCTTTACAATAGGTATGTAATGGGTGCAAAGTTATCTTATGTTATTGTAGGTTGACATAATTTGTGAGCGCTTGCTTTGGAGACTAAGTTAGTGTTTCTAGAAACCTAGAATCGATGCTTATGAACCCTATATTGGCTCACCTTATCTACCCAAAGTTTAAAATGTTTTCCTTCAATGATTCACCAATAGTGGACATAGAATACTTGTTGTCTTAGTATCTTGTGACACTCTATATTTCATCCTCTTTTGCAGGGATATGGTGCACCAATGTAATATAAATAAGAAATTTTATTTTGCATTAAATTTTAGAGAGTTCCTTGTCTTTTTTTATGTTATTTCCTCCTTTCATATGATGGCTACTTGTTGTATAGCTTGAGAACTAATGTATATTTATTTGAATCTTTTCCTTTACTTCTTAGATATGACCACTACTTTCTCTAATCCTTGAGATCAATGTATTGTTGCCTTTATTATTAGCATCTAACTCCTTCACTTGGATAATTTATTAACAATGAATCCAAGCTAATAATCATGTAAGCAATATACTCTTGAGAGATTAATCTTTGAACTAAATTTTACCTTCAATAAAATAATTAGTGCACCTCTAATAATATTTAAGAGAAAATAATATAGTGCAACTACAATATCCTTATTACTCCTTAAAAGTAACTTATAATATGCACTAATGATAACTCTTAAAGAACTCTTAAATGCTTCTATAATATCTGCAACATAATGTAGTCTTATTTTCTATAACTAGATAATAGGAAGATGATATTTATCTTTCAAAATATATCTAAATCCTATTTTAATGTGGAGATAATTGCCCTCAACAAAAACTATATTCTACACTTCCCTTGAAGACTTTAAAATGTAACCTTATCCTTGCAAGTTCTATATTCTAATAAGGTTCTTAATGAAGCTAAGTAATGAATTGAATATAAGTGTTCAAGTAATGAACCCTTTGCACCTAAGTTTCTTACCTTTAATAACCTCTGAAGATGGTGGATGTCTTGGTGATTTGATTCACCAAATTATTGCCTTTAGTCTGATGAAATTGTAGCTCTTCTTGGCCTTCTGGAATAACTCTTTAACTCACCTAATCATAGCTTTTGAAACCCTCCAAATTGCTACCATAAAAATATAGTAGGTGGCTTCAACTTATATTTTAAAATATACCCTAGAAATCTAAAGTTTTGTAGTTGGGATTTTCCTCCAAGAATCCTTTAATATTCTATTGTAGATTCAACAAACCCCTATCTATGAAATGTGCCTTCATAGCTATGAAATTCAATCTCCAAATCTCTTGGATTTGCTAGGATTCTTCTATCTGTGTTCTCCTTCAATATCCTTGTTGAATTCTAACTTCAAAAAAGCCTTCTTCTAAAGAATATGAAATTCTTGATGTCTTTACTAGTCTCCTCCAAAATTTGGTAAACTTCTTACCAAATCCTTCTCCTTTGGGCTTGTTATAGGATGATGATAATTATACCAATTCCTTAACTATCAGGATCTTCTCCTTGGTAGTTAATTTCTCCAATTACTTCTTCATGGAAATCATTCAATGAGGCTCACCAAGCCTTTTCCTTTTTTCTACTTGAGAACTCTCCAAGGTCTTCAATATTGCAGCTTCCTTGATCTTCTCAATGAGATTTTTTATTTAACCTTATTCTGTGGAAGTGTTGGCAATGAGATATATCAAATATATAGAATCTATAATAGGATCTTGCTATTCCTTCTTCACTTCTACAATCTGTAGGCTTCAATTGATATCACCAAATTGCAATCTTACAAAACTAAGAGTTCTTCAGTGGGACCTTCAATGGATCTCTTTAGCTTCTTTAGGTTGATTTCTTCAATATTCTATCTACAGTCTTATATGGAGATCATAAATATTCTATATTCTTATAGACTATTCTTTGAAGTCTCTTGAATTAGAAATAAGTCTATTATGGTCTTTTCTTCTTCTACAATACACATGTTCTATAATAGGACTTCCCTTAGGTTCCTAGAATCTCCTCTTCTTTTGTTTGTTGCTTCTAGTGCTAGATTGATTCTGAAGATTATATTATTCCTAGCTCTTTGTATAAATATTTCCAACTTTATTTGAATATCCTTTTTCATGCAACAAAATAATAAGACTATAATGGAAGAAATTCTAAGTGACTAATCTTCACTAGTTGATTTGTCAATCTAGTGGAATGAATTTTGATTCCTAGTCTTCACGAGTTTTTCAACAACTTTGTGGAAAGACTCTAGCCAAATGCAATCTCAAAAATTATGAAACTAAGATGTGCTTCTCTCCTCTCAATCTCTCCTATGAATCTCCCTATTCCAATATAATCTACCATGGCTCTCATACCACCGTTATCTTTTGATAATGTATGATATGGGAGAAAGCAATCACAAGATGTAAAATATGTAGAAAAGTGAGCTCGAGGTGTAGATCAATTGGTTCAACCAAATCCTATAAGGGGGTTAATATTAAAGGTTCAAATCTCGAGCCTCATCGTATTTATGCTTGTCCCTTTATTGGTGCTTTCACAGGTGTAAAAGGTTTAAAATGATTGTGGCATGGTGGTTATAGGGGTGGACTGCACGAAGATCTATGTGGTGACTTTTGGAGTAGACAACACAAAATACTATGGTGGCCATAAAAGTTGGATAGCCTACCTAGATTCGTGGTGGCTACTGATTCCACCATGTAAATTCAAAAAAAATGTAGAAAAGTAAGATAATAGAATTATGCAATAATACTAAAATATGTTATTAATGAAAAGAAATAAAAATAGTACAATGCAATGTAATGGAGTAAATGAACACTCTAGAACTCTGATGGAAACTAAATTGTACCTACTCACTACTCCTTAGTAATCTCACTTCTGCTTCACACTCTTTCTATTCAATATGGGATCTATTTATAAGAAGATAAGTTACTTGGTCCCTACTCTTCCTAACTACCTTTCCTATGACTCTTGTACAAGTGGACTCCTTGTACATTTACATCATTGTACATTGACACTTATGCATTTATTACTTCTTCCTCAAGTAACCTAAGATAAACTCCTAATATAACAATGTACCCAAGGTGGTACATTGACACGTACCTAAATAATATAATATACTCTAATAGATGCAGGTAATATGGTTTAGAGAAATATAGGAGATGGAGAAGTTTGAGAGGTGTCTAAAACTTGGGAAGTTAGTGGTGGTGGAGAAGCAATAATAGCTTTAGGAGGCAACCAAGTGGGTGCCTTTGATGGTAGGTGTGAGTGAGGAGGAGTAGAATGTGGTGTAGAATAAATTAATGGAATAGATTGAGGAGGGGAAGAAGATACTTGATCAGAGTTAGGAGGATAAGAAATGGATGGAGGTGATGTTCGTATGCTCAAAAATTTCTCTTCCATAGGTGTAAGCATCATCACCTTGGTCTTCTTTACTTTTGGCACCTTCTACCTAATAGGAAACCCTAAATTTTTTGATTTTTAACATTTTATGGCTACTCTTCATGGGGCTTTAGGAATTTCAAAACTAGCAATTTCATGGGGAAAGATTAAAAAATGTTAACACTTAATTTGGCTTTTCCCCTATCCAATGGTACCTAAGGAGGATTAGTTGGTTTGGATGTTGTTGGACCTAGGCCACCACCAGTATAATCCATTTTTCAATTATCTTGATTCTTATAGTGTAGGCCTACTAAAGTAGTTTCTCAACTAGAGGTGATGGCAAGGCTTGTTGCTAACTTGAAACACCAATGTCTAGAATCTATTCCCAACTTAAAATTATGACTTCTAAAGCTTAATTTATATGTTTCAAGAAATAATTCACTTCCTTCTATTATTCCTCTAATACATCCTAATGTTAGGAATAATTTCTCTTCTCATCTAGATTGCTTCATCAATTTTTTTATCAAAATCATTATCAAATTGTGTGCCATATACAAGGCTTTGTGTGTTGATCGCATAGTAAAATATCCACCCTTATTGGATCTTCTTGTCAGCCCATTATTGACCTCCATTTTCTTTCTTATTTCTTCATTAACCACATGACTTTGGTTTTGCTCAATATCATAGTATATTATCTCTTTACCAAATTCCCTCTATGGAGGTCGATCATATTCATCTTCTTCTGGCATTGTTTCTTCTTCATCCAATGTACTAAATACCTCTTCTTTTGCTAGTTATTTATCCTTTTATGTCTTTGATCCTAGATTGTGTTCAAATGTAGGAGGTTTTTTATTTATCTAGGTAAGATATGATTTTAGAATACCATCTAGATAATAGTTACACATGTTTGATATTATTTTTTGTTGAACATTCAAGATTTTTTGCTTTAGCACATCATCCAATCTTTGATACTTGAGTGTAATTGGATAATGACCCAAATGCAAAGGAAATATATTTGTAGACACCAAAATCGTGTAAATCGGATAAGAATGCTAATGCATCACATATGCCACTCTTATCGACATCATATGGCCCCATTGGGCAACCCTCTAGGGTCACATAGGGCTCCCAAACACTTTTGGGAAGCTTTCCATTAGTTTTGGGAAGTTTTGGGTCACCTACTTTGTGACCATCCCACCTAGGGACACTCACAAAATAGGCTTAGTTGTGATTGTCCCACCCAGGGATGATCACTCCTAATCATCCTTGGGTGGGACGATCCCTAAATAGACCTTCCAAAAGTCAAAGGGGTGGAGAAATGAAAATAAATTACTACCATATTATCCATACAATCAACCCAAATTGATTTGGAGCCTATCACTAAAATTAGGGACTCCAAATTGGAGGTCCCAAATGGGCAACCTCTTCCACCCAATCATAGCAAAGGTTTGGACAAGTGGTAGCACCTACCTTGCATGCCAGGACTTTCCCCTTTACCCTAGATACCCTATTTGAGCTATAAATTGAGGTGTACTCACCAAATTTTAGAAGATAAGAGTTGAAGCATTTTGACCATGAAGTGCTACCCAATTATACCCTCAATTTTGCTATCGAATTCACCTCGATATTGCTTGAAACCCTCTTCATTTGAAGGCGCTTTTAGGGGAATCATAAATACAAGAAACCTATTCCAAAACCTATCAAATTGAAGAGTAATTTGACCCCATTTTCTGACACAATAATTAGGAGATTTTCCAACCAAATCCCTTTGGAATTGGTGGCAAATTCCACCCATTTTTGTGATCGTCCCACCCTGGGATGGATAGCAGTCACCAGTGTCCCTACCTAGGATGGTTACAAAATAGTTAGGAATTTTAGTCTAATTCCACCATAGATCAATTCTAAATGCTTATATTAGCCTCATATCAAATTTTGGTCAAGTTTGGAGTTGTTTTGATGGGTTAATTAGGAGTTTTGTGAATGTAGGTCTAATTGTCCCTACCAGGGATGGTCATAGTTTTTGCTCATAATTTCCCTTTAATTCATGCTTAGATATTTCCAAAACCACCTCAATAATGTCATATCAGAATTGCAAGTCATTTGGAAGTGTTTTTATTTATTATAAATAAGTTTTGTTAATTCTAGATGCATGCTTTCTATGTTTTCAAGGTTTTCAATCAATAAACACATATGCTTTTAATCAATTTCAATATCTTGTGTGTAGGTGCAGGTATTCCAGACATGAGGGAGGAGCTAAGAGGCCCACTAGGATAGGCCCAAGACTAGCTCTCAAGTGTGGGTTGCAAGAAGAACATTGGAACACGCCATTAAAGCTCATGGAGGGATTTGATCCCTTTGAAAAATTGTATATTGAAATGTATCAAGTTATGAAGCCCTCAAGGGGATGTAATGTAATATTATTGAGTACTTTGGATTAATAAAATACAAGGAGAAACCCCCCTTTTTATATCAAATAATCCATGTTTTTTAGTTATTTACATAGTTACATATTTATGCATATTTCCTTTGAATGCTTGCAATAAACACGCTTTTACATTTCAATAAAGAACACTAAAGGCGTGTCATAATTTTTGCTTCTTTAGTGGTGATCATGGTGGTTGAATTTATCCTTTATCCCCTTTGAAATTGTCATTTTTGACCTCCTTTTTGTGCTTTGTATGTTGCAGGTTCTAACCGTTTTGAGCATAAACGACCCCCAAAACCCTGTCTGGCACTGCCAGGGACGACCACTGTAAATATCATTGCCAGGGACGGCCCCAAAATTTGCATTAGTACCACCTAGGGATGGCCACAAAATTAGGGGGTTTCAACAGAAAATGACAAAAACAACAACTTTCAGGGCAGAAAAGGTAACCTTCCAAACCTGCAATTTGCATTTAGATTATTTTAGAAAGCATGAATTTTAAATTTTCTTGTCTTTTGTATGCATGTGAAGGTTATATTTCATATTTCTAAGTTTTGCATTAACAAAATCGAATAAAAGCAGGAAAAATAACAACTTTCTAAAATGCATTTGTCTGGTTTGCTTGCGTGGAACCTACCTAAGGGTTAGGTTTTCATATAGTTTATCAATTTTGTAGTTTCCTTTGATATATAAGTTTATGATTCTGAAAGGAAAATGTAATTTCATGCATTTAGTGAATCATCATTGAGTGCTTTGTTGTTTTATTTCAATCATTGTAAAAGGAACAAACACACACCATGATCTTCTTAAACATTTGTGAGTTGGATTTCATTCCCAACCACTGATAGAGTTCAATTATGGTGGGCTTCATATCCATACTTTGACTCAAATCCCATGTACCCTATTTTATTGGCCAACACTAACTCCAAGATATATCCTAACCATACAAAATAGCATGCATCCCTCTTCAAAGGGATGTATCACAATGCACGGGATGCTGGATGAGGATTGATAGGACCTATGCTCCCTGATCGGGTATGGATTTCATCACCATACTTTGGTTGGTTTACGTGACCAAAATTTTAACATTGGTTGTCAAGTTACAAGTGTATATTAAAACCACTTAAAAATAAGAGTATTACATCAAAAAAATCAAACACACCAAATATTTTCTTTACAAAGAAACACATCTTGAAACAACAACAAACAATTTAGGGATTCACATCTCAAAGAATTAAAAGACATAATCACTTCTATGCTTATGTGTTTCTATTGTTTGTTTGTTTCAAATTTATAAAAATTGTAAATAAGATAATCATATAGCAGTCTAGAGTACATATCTATGGTACATACCTGTATCCAAGCCCATTCAAGTGTGGATGTTGTGGGGAGTAGGGAATATAAGATACAACGTCTTTGCCTTGATCCTAAGGACATGGTCATACCTCCTTGGTGACCACCTACTCTTCCTAGTCCTAGAGGGATTGAAAGGAGACCTATCCAATAAGGGAATTCCCACATGAGGAACCCCTACAAGTGATGGTCTCAACTTAGGAAGTCATATCCCTAATCACCAAGTGGTAGATGAATGGATGGTTAGTCTTATAATAGCAAGGGAACCTAGACAACAAAAGACAACTATACAGGATACCCCCACAGGCAACATTTTGACTTTAGAGAATAATTTCCCTCATATAGATATTTCTAATGCCTTATTTTGAGAAGAGTCACCGTATAATGGAGCGCTTCCTAATAGATAAATCCCATGCATTCGTGTGCCTACTCGGTCTACTCCTCGCACTACTATGTAGGATCATGACTTTTCATCCAAGGTAGGGTTGAATGATCATCTTATGATTTCAAACCGCCCTTCCCCAAGATGCCAAAACTATGATGAGTATGATACTCATCACCATGGGTGAGCTAATTTCACCCTAGCTTTCCTTTTTTACGAGGGAAGACATGAGGAATATTCAGAGTATCTTCATTCAAATGTGTCAATGCAAGCATGATGTGCCTCTACACCAATAGCTTATCAATAACATATATTTAAGGGTTAGCCTCAAGTCAACACAGCCTCCATAAATTAAGGAAAAGTTATAATAAATATCACAAACCCTCTTGAACAAGATAGATATCAGAGTAATAGTGCTAAGGCACTAAGACCTAATACTCATCAATTGGTTGGTAAAGAAGTATGCTAACTGCCAAACCAAGTTTAATAAAATTAGGTCTAATAAACACTACTTAGATCTCTTAGAGTAGCGACAATAGTTAGAGAAATAAATAATTGAATGACAAATTCAATATACTTTGCGTAATGGAGATTCTACTCCAAATACACATATACAAGAGGCTCACCCGAGGCAACCAAACTTCCAACAAGATAGGTCTCCTAGATCTAATCCAATGTTACCTCCTAGACCTCCTAGGCCTGAATAGAATGTATATGATAGGCAAAAAATAGATCACCTTAAAGAGGCATTCATTCCCCCTTGTAGGCCCATACCTGATACACATTATGGGGCTTACGATGACTTGGAAAAAAATGAGGATTATGTAGAAGCACCTTATGGAGGTGTGGATGATGTCTATCAACCACCCCAACCTATGCTTAATATTCCTCATCGCCCTATGAGGGTTCAAAACAAATAAGAGGAAATAAAATCCTCTAACACGTATCAAGCTTTGCTTAAATTCTTAGAAACTATAGAAGGTAAGACAATTGGGAATGGGATTAAAAAACCCATGTTGTGCCAGCTAAAGATTTAACCATTACACCCATCCATTCCTTCCTCAATATGATTATTTCAAAATTCCAAAATTAGATAGATTCAAGGGATAAGAAGATGCTCAAGAGAACATTACTAGATTTCTAAATATGTGCTTTAACATACAGGACAGTAACGCATTGCTCCTAAGAACCTTTTTAAGCACCCTCTTTGGTCCTACCATTGAGTGGTTCAACCAACATCTAAAACATAGCATCTACACATTTGAACAATTTGATGATGTGTTTTTGGAATATTTCACCTTCAACACCAAAAGGAAGGTGACATTAACTGACCTCATGGGGTTAAAGCAGTATGATGATGAGTCAATTACTGACTATAGAAATAGGTGGTGGAAAATTTTAGCTAAGATACCCTACCTATTGCCAACATATGAGTTAACTCAACTATTTTCAAAGAGTTTCTTGAAACCCATCTCTTTAATATTGCAACTACAGCAATACCCCACCTTGGAAGAAGCTTGTAGCACCCTAAAATTGGCATAGTTAAACCTTAGTAAAAAGATAAAAATTTGAATTTTAACCCAAACCGTCCGTTACCTACTTTCTTCATTTTCCGTGCCACTTTTAGGATTTGTTTTGACCGTTGGATGATATCGTCGACGATCAGACGAAATCATCCCAGATCTGATGAATTTGTCTGGAACAGAACGTCCAGACGATTTCATCCCAAAATCGATTTTCATAATTAGCTTCTATTTCAATAGCTTCTCTAACTTGGGAAGAAAGTGTGTCTGTGTAGTTAGAGTCTCCCGCGTTGGAGACCTCCCAAATTGGGATGATCTCCAACCTCCTAACCTCTCCCTAATCCTATATAAACTAGGATTTTATCAATTTATCCCCCTAAACCCCCTAGCTGATGGATTTACCTACAAATATAGTTCCTTGTGCCTTAGAACACCTTCATACTTTTGTTTGCATTGCATATTTCAAGTTTTCTTGCAGGAATCTTACTGTTATTCAGCTGGAGCAAGCTTGGATCATCACAGGTGATTCCAGATGATTTCGGATGATCCTATCATAGATCGACGATGATATCGTACAATTGGAGGTGATATCAACTGTAATCTAGATTGGGGGCAATCAGAGCCCAGAGTTTGCATTTCCTTATTGTTTTTTTTGCATTTCTTTATGCATTATCTTAGTTATTATATTTATGCATCCTAGAGTTCACCTCATTTAGTATAGATGCATGATAAAGTCAAAATAAATTGTCAAATTAATGCATTTCATTTTAATCGCTATCTAGATTCATCATTTGGGCAAGTTTATTATTATTTCCATCATTTCCTCTTGATTTTGCAATTGCATTTTTGGTATTTTGGATATGTTTATGTGATTTTAGGTTTCTGACGAATTCGTCATATCGACGATGATCTCGTCTGATCTCAGATGACCGACTATGATCTGAGATGATTATGTGCAATTCCAGATGATTACGTACGATTTGAGATGATTTGGACTTCTACAAACCTTATAATCTTCATCAGACATCCGAAATCAGGTATATTCTATCCTATTTAGCATATTCTCTGTGTTCAACATTTATTCATATTTTTTGTATCCATATAAATCAACATTGACATATAGAATAGCTTAGATTCATCTTGGCAAAACCTAGGAATTGAATGATTAAAGCACAAAATGAACACATCAAACTTACTATAAACCTAGGTGTGGAAAATGCCACTCAAAATTTTCTTGGTGAACCCACCATCCATCAAAAATTCACCCTTATACCCCTCCCCCGAGAGGCGGGACATTCAAAGGGCCTCTCAGTCCGAGGTATTGTCCCATCCTTCTTGCATCCCCCTTCCGGGCGCAGATCCTATAGCCTAAATAAAGGTAAGGATGCAAAAAATTTGGAGCGATACATTTTGGTGAACCCGACGTGAAAACTAAAAACCTTTTGAAAACAACCCAAAAAAAAACAACAAAACATAAATGCATTTAGAATCAAAGATTGCATATCATATTTAGATGGTAGATTATAATAAAAGATGAGTTGTCACCATTAATGTTGAGAATCAATTAGAAGGTATAGAGATTACTTCTATACTTAGAGTACCTCAAACAAATAGGGTTCAACCTTTATGGGATGAATTTAATAGGAGATTGAATATCATTGAGTCTAGATCAATCGAACTTAGGAAAATCAAGAGGTTTGTCCTAGATAGAATCCTGGATCCTGATCAAGTGGCCTTGTATCATGAGCTTCAGAGAGCTTGCCATAGGTGGTTAGCAGATAAAAGAGCCCTTGTGTCTTCTGAATTGTACACCTCTAAGGAATACCTTGACAATGCAGTTGTAGTACATAAATTTATATCTCGTATAGAGGATAAAAAGGTCATCATTACGGATAGAAAGAGATGGAATAGAGTTCCTAGAGCTGTGTTATATCGAGAGTATTGCCATGAGCTCTATTTTTACAAGTCAGAGTCAAAAGTAGATAACATTACCATAGCACACTTTGTTAAGTTCTTGAAAAATCATTTTCAATTTGAAGAGGAGCATTTCATGACTCCTGATGAACTTGATCCTATCAATGACATCTATAAACTATTTATAGAAAAATAAGCCATTATTTTATTATTATTATTTCTTGCATTTAGTGTGATGTTTGTTGTCTTTATAATCATAAAAACAAAAGCAAAACAAAAACATAAAAAAAATCAAAACATTTTCTTTTAAGTATTATAGTAGGTATATAATTAAAATATATACCTCCCAAATTGGTTGCAAATATATATTTGCTAAAATCTAAATTTAAGCATAATGACTAGACTTAGAAATGGAAAACAAACTGAAGTAGAAGAATATTGGTTAGGAAAAATAGTAAATAAACCAGATGTCCTTCCTGAAGACCCAATTCAGGAAGAAGGAACCCTAGACCAACAAGAAGAAGAGTTTATTGACGCAAATGAACAAAGAGAAATTGTTAGAGAGGAAGGATCCTCATCTCCCAAAATATCTCCGAAAGGAGCTGTTACTTTTGAATGGAACATTTCTAGAAGTTCCTTAATACTAATATTGGCACTCTTAATAGAGTAGTCCATATGGACAAGGATCAAATTAGTGACACTCAAGAAAACCTAGAAGACATATATCACACACGCACTAATCCCTTGTCCTTCGTTGATTAAGAAAGTGATCAAGCTGGACCATCCAATTTGGATATGGCCACTATAATCCAGAACATGCAACAACAACAGGTTACCCAACCATCTAGAGTGTCTGTTACCAAGCCTAGGGTTATTCCCACACAAAATAAACCATCATTCACTGCTCTATTTTGCCAAGTTATTGATCAACATACCTCAAATCAACAAAATCCTAAAACAAAACCAAACATCAATTTCCAAAAATCTGGGATACAACATAATGCTACAACAAATCTTCTTCATAATACTCTTCCTACCAACCATTTGCATAATAGAAATATAGCATCTAATCCTTATGTCACGCCATCCTACGCTCACAAATACCATACTCATGTACCACCAAACCAATATGGTGGACAAACTGGTAATCTGGAAGCCATGGTGAAACAGTTAGTCTCCCGCATGGACCAGATAGATTCCTACCGTCCCTCGTACAATTATCGAGATATGTGTAGTCAGCCTCTAGATCCTATAGTTGTAGCACAACCATACCCTAAACACTTTCCTATGCCTGTCCTACCTATATACAAAGGAACTAAAGATCCCATAGAGCATCTTCGTATGTTTAGGATAGCATGTCATGATATATCACATGATGATTTGTTATTACTAAAAATGTTCCCAAAAAGTTTAGGAGGAATGGCATTGGAAAGGTATTATCAACTACCCACTCATTCTTTGAGGAATTTCAAAGAAATCATTGAGTCTTTTGTGCATCAATTTAGTGCCTACATTGAAAGGCATGTAACCATTAAATATTTGTACAACCTAAAACAAGACAAAGATGAATGTTTTGCTGATTTCCTAGCTCGATGGAGACAGTTGATAGGAAAATTGCACTTTATGTTACCTTATCGAGAAATGCTGGATATCTTTATCAATAATTTACAAGAACAACTATCCTATGAGTTATCAACTCTACCTTGACCCTTCGATCAAGCTATAGATTTAGCTTGAAGAGTGGAAGATGCTCTTGTTAGGAGAGGTCAACTTAAAAAGAAAGATGATGAGAAAACATCTAGAAATCAATATAAAAATAAACAAGTTGTGGGTGATGGAGTCACTGATAGTAGAAATATCGCTATTGTTAATGTTGCAAAAACAACAAAGAAATTTATACTGAAACCTCCTGATAAACCACCCCGAGAATTTACTAGGTTAAATCAACCTTTATCAACCATTCTCCCATAATTACTAGCACGAGGATTGATCCAATTACCAAATATTTGGAAACCCGATCCAACTATACCCAAATACAAAGCTGATTTACACTGTGATTTCCATAGAGGACCTGGACATGCTACCAACTCTTGTAAAATATTAAAACATAAAATACAAGACCTGATTGATAAAAATGAGATGGAGGTGCAAGCCTTTCAAACTAAATAAAATCCTCCTAATAATGCTCAAAAGAACATCCCTCAAAATCAGAATCAAAATGCCAATCAATCATTGGACATATTTCAACATCCTTTACCAAAGCATGGTAAAGAGGTGGCTAATCAAATTGAGCATCATAATGTTCCCCCTCCTACTCGATATGTAGGAACTATTAGTGGACATTTACCTACTCATGATCCGTAAATCTTTGACACAAATTTATCCATGGTTACGGCCAGACCTCTACATAATATTCAGACACCTAATATTAGTGATACAAAATACAAGACTAAAAGTGACATGTAAATCACCTCAAATCAATCGAATAGCTTTGAATATGAATCAGATCCTATTCAACCTATCACAAGTTCTATGATTCCAGAAGAACCATTTCCTAGAAGAGTCACTACTAGACCATATTATCACCAATTACTTTCTAATGAACAAGCCATAAACACTAGACCAAGACCCATTCATCATCCGCAAAATAATATTGTAGGTACCATCAAAGTTGTTACTCAACAATAGGCTCAAAATTCTCAACAAGATCAAACTCAGAACTATGGATCAACTCCATTTGTTTTGAAAAATCCCAATAAAGGGAATCATGCGCCTAATGTTCAATCTAAACCTCCTTATAATATTAATGAACAATTATCAAATACTACAGCTAGAATTTCTCTTTTGGACCTTTTAAGATCTTCTTCTACCCATAGGGATGAATTAATGTTCACATTAAGCCAAATGATGGTACCATAAAATATTCAACCTGAAGCCATGTCCAATACTATCATAACTCGAGAAGTCGATTGTATTGACTTTCATGATAGAGATATACCACAACATAGCTTACATAAGGATAACCCATTATATATTATTGCCCTAATTGGAGACGTAGCAGTTAAACGAGTCTTGATTGATAATGGTTCATCTTTAAACATATGCACTTTTGACTTCTATCAAATATTTGGGTTTAGAAGTGATGAAATGAAAAGAACTGATATGATTATAAAAGCATTCAATGACGAAACACAAGAAACGTGTGGATTTGTTACTATGCCATTGCAAGTTGGTCCTAGAACCTTAGACATGATCGTGTTTATTGTACATTGCCCTGCATCGTACAATATACTCTTGGGTCACCCTTGGATCAACGCGATGCGAGCTGTTCCCTCAACTTTACATCAATGTGTTAAATTTGAATTTAAAAATCAGTTGGTTACCATTCATGGTGATCCTAGACCCTTTGATATGTGTGCTTTGGCAGAACCTATTGGAGTTCAATTTTGCCTTGCTCTGTCATCCACACATCCTAATTCTAATCATCCACCTAAACGTGTGAAACACACACTCATAACATCATCTACTTTTTCCCCACCAACTACACCTCTACATATAGTTCAACCATCTTTCGAACAAACCACATTAGGACCTCAAAAAGATCCTAAACCCACAACCAATGCTTCTTATTTTACTCCTATAACTTCCATACCTTTAGACCCATCCATCGACATATCTACAATGTCTACGCCTATCAAAGGCATGTTTTCCGCATCCGAAAACATAGGAAATGATCCTTCTACCTCTTACGCTCTTACTGATGAGCTCTTACCCGATTTATCTAAAAAATTTGTATAAAAAAAAACAAACATTGCTATGCAATATTCCCATATTTTAAATAAATTGCCACCCTCTCCTCGTACCTTGGGTCTCCCACAGCCTATGGGAAGTATTTACCAAGTCGGGAGTTATGCTTTTATTTATAAGGGATATTACTGGGGAAGAATACCTAGAAACATCAAGACTCATTATGATGGGTATGCTCGATGTTATTTTGCTAATGAGTATGTTAAAGCTAAGACTATAATGCTTAAATTGGGATATAAAGGGAAAGGTTTGGGACCTTCCCAAAATGGTATGAAAGAACCTTTTGAGGTTGAACCGTGGCCTGCCCGATGTGGTGTGGGCCTATTTCCTAGTAAAGGTCAACCCTTCTCATTTGAGGATGATGACCATCTTATATGTTACCAAGATTATTTGGATAAACGTGATGCTTTGCATTTAAGGGATAATCCATTTACATGCAATATTCTATCCATAGCTTACCTTGAGATGATTATTGAATTTTACGATGAGTTGGAGGGGGATATCTTCCATGATGTCTCCGTTGAGGAATTGTTACATAAAATATTTTATTTCGATGGCTCTATACCTAGTATAGCCCAGCTTGAGGCCATGATTCCTCAAGATGAATTATCCAAGCTAACCTTGGAAGAATTACAAGAATTAGGCGTTTCACCCGCCCCATCTAATTTTGAGAGAGATCTACATATGGAAGTTGAAAACGTTATAAAAATTAACATTGGAACCGAAGATAACCCTCACATAATCAACATTGGATCAGAATTGAGTCAATAAAAAAAAGATAAATACATTTTATTCCTTAAATAATATGAAGACGTTTTTGCTTGGACATATGAATATATGCCAGGATTAGACCCTTCTGTAGTTATGCATCACCTAGTAGTCCATCCGGATGGTAAACCTGTTAAACAGAAACTTAGAAAAATGCATCCTAAAGTGGCCTTACTAGTCAAAGGAGAATTAGAAAAACTCTTGAAGGTTATTTTTATACAAGCCATTGATTATGCTAAATTGATCTCGAATGTCATTCCAGTAACTAAGAAAGAAGCTACCAAAGTTAGGGTTTGCACAGACTTTAGAGATATTAATGTTGCATGCCCTAAAGACAATTTTCCTCTTCCCAACATGGATCAGATCATTGATTTTACTGCTGGGAGAAGAATGATATCCCTAATGGATGGATTCTCTGGTTATAACCAGATCAAGATAGCTCCTAAATATCAGGCTAAAACAACCTTTATTACCCCTTGGGGCACCTTTTGTTGGAAAGTGATGCCATTCTGTTTAAATAATGCAGGTGCAACATATCAATGAGCCATGACTTATATCTTTCATGATATGATGCATGATATTCTACATGATTATGTAGACAATATTATAGCTCATTCCATCAAAGAAGATGATCATTTAGATGACTTGAGAAAAGTATTTGATCGGTTAAGGGAATATCTTATCCGACTAAATCTAGCCAAATGTATATTCGAAGTTAAGTCCGATAAATTATTGGGGGTTATAGTTTCTTTACGTGGCATTGAAATTGACCATCTGAATATCATTGCTATCACTGATATGCTCGCACCCACAAATATATCTGAATTACGAAGTCTACAAGGTAAGCTTCAAGCTATTCGTCGCTTCATCGATAAGTTGGCAGACAAAACCGGACCCTTTCTTAAGCTTCTTAAGAAAGATGTCTCTTTTCATTGAGACGATGAATTCCAGGAAGAATTTGAACTCCTTAAACAATATCTCCTTAAACCACCAATGCTTTCACCACCTAGATCTGATCATCCATTTATCTTGTACATTTTTGCTTCAGATTTTGCCTTAGGAGCTATGTTAGCTCAACTTGACGATGAGAAGAAAGAACGTGCTAATTATTACATCAGCATAACATTAATCAGTTATGAAACTTGCTATACAGTGTTAGAGAAGTTATGTCTCGCAGTCGTATTTTCTACATAGAAACTACACCATTATATGCTCAGTCAAAAAATGTATGTTATTGCTAAATTCGATCCTTTGCGGTATCTCATGAGTCAACCGTACTTATTTGGTCGCACAACCAAGTGGGTTCTTGCACTAAGCGAGTTTGAACTCATGTTTATAGGACAAAAGTTTGTTAAATGTCAAATCATAGTAGATCAATTAGTTGATGCACCCTTAGAGTCTACCCATCCCCTCATCATTGAATTTCCTGATGAATGCCTTAAATTAGAGGTAGACCATCCTGAGCAATGGTACCTATACTTTGACGGAGCCCGATGCATGAGTGGGGTTGGTGCAGGTATTATTTTAATATCTCCATAGAAACATATTATACCTCTATCCTTCAAACTAACATTTGCTTGCACTAATAATATTGTTGAATATGAGGCTCTAATCCTAGGATTACGAGCTGCCTTAGCACTGAAAATAAAAAAATTATTGGTTTTCTGTGATTCTCAACTTGTCATAAATCAAATCAATGATGTTTATCAGACCAGAGATGATAAATTACGCCCATATAAAACATGTATTACAATTATTATCTTTATTTGATCAAGTTACCTTGGAAGCTATTCCTCGAACTAGCAACCGTGCGGCTGACGCTATGGTTGCAACTACATCTCTTTTGCCCTTGGAGTTAGATGATGAATATGCTACCATAATTATTCATTGACTCCAAGAACCCGCTTCAATCCAATCATGCTTAGAACCTTTGTATGTGTTTCTAATCAACACATACAAAATGGTACACTGATATATTTAATTTTTTGCAAAATGGGACCTTCCTTGAAGGTTGTAATAGCAACCAGTGTCTGTTATTACATAGAAGAGCAAGTTGCTTTGTGATTATTGGTAATACCTTGTATAGGAGACCTTTTGAAGGTATCCTACTCAGATGTTTGAATCTAGCAGAATCTAGATCAGCTTTGAGTAAAGCCCACAATGGATCTTGTGGGGGGCATTTTAGTGGTAGCGTCAATGCTAAGAAGCTCCTTAGGATAGGATATTTTTGGCCTACCATGGAGAATTATGCACATGATTATGTGTGCCATTGCGACAAGTGCCAGAAACACACTGACCTTATCCATGCGCCTGCACAAGAACTGCAGGCTATTTCATCTCCTTGGCCCTTTTCAAAATGGGGCTTAGACATCATTGGAAAAATCAACCCTGTGTCATCTGATGGACACAAATTCATCATAACCGCCACTGAGTATTTCACGAAATGGGTTGAAGCTATGCCCTTAGCTTCTTGCACTGGAACCCAAGTTTCCAAATTTATCTTTAATCAAATTATTTGTAGGTTCGGAATTCCTCCAAATCTCATATCAGATAATGGAACTTTTTTAAAAAATAAATATGTCAAAAATATAAAATTCAATATCGTTGGTCCACTCCTTATTATCCTCAAGGTAATGGCCAAGCAAAAGAATCTAATAAAACATTAATC
Source organism: Wollemia nobilis (assembly GCA_028583015.1). Lineage (NCBI taxonomy): Eukaryota > Viridiplantae > Streptophyta > Pinopsida > Araucariales > Araucariaceae > Wollemia > Wollemia nobilis. Next base: position 3,149,961 of record JAQPPZ010001679.1, on the reverse strand, counting down.
AAAATCCTCAAAATATTGGTCAATAAATCTGGTCGAGATTGGCACATTAAACTATATCCTACTTTGTGGGCTTATCGAACTAGCGTTCGCACCCCCACAGGTACTTCACCTTTTGTTTTGGTTTATGGCACTAAAGTTGTTTTTCCCTTTGAATTAGAGGTTCCTTATTTGGCTTTACTACTTCAAGATACTGAAGTAGGAGATGAATATCATGCTGGCATATTTAGTCAGCTAGAACTCCTAGATGAAAAGCGCATCAATGCATTGGAGCATCTTCGTGCCTACCAAAACAAGCTTAAGAGAGCATACCTCAAGAAAGTTCATCATCGATCCTTTGATATCGGTGACCTTGTCTTAAAAGAAAATCAAAAAAATACTAATGCAACTAAAGACCTTAAAGGTAAATTTGAGCCCAACTGGCTTGGACCGTATATCATCACTGTTAAATTTGGATCGGGAGCATACCAACTAGCTACCTTAGATGGTAAATATCTTAAAGAACCTATGAAAATTATGCATCTTAAATGTTATTATGCATAACATTGGGTCATTTCATCATTTGTATATATTGTATTTTGCATATTGTTTCATTTTAGTAATTTATATAAAAATTTCAAAAATAGTAACAGTATTTATTCTTTCAATTCATCAATTAAAATCAAAATATAAAACTTCAAAATCATCAAAATCTTCAAAAACATATTTTATTTTCATACTTGTCAATTCTTGAAGTATTGCAGTTATATTTTTAATTATTTTGGATAAATTAGCATTTATTTGGAATCCCACACTTTCACACTCACATGCATAAATATCTTGATTTTATTTGGTATGATTATTAATCTCTCTTATATCAAAGTCCATAGTTGAATTAAATAAATCTTTGAGCATAGAAGAATTGATCTTGTTATTTCCTTGAACCAAGTACATCTCTTCACATTAAAATGATTTCATTGCAAATTCGATATGATGCTACATAGTAGAAGTGGTTTCTTGAGTGAAAAGTTTCCCCTGCTATCCTATCATGCACATGGTCTAGAATTTTTGAGAATTGACAAAAGGACAAGCTCACCCCTACCCAAAATAAAAATCCCTTGCTCTACAGCCAATCCGAGCAAGTATCCCTAGCATAGGAAGAAAAATAAAAGTCAAAGAAAATGAGAAAAAGAAAAATATCATTTTGTACCATTGCAGCAATATTTCAGCATTATCTCAGTCCCACACAAAAATACAAAAAAAAAAAAAAAAAAAGAGAGAAAGAAACAACAAATAAAATCCCTTTCCCTACCCCTTGAAAAGAAAAGAAGGGTGAATGAGCTTGAATCCCTGGAATTCTCAATTATTCGAAAACTGTGAGGTAAGCCCCATAACAGGTGGTTTGTGCCCAACCCACTTGGCCTTGGGTAATTCCTAGCATGGTGATATGTCTGTCACATTAGCGACCTTCTTTTGTATAGACCTATTTCGTCTTATGGATTAGCTAGCTTTTGATAACCCGACTTACATAGTAGTCTGGTATGATTACATGCATATAAATCATGGTCAATGAACCCTTATTTGGTTAAGTCAAATTACTTGTATCAAATTTTCTTGCTCAAAATTGGTGAATGAACAATACAATTGCACACACATTTGTATTTGAGAGATTTTGTATCATTATGATAAATCAAGATCGGTAATGAACTCACATTTGCACATGAGGGTTCCTTATAAATCTACATTTTTGTCTTTAAAATAATTCAAAATATCTCTACAATTCTTTTTGAATCATTTCATCTTCTCATTTAAGAACATTTGATTAGCATAAAAACAATTAAATATATGTTTTTCCAACAAACAAAAATTTTCTTTCACATCTTTCAAACACCTCGCAAATAAAGTCATGTTTATTTTCTGTTTATCTCAAAATCAAAAATCAATTATGCAATAAAACTAAAATATCAAATTCTTTTTTTGGATTCTGCGATGATGGTATAAGTCTATACCCATAATTATATGCCTAGCGCAAACCATTGTTCTAATTTTATTTTCCCATTCATTTAAAAAAAAACAAACATATGACTTACATCATTATGTTACACAATTGAGCTTTAAAATGAATGAACACTTATTCTATTTTATGTCATTATGTCAACATTCAATTTTGCAATGATGGTATAGTTCCTAGGGACTTATGCAAAAAATTTATCACACTTAGGAATGTATGCCTAGCAAAATTCATATTTCTTTAATATGTCATGCATAATATTTTTTATGAAAATATGAAAACAAATCATCACCATCATCATTTCCATCATCACAACACAAAGTCTTAAGACAGTCTCTTAAGCACTCTTTTACTTTTAACAATATTTCTATCCTGGGATTAGCTTGATGACCTAGTGAGCGGTGACTCCATGAAATGGTCTATACCAGCAACAATGTCCTTTGAAATTATTGTTAGAAGTCCCTTTTATTTTTCATCAAAACACACCACAAAACAACCAATTTATTTACATCAAATTATTTCATTTACAATTTTATAGCATGGCATAAATATTTTCTTTCCAAACGACATAATTACACGAAAAATTAATCAACAGAATTCAAAATTAAAGCATCATACAACATATACACAATTCATATCATCAAAAGACAATCTATATATCATCAATCAATTATGTACATCATCTGGATTGGTATGCCACAATCAAAACCCTGGCATACTCAATCCCCTCAAAATAATAATAATAATAATAATAATAATAATACAATCTGTACTTTGTAGTAGCTAGCCTCGAGAAGCCCTCGAGCTCTTAGCATCATCTCCTCCCCCGCCCTGACATGGAGTAGGTGGTCCCATAGAGGTCCGGGATGTGTCTCGGGTCCTCGCCATCGATCGTGAGGATGTCCTCGATGATCCCATCATGACCGGCTCTATAATGGGGGCTGGCAATGGTACCCTCTATCCCTTTGGGACCATGTGATAGTATAACCCCTGGTAGAATGTGGTCTGAGCAATAGACTGTTCTAGATCTCGAGTGCTCGCCCCTCCACTCTGAGCCTTGAGTCGTGTAGTCTCATCCTGTAGCATCTGCACCTGAGCTCAGAGGCGGGCAACCTTAGCCTGGAGAGTCGTCGTCTCACTGCTCTCCCCTACCTCGACACCCTTGCCCTTATCAAACGATGGTGGTCTCTTCCCCTACTGAGAATGGAATCTCTCCTCCCTTCTCTCTATCTGCTACGGCCTCTATGGAGCCTGGCCCATCCTCTGGTGTCTCTCCTACAGAGACTGTCGCTGCTCTCTCCCATTGTGACCATGCACTACCTCAATAGTAGCCTGAAACCTTCTCCCCATCTGTCGCACCATGGCATGCACTAGAACCTATGCCCTCATCATCCGAGGAGGGCGGATGCCTATGTACCAGGCATTATACCCGTCTATGACCCCAGCATCATCACCATCCACTGGTTGGATGGGGGCATCTTCTGCATCCTGACTCTAGAACTGCTACATGTCTGGAGCCCCTCGCAGCATGGTACTATCTTGGATAGTTCAGGAGTACTCATAATACCTGAGAGAAGGGATCCCCATCTGAAGATTGAACTATCGTAGAACTCAATCGTAGTGGTGGAGCTCTACCTCTCCTAGCTCCATCCATAGCCAGTAGACTCGCCTAATGCAAGCTAGCTCCTACCCATCCTCTACCCCCCTGGGATGCTCTCACCATGGCTTCCAGGTGATCTGGTCTGGGATGAGGTCGTCTAGCAACCTCCGTGACATTGACAGATATATCCGTCACTATGACCCCCTCTATAACCACCAGTAGAAAACTTGAGGCCTCTCTCGGTCAACCCCTATCAGTGTGAGCCCTACCGACCTCCACACCATGATGTGCTCCTAGCACCAAACCTGCAGTAGTGATGTTAAGACCAGACATAGGCCTTCCTTGTATACGACCCCATGTAGGATCCTATACAAGTGGCATAGCACAAAAATGCCCCATGAGTATCTGTATCCGTGGTCTCTCATGTCACAGACCACATCTGAGAGGAGCCAGGGTAATCTGCACCCACTCTAGTGGCACAGCAGTAAGCCACCTATGACACCTACCAAAACCTAAGTTAGCCTAGATGCCCCAGGCATTTCCTCAGTGCCTCGATGTTCACTCTACCCTTCTCCAGGGTGAAGCTCGGATCCTCGGTCAACCTCATCATAGCCTGGCCCTGATTGGCCGCAGGCATCATCAACCATCCCTGTATGGGGATCCTCATGATCCTCCATATGTCCTCTAGTGTGGGAGCCATCTCCCCTATCGGTAATCAGAAGCAGGATGACCCCGGATACCACCTCTCTGCTAGGGCTGTTAGTAGCCCCATGTCTGTCGGTACTTGTGGAATCTCCGCCACATGCTGCAAACTGACCTAAGCCAGTCGGTCACACTCCGCATGATCGAGCATGGCTATGTCATCTCTCAACCCATCGTATTTCCACTCTTGACTCTTTAGTAATCCCCTCTACAAAACAAATAATAAAAAAATAAAATTCATTAATAAACCAATCATTAAAATCAAATTAAAAACATTTTAATCAAGCTTAATTTCTTAAAAAAATGATGATATCATCCACCATTGGATGATATCGTCCCAAATTGGGCAAAATCATCCTTTGTAGGATGAAATCGTCTCTGATTTCACAACTTGGGGATTGCCTCTTTTTGGACGAGATCACCCCTAGTTCGTCAATTTCGCCCCCCGACGAAATCAAGACGATTTTATCCTGACATCATCGACAACCTAAAAACGGCCACGATGCCCTAAACAATTAAAATTTCAAACAAAAAATTGCACAAAACAAATTCAAACCTAATTTACTAGGATTAGATCCTTACCCATAGCCCACACCGGACCTCTGTCGATCGGTGTGTTGTCTCAACCATTTTTGTCTGCAGAGCTCTAGAACAGTAAAAATGAATTAGGGTTTTACCCTATTTTCTTAATTTTATTTAAAATCAACAACATTTTTTTTTTTTTAATTTTGCTTTTCTGTGCTTTTACCTCAAATGTTCGATTTGGGTAAAAACACGGAGGGGGCACCATAGTCAGTAGTCATACGATTCGACCTAGAATCGTCATCTAAAAAATGGAGTAAATTTTTGCTTTCTCGTAAAACAGGAAAAACTCGTCTTTAACGCATTTTCTTTGGAAAATTCGCTAAAGAGGGGGCAAAATGTAGCACCCTAAAATTGGCACATTTAAACCTTAGTAAAAAGATAAAAATTTTAATTTTAATCCAAACCTCCCGTTACCCGCTTTCCTTGTTTTCCACGCCATTTTTAGGATTTGTTTTGACCGTTGGACAATATCATCGATGATTAGATGAAATCGTCCCAGATCTGATGAATTCATCTAGAACAAAACGTCCAGATGATTTCATCCCAAAACCAATTTTCATAATTAGCTTCTATTTCAATAGCTTCCCTAACTTTGGCAGAAAGCATGTCTGCGTAGTTAGAGTCTCCCCCGTTGGAGATCTCCCAAATTGGGATGATATCCAACCTCCTAACCTCTCCCTAATCCTATAGAAACTGGGATTTTCTTAGTTTATCCCCCTGAACCCCCTAGCTGATGGATTTCCCTACAAATATAGTTCCTTGTGCCTTAGAACACCTTCATACTTTTGTTTTCATTGCATATTTCAAGTTTTCTTGTAGGAATCTTACTGTTCTTTAGCTGGAGCAAGCTTGGATCATCACGGGCAATTCCAGATGATTTCGGACGATCCTGTTGCAGATCGAAGATGATCTCATACCATTGGAAGCGATCTCGACTGTAATCCATATTGGGGGCAATAAAAGCCCAGAGTTTGCATTTCCTTATTGTTTTTTTGCATTTCTTTATACATTATCTTAGTTATTATATTTATGCATCCTAGAGTTCACCTCATTTAGTATAGATGCATGATAAAGTCAAAATAAATTATCAAATTGATGCATTTCCTTTTAATCGCTATCTAGATTCATCATTTGGGTAAGTTTACTGTTATTTACATCATTTCCCCTTGCTTTTGCAATTGCATTTTTGGTATTTTGTATCTATTTATGTAATTACAAGTTTTTGACGAATTCATTTGACAAATTCATCATATCGATGATGATCTTGTCTGATCTCAGATGACCGACTGTGATCTAAGACTATTCTGTGCAATTCCAGATTATTACGTACAATTTGAGACGATTTAGACTTCTACAAACCTCAGAATCTTCATCAGACATCCAAAATTAGGTATATTCTATCCTATTTAGCATATTCTCTGTGTTCAGCATTTATTCATATTTTTTGTATCCATATAAATCAACATTGACATATAGAATAATTTAGATTCATCTTGGCCAAACCTAGGAATTGAATTATTAAAGCACAAAATGAACACATCAAACCTACTATCAACCTAGGTGTGGAAAGTGCCACTCAAAAGTTTCCTAGTGAACCCACCATTCACAAAAATTCACCCTTATACCCCTCCCATGAGAGGCGAGATCTTCAAAGGGCCTCTTAGTCTGAGGTATTGTCCTATCCTTCTCGCATCTTCCTTCTGGTCGTGGATCCTATAGCCTGAAGGTAAGGATGCAAAAAATTTGGAGCGATACAAAGCTCTAGAATAGGCTAGAAATATAGAGTAAATCAAAATCCAAGAGGGATAAATAGTCAAACCTCACAAAAAGGAGTGGATAAAGAATCCTTAAAATAGCTTGGCACCTGCAAAGCCAGAAATGGTCAATCAAGTGGCCATAAATTTCCCTAGGCCTACACAAGCGATGTCTCCTTAAAAGATGAACTATTAGGCCCAACCTCCCCCTGCGAGTTATAATAGTAATGGTCAAGTGAATTAGGTACATAACCAACATCGTCTCTCTAAGTGACAATTTACTCCCTTCACTAAATTCATGGATTCTCTATTTGATCGATTGTGGGTTGCAAAAATGATTAATCTTCCAGTTATCAAACCCATCGATCTGGATACAGGTAAACCAAATCCTATGGGATGTCGAGAGGATCAATATTGCAAATATCATAGGCAAAGTAGCCATGATTTACCAATGTGCTATGGGTTTAAACACCTAGTACAAGATATGATTGAGAGGAATGATCTTCAAGTAGATGCTCAACTAGCCCTTAAAAATAAGTACATGGGTATATACAAGGACCCATTACCAACTTAGGAGGTATAGGAAGTGCCTGCTAAATCAATGAATGAGGTGAAGACAACACCCCATTTGCAAGGGTATGTTGGGATGGTGAGTATTGTGACCAAGAATAGAAGATATCCAATCCAAGTTGCACCACCTACAACTTCGAGTGATGTTCCAACTATGTCGCAACCTACACCACCTGTAGTACAAGGACTTCCACCTAGGCCAACATTGACAATAAATAACAAACTTACATAGAGCTTGAGGACAACATCAATGAGATTTTCTATCTATGAGCTAATTCAATAATCACCTCCACATAGGGATGCTTTGATGGATATATTTAAGTCAATAAAGTTGCAACCACAGGATTCTAACTCCTTCATTGAATTTGTGGGTCATGTGCATTAGTTCAAGGAACCAATAATAATATTTCATAAGAATGAGATTAATAAAATAGCAAGTGATGTGGTAGATCCTTATTTGCACATTATTGTATGTGTAAACAATGTACCATACAAGAGAGTGCTCATAGACACTGGTTCCTCAAGTAATATCATCACAACTAAAGCATTAAAACACCTAGGATTGTCAGCATCTCATGTTGTTGCATCCACTTACACTCTTCATGCATTCAATGATGCAATATGCTCTACCATCGATACCATAGTCCTACCCATTCAGGTGGGATGCAAGACCATATCGATATAGTGTCATGTGTTGGAAGGTGATATGGCCTATAACATTTTTCTAGGTAGAACTTGGATATGGGATATGAAGTGTGTCCCATCCATTGCACATCAATGTATCAAATACACTCATGAATGGCAGGTGCACGTAGTCTCTATATATCTAGAGCCCTTTAAGTACATACTAGAGTCAAAATTACCTTCAACTCATGTAGAATTTTGACTGAATGCACCTATTTAGGGTCTACCCATTTCACCATCTACATCTTCATCCATGTCATCTTCATAATTTGTAGCTTTAGAGATGCCTTCAACATTGTTATATCCTCCATCAAGGAACATGTCGAAGAGGCCAATTTATGACAAGCCAACTCTAGTTTCCACCATATCCACGAAAGAGATTCCTTTTTTAGTCAATGAGGAATCACCTCTAGATTTGCACATTGAGTCACATCAAACCTCACTTCCATCTCATCCACCTTCACCATTTCAGGTCACAGTGTATATTTCTAGTACAGGGGTAGGAGAATATCTGGTAAGAAATATCACAACGATTCCATCTATAAAGACAATGCAAGATATGGGGTGACCTCGTATTCCCATAGGTAGCATTATGCCTCTTGGTCTACCACCCAATCAAACTAATTTCATATATGGGGGTCTATATTATGGAGCCCTACCAATTCCTCAGAAAGAAGAAGATGATGAACCTTTTTTTGAGGATGTAAACTATTTGTCGAGTCCAAATTATGCATTGCGATACTTAGATTGCTATAATTAGCATTGTTTTGGTTTAGGCCTATATGAGTAAGGTACTCATATTCCATGTTAGGTCCAATATCAGGTACCTTATGATAAATCTGGGTTGGGACACAATAAGCCAGTACCATTGGATGTTCTCATAGATAGTCTAGAACACCTATGTCTAGGTTAGCAAGATAAGCTTGCACACATTCCATATGCCAATCCAAATCACATTCATTCATTGGGAGATTATTTTCCCATAGATATGACAGATCAATGGTTATATAGTGATGTTGCTCAACCTCATGAATTTGGTGAGAGCTCACATTCATAAAAATATTACAGTGAGGAAGAGGATCAAGGTCCTCCTCATGAATGGATGAGTGATGATGAATATGACTATGGTGTCACACCAATAAACTATCCTAGCTCAGATGATTAACATGAATGAGTGTTACCCTTGGATGATGAGGATGAATATTATCTTCCCCTTCCTAGGCCTCATCTGATGCCATATTTTACCGTGTGAAGAGCAAGCTTATCCTCTTCTACATAGGCCACCACCAGTTATTCCACTTCCACCAGAGCCACCCCACGAACTTAGATACAATATCTAATATCTAGATCTATTCACCTAAGGGAGGGATATCATGTATCCATAAACATGATTTCCATAGATTTAACTACACCATTAAGAAATCCGAATAACCCATCAAAGTCGTTACACCTCTACCTTAAGGTAATTGAATTTTATTGAGGAGATTCTACCCCATAGCCATAAGAGTATTGGCCTTGCGAGGAAATATTACAACCATTTCAATTTTCTCCAAGAACTACTTAGGATGTTTTTCAAGCCGAGGTTGACCCTGAATTTCCTATGGATGAAGCAAATCTAGTTGATGACATTCACTTGATTCCCACTCCACATCAGTTGGAAGATGGGTCTCATATGTCAACTGAGCCAACAATTGATAGGGATATTGGTACAGATCATGATAATCCCCATATTATCAAGCTAGGAGAAGGTCTATATCCAGATGAACAATATGATTTTACAAAAGCATTGAAAGCAAGAATAAAAGCTTTTGCTTGGTCTTATAAAGACATGCCAGGACTAGAACCAAATCTAGTCACGCATAATCTTACACTGGACCCAAAGATCAAACCAGTTAAGCAAAAGTTGCGTAAGATGCACCCAACAGTAGCCTTAATGGTGAAATATGAATTGTAAAAGTTGTTGGAAACTAATTTCATCATCTCAATAGACTATCCACCATGGGTTTCAAATACATTGCCCATTAAAAAACCTGGTGGGAGGATTTGCATTTGCACTAATTTTAGAGATCTCAACAAAGTGAGTCCTAAGGATGAGTTTCCCTTACCAAACATTGATGTGTTGGTAGATGCTATAGTAGGACATGAAATGTTATCCCTTATGGATGGTTTATTTGGATATAATAAAATTCATATTAATCCAGAAGACCAAATCAAAATGATGTTCACAATGCCTTAGGGGACATTCTATTGCAAGGTCATGCCTTTTGGCCTTAAGAATGCTAGTGCCACCTACCAATGAGCCATGACATATATCTTCCATGACTACATGCATAAGATTTTGGAATATTACATGGATGAATTATTGGCAAAATCTTTATTGCATCATGAGCATATCAATGTATTGTGCAAGGTTCTAGACCACCTCATTGAGCATAATGTTAGGCTTAATCCCAAGAAGTGTGTATTCGATGTCACATCTGGTAAAATATTGGGATTCATAGTATCCAAGTGAGGCATAGAGGTATATCCAAACATGGTCAAGGTAATATTATAAATGCCTCCCCCCACAACCATTAAGCATCTATGCAACTTACAAGGAAAGGTCACATCCATAAAATGCTTCATAGCACAATTATCGGATAAGTGTCGACCCATGAATAGATTACTACACAAGGGGTCTCATTTCATTGGTATGAATAATGTCAAAATGCCTTTGATGAAATTAAGAAATACCTAGATTTGTCACCCGTATTGGCTCCTCTATGACTAGGAGTGCCATTCTATTTATACATCTCAGCTACTGATTTAGCATTGGGCACCATGTTGTCCCAAAAGAATGAATTTCATAAATAATAGGCTACATATTATATTATCCGCACACTAGTTAGCTATGAAATAAAATATGCATACGTTGAGAAGCTATTCTTAGCAGTGGTCTGTACCACCAAAAATATATGCCATTATATGCTCAATCATACCACATATGTAATATCTAAGGAAAATCCATTACGATATATGATGAGTCGAACATATCACAATAGTCGCACGACAAAATGGATAATGTTGTTGATGGAATTTGACCTAGAATTCATTGGATAGAAATCAATCAAGGGATAGGTTATAGCCGATCAACTAGTAGAGGTCCCTCTTCAGGATGATCAACCTCTAAATGTAGAACTTCCCAATGATGGAGTGTTTCATATCTTAGAATTGCCTGATTCTATAGAGCCAGAGTCACAGGTAGAAATAACTCTATTTTTCTATGGTTGTAAGTGCGAGCAAGGGTGTGGCGTAGGTATCATATTTTTCACACCACAAGGGGCTCCCATACATATTTTGTTTAAACTTGATTTCTCGTGCACCAACAACAATGCTGAGTATGAAGCCCTCATCATAGGCCTTCAGACGACAATCACCATGAAAATAACTAAGCTAAACATTTTTGGTGATTTCTTGCTCATAATTAATCAAGTTAAAGAGATATTCTAGTGTAGGTGTCCCATATTGCAAGCCTATAAATTCCTAGTGGACACAATTCTAGTAAATTTTTAATGGTATGATATTGAGGCACTCCCTCGTTCATCCAATCATTCTATAGACACGATGGCCTCCTTAGGGTTTCTAATCCCACAAAACCCTTCATATGATATCAGTAATTGTACGACAAAAAGACGTGCACCCAAAATGTTGTAATTGCATAAACAAAGTAAAATTGATATTCCAAACACATAAATGGATAAAATAAATGGAAATTACAAGAAATACCTCTATTATTCCATTAAAATCAATAAGTTTCTGATTACAAGTAAGTCCCTCTTAGGGATACTCTATTTTGATATGCAATTACAATTATTTCAATTCCCCTCAGGAATGAAATGCACTATCAAGCCCTTAAGGTGACACGAACTACTCTAGGGTGGAGTAGACCCTCTTCTTCGCATTGAGGAAGGAAATTAATGGTTGTAGCTCCTTAGAAACCTATTTCCTATGATCAATAAATAACACAAGAATGTCAAAAGCATAGGAAGCCTCTCATGATGAGGCCCTTTAAAGACAAATAGCATGAAAATAACATAATGACATAAGATCAATAAAATGCGTAAACTATGCTAAACATATACAAATAATATCAAGATTGATGGAAATATGTAAATGAAGAGCACAACTATCAATATATGGAATAAATTACTTGAAATGAATCATTATAACTTGAAAAGAAACCATTAATGTCTAAACTACTATGATGAGAAAAAGTTAGTAAAAAACACTAATCTATCGGTCAAAAATCTCTACAACTATAGTTAAACCATGCAAATGACTAATCTAATCTAACTAGATGGACAAAAATGAAAATAATAAGGTGGTGACACCTCTATTGCAAACCGTAGCACTGGTGCATGGTCTGCACTGTAAACCATGACTAAAATCCATATTTAGAACTCAAGTGAGTTTACCCTCAATATCAAGGGCACTAGGCTTGACCTCCTTGTCCAATTGATGTTAAAGGGTCACCTTTGGTGTCCTTATAACAAGTTTTATGGTTGATTCAATGTGAGGGACCTTCGTTTTCCCAAATTAGCATTTCTTGGCTCTTCTAGGCTCTTAGGGCATCCATGGCCTAATTTGTTATGATGCTTGACAAATTGACAATGGGGATGACAACAAGGCTCTCTCTATGCATTCAAGTGAGTCCATAATTCAACAATACTTCACTGCTTTGATATCCAAAATACACTCTCTCTATTTTTTCCTAATTCTCAGGGGTACTTATAGGATGTCCCAGAGCTAGGGGTGGCTTCATGGAGAATCCAAGACCAAGAAGAGGTGGTTAGGATAGTTGGATTGGAAGCTTCTATTCTCTACCAATCGTTTTCTAGAACAAATGGTCGTTCAAACCGATTTGTTTCAGATGAAGGCTAGCTGAACTTCAGTTAAGATCGTAGGTTACAAATATTGTCTAGAATGTAAACCGTAGGCCTTAGCTGTGGTTTAGATTGTGGACCATAGGTCTAGGCTACAATTCAGACTGATTAGGCCAAAGAGCCCACATTGAATGGTTAGAACCACTGCTCTATATTGGAGTCTATCCAAGATCCTCTATATGGTCTTGTAGCATGTCCATATGAGTAGTCACCCTTGACATGATGCATTTTAGGTGTCTAAATATGCCCATTTTGAAATGTGTTGTGAGATCGAATAACGCTGCACAAAAACATACCTCCTAAAACAAAGTTGAAGGTTATATGATTATCATTAGTTAGATCAATATTAGATTCCCCAGGTCTAGTAAAAGGATGCGCATCCTAGAATCATTGCTCCCAACTGGGTGAAAGGCTTACATTTGAAAAGCTTGTGCCCTTCTCATCTCATTTGGTGTAGCTATGCATTACATAGGTATCTTCTAACCCATTGATCTAAAATGAGGATAACAACAAGAAAAGTCATATTTTCTATTTTCCCCAAGCAAAGGGGTAAGCTTATGATAGCTGTTGACAATTATTCACAAGGATGAATGCAATTTTGACAAGATCAAGGGATCTATGATCTCCGAGATCTTCTGTTGATTTTTATTATGATTTGATATTATGACTACCCCCTCAAGCAACGAGTCGATGAGGATAATGACAATTATTAAAGTGACGATGTCACTTGACCACCATGGATGATCTGAAAAAATTTAGATTTGAGCATATTAATACCTTGGCTATGCCTAGTTTAGCTTCTAATTCCAACTAATAATAGTAATTGTACATTCTTATCCCATGGAGCAATCGGGCTACAATAGTCGTCTTAGGGAATCAAAATGATACAAATACAATTAGATTTGTATTGAATCAAGGTATTGATGATTTTCTGAAAAGATGTCATAGGAGACATGACATGAAACACCTCGTTCCCATGGAGAATTCCAGCCGCAAAGTCCTTCTTAGGGATTGAAAAGAAGCACATAAGATCAACAATGACAATTTTTTCCCGAAATATCCTTATGGTAATTTACTCATCTTTTCGGATTGCATGGATTGCAAGTCGCTACAACCGCCAAATGTATAGGGTACATTAATGAATACGAGGAACATTTGGTTTTTAATTATTTGATTTTTATTTTTATTTTTATTTATTGATCGATCCTGGTGCTTTGAACATCACCAAATTTGCAACATTGATTGCTCTTTTTGAAAATTTGATCCAATGGGAGTCATTAATTTACCTTTTTAGACCTTCCCACGATGGGTTTTTAGTGCATTTAATGCCAACTACGAACCGAGGGTATGGTTTGTGGTTGAACTTTTCAACTTTTGGGAACCGCAGCTAGGTCTTGTGGTCGAAAAACCCTAATTACAAGACTACAGGTGTTAGCTGTGGTTCACCAAAATTAGGCAAACGTTTAAATAGTCATTCCCATTTGAATTTGTCATTATTTTTTGGAAAGACACTACATTATTGAGAGATATGAGATATAGGAGATATTCCCTGATCTGGAACACTACCCAAAACTCTTCATATACTACACTTGATACCCCGATGGTAGATTCTGATCAGCCATCGACTAGCAGAGTCCGCGGAGTCGGCAAGGTAACTAGAAATCAATTCCTCGCAGTTCAATACCAATTAAAAATAACCACATTAAGTAATGTAGTAAATGAACCTCACTAAATAGTTGGTAATGAACCCCACTAGATTAGGTTAATTAGGTTTTTAATTTTTTTAGTGAGATAGGCTAGGAAGGTACCCGAAATGGGTATTCTTCCTAGACCGCAACTAGCAGCTGCGGTTCCCAATTGTCATATTGGGGACCACATATATCAATTGCGATTCACATTAAAATTACAACGGTCATATTTTGATCGCAGACAGACTGCAAGGTTGACCCGCGGTTCACCAACTTTAGAAATTTTTTAATAATTTTTTGCATTTTCTAAAGTTAATTAGGCAATTAATGTTATTTAATGCAATTTTGACTTGCCTAGTGAATTTTCTTGATTTTTATGAATGCCTTGCGACATGTTTTTGTCTTTTTATCAGTTTTTTAGATGTTTTTGACATTTTTAAAGTCGTTTTTAGCTATTTTTGCTTGTTTTTAGCTAGAATTTAGCTTATATACTACTTTCTATTTCATAGGTTTACCTCTAGGGCTCGCGAGCTTGATCTACTTAAGACTCTCCATAGATAGCTCACTTACAGTGAGCGTGCATGGTTTAAAGCCATAAAATTTGGCTATGTACTAGATCTACCCACTATTAGGGTATATTAGACCTACTTGATTGCATTGGTCCAGTGCTGAAATGCACAGACCAACACCTTTCACCTGCCTATAGGTGAAATTACTATGACCTTAGAGGATGTTTAGTGGATCTTTAGGATCCCTATTGATGGCAAGGCCATCACCTCTTCTTATTATCAGAGAAAGGGGTCCATCTTCGATGCTATATTCGATTATCAAAGCAAGGAGGCTCAGGAGAAGATCGATCATAGAGGTTTCCACAATGGATACTGGTAGGATGACCATGTTTTCTTAGTCTGCATGATGATATTTATGATCCTTGTGGTACAGGTAGTGCTTCTATACTCCTCAGGTGTGAGGGTTCCCTAGAACCTCTTGGCCAATGTTTAGAGAGTGATTCAGAGTTCCATTGCTTATCCACTATGCCTAGCTTGATGTCAGCTCTACCGAGAGCTATACTAGATTACTAGTTGAAGCCACTGAGGAATTAGCTGTAGCCTATTATTGTAGATATGAGATTGAAAACATATCCATATTGAGAATCCCATGGAATTACCTCTCCATATCACAACCATTGACAATGCTCATTAGTGCTATGCCACATGTTGGCCATGAGAGGAGGAGGGGTTCCATAGTAGGACCCATGCTGGAGACATGAACTATTACATTGTATGATTCGTAGTGCTCGGGTAGATGACATTAAGTGGCTCTCCTATATGGATTGCCCTAATTAGACCGAGGTAGGCAAGTGGCTACAACAGACTCACTGTGATAGGTGGCTACTCAACTATAAGATCAATATTAGAGAGTATCAGTTCTTCTATCACATCTTGCAATAGTTTGGCTTAGTGCAGGACATTCTAGAGATTTTGTTCATGAACCGATATCTCATGCTAGAGACACACCTACCATGGATTCGACATGTAGCTCTAGGATATGAAGTTGATGACTTCTATAATTCTAGGGATGACACACCTAGGACCACCCTAGTATACAACACATGGTGGTCTCTCCTACAGTGGTAGGGTTCAGGGCATGTAGGTAGATTGGATGACCAGGCAAAGGTAGGGGCTGATCCTGATGGGTGTAGGGTGTGCCAGAGGACCGAGGGTGGATGGGTCATAGAGGCCACCATAGGGGAGGCTCTACAGGTAGAGGAAGAGGAGGATGAGGGGTTAGATGAGGATGAGGTCCCTCTTGACAACGATGTAGGGGAGCTCCTCACTCGGGTTTCCAACTTACAAAGTTAGGTTGGGAGGCTATAGACTTAGCAGTTGTAGTGGGACACATGTATCACCCTTCTAAAGGTAAAGCTAGCTCACCAGGATAGACAATTGGCAAAGGCTCAGGCACATATCATAACCTTCACAGCTCGGGCTATAGCAGTAGAGTCACAGGTTAGTGAGGTTACTAGTGCACAAGATGTATCACTAGCACAACGGGGTTAGGCCATAGTAGAGAGAGAGCTACTCAAGGAATAGAGGGGTGATCCTTCATCCTCCCACGCTATTATGGGACCTCCTAATGCACCATCAACTATACTTCCAGGAGGTGGCAATCCCATGGTAAAGGTTAGGCATCTCACTTCCCTCATAGAGGAGGGAAATGACCTTTACGATGTGAGGGCAAAACACATCTCCTAGCTAGAGGGATTCATCATATTATAGGGATTGGAGGTTCTAGATGACATACATGCTACTGGGTCTCAAAGGACTAGGTCTAGGACCCCTAAATAGTCCACGATGAGCTCCAGTCAATAGATGCACAGGACAAAGAGGATGCACATGTCCTCTAGCACACATGGAGGTAGCTCTCATAGGAGTCATAGGGAGACGAGTATGACCTCTAGTCATATGTTTAGATACTTAGACATACTAGTGTCTTGTGTGTTAGGCCTCTTTCAATTAAGTGGTACACAGGGCCCTCAGTAGGGCACCTAGTAGGCACTAGATTTGACTATAGAGCAGGCTCCAGAGCATGGGGCTGAGGGAGGTGGCGAGAGCTCCAATTTAGGGGTAGTAGGCTAGATCTAGGGGTCTATATGATCTAGGCTAAATTTTGCATATGTACCATTTTTTGTGTAAGGTCGAGGACCTACACGATTGTATATTACAGGTATTTTGCTCTCCTGATGTACTCTTGAGACACTTATATATATATATATATATATATATGATCTTATCATTTATGACTCATTATGTGTACTTGTATATTTTTTATTTTCTATTTATGTTATGCACAGGGAGGCAATGCTTATATTAATTTTATGATATATGATGTGATGTATGGATGACATGCACTAGATATTTATTTAGTTTATGATGATTATGACATGTAGTGATCTAGGTGCTTAGATGTGCAATGTATGTTATGCATTATTTACATGATGGTAATCTAATGTAAATGAATCTGTATGCTTTAATCACTTAAAACATAAGGAATGAATGCAAATGTGTTTATCAATCTAATGGATGACACCACATAATGTATAAAAATCATGAATATAATTGAAAATCCTTAAGATAATAATTTAATCAATTAATCACCCATATATGAAATGTAATGAATGCAGTTGTATGATGCGAATGATATAATGTGTCATTTTATTTTCCTTTGCAAATTTGAAAAATGTGCATGATATAGTCAGTGGTCGTCTAAATATTATTTCTAATATTCATCTGGTATCTATCCTATATCTTGATTGTGCTCTATATGATGATGTATCACGTACTCGATACTTTGTAATTTGATGATTTTATATGGTTTGTGATATTTGATATTTTGTTGCTATAAGAGACATTTTTAAGGTTTTCCATGAGACTCAAACACCCTAATAGACTTATCAAAAGTTGCATACTAACCACACTAGAATTCTAAGATAAAAGGCTTTTTCTAGGATAGGCCCTAACTGTTCATTATCCCTGTGTGTGCACATGATTATATCAAGATAAGACATGAGCATTCCTCAATGTCAGGCAAGATTATCTTAGCCCATTTCTAATATAGGGGCACCACAAATGTATTATCCAATCCCAAGTTTATATTTTAGTTGGACTAAGCCACTAGGCAATTTAGGACACCTGAAGCTAGCTCTTACACATTCAAACATTGGTCTACCCACAAGAGAGATACAAGTGTATCATACATATCATCATGTGTAAGGTATAGTAGTGCCAATAATTCTAGGGATTCAGGCTCATTCCTTTCTATCCTTCAATTTTTGGGATACTTGCTCATATGTAGTGAAGCAAGGGAGTCAATTTCATCTTCATTATGAACTATCTCTGGATATTCATTTGATCTCTCTTTGAATTGGATTTTTGGATCTTCATTTGATCTCCACTCAAACTTTTATTTATGATCTTCATTTGATCTTCACTTTGAACTTGATTTGAGCCTGTTTTATGATATTCATTTGATCTTCACTTTTTTGCATTTATACTTTGATAATTTTATTCAGAAACTTTCCTTTGGGGTATTTACTTGGAAAAACTATTTTTGGTATATCGATTGAGGATATCGATCTTATGATATCAATATGGGATATCAATATTGGAAAGTCAATCTATGATAATGATCTAGGGTATCAAACTTGAGGATTGATGTGGGATATCACTTTGGGATATTTCTCATTTTATCGTAAGCAAGGGATTCTGAATAGGGAACTAACCTGTCCTTTTGCCAACTGAAAACATTTACCATACCGTCCACATAAAGGGATAAGAAAGAATAACTCTTTTACTTCAGGATACCCGGTCCTACTTCACGACTTTCATATTCCCCTAGTCATTTTTAGGATTGTTTAATTTTTTGATTAGTGATAGGCTTCTAATATGCTAAGGGCTATACTAACTGAAACTTAGCTACAAAAGCAAAGCAAGTTTTCTACCAACTCTTAATAAGACCACTAGGTATGGTTGAGTGACCAGAAAACCTGAGTATATCTCCATAGCAACATTATAAGTTGTGTTGAAAAACACAATTACTCACATAAATGAGGGATCATGATAAATGCAGAGATGCATGATTTAGACACAAATGTGGTGTCATTTTTAATACTGACAAACATAATTCCTCCTACTACGGAATGCAATGGATGACGAATGCCTATATGCAATACAATAATGCAGTATATGGATGTGTGAATGCAAGATAAAAATGCAAAAGCAAATTTTTTTGGATTTTTTTTTGGTAGATAAGATACTACAGCATTAATACCAGTTTTTATAGGTTGACCCAAACCTTTTACAAAAATCAACCCAGGGCTGTTGATGAATATATCCTTACTAAGGATCCTATATATGTAAAATCTGCATGCCGCCAAAGCCATTACATCGGGTAAGGCACATAGCCTGTTATCAAAAAGAAACTTCCCATACAACATTTTGGGTATACCCCGAGAAAACACACATGCATCATAATTACAAAAAATAAATAGACATGGATCCCTTCCTTGAGACAATGGAGAAACAAAAAGTCATAGACACACATAGCAGAGTACTGAAAAAAACACCCAGAAGCTCTGTATTGACAGTTACTCTTAATAATTCTTTGGTAATTGCTTTCTTTCGTATATGACATGGTTTGGTACCACATACTATCTTGGCCAATCATCCTTGGAGAAGTGAACCTACTGGCTAGATTTATGGTAGTGGCTATCTGGTGGTCCACGTGGCTTTGGTTTGAAGTCTTATATTACCGTTTCTTTCCTTCCTTGTGATTATCAACCAACCTCAAATTACTAATATGACTAGGAGCTATGTTATCTAACATGTGACTATCCCCATTAGTCTTTATGGTATTTCCAAGCAGCATCCATGAAGACTGACAACTCGGATAATTTTTATTGTGTCCAATTCAAAAAAGAGATGAGAATACTCCTAGCCTTCGAACTTACAGTGCCTTCCCTGTTGGTAAATTTGACAATCATTCTTGGCATTCTTTTTGAATAATCTCCTATACTTCACTCAGGACATAGTGTTCCCATTTGAAAATTCTGTCACCATCAACACCCAAATTGGCCAGCTTATCAACAATTTTGTTAGCTTCTCGAAAGACATGTTGGGATTTTCTATCCTGTCTTCCCTGGAAAGGATCCTAGACTCTTCAAAAAATGTTTTAATCCTCCAAGGAGGTGTTTTCCAATTATTTAGGAGATTTATAACATGCATATATTCTCCTTCTATGATAAAATTGCCTTCTAAGTATTGAGTCATTTGAAGGCCTCTCCACATAGCTCTAGCTTCAGCTTCGTCGTTCATCCTTGTTCCTAAATATTTAGAAAATGCAAGCATCATATTTCCATTATGATCTTTCACAATGCCACTAACACTTGCTCTTCTAGGATTGTCCTTAGTTTCTCCATAAAAATTAAGCTTAAACTAACCCATAGGAGGTGGAGACTACTTAACATTGGCTTTGGGGTTGACTACCCTAGGTGCAGACTCATCTAACAAGGTTAAGCTTAAATATTGAGCAAGTGTGGTCTCCTGTAGATGAGGTTTACAACTATAAAAAGGGATAAGGTTCACATTCACATTGGCAAAGGATAGGATCTTGAAAATGATAGTTTGATGATCATGGATAGAATCATTAAAGACTTTATGGTTCCTTTCTAACCACACCTGCCAAAGATAGTGATTGAGAAAAATTTTCCACATGTATCTAAGTATTTGGCTTGAAAATGGGCAAGGCCACTGGATGAAAAAATCAAGTATGGTGGCTGGTTTAACCCATGAAATATTGAAGTCCTGAAAAACCCCACTTAGGACAGTCAAGGAAAAAGGGCACTCAAGGAAAATGTGATAAATGGTCTCCAATTAGCCCTACACAGATAATAATGATTAGTGATACAAATACCTAAACACATCATATTATCAATGGTTAGAATTCTTCCTTAGATAACCAACCATGAAAAGACTACAATTTTTGGAATTAAATTTTTTATCCAAACTAAGTCATTTTGGAGGACAAAATCCTCATCATCAAGCAGAAGCTTGTAAGCTGATTTAACAGTGAAATACTCATTTTCCGTAGGATCCTTGGTCACTTGATCTTCCTTGGGTATCATGGGGATAAAATATTTCCTGATAATGTTACAAATATCATTTGATTCCACTTGAAATCCATGAATTATTATTTGTTTCCACTTCATTCTACCTCTGTCCTCAACCATATAATCGGAGACTTTTTTGCCAATGAGTTCTTCTATGATATCTCTAATTTGGGCTAAGTTAGGATATTGCGTTAGTGGTTCATCCTTAGCCCACTTGTCATTCTAGTAATTTATCCTCTCACCATTGCCTAAAACCCATCTTAAACCTTTTTTTATGATTTCCTTATAATTAATAATTGCTTTCCAAAAAGTAGAACCTCTGATTGGAATTGAGTCACTTAGAAATTCCATATTTTGAAGATACTTTCGTTTGATGATAGTTGTCCATTCATTTTCTTCACCAAAAATGAGACACCATGCCTGCTTAGCTAGTAAAGCTAAATTTATATGAGCAATTCTCCTCAGACCTAAGCCCCCATTTTCCCTAGGTCTACACACTTTGGTCCATCCTACAAGGTGTATCCTTTTTTTTCTCCTCTGATCTAGTCCATAAAAATTATTTTTGGAGTTTCTCAATTTTTTGGAAAACCTTCATAGGGGATTTGAAAACAAAGAGGAAATAGACTAGAATGCTTTGAAGAGAGGCCTTAGTGAGGGTCAGCTTTCCTGCTTGAGATAGAAGATGACCTTTCCATCTAGCAAGTTTTTTTTGAATTCTTTCAATAACCCTGTCCCACATTGACTCTCTCGGAGAACCAATGAAAAGAGGGAGACCAAGATATGAAGTGGGAAGGTTTGCTATATCACACCCTAAAATTTTTGCAATCCTTCCTTGCCTCTAAATGGGGGTGTTCAAGAAATATAACTTGCTTTTACTAAAATTAACTTTCTAACCAGTAGCGTCCTCGTAGAGTTGCAGGATGTATTTAATTATTTTGGCCTCAACCACTAATGCCTTAGTCAATATAAGGGTATCATCAACAAATTGTTGGTGATAAATAGCCCTAGTGAGATATGTTGCCTTGATTCCCGATATTAGCCTTGAAATGCAAGTATTTTTTATAGTTCTACTTAAAGCTTCTGCCATAATGATGAATAACATGGGGCTGATAGGGTCCCCCTGCCGAATTCCTCTATGACTTTGAAAGTAACCAGTAGTTGTTCCATTAACTAGAATCAAGAACCATGCTTTAGAAATACATTCTTTGATCAAATTAACCCATTGGTGGTGAAAACCAAACTTAAGGAGGACAAAATAAAGTCCCAATTTAGCCTGTCAAATGCTTTGTTCATATCAAGCTTGAGGGCAAAAATAAACCTATTAGTCTTATGAGCAGAGTGTAGAGCTTCATGAACTGTGATAACTCCATCCAAGATTGACCTGCCCTAGACAGAGCTTCCTTGGCATGTATCTATGATGTGGGGTGGAATATCTCTCATTCTATTTGCAATGGCAATAGTTAGGATCTTGTAAGAAACATTGCACAGACTGATTGGCTTGAAGTTAGCCATAGATTCAGGGGTTTGCTTCTTAGGAATTAGAGAAATAAAAGTATATTTGATACCTTTCGGGATATGATTGCTTGCTTGGAATTCTATTACAATAGAAATTACATCCTCACTTACGATGTCCCAAAAATCTTGATAGAAATGAGGGGGAAAGTCGTCGGGTCCCGGGGCTTTGTCTAGATCCATGCTAAACAAGGCTTCCTTAATTTCCTCATCATAAAAGGGAGCTAGAAGCTTAAGGTTTATATCCTCATTTATTATAATAGGAATGCATTGCAAGGGAATATCTTTGGCCTCCTCATTGCATTGTGATTCCTGACCAAATATAGAATTGAAATAAGTTACTGCCTCCTTTCTGATTTTTGTTAAGTCTTGAGTAATATAACCATCTGCTTTTTAAAAAAAATTATCTTGTTATTGCTTCTGTTTCTAAGCGTGGTGACATGAAAAAACTTGGAATTTGAATCTCCATATTTTAACCAAAGAGCCCCTGATTTTTGCCTCCAATAAATTTCCTCACAGGCCAAAATGTTATGAAACTCTGCTAGTTTTGTTTGTTCCTCCTACCTAGTAGTTTCATCAACATCACCATGTTGGATCCTCTGATCAATTATCTTCAAACTTTCAACAATTTGTTTTTTATTTTCAAAGAGGTTCCCAAAGACCTATTTGTTCCAAGTTTGAAGCTTTTCCTTAACAAACTTTAATTTACTAGCAAGTTTAAAAGTTGCACTACCCCTGACAGGCTGTTACCACCACTGACTTAAGTTATCTCTGAAACTGGAATGTTTGATCCACATAGATTGAAATCTGAAAGTTTTATTGAAGGACAGAGAGTTAGGGATCTCCAAAAAAATGGGATTATGATCAGAGGTAATTTTAGGAAGGGCTTGCAGGGTAGAATCACCAAACAAAGTTGTAGCCTCCTTTGATAGAAAAAACCTATCAAGCCTTTCTTGAATGATATGACACCCTATTCACTCTAAGTTTTACATACATCAACATGTTGGAGTTCACATAGTCATTGAACTCATCCATGCTCCTGATAGGTGGTCCATTTCCACCCATTTTGTCTGAATGGTAAAGAGGAGTGTTAAAATCCCCAGCCAAAATCCAAGGGACATTATGGAAGATTTCACTTAGATTGCCTAAGTACTCCCACATTAGAGCTCTCCATTGAATTAAAGTCGAGGCATAAATATTTGAAAGGATCCACAACCTGTTACTATTTATTTCCTTAAATAAAACACTGAGAACCCTATCATCTTTTTGAATAATGGTGCCTTCTATTATGTGGGGATCCCACAAAGTCATAAGGCCTCCAGATGCTCCTATGGCTGATTTGCAAACCATCTCGCCTTGATTCCAGATTTTTTTTGCTATTCTTTTTACTGAATCTCATCAGTTTTTGTTTCTTGCAACATGATAATAGTTGGATTCACTTGATTTCTTATTACACTGACTTCCCTGTGTTTGGGTAGGCCATTGAGGCCTCTCATGTTCCATGAGAGGAACTTCATTTAGATTGTTTGGGATTTCTTCCTCTCTCCCTCCCTTGAGGGGATTTTCCTAATTTGTTGTTTTCAAAACCTGAAATAATCTATTCAAACAAGTTTCTCTATTTTCCATTGGCAATGTCATTATCAGTTTTAAGTTTTTGATGCTCAACATTTGATATTCTCCCTCTTCTTTTTTTATTGTCAAAATCTATAGGAGACTTCACAGTTTTCCTAGATTGTTTAGGACTAAATTGAGGGGAGGTAATTTTTTGCAGAACCGGACTATCATATTCCTTAGTCTGAAGAGTTTCACATATCTCCACCCCTACATCCAAATCTTCTTCTTTTTTCCTATATTCCCCTGGTCTGCAGGACGACCCCTCAGTAGGATTCATTTGGCTCCTAGTGATGATGTTAGGGATATGAGATTTTTTATTTTCCAATGCCTCAAATTTCTTCCTAAGTTCTTCAGCATTAGGGTTTGGCTTTGGGATGCCCACTAGGCTTGAAGTATTTCTAGCATTGGGGTTTAAGGATCCTAACTTGGATGTGGATTCTAGATATCATGCATTAGGGTTTGGATTTGTGATGCCCATGGGGTTTACATTAATTTTAGCATTAGGGTTTTAGGATCCTGACTTGTATGGGGATTCGAGAGAGTCAAAAATGTTAGCATGAAGGTGCTGGGCTTCCATGTCTTCTGATAATCCTCCTACTCCATATCCAATTTTTTTGTATTTTATTGATTTTACAATTTTTATGAGTTTTTGAACCTCATATCTGACCAAACGATGAGTACATGCCTCTATAGCCTTTAGAAGTGACAAACCTATGAGGAAATGCCATTGGAACATTTAGATTGACCAAGCGATCTTTCAGTGAAATCCATGGAGCTTTTTAGGATGATCGAGCAGTTTTAAGCAAACCCTCGAAGCCTTTTGGGTTTGACCAAAGGGTTTATGAGCACCTTTGGGACTTTTTGGGATGACAAAATTATTTTTGAGAATCCTTGGAGCTTTTGGGTTGACCAAGAAATTTATCATAAATTCTTGGTACCTTTTGATGGACCAAACTACTCATAGACAAGTTGGATCCTTTTAGGATGACCGAGTGATTACAAGCAACCCTCAGAGCCTTTTACTATGCTCCTCAAGCATAAAACACCTTAATATGGATGATGTTGAGAGGTTTAGGCTCCTCAACACCTCCTAGCGAGGTTAGGTGATAGGTAACTGGACCAATCTTTTTAGATATGATGTAGGGTCTTAGAAAATTAGCCATGAATTTGTCTTGCATATCTGCTAGTAAATTAGAGTTCTGTTGGTTTTATTTCAAGATAAGATCCCCAACTTCAAAGTCTCTTTGGTGGAATTTGATATTATAAGCTCATTTTAGTCACTCCTAATAAACACGAAGATGCTCCAGGGCATTTAAGCAACGCTCATCAAGTAGCGTTAGTTTATCCAGTCGAGCTTGTCGCATGGTGTTGTCATAAATGAACTCTTTCAATGTGAGGTGCAACATTGGAATTTCCAATTCCAAGGGCATAATGGCCTCAATGCCATATACTAGTGAGAACGAAATTACCCCAGTGGGCATCCGAATACTAGTCCTGTAAGCCCATAACGCAAGGGGCAACTAGATATGCTAGTCTTTGTGGTTTTCTTGTACCATATTTTTCAATATGGCCACCACTATCTTATTTGAAGCTTTAGCTTGCCCATTTACTTGCGGATAGTATGGAGTCACAAAACTGTGTTTGATTCTATATTTAGATGTCAAAGCTTTCACAGTTTTGTTCTTGAAAGACGTTCCATTATACGATATTAATTTGGATGGAATCCCAAAATGACTTATGATATGCTCTAGTATAAAATCTGTTATACGAGATCCAATTGTCATTGTTAAGGGTATTGCTTCCACCCACTTTGTAAAATACCTCGTAGTCATGATTATAAATGTATGCCGACTTGATGATGGAGGAGAAATCTTGCCTATAAGATCTAGTTCCCACTGATAAAATGGCCAATCCGCTTAGATGGGTTGTAAGGCCTACGATGACAAGTGCATAAGATTAGCATGGTTCTAACATTTGACGCATTTCTTGACATACACATTGCACTCCTTCTCCATAGTGGGCCAATAGTAGCCCATTCAAAGGATGCACTTGACGATGGCCATGCTGCTTGTTGTGGAGTTTCCACAACTACCCCAAGCTTCTTGGGGATCCACTTGTCATGTTTTAGTATTATAGGTTTTTGGTTTTCTTTGGCTTGTAAGAATAGTGATGTTTGATCGTTTACGTTAATGATTTTAATTGCTTTAGTTATTTGATATTTAATGATTAATTAATATAGGCATTAATGCTTAGATTAATTAAAATCCATTTTGATAAATAGAATTTAATGTTCTTCATACTATCTAAGGTGATGGAATGTGTTTAATAAAGCAAGGCCTGATCAAAACATTACCTAAAATAAGAAGAGGATACAAAAGGTACAAAGAAATTGTGATAGAAAATAATATGCTATTATCTACCTAATATAATTACATTAATTATATTATGTATATAATAGTAATATTATTATGATGTTCTAAAATGTTATTATAATAATAATATTATTATTATATCATAATGTTCTAAAATATTATTATTATAAAAATATTATTATGATTATTTTATTCTAAAATGTTATTATTATAATAATATTATTATATTGTATATAATAATATTATTATAATATACTTTACAAAGGATGTGATAATAATATGTTTGACCATGTTACGTTTGATTGCAGAAGAAGGTGATGGTGACTATTTAAAACGATCAAAAGCAAGGGTAGCTATTCCAAAACGTTCGAGGTTACGTAACGCTAGAAAAAGAGGAAGCAGTCCAAAGATAGCATTAGGGTTTTAGGAGGACAACACATAAGGCACCGGATTTGACAGTGAAACAGTTGAAACCAGAGGCATACCGTCAAACAAGCCAACTGTAGCACCCTAAAATTGGCGTAGTGAAATCTTAAAAATTACATTTACTCTAGTAAATAATTCAAATTCAAATTTTAACCTCCCAAACTGCCCGTTAACCATCGTGTAATCTATTTCCCCCTTTCCCGTGCCATTTTTAGAGTTTGTTTTGACCGTTTGACGATATCGTCACCGATCAGATGATATCACCCCAGATCTGACAATTTCATCTTGACTAGGATGTCCAGACGATATTGTCCCAAAACTGATTTTGCACAATTAGCTTCTGTTCCAACGGGTCTCTAATCCGGGAAAAAGCATGTCTACGTCGTTAGAGACCCTCCCCCATTGGAGATCTCCAAAATAGGGATGATCTCCAACCTCCTAACCTCCTTCCTAAGCCTATTTAATCCTAAGCCCTCCCCTTAGCACCCTCCTAGCTGAAATCCTCTGTAAACTGACTTCATACACAATAAAACATCCCAAATTATTGTTTGCATTAGTTCTATTCAAATTTTGTTGCAGGTACCTTAGTGTTTTTTAGCCGGAGCAAGCTTACATCATCGTGGACGATCCTATTCAGATCAGAGGTGATTGTTAGGATACCACAGTATAAAATGGATTGCAGAATAGAAATTAATGTATCGCTTGTTGATATGAATCGCTTTTGGAATATTGGGTTTTAACCTGCAATAATGATATATATAAAATGTATTTATTTGATGTTCTAAAATGAATATGGTGATGTGCATAAATATGAAGTATGGGGTGCGATTGGAAAGATGTACCCTTAATAAATATATAATTATAATATGTTAGGAGGGTCCTAACATGCCACCCTCCTTAAAAGAGCTTTGTCCTCAAAGTTCAAAGTAAGGAGCTTCGTTGCTTGTTTTCCAAGTTGAATTTGCGCAATTTCTTGTACTATCTTGATGTCACTTTTCTGAATGCAAGGATATCTTGAAGGTCGGAGTGTTAGTGGGGGATTGCCAAGAAAAATAGTAGAATTTTCCTTAGGAGAATTGTGATGACGGTAGGCTTTCGCTTTAGCCGATTCTTCCTATGTAGAATGAAGGGAAAATAAAGGTGCACTCACTTTTTTTCCTCCTTTATGAATCAGGCTACCTATACGATGAGAACTCATTATTGGTGATGAAATTGTGTGTAGTTCGTTGAGAGTGTATGTCTCGCCTTCATTATTTACTGCAGGGATGTCTACCTCATCGTTTCGTGGTGCATCGAGCACTTCCGGCAAATCGACCTCATTTCCTTCATTGTTATGGTCAGGTGTTTTGGTCATGTCATGCACATATTCCTCGCCTTCTTCATTGATGTGAGTAGGTGCACTGGTCACTTCGAACACAACTACCTCATCTGCTTGCTCTATGGAGAGACAAGGATCAACTTTATGCAATAAATATAATGTTTGTGTAGCACAACAGTGAAGGGGCCCAATTTGCTCATCACAAGTATAGCAGAGGTCTTTCGCTCATCACTCCTCCATTTCTTGTAGGCTAAGGTACTTAACTAGCAAGGGTTTGTGTTTTGTAATAGTGTGCATGAATGTCGATTTATCAATAGGTTTCTCCCCATGTTGACGTTGAACACCGAATGTATCGTCAGCTAACAAGGCTAATCCAATGGCTTCCTGTAGGATGCAAGGAGTGTAAATCATGATTTTCACTCTAATTTCTTCTTTCAATCCATTGATGAACCCACTTATGAGGACTAATTCGTCCAACCCTGTGATGCGATCGACGATATCATGGAATTGAATTTTATATACACGCACTGATGTGATTTGACGTAGGTGGGCGAGATTAAGTAGCAAAATTAGGTTGGTATCATGATATATTCCATCATCGGTCATTTTTGTAATCGTCATTGGAAGTTGACTTTTTCAAAGTTGTTTGACAACTTTAAAAGTTACTTGTAAACTTTTTTCAAAAGTTGAAAAAAATGTTATCAATTTTTTTTTTTTTTTGAAAGTTGAAACAAAGTTGTAAAAAAAATTGTTTTTATCTTTCACCAATTAATTTTTTTTTTTTTTTTGGGACGATGCCCTTAATAACCTTTTAATTTCTTTCTGTATTCTGCTGTTGAAAATAATTGGGCTTAGGAATTAGTCGATAGGACGACACGGAACACGAGACCTAGGATCGATAGAGTGGTACGATGGACGACATGGTCACAGCATGAAAAACGACAGAGCACGATAGAAGAACACAAATGGCGTAGGAGTCGAGGCGAAAGGGAGTTCAACAGTGGAGCATCATGAGGACACGAGGAGGAGGTGTGAAGTGCATAGGAATGAAACAATGGCATGGGCTACGAAGTAGAGGAGCGGCAATGGGCACTTCAGGTTAGGGGGTAGCATGAAACAAAATATTGAAGAGCATCAGGGGGCACGCACGGGGAGGGATCCAGATGCCTAGCAATCTAGGCGACTGTTAATATGTTTGCATTCCCTTATATATTCCACATGCCTTCTTCACTAGGGCAACGTGGGATAATTAGATTATCCTTTAAATGAAATAAAGTCACCTTTCGGTACCGCAAATTTTTTTTGACATCGAAAAAATTATAAAACCTTAGCCTTAATAATTAATTTTTATAAATTTTTGTTGCTTCTCTGAATATCTTTGTCAAAAAACGCAGGGCGAGATTTTTAGAGCTAAATTTATTATTTTTTTGTTTGCACCGTAGATTTCAACTTGGTTTGGCAGAGATTTTTGATGTTGCTAAGTCGAATTTGATGCCGAGAAACACATGTTTCTGCTATTGCCTCACTCGGACATCGCCTTTGGGTTCTATTTTATGTAGGTCATCAGTAATTTGAAAATACCTGGAAAAAACTATGATTTACTATTCCTTTTGCTGGTATGTAGACTTGCACTGATCAAGGGACGTCGTTGTCGCTGCAATATGTGCGTCAAGGTACGCAGTTAATGAAGTCTAAAATAGAAGTTAATATCCCACTAAACCTTCACACAGGCATCCAAAATTGATGCTCTGGTTTAAATTTATTACCAATGGATGCTTGAGGACCCTGTTCGCCTATTAAAAAGAAAACAATCCCGAAACTTGACGTTTGTTTATGCCACGGTCGCCTGCACTGTTGTACCTGAGCCTAAAACAATGACAGGATTCTGCGTTCGAATATGACGTTACTTTCTATATGCTGCAAATCTCTTGGTTGTAGCTGCGGTGTATGTTCACAAAATGGATACGGCGGAAGCTTGTAGATTTCGTTGGAGTATGACAGCGGAGGGTGAGCTTGGGTTGGCTCGGAGGTAAATAAAATAAACAAATAAAATTTTGACAGTGGAAGGTGGTTTTGACAGTGGAAGGTGGATGATGGCTCTGATCCAAATGTTAGGATACCACAGTATAAAATGGATTGCAGAATAGAAATTAATGTATCTCTTGTTGATATGAATCGCTTTTGGAATATTGGGTTTTAACTTGCAATATTGATATATATAAAATGTATTTATTTGATGTTCTAAAATGAATATGGTGATGTGCATAAATATGAAGGATGGGGTGCAATTGGAAAGATGCACCCCTAATAAATATATAATTATAATATGTTAGGAGGGTCCTAACAGCGATCCTGTCGAATCAGAGACGATTTCGTACCAATGAGAGACGATCTCGACAGCAGTCAACATTGAGGCAATCAGTGCCTAAAGTTTGCATTTCTTCATCTTTTAATCTATTGTTTTGTGTTGTAATTAGCTATTTTATTCAGTATTTTATGCTATTTTGCATTTTGGAGTTCACCCATCTAGATTAAATGCATAATTAAGTCATAATTATTATCTAATTAGCATAATTCATTCATGTTTCTATTTTTAAGTTTCAGTTTGATAGTGCTACTATCATTTTACATTGTTTCCCTATGTTAGCATAGCTGCATTTTTTGTGTTTTGCACCTATTTCTCTATTTGCAGGTCTCTAACGAATTTGTCTGACGAATTCGTCAGATCTCAGACGATCTTGTCTGATCTCAGACGATCCTGTCAAATCAAAGGCGATCCTGACTGCTTCAAGAATCAGAATCTTCATCAGACATCCGGATCAGGTATTTTCTCTTAACATTCTTTAATTTCTCTATTTTCTGTCTTAATTCCTATTTTTTGTATTCATTTAATCTGCATCTTCATATAGAATAGCTTAGACGCATTTTGGCCAAACCTAGGATTTGAATGCTTAAGGCTAAAATGAACACATAAAACACATTCCCAACCTAGGCATGGAAACTGCCATTGAATGTTTCCTGGTGAACCCACCATCCATCGAAAAATCACCAATATACACCTCCCTTGAGAGGCGGGACCTTCGCAAGGCCTCTCAGTCTGAGGTACCATGCCATCCTTTTCACATCCCCCTTCCGGGCACGGATCCTATAGCCTGAAGGTAAGGGTGTGAAAAATTTGGAGCGATACATTTTGGTGAACCCGACGTGAATGCATTGTAAACCTTTTGAAAACAAAAACAAAAAATAAAATAAAACAACTAAAACATAGATGCATTTTAGATCATTTAAATTTAATATCATGTTTAGATGGTAGCTCCTAAGAAAAGATTAGCAGTTACTATAAATGTAGAAAACCAATTGGCAGCCATAGAAATCAATTCTATGCTTAGTGTGCCTGAAACAGATAGAAATCAACTCTTGTGGGACGAACTTGATAGAAGACTTAGTGTCATTTCATCTAGGTCAACAAAACTTAAACAAATCAAGAGGCTTATCCTAGATAGAATCCTGGATCCTCATCAACTTGTCTTTTATCATGAACTTTAGAGAGCCTGCCATAGATGGTTAGCTTATAGGAGAGCTCTTGTATCTTCAAAATTTTTCACTTTCGAGGAATACCTCAAGAACACAGCCATTGTATACGACAATTTCTAGGTCATGTAGAAGCCCAAGAGGTCGTTCTTATGATTAGGAGAAGATGGAACAGAATTCCTAGAGCTATGTTATATCGAGAGTATTGCCATGAGCTTTACTTATATCAACCAACATCTGAGATAGATAATATCACTATAGCTCTTTTCATTAAATTTTTGAAGGAAAACTTTCAATTTGAAGAAGAACACTTCATGACTCCTGAAGAACTTGAGCCCATTAATGATATTTATAAATTGTTTATAGAAAACTAGATCATTACTTTCAGTATTATTTCTTGCATTTATTGTGTTGTTTGTCGTCTTTACAATATTATTTCAAAAAACAAAGAAAAACTAAAAAAAAAACATAGCAAAAACCAAAAACATTTCATTTTAAATATTGTAGTAGGTATATAATTAATATATACCTCTTAAGCTTGTTGCATATATATATATATATTTATATATATATATATATATATATATATATATATATATATATATATATATTTGCTGAAATCTAAAATTAAGGCACAATGCCTAAACTTAGGAATGGTAAACAAACTGAAGGAGAAGAAGAAGATTGGTTACAAGATAAAACTAGAGACCCAAATGTCCTTCCTGAAGATCCAATTCCGGAAGGAGAAACTCTAGATCAACCAGAAGATGACCTAGGTGAAGACAATGAACAAGAAGAAAGTGTTAAAGAGGATGGATCCTCATCCCCTAGAGTAGC
Source organism: Wollemia nobilis (assembly GCA_028583015.1). Classification (NCBI taxonomy): domain Eukaryota; kingdom Viridiplantae; phylum Streptophyta; class Pinopsida; order Araucariales; family Araucariaceae; genus Wollemia; species Wollemia nobilis. The sequence continues at coordinate 3,117,192 of JAQPPZ010001679.1, read as the reverse complement.
TCTAGATGGAACTATTGCTTTTGACAACATAGATCATTTCTAGAAATTTCTCAATGATAACATTGACGCTCTTAATGTGGCAGTTCGTATTGATAAAGGGCAAATTAGTGACACTCAAGCAGCCATCGAACATATGTTTGATGTGCGCACTAATCCCTTGTCTTTCATTGATCAAGAAAGTGATAAGGCTGGACCATCCAATACGGATATGGTCACTATGATTCAAAACATGTCAAAACAACAGGTTACCCAACCTCCTAAGGAACCTGTTATTCAACCTAAAATCATTCCCACACAAAAGAAAACTTCCTTCACTACTTTACTTTGCCAAACTATTGATCAATATGCTTCAAGTAAACAAAAACCTAAAACGAAGCCAAACACCAATTTTCAACAATCTGGAATACAACATAATACAACTTCAAAATTCCTTCATAACACCTTTCCTACCAACAATTTACACAATAGCAACATAGCATCTAATCTTCATGTCCCTCCATCATATGCTCACAAAACCCATATCAATGCCCTACCGAACCAATATGGTGGGCAAACTAGTAATCTGGAAGCCATGGTGAAACAGTTAGCTTCGCATATGGACCAGATAGATCCTTATCGTCCCTCGTACAATTATCGAGAGATATGTAGTCAACCTTTGGATCCCATAGTTGTAGCTCAACCGTACCCTAAGCATTTTCCCATGCCTATCTTGCCTATATATAAAGGAACCGAAGATCCCATAGAGCATCTTCGCATGTTTAGGATAGCATGTCATGATATATCACATGATGACTTGCTATTACTAAAAATGTTCCCGAAAATTTTAGGTGGAATGGCATTAGAGTGGTACTATCAATTGCCCACTCATTCTTTGAGAAAATTTGAAGAAACAACTGAATCATTTGTCCATCAATTTAGTGCCTACATCGAGAGGCATGTAACCATTAAAGATTTATACAACTTAAAACAAGACAAGGATGAATGTTTTGCCGATTTCTTAGCTAGATGGAGGCAGTTGATAGGAAAACTGCACTTTGTGCTACCTTATAGGGAAATGTTGGACATTTTTATCAATAATTTGCAAGAACAAATATCTTATGAGTTATCAATCGCTACTTTAACTACCTTCGATCAGAGCTATAGATTTAGCTCGAAGAGTAGAAGATGCCCTCATTAGGAGAGGCCAACTTAGGAAGAAGGATGATGAGAAAACATCTAGAAATCAATATAAAAACAAACAAGTTGTTGGTGATGGAGTCACTGACAATAGAAATGTTGCTAATATCAATGCAACGAAGACAACAAAAAAATTTATATTGAAACCTCTTGATAAGCCTCCTCGAGAATTTACTAGATTGAATCAACCATTATCAACTATTTTACCTCAATTACTCGAAAGAGGTTTGATCCAATTACCAGCTATCCGGGAACCTGATCCAACTATACCCGGATACATAGCCGACTTACACTGTGATTTCCATAGAGGACCCGGACACTCTACCAATGCTTGTAAAAGGTTGAAACATAAAATACAGGATTTGATTGATAATAATGAAATGGAGGTGCAAGCCTTCCAACCTAAACAAAATGCTCCTAATAATACTCAAAAGACAATTCCCCAAAATCAAAATCAAAATGCTAATCAAACATTAGACATATTTCAACACCCTTTACCAAGACATGGTAAAGAGGTGGCCAATCAAATCGAACATCATAATGTTCCTCCTCCTACCCGATATGTAGGAACCATTAGCGAACAATTACCTGTTCTTGATCCTCAAATATTTGACACAACCTTATCCCTGGTTACGACCAGGCCCTTACATAATATCCAAACTCCAGATTCTAGTGATATAGAATCAGATACTAAAAGTGAACTAGACATCACTTCAAACCAATCGAATAGTTCTGAAAATGAATCAGATCCTATTCAACCTATCGCAGATGCTATGGTTCCAGAAGAACCATTTCCTAGAAGAGTTACTACTCGACCCTCTTCTAATCAATTCCTTTCTAATGAACAAGCCATAAATGCTAGACCGAGACCAGTTCAACATCCTCAATATAACATTGTAGGTACCATCGGAGTCGTTACCCGACAACAGGCTCAAAATTCTCAACAAGAACCAAATCAGAATGATGGATCAGCTCCATTCATTTTGAAAAATCCCAATAAAGGTAATCATGCTCCTAATGTTCAACCTAAACCCCCTTACAATATTAATGAGAAATTATCAAATATTACAGCCAGAATTTCCCTTTTGGATTTATTAAGATCTTCTCACACCCATAGGGATGATTTGATGCTTACATTAAGCCTATGGCCAATACTATCATCGCTAGAGATGTTGATTGTATTGACTTTCGAGATAAAGATATCCCACAACATAGTTTACATAAGGACAATCCCTTATATATTACTGCTCTAATTGGAGATGTAGCTGTCAAACGAGTCTTGATTAACAATGGTTCATCTCTAAACATTTGCACTTTTGAATTCTATCAACGATTTGGCTTTAGAAGTGATGAAATGAAGAAAACTGAGTATGATTATCAAAGCTTTCAATGACGAAACACAAGAAACGTGTGGAGTTATTACCATCCAAAAAAATTACGAGAATAGTTTTTAATCGATTACGAGAATATCTTATTCGATTAAATCCAACAAAATGCATATTTGGAGTTAAGTCCGATAAACTATTAGGGGTTTTAGTTTCTTTACGTGGTATCAAAATTGACCCTCTCAATATTGCGGCTATCACTGATATGCCCACACCTACTAATATATCTGAGTTATGAAGTTTACAAGGTAAGCTTCAAGCTATTCGTCACTTCATTGATAAGCTAGCAGACAAAACTGGTCCCTTTCTTAAACTTCTTAAGAAGGATGTCCCTTTTAATTGGGATGACAAATGTAGAGAAGCTTTTGAACTTCTCAAGCAATACCTCCTTAATCCACCTATGCTTTCATCACCTAAACCTGATCGCCCATTTCTCCTGTATATTTCAGCTTCAGATTCTACCTTAGGAGCTATGTTAGCTCAGCTTGATGATGAAAAGAGAGAATGTGCTAATTATTATATTAGCCAAACCTTTATCAGTTATGAAACCCGCTATACAACATTAGAGAAACTATGTCTAGCAGTCATTTTTGCTATGCAAAAATTATGACATTATATGCTTAGTCAGAAAACTTATGTCATTGCTAAATACGATCCCTTGAGGTATCTCATGAGTCGACCTTATTTATCGGGTCACACAGCCAAGTGGGTTCTTGCTCTAAGTGAGTTTGATCTCACATTCATAGGACATAAGTCTGTTAAGGGTCAAATCATAGCAGATCAATTAGCTGCTGCACCCTTAGAGTCTACCCATCCCCTCATCATTGAGTTTCCTGATGAATGCCTTCAATTAGAGGCAGACCATATTGAACAATGGTCCTTATACTTTGATGGAGCCCGATGCATGAGTGGGGCTGGTGCGGGTATTATTTTAATATCCTCACAAAAACATCTTATTCCTCTGTCCTTCAAATTGACATTTGCTTGCACCAACAATACTGCTGAATATGAAGCTCTAATCCTTGGATTACGAGCTGCCTTAGCGCTAAAAATTAAACATCTGTTAGTTTTTGGTGATTCTCAACTGGTTATAAACCAAATTAATGAAGTTTATCAGACCAGAGATGATAAACTGTGCCCATATAAGGCCTATGTTTTACAACTAATGTCTCTATTTGATCAAGTTACCTTGGAAGCTATTCCTCGAACTTGCAACCGTGCAGTCGATGCTATGGCCGCAGCTGCATCTCTCCTGCCCTTGGAGTTAGATGATGAATATGCCACTATCATTATTCGTCGACTCCAGGAACCCGCTTCAAATAAGTCATGCTTAGAACCTTTGGATGTGTTTCTAATCAACGAAACTACTCCTAAACCTTGGTACACGGACATATTTGATTTTCTCCAAAATGGGACTTTCCCTACCAATTCTAATAGAAACCAGCATCGGTTATTACGTAGACGAGCAAGTCGATTTGTAATAATTGGCAATACTTTATATAGGAGATCTTTTGAAGGTATCCTATTAAGATGTTTGAATTTAGAAGAATCCAAATCAGCCTTGAGTGAAGCCCACGATGGATCTTGTGGAGGACACTTCAGTGGTAGTGTCATTGCTAAAAAGCTCCTTAGGATAGGATACTTTTGGCCTACCATGGAGAAGGATGCACATGATTATGTGCGCCATTGCGACAAGTGTCAAAAACATGCTGACCTTGTCCATGCGCCTGCACAAGAGCTATAGGCTATTTCATCTCCTTGGCCCTTTTCAAAATGGGGTTTAGATATTATTGGCAAAATTAATCCTGTGTCATCTGATGGACACAAATTCATCATAACCGCCACTGAGTATTTCATGAAGTGGGTTGAAGCTATGCCTTTAGCTTCCTGCACTGGCACACAAGTCTCTAAATTTATTTTTAATCAAATCATTTGTAGGTTCGAAATTCTTGCAAATCTCATCTCAGACAATGGAACTTGTTTCAAAAATAAAGATGTTAAAAAATTATGCCAAAAATATAAGATTCAACATCGTTGGTCCACTCCCTATTATCCTCAGGGTAATGGTCAAGCAAAAGCATCTAACAAAACCTTAATCAAAATTCTCAAAATATTGGTCAATAAAACTGGCCGTGACTGGCACATTCAGTTATATCCAACCTTGTGGGCCTATCGAACTAGTGTTCGAACCCCCACTGGAACTTCACCATTTGTTTTGGTTTATGGTGTTGAAGCCGTTTTTCCCTTTGAATTAGAAGTTCCTTCTTTGGCTCTACTACTTCAAGATACCGAAGTAGGAGATGAATATCAAGCTGGCAGACTCAGTCAACTGGAACTCCTAGATGAAAAATGCATCAATGCTTTGGAGCATCTCCGTGCCTACCAAAACAAGCTTAAAAGATCATATGCTAAAAAAGTTTGTCATCGATCCTTTGAGATCGACGACCTTGTTTTAAAAGAAAATAAAAAAAATACTAATGCAACTAAGGACCTTAAAGGTAAATTTGAGCCCAACTGGCTTGGACCATACATTATCACTGCTAAATTTGAATCGGGAGCATACAAATTATCTACCTTAGATGGTAAAGAACTTAAAGAACCCATGAATATTTTGCATCTTAAACGTTACTATGTATAAATTTGGTCATTTCATCCTTGTATATATTTGTTTAAAATATTTCAAAATCACTATCTTGTATTTCTTTCAATTTATAAATTCAAAAACACCAAAAACATTCATAATCATCAAAATCTTCAAAACTATTTGTTGTATTTATTTATGGCACTTGTTAATTTTTTGTTCAAAAACAAAAATAATATAAAAATATAAAAACAACAATATTCTTGACTCTTTCGAAACCAAAACAAAATAAAGAAGAAAGAGAGAGTCAACATTCTCAAAACTTCTCAAAAAGTATTTATATATATCTTCTTACAAATATTGCAGTTATATGTTTCAAATTATTTTGGATAAATTAGCATTTATTTGGAATCCCTCACTTTCACACTCACAAAAATAAATATCTTGATTTTATCTGGCATGATTACTAATCTCTCTTATATCAAAGTCCACAAAATTCAATTAAATAAAGTTTGAGCACAGAGAATTGATCTTGTTATTTACTTAAACCAAGCACATCTTTTCACAATAAAATGATTATATTTGTAATTTCCATGCTTTGCTACATAGTAGAAGTGGTTTCTTGAGCGAAAAGTTTCCCCTGCTATCCTATCATGCACATGGTCTAGAATCTTTGAGAATTGGCAAAAGGACAAGCTCACCCCTACCCGGAATAAAAATCCCTTGCTCTACAGCTAATCCGAGCAAGTATCCCTAGTATAGAAAAAAAAAACAAAGTTCAAGAAAAAGAGAAACAAAAAAGAAAAAAGTTATTTTATACCATTATAGCAAAAAAAAAAAAAAGAAAAGCAAAAGAAAAGCAAAAGAAAGCAAAAAGCAAGAAAGCAATAAAATCCCTTTCCCTACCCTTTGAAAAGAAAAGAAGGGTTGATGAGCTTGAATCCCTGGAATTCTCAATTATTCGAAAACTGTGAGGTAAGCCCCATAACAGGTGGTTTGTGCCCAACTTGCTTGGCCTTGGGTAACTCCTAGCGTGGCGATATGTCTGTCACATTAGCGACCTTCTTTTGTATAGACCTATGTCTGCTTATGGATTAGCTAGCTCTTGATAATCCAACTTACATAGTAGTCTAGTATGGTTATATGCATCTACATCATGGTTAATGAACACTTATTTGGTTTCTTCAAATCACTTGTATCATAGTATCTTGCTCAAAACTGGTAAATGAACATAGCAATTGCACACACATTTTATATTTGAGAGATTTTGTGTATCATTATGATAAATCAAGATTGGAAATGAATTCACATATGCACATGGGATTCCTTATAAATCTAACTTTTGTCTTCAAAATACTTTGAAATATTTTTTGCAAAATTGTTTGGAATAATTCATTTTCTTCTTTCAAGTACAGTTGTTTAGTATAAAGACAACTACATGCATAATAGAAAAATCAAAATTTCTTTCAAAACCATACAATCAAAACATATATATATACATATATATATATATATTGTCGACTTTCGCGATGATGGTATAGTTCCAAAACCAAAATTGGAATTTTATGCCTAGCACAAGTCCTCATCTTCATATTTTCTATTTATTAAAAATCAACCATGCAATAAAACAATCTATTTTTCCTTGATTTTCGCGATGATGGTATAAGTCTATACCTACATATTCTATGCCTAGCGCAAACCATTGTAACAATTTTTATTCCCCATTTATTTAAAAATCATGAAAACCATATGACTTAAATCATTCTGTTATACAAATTATGCTTTCAAACAAGCATGCACATTTTCATTATTTCATGTCATTATGTCAACCTTCAATTTTGCAATGATGGTATAATTCCTAAGGAATTATCCAAAAAATTTATCACACTTAGGAATTTATGCCTAGCAAAAATCATTTTAACATTATTTCATGCATACTATTTTTATGAAAATCTGAAAACAAACCATCATCATCATCATTTGCACCATTGCACCAAAGTCTTAAGACAGTCTCTTAAGCACTCTTTTACTTTTTAACAATATTTCTATACTGGGATTAGCTTGACGACCGAGTGAGCGGCGACTCCATGAAATGGTCTATAATAGCGACAATGTCCTTTGAAATTATTGTTAGAAGTCTCTTTTTATCTTTTATCACATTACATCACAAACAACCAATTTGTTACATCAGATTATTTCATTTAAATTTTACAAGCATGACATCAAAATTATAATATTTCCAATGACATAATTACATGAATCCTCAATCTAGTCATCAAATCAATCAATCAAACATAAAAGCATCATAAAAATACATAAGTCATATGATCAAAAAATATCTCATCTCATATATATCAACAATATATATACATCATATCAAAATTGGATTGGTATGCCACAATCTGTACCTCGGCATACTCAATCCTCTATCAAAAAAAATAATAATAAATGCTATATATCCATCTGTACAATGTAGTGCAGTAGTCTAGCCTCGAGAACCCATCGAGCTCTCAACCTCATCTCATCCCCTGCCCTGAGGTGGACGAGGTGGCCCCATATCAGTATGAGTGGTACTGTGAGTCCTAGTCGTCGATCGGGATGAAGTCCTCGATGACCCAATCCTGATCGGCTCTGTGATGTTAGCCAACAGTGGTAGTCTATCCTCCTCTGGCACCATATGATAGTATAATGTCTGATAGAAAGTGATTTGGGCAATAGCCCATGCCAGCTCCCGAGTGCTCGCCCCTCCGCCCCGTGCTCTGAGGCGTGCAATCTCATCTCTAAGCTGTGTCACCTCAGCTCGGTGTCGTGTAGCCTCCTCCTGTAGGGTCTGCACCTGTGCTTGGAGACGGATTGTCTCCGCTCGAAGAGTCACTATCTCGCTACTCTCCCTAGTGTCGACACCCTTGCCCTTATCGGGTGATGGTGGCCTCTCTCTCTATGGAGAAGGGGGTCTCTCCTCCCTCCTCTCCCATTGCTGTGGCCTCTCCTGTGCCTGTGGCCTCCTCTGCTCTCTCTCGCTATGACCTTGGGCCACCTCCATAGCTGCCTAGTGCCGCCTCCCTATCCGACGCACAACTATGTGAGTCGAACCCTGAGCCCTCGTCATCCGAGGAGGGCGGATGCCTGCGTACCAGGCATCGTAGCCATCGGCTACCCCTGCATCGTCCCCATCCACTGGCTGAATGGGGGCATCGTCCGCATCCTAACTCCAGAAGCACTGCATGTCTGGAGCCCCGCTCACTGTGGTGTTATCTCGGACAGTCTAGGAAAACTCATAATCCCTGAGAGATGGGATCCCCTACTACAGATCGAACTATCGCAAAACTCGGTCGTAGCGATGGAGCTCCACCTCTCCCCTCTCCATCTGCAGCCAGCAAACTCGCCTAACGCGAGCCAACTCCTGTTCGTCCTCGGCCCACCCTGGGTGCTCTCGCCATGGCCTCCAGGTGATCTGATCCGGGACAAGGTCATCCAGTAGTCTTCGGGACATCGGTAGGTCAATCCGCCACTGTGACCCTCTCCGGAGCCACCAGTAGAAAACTCGGGGCCTCTCCCCGTCAATCCCTATCAAAGGAAGCCCTATCGGCCTCTACACTGCAATGTGCTCCCAGCACCAAACCTATAGGAGTGATGTCATAACTAGACATCGGCCGCCCTTGTACACGACCCCATGCAGGATCCTGTACAACTGGCATAGAACAAAACTACCCCAAGAAAATCTGTAACCATGGTCTCGCATATCGTAGATCACATCTGCTAGCATCCATGGTACCCTGCACCCGCTCTGGTGGCACAGTAGAAGTCCACCAACCACTCCGACCAAAACCTATGTGAGTCTCGATGCCCCAGGCATCTAACGTAGTGCCTCGATGTTCACTCCGCCCTTCTCTAGGGCGAAGCTCGGGTCACCACACAATCGCATCATAGCATGGCCCTGATTGGCCGTAGGAGTGATCAACCGTCCTTGTATGGGGATTCTTAGAATCCTCCATACATCCTCTAGTGTGGGAGTCATCTCCCCTGTCGGTAGCCAAAAACAGGAAGAACCCGGATACCACCTCTCTACTAGGGCTGTCAGTAGCCCCATGTCTATAGACACTTATGGCATTTCTGCCACATGCAGTAAGCCGACCTGTGCCAGCTGATCCCGCTTTGCCTGTGTTAGAGCGGCCAAGTCATCTCTCAACCCCTCGTATTTCCATTCCCTGCTCTTTAGCAAACCTCTCTGCAACATAAACAACAAAACAATAACAATCATTAATAAAAAATCATTAATTAAAAATGCAAGTTAAAATAAGTTCAATTTTAGAACTGATGATATCGTCCACAATTGGACGATATCGTCCCCAATTTGAGCACAATCGTCTCCGATTTCGCAAGACAAAATCATCCCTAATTTGATGAAATCGTCCCCCTTTCGCCGATTTCGCCCTTAGACGAAATCGGCGAACTTGAGACGATTTCGTCCCGACGACGTCGACGGCCCAAAAACGGTCGCGATGCTCAAAATTCATCTAAAATTCACCTAAAAAGCATGTAAATTCAAATTAAACCATTCTAAGCTAAGTTTAGACTCTTACCCGTAGCCACGTCTGGACCTCTCGTCGATCCGTGCGTCGTCTCCACCATTTTTTCTTCCAGAGCTCTAAAACCAAAAAAAAATGAACAGTAAAAATGAATTAGGGTTTTACCCTATTTTTCTTAATTTTATTCAAAACACAATTAAAAACATTTTTAAATTTTGCTTTTCTGCATTTTTACCTCAAACGTTCGATTTGGGTAAAAACACGGAGGGGGCACCATAGTAAGCTGTCATACGATTCGACCAAGAATCGTCGCCTAAAAATGGGAATAATTTTTGCTTTCTCGTAGATCGAGAAGAACTCATCTTTAACGCATTTTCTTCGAAAAATTCGCTAAAGAGGGGGCAAAATGTAGCACCCTAAAATTGGCGCAATGAAATCTTAATAATTACATTTACTCTAGTAAATAATTTAAATTCAAATTTTAACCTCCCAAACCGTCCGTTAACCGTCGGGTAATCCGTTTCCCCCTTTCCCATGCCATTTTTAGAGGTTGTTTTGACCGTTTGACGATATCGTCGCCGATCAGACGATATCGCCCCGGATCCGATGATTTCGTTTGGGCTAGGACGTCCAGACGATCTTGTCCCAAAACTGATTTTGCACAATTAGCTTCTATTCCAACGGGTCTCTAATCCTGGCAGAAGCGTGTCTATGCTGTTAGAGACCCTCCCCCGTTGGAGATCTCCCAAATAGGGATGATCTCCAACCTCCTAACCTCCCTCCTAAGCCTATTTAATCCTAAGACCTCCCCTTAGCACCCTCCTGGCTGAAATCCTCTATAAATTGACTTCATACATGATAAAACATCCCAAATTATTATTTGCATTAGTTCTATACAAATTTTGTTGTAGGTACCTTAGTGTTTTTCAGTCGAAGCAAGCTTACATCGTCGCGGACGATCCTGTTCAGATCGGAGGCGATCCTGTCGAATCAGAGACGATTTCGTACCAATGCGAGACGATTTCGACTGCAGTCAACATTGAGGCAATCAGTGCCTAAAGTTTGCATTTCTTCATCTTTTAATCTGCTATTTTGTGTTGTAATTAGCTAGTTTATTCAGTATTTTATGCTATTTTGCATTTTGGAGTTCACCCATCTAGCTTTAAATGCATAATTAAGTCATAATTATTATCTAATTAGCATAATTCATTCATGTTTCTGTTTTTAAGTTTCAGTTTGATAGTGCTACTATCATTTTACATTGTTTCCCTATGTTAGCATAGCTGCATTTTCTGTGTTTTGCACCTATTTCTCTGTTTGCAGGTTTTTGACGAATTCGTCAGATCTCAGATGATCTTGTCTGATATTAGATGATCCTGTCAAATCAGAGGCGATCCTGACTGCTTCAAGAATCAGAATCTTCATCAGACATCCGGATCAGGTATTTTCTCTTAACATTCTTTAATTTCTCTGTTTTCTATCTTAATTCTGTTTTATGTATTCATTTAATCTGCATCTTCATATAGAATAGCTTAGACGCATTTTGGCCAAACCTAGGACTTGAATGCTTAAGGCTAAAATGAACACATAAAACACATTCCCAACCTAGGCATGGAAACTGCCATTGAATGTTTCTTGGTGAACCCACCATCCATCGAAAAATCACCAATATACACCTCCCTTGAGAGGCGGGACCTTCGCAAGGCCTCTCAGTCCGAGGTACCACGCCATCCTTTTCACATCCCCCTTTCGGGCATGGATCCTATAGCCTGAAGGTAAGGGTGTGAAAAATTTGGAGCGATACACCAACAAAGAAACATTATTACGGCAAACCATAACCCTAATCAATGGAGATAAAAGTCTACCTTGAGAGCATGGAAAGTTTTTCATTGGTATTATGTAGCGTGAGTGTGAGAGCAAGGAGCTCGAAAGCCATGGCGAAGGGTTGATAGCATCATGGCTGCATTGATGGTAGCCCCCTGACATGGTGTTGACATCGCCATGGCTGCGATCGATGGCAGCACCATGGCGAAGGGTTGACAACACCATGGTTGCGTTGATGGTAGCCCCCTGATGTGGTGTTGACAATGCCATGACTATGATTGAATGCAACACCATGGCAACATTGTTGTTACAACGCCATGGCTGTCGATCGTAGCACCATGACGTGGTGTTGATAGCGCCATGGTTGCGTCGATGGTGTGATGGCCTCACTAGGTTATATGGAAACCAAAGTGCCCAATATGGGGGATGTCATCTCAATACTTGGGCACATTTGGTATGGCTTCGAAGAGATACCATCGGGCCTTGGTTTTGAGTAGCATAGTGAAAATCTCGTTGAATGAGATTGGCTTGCCTTATTTTAATGTGAATGTTGTTTGATTATATTCAATGTTTTAAAGGAGGCCTAAAATCGTAGGGGTTATAAGGTATAGTTAAATGTTTTTTATTATTCATTTTTATGGGTGCAAATGGGTGTCCTTGGGTAGAAGGCCTATGTGATAAGAGAAAGGGGAGACATAAGGAGTTACATAAGATTATGTTTTTGGTTTTATTATTGTTAAAAATAATGTTTAGAAGTGTTATTTTATTGTATTAAATCACAAAAAATGATGATGGATTATTTTATTATATCCATTTATTATTTTAATTGTGAAAGAAGTTGAAGCGAAAGGACTTCTAAGCATTATTTATACCTTGCTATCCTACCTATTTAGAGGGGGGCTGGAAATGATGTAACATTTCGAAAAGCAATAAGAAATAACATCTTTCAGATTTTGAGAGGGTAGCAAACTTTTGTGAGCAAAATCAAAAGGAGGGTTTCTAATAATAAAACTAACGCTTTTAGTGTCTTATCATTTCTACATTTTAGTGACTTCTAGCCATTGTCTTATGTCATGAAATGGGTTTCAATAGGTGAAGATCAAGATGATACCGTTTCTCTATTATTTCATTTGAGTCTTGCACTTGATTTAATTGTATTGTGCTTATGTTGCAGGTCCATTAATTCAGGTTGTTATATGATTACCTCATAACTTAGGATTTTGCAGGGAGGAGCTTCCTAAACTAATTCAGAATTTGATTTTTTCAGCTAACCAAATCTGCATTGTTTATTCATTCATTTTTGTTAAGTACATTTTATTTCAACCATTCAATCATTTCATTCTGGTCCATCCAAAATTTCAATTTCTTTTATTTCCATTTTGGTTCTTTTCTAGAATTTCAGCTAATTTTCTTTTAGTTTTATTTCTATTCTGGTCCATTTCCAGAATTGTTAAGCTTTCAAGTTATTTCCATTCTGGTCATTTTCCAAAATTTTTGCATCTCCAAAGTTCATTAATCTAAGCTTTCAGATAAACACATGGGTTAGGAGGGATACTAACTTGCTATTTCACATTAAATTAAGATAAGAAATGAAAGCTAATTTTTCTAACATTGCTAACATGGTAGCTTCTACTAACTACTATTAGGGTAGTGGCATCAACATAAGGAAAATAAAATGAACCCAAATATCTAAAACTTACTTCATCTTAAAGGCACGAACATTAAAATGAGGTGGAAAATTCCACATTTTATCATTTGAAACCTTTTAAGTGAAGATAAAATACTTTACTAATAGGGATTTAGGGTAGCATCAATTTAAAAAACCCTAAAAATAACTGCTATTATTTTACACTAGCTTTTTAGTTAGATATTTCAATCACTAAGCATTTTTTAGAACTAGAAAAAGCCCCCTTTTTTATGGTCACATGCATTATTGAATTATTTCTGGCACTATTACAATATTTAGATATTTTACCAGAACCTTGGAGAAGTTGAATGTTTATCATTTGGTTTCTTTTCAAGAGAGAGTTTTCTATTCAATACTCTGCATGTGGTGGTATTTTACAATTGGAAAAAATATACACTCAACATATTTGGTGCTAGGAGGGTCTTCTTTTATGATTTGTGATTTAGTTTTTTTTTCTAATGCTAACATGGTCAGTTTTTGTTTAACAATATTGTGTTTGCAGGTGCAACATATTATTCTTGACTAGTTTGTGAAAAACCTTAGTAGAATAGATTTAAGTTTCTCATGCTGGACCCACCTAGACGCATTGCTACTAGGTCTAAAACCACTAAGGAAACCATTTTTCAAAGTCTTTCTCCAAAACCTAAGAAACCGAGATACAAAATCTAGGGGATCGAAATCCCATCTGATCCTTCTGATACATTAGGTTTAGAGATGCTTTGCCAATATTTGGAAAGGCTAGCTCTCAGACCTCTGAATATGAATACCTTTAGTGGGTGTGCATCCATTAGTTCCATCGTAAGAGCTACATCAACTGTACCCATCTTCATTGTCTCGAGTGTGTTAATTGATTTAGTAGGGTCATTATCTTTGGTTAATATGGCCCAACAACAGTAGTAGCAACAACCAGTTCCATAGTTTGGTACCCAAAGTTCTCCGTTAAGTATACCTGGGGATGTCCATGACATACCTAGGCACCTTGAGAGGTTTATCCCTAAGTTTATCCATGATGGTCCCATTTTAGCTGAAAAGCATGTTCAAATTTACAAGGATCATATGATTAGGCAGGGAGTCAATCATGAAGATATCGCTTGTTGACTCTTCCCTAATAGCTTTGACCAAATGGCTCATGAGTGGTATAGGAATCTTCTTGTAGGGTCCATTAAATTTTGGGCCTAGTTGGAAGCTACATTTATTAATCAATTTATGTCGTTGTTAGATCATACCATCATGTATAACTAATTCATGTCATGCAAGAGGTATCCTAATGAACCTATCTAAAAATCTAATGCCAGATTCCAAAAGATTTACACAAACGTGACTCATCATTTTGTAATAGATGCTACTGTGGCATTGCAATTATACCTCATAGCCTTAGACCCAATGATAGCCATGTTTACCAGGAGAAATCCTCAAGTTACAATGCTAGCCTTAGCCTATGTTGAAGCCATGACTATTGAGCAAAAAATGACACCGCAATGTGGCACTTTGCCTCAATTTCCCTTGTTAGGGCAATATGGCCCTTACAATCAATTTTCCATGATGAATCAAGCTGTGACACCTCAGATACCCATGATGAATGCTTTACCATATCATCAGTCATACCCATTCGCTCCCATGCTTCCATATTTTTTGACATACCCTAATGCTACCATTCTACCCACTCTACAAAATATGGCTACTAATCAGATAATCTTACCAAGATTTGAGGTGAGTAGTACTCAAGCATCAAATGTGCATCCCATGGTTGCACCTCTACAGGCCAAGGGTCCATGGTGGACCCAAAACACCCAGATTCAAACCTTAGTGCCTAATCCAAAGGTTTCTAATGTCAAAAATGTTAATGGATCTAGGGCTGTCATGTCCCAGCCACAAGGTTCCAATTATGAGTTGGAGGATCTCAAGAGAATGATCATCAAATAGGGCAATGACATCATTTGATTACAAAAACAAGTTGCCCAAAATCCCATGCCCAATCGAAACCATGTCCATAGGAGAATAGGACCGTATAATACATAGCCTAACAATGGGCACATACCCAATTCGATATCCAATCAGGTTGATGCGTTAGGGGATTGTGATGATTCAGAGTCATATGATGAGGAAATGCATCACTATTGCCATAGAAATTTAGATGCTTTGGTGTCTGAAGTTATTCATTATTTATAAAATTATGATATTGAGGAAGATATGAATGTGTTAGGAGAGGAAGAGGGTGAAGCCTTGGAATCTCAGGCCGCTAGACGTTTTGGGAAAGCCAATCACAATTATTTTACTAGGAGTTCTAAGGATCCCAAAACATCCTCTACACCCCCAAACAACCCTTTAGTTCCTCCTGATACAAAAGGTGATGTGAATCCACCACCTCCATTTTTGGAAGCACCTAGGACAATTCCAAAAGTTTCAAATCCTGGAACATCCACTTATAACTTGGAAGAAGACATGAAAAGGACCAAGGCCAATATCTCAATGTATGAGGTCTCTCAATTTTGGGGGCAGGATAAAATCGATGGGAATAGTTTGAATTCCCTGAGTCAAATTCATAATGTTAAATCTATAGAACCCCAACTTGCTATGAGGAAATATAAACTAGAGGTACCCCCTTTTCTCATAACCATTAGGATCACAGGTAAGAATTTACACAACTATTTTATTGATTATGGTGCCTCGACCAACATCATGCCTCTTGATATAAGCCAAAAGCTAGGAATTAAGCCCATTTATTCGAATAATAAGTTGGTCCAATTGGACATATCTATGGTGTATGTAGTAGGTGTTGTAAAATATGTCCTAGTTCATATCAAATTAGATCCTAGGGTCCAAAATTACATGGATATCCTTGTGCTAAATATTCCTGCCAAGTATGGCATGGTTTTGGGTAGAGATTGGAACAAAAATCTCAATGGTTATGTGGTGACTGATTCCTCCCATATGTGGTTGCCATAGAGAGGAGTTGCAAACCAAATTCGGGTAGATAGAGAGCCTAGAATTAGGGAAATGATTACAAAGTATAATAAACCCAATGAGATTCAATTTACTAAAATAAAAATAGGGGTTTACAATTTTGACATAGAAGACATAGCCGAAGGGTCCCAAAATAATAATCTTTACCATGGTACATCGGAAGAAAATAAGAGGGTGTGGACTCTAAATTTTGATGGGTCCAAATCAAAACAAGGTGTGGGAGCTAGGGTAGAGCTCACATGTCTTGGTAGTAAGTCTTTGATTGCTGCCTATAGACTACAGTTCTTAGCCACCAATAATGTGGCAAAGTATGAAGCCCTAATTTTTGGACTTCAGTTAGCCCTAAGAGAAAAGGTAAAGTGCCTTAAGGCATCGGGAGACTCATATTTAGTAGTTAAATAGGTCAAGGAGCAGTATACCTATAGATACAAGAGGTTGAACCTCTATAAAACCAGAGTGAGGGAATTAATTAATGAGTTTGATGCTTTCAATATTTCCCTCATCTCAAGAAAAAATAATAAAATGGATGATTCGTTAGCCATAGCGGCCAACATGCTTTCACCTACTGACCATAAAAAATATAAAAAAATTTCCATAGAGTTAGTGCCTTGCCCCTCCATACCATACAATGTCATGAATTTACAGGTCTTTGATAGTGATAGACACATTTTTAGTTTTGTTACTAATTCTGGTATATTTGAAAATCAAGTTATAGACAAAGAAGAGAGGAGACAAGTAGAAGTAGGAAAAATCGGAGTATGGAACAAGATGCCAAGTGATAGGGCCTCTCTTGAAAAGTTGTTTTATATTGGATATCAAAATAAAAAGGAAAGAAAAATACCATCCCCCAAGAAATCATGCAATTCAGTCAATTTGGGGAGTGCAGTAAATTTGCGTGATGTGTTCATTGTAAAGGCATGCACACAACGAGAGAAGGAGTCAATAGCTCAAGTTTTAGGAGAGTACATTGATTGCATAGCTTGGAGCTATGCAGAGCTGAAAAAATATGACTAGAATGTAATCATGCATACTATTCCTTTGAAGCCTGATTCCAAGCCTTTTAGACAAAGGCAAAGAACAATTAACCCAATCCTAGAGCCGTTGATAGAGAAAGAAGTAAAGAGGCTGCTGGAAGCCAAAATCATATTCCCTGTTAGGCATTCCACATGGGTGGCTAATCTTGTCCTTGTTAGGAAAAAGAGTGGAGAAATTTGGTTGTGCATAGACTTTAGAAATTTGAATAAATCTTGCCAAAAATACAATTACCCATTACCCACCATTGATGAGATATTCCAAACGGTAAATGAGTCTCAAATAATTTCATTTTTGGATGAATACTCAGAATATAATCAAATTCTCATACATCCAAATGATAGGATGAAGATGCCCTTCACCATAAAGTGGGAAAAATTTGCCTACCAAAGGATGCCATTTGGTTTGTTGAACGTTGGAGCCACTTTCCAAAGAGTCATGGATTTTGCACTCAAGGGGCTCATTGGTAAGTGCATTATTGTCTATGTGGATGATATTCCTGTCTTCTCCAAGAAGAGGGAAGATCATGTTAAATACTTGAGGAAAGTACTCCAAAGGTGTAGGGAACATGGAATTTCCCTAAATCCAAAAAAGTGCATCTTTGGGGTAATAGAGGGTAAGTTTTTAGGGCATGTCATTTTGAAAAATGGGATTTATATAGATCCAGAGTGGATAGCCACTATCTGGGATATTCCTCATCCCAATAGCAAAAAGGAGCTTAGGTCCTTTCTCAATAATATTGACTTTGTGAGAAAATTCATTTTAGGTTTTTCCGAGATTTCCAAGCCCCTAAATGATATGCTAAAAAAGGATGTTCCGATAAAGTGGACCAGTGAGAAAAGGGATGCCTTCATAAGCATCAAGGATGCTATTTCCAAAGCCCCTATTCTCATTAGTACAAACTATGCTAAACCATTATATGTTTACACATTTGCTTCAGATCATTCTTTTGCAAGTGTGTTAACTCAAAAAAGTGAAGACAACATTGAAAATCCTATAGCCTTTCTGAGTTATCCTTTGAAGGACACGAAGCTGAGGTATTCTGTCTTAGACAAGCAAATGTATACCTTGTTTAAAATTGTAAAAAAAATCAGGCATTACATTATGCATAGTAAAGTTTTTGCTATAGTTCCTGGCCCTGCAATAAAGTCCATGTTCTTACAGAGTGAGCTAGGTGAAAGAAGGAGGAAATGGCTTTCTACCCTTCAATAATTTGACTTAGAGATAAAGCCCATGAAGATAGTGCGTGGACAAGGTTTGGTCAAGGCCATCGCAGAAATTGACCCTTCAATAACGTGCCAAAACTATGAGGTTAATGATATCACTACAGAGGAATGGTACATAGATATTGTATATTTTTTGTTGCATGGTAAGTGCCCTTATCATTTGAATTCTACTCTGCATAGGGCACTACGTTTAAAATCAACTATATTTTTGATTAAATTTTGTGTGTTGTACAAGAAGAATCATGAAGGAATTTTTCTTCATTGCATTACTCAAGAGGAAGCAACCCAAGTACTCAAATACTTCCATGGTAAGTATGGAATTGGACATGGGTCAGCAAATGTGACAGCACACTAGATTATTAGAGTTGGGTATTACTGGCCCCACTTGTTTAAAGACACACATACACATGTAAGAACATGTCACATATGCCAAGTGGTAGCCAATAGAGAGCGAAATGCAACAATGTCATTGCAGTCAGTGGTAGATACGATACCATTTGCACAATGGGGATTAGAATTTGTTGGGGTGATAAATTATAACTCATATGATTCCCATAAGTTCATCCTCATCGCTATTGATTACTGCACAAGGTGGACAAAGGCTATACCTACTAAGAATGCCACCTCCAAGGTTGTGATTATATTTCTAGAGGAAAACATAGTCACTCATTTTGGAATGCCTAAATCCATAGTAAGTGACAAAATTTCTCCCTTTTACTCTTTAGAATTTGTAAATTGGGCGTACGACAATAAGGTGAGTCTAAAATTCTCTTCCAATTATTACCCCCAAGGCAATGGTTTTGCAGAATCATCAAATAAAAATTTACTATGCATAATCAAAAAATTACTTGAAAATAACCCTAGAGATTGGCATAGTAAGTTAAAGTTTACCCTTTGGGCAGATAGGACTAGAATCAAGGAGTCAATTGGGACATATCCTTATCACTTAGTCTATGGGCAAGATATTATTTTTCCCACTAATCTGAAATTGCAAACTTTACATTTTATAAAATACTATATTGGGACTAATAATAAACTTGAAACCAGATTAACACAATTAATGCATTTTGATGAGAAGAGGGAGGAAGCCATGCTTCATTTCAGCAAACATCAAGAGATACTCAAAATGTGGTTTGATAAATGGTCCAAAATTAAGGCCTTAAAAGCTTCATATTTAGTTTTGTTGTGGGATAAAAAGCATGAGAAAAGAGGAGAACATGAAAAATTAGATTGCTTGTGGCTGGGACCTTATCTAATATCTGAAGTCCTAGGTGAAAATAGTTTCAGATTAAAAACCTTGGATGGAAAGGATTTGGCCTTACCCATCAATGGCCTTCATTTAAAGCATTATTTTTAGGCCTAAGGATAGATTCATTGTATTATATGTACACGAATCAACTTGCTTGATTGTTTGTATTGTTAGTTTTATTTCATGTTTATTTTGTTTTCTTTGATTTTAGGATTTTTTAGTGTGTCAAGGTTGTCAAATTTTAGATTTTATTGTAAGAGTAAGATGCCAGCCTATGTGTATATGAATTTCAACCAAGACTAAAAGGATGTGAAACATTGGAATCATATGGCAAAAGGGCTTGAAAATGTGAATATTGTTTGCAGCTCATGAAGCATGAAGTCCTTGATTTTTGCATATCATCCACCCATGTCTCAAGGGTACATTCTTATCACATAAACATCATGACCAATCCACTTCCATATGCTAAAACCAAACACTGAAAGTGAAGTCCAATTATCTTGGGATCAAAGGCACAAAGAACACTAAGAATATCTTAGGTTTGGAAACTGTTACCGAAGTTGTCATGGATCTATTACATTTATATCCATGTCCAACATCTTGGGTAAAATAATACGAAACCATACTTGGATGGGGATGTGAGGTGAAAAGATAATTCTAGTCTATCCTACCCTGCACATAGTTCATGAATAGTGGTTTTTAACACCAATATTTATGCTCATAAAATAGTGGTTATCATCATTAGCATGATTTGCAAATCAAAGTAGTAAGGATAGGGTCAAATTATCATCATATCTTGGTTGATAATTTGATTCCCAAAAACTCTAAACTGAATTGTAAGGATAATACTACTTGTCCCTCAAAAGGATGGGTAGTCATCCCCAAAATTCTTTAAGAAAAAAAATATAGAGCAAAGCCAAGCAAAGAATACTAGACTATGGGGTTAACCTCCATCAGGGCTATAGATGCTTGAATGGCATTGGAGTACACTCATTCTTGGTGACATGAATCCTGTAAGGTTGAGATTTATGTCCGCCATGAGGATAGATTAGTTTGATGACCTCATCCATAACCAGTTTAATTATTTTGGTCAAATATGAAAGCAGTAAAGGATAGGGTTATATTATCATCACACCTTGGTTGAGAATCCGATTCCCCAAAGCTCTAAGGTCCACTTGCACACATTGACCATCGATGATGACGGCTCATAACCAAGCTCTAGATCTGGTCAATGAATTCATTGCACACACATTTGATCCTAAGATGGTTAGACATTTTTGAGGTGTTTTCCCAAGCCACCATAGAATGTGCTGCCCATACTATAAAAATTTTACCCTCAAAGCTCTCCATATTCATTGCGATAATTCTATTCAAGTAAAATTGATGATGCAATGTGGAAAAGTTACAAACAATAAGGTGTGGATTACTTCACACACATAGAGTTAATATTTCATGATTCTAATATTTTGTTGTTCTTATGAGTCTATTGACATTATTTATGCATTTGCTAATGCTTGTTGCTTCCTAGTTTGGAGTGTATTTTTAGATTTTCTTTTTGGGTTCTCATCGAAATGCTCAGGAGCATTTTCTAGCAGAGTCGCCATTTTGTTGTGGAGTTTCCACAACCACCTGAAGCTTCTTGGGGACCCACTTGTCATGTTTTGGTATTAAAGATTTTTGGTTTTCTTTGGCTTGTAAGAATAGTGATGTTTGACCATTTATGTTAATGATTTTAATTGCTTTAGTTATTTGATATTTAATGATTAATTAATATAGGAATTAATTCTTAGATTAATTAAAATCCATTTTGATAAATAGAGTTTAATTTTATTCATACTATCTAAGGTGATGGAATGTGTTTAATAAAGCAAGGCCTGACCAATACATTACCTAAAAAAGAAGAGGATACAAAATGTATAAAGAAATTGTGATAGAAAATAATATACTATTATCTACCTAATATAATTATATTAATTATATTATGTATATAATAGTAATATTATTATGATGTTCTAAAATGTTTTTTTTTTTAATTTACATGGTGGAATCAATAGCCGCCACGAATCCGGGCAGGCTGTCCAAATTTTATGGCCACCACAGTATTCTGCGTTGTCCGCCCTAGAAGCCACCACATAGATATTCATGCAATCCGTACCTATAACCACCATGCCACAATAATTTTAAACCTTTTACGCCACTGAAAGCACCAGGAAAGGGACAAGCGTTCAGTCTGACAAGGCTCGAGATTTGAACCTTGGACCTCCGCCCCCTTATGGGGTTTGGATGAACAAATTGGTCTACACCTCGGACTTGCTAAAATGTTATTATAATAATATTATTATGATTATTTTATTCTAAAATGTTATTATTATAATAATATTATTATATTGTATATAATAATATTATTATAATATACTTTACAAAGGATGTGATAATAATATGTTTGACCATGTTCTGTTTGATTGCAAGAGAAGGCGATGGCGGCTATTCAAAATGATTGAAGGCAAGGGTGGCTATTCCAAAATTTTCGAGGCTATGTAGCGTTGGCAAAAGAGAAAGTGGTCCAAATATAGAGTTAGGATTTTATGATGACAACACATAAGGAACCGAATTTTATAGTGAAACAGTTGAAACCAAAGGCATGTCATCAAAAAAGCCAACAAAAAAACATTATTAGGACAGCCCGTAACCCTAATTTATGGAGATAAAGGTTTACCTCGAGAGCATGGAAAGTTTTTAGTTGGTATTATGTATCATGAGTGCGAGAGCAAGGAGCTTGAAAGCCATGGCGAAGGGTTGATAGCACCATGGCTGCATCGATAGTAGCCACATGACATGGTATTGATAGTGCCATGGCTGCGATTGAAGGCAGCACCATGGCAAAGGGTTGATAACACCATGGTTGCATCGATGGTAGACCCTTGATGTGGTGTTGATAGTGCCATGGATGCGATCGAATGTAGCACCATGGCAATGTTGTTTTGACAACACCATGGCTACGTCGATCGTAGCACCACAATGTGGTGTTGACAGTATAATGGTTGTGTCGATGGCGTGATGGCCTCACTGGGTTATATGGAAACCAAAGTGCCCAGGATGGGGGATGTCATCCCAATCCTTGGGCACGTTTTGTATGGCTTCGAAGAGATACCATCAGGCCTTGATTTTGAGCAGCACAACGAAAATCTCGCTGAATGAGATTGGCTTGCCTTAGTTTAATGTGAATGTTGTTTGATTATATTCAATGTTTTAAATGAGGCCTAAAATTGTAGGGGTTATAAGGTATAGTTAAATATTTTGTATTATTCATTTTTATGGGTGCAAAGGGATGTACTTGGGTAGAATGCCTATGTGATAAGAGAAAGGGGAGACATAAGGAGTTACGTAAGATTATGTTTTTGGTTTTAGTATTGTTTAAAATAATTTTTTTTTTTTTTTTTTTTTTTTTTTTGAAAAAATGAAAAACTTGTATTAAAACAAGAACCAGATACAAGCGGGAGAGAACACATCCCGAGCCAGAGCCACAAGCAAAACAACAAGGAAGGCGCACCAAGGCAAGGCTAAGAACCGCAAGGCACAGAGAACGGAGGGCACGAAACAGCATCGGGTCGTGAAACCGCGACATGTCACGAAATCGCGACAGAAAAACCCAACACGGCCACTAAGGCACCAACAGGCGCGATAACGCGACATGTCGTGAAATCGCGACGTGTCGCAAAATCGCGACATGTCGCGAAATTGCAACATGTCACGAAATCGTGACAGGAAAGGCCCTCGACAGCCTCCCGCAGAAAGCGTCGCGACATCGCGACAGAAAAAGAAAGCAACAAACAAGCCTCAATAAGGTCGTGAAAACGTGACGGAAAACCACCCAGTCGCAAAGGAGCCAAACATGCCGCGAAATCGCGCAAGAAAAACGCCAGAGACCAGGAGGGCACAACCTGTCGCAAAATCGCGACAAAAACCAGCACAAAGAAGCAGCATCACAACAGGTCGTGAAATCGCGACAGTTAACCACCCAGACGCCAAGAAGGCGAGACCTGTCGCGATATCGCAACATGTCGAGGAATCGCGAGGCGCGAAAACGTGACATGTCGCGATATCGCGACATGTCGCAATATCGCAACAAGATGCGGGATCGCGTCACGCGATAACGCGACATGTCGCGATAGCGCAACATGTCGCGGAATCGCGACCCGCGATAACGCGACATGTCGCGATATCACGACAGAAACCAGCCGGAGACTACAAAGACTCAACCTGTCGCGATATCGTGACAGTAACCAGCCAACAGCCGCGACAGGGCAACAAGTCACGAAATCGCGACAGAAAGGACCCTTAGCAAAAAAAACTTTGCACATTATTTCAGGAATTGATCAAGGCCTTGTCTGATCTCGACATTCTCCACAGGCAAATTGCTATGCAGATGAATCCCAACCTCTCTCTCAGCACCCAACTTAGCAAGGAAATCGGCCGCTTTATTAAGAGATCTACTAGCATAAATAGGAATCACATCCTCAATTTCTTTCCAAAGCTCTAAAATTTGGGCAACCAAAATCCGGAGCCTCCAAGCTTTTAAGGCAAAGTTCCGCATGCAATCAAGAGCACCAACCAAGATTTGAGAATCAGACTCAATGATTATCTTTCTATGGCCATGCTTGACGGCCCAGATGGAAGTAGATTTAATAGCAAAGGCCTCAGCTTCATTGTTTGTGGCATATCCCAGACCTTGCAATTCCAAATATAGCACAGTCCCAGCATGATCATGGCAAATAACACCACTGCCAGCATTGCCCGGATTACCTTTAGCAGCTCCATCAGTATTGATTTTGACCCAGCCTTCTGGGGGAGGTTTCCAACAACTTCTTACCTGTCTCTCCAGATCAGCACCTCTCCCACTCAAAGGCCTAGAAGCAGGCTGGTTTTCCTTCTCAGCATAGATGGCAACGGTTTCCACAACTTTGCTCCAAATGATCTGCCAAATCCCCTCCACCGAAGAGAAGGTTTCACGAAAAATACGAGCATTTCTTTCCAACCAAACCTGCCACCAAATAAAAAGGAAACCGATCTCCTAGCCAGTACGAAGAGCTTTAGAAATAAATCTACCTCTCTTCCAGCTTTCCCATAAATTGGTCCGGGACAGATCTCCAAGCACCTGAAGTTTAAAGTGGGAGAACCAACGTTGCCAAATCTGCTGTGTGAAAGAGCAATCAAACAGAAGATGGTTCACAGTTTCCTCATTCCTATAACATAAAACGCACTGGGAAGGACCAATGATGCCTCTAATTCTAAGGTTGTCAAAGGTCAAGATACCATTATGCATCAGTTTCCAAGCAAAGAAGTTCACTTTCGGCCAGCCCTTGGGATTCCAAATCTTCCTCCATTCATGAACATGAAAAGAGTGTGGGGGGGCTCAGGTAGGATCGAAGCATAGCCATCCTTCACAGAATAAACCCCAAGGTTCCCAAAGCCCCAAGCAAGCTCATCCTCCTCATCACTCCCAGATAGAAACCTTTCAGCCAAAAGTTTTTCCAGAGTTGGGGCCTGCTCCGGAGGGATTGGAATAGGCCATTCACCCAGCCGCTTAAAATTTTTAACCTTATACTCCCCCGCAGGGCTGGTAGTGAAGTAGGTCTGAATATGAATCCAACCTTTGTCTTCAAGAGCTGTTTTTAGCGGAAGCAGATCGGGAAACACTGCAAGAATAGGAGGATGCTGATCCCAAGAGTCAGTCCAGAACCGGACCTTCTCCCCTCTCCCAACTTTCCAGAACAATTGATCTTTGATAATGCAAGAACCAAGCTTGAGCGCCCGCCACACAAGAGAACCATTACCTTCGAGAGGATAGCGGCCCAAGTCATTGGGAGGAACAGTACCCAAGTATTTACTAGAAAGGATTCTGCTGCAGAGAGACGAAGGCTGAGAAATCCACCTCCAGTACAATTTCCCAGCCAGGGCCCGATTGTTAAACTTGGAGCTTCTCAAGCCCAACCCACCTTTTTCCTTGGGCTGGGTGACTTTATCCCAACCAACCAAGGCCCATTTCCTCTCTCCATTGGCACCTTCCCAAAGAAAACTTCTAGCCACTTTGTCCAACTCTTTCCAGATTGAGGGAGGGGTGGCCAGAATTGAGAATTTGTAAATAGGCATAGCCTGAATAATAGACTTCAGAAAAGTTAATCGGCCCCCATAGCTTAACCATCTATGAGACCAATGATTCATTCTCTCTTTGATGCCATCAAGCAGGTCCTTCCAGAAATTAGTCATCGCTTTTTTAAAGTGCAGAGGAACCCCCAAATAAACAACGGGAAGGGAGGTCCGAGTGAAACCCAGAATCTCCATAACTCTCTCTTGCGACCTTTGATCAAGGTTGAAGAAGACCACTTTTGATTTTGAATCATTGATGGCTTGATTAGAAGCCCGAAGGTAGACGTTAAGAGTATCTTTGATTCCTCTTGCATCTCTTAGGCTGGCAACTCCCACCAAGCCCGTATCATCCACAAACTGTAAATGAGTCAAAACTTCGGCTCCGATTTTAATTCCTGTAATCTGTCCTTGACGTCTTCTTCTCAGGAAGAGTCTGCCAAGACCTTCAGCCAAGATAAGAAAGAGATAATGAGAACAGGGATCTCCTTGACGGAGACCCCGAGAGGCTCCAAAAGGTGGCGAGGGAAGCCCCTTAATTAAAACAGAGTATGAAGGCGTAGAGATACAGCTCATGACCCAGGCAATCCAGTCTCGAGAAAAACCAAAGGCTGCCAACATCTTGACCAAGAAACCCCACTCTACTCTGTCATAAGCCTTAGACATATCCAATTTGATGAAAATTCCTTTGTTACCTGAATTATGCATAGAATGGATAGCCTCCTGAGCCAAGATAAATCCATCCAAGATCTGTCTTCCTTCAACAAAACCCCCTTGCTCAGGGGAAATTAAATTTTGAAGGAGGGGTTTTTGTCTTTTAGCCATAAGTTTAGAAATAATTTTGTAGATCACATTACATAGAGCAATAGGTCTGAAATCAGAAATGAGAGCCCCCCCTCTCCTTTCGGAATTAAAGAGATAAAGGTATGATTTAGAGCCTTGAGCATTCTTTTGTTAATTCGGGATTCCTCAATGACAGCCAACACGTCCTCCTCCAGGATGTCCCAGAAGGCCTGAAAGAACTCAATAGGGAAACCGTCCGGGCCAGGTGACTTTCCTGTGCACATCCCAAAGACCACCTTCTTGAGTTCATCACGATCTATGGGCTTAAGAAGGGACTGATTCTCTTCATGAGAAATAATAGAGGGAATTCCGTCAATGACTTCATTTTGAGCTTCCACATCATGCTGCAAACTTTCCTTGAAGAGGTTTGAGAAGTACTCCATAGATATGGAGTGCATGTCAGGAAGAGTGTCAAAAGAATTTCCAAACTCATCTTGGAGGAACTCCATGTTATTCAATTGCCTTCTAGCACAGGCAGAACGATGAAAAAATTTAGTATTTATGTCTCCTTCTAATAGCCAAGTATTTCTGGCTCTCTGTCTCCAGTAGATCTCTTCTTGATTATCAATATCCTCAACTGCTTTGCGTAAAGCGTCATCCTCAAATTTAAGATGCTCAGAAATAATTCCTTCTCTGAATTGTTTTTGCACCTCATTCCATCTGTCCAGCAAGGGGGCCCGTTGGAGCTGGAAATCAGATTTGTTAGTTTGCTTCCACTGTTTCAGTTTACTCTTAACATAGAGGAGCTGTTTGTGAATTTTGAACATAGCTGTTCCAAAAGGGGGACGGCCTTCTTTCCACCACTGTGGAATTTTCCTTCGTAGGTCCTCTTTTTGCAACCAAAAATTTTCAAATTTAAAAGGTTTGTAATACTTTCCTGACATAGTCCCTCCCTCCAGCAAAATGGGAGAGTGATCAGAAACTGGGCCCTCCAAGATCTGGAATTTGATATTCCATCTAACATAAGCTTCCTCCGAGACCAAAAACCTCGTCAAGCTTAACCCTCCTATTGTATGGCTCTCTTCTCTTATTAGTCCATGTAAAGTTTGTACCGGGACCTTTGATGTCAACAAGGTTAAAGGCCCGAACGTGGGCAATAAACGACCTATCCCCCCGTATCCGAGCAAGGGATGCCACCTTCCTGATCTCTAGCGGATAATTTAGCATTGAAATCCCCAGCTAAAATCCAATCAAGATCTTCCCGGGAGGACCTCATATTTTGAACAGCTTTCCATTGAGACCGCTGACCTTCGGAATTCTGCACCCCATAAAAATTTGTAATTAAGACTTGTTCAGCTGTAACTATATTCTTGAAAAGAGATGTTAGGACCCCTCTCCGAGGCTATATGATCTATTGCTATCCATGCCAAAGGATTCCAAAGAGTAGCAATCCCTCCCGAGGCACCTAGAGCAGCCATCGCCATATGGCCAGCACCCCTCCAGATTCGGCCGACAGTTTTACTCATGAGGTCTAATGACATTTTTGTTTCTCGAATGAGCAGAAAGTCTGTTTTACTTCTTTCTAAAAGTCTTTGAACAGCAGAT
The DNA here is from genome assembly GCA_028583015.1 of Wollemia nobilis. Taxonomy (NCBI): domain Eukaryota; kingdom Viridiplantae; phylum Streptophyta; class Pinopsida; order Araucariales; family Araucariaceae; genus Wollemia; species Wollemia nobilis. The sequence continues at coordinate 3,089,007 of JAQPPZ010001679.1, read as the reverse complement.
TGATGGGTTCTACTGTTTAAACCCCTCACATTCCAAGATTGTATAATCATTGGAAACCTTGGGAGCAATACGAATCAATTGTTCTTGCCAGTCCTCCATTGATTAGCTTATCCCCTTGCACTGCGATTAGATCCTTATTGGATTTCCTGCCCACCCCTTGGGAATTACTATTTTTCGATCTCTTCTCCACCTGTGAAATTCCAAGAGTTGGTCTTTCTCTGAGCTTTTCTGCAATTCCCATAGAAACATCTTTAATAACGGGCTGGGCTGGGGCGTGGATAACCAGAGTCCCAAGGTTTTCATGGTGCAAAGTCTCAGAGGAATCAAAAGCCTGTTCAAGGACAGGGGTTGAGGAAGGAGGAGCATGAGTAGGGATAATATTGTCCTCAAGGATCCCATCTGCTCCTTCCATAGGTTGGTCTTCTTGATCCACAAGAGATTTGAAGATTTCATACCGATTTGTTGGCTTGGGGAGAGCTTGCTCCTTACCATTTCTATTTTTGTTTCTTCTCCTCTTCTGCTGTTAAAATCCATCATTCTGGCCCTCAGACCCAGTGGGAATGACAGATGGTTCCTTGGCCGAAGTGGACTTACCTCCTCGGGAGCGATTTGACATTCCCTGTGTAGCATCCGCATTGGTGCTCAAGATATTTGGACAGAACCTTGCCAAATGGCCATGCAAATGACAGACTCTACAACGGAAAGGTAGGGCTTCATAGTCTAGCTGTTGTACCCAAGAATGTCCTGCTAGCTCCAATTCCATCTCAGCTGGTAGCGATTAACTAATATCCAATTCTACACAAATTCTTGCATAAACGGCAGTATTTCCTTCGATGGTATCCTTAGAAACTCCCAAAAATCTACCTAGAGAGTTGCCTATCAATTCAAGAATCCGCTCACCCCAAAACTCCATCGGGAGCGCGTACAGCCGGATCCAAATCGGGACAGCCATGGGTTCAATGCGAGGGTCGAAACCCGCTCTCCACGGCTGGACAAATAATCCTGCCGGGCCATGGCTCCTCTTCTCTGATTCAAATGCTCTGTTTCTATCCATTAGGGAAGAAAAACTAATAATGAAATACCCATTGCTAATGGGCCATAAGGAGTACTCACCGATTGGCTCCCGGCTTTGTCTCACCCGAGAATGCAAAAAGTGCAGGGTGGGTCGAATGCCCATGAACTTGCAAATCAGATCATGCGTGGTTCGGTAGTTTATCGTGTCTTCAACCAGATCTGGTTCGATGACAATTTTTGGTCTTGATGTAGATTGCGGGAGACAACCATTAATTCTGTGCCCAGGAGAGCCCTTGCCCGCATTCTTGGCTAGCAGATGGAATGCACTGCGTTGAGCTTCGACAGAGGAAGACGCAGGATTCTCTCGAAGAATCTCCGCATAAGAGGTCTTTTTTCCTTCGCGAGAACCAGGAAGAGACCCCATTGGGCCCTCCCGGGAAACCAAAATATCCTTGTCCAGAGGCCTGCAACAGAGCCCAGACACGCTGAAGGAGGTTTCCGAACTGAAACCCTAGAGCCACGGCCGTCGACAGTGCAGAGGGATTCCCGCCAAAACGCCAGAACTCCAAAAGTTCAGCCAAATTGATAGACAAAAAAAAAATAATAAAAAAAAATCTTGTTTAAAATAATTTTTAGAAGTGTTATTTTATTGTATTAAATCATAGAAAATGATGATGGATTATTTTATTATATCCATTTATTATTTTAATTGTGAAAGAAGTTTAAGCGAAAGGACTTCCAAGCATTATTTATACCTTGCTATCCTACCTGTTTAGAGGGGGGCTGGAAATGATGTAACATTACGAAAAGCAATAAGAAAGAGCATTTTTCAGATTTTGAGAGGGTAGCAAACTTTTGTGAGAAAAATCAAAAGGAGGGTTTCTAATCATAAAACTAACGTTTTTAGTGTCTTATCATTTTTGCATTTTAGTGACTTCTAGCCATTGTCTTATGCCATGAAATGGGTTGCAATAGGCGAAGGTCAAGATGATGTAGTTTCTTTATTATTTCCTTTGAGTCTTGCACTTGATTTAATGGTATTGTGCTTATGTTGTAGGTCCATTAATTCAGGTTGTTTTATGATTACCTCATAACTTGGGATTTTGCAAGGAGGAGTTTGCTAAACTAATTCAGAATTTGACTTTTTTAGCTAACCAAATCTGCATTGTTTATTCATTCATTTTTGTTAAGTTCATTTTATTTCAAGCATTCAATAATTTCATTCTGGTCCATCTAAAATTTTAGTTTCTTTTATTTCCATTCTGGTCCTTTTCCAGAATTTCAACTAATTTCCTTTTAGTTTTATTTCTATTCTGGTCCATTTCCATAATTATTAAGCTTTCAAGTTATTTCCATTCTGGTCATTTTCTGAATTTTTGCACCTCCAAAGTTCATTAATCTAAGCTTTCAGATAAAACACATGGTTTAGGAGGGATACTAACCTGTTATTTCACATTAAATTAAGATAAGAAATGAAATATAATTTTGCTAACATTGCTAACACACTAAATTCTACTAACTACTATAGGGTAGTGGCATCAACATAAGGAAGATAAAATGAACCCAACTATCTAAAAATTACTTCATATTAAAGGCACAAACATTAAATGAGGTGGAAAATTCCATATTTTATCATTTGAAATCTTTTAAGTGAATATAAAATACTTTACTAATAGGGATTCAGGATAGAATCAATTTAAAAAAACCTAAAAAAAATTGCTTTTATTTTACACTGGCTTTTCAGTTAGATATTTCAACCACTAAGCATTGTTTAGAACCAGAAAAAGCCCCCTTGTTTGTGGTCACATGCGTTATTGAATTATTTCTAGCACTATTACAATCTTTAGATATTTTACTAGAACCTTAGAGAAGTTGAATATTTGTCATTTGGTTTCTTTTCAAGAGAGAGTTTTCTATTCAATATTCTGCATGTGGTGGTATTTTGCAATTGGGAAAAATATACACTCAACACCGCTAAAATGTCCACCGCACGTACCATCATGAGCTTGTGAAATTACCCATGATGCCTCTTGGGGCTCTAAGTAATGAAGGAGAACTCCATCATAGCCTTGCCAGTACAAGATGTCTCCTATTAAGACATTTTTAACCACTTTATGTTTAAATTTTTGCTTCACAACACGTGGCAGTCCCTCTAGGATTATTCTAAGCTTTAGGAAGTCTTTAATTTGTGACATCCAATTTTTATAAGCCTCATCTTTGACTGCTAAGACGACTTGCTCCCCCTGTGTATCTACTTTTGCAAATGAATACTCAAAAACAACCTTGTGGTGAATGGTAGTACCACTCCCCATAGGACTTTGAGAGGTTAATGACCCCCAGGATGATTTCTTAAGAAAGTATTTAGCTTTGTAGAACCATTCAGCTTTTGGTTCGACACTGATCATTTTGGTTGATTCTCTGTTATCATAGGTTGTACGCTCTGCTACCATATGCGAGAGTGTCTTAACATGAATGGTAGTGAAATCAGTAAACAGATTTTGAGGGATTAAAAATCCCAAAGATGCCATGGTGTCTACAAACTTGTTTGACGATCGGATTGCCTCGATGTCATACCATTCAAATTTGGCCAAATATGTGGCAACTAGATCTTTATAGGCTTTCAATACGAGACATCGACACTAAAAAATCCCCTTAACTTGATTTACTATGAGAAATGAAATGCTAAATATGTTCAATCTCTTAATATTCATGGTGACGACTATGTGGAGGTCCAGTAGTAGGGCTTTGTACTCAATGTTGTTGTTGGTGCACGAAAAATCCAACTTAAATGAAAAGGGCATTGGAGCTCCTTACGATGTGAAAAACACTATTTCGGCACCACCTCCTTGCTCGCACTTCAAACCATTGAAGAACAGAGTCATATCAACAATTTTTCATCATATGCATACCCAAGCTCATAGCTCACCAAGGTTTGACTAATGTAATATATGATTTTTTCTTTGTTTTGCACGTTCTTTTGGGTTAACATGGTTCCTAGTGCAAATTTAGTTGTAGATATATATAGTAGAAAAGGCATCTTTGGCCTTAGTGGAGCTAGCACTGGCAGCGTTGCCAGGTATTGCTTTATTTTAGTGAAGGCTACTTGACAATCCTTGTCCCAGTTGAATGGGACCCCCTTATGCAACAGTCGATTCATGGGTCAAAATTTATCCGATAACTGAGCAATGAATCACTCTATCGATGCTACCTTGCCCTGAAGGCTCCTTAACTCTTTAATATTGGTGGGAGGATACATTTCCAAGATAGCCTTGACCTTCGCTAGGTCAAATTTGATGCCTCACTTAGAGACGATGAATCCTAGTAGTTTTATAGAAATTACACCAAATATGCACTTCTTAGGATTCATCCTGACATTGTGCTCTATCAAGCGATCGAAGACCTTCCTTAAGACCTCTGCATGCTCTTTTTACAACATTGACTTGACCAACAAGTCATCGATATAATCTTCTATAATTTTGTGCATATAGTCATGAAAAACGTATGTCATGGCCCATTGATATGTGGCACCACCATTTTTGAAGCTAAATGGCATAACTTTGTAGCAAAACATTCCCCATGGCATTATAAATGTAGTTTTATGCTGGTCTTCGAGTTTAATCCGAATTTGATTGTAACCAGAAAAACCATCCATTAAGGAGAGCATTTTGTGACCTGCAGTTGCATCTACGAGAGCATCAATATTGGGCAAAAAAAATGAATCTTTGGGTGTTGCCTTATTTAGGTCTCTAAAATCTATGCAAATATGGATTCTTCCATCAGGTTTTCCCATGGGTACCATATTGGACACCCATTCTGGATAGTCGATGGAGATCAGAAATTCCACATCCAATAGATTTTGTATCTCAAACTTCACCATTAAGGCTACTATTGGGTGCATATTTCTAAGCTTTTGCTTGACCAAATGTTTCATCAAATCTAGTGAAAGGTTATGTGTAACAAATTTTAGGTCTAGACCTGGCATATACTTGTATGTCTAAGCAAATAAATTTGGTCTCTCTTTCAGTAGAGGGATGAGGGTGGCCCGCTCATCTGGAGTGAGAATATCTACAATTTTAACCTTCTTTGCACTAGCAGGATCATTACTGATATCCACCTCAAATGTTTCCTCTACTGACATATGTGATCCCTTCTCAAGCTGGTGAGGCGTAGGAATCAAATGGATGTCATCAGTCAAGTTGATAGGTTTTGCATTAGAAGCATTTTTGGCATGATAAATATCGTATGCATAGCCTAGTACAAAATGGAAAGGTTGCAACATTTATTCATTAGGGAATAAATATTTAGGTTCAATGGGTGAATCAGCGTGATTCCAGTTGATAGCATATTTGTTAAGATACAATGGTTTTGATGGATCTGTTGGATTGCAGAGTGGAGTGGTCAAATCAATGGAGACCATGTTTATGGAATGGAATTTATCTCCACGACCACACGGACCAACATATACAAAATATACGTATTCACCATACCCACATTCTGGATCTAATGGAACATGTACAAAGGGGTCTTCTCTATGATTACTATGAACAACTAGATCCTCCCTATGCACTTATTGCAAAATAGGATCATTTGGCTCACAAAGCTCCATGTAGGTCAGTGGCAGGGGATTAACCAGTTTAACCATCTTGCTCTCAGATGAGGATCAACATGTAACTACTAATATACCTCATCTATGTCAATGGGTTGATTATGGTAACACAAATAAAGAGGACCAACGTAGGCCCTCTCTAAATGATCTTCTTCATCACTATCATACAACCATAAACCATCATTCGCTCCTACTCCTGGAGGGCACTCTGGAAAGTGTGGCCCCATGAATCTTATTGCTTGATTGTTGTCATCACTATATGGATAAATTGGATAATTATATCATAATTTTGACATCGTCAAGATAGCTCTACTTCTTCCCCTGAATGATCAATGTTAGGAAGGATCTCTTCAATAACCTATATCGATTCAAAAGTTAATAAATGATGTGCATGCCAAGGCCTCATATAGGCACCTTTGACTTCATCCCCATATTCATTATTGTTTGAGGATTCCTCGTCTACATCATAGCCTGGTCCACTCATATTGGAGGTGGACTCTACTTCATCTTCATTACAAATATCTCCTAGCTCAAGATCGCCTACAGTAATGGGGTTACATCCCTACATGTCTGTGTCATCGAATGCATCATAGGTTTGGTGTCCCAAGTTATCTTTGAGGTTCAGTTATATCTCAGTCTATTCAAGGAGTCCTTCATGATGATCTTCAAGTGGCTCAGTGGTTATGACATATATCATTGGGTGATTCCTCCAAAAACTGGAAGGATCAGGATGATATGGATTAAAACCCACATCATCTGCCATACTAAGGTATAGACGATCTAAGGATACTATGAGCAAATAGTATTTCCCTTGTATCTATAACCCTAAACCAAACCTATCAGTGACTAACTGATAATACGGTTCCAGTGGAGTCCTACATCCTTGTTCAAAGATACCAAGGTCGTATCCATGCCAATGATATAACTCAAAAATACACATGGCATACTCTAGGTTGTATAGATAATGAACATTTACTATGAAATGTTCATCGTCATCTTAATTCATGGGCTCTCACGTTGAAATCTGATCTAGCCCTGCATAGATGAAATTAGTTTGATTAGGTGGGTCTCCCAATAGAACAACCAATCCAACCAGGTAATGATGAGCAGACGATCGGCCTATATCTTACACAGTCTTCATAATCGGTCCAAAGTTTACATTATGCATAAGGTACTTGCCTAATCTAGTGTTGGTGAGATGTACTGTCACCCATGGTGTGGATGATCCTACTAAAGATGCATGTGAGGTAGGCTAAGGTGCCTCCTTGACTTTGTATTGGGGTTCCTCAACTTCCATAGGAGTGGGAACCGCCTTGGTAACTAGCTCGGGCTCACGCTCCTCTTTCTCACCCATTTTTGCCTTCAACTTTCTTTCATCCCGATGCATGACTTATGTCGATGGTTTTATCGAAGTGGCAGTGGTGTGCTCTGATATGTGTGACAAAGATGGCAATAGTTGAGCATGTACTGCTAGTTTACCTCCTGGCTTCTTTATCAGTGATGACAGTCGAAAATCTAGGTGAATTGATGGGAGTATGAAACCCCCAGGAAAATCTTCTAGGTTCATGAACTTAAAAGGTTCTTCTCCTAATGACACTACGTGAACCTGTTCCTCATGAATATACTTCACACACTGATACAATATCAAGGGAACACAATGCATTTCAAAAATCCAAGGCCTACTGAGTAGTATGTTGTACTACATGGCCCCTTCTATCACATGACACATCACGAAGATGGTCTTCAGGCCTACCTGTATGGGTAGGATAATTGTACCAACAGTTGAACATAGTGCATCGTTAAATGCTCTCAATGTAAATATAGTGGGTACAATGTGTGATTTAGGTAGCTTCAAATGACTTAGCACCTTGGTCGTTATTATGTTGATCGATGAACCGGTATCGATCAAGACCATTTTAAATGGCATGTGATTAACACATGCCATTATATGCAATGGTGGGTTGGCCATGGTTGTAGAAATCATCCTTATCTCATGATCATAAAATTGGATCATTGGTTCCTGACACTGTCGTACATGTCGCACAAAATTAGTAAATGTCTATGCATCCTGGGACTCTACTTCAATGGACCTCAAAATGTCCATAAGAGTGTCCTTGTGCCTAGGGGACTATTGTATTAGCTCATATATCAACAACTTCATAGGAGTTATCTACAGGTTTTGGACCAACCTACTCCTTATGGTCACCACCAGTCTTGTTGGTGGGCTTGGAATATTTTGCACCGATCGTTGATTCGACATGGCTTGTATTTGAATGGGAGCATGAGGTTAATTCAGTTATTCATATCTCCCATGTCTAGTGACAACGTTCACCATGCCTACAAACCCCTGGATAGATGGTTTGACTCACACCTGGTTGACTTGGCCAACGTTGTTGCGAGGCACCTCATGATTTGGCAAGGGGTTTTCATAAATCCCCATATTCTGATTATTAGGAGCCTACGGGTTGTGCGGCACTACAAGCTCACCTTTGTCAATCATATTTTGCACCATGTGTTTGAAATTCCAACACACCTCAATGTCATGGCTTTTCATTTGATGAAAAATACAAAATAGATCTTCTTGGTACCCATTTGGTTTTGGTTGATTGGGATCTATCAACTTGATTTCGGATAATCTAATTGCCTTGGCCTCACATAGCTGATGGAAAATTGATGTCACCAATTTTGTCAATGGTGTGAACTGGCGAGGTGGGTGTTGATATTTGTTCTTGCCCTTATAATTGTTGTTGCACTATTCATACTACATAGGAGGAGGTTGGGCCTGATAATTTTATTTCTATTACCCTTTGTCCTCCCTTTGGAGATTTAGCACCACTTGATTCACATGGGATTTCTTGTTCTATTTCTTTGTGGCACTCTTATTTTTTCCCTCTCTCCTATTCTTGAGCTTCAAGTTGTCTTCCTGCAACTTGATGTCCTCGATCACTTTGGCTTGCACCAAAGCCTCTTAGAATGTAGGATACTATTGTAGCTACAGTAGTAACGAGATGTGCTTGGCACAAATCATTGTAAACATTTGGGTTAACTTTGTGGTAAGAATAAGGAATTGCAAATTCACCATTAGTCTCCTCTATCTCTTTCCATACAACTCAATTGGCTCGTCATCACACTGAGCTAGCGCAACCAGATCAAAAATATTGGCATGTTTCTTGATGCCAAAGGAATAGCATTCAAGAAAGGCATCAGCTAATTTATCGAAACCATTTATGCTATGTTTATTTAGCTAATTTAACCACTCCCGAGCTAGATCAGAAAGTGTTATGATGAAAGTACACAACAACAATGCATCGTTGCTTGCTATCTGAAAACAAGCATCTAGAAAACTCATGATATGTTCCTGTGCATATTCATCACCCTTAATATTGTCTAACCTGGGCATATCAAAATGCTTAGGGTAAGATAGATTAGGTACCAAAGTATCTGAAGGCTCATTATGAATTTTCCTTAATGTTAGCTTTTGAATAACCGCACCTTGTCTCTCGATGGCTTTGATATTCTCGGCTAAGGCCTTATAGGCCTTCGAAGATAGAAATTCCTCTTCCCTAAGTTGACGTGGAGGTGTCTTAGGAGGTAATATCTTCCTCATATGATATGGAGGATGTTGCTCTTCCTCCTCCTCAGCTCAGGAGCTCTCAGGATATTCTTGCTCGTATCTATCTTCCCCTTCTTCTTCATGCTGCCTCTACCTATGATCATCAAGCGACAGTGACCGCTCCCTTTATTCAGCACTAGCATGAGTATGAACATATCTATGCTCTTGATTCATATCAACTTGTGAAAAAGCCTTTCTATAAAAATGCTCTCTATACTCATCATGAGGATATAGGCCAGCCCTAGCTAGCCTATCCTCCTACTCCATGCACTCCTTCTAAGAAAGGATACGCTCTTCGTGCATGCGCTGCTCATATAGCCTCTATCTAATGAGCCTCTATGATTTAAGGTTTTCATATTTAATGTGCTACCTCTTGAGGTGAGCATCATCCAATTGATCTTGGAGGAGTTGGTATTTCTACTCTGATACCAGTCGATGTGATCTATCAATTTGATCAACCATGGGAGACCTCTGGTATCCCTACTCTATACGAGCGACCTTGTGGGTTCTATATCCATTGGATTGATGTGTCACACCTTTGCCTCTATCTATGAAGATGACACTGGCATCTTACTATGTCCTATACTGTGAACCGCCTTGCACAAATAGTGAGTGTGTGACATGAGGGCGCTTAGAAACCTCTCCATGCTCTCTAGTAGTCCTGACAACACTTACGCTATGCTCACTCGGGGCATGAATGGGTGGAGTGGAAGGCTTACAACCTAACTACTCTAAGAAACTACCTATAACCTCTAGTTATCTAGACCACCACCGCTCATGCAGTGTGCCATTAGCTCCCACCTTTGATATATCAATGGTCATCTTGCGTGGTGGACCATGCATGGGAGTATGGGTAGACCTATGCTCAGAAGTGAGCCTGTCTGCCTACCCCTGAATGTGTAGATATCTAGTCCTTCTATACTCAAAATGTGGAGGCATGGATCCTCCTATGGACTTAGTATGTAGGGGCACCAACCTTGTCCCCTACACAATAAACTCTTCGACCGATCTTGTGGATGCACGTGTAGTGTGGTCTCAGTAATGGCTTTCGAGTGGAGCACCCTTATGCTGAGACACTCCCTATTATATCATATGCCTAGATGAGTGTATTAAAGCTCCTCTATCCAGGGTATGCTCTTAGGGCTTCCCTCGTGTCGAGTTATCTCCTCTAATGCTTGCCAAATGATATTTGGTTCACTCATGTGGGTGAGGACTTGACACGTGCTGTTGTGAATTGGTTAGGGGTTGGTCATCGATGTTAGGTTTAGACCTTTTTTTACCACCTCGTGTATCCACCATTGTGTACCTAGCATCTAGATGTATCTTTTATTATTAAGCAAACAAGGTATACAATGATTATTATCTCGTGTTAAATTTTGGAAGTGAGCCCTAAAATTTTTGATGTGTTTTCAAAATGTGTTGTATCAGTGTAGAAACTCTTATCATGTTTTGCAAAACTTGTTGGATTTTATTCTCAGTTTAATGGCTTTCACCTATACGCTCGTAGCTTGACAACTTGGCTATGAACTCCAAGTCATGTAATCCAACCTATAATGTGTGGTAATGAAGCCCACACATGGTCAGCAAGCACAGGTCCTCCCAGATCCTCACCCGTTTCCCCCCAGTCAATGTTATACCCTCCTAATAGAATACATGCCAATTTTATAGGATACAAAAGGTTCTTAGATTCAATATTGGTCTAGTATCCAAAGGTTCGTAGGATTTGGGCCAACGGATGGAAGTTACACCCACTGTCATTGAACCCTACTAGTGGTTGGATGTCAAGCCCAACTCACTAGCGTTTAAGTGCCAAGTGGTGTGTGTGGTTCGTTTTAATGTACATAAAAGAAATGCATCATATAGCACTCATGCTCATTTTCTATATGCTATGCAAATGAAATAATGTTTCAAATTCAAAAAATGCAAGCTATTCTAGATGCTCTTTGAAACAATACACATTACGATGATAATTGGACTCTAATTGGGCCTCACACATGCAAACCAAAAAATACACTCTATCAAGCACGTTGTAGCCTAGGGCAAACTCCAATCATAGGTCCGTTGTTCCTAACATCGCCTTTCTATGGAAGTAAATGCAAAAAAAAAATAGGATGATTGATTATCCCCTTCATTAATGGTTTTTCCTAATTTGCATTTGAAATTATATATGTTGTAAAAATACAGAGGAAAAAAAAAATGACAGAGGGCTGAAAATAGGATCTACCTCAAGTCATGCAATGATTGGCTCTTTGATTTTTGCTATCTGTACTATCAATTGGAAATTGCAGGTCTGGTCTACGGTTCTGACTGTGGCCCTTAGGTTGAACTTAGGGTTCAATTATTGGCCCATAAATGATAGATGTGGTCTATACCTACAAGTCAAAAATGCCAAGGACACACAGTCATATGCTATTTATGCAGAGTTCTGCCATGATCACCTTCTGTACGACCAAAAAGGCGTGCACCCAAAATGTTAAAATTGCATAAACAAAGTAAAATTGATATTCCAAACACATAAATGGACAAAAAAAATGGAAATGACATGAAATGCCTCTATTATTCCATTAAAATAAATAAGTTTCTGATTACAAGTAAGTCCCTCTTAGGGATACTCTATTTTGATACGCAATTACAATTATATTTCAATTCCCCTCAGGAATGAAATGCACTATCAAACCCTTAAGGTGACATGAACTACTCTAGGGTGGAGTAGACCCTCTTATTTGTGTTGAGGAAGGAAATGAATGGTTGTAGCTCCTTAGAAACCTATTTCCTATGATCAAGAAACAACATAAGAATGTCAAAGGAATAAGAAGCCTCTCATGATGAGGCCCTTTAAAGATAAATAGCATAATGACGTAAAATCAAGAAAATGCATAAACTATGCTAAACATATGCAAATAATATCAATATTGATGGAAATATGTAAATGAAGAGCACAACTATCAATCTATGGAACCAATTACTTGAAATGAAGCATTATAACGTGAAAAGAAACCATTAATGTCTAAACTACTATGATGAGAACAAGTTAGTAAAAAACACTAATCTATCAGTCAAAAATCTCTACAACTACAGTTAAACCATAAAAATTACTAATCTAATCTAACTAGATGGGCAAAAATGAAAATAGTATGGTGGTGATACCTCTATTGCAAATTGTAGCACTGGTGCATGGTTTGCACTATAAACCATGACTAAAATCCATGGTTAGCACTCAAGTGAGTTTACCCTCAATATCAAGGGTAGTGGTCTTGACCTCCTTGTCCAATTGATGTTCAAGGGTCACCTTCGATGTCATTATGACAATTTTAGCAGTCGATTCACTATGAGGGGCATTCGTTTACCCAAATTAGCGTTTCTTGGCTCTTCTAGTCTCTTAGGGCATCCATGGCCTAATTTGTCATAATGCTTGAAAAATTGACAATGGGGATGGCAACAAGGTTCTCTATATGCACTCAAGTGAGTCTACAATTCGATAAGGCTTCGCTACTTTGATCTCCAAAATTCACTCTCTCTATTTTGTGCTAATTCGTAGGGGTACTTATAGGATGTCCTAGGGCTAGGGGTGGCTTCATGGAGAATCCAAGATCAAGAAGATGGGGTTAGGAAATTTGGATTGGAAGCTTTCATCCTCTAACCACTGTCTTTTAGAACAAATGGCCATTCAAACTGATTTGGCTTGAAAGAAGGAAAACTAAACTTCAGTTAATATCGTAGGTTCCAACTACAGTCTAGAATGTAAACCGTAGGCCTTAGCTATGGTTCAGACTGTGGACCATAGGTCTAGGCTGCAGTTCATACTGATTAGGCCAAAGAGCCCACATGGAGTTGTTAGAACCACTGCTCTATCTTGGAGTCTATCCAAGATCCTCCATATGGTCTTGTAGCATGTCCATATGAGTAGTCACCTTCAACATGACATGTTTTAGGTGTCTACACTAATATTCAGGTAAAAATGCTAGTGCAACCTGTGACTGAGCGTGATGAGCATAACACCATGCCAGTTTTTCACATGATTCAGATTGAACCTTCACATGAAAAATTATTTGAATAAAACCATATGGGGGACTCTGTTCCCTCATAATTCTTTTGATACTAGCACAATGCTATATCTTCAATTTCATTCTCAATCAGAATTTGCATGATATGAATGTCAAAAGGACTATGCTATTCATACAATTGAGGCTTCTTCGAAGCAAGATTGGGCCATACAAATTAAATATTATCTTAAAGTGGGAAATATTATGCTTGGATTGTCATATGCTGCAAAGCGAGCATTTAAGCAAAAGGTGCAAAATATGTCTTATTAGGAGACATAATATATTTTTGGAGCTATGAGGGTATCCTCCTTCATTTCTTAGACTCATTGGAGTTAGCTTGGGCTATTTCCCAAGCACACAATGGTACATGTGGTGGCCACTTTAGCGGTATGGCAATCGCTAAGCGCATTCTTCACATGGGCTATTACTGGTCAAATTTAGAGTAATATTGTTATGCTTATGCAAAGAATTGCGTGAAATATCAACATAATGCAAATATGACACATGTACCTTCACAAGCCTTGCACTTGATTCAATTGGTCTGGAAATTTTCATAGTAGGGGTTTGATTTAATTGGGAAAATATCACCTACCTCCTCAGGTCATCACATGTTTATCATAACGATGCTTGAGTATTTCACAAAATGGGTGGAAGCAATTCCCCTTACCACTACGACTAGACCTCACATCACAGAGTTCATGCTACATAATATCATGTCATTTTGGTATTCCATCCAAAATAATATCGGATAATAGGATATCCTTTAAAAATAAGGATGTGCGTGCATTAAAAACAAAGTATAACATAAAGCATAGCTTTTCCATGACCTATTATCAACAAGCCAATGGATAAGTAGAGGCATAAAATTAGATAGTATTAGCCATATTTAAGAAAACCATTAAGAAAAATCATAAATATTATCATAATAAATTACCTCTTGCCCTTTGGGCCTATTGCACTAGCATTTAGACACATACTAGGGCAATCCCGTTTTCACTAGTGTATGGTACTGAGGCTGTAATACCCTTAGAGTTAGAGATTTCATCACTATGCATTTCCATGTAGGAATTCATCAATGATGATACTGCTAGGTAAGCTTTTTTAGATCAATTAAATTTTCTTGATGAATGATGTTTCAATGCCCTTGAGCATATACATGTTTATCAGGAATGCCTTAAGAGAGATTATAAATTGAAAGTACACTAGAGAGACTTTTAGGTTGGTGATTTAGTTCTAAAAGAGAACAAACAAAATTCAAATTTGCCACCCAATATGTGGGATAAATTTGTGGTAAACTTGTTAGGTCCATTCATCATTACAAGTCATATTAGACTTGGAACTTATCACTTAGCATCCACCAAAGGAAGCAAAGAGCCTGAACCAATGAATATCAGTCATTTACGACATTTTCATGCTTAGAGCACCATTAAACACCCCTACGTGGTCTATGACCATCTAGGTCAAACAAAAATGCTCATAGGTAGTCTAAAATTATCTAAGTCAACCCAAAATGTCCCAAATGTATATATAAGCCCTTTGGTCATAGTTAAATACCCCTAGGTGGTCTATCACCATCTAGGTCAACCTAAAACACCCCTAGGCAGTATATGACCATCTAGGTCAAACCAAAATACTCCTATGTAGTTTAGGATTGTCTAGGTCAATCCAAAAATCCCCAAAGGCATATATAAGCCCTTTGGTCACAATTAAATGTCCCTAGGTGGTCTATGACCATCTAGGTCAACCTAAAATTAAAGAACACAAGCTTATACTAAGAGGGAAGGTGAAAAGTATAAGATCACTTTTTACTTTCTTTCCAAACCAATATCAATTAATGTCCTTAATTGCAATAACCAAATATAGCAATGTGCATTAATAACTAAGATAGCAGTAGTAAGCAAGAGCACAAGTCACCACACGATTGAGACACAACAATTTATGTGGTTAATCCAATGTGGGCTACTCCATAGAGAAAATATTTTACTAAAACTTTCTCAATCAATCTCTTTGGGAATCACTTCCACTTACAATGTTTATGGATCTTTATCCAAATGAGAAATATTTCCCCTTCTACTATGGCTATGTGATCTTCTAGAAGACTTTGTATCTCTATTGCACTTATTGGTGGATCTCTTTCCACTTGAATACTCCTCACTCAGATCTATCTTCAACTGTGTTGGCTACTAGATCTCTATCCATTGAGACTATGTCCTTTGTACTCTGTCACCTCCAAATCTCTATCAATAGGCTCACTAAGAACCTTCTCAATAGGCTCACATAGAACCTACTTAAAAAGCTCACACATAACTTGTCCAATTCTGAATAACAAGCTCACACAAAATCTATCCAATGATGAATAACAAGCTCACACAGAACCTGTCCAATGCTGAATAACAAGCTCACACAAAACCTATCCAATGCTAAATAACAAGCTCACACATAACTTGTCCAATGCTGCTCCAACAAGCTCACTAAGAACTTGTCCAAATCTTCTCTAGCAAGCTCACCAAGAACTTGCCCAAATCTGCTCTAGCAAGCTCACCAAGAACTTGCCCAAAACTATCCACAAATATATCCCAACACTGTCCTCAAATTTGTCCCAACACTGTCCTCAAATCTATCCTAAAGGCCTTTTTAATACCAAGAAGTTGTCCACAAAATCTTCCACACTAAACACAACTTTCCTTTGCCAATCTTCACAAGGGTTAGTAGATCACAAAACAATCAACATTACTCCACTTATCAATAATAATAATCACCAAGGATTTTAATTTCAAAACTTCCTTATCTCTCCTAAAACCACTTGTACCATAAAATAAAATAAATCAAAATATTGCATAACTTTATCACTCCCAAAACCACTTATACCTTAAAATAAAATAAATCACAATATTGCATACCTTGTCACCTCATGGAAGAATTAGTCCTCTTGAAAAAAAACAAGGCAAACTTCACTTTTGAAACCTTTTACAAAAACATAAATATCTCTCTACAAACACCTTATTTATCCTTCTAAATGAGTTAGTCAAATATACCTCGAAATAAGCTTTCAAACGATATATAATATGATATACTTTTATATAAGGAAAATACCAAAAATATATTCTTTTCTAAAGTGCTTTTAAAATTGCCTTCCAATAAAAAATCAAATCAACCCTCATCACCTTATTCCTCCAACATTAGGCAATAATAAAAAATTTATTAATAAAAACGTTACTTGCCTCTTAGATGGAATCGAACCCTCATCTCTGCCAAAAAAATCCTCAACCGTGGCACCAAATACCATGTGAGCTACGCGCTCGCATAGGATGAAGAGCGTAGAATGCACTTTTGTCTTTCTCCCCTTGCTCACGTCAACAAAATTTTGGGCTAATTCTCTTGCTCAAACTCTAACCCGTGGGAATCGAACCTTGTCTCTATTGCAAGAAAAAACCTTTGCACTCCCCTCGCTCACCATTGGACCACACTACCACTCGAAGATTTCGGTGTTTTTCATCTTATCTCCTCTGCTTTCGATTCCAAGGCTTTTGAAATAAAAGCCTTTGCATTTATATGCAACTTCCCTTTAATTTTGCAAACTTCGACGATGCTTTTAAATTAATTTATTTTTTATGATGATGTCGGCATTGAGGTAATTTTAATTTTAAAATTTAAAATATTAAAATTTAAACCAAATATTCAAAATTGAATATCTCCATCTTTGGGGCACCTTTTTTGATGAAACAAAAAGCCAAACTAGGTTTTAAGAAAAACCCATTTCAAATATGCCATCCATAGTTTTAAATAAAACCTTTTATTTCACCTATATTGGTTTTCATAAAAATCCTATATATATCCATGCTCTCTAAAATATGAATGCTCTAGTCATAAAAACTCAATGTTACCTTGTGATATTAATGTGACACCAATGACAACATAAAAAAACTCAAATTTCCAACAAAAATTCTCCTAGGTGGTCTATGATCGTCTAGGTCAAACCAAAATGCTACTAGGTAGTCTACAATTGTCTAGGTCAACCTAAAAATCCCCAAAGGCATATATAAGATCTTTGGTCATAGTTAAACGCCCCTAGGCAGTCTCTGACCATCTAGGTAAACCTTAAATACCCCTAGGTGGTCTACGACTGTCTAGGTAAACCTAACACGCTCCTAGGTGGTCTATGACCATCTAGGTCATCCCAAAATTCCCCAAAGGCATCTATAAGCCCTTTGGTCATCCAAAATGCCCCAATGGCATTCATTAAGCCCATTGGTCAATCTATATATACATATATCCAAAATTTCAAAAACATAATTAAAATCATCAAAAATACAAAAATATTGCATTGCATTGCATTTCTCAACATTTGCATTTTACACTCTGTGCATTAGGTATATTCATCATTGCATTTTGCATTCTTAGAAGTTGACCATATATGTCTAGCACCAGGTTTGTACATCAGGCATCTATCAAAATGAAAGTTATCAAAATTCAGTTGTATCACCTATTTACATTACACATATTCATTCCATTTACACTCCATTTTTTATGACTGTTTCCCGTCACTTAGCCATTTTTTGTAAGCCATAGTTAAGGATTATATCTAGTTTTATTTTCAAAATTTGTAGACAACTATCATGCTTTTTTATAAGTAAGAATACTTCTTAGATTATACATTGTATACATCAAAATCCCAACACATTTTCACTAATAAATCCAAGTTTAGAACAAGGAAAGGTGAAATTACAAAGTGGTGTAGGTTACTTTAAGCAAAAAAGTTTATCTTGCTCATCCCCCTATGTGAATGGTTCAAATATTCTAAGAATTGATAAAAGGACAAGATCCTCCTTACCCACAAAATCCCTTGCCTCACATTGGGGCAAGTATCCAAAAGAAAACACTCAACAGTGATTATCATCACTTCAAAATATGCTAAAATAAACAATGGTTTTTATCACTAGAAAAAGCAAAATAAATAGTGGTTATCACCATTACAAAAATCCCTTGCTCAACAAATAAAAATGAGAAACTCCCTTGAAAAATTAAAATTTAAAAGAAAAGAAAGGAGTCTTGACCTTGAGTCCCTATAATTATCAGCATTAGAGAACCATAAGGTGATCCTCATTATAGGTTTTGTGGATAGCCTACTTGGAAATGGTGGTATCCTTACACATGATGATATGTATATCATATAATCACCTCAATTGTGTCTAGACCAATGTTTGAATGTGGATGAGCTAGATTTTTGTAACATATACCACCTAGTGGTCTAATATAACTAAGTATAAAAACTCAGGATAATGAGACTCGTAGGGCGATCTGTAGTACAGATGGGCTGAATGAATTTTGTTTGAAACTAGGGTAAATTTATGCATTATAATGGTAATGAATACAAATGAACACATAAGGATGTTGATTATCTTGGTTGTCTTAGCAGATGTATACCTTGTGCAAAAGTCTTGCATAGTTACTAAACAACTTTTGATTAACTAAAGTGTTTGAGTCTCCTAAAAATTGCCAAATACATCATATCATATTACCTCATCTTATTATTATTCCAGTTACAATCACATTATCACATATTTGTTAGTTTACATGTACATATGCCATAACATAGTGTCATACATAAACATGAAATTGATATAATGCATTTTTTACAGTCTATGGTGCTAGCATATAATGTGTCAAATAGCTATAACAAATCCATCATATAAAATTAAATAAATCATCCATTGCATCATGCATATACACATCTACATATCATCAAAACAAATCATAGGATAAATACATGCATCCATGTTAAACATCCATCAAAAACATCATAAGCATAATATATTATAAATTAATACAAGGCTACATGATGATCAAAGCAAAATCTATATATGTATTCATATGTATTAAGCCAAAAGATACATCATAGCCCATAAAGATACCCATGGGCTACAATAAACATGAGTCATATGACCTCACACAACAAAAAACCAAAAATCCAAAAAGAACCATAAGAGTCTACAAAGCCACGGTCATGCAGGACCGACACCATGACTCTCTCCTCTACCCTTATTAGGAGTTCATCTTGAACTCCCAGACTTGCTCCCACCTACCCTATCTGATCATTATGTAGAACTAGGAGGCCTCATCCAAGCAGATGACTATCTTGGCTCGCTCATCTAACTCTACTATGATCCAATGCCTAAGTCCTGATCTGGTATGTGCCCTTTAATGTGCACTATCCCATCCTCTAGCATTTCAGTATAGGTATGATCCTCTTAGCATCGAGTCTGGTGGGTCACAACTAAACCTTGGAGATGTACCATTTCCTCCCACATCTTGGATACCTCACCACTGCTAGACTCCCCATGACTAGGACTTTGTGCTCCAACCTAAGTTTTAAGAGTAGCTATCACAGCTACCTACCTCACCATATCAGCTTGTGCACTCTGCACCTGTGCCTGTAGAAGAGCTATATCCTCTACAAATTCTTGTCGCACCCTATTGATCTCACTTTACAACATTGCAATAGTGGCATCTCATGCTGTTAACTATACCTACGTGCTCTGGTCCTCAAAGTCCTCGCCACCAAAGTCTAGTGGATCTTGCACATCCAGTAACTCAACTCTATACTTTACCATGTGTCGATGTACATATCGCTCACCTGTGCCTGCCTGTTCATCATCAATGGGCTCATCCTGATCCACTCCCTCTAAGGTAGCCCTAGGTATCTCCTCCTCTACCTCCATAGCCACATCTTCGCCAAGTGGCCCCTATCATCACCACTACAGTGTAATCCACTAGGAGTCATACTCATCTATAGTTCCAGCATCATCCAACTCAGTAACCTCAACAAAAGGATATGACTCTATCCCCAAAGGCTCCATAATAGGTCAAATGAGAGTATTCTCAACACCTTGACGATGATAGATAATAGGCTCACTAGGTAACCCCTGGAATAGTATAAACTATTGTAAGACTTGAGCATACTGGAAATACTCACGCTCTATCCCGTGTCATCCCATGAGCCATCTTCCTCATTGTACCTAATGTAGTTGTGCCTCAACATCCCTCCACATAGGATAATACCTATAAGGTCTCCATATAATGTCCCCTTCCCTGAGCCACACAAAATACTCTACATAGTGCTCAATATACCAAGCATATCGACAACTTTGGCCACTATCACAATCCCTCTCCCATAGCCTAGCATAACCAATATCCTTATTCGCTAACTCTTCTCGGGTAATCCATGGCAGTCTAAGTGGTCGATCCACAATAATATGCTCTCATCCCCAAACCTGTAATAGGAAGTTGCACCCCAATACTTTTTGCCCATGATATCATATCTCATACAACTCATCATATAATTGTGCTAATAGAGTAGGACCCCAAGCCATAATCACAGGCTCCTCCTTCATACAATCCACAAGGCTAAACACCAACTCTACCAGGTTCCAAGGGAACCTGGCTCCTAAAGAGTCTATAAGTAACATGTTGTTGATCAAGGTCATCAAAAAATAATTTATAACATTTTGTATGTCAGCCTCAAACCATGTGATCACTAATAGCCCTTTGTTGATAAGATCAATCGCTGCATCCTCCCAACGTCCCCCAAAGTACCTTCGAAGCACATCTCGTCACTCTGTGGGAGTACATAAGATTGGATGTCCTTCTATCAGTATATGTAATATATGATACACATCATATAGGGTCACTGTCATTTCACCCATATATAGGTGAAATGTGTTAGTATGAGGGTCCCATAGGTATATCAAAGCAGTCAAATAGGCACGATCGCTCACAATAGGCTCTAACCGCGTAACCTATTTTAGGCCAATGGAATCAAGCCATCGCCAATAATCCTCATTCAACATGTACTTAGTGACCTAGAATAGAGTCAAAACTCTGTACCGACTCTTCACAACCTGATGGAGTGAACTAACTTGTCAAATATGCACTAAAAATGCATAAAAATAGTCCAAAAATACAAAACAAAATGCTTAAAAAGGGGCACTTTTTGCCCCAATTTTTGGCCATCCCACCCAGGGATGACCCCCAATTTGGTGCGCATCCAAACCAAGTATGGCCAACCATGACCATCCCACCCAAGTAATATCCCCAAAAATGGGCAAAAAAAGGTCATTTTGACCCCTAAAAATGCCCTAAAAATAGCCCTAAAAAGCAATTAAAATGACATAAATTGAAAATTTAAAGCAACTACATTACAAATAAAAGCTAATACTATTACATTTTTCTAAAATTAAGGTTCTTTAACCATAATTTAGTGTGTAGTAGGCAAATAACAACAAAAATTGTGATTTTACTTAAAATAAAGGGAGTAGAGGAAAGGTGTTCCATACCCATATCGCAGCGGATCCACTGCCTATCGCATCCTGTTGCTGGCTCATGCTATCATGTAGATATTTTGGCATAAATTCACTTCAATATTTCACCCTCCTACCTCTCTCCTCTCAAATTTCTACAAATAGAATGCAAAAATGAGCCTATTTGCCCCCTTTTGGGATTAAATAGGCACCAAAATAGGTCGATCATCCCTAGGTGGTATGAGAACATAATTGGATGACTGTACCACCCTATTATGGTCATAAAATATGTACTCATCTCCCTAGGATGGTCACAAAAAAAATTCACACAAAAAACTCAAAAACATCAAAAATAGGGCCAAAAACCCACCAAAAATAGGCTAAAAAGGGTCTAAAATTAGCAGGGATCAAGATTGAACAAATAGTATTTATGGATGTCTTAAAAGTATTTATTTTACTCCCCAATAAGGTCTCCATGGCTGGACCACTCCACGGGAATAAATTTTTTAGTCTTTTGCTTCCACAAATGCTCATCAAAACGATCAAATATCCTAGCAAAATAGGTTTATATTATAAAGGGTAAAATAGAGAGTTATTCCAATTAAGTCATATATGTCAATTAAATAATTTATTTATCATTGGTAATTCCCTCATCGAATCATTTCTTGAGGGGCTAGTCATAATAATGATTTAACAAATCAAATCAACACTAAAACACTCAAAAGTGCAAGTTTTATACATTCAAAAGAATCTTTGCTAAAGGAAAATATTCAAGCCCATTCTGGGGCAAACAATCAACATAAGAAACAAAAAATAGGTCTTGACCTCCTTGAAATCTCGGGAATCAACCCATATAAAGGCTTACAAGAACACAAGGCACCAAGACCTAGTATACCCTAAGCCCCTAAAACTGTCATTACAGTGCGACTGAAAGGTATACCTAAAATTAATCCTTCGACTATGTCAAAAGCAAGGATTCCAATAATGTATGCTCTTTCCACAATGGAGGCATCTAAATTTTGTTAGGTTAATGAAAAAATTAATCATTTAATGATTTAGCCATCTATTTTTGCTCAGCACTTTGTTGCACATAGCGTGTCCCAAAAAGGGGTATCTGTAGACACCAAAATCATGTAAATCAGATAATACTGCTAATGCATCACATATGCCACTCTTATCAACATCATATGGCCCCATTGGGAAACCCTCTAGGGTCACATAGGGCTCCCAAACACTTTTGGGAAGCTTTCCATCAATTTTGGGAAGTTTTGGGTCACCTGCTTTGTGACCGTCCCACCTAGGGACACTCACAAAATAGGCTTATTTGTGATTGTCCCACATAGGGACGATCACTTCTAATTATCCCTGGGTTGTATGGAACCTAAATAGACCCTAAAAAAGTCAAAGTGGTGGATAAATGGCAATCAATTACTGCCATATTATTCACCTAATCAACCCAAATTGATTTGGAGCCTATCACTGAAATCAAGGACTCCAAATTGGAGGTCCCAAATGGGTAACCTCTTCCACCCAATCATAGCAAAGGTTTTGACAAGTGGCAACACCTTCCTTGCATGCCAGGACTTGTTCAGAAGAGAAGAGTTGAATCATTTTGACCACGAAGTGTTGCCCAATTCTACCCTCGCTTTTGCTATTGAATTCACCTTGATATTTCCTTGAAACCCTCTTCATTCGAAGGTGCTTTTAGGGGAATCCCAAATACACCAAACCTATTCCAAAACCTATCAAATTGGAGAGTAATTTGACCCCATTTGCTGACACAACAATTAGGAGAGTTTCCAACCAAATCCCTTTGGAATTGGTGGCAAATTCCACCCAATTTTGTGACCATCCCACCCTAGGACAGCTAACAGTCACCAATATCCCTACCTATTATGGTTACAAAATAGTTAGGAATTTTAGTCTAATTCCACCATAAATCAATTCTAAATGCTTAGATTAGCCTCATATCAAATTTTGGTCAAGTTTGGAGTTGTTTTGATGGGTTAATTAGGAGTTTTGTGAATGCAAGTCTAATTGTCCCTGCTAGGGACGATCATAGTTTCTGCTCATAATTTCCCTTCAATTCATGCTCAGATCTTTCCAAAACCACCTCAATAATTTCATAGAAAAATTGTAATTCATTTGGAAGTGTTTTGATTTATTATAAATAAGTTTTGTTAATTCTAGATGCATGCTTTCTATGTTTTTAAGGTTTTCAATCAATAAACGCATATGATTTTAATCAATTTCAATCTCTTGTGTGTAGGTGTAGGTATTCCAGACATGAGGGAGGATCTAATAGGCCCACTATGATAGGCCCAAGACTAGATCTCAAGTGTGGGTTGCGATAAGAACATTGGAACACACCATTAAAGCTCATGGAGGGATTTGATCCCTTTGAAAAATTGTATATTGAAATGTATCAAGTTATGAAGCCCTCAAGGGGATGTAATGTAATATTATTTAGTACTTTTTATCAATAAAATACAAGGAGAAACCCCCATTTTTTATATCAAATAATCCATATTTTTCAGTTATTTATAGTTACATATTTATGCACGTTTCCTTTTAAAGCTTGCAATAAACACACTTTTACATTTCAATAATGAACACTAAAGGCGTGTCATAATTTTTGCTTCTTCAAAAGCACTTTTGTTTACTTTGGATCCTAGGTTTTCATCTACGTAGTCCATAAAACAATAAAATTTAGGCCAAAGATCTAGTTTGTTACATAATGAGGCATCCAAATTAGCTCTGCATTGATGCCATATACTCTTATTATAGTATCCTATGGAATAAAATACCAATCCCCAGTTTATACGTTGGTTGTCTATAAGAGTTTTTTTGCTTCTTTAATAAGCTAGGAAATTTTTCCCTTTATCCATGAAAGCATGGGGCTAAGAAAAACTTTATTGAAATCAAATAATGGATTAGATATTTGGATATCTAGCATCTAGTCTACTATAGACACAACCCTTCCATAATTAGCTCACTTTTGAATATAAAGGTATGAGAAGTTGTCTACTTTAAAATATATGAAAAACTAGGATAGGTAGGATGAATATAAAAAAGTGTGTCCCTTATGAAAATTTAGAAATTGCTCATGGATTTGATCACTAAGGAATTAGGACCAATCAAAATATATGGGGCTTTTGGGGTTGGCTATTGCATAAGCCATGACTATGTAATAATCATGCATATACTTGTATAATTCTAAGCTAGAAATGACAACTAACATGGAAAAAATTTCTTATGCATGGGGTTGGAAATTAGCTATATGAGGTAGACCTTGAGGAAAATATTTTATAGATTTGGTTAATTATTTATTTAGTCAAGTTTTTACTCTATAATTAATAAAAGCAACATGGTTTTCTTTGTTAAATACCTTAGGCACATAAGGGGGTTTGGTTTAATAAAAGATTTTATAAAGATATTAGGATAAATAGAGAAAATTACCTTACCAAAAATATTTCTTATAATCCTTGACTTTGTGTCATAGTGTTCAACTACTACTTCAACTAGCTTTGAGTAACCATGCAATATCTTGGGCATGAATTACCTCAAGGAGTACCAAGCACATGTAGTTATGTGACCCATTGAGAGTTTTTAGCATTTTGCTATGTTGTGTTTGTTAGTTTCTTTGCCTTACCAATTAGGACTAGGTTAAAAATATTTTCCAAGTGATCAACTGGATTCTCATATTCCATGGTCATTGTCATAAAACTTTGAAACAAAAGAGGTAGGTAACTACTCTTGGATTCTACTAACAAAATGACTAAGTTCTTGAATTCTTTGAACATAGTTAATGGGTACCTTTTATAAGTGTTTTCTAATCAGTAGAGCCATAAAATTATTTAATTAATGTGTGCTTTGTTCCATAATTCAAACTTATTTTTCTATAAATCAACTACTTTACCCAAAACTTTGGTTCTAGAACTTTGTTTTGAATCTTCCTTTATTATCATTACCTTAGCATTTTGATAGCCTAGTTATTTTTTGAAAAAAATAGATATATATTAAATGTTGCTTATTTACAATATGATATAATGCTTTGACATGCTTTTCTATGTTAGATATTTTAAAATATTGCTTCTTCACTAGAATCAGTAATGTGCAGACCAAAGTGATCCAAAATTTGGATGCTTCCACTTTTCTTCTTTATGGAATGGATTATTTGTGATGTTAAAAATATCATATCCTTTTAATTATAGTATGCAATAAGCTCCCAAGTTAGTTTCAATTACTACACTAAAATAAGTTAGAGAAAATTCATCTTCCATCAAGAGCTCTTCAATCAACTCATCTAGAAATTCTAGATCCTCTTCAATTAGATTGAAATCTTCTTCCTCTAAATTTTCTATGTGCTATATGATTGGCTTCTACATATAAATATTTAGATTTCTTCC
The DNA here is from genome assembly GCA_028583015.1 of Wollemia nobilis. Classification (NCBI taxonomy): domain Eukaryota; kingdom Viridiplantae; phylum Streptophyta; class Pinopsida; order Araucariales; family Araucariaceae; genus Wollemia; species Wollemia nobilis. Next base: position 3,063,025 of record JAQPPZ010001679.1, on the reverse strand, counting down.
TTTTTGGATAATCACCATGTGTACGTAATCAAGAGATAGGAACCCTCCAAGCTTAGTGGTGAACTCCCTTGACAAGAATAGCTTGAAAATATGAGGAAGATCAACCACTATCACCTCCTAGATAACAATGAATTTTGGAATATTTTGTAGAACCATAAGTTCATCTTTGACTACTCTTATTGCTTGGACTTGGGTCTTGTCTAGTTGTAGCATGCTAAAACTATTTTGGGTGTATTCCATACCCATTGCATCAAAAACATCCTTAGGCATAATTGTTGTTGCTACTTCAAATTCTATAATACAATTGTGCACAACCCACCCATGTATAGAAGGGTGATAGCCTATTATTGCCCATACCTAATTTTTATTGATATTAAGTCAAGTTTAGTTTTAGGAAGTTGAATATGCCTAATGATGTGTTCTTTAGATATTCTCTTAATATATAAAATTTTCAAGGAATCAATAAATCATCATACATGTTGGATCTTAGGGGATTCTTCTTTGGCTCTTTTATGATATTGTATCTAGATGCTTTTGATAAATTTTCTTCCTTTCATATTGGCTTTTCAAACCTCTTCTAAAATTGCTATGTTGCTTCTTGCCCTTGTTTCCTCATGAATGAGAGGAAATATAGTTTCATATGGGCTTGTTCTCTAGTATCTTCCTAATAAACCTTGGATAATTCTATATTTGATTTATTTTTAGGCTATTATTTAGGTTGTTCCTTTTATGGATGAGTTGACTCCTTTGAATTATTATTTTTAGGATCCACAAAAAGAGGTATCTTCCTAGATCTATTCAACATGTGATATATTTTAGAGCTTGTAGATTCTTTAGCCAAGAAAATTTGATTTAGATCCATAAGCATACCAACTAGCCATTTTGATTCTATTTTAGTCTTCTAAGCTACAACCATTTGGGATTGGTGTTGATATACCATACATGTATTAGTATAATAGGGACCATTGCAAGCCAAGCACCAATAATCCTCTTAGGTTGTATATGCCTTTCTCTCTTGGATTTAGTAATAGTAATTTACTTTTTGGCTACATTATTGGTCGAGGTCCCTTGGTTTCTTATGATATAGGGGTATATTATCTACTTGTACCCTTAAAATCTTCTTTTAGCATTTTTTTTCCATCACAATGATATTATTTATCATATTCTTAGTAACTAGTTTTAGCTCCTACATCTCTATTAACTCTTTTGGTTCTAGAGAAGATAGAAACTACATTGTGATAGACAAAATTATAGGTTAAGGATATCACTTAGGTGCATGCAAAGTAACTAGTTAAGGAGTTGAGGGAACCAAAAGCAATACTTGTTGGTTGTATTGGAGAATATTTGAAAAATATAGCATCACAATATTTAGAGGTATCTTACCAATTGAGATAAGAGCATTCTCTACCATACTAGAAACTTGAAATATTTGAGGAAATATCATCTCATTTGACTATAGAATCTATAAGCTTAGGTCTTCAAAAAAATTCTAAAGGTAGTAGATGTAAGCCTAGGATTGAGAAGGTAACACCTCCTAAGGTATTCTCCTCCATGTCTTGTTGAACTAGATGTTGAAATCCATGATGATTTTCTAAGGATCCATCTGTATGGAAGTAAATAGCATGAGAAGTGAAAATGAATTCCCTAGATCATTGAATTCTAGGAAAAAAGGCTGAACTAATTTAGCCCATGTGCTAATGCTACCTTCTTCTAAAGAGAAATACCATGCCAATACCTTCCCTTTGAAATATAAGGCTAATAACCTCACCATTATATCTTCATGGATGATATTATGCATGGTTTTTGGAGTGACTATATCTTGATAATTCTCATAGGTCATTTTCTTGCTACCATCATAAGAGGGTGAGGATTTTAATGTAGCTTGTGTAATATCATGAAGATCTAGAAGATCAACACCCTTGAAACTATTCAAACTAGGGTAGATTCATATAGTCATGGTTCTAGATGAGGATATAGTAGGTGGTTATGGAGATATGGCCTACAAAGGAGTTGAGATTTGGATAAATTAGGTTTGGATAGGTGAAAGTGATTCACCATTCTTGGATTTTTTAATTTTGATAGCTCAAATGCTTTTTTTTTAGATTCTTAGATTCTAATCTTGTGATCATAATATTTTGGGATTATATTATCTAGTGAAGTTTCCAAAAATCTTAGGTTCTTCAAGTGTGGAGTCACTAGGTGAATAGAATGCTTATATACTTATGAGACCAATATGTTTAGCATAATTCTTATCATTCAAAAATGTGGGTACCCCAAGAACTCTTTGCATGCACTATGAATGTTGGATATAAATCCTTGACTTCTAATCAAGAAAAATTGATGCAATTCAAATCCATTAGTGATTCTTTGTGAGGTAAACCATATTGGTTTGATCTATCTAGGTGTGTCAAAACTCTTGATTTTTTGATAAACATAGGTATAAATTATGCACCTTGGACTAAGGTCAATATCGGATGACTCATAATGGATTTTGAATCAACCTCTGAAGAAGGTCAATTACTTTTCTAAATTCTATTGTATAAAATAATAAACATAAAAAAGGGATAGGGTTAAGATAAGAGTAGTTAGAGAGGAAGAGGTAAGGTTAGAAAGTTTTATTGAATGTAGTTGAGGCTTAGCTAAAAATATTTATTTTATCTAAATGAGCATAGACCATCTTATACAAAAAATGATTAAGACCATTCAATTAAAGCTATGTAAAATATTCAAATTTTATAGAATTCAAAATTCCAAGCACTCTAATATAAATATACAGAACAACTTCAAGCCTAATAGATAACACTTATACCATAGCTTAAATATAAATGTTCAAAGTGTAAATATCAATATAATGGATAATTCTTCACACTTCAATTTAGATAGGTTAAGCAGCCCTTACTTATATTAGAATAGCATAAGCATACAACTTAAGATAGATAAACACTAAAACATATAACCCTTTAAAATGAGGAAAATTCCCCTATTTATAGTTTTTATTGAGATAAAATAAAATTAACTATTATGTACAATCATGAGAAAAATTGATCATAAATAATCTTCAAGATGAGTAGGTACTGCTTAGCATATTCAACATATTATATGTCAGGCCTCGAGTAGTTATGATTGCAAAATATTTAATAATGCTTTGTTGGGGTGGTTGTCACTTTTAGGCTCTAACAACTACCATGTGGTCTAATTGGTCTTTTATGGGGTGTCAAACACCTTTCATACCAAGGTCTTCCAATCGAGGATGCTACTATTTCCTTTGTTATATTTTTGACATTATTTTATTATTGTAAATATGCCAAACCTTTTGACTGTTGTCATCACTTTCCTCATTGAGAGATTTTTATTTATAATGTAGCTTCTTTGCATTACCTTTCAAATTGATTTTTATGCTTAATCCAATCCTTTTCACCAGGATAGAACTTTTTAGTGTTTGAAATAGCATCATCACTTTAAAAAAAATTTCATACCAGCTTTTGGAATGAAGACCATCTACTATGCTAGCTTTTGCACTATGCCATAGATTTTGAGGCATGTTGTTGATGTCATTATGAACAAGTTCTAGCTTATCTCTTTTATAGGTTTGAAACCAAGTTAGTTTGGATAAAAAATATCAAATTAATAAATAAATAATTTTTTTGAGGCCTAAAATTGTTTCCTTAGGATCCAGAAGAAAGAATGATGAATCTAGAGAAAATTTTAAAACTTGAAAATTACAAAATTTGAAAGTTTGGTTGTTGACGAAGAATTTATCCATAATTTCTTTCCCTCCAAATTGAATCTGAAGAACACAAGCTTATACTGAGAGGGGGGGTGAACAGTATAAGACCTCTTTTTACTTTTTCCATTATACTTCAAAATAGTAAAGCAATATACCCAAAGCAATATCAAAGCAATGCACAATATCATCCACAAAGTGACACCAATTTTAACGTGGTTCACCCAGAATGGTTGAGCTACGTCCACAAAAATTTTCTCTAAAAGTTATCTCAAAGTTCTTTGGGAATCCTTCCCAATTACAATGTTTATGAGCCTCGGCCCAAAGGAGATACCTTCCCCCAATCAAAATTTATGAGCCTCTGCTCAAAGGAGATACCTTCCCCCAATCAAAATTTATGAGCCTCTGCTCAAAGGATATACCTTCCCCCAAACAGAATTTATGAGCCTCTGCTCAAAGGAGATACCTTCCCCTCTGCTCTCGAAATGATCCCTCAGAAGATCATCTGCCTCTACCTCTTGCCAGCACGTGGAACTCCTTTCCATCGAAGACCTCCTATCCTCAATGCTTAGCCTAAGAGACCTCTGCCTTCTATGATCACGTCCACAACAGCTCAACAACCTGTACCAAACATAGTCAGTCGGTCTAGTACAAGTCTTCCTCTATCTATCAGATCTGTCCAACTCTTGAACAAATCAATCCTCTGCATACAAGCCTTCTCAAAGACTTGCCAAATCTGTCCTCAGGTTCTTCTCCTAGAACCAGTGCACCTCTGTCCTCAAGTTCTCTGATAGAACTATCAAACTCAGCTCACAAGTCCTCTGCTAGGACTTGTCCAAATCTGCTCACAAGTCCCCACCGAAACCTGTCCAAAACTGCTCACAAGTCCCCACCGGAACCTATCCAAAAATTGCTCACAAGTCCCCATCGAAACCTGTCCAAAACTGCTCACAAGTCCCCACCGAAACCTGTCCAAAACTACTCACAAGTCCCCACCGAAACCTGTCCAAAAACTCAGCAAGCTCACCAAGAAAAACTTTCTTAGTAGGAAATCACAAAGTGAATTGTTAGAGACCCAATGTGATTTTTCAAACTCATAGAAGCATAAAGAGAATTGTTAGAGACTCAATATGTTCTATACTCAACTCCCAATCTCAAAACTCAACTCAAATCAACTCAGCTCAATCTCAATCTCAAATCTGAAAACTCAACTCAATATCTGAAATGGATAGGATAGAATGCTTTCTTTCAAGAACATGAAACCCCAACAATTGCCAACTATGCAAAGAATCACATAACAATGATACTCATGTTCTTTTCACCATCAATTAGGGCTTCAACAACAATGCTCATCAACCAAGGTTCAATCAACACCATTCAACTCAAAACACAACCTTGAAGCATTTCACAATCAACATCAGAAAAGGAAACAAGTAGAACTCCTTTTCTCTCCAACATTGTTTGAACAAAAAGCATCCACCAACTCAAATCACCAAGCACAAAACAACTTTTCAAATCATCAACAAAGGAGTAAGCCCAACACTTTAACCAAGTAAAGAATAGCTTGATTATAACCAATTTAATGAAAGCTAATGTCAATCTCAAAGCTGCCCACTTAAGGTTTCACAACTTCACACAAGAAGCAATTCTAACCTTAAAACATCATGCTTTCATTTCCATAATCAACCAAAAGCACTCTCAACATTACAAGAAATATTTATCCCTTATACACCTTATTTCTCCCTTATAGTCTTATCAACAATAAACTTTATCTCTCATAAGAATGCAATAAGATAATGCAAACAACACCTTCAAAAGAATATTTTATCAAAATAAAGCAAGCTTCAAACTCCTTATAACTCCTAAGCTGTTTTTCTCTCTAATAAACTTCCTCCATCCGCAAAATACACTAGCAAAAATTAATTTCAAAAATACCTTGGCCAACACCAAAAATCGCGCTATGGAGAAATTGTGCATGAACTCTAACACCACCCACTGCGTCCACTTCAATGAAGAAAAACCCTTTCGCATTATTCGAATGCGAAACCTCCCGTTCGGGTAGCGCGCCAATAGCCTAGCCGCTACCGGTGCGCCAAAGGCGTCCGATGAGGTTTAAACCTCACTCTGTTTCCCTTGTACCTTCTGTGCCAGGGCTAAAATAAACAACAAGCCTCCCTGTCTTCTGACATGAACGACGATGACGAAACCTTACGGCGGATACAAAAAATGAATGACGGATATCCGAACAACGGATCACGAAATCACAACGAGGAAGAAATCGAACATCAGATCGCGAATTCACAGCGAGCAACACTTTTCGAAAATGCGGATGGGATGATCTTTGATCTTCATCATGGGAGATTTATATGCATATTTCCCTTAAACTCTTGACGTCGGCGAGGAGTTTAACACGTCGACGGAGGTCTTGGCTAGCGCCCACAATCTTAGAACATAGCGCCATCAAAGTTAAGACATTTGCGCCATGGGTTAGGAGAACCCAATGCAAACAATAAATTAATATTTATTTAAAAATAATTAAAAGGAACCTTAACAAGGTTTTTAATTATTTAAATAAATACTTCCTCTTGGACCCAAATGCATTAAACTAATGCATCCACCTGTAATCTTTAAACCTGCCAACTTGGGGTTTACAAAAGACCTTTGTAACTGTCATGTCGTAACCTTCATCAAAACAAATTGTTTGACATCAAATCAAATTCCTTCAAGAGCTTCTTGACATCAATGACAACTTATACACTTGAGCAAAGGCAATGTACCCAAAGTACCCAAAATTGCCAACAATCTCCCCCTTTGTCATTGATGGCAAACCTTTACTGAAAACACTTCTCAAGAGCCAAAACTAAAACCAACTATGCTAACAACTGACCAACTGTGCCCACAACTGAGAATATTCCTTTGAAGTTTTGCTCCCCCTGACTTGAAGCTCTCCTCTTCACTTTGAAGCTCTCCCCCTTACTCATATCTCTCCCCCTTTGTCATCAATGGCAAAGGGTCACCTTTGGGGCTCGGGACTAAGAATGAGCCTCTTAGCTTAGTCCCTCCCCCACCTCCTGATGAGGTGATTAATTCTGGGGTGGGAGTAAAACTCCCATTAGGCACTGATCATCATCAGTGTCTATAACTTCCTTGTCGGGCCTTCTCTTGAACTCTTTGCCCATATTCCTATTCTTGTCATTGTTCTTGTTCTTGTTCTCATCCCTGTTCTTGTCCATGCCTTGATCCTTGGACCTGATCATGCCACTTGTTCCTGTTCTTGTATTCTAGAATTTCAGCTCTACACTGTCTGATTATGTGACCTTCATTGTTGCACTTGAAACACTTGACGATGTTGTTTCTCTGAGGTAAACCTGATCTTTGAATCCACCAATTCTGACCAAACCTATTCTGACCAAACCTGTTCTGACCAAACCTGTTCTGGCCAAACCTGTCTTGACCAAACCTATTCTGACCAAACATGTTCCTATTATTTGCCTTGCAATAAAATGCCTTGTGCCCAAACTATTGACAAGAGTAGCAATACCCTTGAAAGTAACTAGCACTTCTGAAACTGTCATTTACCTCCTTCACTTGAGCCATGCAATGTGAAGCCATGTGACCAAACCTGTGACAAGCAAAACATCTGCCTTGAAACTTTCCTTTATTTGACCTCTTAGGTTCTGAAAACTTCTTCTCATTCTGAATTCTATTTTCTGTTTCTGTGCATCTATCATTCAAGGACTCCTTTTCTGAAATACTTTCCTCATCAGAACTCTCTTCCTTTTGGAGTCTCTTACTAGACTCTCCAACTTGTTCCTTGTGTGGCTTAACAAAACCAAGGCCTATTTTATCTGTTGTCTTTCTTTGACCTTTGATGAGTGACTTAACCTTTTTGGAGCTATCTTGAAACCTGTAAAGCTTATCCTTGTACTCTTTAGTTTCCTCTTTCAAAGAAGCCATTTTCTGTTCTAACTCACTATACTCAAGAACCTTAGACTCTAACTCATCCTTGAGTTCCTGTGTCTTAGCTATAGAGAAGTCAAGACTTTCTATAAGATCATCTCTCTCCATACAACATTCATCTAACTTATCCTTGAGTCTAGCATTCTTCTTTCTTTCCTTTTTCAAAGCACTAAGAGCACTAATAAGTTCACCTTTAAGATCTACTTCACCTTCCTCTATATCTTCCTCTATTTGTTTGCTTTTTGAATCATCAAAGCCTTTTCCAGATTTCTTATCACTAGAGGTGCTACCCTTTTCAAAAACCATACATGCATCTTCCTTATAGTTTTCTGAAGCATCCTCATACATACTAGAAACCAAATCATTATTTGTGCAATCATCCTCAAGGTGACCAAAGTTTCCACATCTAAGACATTTCATGATAATGAATCTATGTTTCGGTTCTTCCTCTTTTTTCGATATGAACAACATCTCATTTTCATCATCACTTGAAGAACTTTCACTATCACTACTAGAACACTTACTTGCTTTGTCTAGGTAGAAACTCTTCTTGTGCTTGTGAGAATACCTCTTTCCTTGATTGTTGTGCTCATCTTTGTTCTTCCTGTGATGCTTGTGCTTTTTAGAATCCTTGCTCTTAGAATCTTGTTTATCTTCATCACTTTCATTCTTGGGAATAGTACGATCAGTAGCATAATGACCAAACTTTCCACAATTGAAACATCTTACATTTTTCATACTTTTGTGCTTTCTAGAGAACTTGCCTTTCTTGTTGTAATATGCCTCTTCATCACTAGAAGACTCATCACTATCTTGAAGTTGTTTACCCTTGGATTTCTTGGTAGCCTTGAAAGCTGCCTCTTTCTTGACATCAACCTTCACTTGAGTTCTCAACTCAAATGTCTGCAAGTATACTATGGAGCTCATCCTTTTTCAACTTATCCAAATCTTTAGCTTCCTCAATAGCAAAAATATTTTCACTAAATCTATTAGGAAGAGATCTTAAAATCTTATCACAAACATCATTTTCAGCAAGCTCAAGACCTAAGTCTTTCATGGAGTTAACAACCTCATCCATACGAAGCATGTAGTCACTAATATTTTCATCATCATTCATCTTGAGTTGTTCAAACATACCTTTGAAGTGTCTCAACTTGGCCTTTCCGACATTTGCATCACCTATATGAACCACCTTCAAGCTGATTCCACATTTCACTAGTTGTCTTGTAGTGAATCACTTTGGTGAGATCTGCTTTCTATAAGCCTTTCAAGATTGCATTCATTGCTTTTGAATTTCTGTGATGTAGGAGCCTTTCTTCTTTAGTATTAGGACCATGTTCAGGAATAGTGTACTCATCTTCAATCACTTCCCAAACCTCATTCCCAAGTGCCATTAGATGAACCTTCATCCTTGCACTCCAAAGACCAAAATATGACCCATCAAGAATAGGTGTTGCATTGCCACTTGAATGATCCATTGTGTTCTTTACTAGCTTTTCCTTCAAGTTGTTAAACTTTTTGAAGGCACCTGCTCTAATACCAATTGAAGAACACAAGCTTATACTGAGAGGGGGGTGAACAGTATAAGACCTCTTTTTACTTTTTCCATTATACTTCAAAATAGTAAAGCAATATACCCAAAGCAATATCAAAGCAATGCACAATATCATCCACAAAGTGACACCAATTTTAACGTGGTTCACCCAGAATGGTTGGGCTACGTCCACAAAACTTTTCTCTAAAAGTTATCTCAAAGTTCTTTGGGAATCCTTCCCAATTACAATGTTTATGAGCCTCGGCCCAAAGGAGATACCTTCCCCCAATCATAATTTATGAGCCTCTGCTCAAAGGAGATACCTTCCCCCAATCAGAATTTATGAGCCTCTGCTCAAAGGAGATACCTTCCCCTCTACTCTGGAAATGATCCCTCAAAAGATCAATTGCCTCTACCTCTTGCCAGCATGTGGAACTCCTTTCCACCGAAGACCTCCTGTCCTCAATGCTTAGCCTAAGAGACCTCTGCCTTCTATGATCACGTCCACAACAACTCAACAACCTGTACCAAACACGGTCAGTCGGTCTAGTACAAGTCTTCCTCTGTCTGTCGGATCTGTCCAACTCTTGAACAAATCAATCCTCTACATACAAGCCTTCTCAAAGACTTGCCAAATCTATCCTCAGGTTCTTCTCATAGAACTAGTGCACCTCTGTCCTCAAGTTCTCTGATAGAACTATCAAACTCAGCTCACAAGTCCTCTACTAGGACCTATCCAAATCTGCTCACAAGTCCCCACCGAAACCTGTCCAAAACTGCTCACAAGTCCCCACCGAAACCTGTCCAAAAATTTCTCACAAGTCCCCACCGAAACCTGTCCAAAACTGCTCACAAGTCCCCACCGGAACCTGTCCAAAACTGCTCACAAGTCCCCACCGAAACCTATCCAAAACTGCTCACAAGTCCCCATCGGAACCTGTCCAAAAACTCAGCAAGCTCACCAAGAAAAAATTTCTTAGTAGGAAATCACAAAGTGAATTGTTAGAGACCCAATGTGATTTTTCAAACTCATAGAAGCATAAAGAGAATTGTTAGAGACTCAATATGTTCTATACTCAACTCCCAATCTCAAAACTCAACTCAAATCAACTCAGCTCAATCTCAATCTCAAATCTGAAAACTCAACTCAATATCTGAAATGGATAGGATAGAATGCTTTCTTTCAAGAACATGAAACCCCAACAATTTCCAACTATGCAAAGAATCACATAACAATGATACTCATGTTCTTTTCACCATCAATTAGGGCTTCAACAACAATGCTCATCAACCAAGGTTCAATCAACACCATTCAACTCAAAACACAACCTTGAAGCATTTCACAATCAACATCAAAAAAAGGAAACAAGTAGAACTCCTTTTCTCTCCAACATTGTTTGAACAAAAAGCATCCACCAACTCAAATCACCATAGCACAAAACAACTTTTCAAATCATCAACAAAGAAGTAAGCCCAACACTTTAACCAAGTAAAGAATAGCTTGATTATAACCAATTTAATGAAAGCTAATGTCAATCTCAAAGCTGCCCACTTAAGGTTTCACAACTTCACACAAGAAGCAATTCTAACCTTAAAACATCATGCTTTCATTTCCATAATCAACCAAAAGCACTCTCAACATTACAAGAAATATTTATCCCTTATACACCTTATTTCTCCCTTATAGTCTTATCAACAATAAACTTTATCTCTCATAAGAATGCAATAAGATAATGCAAACAACACCTTCAAAAGAATATTTTATCAAAATAAAGCAAGCTTCAAACTCCTTATAACTCCTAAGCTGTTTTTCTCTCTAATAAACTTCCTCCATCCGCAAAATACACTAGCAAAAATTAATTTTGAAAATACCTTGGCCAACACCAAAAATCATGCTATGGAGAAATTGTGCACGAAATCTAACACCACCCGCTGCGTCCACTTCAACAAAGAAAAACCCTTTCGCGTTATTCGAATGTGGAACCTCCCATTTGGGTAGCGTGCCAACAGCCTAGCCGCTACCGGTGCGCCAAAGGCGTCTAGTGAGGTTTAAACCTCACTTTGTTTCCCTTGTACCTTCTACGCCAGGGCTAAAATAAACAACAGGCCTCCCTGTATTTTGACATGAACGACGACGACGAAACCTTATGGCGGATACAAAAAATGAACGATGGATATCCGAACAGTGGATCACGAAATCACAGCGAGGAAGAAATCGAACATCAGATCACGAATTCATAGCGAGCAACACTTTTCAAAAATGCGGATGGGATGATCTTTGATCTTCATCGTGGGAGATTTATATGCATATTTCCCATAAAATCTTGACGTTGGCGAGGATTTTAACATATCGGCGGAGGTCTTGGCTAGCGCCCACAATCTTAGAACATAGCACCATCAAAGTTAAGACATTTGTGCCATGGGTTAGGAGAACCCAATGCAAAAAATAAATTAATATTTATTTAAAAATAATTAAAAGGAACCTTAACAAGGTTTTTAATTATTTAAATAAATACTTCCTCCTGGACCCAAATGCATTAAACTAATGCATCCACCTATAGTATTTAAACCTGCCAACTTGGGGTTTACAAAAGACCTTTGAAACTGTCATGTCGTAACCTTCATCAAAAAAAATTGTTTGACATCAAATCAAATTCCTTCAAGAGCTTCTTGACATCAATGACAACTTATACACTTGAGCAAAGGCAATGTACCCAAAGTACCCAAAATTGCCAACAGAATCTTCAAGGAATATTCTATCAATTTTCTAAGGTAATAGAAAAATGTTAAATATTTTTCTTGTCACCTATATTTAATAACAATAAAATTAAATATAAAAAGATTAAAAACTTCAAATAGACGTCCCATGTAGCAGGTGGGATTTTTTCTTTTTTATTTATTTAAATATATTTATGTCTTCTTTCCATTAATAAATTTCCTATTCTTTGCATGCAATAGATCAACACTTTCCTGCTAGAAAACTATAGGTATAAATTGTTTTTATTTATATTTTTCAATTTTTAAATTCATGACACAAGCCTTCAACCAACAACACTTCATTGGAAGTTAACTTTAAAAAAACCCATACATTTATTAGATGATAAATTCATAATATATGACCCTTGTGCATCTTTATATGACCTTATTTCTAGACTTCTAGGTCAATAAATGGTAGAGTCCAACTTTACTTCAGATGAAACTCTTCTTTTTATCTTTATGGAAGTTTTAAATGACAATTATATACGATAGTAGCTCTAAATGATAGCTACATACAATATCAATTCTATATTATAGCTTCAAATAATAGCTAATATTAATGATAACTCTAGACAATAGTATCTCTAGATGATAGCTCCACATGATAAATGTTCTATATGACAACTTTAAATGGTAGCTCTAGATAGTAGCTTTAGATGGTAGTAGCTCCAAATGGTAGTTCTATATAGTAGCAACTCTAGACAATATTAGCTCTAGATGATAGCAACTAATTATGGTAGTATCTTAAGACAATAACTTTAAATGGTAGCTCTAGCTATTGGTAGCTATAAACGACAACTTAATGACACCTCTTGTCTAGATTATAGCTCTTTTTTTGACAACTCTAGATAGATATTCCAAACCATGATTTCTCATGAAAATTATGAAAAATAATTACCCATATTTGTTTTTTAATCCTCGATATCTCCATAAAAAATTCATCAATTTCTTATGATAAAAACATCTGTGGGTGCAAAAACAAAGGAGAAACACACATAAAAAATGCATTTTCTCTCATTTGCTCATTTTTCTTCTTTCCAACTATGTGGATTTTTTTATAAAAGGTGAAAAAATAATCCTAAACCATTTTTTTGGATCACATCAAAGTTTGGACACTAGTTTAGGATATTTGAGATTGTTTCTATATTTGTTTTGAGGTATTTCTTATTTTTCCACTAGTTTAGAACCATGTCCAAGCATCTAGTGTGAGAACAAGGAAGGGAAAACAAAAAGTAATTTCAAAATTACTTTATATTTTGAAATTTTACATTTCTATAATGTATTTGGGAAAATTTGCTAATTCATAAACTATAATTGTATTTTTTATGAACATATAATATAAAAATAACTTTTTGGCTCTCCAGTTATTGATTAAAATGTGTATTTTTCCTTTTTAATGAAAAATTTCTTCCATATTTTTTGTTGAGTTTTTCCAAGTTACTAATAAAATCTCCAAAGTAAGGCTATTTATTTTATCACAAGTTATGATTTTTCCAACTATGATCCAAACAATATCGTTAGATGATCCATTTATGTAGTTTTTATCTTGATGTTTTCTATGCATCTTTGACATGTATCAGGGTAGCCTGATAATAATTTTTAACATGTTCAAACTCTAGTATAATGTTCTGTACTAGTTATTTTATTTAGAAAACACATTTCTTGCACCATAGGGCAGCATTGTTTTTAGATAGCAACAATCAATTTTGTGACGATAATTCTTCTAACACAAACTAATTTTTTCAAACAAATTTGCAAATCCTCTAAGATTAAATAAATACTTGAAACACCAAAAAACATCAACAAGAATAAAAAAGTAAAAACTTATTTTCTTCTCCAAACAATAAGGTCTTATCCTCACTCAAACCTATGCTTACTCCTTTCTAGTTTCTCTGATGATAACATGCTTTCACAAACTCTAAGATGTATCTCTTACATCTTGGCAAATGGATAACCTTCACAAGCCAAAGCTTCATTCTGATATCAACTTGCTTTGATACCAAATGTTAGAAATATAAAACATATTTACACATTATGATCAATATTTGCATTGATATGATAGAAGTATATATACAAATGAAATAAATAAGATATGAGGTTGAGAGTTGTAAGTAATTTCCAACTTCCTATAACCTTCATAATCATAAGGTGAATACATAATATTCAAAACACATCCAAAAGACTTCCAATCAATGAAATGTAAACCTCAATTGTTGAAGGGCAAGTATAATGTTTCAATAGAATCTACGGTATATTTTGAGTTACCCTTAAGGTTAAGTCATTGTTGGCCTATGGTTAAACACTCATTAAGGTTTTGGAATCACTATAAATACCCTCAATGAGAAACCATGTATAATATAAATGTAAACATAACATGATGTATAATGGTGCCTATGAAATCCACCTTCTACTACTAATTATCATCTCTCTCTCTCTTTCTATGTGTGTGTGTGTGTGTGTTTACTATTGCTATCTTTAAATTGCACTTACATCCTTCTTGGAATTAATGGTGGTGAATGTATTCTTCAACATATTTTTAGAAAATATTGCAAATTTTAACAGTGGTGGAAGGTTAAAAATAAAAGGAGGAAGGTGAAATTTCTTCCTTATCTTTATGTGGAGGCAAAAATTATAGAGGTAAATTGAAATATTATGATTACAATATGGATACAATAGTATATTCATTATAATATGGTTCGATGGAGGTTACTTATATGAGGTAATATTAACATTTTTTATGGATAGATGAGGTAGCCAAGAGGGTCCTTTAGTGGTGTTAAATACATTCCTAGTGTTAGGAAGTGTGGACCGTACTTAAAAACTTACATGAAGTTATCCATTATCTTAAATTAGAATATCCATGCATCTGTGATAGTTGATAGGAATTATTGGTTGGGAGGTGGTCTACTATCCAAAACTAGGTATTCCCATCATTCAAGTAGTAAAGATCATTGGTATCCAACTTAAATTCTTTTTAAAGCAATATGGTCTAATAGGTTACATATTAATTTTTCACCATGGATAAGTTGGAGGAGGCTTACCTTTAGCACTTCCATATTGGATGCAACTATAAATCATAAATTTTGGAAAATCTAAAGCATAGATGCATTTGGGTCTGATTATTTATTAAATATATAATTTTTAGTATTTGTTGTGTTTATGCTCCAAATAGTATTATAGGTAGAGTAAATATTTGGATATACATTTCAATATCTTTCTCATCTATTGAGTGGGTCTTTAGGATGATTTTAATATGATAAAATATCTTCAAGATCACAATTGGTCACACAAATTATGTCCATCAAACTAAATTTGATGTGTGGCTTCTATTGTAATAGTCTTGCAATATTTGACCCTTTTCAAGAAATAAAAGAGGAGAGTACCAATAACTAGTTCAGTTGGACTAAATTTAAATCTAGCTATGAATGGAAATTTAGTAGGCTAGACTAGGTCTACCTATCCTAGCTCAATATTTTGATGGTTTTCATATTTAGTATGATTATATGTTTCTATATTACGTAAATTATTGACATCTATTAAGATATATTTAAGCAATGAGGCAAAATTGGTGCTTAAGTTTTCTTATAAATTGAACACTAATCTATTATAATAGCCAAATTATGTTTATATATTGATTTTCCTATGGATAAAATCCCATAATACCATTGGTAACGAAGGCTATATCTATAGGGATACTTGTACAAGGAAGTACACTAGGTTATTTTATGGATCTAGAAAGAAGTTAGCTATGGAGAGGCATAATAAGGAACAAAATATTAGTTACCAAATGAAGAAGTTATGAAAAACCATAATCGAAGGACAAGAAGTCCTCAAATATTATTTTATTGATGACCCCATATTATTTAGTCATAACTCAACAAAAACATTTAAGCATATTATTCAAATTTACCATGTTAAGATCTAAACTCTCCCATTATAAAACAAAATTCCTACTTGTTATTGATGATGTTCATTCCTGATGGACCCCTAATTATTAGAGGTATATTCGTCCTCATGATATAAAGTATTATTTAAGAATTCTATTTTGGCTCAATGTTTCATCTAAGAAAATGTGGGGTTCATGACTAGTTTCAATAAAACATTGAGATGTGATCCTCTAAAGTACATTTCTTTACTTGAGAAGATTCAAGTGTTCATCACAATGTTTGTGTCCATTCATATGTTTTATATTTCTTGTTGGTTATCTTCCAAGCCTAAATATTATGTATTCACTAAATCACTATGTAAATACATTTAGATGAAGTGAGATAAATTGTCTTCCTTGAAGTCCATCTCCTAGTCGTTGTGTATGCTAATTGAAAAGAAAGAGGTACTTGGTATTATCAATATTTAATATTAAATACTCTACTTAATGTCCAAGTGGGTAATTTAGGTACCTCAAGGGGGTGAAGCATGAAATATTATATTTAGAAAATTAAAATTAGCATCTATCAATGTATCTTAGGATCAATATTAGATGCATAATTAGTTGATTAATGTTTCTTATTTCAAATATAAAGGATATAGAATATTAAGCAATAATTTGATTGGACTAGTAAAAAAAATTATTTTTCATGGGATAAATCTTTCCTTTGTTGTCTTTAATTTGGTGAAGGTTAAATTAATAACAAGATACTAGCATTTGATGTGTCTTTCATAGACAAAGCTATGTTTAAAAGAAAAATTTGGTATTTTATTGATTGATGTAGTATGTCTTTAGAACATTGAATAAGTCAATTCCTTTTAAAAACTAATATTTTCTTACTAAGCTCCTTATTCAAATAACTCAGAGGGTGAAATTTCTTATTATGATGATATTTTGATCAAGTTGTCTAGAACTTTGATGTGTAACTTTAACAGTGATTGAAAGTGGGTGGATAGCCATAGCTTATGCTTCTTAAGCAGTGGGAGATTTTATGATTATGTAGTCCTAATTTTTTTTAGTAGCTCATCTCAATGCAAAATGAGAATGCAAATTCAAAGAGTTATCTTGGAGATACATAAGTAGTCAAATTTGGAAGTCAAATACTAAGGCAAGTACACAACTAATTACATGGTGCTCATTGCATGGAAAATTTCCATATAGTGTTAGGTTTATTGTTTAGGGTATCCCTTTTCCCAAATGCATATTATTTAGCAAGATTAAATCCTTAAAGCATAAATTTTTATCATGTGGAGATATGAATGGCATATACAATAGGATGTCTTCCTCATGTCTTGCTATGTTTGTAAACAATATCTCCTATAAATTTATATTATTTTGGGTTTTATGAAAAATATAGTGTTATATCATATATTTGATTCAAAAAAATATTTGGCTTCAAAGATGTGATGTATGCTTTAATGGTGCTCACTTAAAATTAGGGAATGAGGAATTGGGGCTTTACTCTAACACACATCTACATCCACTCCATTATCTAGGTAGCTTGTAATCAAATAAATAAGGGATATAAAAATTGAACAAAAACTAAGAGAAGTTCAAGCTTAGTTCGAGTAGTAGGCATTAAAAAAAAATATTTTTGAACTTAAAATTACCACCTCAATTCTCAAATAATTACTTGTTCAACCTAAACCAACGAACTTTGTGTTTATGTGATATTATTCCATGAAAAGCTTATTAGTGCTAGCTTGATGGATTTGGAAGATTATTTGGATATCAAACTTTGGAGTAATTTCTTAGGGCCTTACTAATATATCCAACCTATCACTCAAGTAGTTGTATGTTGTGTTGTGGCTGCTCCACAACGTACCCCAAAATTGGGGACCCACCTTTTTGCATATTTTCCAAGAAGACCGAAGTGGCCCATATGCTAAAGATCAAAGAAAAAGCAAAACACCGCAAGGAGAAAAAAGTGTCGCGATATCGCGACATGTTGCATTTTCGCGGTCCAAAGCAAGGAGAAAAAAGTGTCACGATATCGCGACATGTTGCATTTTCACGGCCAAAAGAGAAGAGAAAGAACAAGAAAGAAAAAGTGTCATGATATCGCGACATGTTGCATTTTCGTGGCCAAAAGAGAAGAGAAAGAACAAGAAAGAAAAAGTGTCACGATATCGCGACATGTTGCATTTTCATGGCCAAAAGAGAAGAGAAAGAACAAGAAAGAAAAAGTGTCGCGATATCGCGACATGTTGCATTTTTGCGGCCAAAATAGAAGAGAAAAAGCAAGGAGGAAAAAGTGTCACGATATCGCGACATGTTGCATTTTCGTGGTCCAAAGCAAAGGAAAAAGTGTCGCGATATCGCGACATGTTGCATTTTCATGACTCAAAAGGGGAGGAGGCAGAGAAACAAAAGTGTCACGATATCGCGACATGTTGCATTTTTGCGACTCAAAAAGGGTAGGCAAGCAGAGAAACAAAAGTGTCACGATATCGCGACATGTTGCATTTTCGTGACTCAAAAAGGGCAGGCAGACAGAGAAACAAAAGTGTCACGATATCATGACATGTTGCATTTTTGCGACTCAAAAGGGGCAGGCCGGCAGAGAGACAAGAGTGTCACGATTTCATGACATGTCTAATTTTTGCCAAGGGAACAGAGTAGTGGACAGTGCGTCTGATATTAGTGATGAACACCAGGATAGTGAAGCGAAGACTGCATAATGACGTGGACCTATAAGGAATAAATCGAAGATTGAATAAGGTAATTTGTCACATAAGGACAAAATCCAATGAATAAGACAAAACGTTACATAAGGAATCTTTAATGATTTGAAATCATTTAAGATGGTCGTTACACATGGAAGGAAGCGGACGCATGCCCATGTGGAGAAAAGGAAGCATTTTTTTTGAAATCAAACGAAAAGTGAAGAAAACCAAACAGAGGAAGCCAAACCATGGGAATGAAACGAAGGGCCACAAAATAGAAACGAAAAGCCTTTTTGGAAACCAAAACACATGCATGCACAAGGGAAGGTGAAACGAACAACCATTGGAAAATGAAACGAAAAGCTTCCTAAAAATTTTAAATACGCCAGGCAAGGATGTTTTGAGGGGTTGGAAACTGCTGTGAGCAGAGTTGCAGATTTGAAGGCAAGAGGGCCATTCTGGACCTGTTTGGGCTGTTTTTCTTCCATGGACTGGTTTGGGAAAACCAGAAATTTCTGTTATTGTAAAATGACAAATTTTTAATACAGAAATTTTTAGAAAGTTGCATCTTATGGACAAGAAAGAAGGAGTCATTTTCTGCATGCAAGATTAAATGTCTATTTTTCCCCTTTTCAGATTTTAGGCTTGTAAATGGAGTTTATGCAAGTTTTCTTGGTTGCTTCATGCGAATGTTTAAATCTGAAAACCTCATTTAAAACCCTAGGAGCCAACACTTAGCTTATCCGGATTGTGCTTGTTTTGCAAGTCCAATAGGTTAGGTTGCATGCATGAAAACCTCACATCTTCGGTTTTGTCGAAATAGGATAGCATCATACTTGAATGCATTTTATTTTCAATTTTCTGCATTTCATTTTCATTTTTTTGCATTTTTATTTTCCAAAAATTTTAACTTTTATTTTAATTTTCAGGCATTAAAATAAACATTTAAAAAATTTCAAAATCCAAAAATAATTTCACCATTGCGTAGGTTATACTTCAGACTTCCAATACGCACTTTGAAATTTCATTTTCGGAGTTGTTTAGTATTTTTAAAAATTCATCGAAGTTGTTGTTTTAGTACAGATTAAAAAAAATCCGAAAATAGAAAATTTCCATTTTGGGCAGAATTTCATTTTTTTTAGTTTCATGTTTCATTCATGAGCCTATGATGACATTCCCTTCATGAAAATTCCAATTTCATTGAAGGAGTTATGTTTTATGGCATTTCACAAATTTCCATTTTTTGAGCCTAAAATTACCCTCTTCATAAAAATTCTAATTTTACGAAAGAGGGGTAATTTGAGCACTACATCGTGGTCATATGAGGGCCAACTCACATTTGCTTTATTTTGGTTCAATGAACAATCACTAAAGTTTCATGGTAAAATAAACCAACATTGCCCCTTGTTTACAATTACTTGCAATCACTAAGGTGTTCCAAGCATTTAAATTGAATATCTTTATTTGAGATTACTAATACACATATGCAAATGCTAATATAGCGGAGACCTTGGAGAAGTTGTTTGTTTAACTTCTTTGCAAGAGGGGATTTGGAACCCAAATCCTAAGGGAGAGTGTACTTTCACAATTGGGTGAAAATACCACTCAACATTTTGGCGCTAGAAGGAGGGCCTGAATTGGTTTATTTCGGTGTGATTTAAATGCTATAGGGATTTAAATTTTGAATATTTCATGCCCTATTGATTATTATCTTTAGCCCTCTTTTAACAATACAACCTTGTAGTGTTAAAAGGAGGACATGAATTGCTATGCATTGTTCTAACGCTTTTGATTGTTCATACAGGAATAATGTGTTTTGATTTGATTTTGAAAAATTTTTGGTCTTGACTAACGAGGTTGTCTCCATGCAATTACTTTCATTTGATTTTAATGGATACATCTCTTGGTTGATGCTAACATGATTATTCATACGTTACATGTTTGATATTTGCTAGTCATTTCATGCTTATTTGTAAGGAATTATTTTGTCTAAAATGTAGTTGTTGTCGGTATTATGCTCTTCACTTGCGTGTAATGCGATCTTGTGAATCAGAAAGCCTACAACACTAGGAGTATGCTCTTCACTTGCGCATATGCGATCTGGTGAATCAGAAACTAATTTACATTTTTAGAATATTGCTTTGTCATGGTTCCTTCTTTTATTCATGACTAACAAATTGGTTTTGAAGTTATTCTTTGAGTTTCATTAATGGCTACAAGCTCGAGGAACGTGGTATGGGATACATGTTAATCCTTTGAACATTAGTGGAGATTCTCATGATTTACCCAAGAACGTAGAAAAATGTTTGCCCAAATTTAAACACAATGGTCCAACATTAGCCGAGGAACATATTCAAGCCTATGTGGATATCCTAGTTAGATGGAATGTCGAACATGAGGATGTGGCATGTAGAATGTTTCCTGGAACCCTAGATGAGGTGGCATATGATTGGTACATCAATTTACCCACTGGTTCTATTACATCTTGGACTCAATTGAAAGATGAGTTTATCAATCAATTTAGGTTGCTCATTGATCCTCTCATGATATATCAACAATTTACTTCTTGCAAAAGAGAACCTAATGAGCCAGTGAGAAGTTTCAACTTGAGGTTTCGAAAGCTTTATGCGAGATTAATTTCTCCCTATACTATTGAGGAAAGTGGTGCTCTTCAAATATACTTTCGAGCATTGGATCCATGGTGTGCCATATTTGTTAGGATGAATCCCTTGGTTACTGATCTTGCATCGGCCTACATAGAAGCTATGATTGTAGATCAACAATTGAGGCCACAAGGTTATGGAATGGAGCAATCAACTATGGTAGGACAACTAGGGGCTTGCAATCAAACCTCGATGGTAAATCAAGCATGGGCACAACAAAATTTGATATCAAATGTTTTTCCCTACAATCAACTTTATCCTACCATACCAACTTATGCTCCCACATGTGCTTATACAAGTACTTCCATCCATCCAACTATGCCTCAATTAGAGAATCATGTGGTCACCCATGGAACCATTGCAACAAATGTTCAAGCTTTGTCCATGGATATCAATCCAACTAATCCTACTACTTCTACCACTCAACCCAAAGAGTTCGTATCGAAAGTAAAAGAGCAAAATAAAGTGGTTAAGAAGGTATGTAGGCATGTTCCACCACAAAAACGAGCACGTCAATGTATGCATCCAAATCATCCTAGGAAGAAAATTCATAATGCCGATCTTAATGATGTTTCATGTTATGCTTCTTCAAGCGATACAAGAGATTTTGAGGTGACTCACGTTGAAGTAAATACCTATTCGAAAAGTCTTGAAGAGCATGAAGTTTTTGGAGAAGAAATTCTATGGATGGGTAACAAGAAGTTGGAATCAAATGATCACCATCTTGTTTTGGAAAAGAAATATCTAGAATCATTACCCAAAAAGGAGGATTTGGATGAACGAACTTATGTGGATATGATTTGGTCAGATGTACTTGCAAAGGATTGGAGCAACTATATGACACGGAATTCAAAAATCGATCCCATTATAGAAGCTCCTAAGCCATCACAAGTGGCTGAAAATGAATTTGAAAGAAAATCAACAAATGAAGTTGAAGACATAATCGAATTTCACCACTTGTTCTCGAAAGACACTTTGGATGATGTTCTCGAAAGTGATGACCAAGAGGATCCACACCTTCCAAATTGTGATAAAATTGAATCATGGGTTACAAATTTGGATTATGATAGCTTTACCAATTTGAATTCAAGAGATAACCCACTTTTGGAAATAACTGGACCATCTAAGGAAGGTGAAGATGAATTGGATGAGAAACATGTTGATGAATCAGAAGATGAAGAAGAAGTACTTGAGCATCACAACTTGAAATTGGAAGATGATTACTATGATTCATGGAAGAAATGGGAAGAATATTATCAATCTAAATCTTCTAACAAACTTGTTGTGTCAATTAATATGCAGGATAACTCAATTGCTTCCTCACATGAGGATACTATAAATCTTGTACAATTTGAGAAAGTTTTGGAAGAGGAATTCGAATCTCATCAAATTTTGGAACATGATAAGGATTCTACAACCATGAATCAAGAAAGAGAGTCACTTGCTTTAGATTCCTTTGAAGGAAAAGAAATTGAAAATCTTGATCCACTTACTTGTGCTACAATGATTATGCCATTTCAAAATGAGAAAATTACAAAACCTAAATCATTTGGGTTTGATATCATTGATGATCCAATTGAAAATCTCACGTTACCCAAAACAACCCAAGTGATTGATCATGGAAATGTGTTAGTTAACCCACCCCTAGATAGACAAGACTTATGGTTTGAAAGGGATGGACATGTGTTCAATTGGGTACCTAAGTTTGGTGCCTTTGATAAACAAGTCATGGAGAAAGAACAAGTGCTACATGATGATGAATGTCATGAGAGAAAAGAGGAATTTTCAAATCCTCTTCAAGTAAGGTCAAATGAAAACATGCCAAAGGTAAAATCTCACCTTTTTGGTTTCACCATGCAAAATTCGAATGAAGGTTTGCCTAATGAATGGTTTGATTCAAATATTATTAATGTTATGGCTTTATTGAATGAAAATGAAAGCTTATTTCTACACCATGAATCAAAGTGCGGAATGGACATCTTAAAGAATAGACATAAAGGAATTGAATATCAATCATTGTCTAATCAATTTGAAAACTTGAAACTCCACCATAGGATTATTAATGAAACTAAATCAAATTGGTATGGTGAGAGGGGCAAGTGGAAGTTTGTTTCTTTGTTTGGTTTGATCTTGTTTTTGTTGGATTCCTACAAAACTTGGTATGCGTATCACGTCATATGTCTTTTAAAGAATTCTAATCAGGTTTGGGATCCGGGAAAATGATAATCCAAACTTTTGCACCATCTTGTATTATATTGTACATTTGTATATACTTTTGGTTTTGGATTGGATCTCATTTTGGTTTTAAGTTTTGTGTGTTGGTCCTTTGGACACTTTTGGTTTGTCTTGAAAAAAAAAAAGAAAAAAGGAAGAAAAGCGAGATGTCAACTTATGTCCTTATGAATGTTGACTAAGACTAAGAGAATATGAAACATCGGAATTGTATTGCAGAAAGCTCCACGAGTATCGCAAACACATTAAAGAATATCGTTTGGAACTTGTGATGCATGAAGTTGTCAGTTTTACAAATTATGGCAAAGTAGGTGGTATACTCCATCCACATTTCAAAAAGAGCAATGCATTCATCCATATCTCATGTTACATTCCACATTGCATATACATTTCATCTCGAGTTGCATCTACATTTCAAATACAATCATTGAAAAGGTGTCGAATCCTCTTAGGGTTATTACATAACATATATTAAAAGGATCCTAAGGTTGGGAACTGATGCCCGAACTATCTTGAACCAAGCACGTTCTACACATATTAAAGAGGATCTTGAGCAAAATGGTCAAAACCATACTTGGAAGAAAAGGTGAGGCGAAAGGAGTATTTCGTGTCTGTCCTATCATGCAACATAATCCTTAAAATAGTGGTTTTTACCACTCCTATAGTGCTTAAAGCCTAAAATCGGAGTAGTAAGGATAGGGTTAAATCCCCATCGAACTTAGGTTGAGGATCCAATTCCCCAAAGCTCTGATTTGATCTTCATGGAGTAGTAAGGATAGGGTCTAATTCTCATCTCGCTTAGGTTGAGAATCCGATTCCCCAAAGCTTCTATTTTTCCTCCATCACGCTTTAAGAAATTAAAAGCGTGATCTACACTCAAGAACTTGAAGTTCCAAAGCAAATATTTTTCATTCTACTTTTATTGCATCATTGATATTGGATTGGAAGGATCGTACTACATGTCCCTTGCAAGGATGGGTAGTCATCCCCAAGGTTCAAGAAATCAAAAGTAAAGTCAAATCCTGGATTATGGGGTTGATCTCCATCGGGGCTATAGACGCCGATTGGCGAGTGGAGTATGCTCATGCGTGGCAACATGTCTTGTCTAAAAGCAAGACCATCGATCTGCTCAAACGGACAGGCTAGCTTGACAGTTTCATCCATAACAGGTTAAATCATTTTGTTCAAGATGAGGTAATGAACTCCAGATCAGAGTAGTAAGGATAGGGTTAAATTCCCATCTCGCTTAGGTTGGGAATCCTATTCCCCAAAGCTCTGATTTCACTTACACTTGCACATGGGTTCAAAATGGTAGTGACACATAACCAACTTTGGGATCTAGTAAATTAATTCAGTATACTCATATTTGGTCCTAAGAGGATTTGATAGTTTTAATATGTTTGTTCATGGTACTAGAAAGTTTGAGCCTTTGCAAAGCTTGTTATATCTCTAGCATCTTCACCATACGTTAAATCCTACAGGAATCATCCATAACTTCTCATACGCACGAATCATAAGTGAAAATGACAATGGAAAGTTGAACGAGTTTCAAACGATAGGGAATGAAGCACATTGCACACACCGAGCTGATGCTTAATAATTCTAATGCTTCATGTATTTCTCGTCTAGTTTCATTCTTGGGATATTTGTTGACGCTTGTGTTTGAGTTTTGAAGGTGTTCAGGTTGAGTTCTCACCGAAATGCTCAGGAGCATTTCCCATAGGAGTCACCATTTGTTGTGGCTGCTCCACAACGTACCCCAAAATTGGGGACCCACCTTTTTGCATATTTTCCAAGAAGACCGAAGTGGCCCATATGCTAAAGATCAAAGAAAAAGCAAAACACCACAAGGAGAAAAAAGTGTCGCGATATCGCGACATGTTGCATTTTCGCGGTCCAAAGCAAAGAGAAAAAGCAAGGAGAAAAAAGTGTCACGATATCGCGACATGTTGCATTTTCTCGGCCAAAAGAGAAGAGAAAGAACAAGAAAGAAAAAGTGTCATGATATCGCGACATGTTGCATTTTCGCGGCCAAAGAGAAGAGAAAGAACAAGAAAGAAAAAGTGTCACGATATCGCGACATGTTGCATTTTCGTGGCCAAAAGAGAAGAGAAAGAACAAGAAAGAAAAAGTGTCGCGATATCGCGACATGTTGCATTTTTGTGGCCAAAAGAGAAGAGAAAGAGCAAGGAGGAAAAAGTGTCATGATATCGCGACATGTTGCATTTTCACGGCCAAAGAAAGAAAAGTGTCGCGATATCGTGACATGTTGCATTTTCGGGTCAAAAGGGCAAGAGAGAGAAAAAAAGTGTCGCGATATCGCGACATGTTGCATTTTCGTGACTCAAAAAGGCGAGAGCAGAGAAACAAAAGTGTCACGATATCGCGACATGTTGCATTTTCGCGACTCAAAAAGGGTAGGCAGGAAGAGAAACAAAAGTGTCGCGATATCGCGACATGTTGCATTTTTGCGACTCAAAAGGGGTAGGCAGGCAGAGAGACAAGAGTGTCGTGATTTCGTGACATGTTCGATTTTTGCCAAGGGAATAGAGTAGTGGACAGTGCATCTGATATTAGTGATGAACACCAGGATAGTGAAATTGAAGACTGCATAATGACGTGGACCTATAAGGAATAAATCGAAGATTGAATAAGGTAATTTGTCACATAAGGACAAAATCCAATGAATAAGACAAAACGTTACATAAGGAATCTTTAATGATTTGAAATCATTTAAGATGGTCGTTACACATGGAAGGAAGCGGACGCATGCCCATGTGGAGAAAAGGAAACATTTTTTTGAAATCAAACGAAAAGTGAAGAAAACCAAACGAGAGGAAGCCAAACCATGGGAATGAAACGAAGGGCCACAAAATAGAAACGAAAAGCCTTTTTGGAAACCAAAACACATGCATGCACAAGGGAAGGTGAAACGAACAACCATTGGAAAATGAAACGAAAAGCTTCCTAAAAATTTTA
Organism: Wollemia nobilis; assembly: GCA_028583015.1. NCBI lineage: Eukaryota > Viridiplantae > Streptophyta > Pinopsida > Araucariales > Araucariaceae > Wollemia > Wollemia nobilis. The sequence continues at coordinate 3,036,585 of JAQPPZ010001679.1, read as the reverse complement.
AATACGCCAGGCAAGGATGTTTTGAGGGGTTGGAAACTGCTGCGAGCAGAGTTGCAGATTTGAAGGCAAGAGGGCCATTCTGGACCTGTTTGGGTTGTTTTTCTTCCATGGACTGGTTTGGGAAAACCAGAAATTTTTGTTATTGTAAAATGACAAATTTTTAATACAAAATTTTTTAGAAAGTTGCATCTTATGGACAAGAAAGGAGGAGTCATTTTCTGCATGCAAGATTAAATGTCTATTTTTCCCCTTTTCAGATTTTAGGCTTGTAAATGGAGTTTATGCAAGTTTTCTTGGTTGCTTCATGCGAATGTTTAAATCTGAAAACCTCATTTAAAACCCTAGGAGCCAGCACTTAGCTTATCCGGATTGTGCTTGTTTTGCAAGTCCAATAGGTTAGGTTGCATGCATGAAAACCTCACATCTTCGGTTTTTTCGAAATAGGATAGCATCATACTGAATGCATTTTATTTTCATTTTCTGCATTTCATTTTCATTTTTTTGCATTTTATTTTTCCAAAAATTTTAACTTTTTTTTAATTTTCAGGCATTAAAATAAACATTTAAAAAATTTCAAAATCCAAAAATAATTTCACCATTGCGTAGGTTATACTTCAGACTTCCAATACGCACTTTGAAATTTCATTTTCGGAGTTGTTTAGTATTTTTAAAAATTCATCGAAGTTGTTTTATTACAGATTTAAAAAAATCCGAAAATAGAAAATTTCCATTTTGGGCCGAATTTCATTTTTTTTAGTTTCATGTTTCATTCATGAGCCTATGATGACATTCCCTTCATGAAAATTCCAATTTCATTGAAGGAGTTATGTTTTATGGCATTTCACAAATTTCCATTTTTTGAGCCTAAAATTACCCTCTCTTCATAAAAATTCTAATTTTACGAAAGAGGGGTAATTTGAGCACTACATCATGGTCATATGAGGGCCAACTCACATTTGCTTTATTTTGGTTCAATGAACAATCACTAAAGTTTCATGGTAAAATAAACCAACATTGCCCCTTGTTTACGGTTACTTGCAATCACTAAGGTGTTCCAAGCATTTAAATTGAATATCTTTATTTGAGATTACTAATACACATATGCAAATGCTAATATAGCGGAGACCTTGGAGAAGTTGTTTGTTTAACTTCTTTGCAAGAGGGGATTTGGAACCCAAATCCTAAGGGAGAGTGTACTTTCACAATTGGATGAAAATACCACTCAACATGTTGTTGTTTTCATCTAAATATAACCAAAACTATTACTGTTTCATGATAAGTTTTTATATTTTTAATGTAAAAATGTATTATATTAAATAAGTAATAGAATACATTTTTACAAATAAAAAAAATAGGTAGATAAACATACCATGTGGCCAATGTCATCAACCAAAAAACCATCACCATAAAAATAGCATGGGAAACTAAGAAATAAAGTAACAACTACTCAAAACTACCTTATAGAAATGATGGGCAGACACTATCAAATACTTTAACATAATGATTACATACTGAAAATGACAACTAAGTGCATGCCACAAGAGCAAAAGAAAAAAATAGGGGAATCCCCATAATTGTGAAGAATAATTACATAGGTTTATCCAACATTGTGACCAAATATCATCCAACATTATCATTAAGAGATTTGGCTGAACTTCATCCCTGTCCAAAATAAGAAGTGTTGGAAATATATTCCTAGTTTTTAACAAACAAATCCTTGTTGGTAGAAAACACTAGAGAACCTAACCTGACCCAGGAATTGAGATGAGGAGCCAAGGGAGAGAGAAGAGTAGCTAGGTTACTAGGGCCAACTCTGTAAGGAGGGTGACCTTGAGTTGTGGCATGAGTGCAATTTTGGATCGAGAGGCAAAACATCTTGGACCTAGACCTAGACCAACTTCGAGGATAATCTTTCTCAAGAGAAACTTGACTAACTATGCATAGAGTGTTCTCCCAATGATCAAGAAGATATTTAAGATGAGAGAGATCCATAGTCACCTTACTGGCCTAAACCGTAATCTAAAAATACATAGACAAAATAATATTAGATTTCTCAAAAGCAAATATGTGAAGAGAGGAAGAACACTTAAGATACGATCATTTCTAGATTTCCATATGTTGTACAGGGTCGTTATATGAAACAAGTTCCATAATTAAAATAAAATATCCTACAAGGATGGGGTGTCTTCCAGAATGATATGCTTCCACTAAAGCATAGTGTAGGAATAGGGTATAAAAAAAGAAAAAACCACTCCCAAAGGGAATGGGCATGAGCATAAAACCAAAAAATATGGATAAAGTCCTTAGAGTGAAGACAAAAAGGGTAATAAGGGCTAGGGATGCCTAAATACCATAGAATCTCACCAATAGGAAGCCCTTGGTGAAGAAGATTTTGGGAAAAATATGAAAGCTTAGGCTCAAGAAAGGAGCCTGGGTAGTCTAGAACCTGCGCATCCAAACATGCTAAGGAGAAGAGACATTATATCATTGATTAAGGTTATCAATCATGGGGAGGTAAGGAGATATCCATCCATACCCCAAATGGGCCTTGTAATTTCATAGAGGAGTGTTTGGATACCACTTCCAGTCCTTCCACCAAGGTCATTGCGAAAACATAGAAATTTTGTGAAATATGGAGTCATGGAGAGTAGCCTTAATGGCTTCAAATGTGTCCTTGTTAGAGTTATTGAGCTCAAATTTGACTTTGAATTCATCCCAAGGGATCCAATATTTGTTAGGATAAGAAAATAAATTGGTGATGCATCACACATATTTACAAAAAAATCTAAGTGCATGAACCTAGGTAACCTACGCAAGTGAAGAACCCTAGTAGGTGATGACAAGTGACCACTAGATATTCATCTAGTTTATGGAGAGGTTGTGCCAAAATCTCTGGGAATTGCATATCATCTAAGACTTAACACTCTCCCAAGATTTCCAAATACTCCTTATGAATGATCTTGTCACTTCGATAGACATAAGAGTAATAGAGGGGAAGAGAAACCCATGCTCCTCTAAATCTTATGACCAAAATGGGAACCTTTGTAGATATAGTAATGGATGAGAATCATCTAGACCTCATTACCCATAAGGGCTTTGATGACACACTTAACATAAAAAAAGCAACCTTGGCATTGGGTATTGAGCATTCCAAACCCACCATGGCTTTTGGGGAGACAACAATACTCTAAGGAAACATGATAGAATCCCAAATCATTACTAAAGAGGACCATAAAAAGTCTTGTAGAAGCTTATAAATATTCTTATAACAGTTTTTTGACAGGACCTGTCATGACCCTCTCTTAGCAGACTTTTTTGGATAGATTTATGTTAAGGATATGCATGATGGATATTTTACTACATTTGAACACTTTTTTTAAACAGAGAAATGATTGAAAAATATTTTATCAATTGCTACAAACATAGGTTCTAATGGTAAACTATGATATTGCCAACAAATTTACATTGATGCAGGGATCAAGTTGTCCTATAAAGGGGTATACCTTTGGTAGAAGAGCTACTTGGATAGACACTCTCTTCTCATATAAGTGACTTAGCTTGATTTACACATAGAAAGTGGATTAAACATTGCTCGTTTGGTTATTGATCTACTAACCTTAGTGGACATGATTTGAATTATATTATGTTCTTAAAAATATAATCTCTTTTAAGGAAAAGTATGAAAGAAAAATTATGGTAAGCATTATTAATGAGGTTGACTTCTTATATTCGTGATTAAAAGAACAATATATTTTGGAGGTTATCTGTTAACCTGATGGCTTTGCAAACGGTTTCTGTGGGTATTTTATTCTAACAAAAAAAAAGATATCTAGTAAGTATTTGAACTAACACAATATTTTTGTTGTGCTAGTTTATTATGTCACAGTGTGGATGGTGGGTAAGTTTCTTCTACGCACATGTTGATTCTTGTAGGAGTAAGATAAGGGTGATGGACTATATTTTTCTATTAAAATAGTGTTAAATTTATTGGATAACCATTAAGTTATGGAAGGATATCCAATTCTTGTGTAGTAGTATGAACAAAGGAGTGAGCATGATGGTCTTTTGAACTGGTAGCCACATTGATGCTTCTGACTTGGAAAGCAAGGAAGTAGTGGGAAGTATTGTGGGTGGTTTTTGGTTGGGGAGGTGAGAGGGAAATCGATGTAGTGAAGGGAGTAGAGGGGAGAGAAAAAAAGGTGTGCTCATATGGATGAAGGAGGGTTTTGGAAGTGGCTCCAAGAAAAAGAGAATTTTTGGGAGTGGGATGCAGAGCTAGCGATCCGGTTCACAACATACAACCTCTAACCACAAGTAGACTTCCACTTAATTGTTATCTAATTTGCAATGTAATTGGTAGCAGTAGATTTGTAACATTCTATATAGGAGTGTTGTTATTTACAACTGTAAATAGGCTTCTTGTTGAACTAACTATCTGATATTATATGTATGCTTGTTTTGTTAGTTATTTATGTGGTAATATTGGCGTTGGCTTCTTGAATATTTCAAATTATTTAAAGACTAGAATCAGGCAAGTGTTGATTTACCCACAATTGAGTTAGGTTTATATGTAAGAAGCCACCCGATCTTGACACTCACTTATGTTTCTAGTAGTGTTTTTGTTAAAAATAATGGGACTAGTTAAGGAACCTAGAAGACCCTCACCTTTCAAACAAATATTTAAGGTCTTATTGTAGGTATTAACACCTAAACTAGAAGCTATTGCCATTATTATTTTGATATGGAAATATCTTTGGACTACTATAGTGACCACCATTGTATAGGGTGCAACTATGTTGAGAAGCTCCTCTAGAAGCAAACCTCTGCATGCATCTTGTAGTTGTTTTGACAATATGGGGGAATGCTTCCTTTTGAAACCATCCAACCATAGTGGTTGTGAGAGACGTATTGGATGCCAATATGCTTCTCTTGATTTTTTTCTCAAAGCCAAATTGTTTTGGTTGTCTAGAGTGTTTGTTAAAGACTCTTGGTAGTGGGAGGTGAAGTCCTTTGTAGTTAAGTTCACTCCAAACTAGCTATACCTTACTTAGTGTTGAATGGAGTTACATTAGTTTATGTGAATGTCATTAATGCCAACATAATTATATCTTGTGGAATTAAGACTACTTCTTGTACCTTTTATAGGACTGTTACCCTTAGATTTGCAGAGAAACACTTCTAGAGATATGTATGGAAATTTGGTTCTAGTTTTTCTAACTCTGGATGATAGGGATACTGGTAAGATGTGCAGGTGTAGAATGAACCTTTGACATCCTAGTTTCTATTATTCTTTACAAATATTTATGGATTTATGAAATGGTTAGTTCTAATTTCTATTATGCTTTACAAGTATTTATGGATTTATGAATGGTTAGTTCCAATTTCTATTATGCTTTACAAGTATTTATAGATTTATGAAATGGTTAGTTCCAGTTTCTATTATGTTTTACAAGTATTTATGGATTTAAGAAATGGCTAGTTCCAGTTTATATTATGCTTTACAAATATTTATGGATTTATGAAATGGTTAGTTTTAGTTTCTATTATGATTTACAAGTATTTATGGATTTATGAAATGGTTAGCTCAAGTTTCCATTATGCTTTGCAAGTAATTATGGATTTATGAAATGACTAGTTATAGTTTCTATTATGCTTTGCAAGTAATTATGGGTTTATGAAATGGTTAAATTCCATATGCTAATTTGCTTCGCATGTATTAGTGAATTTACGAAGTGGTTGTTTATGCCAACTTCTACTTTTCTTAGCTAGTGTTAGTGAACTCATTGAAATGAGCTTTTGTTCTAGTTTATTTTTTGACATAAGCTTTTATGGGTTTATGAGATGACTACGTAAAATTTTGGAAAGATTATTTTGTGCCAATAAAGTAAGTTGTTTGGTTTTGGAAGTGTTGTGATGTTTTTCCTGAAGGGAAGGTGTCATTATAGACGTGATAGTTGTAGTACTTCCATATAGATGACTTGGTGGTCGAGCATTGTTGCTGGGTCAGGTGCAAGGGTTGCTGAATTGCTTGTGGATTCTTTTCAAGCAGGATTTTCATAGACCCTTATTGTTATGATAGTAGAATTGAGGATATGGTAGCTGAATATCGATATGTATATGTAGTAGTGACTCTATGGGATGATGACCTACTCTATGAAAGTTCTCTCTTGGAAGAGCTTAGGATGAATTATATTGTCCTTAACCATTGTAAGACTAGATTAATTTTTATAAGAAAGGAATGACTTTTGAATGTTGGGTTTCCCTACGGGGTTTCTCCTAGGATAAATTAATGCGTCAACATGGTTATGGTTGTGGTTTACTTTTGTTTAATGTTGATTACTTAATGCATTAGTTGGGTTGTTCATGTTAATTTGTAGATAAATGATTATGTTATGTTATGGAAATAATGTTATTTGATTATTAATTTGGAATGAGGGATCATGGGTAGTAAAAGATTATTCATGTTAATTTTAGTTGCATCAATGGGATAAAATGTGCCTGGAAACTGAGATCTAATTTTGTTATGAAAATAGATAAATATTTCAGGCTTCTTGAATGGATTGTAATATTAAACTCAAAGCTCTTTTAAGAATTATAAGATATGGTTTTTGGTAACTGTACTTGGGTAGAGTCTAATTTCTTATTAAGAGTTGTATAGTGGAATATAACAACTAAGGAACTATTCATCCTCATCATAAAGGAATTTGATGGGTGAATGGGAAGGGAAGTTTTTAAGACCCTTCATTAGTAACTAAAGGAGTGCAAACACACATCATAAAGAGGATAGATGAGGTGTTTGAAAGAAATTCAAATATCATGTTGACCTTGGAGATGACATTGTGGTCTAACTAAATGAAGGTGTTCATACGATAGTGTTTTAACAAGGCAAGTGAAGAATTGATTAGCTCATATTATAACTGAGAGGGATAATCAATTTCAACATGCTCTAGCTCTTCTCAAATGGATATGAGTTGTGGATAGCTTTAAAGATTACCCCTTTCGATAGAAATAAAGGGAAGACAAGTTAGCTCATGGAGCCAGTGAGAGGGATAACTTGTAATTACTAAGCCTTACATCTAGTATACTTGTGTAGCCAGGCATACGCAAGATGTAGATATGGGTGTACCTTGGGTAAGACTATATGAGTAGTGTTGTGGGTTACTATACATTTAAGTAAAGAAAAATTGGTTAGGAAAATCGGGTTATGAAAGGACCCAACAAGAAGAATAATAAACATGGGTGGCCATAAGGACTTTTGAGCAAATTTAGAATTTACTAGCAAGGGAGAGCTTCTTGGTGGACCAATAGGTAAGTTTTTGTTCCACCCTATTAATGACATACTTCCACAACTCTAACATTGAACTGTTAAAGGAAAAAGGAATACCTAAAAAGCAAAATATTTCCCCCTCTTGAATGATCCTTCACTAATATTGACTAAGCTAGTGGGGTACCGGGTTAGGATAAACCTTATAACATTGAGTCTTTCTCCATTGAATGGAGGAATTAGAAGCTAGAAAAAAAGTATCAAAACAAGAAAGCATCTGCTAAATAACACCTTCATCCTCAATAAGCATGAGGAAATAATCATCAACAAAATGATCGTTGATCAATTGAGACTCACCTCCGGGGAGAGAAATTCCTTGAATAGAATCTTGAGCGGTATGGTGAGCTAATAAATAGCCAAATCCCTCAGTGGTAAGAACATATAGGGATGATTGAAAAATGCCAATGGGAATCCCTATTTAATAGAATGAAATAGCCGAATGGTTGAGAACTTATGCCTATTAATGGAAAAAATAGGCGAAGCCTTGAACATCTCCATAGAGCTAATGAAGGAGGGCCTACAAACAAGAGCTTTAAGCATGGCCAAAATGAATGACCAATCGATCCTATTGTAGGATTTATCAAAATTGATTTTTATGAACAAGGATCATTGGATGGAATTGCGAACCCACTCCATGTCTTCCCAATAAAAAAATAATGTTGTCAAGGATGAACCTACCCCGAATGAAGATATTTTGCTCTAGGTTTATGATGATGGAAAGGATATGGTCGATGTACAAAGCCAAGGATTTAGTGATGATATTATAGGAAATATTAAGGATAGTAATATACCTCCAATTGTTGATGACTTCTATATCACCAACCTTGGTATAGATTTAATAATCCTATCATTAATAATAGGGCCTAGAGAACCCCTAGAAAAGGTCTTCTGATAAACTTTGAGAATTCAAGCCCGATAGTGTCCTAAAGGGACTTGTATAAATCACAAGGGAAGCCATCAAGACCAGGGGATTTATTATCGACCATCTGAAAGAGCTTCCTCTAGATCCTTTAAAGAGAGGGCCTTTTCATAGGCAACTCTTCAAGACTAAAAAATCTACATCGATCAACAAATAGGTAGGATTTAAGAGTCTAGTCACGTTGAGGGGAGCAAGACTGAGCTACAAATACAGTCTAGTAATATTCTTCAAAATAAAATAATACAAGGAATATAAAAAATACACTCTTCATTAATGTTAAAGGTTTTAATACCCAAAACTTGGTTATGAGGATGCAAGAACCAGAAAAACTCCTTGGTTACACTATCATCAATCTTGATCCAATGCAACCTCACCTTGATCTATACCTCTCTATCATCATAGTGCTCCACCATTAGAAGATGGTGTTTGACAGCCACGAGGTGCCTCTGAAGCTCCTCATTGAAAGGATTGGATTGTAGTTGAGTTGAGGCCACCTCCAACTCTCACTTGAGAGCAACGTTGAAGTAGTAACAAAGCTTGGTAATATTATGTGATAACAAATCTTGGTAATATTATGCCCTAGTGAGCACAAGAAGTTGGCAATGTCAGTTCGCCAATAAATACAATCGAAGACCCCTTTTGGTCTAGGCACTAGCTTTAAAATTTTGATGACATGGTATCTCAAAATGGTGAGGTGCAAAATAAAAGTAGTAAGGTAGAATTGTGACTGAGAAAGAGGAGGGAGTGGAAGAAATTAGGATGGAAAATAAAATGGGAGAATGGTCAAACAAATAGAGCTTATGGTGGACAGAGACAAAGGAGGAAGAGGATGAGGGACACTCAAAGGAGAAAATATTAGAATATGAGGGTATGGCTCTGTCTAATCTTTTTAACACATGAATATCACCCTATTGGTTGTTAGACCATGTGAATCATACATTAGAAAGGAACAAAGAGGGTAAGAAGTATCTATTGGGACTAGATAACCCCAACTTTGCTTTCATGAAAAGCCACACTTCTCTTTCCTTGGGGCTCATCGCATGGGAAGAAGACCCACCTTGTCATGTAGAAATTCAATCATATTGAAGTCCCCACATAGCAACCAAATAGTAGGGAGGAAGAGTGTTTCCCATCACCAAAGTCTACAACTATCATTAGCATCGTTAGGTGCATAGATGTTGAGCATACTAAGGACATGGCCATCAACCTCCATCACAACCCAGATAACATGATTGAAAGAGTCACATCCCTAAGAGATCGACTTGGAATGTAGATTTTTGAAAGGCAGATGCTTGCCCCTCATTTGCTTGTGCCATGCATAGTATAAAAATTTTAGCCCTAGAGCGAGAGAAATGAGCAAGTACTTGATAGAATGAATTTAGTGACTTTGACTTCCTAAAGGCATAAAATATCAATACTATCAATTTTGATCTTAAAGTCATCTAAACCTTGATGTACAATGTACTTGTGCACCAAGATATGTCAAACAACTAACAGTCCAAGACATGCAATTCATGAGATACAATCGAGTATATTTCCTTTGATGATATCAAATTCCTCAAAATTTGCCAAAGATTCAAAATTCAAATGCGTTTGTGTGAAACCTATTATGGTTTTTCCCAAAAAATTATCTGTATTTGTTTTTCTAAAGGGACGCCCAAGGACTCCTTAGCTATCTTCACTTTTCTAGAGGGATGCCTAGGGTTTCATGAAAGAACTTTACTAGATGGATTAGTAGGAGAGATAGGGTGTCCACTTGAGGGGATGAACTTTGGCATAGCCCACGGTTGAGCCATTTGGGAGCCTTGAGAAGTCAGGGAGACTTGTTGGGTACTGTCATTACAGGTACTAACAAAAGGAGAAACAAACATTCCTTTTGTAGTAACTATATTAGAGCTCTCTAGTTGAGAGCCTAGATAAGACTCATTTTGTTTAGCTCCCATAAAATATTGTGGTCGATTACCTTTACCATTTTTCTTGTGACAAACATTCATTCCTTCCCTCCATTAGCAGGAGGGGCAGATTGAATTGCGACCAAAGGTGTTGACGCTTCTATTGGAGCATGATTTTTAAACCGATCCTCAATAAGAGGACAAAATTTTAAGTTTTATCTTGTGAGTTGCAGACTAACAATGATAACAGGTGTTGGGGATATTTATATAGACCACCCATTGTTGAAAACGGATGTCACCAACTTGAATATCAAAAGAGTCATTGAGGTCCTTTGAGAGATCAATTTCAACGTAGATGCATTTGTAAGGTCGCACAACATAGAATTTTTGTGGCTCCATGCATACATACTTGCCAATGGGTGCAAAAATTTGTGGCAAGAACAACCAAAGGGGCAAGAGGAGACCTAGGAATTCCACCCAAACAGGGATGCACAGGGAAACATCAACATAGACTATAAAATTTTGGTGTCAAGGTTGAAGAAATAAAATGACCTTTGCTCATAACTGTAATGACATGTTGCACTTTGACAAAAAAATAAAAGAAGCCATTAGTAAGGTTTTCTATGTGGTCAAATTTAATGTCATATGGTTGCAGAACTTGTTGAATCCATTGATGAATTGGCAAGTCACTAGGAATCCTCCCTAGAAAATACCCAATGAGGGTGTGACTCTCAAGCTAGTTGTAGGCTTTATCAAAATCTTGCATGGGCAAAACTATGTCCGACACAAAGGATTTACCTTGTGGAAAACCCTCGGGACAAACTTCTTGGGTCTATTGATTGGTGCCATGGCTCTCCACAGCTGCAACTTCACTAAACAGTAAAACAATGACTTGAGAGGCAACCATAACAAAAGAAGATGCCCCCGGCCCTAGGCTATGTAATAAGAGCGCTTAAATCCCTAACAGTATGGTGGAAAGAAAAAGCAAACAATTAAGAACAACATACAATTGACAATCCTAACAAAATCTAAAAAAAAAACCTTAATAATTTTTTTAATTTTTTTTTAAATAATATCATTTATATCTTTAACTTTTAAAGATTTACAATTAAAAAAATGAATTAACCTCATAAATTTAATTACAATTATAATATAATCCCTTAAATTATGTATTAAATATATTAACCCTCCATTATAATATAATCCGTTAAATTATGTATTAAATATATTAACCCTCCATAGACCTGTTGTGTCTTTAAACCTGGGCATCTCCCGTTGTGCCTCATCCCAAACTTTAAATGCTTGCATTGAATACTCTATGCTTGTATTTTAGTTGCTTTTACCCTTTGCACAATACACAATACAAATTTTAGCTTTACCTTGAAGCCGTGCACCCACCCAAACTTCCCCATACAAACTTCAACTTTACCTCGAAGCCATGCACCCACGCATACAACTCTAATCATAATGTATTTGAATTTCAGCGGACCTACTGAGAAGCCGGTGTATGGGGAACTCACGTAAGAGAAATAGCTGTTAGACTGTTATTCTAGTGTGAAGAGGTAACAATTGTTAGTAGAGGCACCTACATTCTACTAACGGATGTAAGTTGTCTCAGGAGTTATCATCGGATTAGATTTTAAAGGAAAGTTTTTGTTTTGTCTCTGTTGGAATAACTAAGCTGATATATTAGTGAGTTTCCATTATACTTAAAAAAAAATTATAAGCAGACTCTGATAATAAAACAATTCCATCATATCATAATGTCTCTAACTTGTCATGGGCTGGCCAATTTGTTACCTGAAATTCCACTCCAATAATTCGCCTCACCCATGACGAATTAAACACGTCATGTTATGAGATCAGCTAAACAAATAAAATAAAATAATTGGCATTAAAGTGATAAGAAACGAAGTGCAGCCACCCATTCCGGCGGTGGGTGACACTGTCCTTACCTGGCCAAGCTAAGCTATAGTTGGAAGCATCCGGAGACACGGTGTGAAGGCAAATACTGGATGCAGATTCTTGCCCAAGAAAAGTTCAGTAAGATCGACAAGCTGTACAGTGGAAACGACAAGTTGCACATTCTTTATTGGGGTGGCCATAATTGAAATTCTAAAAAATTATTCGAGGACTAAAATTTTATGCCGAAGGAATCCAAGGTTGAAGTTTATTCTCTTCTTCCAGACATGGCATGTAAATTTGATAATAAATAAACTTAGAAGAGAGAAAAAGATAATCTTTTTAAAATCTTATTTTTATTTTTATTTTATAAAAGTAGGTTTTGAAAGCTTGTTTTTTTACTTTTTATTATATTGATTTAGTTACTTTGAGTTATTTGGTGTTACTTAGATTTGAAATTTGGTGGACTATATCAACTATTTGTCCCAATCTTTAAACCAAAAACCAGTTAGCATTAAATTATAATATTTTGGTATAATAATAAGTGAACTTTTTTATAAAGATATTGGCCAGAGTGTTTCCTACATTTCAAATGCATACTTAAGAGAGAAAAATTGGTACGGGGTCTTAATTTTTAATAGGAAAAAGTTTTTATGTACTTTTAAAATAATAAATATTATTGTATAAAATTTATATTTTATAACTTGCATAAGACTAATATTAGACATTAAAATAAATTTTATATTTAAATTAAATTAAAATTTATATTAATAATATTGAAAAAATAATATTTACATTATAGGGAAACAAAGTTAAAAAGATTGATGTTGAAAAGAAAGAACTGAAAATAAAATAAAATAGTTAGAATGACATTCTAAAACAATAACACTTTTAATAAAATTTAAATATTTAGTTATCAAATTGTATTAAAATCTGAAGCATTTTGGATTATAAAAGTATAAAGAAATTTATTATTATTATTATTATTATTATTTAAAGTTTGTTTATTAATTATTTTATGTGTTTTTTTTTTCACTTCTAAAAATAAATATTGAAATTTTCATTAAATAGTAAAACACGAATTAATAACATATGCACAAACTAAAGAATAGTTGATTAATAAAACTATAAAATATGTGCATAATCCATGTAAATTCCAAGGTAATTTTTTAATTGACTAAAGTAAAATATTATATATAAAATTATCTTAGAAAAAGAATGGTTTTTAATTTTGTAGCCGTTATTAATGAATGATTTTATAATTTAATCATATTATTAGGAAAATTAGGCTAATCCTTTAAATTTGATCATCTAAATCATATGGATTCTTATACAAATTTTACACTTATTTTGTTATCTTGTGTCTATGAAAGAGTCATATGTTTTATTTTTGTTAAATGTTTAGAAACATTATAACCTATTTTCAATTTGAGATAGGAAATTGAATGTCTAGCCTCATATTTCTTCATGTCGTACATGTATTGATAAAAAGATTAACCTTATGCTTAGAAGTTATTTCTATATGGAAGTGGTGAAATATAATAACTTTTCCTACAAATATAATTTATATTATGGATATGCAATTTGTTATGATATTGTTGTATTATTAATTTGTAAGGTCCAATTAACTTAATTTGATATGAATTTATCACTAACACAACAAATGAAAGATGAAGATGGTTTTCAAAAGAGAATTATTGCTATAGGAAGAATATGAAAGATATAAAATTGACAAAAACAAAAAAAAATCTATAAAAGAAAATTCTTTATTATTTAAATATATAGATAAACAAATGGGTAGATATTCTAGATCCAAACATGCTTTTATTGTTTTAATGGAAACGTATATAGTATCATTTGTAAAAATTATTATTAGCTTAAAATAATGATTATTAGAGTAAACCATATCATCAATAGAGTAGATGACTAGGCACCATTCCATCAACTGTAACCTAAGATATAAAGTAAAAAACAACAAAATTTTAAATATAATATATTAGGATGTTTTAAAATAAAAACAATAAAAAATACATGTTACATTAAAATATTATTGAAATGAGAATACATAAGGGTAAAAGGATGTACTAAGTGTACATGCAGAAAATTTTTTAAAGTCAAATAAGAGGAAAATCCTTATCAATCTATGAAGAATAATAAAATTAAATATCCCAGGTTGCATCTAGAGGATTTTAAAATTTTAACATAAACAAAATTCTTTAGATATAAATCCTTTCATTCATCATGTAGGTATTTAAGAACCTTTAATGTTCAAACAAATATTATAGGATAATGTAGGATATTTGTAGGAAGTAAGTGTTAGTTTATGAAATAGAAACTCAAATCCTATTAAAAATTTATTCAATTATGATCTATTACAATGAATCTTATCCACTAGAAAATAAATTAATGACTATGAAAACTAACATCACTTAAAATTGCCCCGTTTTGGATTTCAAATTAAATAGTTAGTGGGAATTGTTTCTTAGTTTATGCTCTTCAATTCTCTTAAGGTTAAATTAGGATATATCCTAATAATATAAACTCATAATATCCATGAGATACATTTTTTTATGTCTCATAGATTAATTATGAAGAGTTGTGTCAAATCGTAAAAAAAAATTCTAAGTACTAAGCATTAGAAGATAAACAATTACTTGATACACATTTTGAAGGATCACATTAAGTTTCAAATTTCTTTTAATTTAATTTATTATTTTTGGAAGATTGACATCAAACTAGGATTGGGAATACATATGTTTCAATATTGACATAAATTTCTCTTAAATGAATACATTTTTAACATCAGATTAAATTTATATATAAATAAATTTATCAATATTGACTATCGATTTCAACATGTAAAATAAATAAATAAAATTATATCTCTATTTCATATCAAAGTTAAACTAGAAATATCATACTTATACAACATCAAGAGTAGACTTTAGCCTATATTAGTTTTGTTTCAAAGGTCAATATCATTTTTTTTTCATTATCTTGTTGTTGTCTCAATGCCTATCATTTTGGCATCTCATGATTGTCTCAATGTCCTAAATATTTTATTAATTGTAGCTAACATAAATGAATATCAATCTTAAAAATTTAATGAAACCTATTGTCTAGATTATAGCTCTTTTTTTGACAAATCTAGATGCATATTCCAAACCATGATTTGTCATGAAACTCATGAGAAATCATGACCCATGATTTTTTTAATTTCTCAACATCTCCATAAAAAATTCATCAATTTCTTATGAGAAAAACATGTATGGGTGCAAAGACAAAGGGGAATCACACTCAAAAATATTTATTTTCTCTCATTTGCTAATTTTCTTCTTTCCAACTATGTGGAATTTTTTATAAGATGTGGAAAAATAATCCTAAACCATTTTTTTTGGATCACATCAAAGATTGGACACTAGTTTAGGAGATTTGAGATTGTTTCTACAATTTTTTTGAGGTATTTCTAGTTTTTCCACTAGTTTAGAGCCATGTCCAAGCATCTAGTGTGAGGGGAAGGAAGGGAAAACAAAAAGTAATTTAAAAATTACTTTATATTTTGAAATTTTGCATTTCTAATTGTGTTTGGGATAATTTTCTAATTGATAAACTATAATTGTATTTTTTTATGAACATATAATATAAAAATAACTTTTTGGCTCTCCAATATTGATTAAAATGTATATTTTTCGTTTTAAGAAAAAAATTCTTCCATTTTTTTTTTCGAGATTTTCCAAGTTACTAATAAAATATCCAAAATCAAGCTATTGATTTTATCACAAGTTATGATTTTTCCAACTATGTTCCAAAAGATATCTTTAAATGATCCATTTATGTAGTTTTTATCTTGCTATTTTTCTAAGCATCTTTGACATGAATCAGGGTAGCCAAATAATAAATTTTAACATGTTCAAACTCTAGTGCAATACTCCATACTAGTTATTTTCTTTAGAAAACACATTTCTTGCACCATAGGTCAACATTTGTTTTTAGATAGCAACAATCAATTTTGTGATGACAATTCTTCTGACATAGACTAATTTTTTCTCAAACAACTTTTCAAATCCTCTAATATTAAATAAATATTTGAAACACCTGCAAACATCAATAGGAATAAAAATATTTTATTTTCTTCTACAAACAATAAGTTCTTCTCCTCACTCAAACTTAAGCTTACTCCTTTCTAGTTTCCCTGATGATAACATGCTTTTAAAAACTCTAAGAGGTGTCTCCTAAACCTTTTCAAATGGATAACCTTCACAAGCAAAATTTTCATTCTTATATCAGCTTGCTTTGATACCAAATATTAGAAATATAAAATATATTTGCATTGATATGATAGAAGTATATACATATGAAATGAAGAAGATATGAGGTTGAGAGTTGTAAGTACTTTCCAACGTCCCATAACCTTCATAATCATAAGGTATAATGTTTCAATGGAATCTAAGGCTTATTTTAAGTTAACCTTAAGGTTTGGCTTATGGTTAAACACTCATTAAGATTTTGGTATCACTATAAATACCCTCAATGAGAAAAACCATGTATATAAATGTAAACATAAAATGATATATATTATCTCTATCTCTCTCTCTCTTAATAAATTACATGAAGTTATCCATTCTCTTAAATTAGAATATCCATGCATCTATGATAGTTGATAGGAAGTATTGGTTGAGAGGTGGTTTGTTCTCTCTCCCTCTCTCTCTCTCTCTCTCTCTTAATAAATTACATGAAGTTATTAATTCTCTTAAATTAAAATATCCATGCATCTATGATAGTTGATAGGAATTATTGGTTCAGAGGTGGTTTGCTATCCAAAACTAGGTATTCCTATCATTCAAGAAGTAAAGATCGTTGGTATCCAACTTAAATGCTTATAGCGCAATATGGTCTAATATGTTATATACATTTTTCTCACCATAGATAAGTTGGAGGAGGCTTACCTTTAACACTTTCAAATTGGATGCAACTATCAATCATAAATTTAGGAGAATCTAAAACATAGATGCCTTTGGGTCTGATTATTTATTAAATATATAATTTTTGGAATTTGTTGTGTTTATGCTCCAAATAGTATTATGAGTAGAGTAAATCTTTGTATATACATTTCAATCTCTTTCTCATCTATTGGGTGGATCATTAGGATGATTTTAATATGATCAAATATATTCAATATCAAAGTGGTCACACAAATTATGTCCATCGAACTTAATTTTATGTGTGGCTTCTACTGTAATAGTCTTGCAATATCTGACCCTTTTCAAGAAATAAAAGAGGAGAGTAACAATATCTAGTTCAGTTGGACTAAATTCAGATCTAGCTATGAATGGAAATTTAGTAGGGTAGACTAGGTCTACCTATCATAGCTCAAGATTTTGATGCTTTTCATATTTAGTATGATTATATGTTTCTATATTAGGTAAACTATTGACATCTATTAAGATCTATTTAAGCAATGAGGCAAAATTGGTGCTTAAGTTTCCTTATAAATTGAACACTACTCTATTATAACATCCAAATTATGTTTATACATGGATTTTACTATGGAAAAAATCCCATAAGACCATTGGTAATGAATTCTAGATCTATAGGGATCCTTGTATAAGGAAGTACACTAGGTTCTTTTATGGATTTAGCAAGAAGCTACTTATGGAGAGGCATAATAAGGAACAAAATACTAGTTACCAAATGGAGAAGGCATGAAGAACCATAATTGAAGGACAAGAAGTCCTCAAATATTATTTTATTGATGATCCCATATTATTTCTTCAAAAATTCAACAAAAAAAATTAAGCAACTTATTCAAATTTACCATATCAAGATATAAACTCCCATTATAAAACAAAATTTCAACTTGTTATTCATGATCATTCCTTGTGGAACACTAATTATTAGAGGTAGATTCATACTCATGACATAAAGTATTATTTAAGGATTCTATTTTGGCTCAATGTTTCACCCAAAAAAATATAGGGTTCATGAATAATTTCTTTTAAACATTGATATGTGATCCTCTAAAGTACCTTTCTTTACTTGAGAATATTCAAGTGCTCATCACAATATTTGTGTCCATTCATATGTTTTATATTTCTTGTTGGTTACCTTCCAAGCCTAAATATTATGTATTCACTAAATCACTATGTAAATACCTTTAAATGAGTGAGATAAATTATCTTTCTTGAAGTCCATCTCCTAGTTTTTTTGTATGCTACTAAAAAGAAAGAGGGACTTGGTATTATCAATATTTAATATTAAAGACTCTACTTAATGTCTAAGTGGGTAATTTAGGTGTCTCAAGGGGGTGAAGCATGAAAGGTTCTATTTAGACAAATCAAAATTAGCATCTATCAATGGATCTTAGTATCAATTTTAGATGCATAATAAGTTGATTAATGTTTCTTATTTTAAATATAAAGGATCTAGAATATTAAGCAAGAATCTGATGGTCCTAACAAAAAATATTATTTTTTTCCATGGGACAAATATTTCCTTTGTTGTCTTTAATTTTGTGAAGAAGGTTAAATTAATAACAAGCCACTAGCCTTTGATGTGTCTTTCATAGATAAAGCTATGTTTAAAATAAAAATTTGGCATTCTATTTATTGATATAGTATGTCTTTATAACATTGAATAAGTCAATACATTTTAAACACTAATTTGTTCTTACTAAGCCACTTCTTCAAATAATTCAGAGGGTCAGGTTTATTATTATGATGATATTTTGGTCAAGTTGTCTAGAATTTTGATGTGCAACTTTAACAATGATTGAAAGTGTGTGGATAGCCATAGCTTATGCTTCTTAAACAGTAGGGAATTTTTTGATTATGTAGTCCTAATTGTTTTTAGTAGCTCAACTAAATGCAAAATGAGAATACAAATTGAAAGAGTTATCTTGGAGATAACTAAGTAGTCAATTTTAGAAATCAAATACTAAGTCAAGTACACAACTAATAACATGGTGATCACTGCATGGAAAATTTCCATATAGAGATAGGTATGTTGTTTAGGGTATCTATTTTCCCAAATGTGTATTTTATAGTATGCCTAAATCCTTAAAGTATAAATTTTGATCATGTGGAGCTATTAATGACATATACAATATAGTGTCTTCCTCATGTCTTGCTATGTTTGTAAACAATTTCTCCTAGAAATTTATATTATTTTGGTTTTACAAAAAATATAGTGTTATATCATATACTTGATTCAAAATTTTATTTGGCTTCAAATATGTGATTTATGCTTGAGTGGTGCTCACTTAGAATTAGGGAATGGGGAATTGGTACCTTACTCTAACATACATCTACATGCACTTTATTATCTAGGTAGCTTGTGATCGAATCAACAAGGGATATGAAAATTGAACAACTAAGAGAAGTTCAAGCTTAGATACAGTTGTAGGCTATCAAAAAATATGTTTTTGAACTTAAAATTACCACCTCAATTCTCAAATAAATACTTGTTCAATCCAAACCAATGAACTTTCTATTTATGAGATTTTGTTCCATGAAAATCTTACTTGTGCTACCTTGATGGATTTAGAATATTATTTGGATATCAACCTTTGGAGGAATTTCTTAGGTCTTTGCTCATATACCTAATTTATCACTCAAGTAGTTGTATGTTGTTTTCATCTCAAAATAACCAAAACTATTACATTTTTTATGATAATTTTTCCATATTTTTTTAATGTAAAAATGATATTATATTAAAGAAGTAATAGAATACATTTTTCCAAACTAAAATATAGGAAGTTAAACATCCCACATGGCCAATGCCATCAAACAAAAAAAAAATCACCATAAAAATAGCGTGGGAAATATAGAAACAAACTAACAACTACTCAAAACTATCTTATAGAAATGGTGGGCAGACACTATCAACTAGCTAACAAAATGATTACATACTAAAAATAAAAACTAAGTGCATGCCACAAGAGCAAAAGAAAAAAATAGGGGAATCCCCATAATAATGAAGAATAATAACATAGGTTTAGCCAACATTGGGACCAAATTTCATCCAACATTATCATTAAGAGATTTGGCTGAACTCCATCCCTATCCAAAAGAAGAAGTGTTGGAAATATATTCCTAGTTTTAAACAAACAAATCCTCGTTAGTAGCAAACACTAGAGCACATGAATTGACCCAGGTATTGAGCTAAGGAGCCAAGGGAGAGATAAGAGCAACCAAGTTACTAGGGCCAACTTTGTAAGGAGGGTGATCTTGAGTTGGGGTAGGAGTGCAATTTGGGATCGAGAGGTGACCTTGGACCTAAACCTAGACCAAATTCAAGGATATTATTACTCAAGAGGAACTTGAATAACTATGCACAAAGTGTTTCCCCAATGATCAACAAGATCTTTAAGATGAGAGAGATCCATAGTCACCTTACTAGCCTGAACCGTAATCTAAAAATACATAGAAAATGATATTAGATTTATCAAAAGCAAATATGTGAAGAGAGGAAGAACATTTATCAAATATACAATTATTTCTAGCTTTCCATATGTTGTACATAGTCGTTATATGAAATAAGGACCACAATTTATATAAAATAGCCTACAAGGGTGAGGTGTCTTCTAGAATGATATGCTTCCACTCAAGCATGGTGTAGGAATAGGGTCTAAAAAAATAAAAAAACCACTCCCAAAGGAAATGAGAAAGAGCACAAAAACAAAAAATATGGATAAATTTCTTAGAATAAATATAAAAATAACAAGTAGGTATAGCGATGCCTAAATACCAAAGACTCTACCTAATAGGAAGCCCTTGGTAAAGAATATTCTAGGAAAAATAGGAAAGCTTGGGCTCTAAGAAAAGAGCCCAGGTAGTCTGGAACCTGCACATCCAAACAGACTAAAGATAAGAGACATTCTATCATTGATTAAGCTTATAAATCATGGGTAGGCGAGGAGAGAGCCATCCATACCCTAAATGGGCCTTATAATTTCATAGAGGAATGTTTGGATACCACTTCCAGTCATTCCACCAAAGTCATTACGAAAATATAGAAATTTTATGAAATATGGAGTCAGGGAGAGCAGCCTTGATGGCCTCAAATGTGTCCTTGTTAGAGTGCTTGAGCCCAAATTTGACTTTGAAGTCATCCCAAGGGATCCAATATTTGGTAGGACAAGAAAAGAAATTGGTGATGCATCACACATATTTGCAAAACAATCTAAGTGCATGAACCTAGGTAACATGTGCAAGAGAAGAACCCTGGTATATGATGACAAGTGACCACCATAAATTCATTTGGTTGATGGAGAGGTTGTGCCAAAATATCTAACCATTCCATCTTAGCTAAGGCTTAACACTCTCCTAATATTTCCAAATGATCTTGAAGATGAAGGATCTTGTCACTTTGATAGACATAAGAGAAATAATGAGGGAAGGTAAACCCATGCCCCTCTAACTATTATGACCAAAAGGAGAACCTTTACAAATATAGTGATGGATGAGAATCTTCCAGGACTCATTTCCTATAAGGGCTTTTATGACCCACTTAACATAGAGGGACCAACCTTGATGTTGGGTATTGAGCATTCCAAGACCACCATGGATTTCGAGGAGACAACATTACTCCCAGGAAACATGATGGAATACCAAATAATTACTAAAGAGGACCATAAAAAATCTCACAAAAGCTTATCAATATTCTTGTAACAGTTTTTGGACAGGACTTGTCATGACCCTCTCTTGGCAGACTTTTTTGGATAGATTTATGTTAAGGATATGCATGATGGATATTTTATTACAGTAGAACACTTTTGTTAACTAGAGGAATGATTGACAAATATTTGATCATTTTCTACAAACATATGTTCTAATGATAAACTATGACGTTGCTAAAAAAATCACATTGATGTAGGGATCAAGTTGTCCTATAAAGGGGTATACCTTTGGCAGAAGAGCTACTTGGATAAAAACTCTCTTCTCATATAAGTGAATTAGATTTATTTGCACATAGAGAGTGGATTAAATCTTGCTTGTTTGGTTAATTATATACTAACCTTAATTGACATGATTTAAATTATATTATGTTCTTAAAAATATAATCTCTTTTAAGGAAAAGTATGAAAGAAAAATTATGGTAAGCATTATTAATGAGGTTGACTTCTTCTCTTTTTGATTAAAAGAAAAATATGTTTTGGAGGTTATATTTTAGCTTGATGGCTTTGAAAAATGTTGCTATGGTTATTTTATTCTAACAAAAAAAAGATATCTAGTAAGTATTTGAACTAACACATTGTTTTTGTTGTTCTAGTTTAATGTGTCACTGTGTGGATAGTGGGTAAGTTTCATCTATGCATGTGTTGATTCTTGTAGGAGTAAGAGAAGGGTGATGGCCTATATTTTTCTATTAAATTAGTGTTAAATATATTGGAGAACCATTAAGGTCTAGAAGGATGTCCAATTCTTGTCTAGTAGTGGGAACAAGGGATTGAGCATGACGATATTTTGAACCGAAAACCATGTTGATGATTTCGGTTTGGAAAGTAATGAAGTAGTGGGAAGTATTATGGGTGGTTTGTTATTAGGGAGGTGAGAGGAAAATTGGTGTAGTGAAGGGAGTATAGGGGAGAAAAAAAGGTGTGCTTAGATGGATGAAAAAGGATTTTGGAAGTGGCTCCAAGAAAAAGAGTCGTTTTAGGAGTAGTATGTAGAGCTAGTGATCCGGTTCACAACATACAACCTCTAACAACATGTAGACTTCCACTTAATTGTTATATGATTTATAATGTAATTGGTAGAATTAGAGTTGTAATGTTCCAGGTAGGAGCGTTGTTCTTTACAACTATAAATAGACTTCTTGTTGAACTTGTTCGGAATTAGATGTACACCTATTTTGTTAGTTGTTGAAGTGGTAGTATTGGTGTTGGATTATTAAATATTTCAAATCATTTACATATTAGAATCAGTAAGGTGTTGAGTTGACCACACTTGAGTTAGTTTTATCTATAAGAATTTACCCCATCGTGAAACTCGCTTATGTTTCTGGTAGTATTTTTGTTAAAAAGAAAGGAACTTGTTAAGAAACCTAGAAGACCCTCACCTTGCAAACTAATATTAAAGATCTTATCATAGGTATTAGCACCTAAAATAGAAGCTATTGCCCTTGTTATATTTTTATATGAAAATATTATCGGGCTACTACAGTGACCACTATTGTATGGAGTGCAAGTATGTTGAGAAGCTCCTCTGGAAGAAAAGCTCTGCATGCATCTTGTAGTTGTTTTTACAAGATGGGATAATACTTCCTTTTAAAACCATCCAACCATAGTGGTTGTGAGAGATGTATTGGATGTCAAGATGTTTCTCTTGATTTTTTTCTCGAAGCTAATTTGTTTTGCTTATACAGAGTGTTCGTCTAAGACTCTTGGTAGTGGGAGGTAGAGTCCTTTGTAGTTAAACTGGATCGAAACGAACTATACCTTACTTAGTGTTGAAGGGAGTTACCTTAGTTTAGGTGAATGCCTTAAGTGCTACCATAATTCTATCTTGTGGAATTAAGACTACTTCGTGTACCTTATTTTGCACCATTACCATATGATTTGTATAGAAATGCTTCTAGAGTTATGTATGGAAAGTTGGTTGTGGTTTTGCTATCTTTGGGTGATAGGGTGTTGGAAATATGTGTATGTGTAGAATGAACCTCTAACGTCCCAGTTTATATTATGCTTTACAAGTATTTATGGATTTATGAAATGGTTAGTTCTAGTTTCTATTATACTTTACAAGTATTTATGGATTTATGAAATGGTTAGTTCTATTTTCTATTATTCTTTACAAGTATTTATGGATTTATGAAATGACTAGTTCCAGTTTTTATTATGCTTTACAAGTATTTATGGATTAAAATGGTTAGTTCCAGTTTCTATTATGATTTACAAGTATTTATGGATTTATGAAATGGTTAGTTCCAATTTCCATTATGCTTTGTAACTATTATGGATTTATGAAATGACTTGTTTTAGCTTCTATTATGCCTTGCAAGTAATTATGGATATATGAAATGGTTAAATTCCATATGCTAATTTTCTTAGCATGTATTAGTGAATTTACATGCATGGTTGTTTATGCCAACTTCTACTTTGTTTAGCTAGTATTAGTGAACTCATTGAAATGGGCTTTTGTTCTGATTTATTTTCTACCATAAGATTTTGTGGGTTTACGATATGACTACGTAAAATTTTAGAAAGATTATTTTGTGCCAATAGAGTAAGTTATCTAGCTTTGGAAGTGTTGCAATGTTTGTCTTGAAGGGTAGGTGTCATTTCGAATGTGGCAACTGTAGTACTTCTATAAATATGACTTGGTGGTCCAGCGTTGTTGCTGGGTCAGATGCAAGGGTTGTCGGATTGTTTGTGGGTGCTTGTTAAGCAAGATTTTCATAGACCCCTACTATTATGACAACAGAATTAAGGATATGGTAGTCAAATTTTGAGATGTAGATGTAGTAGTGACTCTATGCGATGATCAACTACCCCATGGAGGATGCACTAAGATTTTTGAAAGTTCTCTCTTGGAAGAGCTTAGGATGAATTAGATTATCCTTAACCATTGTAAGGACTATATTAATTTTAATAAGAAAGGAATGACTTTTGAAGGTTGGGTTTCCCCACGGGGTTTCTCCGAGCATAAATTAATATGTTAGCATGGTTATGGTTGTGGTTTGCTTTTGTTTAATATTGATTACTTAATGCATTAGTTAGGTTATTCATGTTAATTTGTAGAGACATAATTACATTATGCTATGGAAATAATGTTACTTGATTATTGATTTGGAATGAGGGATCATGGGTAGTAATAGATTCTTCATGTTAAGTTTAGTTGCATCAATGGAATAAAATGTGCTTGGAAACTGAGATCTTATTCTATTATGAGAATAGATAAATATTTTGAGCTTCTTGGATTGATTGTAATATTAAACTCAAAGTTCTATTAAGAATTATAATATATGGTTTTTGGTAAGTGTACATGGAGTAAAGTCTAATATCTTATTAAGAGTTGTATAGTGGAATATAACAACTAAGGAACTATTCATCCTCATCATAAAGGAATTTAATGGGTGAATGGGAAGGGAAGTTTTTAATTTCCTTCATTAGTAACTAAAGAAGTTTAAACACACATCATAAATGGGATAGATGAGGTGTTTGAAAGAAATTTGAATATCATGTTGACCTTGGAGACGACATTGTGGTCTAACTAAATGAAGGTGTTCATACTATATGATTTTAATGAGGCAAGCAAATAACTGATTAGCTCATATTTTAGATGAGAAGGATAGTCAATTTCAACATGCTCTAGCTCTTCTCAGATGGACATGAGTTGTGGATAGCTTTAAAATGTACCCTTTCAATAGAAATAAAGGGAAGACAAGTTAGCTTGTGGGGCCAGTGAGAGGGATAACTTATAATTACTATGCCTTACACCTAGTACACTTGTGTAGCCATACATACGTAAGATGTAGATATGGGTGTGACTTGGGTAAGACTATATGAGTAGTGTTGTGGATTACTATGCATTTAAGTCAAAAAAATGGTTAGGAAAATTAGGTTATGATAGGACCCAACAGGAAAAATAATAAACATGAGTGTTTGCAAGGACTTTTGAGAAAATTTAGAATTTTCCAACAAGGGAGGGCTTCTTGGTGGACCAATAAGTAAGTTTTTGTTCCACCCTATTTGTTACATACTTCCATAGCTCTAACATTGAACTATTAAAGGCAAAAGGAATGCCCAAAAAGTAAAATATTTCCCCCTTCTAGATGATCCTTTACTAATGCTGACTAAGCTAGTGGGGCATCAGGTTATGATATTTCTTGTAACATTGAGTCTTTCTCCATTCAATGGAGGAATCAGAATCCAGACAAAAAGTATCCAAGCAAGCAAGCATCTATCGAATAAAACATTCATCCTAAATAAGCATGATGAAATAATCATCAACAAAATGACCATTGATCAACTAAAACTCACCTCCAAGGAGAGATATTCCTTGAATAGAACCCCGAGTGGTATGGTGAGCTAATAAATAGTCAAACCTATTATAGGTAAGGACATATAGGGATGATTAGACAATGCCAATGGGTAGCCTTATCGAATAGAATGAAATAACCTATAATAGGTTTGACTATTTATTAGATTAGACAATGCCAATGGGTAGCCTTATTGAATAGAATGAAAGAACCTAATGGTTGAGAAATAATACCTATTAATGGATAAAATAGCCAAAGCCTTAGTGAAAATATCCATAGAGCTAATGAAGGAGGGCTTGTAACCAAGAGCTTTAAGCATGTCCAGAATGAATTACCAATCGATCCTATTGTAATATTTCTCAAAGTAGATTTTGATGAATAGAGATCATTGGTTGGAATTGCAAGACCACTCCTTGTCTTCCCAATAAAAAAATAATGTTGTCAACGATGAACCTGCCTTGAATAAAGCTAGTTTGCTTTAGATGTATGATTATGGGAAGGATATGGCGGATGTGCAAAGCCAAGGCTTTGGTGATGATATTATAGGAAATATTAAAGAGAGTAATATACCTCCAATTATTTGTAACTTCTGGATCACCAGTCAAATTTTATGCCATATGGTTGCAAGACTTGCTGAATCCATTGACGAATTAGCGAGTCACTGGGAATCCTTCCTAGAAAATACCGAATGAATGTGTGACTCTCAAACCAATTGCAAGATTTGTCAAAATATTGCATGGGCATGACTATGTCCAACACAAAGGATTTACCTTGTGAAAAACCCTCAAGACAAACTTCTAGGATCTATTGATTGGTGACATGGCTCTCTGTAGCTGCAACTTCACTAAACCGATAGCTTGAGAGGTAGCCATAACAACGGGAGACACCCCTTGCCATAGGCTATGTAGAAAGAGCGCTTAAATCCCTAACAGTATGGTGGTTGAAGAAATAACAAACAAATTAGAACAACATGCAACCTATAATCATAATAAAACCTCCCAAAAGTAATGAGAGGGGTAGAAGAAGGACAATCCATATAGGTAAAATTTGCATCAACCAAAGAACAATATATAGAATTTAAAGAGAAGCCACAACCAAATACAAAAGGAGCTCTAGTACTATTTAATAAAGAGCCACATACATATAAGGAGGTAATTATGGGAATAGCAAAGAAAAACAAAGAAAATCCAACCCTTGGGATAAGCCAAATGGAGAAAAGGGTAAAAAATGCAAACTCTCAAGGAGTAGGTAGAAATACAAATGAAGAAAAAATACAATAACAAGAAGAATAGTTGAGAGAGGTAGGTGTGGTGAAACCCATAGCCAAATTCTACAACATGGATTCCCAATGATTATACACACATGGAATGTAAGGGGATTAAACAACCACCCTATATAATTGGCTGTTAAATGTATGATAGAAGATAACCATCCAAATGTGGTTTTATTATAGGAAACTAGAGCATCACTGGAATCAATGCAAAAAATATCTAAAATATGTTGGAGTAATGGGGACTATGAGGCCCAAGCTTTTCATGGTTTCTTCTGGGGAATGGTCACTTTGTGGAATAGAGACACTTTTTAGTAGGTAGGAGCAACATCAACTAGAGGGATATTGGTGACCAGATTGAGAGATAGAGAATCATACTCAGTCTACATGATTATTAACTTTTATGGGATGAAGGAAGTGCAGGAACAAAAAATCCAATGGAAGTCAATCTAAGATATTAGAGAAGCTTACCTAGAAGATAGGTTCTCGATGGGTGGAGACTTCAATGCCAATATGTCAGTGAATGACCAAGAGGGAGGCCTAAATCATCTTAGTGAGAAGGAGAAACTCTTGATTTTTCAAGCTAATAATCTAAATATGATTAACATTCCACCTCCAGGATGTGGTACTACTTGGACCAATAAAAGGAAAGGAGACCAAGCAATAAAATCAATATTAGATAGGATATTGATAGAGGAAGAAATTCACCAGTTATGGAGCTGTCATTTAGAAATCATAAACCTGTTATATTTTGATCATTTCTCGGTACATCTAAATATCACAAACAGAATACCCCAATCCAAAAATCACCCCTTTAGATTTGAGAAATTTTGGCTTCTAAACCAGGAATTACTAGAGTTAGTTCAACAATGGTGGCAACAAGGAAAACCAACATTTGGAAAGGCACAATTTTAGCTACACTCTAGATTGAAATATATCAAATATAAATTGAAAAATTGGAGCAAATTCCAAAGATCAAATTTTTAGCAACAAAGAGCAGAGCTAGTTAAGAGAATGTAAGAAGTTGTAAAAATAATTCATTCGAAACCCCTTTCAGAGGAATTAATCTCCATGAAAATATCTTAATGCAGGAGGAAGAGGAGCTAGATAAGAAAGAAGAAACCTATTGGAAGTAGATATCTAGAATTACTTGGCTTCAAGAAGGAGATAAGAATACAAAGTTCTTTCACTACTCAGCCACAACTAGGCAACACTATAACCAGATTGATTTTTTAACAAATGTAGAAGGACTCCTCGAAACCACCACTTCAGGTATGCGAAAAGTATCCAATGAATATTTCTCCACTTTATTTACTACATATTCACATCTATCAAAACAATCCCAGGAGGAAATATTCGGAAGTATCCCCAGATTAGTCTCTCAAGAGCATAATGAGGAGCTTATAAAAGTGATCAAAGAATAAGAGGTGAAAGAAATAATCTTCTCCATGCAATCAGGTAAGGCCCTAGGTCGTGATGGATTACCAATAGAATTTTATAAAGCTTTTTGGGATATTATAGGAGAAGATATAATTAGAGCAATAGAAGAAGCCAGATCAAGTGGTAGGATTCTCAAATCCCTCAATCATACTTTTCTATATTTGATTCCAAAGGGAGGAGAGATGAATAATCTAACTAATTACAGACCAATAGTCCTCTGCAATGTGATATACAATATCATCACCAAGGTAATAGCCAACAAACTAAAAGCTATATTACCAAATATCATATCTCCTAAACAAGAGGGATTTGTGTAGGACAGACAAATAGTAGATAGGATTGTAATAGCACAAGAAACTATACATCATATAGGTAAAATAAACAACAAAGGAATGTTCCTTAAGTTAGATATATCTAAGGCCTATGACAAAGTGAGTTGGGAATTTATGGATCAAATGTTGCAAAGATTTGGATTCCAAAAATATTGGATCAACTGGATACTGGAATGCATCTCCAAAGTCTCATTTTCAGTGCTCATCAAAGGAACCCCCTTCCCACTGTTCAAGGCTAGCAGAGGAATTAGACAAGGAGATCCTCTCCATATTTGTTCATTATTTTTGTAGAAGGATTGGGAAGACTCATATAGAAGGAAAAAAAGCAGAGAACAACATTATAGGAATTCAAATAAACAGATATATAACTATCACTCATCTACAATTCGTATATGATATAGGATTATGGGGGGAAGCAACAATAAAAGAACCAACTAGTATAAGAGAAATATTAGACTGCTACACTGTAGCCACTGGCCAACTTCTAAATGAAGAAAAAATCAAATTTGTCTTCTTTAATGTTCATAAGAGAATCAGAGATCGAATAACAAACATTCTTAGGTTCTTACTGGCCTCGTGTCCATTAGATTACTTGGGAATTTCCTTAACAAAAAAATCCTAAAAAATAAATATTGGAAATCCATAAAAGATAAAATTTTCTCAAAGTTGTCACATTGGTCTCATAGATGGTTAAGCTTTGGAGGCAGAGTCACACTTTTGAAGTTAATATTACAAGCAATGCCAGTTTATAAATTTTCCATTTTAGTAGCCCCAAAGAGCATACTCAAATATTTGGATAAACTGATGAGAAAATTATTATGGTCAGGAGCACAAGAAAATTAGAAAAATGCTTTGGTAAGTTGGGAGAAATTCTGTAAACCAAAGAAAGAGGGAGGTCTTTGAATCAGAGCTACATCAACAAACAACCTAGCACTAACAAGGAAGTTATACTGGTGGTGGATCACAAACCCATATCAGTTATGGAGTCAAGTTCTAAAATCTAAATATTACCCTACACACAAAATGGAGGATGTCCTATCTAGTTACAGGTGTGGTATCAGAGATATGGAGAAAACTCAAAAGAGAGGCCTCACTGATTAAGGAAGAATTACATTGGCAAGTAGGTGATGGGAGAAAATTCATATTGTGGGATGATTCTTGGGAACTTTACCCCTCCATTATCAAACAATACCTTCATATTAGGGGCATCAATAGAATCTTCATTATCATGGCCAAACTCTTATATTTCAGTATCTCATCCCCCCAAGCAACAAGTGGTTAGGTGAAAAATGGGAAGATGAAAAACGTGAACTGAAAGAAATTCTAGAGAAAATAACATGGCTATGGAAATATGGACCTGAACAACTAGCATGGGGATATGGCAAACAAGGCACTTACACAGTGAAAGCAGACTACCGAAAGACTCACCAAAGTAGTAAGAACCAACCCCAACAACAACATTGCTGGAAAGAAATATGGCAACCAAAAGGCTGGTCAAAGGTTAATTGTTTAATATAGCAGATTGCTCACAAAAGCATTATGACTCAGGACAATATGAGGAGAAAGGGGTTCATTGGACCCAGTAGATGTGTAATGTGCTTCCAAGAGGTAGAAACTATAAACCACCTTTTTTATTGCTCCTATGCTCACACAATCTAGAATTGGTGGTACTCCATATTTAGCCAAATAGAATGGTATCCTCCTAACGGTAGTAATTTTTGGTACTATTGGTCACATAACACCTTCAAAGGAGTATTTATCCAAATAGAATGGTATCCTCCTAATGGTAGTAATTTTTGGTACTATTGGTCACATAACACCTTCAAATCCAAAACATTAAACACAACTTGGAATTTAGGGATTGGCTTCATATGCTAGAAAATATGGTTGGAATGGAACAATTGAATTTTTAAAGAAGAATTCGGCTCAGAAGAGAGGACCTGGGGGATTATTTTAAGGAAGTTATTAGAAACAGTGCATACCAAATTATAGGTAGAAAAAGACATTTGGGCACAACTATGAAATCAAATGCAACATGAAAGCTATCAGGAATAGAAAAAAGAAGAAAGAGAGCTTAGTAATCTTTGTTGGAAGAGGACATATATAATTAAGGAGGTAAAGTTTAAAGAATAGGGGATTTAGAGATCATGGACAGATAAAAGAAAACAAAAAAATTGCATTTTGAACCTTACCAAGAAAGACAGATATCAAAATAGATTTGTATAGGTTTGATCAGTTTTTTTAATAAACTCAAAAAAAACAAAGCCTCCTAAAAAAACCCTAATAATTTTTTTAAAAATCTTCTACATAATATCATTTATATCTTTAATTTTTAAATATTTACAATTAAAAAATTAATTAACCTCATAAATTTAATTGCCATTATAATATAATGTATTGAATATATATATTAACCCTCCATAAACCTTTTTAAAATATTTACAATTAAAAAATTAATTAACCTCATAAATTTAATTGCCATTATAATATAATGTATTGAATATATATTAACCCTCCATAGACCCTGTTGTGTCTCTTACGTTGTGCCTCGTCCCAAACATTAAATGCTTGCATCGTAGGTGCTCTTACTCTTTGCACAATACACAATACAAACTTCAACTTTACCTCGAAGCCATTCACCGACGCATACAACTCTAATCTTAATGTATTTGACTTTCAGTGGACCTACTTAGAAGTCGGTGTATGGGGAACTCCATAAGAGAAATAGCTGTTAGTATAGGCACCTACATTCTACTAAAGGATGTAAGTTGTCTCAGGAGTTATCATCGGATTAGATTTTAAAGGAAATATTTTGTTTTGTCTCTGTTGGAATATCTAAGCTGATATATTATTGAGTTTCCATTATACTTTAAAAAAATTATAAGCAGACTCTGATAATAAAACAATTCCATCATATCATAATGTCTCTAACTTGTCATGGGCTGGCCAATTTGTTACCTGAAATTCCACTCCAATAATTCGCCTCACCCATGACGAATTGAAAGATCAGCTAAACAAATAAAATAAAAAATTTTGTTGCAGGTTCGGACCCCATAATTGGCGTTAAAGTGACAAGAAACGAAGTGCAGCCACCCATTCTGGCGGTGGGTGACACTGTCCGAGCTAAACTATGGTTGGAAGCATCCGGAGACACGGTGTGAAGGCAATACTGGATGCAGTACTTGCCCAAGAAAAGTTCAGTAAGATCGACAAGCTGTACAATGGAAACGACAAGTTGCACATTCTTTATTGGGGTGGCCATAATTGAAATTCTAAAAAATTATTCAAGGACTAAAATTTTGTGCTGAAGGAATCCAAGGTTGAAGTTTATTCTCTTCTTCAAGACATGGCATGT
This sequence comes from Wollemia nobilis, assembly GCA_028583015.1. Lineage (NCBI taxonomy): Eukaryota > Viridiplantae > Streptophyta > Pinopsida > Araucariales > Araucariaceae > Wollemia > Wollemia nobilis. The sequence goes on along the minus strand of JAQPPZ010001679.1, from coordinate 3,004,171 downwards.
AAATTTGATAATAAAAATATTTTCAAAATTTTATTTTTATTTTTATTTTTATTTTATAAATGCAGGTTTTGAAAGGGATGTCATTTTCCTATTTTTTTAAATATTGATTTAGTTATTTTGAGTTATTTGGTGCTACTTAGATTTGAATCTTGGTGGACACGTTCAACTATTTGTACCAATCTTTGAACCAAAAACCAGTTAGCATTAAATTATAAGATTTTGGTATAGTAATAAGTGGACTTTTTTATCTATGAAGAGATTAAAATGTTGGACAGTTGAGAGTGTTTCCTAAGTTTAAAATGCATACTTAATATAATAAAAAAAAATTGGCACGGGGGTCTTAATTTTTAATACGAGAAAGTTTTTACATACTTTTAAAATATTATTGTATAAAATTTATATTTTATAACTTAACATTAAAATAAATTTTATATTTAAATTAAATTAAAATTTATATTAACAATATTGAAAAAATAATATTTACATTATAGGGAAACAAAGTTAAAAAGATTGATGTTGAAAAGAAAGAACTGAAAATAAAATAAAATAGTTAGAATGACATTCTAAAACAATATCACTTACCTTTAATAAAATTTAAATATTTAGTTATCAAATCGTATTAAAATATGATGCATTTTGGATTATAAAAGTATAAAAAATATTATTATTATTATTATTATTTTAAGTTTTTTATTAATCATTTTATGTGTTTTTTTATTTTTTATTATTTTACTTTTAAAAATAGAAATAGAAATTTTTATTAAATAGTAAAACAAAAATAATTGATTAATAAAACTATAAAATATGTGCATAATCCTTTAGTTTTCAATGTGTAAATCCTAAGGTAATTTTTTTTTGATGAAAAGCTAAATTATATTAATAATAAAGTTTAACATGAAAAAAGTGGCGGGTGGCAATGATCACACCCCTGGAAGAAACAAACCAACCCTAACCACGGGTTGGGAAACCACAAACCAGAGCTCACTACAAACTAGGCAACATCAATCAAACAGGCAGTGAAACTTGCCTGCAATCAGAAATTTTGTGGCTACACGTCTACGTTGGAGTCCCATGGAATGGCCAAGGTATGCAGTAATCCATCTGTGTGTCCCTGATCCTCATGAACATTTGAATCTTCCCAAGCCTATCCTCAAGATCTATCAAGCTGAGTCTATCTCCTAAGGGTAAACTTGTCATTCATTAACGAAGGATTTTATAATTTAATCATATTACTAGGAAATCATCTATATCATATGGATTCTTATACAAATTTCACACTTATTTTGTTATATTGTGTCTATGAAAGAATCATATGTTTTATTTTTGTAAAATTCTTAGAAAGATTATAACCCATTTTCAATTTGAAATAGGAGATTGAATGTCTAGCCTCATATTTCTTCATGTCATACATGTATTTATAAAAATATTAACCTTATGTTTAGAAGTTATTTCTATATAGAAGTGGTGAAATCTAAAAACTTTTCCTATAAATGCAATTTATATATATTTTTTATTTGGTAAGCGAAGGGGTTTTGAGGTCCCCAAACCTATTACAATAGGTTGAGATAGATCATGAGAATGCACTAAATTACAACACTAAATCAAAACCAGCCAAAGGGTGGGAATAACAGGCCACCCTCAACAAGGCAAAATAGAGATGGCCCCATACAAACAACATACCATAAAAACCGGGCAACAACAACTAAAGGAACCAAGCCTGTCTCAAAAAAACAAAATAGAGAGGGCCCCATACAACCAACATAAAATATAACCTGATATCAAATGCCAAAATAACATCATAATAGAGCTAGTTCGGAGTAGCCATATCCATCTACTTATTAACCACATCCTGAATGTCATTGACAAAGGAGACCACAACATGTAATGTACCCAGAAGAGCAGAGTGTTTTTCCTTCATAACAGATAAACACATCACCACATGACCACAAGACCATAGAACATCATCATATCACCAAAAGAGCAAACAACGAGAATACCATCAAGACCGAAGCCAAGAAAATTTTGACCAACATCCACACAAATATGCACAACCGATGATAGCTAGCTAAAAAAGGTTAGGGGACTTGTGAAAATAACCAAATAATATGGCCCACCCAATAAAGCATAAAACAAAACATATAGAAAAGAGTCCACGGAGTGAACTCCCATACCAAGCCTCACGCACAACCATAAGCTAACTGTGATCATCAAAAACAAGAGATTCAAGGTCTTGGGGGAAATTATCCAACCATTGAGAAATACCAAGTTGGCCATATAATCCACCAGCTTATTGCCTTCCCAATAAATATGCTGAACTTTGAACTCCTCTCTTGATTTCAAAATTCTAAACACCTTTGCTAGAATATTTGAAATGCTCCAGTGAGGCTTGCTAATAGAATTGACAATATTTACTAGATTTAAAGAGTCCACTTCTACAATGATTTTATGATTTTTAAGTGTTTCTACCAATAGTAGCCCTTAAAGGAGACCCCTCGCTTCAACAAAATGACAGGTTTGGATAGAAATATTCTATGTGTATGCACTAATCAGCTCACCCTTATAATTTCTAATTACCCCACCAGTAGTCATAGGGCCCAGATTTCTTTTTTAGGCACCATCAAAATTTAATTTGACCCAAACCTCAGGAGGAGGGCACCATGAGGTCGTTGAGCACGCTAAGGTAGCAAGCGATTTAGATGACTTACAAGAAGCTGGAAAGCCAATTTTAGCCTCCACAAGGCTTTCATCCAAATAACCTACTTTGAGATCCGGGAAACAATGAGACACATTCTCCATAGTAACTCCAAGAGCTCTAGAAGAAGCTTGATCCAGATCATGCCTTGAATTATTGAAATATCTCTAATCGCATTCCCACCAGATGCTCCAAAAAAAATGTGGGAGCAATAAAGACCAAAGTTTTTCCAACCGAAGGGACTTGAAAGGAGAATTCCACTGTAGGCACATATCAAAGATAGTGTTTGGAAAAATCCAACTGACATCCAGAGTGGACAACACTTGAGAAACTACTAAAATTGAGAAGGGGCACTAGAAAAAATATGCTAACAAGTTTCCTTTGAATATTCACACATGTAGCATCTATTGATCATAGCCATCCCATTCTTACGAATATTTTCTACTATTAAACATTTTTTTTGAATAGCCAACCAATAAAAAATATTTACTTTCAAAGTCAGGTTTTTAAGCCAAAATTTTTTGGGTAAAAATTGGCGCTGAGGATTTGCATAAAAAAGGTGGTAGGTTGATCTAACAAAGTAACAACCTTCACTTATGGATTTCTAAATGAGAGAGTCCTCCATATCCTGGCTTGCAAGACTATAGAGTCTAAGATGATTATAAATGGTCCCCCAGGCTAACGCTTCCTCCTTGTTTTCAAATACTCTTTGAGGAATTTGTTTCCAGCACCTCATGTTCCCTTCCCACTCAATGAAATATTCAACTTTGGACCAACCTAGTCTATAGGTAATATCAACAACATGGGATAGAGTTATATTGAGGATAAGTGGGCTATCAAGAAGCTAGGTATCCTCTCAAAAATTAATGACAGAGCCATTTCCCACCACCCACCTTGCACCTAGGAGCAACTTCATTCTGATTTTTCTCAAGCTCTGCTAGAAAATAGAACCTTCTTGGGTAACATTCTCAAAAAATAGATTTCCATTATGCGAAAGATACTTCTCTTTTATGATCTTGATCCAATCAGGCCCCTGATTCCTAAGCACCTTCCAGCCCTGTTTGAGAATCATCACTTCATTCATTAACCTGATATTTTGCAACCCAAGACCTCCATTGTATTTCCTTGCACAAGCTTGATCCCGAGAAACCAAATTGAACTTTTTGTGGTCTTGAAGACATATCTATAAGATTTTTTTTTTAATTTGTTCCAATGTAGACATATTATGGATATGTTCATTTGTTATGATATTGTTGTATTATTAATTTGTAAGGTCCAATTAACTTAAGTTGACATGAATTTATCACTCACAAAAAAAATGAAGGATGAATATGGTTTTCAAAAGAGAATTATTGCTATATGAAGAATATGAAATATATATAATTGACAAAAACAAAAAAATATCTATAAAAGAAAATTCTTTTATTGTTTTAATGGAAGTGTATATAGTATCATTTGTAAATAATATTATTAACTTAAAATAATGATTCTTATATTAATGAGTAATCCATAGCATCAATAAAGTAGATGACTAGGCACCATTCCTAAGATATAAAGTAAAACACAACAAAAAATTTAGTATAATATATTAGGATGTTTTAAAATAAAAACAATAAAAAATACATGTTGCATTAAAATATTATTGAGAGGAGAATACATAAGGATAAAAAGATGCACTAACAACACATGTGGTCAAAAAAGAGAAAAATCCTTTTCAATCTATGAAGAATAATAAAATTAAATATCTCAGGTTGCATCCAGAGGATTTTCAACTCTCTACATAAGCAAAATTCTCTAGGTATAAATCGTTTCATTCATCATGTAGGGATTTAAGTACCTTTAATGTTCAAACAAATATTATAGGATAATGTAGGATATTTTTAGGAACTAAGTGTTAGTTTATGAAATAGAAACTCAAATCCTATTAAAAATTTATTCAATAATGATCATTATTTCAATGAATCTTATCTTCTAAAAAATGAATTAATGACTGTGAAAACTAACATCACTTAAAATTGCCTCATTCTGGATTTCAAATTAAATAGTTAGTGAGAATTGCTTTTTAGTTTATGCTCTTCAATTCTCTTAAGGTTAAATTAATATATCATAATAAGATAAACTCGTAATATCCATGAGATATTTTTTTTGTCTCATATATTACTTCTTGCTTCTTATGAAGAGTTGTGTCAAATCCTAAACAAACATCCTAAGTACTAAGAATTAGAAGATAAACAATCACTTGATACACATTTGGAAGGATCACGTTAAGTTTCAAATTTCTTTTAATTTTATTTATTATTTTTGGAAGATTGACATCAAACTAGGATTGGGAATACATATGTTTCAATATTGACATAAATTTCTCTTAAATGAACACCTTTTTAACATCAAATTGATAAATAAACTAGAATAAGCCTATCTTAAATTTATACATCTCTGGCGACTACTGATTCCACCATGTAAAATAAATAAATAAATTATACATATCTATTTCATATCAAAGTTAAATTAGAAATATCATACTTATACAACAACAAGAGTAGAATTTATCTCATATTATTTTTGTTTGGAAGGTTAATATCATTTTGTTTTCCATTATCTTGTTGTTTCAATGCCTATCATTTTGGCATCTCATGATTGTCTCAATGTCCTCAATGTCCTAAATATTTTGTTAATTGTAGCTAACATAAATGAATATCAATCTTAAAAACTTAACTACACCTCTTGTCTAGATTATAGCTCTTTTTATTTATAACTCTAGATAGATATTCCAAACCACGATTTCTCATGAAACTCATTAGAAATCATGACCCATGATTTTTTTTAATTTCATAACATCTCCATAAAAAATTCATCATTTTCTTATGAGAAAAACATCTGCCGGTGCAAAAACAAAGGAGAAACACACACACACACACAAAATGCATTTTCTCTCATTTGCTCATTTTTCTTCTTTCCAAATATGTGGAAATTTTTATAAGAGGTGAAAAAACAATCCTAAACCATTTTTTTTGGATCACATCGAATATTGGACACTAGTTTAGGAGATTTGAGATTGTTTCTACAATTTTTTTGAGGTATTTCTAGTTTTCCACTATTTTAGAGCCATGTCCAAGCATGTCGTGATGGGAAAGAAGGGAAAACAAAAAGTAATTTAAAAATTACTTTATATTTTGAAATTTTGCATTCTATAATGTATTTGGGCCAATTTGCTAATTCATAAACTATAATTTTATTTTGTTATTTGGCTCTCCAGTTATTGATTAAAATGTATATTTTTCTTTTTAATGAAAATTTTCTTCCATTTTTTTGTCCCAAGTTACTAATAACATCTCCAAAATCAAGCAATTGGTTTTATCACAAGTTATGATTTTTCCAACTATGTTCCAAACGAAATTTAGACGACTCATTTATGTAGTTTTTATCTTGCTATTTTTCTATGCATATTTGACATAAATCAGGGTTGCCAGATAATAATTTTTACCAGGTCAAACTCTAGTGCAATGGTCCATACTAGTTATTTTCCTTAGAAAACACATTTCTTGCACCATAGGGCAACATTTTTTTAGATAGCAACAATCGATTTTGTGACGACAATTATTCTGACACAATCTAATTTTTTCTCAAACAACTTCTCAAACCCTCTAATATTAAATAAATACTTGAAACACCTACAAACATCAACAAGAAAAAAAACATAAAAAAATTTTTTCTTCTCCAAACAATAAGGTTTTCTCCTCACTCAAAATTATGCTTACTCCTTTCTAGTTTTTCTGATGATAACATGCTTTCACAAAATCTAAGAGGTGTCTCCTACACCTTGGCAAATGGATAACCTTCACAAGCCAAAGCGTCGTTATGATATCAGCTTGCTTTGATACCAAATGTTAGAAACATAAAATATATTTACACATTGTAATCAGTATTTGCATTGATATGATAGAAGTATATACACATATGAAATAAAGAAGATATGATGTTGAGAGTTGTAATTACTTTCACCTAGGTAACCTACATAAGTGAAGAACCTTGGTAGATGATGACAAGTGACCACCATACATTCATCTGGTTTATGGAGAGGTTGTGCCAGAAGCTCTAATCATTCCATCTTAGCTAAGGCTTAACACTCTCCCAAGCTTTCCAAATGATCCTGATGATGAAGGATCTTGTCACTTTGATAGATATAAGAGCAATAAGGAGGGAATATAAAACCATGCCCCTCTAACTCTTATGACCAAAAGGGGAACCTTTGCAGATATAATTATGGATGAGAATCTTCTAAGACTCATTATGTTCTCAAAAATATAATCTCTTTTAAGGAAAAATATGAAAGAAAAATTATAGAAAGAATTATTAATGAGGTTGACTTCTCTTTGTGATTAAAATAACAATATGTTTTAGAGTTTATCTCTTAGCCTGGTGGCTTTGCAAAATGTTGTTAAGGTTATTTTATTCTAATAAAAAAAAGAGATCTAGTAAGTATTTGAACTAACACATAATTTTTGTTGTGCTAGTTTATTGTGTCACCATGTGAATAATGGGTATGTTTCTTCTGTGTATGTGTTGATTCTTGCAGGAGTAAGAGAAGTTAAATTTATTGGATAACCATTAAGGTTTAGAAGGGCATCCAATTCTTGTGTAGTAGTGGGAACAAGGGATTGAGCATGACGGTCTTTTGATATTCTAACTATTATGCTCATAACTGTTATGACATGTTTTAGTAAGGTTTTCGATGTGGTCAAATTTTATGTCATATGGTTATTGAACTTGTTGAATCCATTGAAAAATTAGCAAGTCACTCGTAATCCTCCCTAGAAAATACCCAATGAGGGTGTGAATCTCAAGCCAGTTGTAGGCTTTATCAAAATATTGCATGGACAATACTATGTCAGATACAAAGGATTTACCTTGTAAAAAACCGTCATAATAAACTTATGGGATCTATTGATTGGTGCCATGACTTTCCACAACTGCAACTTCACTAAACAGTAAAACGATGACTTAAAAAACAACCATAACAATACGAGAAGCCCCCACCCTAAACTATGTAGTAAGAGCACTTAAATCCCTAACAGTATAATAGTCGAACAAAAAACAAACAATTGAGAACAACATGCGACTGACAATCTTAATAAAATCTAAAAAAATAAAAAATAAATATATAAATAAAATTACAATTATAATATAATATATATATTAACCATCCATAGACATACTCTATGCTTATATCGTAGGTGCTCTTACCCTTTGCACAATACACGATACAAATTTTAGCTTTACCTCGAAGCCGTGCACCGACGCATACAACTCTAATCTTAATGTATTTGACTTTCAGTGGACCTACTAAGAAGTCGGTGTATGGGGGAACTCCATAAGAGAAATAGCTGTTATTCTAGTGTGAAGAGGTAACAATTGTTAGTATAGGCACCTAAATTCTACTAACGGATGTAAGTTGTCTCAGGAGTTATCATCGGATTAGATTTTAAAGGAAAGTTTTTGTTTTGTTTCTGTTGGAATATCTAATCTGTTATATATTTTGAGTTTCCATTATACTTTAGTTATAAAGTTTTTGTTTTGTTTCTGTTGGAATATCTTTCCATTATACTTTACTTATATTTAAAAAAATTATAAGCAGAGTCGGATAATAAAACAATTCCATCATCATGGGCTGCCAATTTGTTACCTGAAATTCCACTCCAATAATTGGGGTTAAAGTGACAAGAAATGAAGTGGAGCCACCCATTCCGGCGATGGGTGACACATGGCCAAGCTAAGCTATAGTTGGAAGCATCCGGAGACACACGGTGTGAAGGCAATACTGGATGCAGATTCTTGCCGAAGAAAAGTTCAGTAAGATCGACAAGTTGTACAACGGAAACGACAAGTTGCACATTCTTTATTGGGGTGGCCATAATTGAAATTCTGAAAAATTATTCAAGGACTAAAATTTTGTGCCTGAAGGAATCCAAGGTTGAAGTTTATTTTCTTCTTGAAGACATGGCATGTAAAGAAAAGACAATTTTTCCTTTTGAAAAAGAATGTTTTCAAAATTTTATTTTTATTTTTTAAAAATAAGTTTTGAAAGGGTTGTCTTTTTCTTTTTTATATTGATTTAGTTACTTTGAGTTATTTGGTATTACTTAGATTTGAATCTTGGTGGGCTACATCAACTATTTGTCCCAATCTTTGAACCAAAAACCAATTAGCATTAAATTATAAGATTTTGGTATAGTAACAAGTGAACTATTTTTTATCTTTGAAAAGATTATAAAAAAAAAGATGTTGGACAGTTAAAGTGTTCCCTAAGTTTAAAATGCATACTTAATATAATAGAAAAAAATTGGTATCAAGGTCTTAATTGTTTATAGTACTTTAAAAATATTATTGTATAAAATTTATATTTTATAACTAACACTAATATTTAAACATTAAAATAAATTAAAATCTATATTAACAATATTGAAAAAATAATATTTACATTATAGGAAAACAAAGTTAAAAGGATTGATGTTGAAAAGAAAGAACTGAAAATAAAATAAAATAGTTAGAATGGCATTCTAAAACAATATCATTTACGTTTAATAAAATTTAATTATTCAGTTATCAAACCGTATTCAAATCTGAAGCATTTTGGATTATAAAAGTATAAAGAATTTATTATTATTATAAGTTTGTAATTATTTTATGTGTTTTTTATTTTATTTTATTTTACTTTTAAAAATAGAGATTGAAACTTTCATTAAATAGTAAAACAAGAATTAATAACATATGCACAAAATAAAGAATAATTGATTAATAAAACTATAAAATATGTGCATAATCTTTTAGTTTTCAATGTGTAAATCCTAAAATAATTTTTTAATTGACTAAAGTAAAAGATTATATATAAAATTATTTTATAAAAAGAATGGTTATAAATTTTGTAACCTTCAACGAAGGATTTATAATTTAATCATATTATTAGGAAAATTAGGTTAAACCTTTAAATTTGATCATCTATATTCTATGGATTCTTATAAAAATTTTACACTTATTTTGTTATCTTGTATCTATGAAACAATCATAAGTTTTATTTTTGTTAAATGCTTCGAAAAATTATAACCCATTTCCAATTTGAGATAGGAGATTGAATGTCTAGCCTCATATTTTTTCATATCATACATGTATTTATAAAAATATTAACCTTATGTTTAGAAGTTATTTTTATATAAAAGTGAAATCTAAGAACTTTTTCTACAAATGCAATTTATATTATGGATATGTTCATTTGTTATGATATTGTTGTATTATTAATTTGTAAGGTCCAATTAACTTAATTTGACATGAATTTATCACTCACACAACAAGATGAATATGGTTTTCAAAAGAGAATTATTGCTCTCCAGTTACTGATTAAAATGTATATTTTTATTTTTAATGTAAAATTTCTTCCATTTTTTTGTCAAGTTTTTCCAAGTTATTAATAAAATCTCCAAAATAAGGCTATTGATTTTATCACAAGTTATGATTTTTCCAACTATGTTCCAAACGATATCTTTAGACCACCCATTTATGTAGTTTTTATCTTGCTCTTTTTCTATGCATCTATGACATGAATCATGGTAGCCAGATAATAGTTTTCAACATGTTAAAACTCTAGTGCAATGCTCCACACTAGTTATTTTCCTTAGAAAACACATTTCTCGCACCATAGAGCAACATTTTTTTTAGATAGCAACAATCAATTTTGTGACAACAATTCTTTTAACACAAACTAATTTATTCTCAAACAACTTTGCAAATCCTCTAAGATTAAATAAATACTTGAAACACCTACAAACATCAACAGGAATAAAAACGTAAAAAATTATTTTCTTCTCCAAACAATAAGGTCTTCAGCTCACTCAAACTTATGCTTACTCCTTTCTAGTTTCTATGATGATAACATGCTTTCACAAACTCTAAGAGGTGTATCCTACACCTTGGCAAATGGATAACCTTCACAAGCCAAAGCTTCATTATGATATCAACTTGCTTTGATACCAAATGTTAGAAACATAAAATATATTTACACATTGTGATCAATATTTGCATTGATATGATAGAAGTATATATACATATGAAATAAAGACGATATGATGTTGAGAGTTGTAAGTACTTTTCAACTTTTCATAACCTTCATAATCATAAGGTAAATACATAATATTCAAAACACATCCAAAATACTTCCAATCAATGAAATCTAAAGCTCACTTGTTGAAGGACAAGTATAATGTTTCAATGGAATCTAAGGCTTATTTTGAGTTAACCTTAAGGTTAAGTCATTGTTGACCTATGGTTAACCACTCATTAAGGTTTTGGTATCACTATAAATACCCTCAATGAGCAACCATGTATAATATAAATGTAAACATAACATGATATATTAGGGTGTCTATGGAAGCTACCTTCTACTACTACTTATCATCTCTCTCTCTCTATGTGTGTGTGTGTGTGGGTTTACTATTTCTATATTCAAATTGCACTTGCATCCTTGTTGGACTTAATGGTGGTGAATGTATTCTTCAACATAATTTTAGAAAATATTGCAAATTTTAACAATGGTGGAAGGTTAAAAATAAAAGGAGGAAGGTGCAATTTCTACCTTATCTTTATGTGGAGGAAAAAATCATAGAGGTAAATTGAAATATTATTATTGCAATATGGATACAATAGTATCTTCATTATAATATGGTTCTATGGAGGTTACTTATATGAGGCAATATTGATATTTTTTTTGGATAGAGGAGGTGGCCAACAGGGTCCTTTAGTGGTGTTAAATACATTCTTAGTGTTAGGAATCATGAACCGTACTTAATAACTTACATGAAGTTATCCATTCTCTTAAATTAGAATATCCATGCATCTATGATATTTGATAGGAAGTATTGGTTGAGAGGTGGTTTGCTATCCAAAACTAGGTATTTCCATCATTCAAGAGGTAAAGATCGTTGGTATCCAACTTAAATGCTTTTTAGCACAATATGGTCTAATAGGTTATATATTTTTCTCACCATGGATAAGTTGGAGGAGGCTTACCTTTAGCACTTCCAAATTGGATGCAACTATCAATCATAAATTTTTGAGAATCTAAAGCATAGATGCCTTTGGGTCTAATTATTTATTAAATATATAATTTTTGGGATTTGTTGTGTTTATGCTCCAAATAGTATTATGGGTAGAGTAAATATTTATATATACATTTCAATATCTTTCTCATCTATTGAGTAGATCATTAGAATGATTTTAATATGATAAAATATCTTCAATATCACAATTGATCACAAAAATTATGTCCATAAAACTAAATTTGATGTGTGGCTTCTATTGTAATAGTCTTGCAATATCTAACCCTTTTCAAGAAATAAAATAGGAGAGTAACAATAACTAGTTCACTTGGAATAAATTTATATCTAGCTATGAATGGATATTTAGTAGGCTAGACTAGGTCTACCTATCCTAGCGCAAGATTTTGATGGTTTTCATATTTAGTATGATTATATGTTTCTATATTAGGTAAGTTATTGACATCTATTAAGATCTATTTAAGCAATGAGGAAAAATTGGTGCTTAAGTTTCCTTACAAATTGAACACTATTATAACAACCAAATTATGTTTATGCATTGATTTTCCTATGGAAAAGATCCCATAAGACCATTGGTAATGAAGGCTAGATCTATAGGGATCCTTGCATAAGGAAGTACACTAGGTTCTTTTATGGATTTAGCAAGAAGTTAGCTATGGAGAGGCATAATAAGGAATAAAATATTAGTTACCAAATGGAGGAGGAATGAAGAACCATAATTGAAGGACAAGAAGTCCTCAACTATTATTTTATTGATGACCCCATATTATTTCTTCATAATCAACAAAAATATTTAAGCATGTTATTCAAATTTAAAATATCAAGATCTAAACTCTACCATTATAAAAAAAAATCCTACTTGTTATTGATGATGTTCATTCCTCATGGACCCCTAATTATTAGAGGTAGATTCATCCTCATGACATAAAGTATTATTTAAGGATTCTATTTTGGCTCAATGTTTCACCCAAGGAAATGTGGGGTTCATGTATAATTTCAATAAAATATTGATATGTGATCCTCTAAAGCACCTTTCTTTACTTGAGAAGATTTAAGTGCTCATCACAATGTTTGTGTCCATTCATATGTTTTATATTTCTTGTTGGTTACCTTCCAAGCCTAAATATTATGTGTTCACTAAATCACTATGTAAATACTTTTAGATGAGTGAGATAAATTGTCTTCCTTGAAGTCCATCTTCTAGTTGTTGTGTATGATACATGAAAAGAAAGAGGGACTTGGTATTATCAATATTTAATATTAAATACTCTACTTAATGTCCAAGTGGGTAATTTAGGTGCCTCAAGGGGGTGAAGCATGTAATATTTTATTTTGAAAAATAAAAATTAGCATCTATCAATGGATCTTAGGATCAATTTTAGATGCATAATAAGTTGATTAATGTTTCTTATTTTAAATATAAAGGATCTAGAATATTAAGCAAGAATCTGATGGGCCTAACAAAAAATAATTTGTTTTCATGTGAAAGATATTTCGTTTGTTGTATTTAATTTGGTGGAGAAGGTTAAATTAATAACAAGTTGCTAGCCTTTGATGTGTCTTTCATAGAAAAAGTTATGTTTAAAAGAAAAATTTAGCATTTGTTGGTCACGAATCTACCTAGTTACAAAATATATGCTTTGTGTGCCCTAGACCCAGCCAACATTGAAAGGCCGAAGAAAAGAAATGTCCTTCGGGCCAATATCTAGAGAGTGTTGGATCCCTTTCTAATCTAATTTTGTTTAAAGTAAAGGGTAACAGGAAAGAAATAGGAAAATATGGCTATAAGCCAACAGTATAGGATGGGGATAGACTAACAACCAAAATCCAAATCAAGCAATGATTAGCATACAGTAGATTTGCAAGCATAGGAACTTCTTACAATTATATAATGAAAACCTCCAAAGAGCATTTTAGTGTTCACTCCCTCACCAACAAAGATTAAATTTAGAAGCAGAATTTAAACACAACAGATAATGGAAATGAATGCATTCAGAAATGACATACATAAAATCATCAAAGCAACACCATTCAAAGAGCCAAAAGCCGAAGCCTTTCTATTGATGCAAAAAAATTGAAGTGTTTTTCTGTAGAGTGTCCATCCTTTATTTCTTACATGAAAATGACTAGTATTTATAGAGGGTTACGCCTCTTTCATTTAATGCACTTACAAACAAAATGTTGGTAGATCAAAAACCAACGAGAATAATTTCCTCCTCGACATCAATGATGTTTTGGTTAAAATATTCTTCATGGAAACTATGATCCAAATTTGGTGGGAGAATCACATGGAATCAACAATATTAAATGATGTAAAACAACCTTGTGCATCGGTGCATTGAGACACAGCAAAATTACCTAAAAATTGAGACCTTGTTCGTTGCATTTGCTTCACCCTTGCACCTTAGAACTCCACCTTCGCCAGGAGAATACACTAAGCATTAAATCTATCTTGAAAAATAGCAAGGTCGGTGGGTGGTGCATTGAAAATGAATAATATTGGGATCTACTCTTGTAAATTCGAAGCCGAAATTCTAGAAGCATGGCTTGCATCATTTCAAAAATTAAATTCCACCATTATTTGGACCTTACTGAGAGAATCTACAAAAATAGTGCCTTGGGAAGAAATGCTCTTGAGAATAAAGGCAAAGGAATTGATTTTGCCCAAAAATGAGGCGAAACAACCTTTTCGGGGTCATAATGGGTGACAACAACAACTTGTTGACGTCTTGGTGACTTCATCGAAAATGCTTCTTCCTACTATCATCTTCTTATACCCGAAAGAAAATACCTTCGTTATTCTTTGAAAATCTCCTGTGTTCAAATTTCATCGTTGAAAATGATAAAAATACATTGCAGTTTGGAATAATAGCAAAATTATCTGATATTGCCCTAAGGGAAGGTGATAGGTATTTTCACCCCTTTCGAAAGGTGGCATTATCGTTGACTAATTTACTTTGAAGTAGCACGTGTTGAAAATTTCTCTCACCCAAAATTGATTTTTTAAAAACTTCATTCACCCCCTGGAGAGGTAAAACCACATGGTGTTGCTCAACAGGGATGCCTTCGATTTGCTATGTCTTAAAATCGTGCTAAGCACTCCCCTTTTTATATTTACCTCACCACAAGGAAAAACACCAACTCATTTTAAAATACGGCCCCACATTATTACTTAGCGTATGCACTGAAAATATTTTAATCTGGCCTTTTCACCCCAAAAAGAGATGATGATGAGTTTTACCCCTCACTTGGGGCAAAAGCCCTCTTTAAATCTTGCTTTGATTTGTCCGCGTTGGGCCCACAATGTGCTATATTTTAAACTCTTTCTTTTGTTGTGTTTCACCCCTATGCGGGGTGAAAGGGAGTTTCGCCCTCTACTTCGGGAGAAAATCCTTTGAACCTTTCAACTTGTTAGCTCTTTTTGCTAACGTAACCATTAGCTCTTCAAAATGATGTTCATCCCAAAGAGGGGCGACAACGGTTTTCACCCCTCACTTGGGGTGAACGAACCTCAAATCTTTGCTTGACGTCTTTCAACTCCTTTGCATCACGATTTTCACCTTCTTGTATTTTAAACTGATGTTCGCCCCAAGGGAGGAGCAAAACTACTTTTAATGTTCATTTCGGGTGAAAACACATTTTTATTTCTTTCATTAGGTATTTTTTGAGTGATTTTGATTTCTTCCAAGCGCAATCACTTATGTTGTTTTTCACCCCCAAAGAGGGTGCAAATGACCTTCACCTCTCTCTTAGGGTGAACTCACTTCCATAAATACTTTTAGCTTTACGCAAACATTTAACCATGTTTCCCTATTCCCTTTACTTATGACATTAATTTTATTTTCAAAACTCCATTATCTCCCAACACAACATCCATGAAAATTTAAAGGAGGGAATTTGAAGCAAAAATAACTACAATAAAATGTACTGGCAAAAATCTGAAGTGCTACATTATTCATTATACTTCACCTTTTACAATAAAAATCATCAACAAAATTTTAACAAAATTTTAATGTGGCAAGGTGTCAAAATTACCAACATTTTTGGTGGCTCTCGGGGTATTTAGCTCACATGGATACAATTGAACCCAAGCCTTTATCCATTGGGCTCAGGTGTCAGCTCCACTTGGTGCATCATATTTCTTACTGCTTGCTCCAAAATTCTACTCCTTTGTCTCCTTCACTGCAACTTCTTCCTCTGAAATATGCATGACTATGGCCTCGAATACGGTAATGGCCTTCGACCAAGAATCTCCACTAATCATTTCTAGTTTGTTAAGCAAATCCACAAGGTACCTAAAGGTCTCCACTTGCTCCATATCAATGTAATTCACCCACTAGCTGAGCTCCAAAAAACTAGATTCGATACGTGTAAGTTTTCTCATCAGAGGCAACACATGGTATTCAATGAGAGGCTCATCCCAATCATCAATTTTTGAGGCATCATCAACAAAAATTTCCCATACTACTTCTAGGTCATTTTTTGATAGAATTTTCCTCTCATCATCAGTGAAACTAGGAAAACCATTTTTGGCTGCTATGTTAAAGTAGAGTGTTGAAACTCTTCTTTCATGTTCAAACACATTAAGTAGCTTGCGAGACTCTTTAACCTGGTCTAGCTTAGAAAAATATTGGTACAGTATAACTTTGGCACCTGACCAAGCTTGGGCCATGTCACTCATAGGATGAAATATGAGATTCGATCTAGCCAACACCTACATTTGTGTCACCTTTACCAAGATGGGCTCCAAGTGATCTTCACCATACTCCACTACATGTTGGCCATATGAGACAACTGTATGTATCTCTTGAAGGTACATGAGGACATATGTTTCCTTTGTCGCCATGGTCTTACAATAAAAAAGCAATTGGTTGGGCATCTAATTGACTTTTTATTTTATCAAAACAATCGCCTGTGTTGCTTTCGTGACCAGCTGATCTTGCAAATTTTGGAGTTGGCCCTTCAACACCTCAACCGACTATTTTGCTCCTCCATTGGCCTCCTAGTGCTTTTGAATCATCCTCTCTAAATATTCTACCTTCTTCTGCCAACGAGTCACCTCTTACTTAGGGATTGCAATTGTGCTCAATTTTTTGCCAAAGTCTCCTCCAACTTGATGATATTAACGTTAGCTTCAAAAAAATACTTTTTATAGTACTCGCCATGCAGATACAAGGAGCTTGTATCTACCTGAATATTCCCCATCATCTCTATAGTGTTGAGATTTATAAGTTCCTTAGTGATGATCTCATAAGTATAGTCGCTCAGAGTCATCACTCCTTGAGGCTTCTGAACCTGGGGAAACATTTTCAATGTATGGGTCTCCATGGAGTTAGGATAAAAAAAAATCTTCTTCCATATATTCGTAGGTGCCAAAGCCTCCCTTCTTTTACGGATCTTAAACCACCATGATGAGCTCAGGTGATCTTGGATGATCTTTGCTATAATGGGTTGTTCTAGTACAACTTCCATATCTAATTTAGGCAACACTTGTAGCTTCAAAAATGAGGTAAAAGGGAAACGAGCCAATTGTGTAATCAGCTCGAGGGAATTGGAAACTGGCATAGCAAAAATGGTTGATAAAATGGAGGTGGTGGCAAGAATAGAAGCAAGGGGTTTGGCTATGGTTACACTCACTCAAAGAGGAGCTTGTGTGCTTACAACTGTAGTAGAGGTTACTATAATGGATGATACAAGAAGTAAAAATACGTTCGGGATGGATGCAAAAGAACTGAAAGAAAATAAAGTAGAAGAAATAGGAATAGAAGAAGAGGGAGCATTGGTGATCGAAGGTTGGGAGATAGAAATTGAAATTGAGGTGGAGGGTATGCCAAATGGAGGTGAAACAGAAGTGGGAACTAGAGGATGGGAAACAATAGTCACAAACTACTCGAGGATAGGAGAAGGACGATAAAACATACCTTCAAGCTTTGATGTTATTTGAGTCGATGAGGATGAAGGTGGTTGTAGCACTAGCTCCTTATCTGATTGATCCTTTGGCTTTGATAAAATTTCATCCTTAAGATTTATAATATTGAAAATTTGGTCCAATGGCTCTATCCAAACCAACAAAATAACTTATAACACTTCTATCCATTCCACCAAAACTACAAGGAGAGGGTTTGAAGAAACTGTGCCAGTCCTCCGCTTCTTGGAGATATTTATAATGGGCATCTTTTATTATTTTCTTTTCATCCAACACTGTAGTGGCTCCTCTAGCACTTGTTCTTCTTCCTTTTCTACAAGTGGCGCCTCTTGGACCATGAATTATTCTTTTTCAGCTAGACACTCCTCACTGTTGGATTTTTGAAGACTTTGAGGTACAATACCAACAAAATTCATAGCCTAATAACTGGTGTAAAACTCATCATAAGTATCTAAAAATGTTTCATCCATCACCAGGCCATATGGCGACTCAGTTTTTTCTCAATGAGCCCTCATTATCCACTAGTGTAGCACCCTAAAATTGGCGCAGTAAAATTGGAATAATTACATTCACCTTAGTAAATAAATTTAAATTCAAATTTAACCTCCCAAACCGCCCGTTAACCGCCGAGAAACCCGTTTCCTCCTTTTTCGTGCCATTTTTAGCAGTTGTTTTGACCGTTTGACGATATTGCCCCAGATTTGACGATTTCGTCTGGACTAGAATGTCTAGATGATTTCATTGCAAAACTAAATTTGCATAGTTGGAATCCATTCCAACGGGTCTCCAATCCAAGCAGAAGCGTGTCTGCACCATTGGGACCCTTCCCCCATTGGAGATCTCCCAAATTGGGATGATCTCCAACCTCCCAACAACTATCCTATGCCTATTTAACTCTAAGAATTTTCCCTCCCCAACCCCTGGATGAATTTTTATGTAAATCAACTCCCTATGTGCTAAAACACTTCAAATTTGCTCTTGCACTAGTCCTATATTAATTTTATTGCAGGTACACCACTGGTTTTCAGTCGGAGCCAGCACCTATCGCAGTCGACGAACCTGTCAAGATCGGAGGCGATCTCGTCAAATTCGAGATGATCTCGTACTGATGCGAGATGATTTCGACTGCAGCACACATCGAGGCAATCAGTGCCTAGAGTTTGCTCTTATTTCTCTTTTCTCTGTCATTTCATGCTATAAATTAGATTGTTTATTCAGTTTTTATACTATATTGCATCTGGAGTTCACCCATGTTGTCTAGTTTGCATATTAAGATCATATTCTGCTATTTAAACACAGTGATTTGCATTTACTTTTGTTCTTGCATATTGTTCAATACTCATATTACTTTTTCATATAGTTTGCCCCTATTTAAAAAATAGAATTTCTTGTATTTCGCATCTGTTTGCTGTTTTGTAGGTCTTTGATGAATTCGTCTGATGAATTCGTCAGATTGCAGACAATCCTGTCAGTTTAGATGATTTTATCAAATTTAAGGCGATCCTGTTGAATTATAGATGATCCAGACTGCTACAAGTAATCAAAAACTTCATCAGACTTTCGGATCAGGTAATCTTCATTTGGCCTCCTACAAATTCTCTGTTTTTGCTTTCTTTTCTGTTTGTTGTATTCATTTAAATTGCATTTTCATGTAGTTTAAGTTAGAATCATTCGTCCAAACCTAGGATGAATGTTTAAAAATAAAACGAACTCATCAAAACTCATTCCCAAAACCTAGGCGTGGAAACTGCCGCAAAATGTTTCCTGGTGAACCCACCATCAGTCGAAAAATCACCAAAATGCACCTCCCTTGAGAGGAGGGACCTTCGTGAAGTCCTCTCATCCGAGGTACCGCACCATCCTTTTCCCATCCTCCTTCCAGGCGCGGATCCAATAGCCTGAAGGTAGGGATGCAAAAAATTTGGAGCGATACATTTTTGTGAACACGACGTGAAATGCATCATAACCTTTTGAAAAAAAAATCAAAAGCAAACAAAAAAAAAAAATTAGAACAACTAAAAATTAGATGCATTTTAAAACATTTAAGGTTCAAAATCATGTTTAGATGGTAGCTCCTAAAAGAGGTTAGCAGTTACTATAAACGTAGTAAATCAATTAGCAGCCATAGAAGTTAATTATGTCCTTAGTATCCCTGAAACAAGTAGAAATCAATCCTTGTGGGACGAGCTTATCAGGAGACTTAGTATCATTTCATCTAGGTCCACACAACTTAAACAAATTAAGAGGCTAGTCTTGGATAGAATCCTGGATACTCATCAATTAGTGTTCTATCATGAACTTCAGAGAGCTTGCCACAGGTGGTTAGCCTATAGGAGAGCTTTAGTATCTTCAGAGTTGTTCAGCTTTGAGGAATACCTCGAGAATGCGAGACATTGTACACCGATTCCTAGGCCTTGTAGAGGACCAAGAAGTTGTTCTCACGAGATAGGAAAATATGGAATAGAGTTCAGCGAGTCGTGCTATATCGAGAGTATTGCCATGAGCTTTACTTTTATCAACCAGCATCTGAAACAGGACAATATCACCATAGCCCTTTTCATCAAATTCTTAAAAGAAAACTTTCAATTTGAAGAACAACATTTCATGACCCCTGAATAGCTTGAACCTATTAATGATATCCATAAGTTATTCATAGAAGATTAGTTCATCTACTTTCAGCCTTATTATTATTGTGTGCATTTATTGTTTCATTTGTTGTCTTTATTATATTGTTTCAAAGAAAAACTAAAAAAAACTAAAAATCAAAGAACATAGTAAAAAACTTAAACATTTCATTTACAATATTGCATTAGGTATATATAAATATATACCTTTTAATTTTTTGCATATATATATATATATATAAATATATATATATTTGCTGAAATCAAAACTTAGCACCATGACTAAACTTAGGAATGGTAAAGAAATTTTAGGAGAAGGAGAAGATTGGCTACAAAATACAACTGAAAACCCAAATGTCCTTCTTGGAGATACAAATCTAGAAGGTGAAACTCTAGGACAATCAGATGAAGACTTAGGTGAAGATAAGGAACAAGAAGGAAGTGTTAAAGAATCTTCATCCCCTAGAATAGCTCCAAATGGAGGCATCACTTTTGACAACGCAGAACATTTTCAAAATTTTCTTAATCAACATATCGACATCCTTAATGTGGCAGTCCGTATTGATAAAGGGGAAATTAGTGATGCTCAAACAACCTTAGAACGGGCGCTTGATATGCAAACTAATCCCTTGTCTTTCATTGATCAAGAAAGTGATAAGGGTGGACCATCTAATGTGAATATGGTCACTATAGCCCAAGCCATGACCAAACAACAGGTCACCCAACCTCCTAAGCAACTTTGTTACTCAACCTAAAATCACTCCCGCACAAAAGAAAATTCCCTTCACTACTTCGTTCTTCCAAACTATTGAGCAAAATGCTTTAAATAGACAAAAATCTAAAACAAAGCCAAATACAAACTTTCAACAATCTACAATACAACACAATCCAACTTCAAAACTCCTCCATAATATTTTTCCTACCAATGTTTTACACAATAGTAACATGGCATCTAATCTGCATGTTCCTCCATCCTACGCCCATAACACTTATGGCAATGCCCCACCGAATCAATATGGGGGGCAAACTAGTAATTTGGAAGCTATGGTGAAACAATTGGCTTCACGTATGGACCAGATAGATCCCTACCGTCCCTCGTATAATTATCGAGAGATTTGTAGCCAACCATTGGATCCCATAGTGGTAGCTCAACCATACCCTAAACATTTTCCCATGCCCATCCTGCCTATCTATAAAGGAACCGAAGATCCCATAGAACGTCTTCGCATGTTTAGGATAGCATGTCACGACATATCGCATGACGACTTGCTATTACTAAAAATTTTCCCCAAAAGTTTAGGTGGAATGGCGTTAGAGTGGTATTATCAATTGCCCACTCATTCCTTAAGAAACTTTGAAGAAACAGCTGAGTCATTTGTTCATCAATTTAGTGCCTACATCGAGAGGCATGTAACTATTAAATACCTATACAATTTAAAACAAGATAAAGATGAATGTTTTGCTGATTTCTTAGCAAGATTGAGACAATTGACAGGAAAACTGCACTTTGTGCTACCCTATAGGGAAATGTTAGACATTTTCATTAACAATTTACAAGAACAACTTTCTTATGAACTATCAACAGCTACTTTGACTACCTTCGATCAAGCTATAGACTTAGCTCGAAGAGTAGAAGATGCCCTCATTAGGAGAGGCCAACTTAGAAAGAAGGATGATGAGAAAACATCTAGAAATCAATATAAAAACAAATAGGTTGTCGGTGATGGAGTCACTGACAGTAGAAATGTTGCTAATGTCAATGCAACAAAAACAACAAAAAAATTCATCTTGAAACCTCCTGATAAGCCTCCTCGAGAGTTCACTATATTAAACCAACCTTTATCAACTATTTTACCTCAACTTCTTGAAAGAGGTTTAATCCAACTGCCAGCTATCCAGGAACCTGACCCAAGCATACCCGGATATAGAGCTGATTTGCACTGTGATTTTCATAGAGGTCCTGGACATTCTACCAACGCTTGTAAGAGATTAAAACATAAAATACAAGATTTGATTGACAATAATGAAATGGAAGTGCAAGCCTTCCAACCCAAACAAAACCTTCCTAATAATACTCAAAATACTGTTCCCCAAAATCAAAATCAGAATGCCAATCAAACTTTAGACATATTTCAACACCCTTTACCAAGACATGGTAAAGAGGTAGCCAATCAAATTGAACATCACAATGTTCCCCCTCCTACCCGATATGTAGGAACCATTAGCAGGAAATTCCCTGTTCAGGACTCTCACACATTCGACACAACCTTATCCCTGGTTACAACCAGGCCCTTCCATAATTTTCAAACTTCTGATTCTAGTGATATAGAGTCAGATAGTGAGAGTGAAGTAGACACCATTCAATCGAATAGTTCTAAAAACAAATCAGATCCTATTCAACCTATCACAGATGCTAATTTTCCAGAAGAACCATTTCCCAGAAGAGTCACTACTCGACTTTCTTCTAATGAAGTCCTTACTTATGAACAAGCCATAAACTCTCAACCGATATTGTTTCAATGTCGTCACTATAATATTGTAGGTACCATCGGAGTCGTCACCCAACAACAAGCTCAAAATCCCCAACAAGAACCAAACCAGAATGATGGACTAGCTCCATTTGTTCTGAAAAATCCTAATAAAGGAAATAATGCTCCTATTGTTCAACCTAAACCCCCTTACAGCATTAATGAACAGTTTTCTAATACCACCGCCAGAATCTCCCTTTTAGATTTATTAAGATCCTCCCCCACCCATAGGGATGAATTGATGCTTACTTTGAGCCAGATGATGGTACCTCAAAACATCCAACCTGAAGCTATGGCCAATACTATCATCACACGAGAGATTGATTGTATTGACTTTCGGGATAAAGATATCCCACAACACAGTTTACACAAGGATAATCCCTTGTATATTACAGGTTTAATTGGGGATGTAGCTGTCAAATGAGTCCTGATTGATAATGGCTCATCTCTAAACATCTGCACCTTTGACTTCTACCAACGATTTGGTTTTAGAAGTGATGAAATGAAGAATACTGATATGATTATCAAAGCCTTTAATGACGAAACACAAGAAACGTGTGGAGTCATTACCCTCCCATTGCAAGTTGGTCCTAGAACCCTTGAGACAACTGTGTTTATTGTACATTGCCCAGCATCGTACAATATACTTTTGGGTCGCCCTTGGATTAATGCCATGCGAGCAGTCCCATCAACTTTACACCAATGTGTTAAGTTTGAGTTTAAAAATCAGTTGGTCACTATTCATGGTGACCCTAGACCTTTTGATATGTGCGCATTGGCAGAACCATTTGGAGTGCAATTTTGCCCTGCTCTGTCATCCACATATCCTAGTTCTTCTTCATCTAAAACTGTGAAATATAAACCCATCATTTCATCTATTCCTCCTCCATTAACTTCATCTTCCCATATAGATCAACCACCTTCTAAACAAATTACTGTAGAACATCAAAAAGCTCTTAAAACTACAACCAATTCTTCAAGTCCTAATCCCATAAATTCAAAACCTTCAAACACATCTATCATACCTTCCACATCTCAAGACATAGGTAATAAGCCTTCTACATCTTATGCCCTTTCTGATGATCTTTTACCAAATTTATCTACAACCTTAATATCAGAAAAAATGAATGCTTTCATGCAAAGATTCAAACCTTTTAAATCAATTGCCGCCATATCCTCGTACTTTGGGCCTCCCACAACCTATGGGAAGTACTTACCAAGTCGGGAGTTGCACCTTCATGTACAAAGGATATGACTGGGGAAGAATCCCTCAGAATATCAAAACCCATCATGATGGATATGCTCGGTGCTATTTTACCAACGACTATATTAAAGCTAAACCCATGATGCTTAAAATGGGATACAAAGGGAAAGGCTTAGGACCTTTCCAAAATGGCATGAAAGAACCTTTCGAGGTAGAACCATGGCCTGCCCGATGTGGTGTGGGCCTATTACCTAGTAAATTTCAACCCTTTCCTTTTGAGGAGGATGATCATCTCATATGCTATCAAGACTATTTGGATAGACATGTTGATTTGCCTCTTAAAAATCTGTCATTTTCATGCAACATGCTATCCATAGCATACCCTGAAATGATTGTTGACCCCAATGAAGAGTTGGAAGGAGATATCTTCCATGATGTCTCTGTTGAAGAGATGTTGTACAACGGGTTTTATTTTGATGGTTCTATACCAACCATAGCTCAACTTGAGGCCGCTGACCCTCAGAGCGAATTATCTAAATTAACTTTACAAGAATTACAAGAGTTGGGCATTTCACCTGCCCCACCTAATTTTGAAAGAGATCTACACATGGAGGTAGAAAATGTCATTAAAATTAATATTGGAACTGAGGACAACCCTCACATAATCAACATTGGAGCAGAACTAAGTCAAGAAAAACAAAAATAATACATAGCATTTCTTAAAGAGTATGAATATGTCTTCGCTTGGACATATGAAGATATGCCAAGTTTAGACCCTTCTGTAGTCATGCACCATCTAGTGGTCCATCCGGATGCTAAACCTGTTAAACAAAAACTTAGAAAAATGCATCCCAAAGTGGCTCTGCTAGTCAAAGGGGAGTTAGAAAAACTCCTGAATGTTATCTTCATACAAGCTATTGATTATGCTGAATGGATCTCCAATGTAGTTCCAGTCACCAAGAAAGAAGCCACCAAAGTTAGGGTTTGCACAGATTTCAGAGATATTAATGTTGCATGCCCTAAAGACGACTTTCCTCTTCCAAATATGGATCAAATTATTGACTTCACTGCTGGGAGTGGGATGATGTCCTTAATGGACGGATTCTCCGACTATAATCAGATCAGGATAGCTCCTGAAGACCAGGCGAAAACAACCTTTATTACCCCCTGGGGTACCTTTTGCTGGAAAGTGATGCCATTTGGCTTAAAGAATGCCGGTGCAACTTATCAACGGGCTATGACCTACATTTTTCATGATATGATGCATGATGTCCTACATGATTATGTAGATGATATTATAGCGCGCTCTCTTATTGAAGATCATCATTTAGACGATTTAAGAAAAGTTTTTAATCGATTACGAGAATATCTCATTCGATTAAATCTAGCAAAATGTATATTCGGAGTTAAATCCGACAAGTTATTAGGGGTTTTAGTTTCTTTACGTGGTATTGAAATTGACCCTCTCAAAATTGTGGCTATCACTGATATGCTTGCACCCACTAATATATCTGAACTACGAAGTTTACAAGGTAAACTTCAAGCTATCCGTCACTTCATTGATAAGCTGGCGGACAAAACTGGTCCCTTTCTTAAACTCCTTAAGAAGGATGTCCGCTTTAATTGGGACACAGAATGTAGAGAAGCTTTTGAACTTCTCAAGCAATATCTCCTTAACCCTCCAGTGCTTTCACCGCCTAAATATGATCGCCCATTTCTTCTATATATTTCTGCTTCAGATTCTGCCTTAGGAGCTATGTTAGCTCGACTTGATGATGAAAAACGAGAACGTGCTAATTATTACATTAGCCGCACCTTCATCAGTTATGAAACCCGCTATACAGCGTTAGAGAAGTTATGTCTAGAAGTCGTGTTTGCTACGCAAAAATTACGACATTACATGCTTAGCCAAAAAATGTATGTCATTGCCAAATATGATCCTTTAAGATATCTCATGAGTCGACCTTATTTATCGGGTCGCACAGCCAAGTGGGTTCTTGCTCTAAGTGAGTTTGATCTCACCTTCATAGGACAGAAGTCTGTTAAGGGTCAAATCATAGAAGATCAATTAGCTGCTTGCACCCTTAGAGTCTACTCATCCCCTCATTATCGAGTTTCCTGATGAATGCCTTCAATTAGAGGCAGACCTTGTTGAACAATGGTCCTTATACTTTGATGGAGCCCGATGTATGAGTGGGGCTGGTGCGGGTATTATTTTAATATCTCTGCAAAAACATCTTATTCCTCTGTCCTTCAAACTAACCTTTGCTTGCACCAATAATACTGTTGAGTATGAAGCTCTAATCCTTGGATTACGAGTTGCTTTAGCGCTTAAAATTAAAAACCTCTCAGTTTTTGGGGATTCCCAATTGGTTATAAACCAAATTAATGAAGTTTATCAGACCAGAGATGATAAACTTCACCCATATAAGGCCTATGTTTTACAACTAATGGCCTTGTTTGATCAAGTTACCTTGGAAGCCATTCCTCGAACTAGCAACCGTGCAGCTGATGCTATGGCCACCGCTGCATCTCTCCTACCCTTGGAGTTAGACGACGAATATGCTACTATCATAATTCGTCGCTCCTTCACATAGTCTGCTTAGACCTTTGGATGTGTTCTTGCTCTGTTCTCATCTCTCTCCGGCGTCGGTTATTACGTCGACGGGCAAGTCGATTTGTAATCATTGGTAATACTTTATATAGGAGATCTTTTGAAGGTATCCTATTAAGATGTCTAAATTTAGAAGAGTCTAAGTCAACCTTGAGTGAAGCCCACGATGGATCTTGTGGAGGACACTTTAGTGGTAGCGTCATTGCTAAAAAGCTCTTTCGGATAGGATACTTTTGGCCGACCATGGAAATGGATGCACATGAATATGTGCGCCATTGTGACAAGTGTCAAAAACATGCTGACCTTGTCCATGCAC
Organism: Wollemia nobilis; assembly: GCA_028583015.1. Taxonomy (NCBI): domain Eukaryota; kingdom Viridiplantae; phylum Streptophyta; class Pinopsida; order Araucariales; family Araucariaceae; genus Wollemia; species Wollemia nobilis. The sequence goes on along the minus strand of JAQPPZ010001679.1, from coordinate 2,977,163 downwards.
CTGCACAAGAGCTACAGGCTATTTCTTCTCCTTGGCCCTTTTCTAAATGGGGCTTGGATATTATTGGTAAAATTAATCTGGTGTCTTCTGATGGACATAAGTTCATCATAATCGCCACTGAGTATTTCACGAAGTGGGTTGAAGGTATGCCTTTAGCTTCCTGCACTGGTTCACAGGTCTCTAAATTCATTTTTAATCAAATCATCTGCAGGTTCGGAATTCCTGCAAATCTCATCTCTGACAATGGAACTCCGTTCAAAAATAAAGATGTTAAAAAATTATGTCAAAAATATAAGATTCAACATCGCTGGTCTACTCCCTATTATCCTCAGGGTAATGGTCAAGCAGAAGCTTCTAACAAAACCCTAATCAAAATTCTCAAAATACTAGTCAATAAAACGGCCGTGATCGGCATATTCAATTATATCCGACCTTGTGGGCTTATCGAACTAGTGTTCGAACCCCCACGGGCACTTCACCATTTGTTTTGGTATATGGTGCCAGAGTAGTTTTTCCATTTGAATTGGAAGTTCCTTCTTTGGCTCTGCTACTTCAAGACACCGAAGTAGGAGATGAATATCGCATGTTGCGAGACTCGATCATTGGAACTCCTAGATGAAAAATGCATCAATGCTTTAGAGCATCTCCGGGCATACCAAAACAAGCTTAAAATAGCATATAATAAGAAATTTCGTCATCGATCCTTTGAGATTGGCGATATTGTTCTAAAATAAAATCAAAATAATACAAATGCAACCAAAGAACTGAAAGGTAAGTTTGAGCCCAACTGGCTCGGACCGTACATCATTACTGCAAAATTTGAATCAGGAGCATATAAATTATCTACCTTAGATGGTAAAGAACTTAAAGAACCCATGAATATTTTACATCTCAAACGTTATTATGCATAAATTTGATTATTTCATCCATGTATATATTTTTTCAAAATCATTATCGTGTATTTCTTTCAATTTATTCAAAAAAACCTCAAAAACATTCATAAAATCTTCAAAAATCTTCAAAAATATTTATTGCATTTTTTAAAAGCACTTGTAAAGGTCCTTTTGCTCCAAAACAAAAATCAACATAAAAATCCAAAAATAGCTATATGCTTGACTCTTTCGAAACCAAAACAATATACAGAATAAAGAGAGAGTCAACATTCTCAAAACTTTCTCAAAATCATTATCTTCTTACAATTATTGCAATTCTATGTTTCAACTTATTTTGGATAAAACTAGCATTTATTTGGCATCCCTCACTTGCACATTCACACAATAAATATCTTGATTTTATCTGGCATGATTACTAATCTCTCTTATATCAAAGTTCACAAAATTCAATTAAATAAAGTTTGAGCATAGAGAATTGATCTTGTCATTTACTTAAACCAAGCACATCTTTTCACAATGAAATGATTATATTTGTAATTTCCATGTTTTGCTACATAGTAGAACTGATTTCTTGAGTGAAAAGTTTCCCTTGCTATCCTATCATGCACATGGTCTAGAATCTTTGAGAATTGGCAAAAGGACAAGCTCACCCCTACCCAGAATAAAAATCCCTTGCTCTACAGCTAATCTGAGCAAGTATCCCTAAAAAAAAAAAAAAATTCAAGAAAAAGAGAAAAGAAAAATGTTATGTCAGCAATGTTCCAAGCATTATCAAGCAAAAGAAATACAAAAATAAAAATAAGCAAAGTTCAAAAGAAAGCAAGAAAAGCAATAAAATCCCTTTCCCTACCCTTTGAAAAGAAAAGAAGGGTGAATGAGCTTCAATCCTTAGAATTCTCAATTATTTGAAAACTGTGAGGTAAGCCCCATAACAGGTGGTTTGTGCCCAACCTGCTTGGCCTTAGGTAACTCCTAGCGTGGCGATATGTCTATCACATTAGCGAACTTCTTTTGTACAGACCTATGTCTGCTTATGGATTAGCTAGCTCTTGATAATCCGATCTACATAGTAGCCTAGTATGGTTATATGCATCTACATCATGGTTAATGAACACTTAGTTGGTTTCTTCAAATCACTTGTATCATAGTACCTTGCTCAAAATCGGTAAATGAACAATGCAATTGCACACACATTTGTATTTGAGATATTTTGTCTATCATTATGATAAATCAAGATTGGCAATGAATTCACTTATGCACATGGGATTCCTTATAAAATTAACTTTTGTCTTCAAAAATACTTTTAAATATTATTTTTGCAACTTGTTTGGAATAATCAAGTACAATTATTTACCACAAAGACAACTATATAATAGAAGAAATCAAAAATTTCAATCAAAACATATCATATATATCTTATCGACTTTCGCAACGATGGTATAGTTTCAAAACCAAAATTGGAATTTTATGCTTAGCACAAGTCCTCATTTTCATCTTTTCTGTTCATCAAAAATCAATCATGCAATAAAAATATCCTTTCTTTGATCTTCTCGATGATGGTATAAGTCTATACCTACATATTCTATGCCTAGCGCAAACCATTATACCAATTTTATTACCCATTCATTTAAAAATCAATTCATCAAAACCATATGACTTAAATCATTATGTTATACAATTCTATTTCTTTTAACAAAAAGCATGCACATTATCACTATTTCATGTCATTATGTCAACCTTCAATTTTGCAATGATGGTATAATTCCTATGGAATTATCCAAAAAAATTCACACTTAGGAATTTATGCCTACCAAAAAATATTTTACAATATTTCATGCATAATATTTTCATGGAAATTACACCGATTCCTAGGCCTTGTAGAGGACCAAGAAGTTGTTCTCACAGATAGGGAAATATGGAATAGAGTTCTGCGAGCTGTGCTATATTGAGAGTATTGCCATGAGCTTTACTTTTATCAACCAACATCTAAAACAGACAATATCACCATAGCCCTTTTCATCAAATTCTTAAAAGAAAACTTTCAATTTGAAGAAGAACATTTCATGACCCCTGAATAGCTTGAACCTATTAATGATATCCATAAGTTATTCATAGAATATTAGTTCATCTACTTTCAGCCTTATTATTATTGTGTGCATTTATTGTTTCATTTGCTGTCTTTATTATATTGTTTCAAAGAAAAACTAAAAAAAAATAAAAATCAAAGAACATAGTAAAAAACTTAAACATTTCATTTACAATATTGCATTAGGTATATATAAATATATACCTTTTAATTTTTGCATATATATATATATATATATAAATAAATAAATAAATAAATATATATATATATATATATATATATATATATTTGCTGAAATCAAAACTTAGCACCATGACTAAACTTAGGAATGGTAAAGAAATTTTAGGAGAAGGAGAAGATTGGCTACAAAATACAATTGAAAACCCAAATGTCCTTCTTGGAGATACAAATCCGGAAGGTGAAACTCTAGGACAATCAGATGAAGACTTAGGTGAAGATAAGGAACAAGAAGGAAGTGTTAAAGAATCTTCATCCCCTAGAATAGCTCCAAATGGAGGCATCACTTTTGACAACGCAGAACATTTTCAAAAATTTCTTAATCAACATATCGACATCCTTAATGTGGCAGTCCGTATTGATAAAGGGGAAATTAGTGATGCTCAAACAGCCTTAGAACGGGCGCTTGATATGCAAACTAATCCCTTGTCTTTCATTGATCAAGAAAGTGATAAGGGTGGACCATCTAATGCGAATATGGTCACTATAGCCCAAGCCATGACCAAACAACAGGTCACCCAACCTCCTAAGCAACTTGTTACTCAACCTAAAATCACTCCCGCACAAAAGAAAATTCCCTTCACTACTTCCTTCCTCCAAACTATTGAGCAAAATGCTTTAAATAGACAAAAATCTAAAACAAAGCCAAATACAAACTTTCAACAATCTACAATACAACACAATCCAACTTCAAAACTCCTCCATAATATTTTTCCTACCAATGTTTTACACAATAGTAACATGGCATCTAATCTGCATGTTCCTCCATCCTACGCCCATAACACTTATGGCAATGCCCCACCGAATCAATATGGGGGGCAAACTAGTAATTTGGAAGCTATGGTGAAACAATTGGCTTCACGTATGGACCAGATAGATCCCTACCGTCCCTCGTATAATTATCGAGAGATTTGTAGCCAACCATTGGATCCCATAGTGGTAGCTCAACCATACCCTAAACATTTTCCCATGCCCGTCCTGCCTATCTATAAAGGAACCGAAGATCCCATAGAACATCTTCGCATGTTTAGGATAGCATGTCACGACATATCGCATGACGACTTGCTATTACTAAAAATGTTCCCCAAAAGTTTAGGTGGAATGGCGTTAGAGTGGTATTATCAATTGCCCACTCATTCCTTAAGAAACTTTGAAGAAACAGGTTGAGTCATTTGTTCATCAATTTAGTGCCTACATCGAGAGGCATGTAACTATTAAAGACCTATACAATTTAAAACAAGATAAAGACGAATGTTTTGCTGATTTCTTAGCAAGATGGAGACAATTGACAGGGAAAACGCACTTTGTGCTACCCTATAGGGAAATGTTAGACATTTTCATTAACAATTTACAAGAACAACTTTCTTATGAACTATCAACGACTACTTTGACTACCTTCGATCAAGCTATAGACTTAGCTCGAAGAGTAGAAGATGCCCTCATTAGGAGAGGCCAACTTAGAAAGAAGGATGATGAGAAAACATCTAGAAATCAATATAAAAACAAACAGGTTGTCGGTGATGGAGTCACTGACAGCAGAAATGTTGCTAATGTCAATGCAACAAAAACAACGAGAAAAATTCATCTTGAAACCTCTTGATAAGCCTCCTCGAGAGTTCACTAGATTAAACCAACCTTTATCAACTATTTTACCTCAACTTCTTGAAAGAGGTTTAATCCAACTGCCAGCTATCAGGGAACCTGACCCAAGCATACCCGGATATAGAGCTGATTTGCACTGTGATTTTCATAGAGGTCCTAGACATTCTACCAACGCTTGTAAGAGATTAAAACATAAAATACAAGATTTGATTGACAATAATGAAATGGAAGTGCAAGCCTTCCAACCCAAACAAAACCCTCCTAATAATACTCAAAATACTGTTCCCCAAAATCAAAATCAGAATGCCAATCAAACTTTAGACATATTTCAACACCCTTTACCAAGACATGGTAAAGAGGTAGCTAATCAAATTGAACATCACAATGTTCCCCCTCCTACCCGATATGTAGGAACCATTAGCGGGCAATTACCTGTTCAGGACTCTCACACATTCGACACAACCTTATCCCTGGTTACAACCAGGCCCTTACATAATTTTCAAACTTCTGATTCTAGTGATATAGAGTCAGATAGTGAGAGTGAAGTAGACACCATTCAATCGAATAGTTCTAAAAATGAATCAGATCCTATTCAACCTATCACAGATGCTAATGTTCCAGAAGAACCATTTCCCAGAAGAGTCACTACTCGACCTTCTTCTAATGAAGTCCTTCCTTATGAACAAGCCATAAACTCTCAACCGAGACCGTTTCAACGTCGTCACTATAACATTGTAGGTACCATCGGAGTCGTCACCCGACAACAAGCTCAAAATCCCCAACAAGAACCAAACCAGAACGATGGACCAGCTCCATTTGTTCTGAAAAATCCTAATAAAGGAAATAATGCTCCTATTGTTCAACCTAAACCCCCTTACAGCATTAATGAACAGTTGTCTAATACCACCGCCAGAATCTCCCTTTTAGATTTATTAAGATCCTCCCCCACCCATAGGGATGAATTGATGCTTACTTTGAGCCAGATGATGGTACCTCAAAACATCCAACTTGAAGCTATGGCCAATACTATCATCACGCGAGAGATTGATTGTATTGACTTTCGGGATAAAGATATCCCACAACACAGTTTACACAAGGATAATCCCTTGTATATTACAGCTTTAATTGGGGATGTAGTTGTCAAACGAGTCTCGATTGATAATGGCTCATCTCTAAACATCTGCACCTTTGACTTCTACCAACGATTTGGTTTTAGAAGTGATGAAATGAAGAAGACTGATATGATTATCAAAGCCTTTAATGACGAAACACAAGAAACGTGTGGAGTCATTACCCTCCCATTGCAAGTTGGTCCTAGAACCCTTGAGACAACTGTGTTTATTGTACATTGCCCAGCATCGTACAATATACTTTTGGGTCACCCTTGGATTAACGCCATGCGAGCAGTCCCATCAACTTTACACCAATGTGTTAAGTTTGAGTTTAAAAATCGGTTGGTCACTATTCATGGTGACCCTAGACCTTTGATATGTGTGCATTGGCAGAACCAGTTGGAGTGCAATTTTGCCCTGCTCTGTCATCCACATATCCTAGTTCTTCTTCATCTAAAGCTGTGAAATATAAACCCATCACTTCATCTATTCCTCCTCCATTAACTTCATCTTCCCATATAGATCAACCACCTGCTAAACAAATTATTGTAGAACATCAAAAAGCTCTTAAAACTACAACCAATTCTTCAAGTCCTAATCCCATAAATTCAAAACCTTCAGACACATCTATCATACCTTCCACATCTCAAGACATAGGTAATAAGCCTTCTACATCTTATGCCCTTTCTGATGATCTTTTACCAGATTTATCTACAACCTTAATATCAGAAAAAATGAATGCTTTCATGCAAGATTCAAACCTTTTAAATCAATTGCCACCATCTCCTCGTACTTTGGGCCTCCCACAACCTATGGGAAGTACTTACCAAGTCGGGAGTTGCGCCTTCATTTACAAAGGATATGACTGGGGAAGAATCCCTCAGAATATCAAAACCCATCATGATGGATATGCTCGGTGCTATTTTACCAACGATTATATTAAAGCTAAACCCATGATGCTTAAAATGGGATACAAAGGGAAAGGCTTAGGACCTTTCCAAAATGGCATGAAAGAACCTTTCGAGGTAGAACCATGGCCTGCCCGATGTGGTGTGGGCCTATTACCTAGTAAGGGTCAACCCTTTCCTTTTGAGGAGGATGATCATCTCATATGCTATCAAGACTATTTGGATAGACATGTTGATTTGCCTCTTAAAAATCTGTCATTTTCATGCAACATGCTATCCATAGCATACCCTGAAATGATTGCTTGACCCCGATGAAGAGTTGGAAGGAGATATCTTCCATGATGTCTCTGTTGAAGAGATGTTGTACAACGGGTTTTATTTTGATGGTTCTATACCAACCATAGCTCAACTTGAGGCCGCTGACCCTCAGAGCGAATTATCTAAATTAACTTTACAAGAATTACAAGAGTTGGGCGTTTCACCCGCCCCACCTAATTTTGAAAGAGATCTACACATGGAGGTAGAAAATGTCATTAAAATTAATATTGGAACTGAGGACAACCCTCACATAATCAACATTGGAGCGAGAACTAAGTCAAGAAAAACAAAAACAATACATAGCATTTCTTAAAGAGTATGAAGATGTCTTCGCTTGGACATATGAAGATATGCCAAGTTTAGACCCTTACGTAGTCATGCACCATCTAGTGGTCCATCCGGATGCTAAACCTGTTAAACAAAAACTTAGAAAAATGCATCCCAAAGTGGCTCTGCTAGTCAAAGGGGAGTTAGAAAAACTCCTGAATGTTATCTTCATACAAGCTATTGATTATGCTTGAATGGATCTCCAATGTAGTTCCGAGTCACCAAGAAAGAAGCCACCAAAGTTAGGGTTTGCACTGATTTCAGAGATATTAATGTTGCATGCCCTAAAGACGACTTTCCTCTTCCAAATATGGATCAAATTATTGACTTCACTGCTGGGAGTGGGATGATGTCCTTAATGGACGGATTCTCCGGCTATAATCAGATCAGGATAGCTCCTGAAGACCAGGCGAAAACAGCCTATATTACCCCACGGGGTACCTTTTCTCTGGAAAGTGATGCCATTTGGCTTAAAGAATGCCGGTGCAACTTATCAACGGGCTATGACCTACATTTTTCATGATATGATGCATGATATCCTACATGATTATGTAGATGATATTATAGCGCGCTCTCTTATTGAAGATCATCATTTAGACGATTTAAGAAAAGTTTTTAATCGATTACGAGAATATCTCATTCGATTAAATCCAGCAAAATGTATATTCGGAGTTAAATCCGGCAAGTTATTAGGGGTTTTAGTTTCTTTACGTGGTATCGAAATTGACCCTCTCAAAATTGCGGCTATCATCGATATGCCCGCACCCACTAATATATCTGAATTACGAAGTTTACAAGGTAAACTTCAAGCTATCCGTCGCTTCATTGATAAGCTGGCGGACAAAACTGGTCCCTTTCTTAAACTCCTTAAGAAGGATGTCCCCTTTAATTGGGACACAGAATGTAGAGAAGCTTTTGAACTTCTCAAGCAATATCTCCTTAACCCTCCGAGTGCTTTCACCGCCTAAATCTGATCGCCCATTTCTTCTATATATTTCTGCTTTAGATTATGCCTTAGGAGCTATGTTAGCTCAGCTTGATGATGAAAAATGAGAACGTGCTAATTATTACATTAGCCGCACCTTCATCAGTTATGAAACCCGCTATACAGCGTTAGAGAAGTTATGTCTAGCAGTCGTGTTTGCTACGCAAAAATTACGACATTACATGCTTAGCCAAAAAACGTATGTCATTGCCAAATATGATCCTTTAAGATATCTCATGAGTCGACCTTATTTATCGGGTCGCACAGCCAAGTGGGTTCTTGCTCTAAGCGAGTTTGATCTCACCTTCATAGGACGAAGTACGTTAAGGGTCAAATCATAGCGAGATCAATTAGTCTGCTGCACCCTTAGAGTCTACTCATCCCCTCATTATCGAGTTTCTGATGAATGCCTTCAATTAGAGGCAGACCTTGTTGAACAATGGTCCTTATACTTTGATGGAGCCCGATGCATGAGTGGGGCTGGTGCGGGTATTATTTTAATATCTCCGCAAAAACATCTTATTCCTCTGTCCTTCAAACTAACCTTTGCTTGCACCAACAATACTGTTGAGTATGAAGCTCTAATCCTTGGATTACGAGCTGCTTTAGCGCTTAAAATTAAAAACCTCTTAGTTTTTGGGGATTCCCAATTGGTTATAAACCAAATTAATGAAGTTTATCAGACCAGAGATGATAAACTTCGCCCATATAAGGCCTATGTTTTACAACTAATGGCCTTGTTTGATCAAGTTACCTTGGAAGCCATTCCTCGAACTAGCAACCGTGCGGTGATGCTATGGCCGCTGCTGCATCTCTCCTACCCTTGGAGTTAGACGACGAATATGCTACTATCATCATTCGTCGACTCCAGGAACCCGCTTCACATAAGTCATGCTTAGAGCCTTTGGATGTGTTTCTAATCAAGGAAACTACTCCTGAACTACGGTATATAGACATATTTGATTTCCTCCAAAATGGGACTTTCCCTGCTAATTCTAATCGCAACCAGCGTCGGTTATTACGTCGACGAGCAAGTCGATTTGTAATCATTGGCAATACTTTATATAGGAGATCTTTTGAAGGTATCCTATTAAGATGTCTAAATTTAGAAGAGTCTAAATCAGCCTTGAGTGAAGCCCACGATGGATCTTGTGGAGGACACTTTAGTGGTAGCGTCATTGCTAAAAAGCTCCTTCGGATAGGATACTTTTGGCCTACCATGGAAACGGATGCACATGAATATGTGCGCCATTGCGACAAGTGTCAAAAACATGCTGACCTTGTCCATGCGCCTGCACAAGAGCTGGAGGCTATTTCTTCTCCTTGGCCCTTTTCTAAATGGGGCTTGGATATTATTGGTAAAATTAATCCGGTGTCTTCTGATGGACATAAGTTCATCATAACTGCCACTGAGTATTTCACGAAGTGGGTTGAAGCTATGCCTTTAGCTTCCTGCACTGGTTCACAGGTCTCTAAATTCATTTTTAATCAAATCATCTGCAGGTTCGGAATTCTTGCAAATCTCATCTCTGACAATGGAACTCCGTTCAAAAATAAAGATGTTAAAAAATTATGTCAAAAATATAAGATTCAACATCGCTGGTCTACTCCCTATTATCCTCAGGGTAATGGTCAAGCAGAAGCTTCTAACAAAACCCTAATCAAAATTCTCAAAAGACTAGTCAATAAAACTGGCCGTGACTGGCATATTCAATTATATCCAGCCTTGTGGGCTTATCGAACTAGTGTTCGAACCCCCACGGGCACTTCACCATTTGTTTTGGTATATGGTGCCGAAGCGAGTTTTCCATTTGAATTGGAAGTTCCTTCTTTGGCTCTGCTACTTCAAGACACCGAAGTAGGAGATGAATATCGCGCTGGCAGACTCAGTCAGCTGGAACTCCTAGATGAAAAATGCATCAATGCTTTAGAGCATCTCCGTGCATACCAAAACAAGCTTAAAAGAGCATATAATAAGAAAGTTCGTCATCGATCCTTTGAGATTGGCGACCTTGTTCTAAAAGAAAATCAAAAAAATACAAATGCAACCAAAGAACTTAAAGGTAAATTTGAGCCCAACTGGCTCGGACCGTACATCATTACTGCAAAATTTGAATCAGGAGCGTATAAATTATCTACCTTAGATGGTAAAGAACTTAAAGAACCCATGAATATTTTACATCTCAAACGTTATTATGCATAAATTTGGTCATTTCATCCATGTATATATTTGTTCAAAATCATTATCTTGTATTTCTTTCAATTTATTCAAAAAACCTCAAAAACATTCATAAAATCTTCAAAAATCTTCAAAAATATTTATTGCATTTTTTTAAAGCACTTGTAAAGTTCCTTTTGCTCCAAAACAAAAATCAACATAAAAATCCAAAAATAGCTATATGCTTGACTCTTTCGAAACCAAAACAATATACAGAATAAAGAGAGAGTCAACATTCTCAAAACTTTCTCAAAATCATTATTTTCTTACAATTATTGCAATTCTATGTTTCAACTTATTTTGGATAAAACTAGCATTTATTTGGCATCCCTCACTTGCACACTCACACAATAAATATCTTGATTTTATACGGCATGATTACTAATCTCTCTTATATCAAAGTTCACAAAATTCAATTAAATAAAGTTTGAGCATAGAGAATTGATCTTGTTATTTACTTAAACCAAGCACATCTTTTCACAATAAAATGATTATATTTGTAATTTCCATGTTTTGCTACATAGTAGAACTGATTTCTTGAGTGAAAAGTTTCCCTTGCTATCCTATCATGCACATGGTCTAGAATATTTGAGAATTGGCAAAAGGACAAGCTCACCCCTACCCAGAATAAAAATCCCTTGCTCTACAGCTAATCTGAGCAAGTATCCCTAGAAAAAGAAAAAGAAAAGAAAAATTCAAGAAAAAGAGAAAAGAAAAATGTTATGTCAGCAATGTTCCAAGCATTATCAAGCAAAAGAAATACAAAAAGAAAAATAAGCAAAGTTCAAAAGAAAGCAAGAAAAGCAATAAAATCCCTTTCCCTACCCTTTGAAAAGAAAAGAAGGGTGAATGAGCTTGAATCCCTGGAATTCTCAATTATTCAAAAACTGTGAGGTAAGCCCCATAACAGGTGGTTTGTGCCCAATTTGCTTGGCCTTGGGTAACTCCTAGCGTGGCGATATATACGTCACATTAGCGACCTTCTTTTGTACGGACCTATGTCTGCTTATGGATTAGCTAGCTCTTGATAATCCGATCTACATAGTAGCCTAGTATGGTTATATGCATCTACATCATGGTTAATGAACACTTAGTTGGTTTCTTCAAATCACTTGTATCATAGTATCTTGCTCAAAGCTGGTAAATGAACAATGCAATTGCACACACATTTGTATTTGAGAGATTTTGTCTATCATTATGATAAATCAAGATTGGCAATGAATTCACTTATGCACATGGGATTCCTTATAAATCTAACTTTTTGTCTTCAAAAATACTTTGAAATATTATTTTTGCAACTTGTTTGGAATAATCAAGTACAATTATTTACCACAAAGACAACTATATAATAGAAGAAATCAAAAATTTCAATCAAAACATATCATATATATCTTATCGACTTTCACAGCGATGGTATAGTTTCAAAACCAAAATTGGAATTTTATGCTTAGCGCAAGTCCTCATTTTCATCTTTTCTGTTCATCAAAAATCAATCATGCAATAAAACTATCCTTTCTTTGATCTTCGCGATGATGGTATAAGTCTATACCTACATATTCTATGCCTAGCGCAAACCATTGTAACAATTTTATTTCCCATTCATTTAAAAATCAATTCATACAAAACATATGACTTAACATTATGTTACACAATTCTATGTCTTTTAACAAAAAGCATGCACATTATCACTATTTCATGTCATTATGTCAACCTTTGCATTTTGCAATGATGGTATAATTCTTAAGGAATTATTCAAAAAATTTATCACACTTAGGAATTTATGCCTACCAAAAATCATTTTACAATATTTCATGCATAATATTTTCATGGAAATCTGAAAACAAACCATCATCATCATCATCATTTGCATCATCACAACAAAGTCTTAAGACAGTCTCTTAAGCACTCTTTTCTTTTAACAATATTTCTATCCTGGGACTAGCTTGACGGCCGAGTGAGCAGCGACTCCATGAAATGGTCTATAATAGCGACAATGTCCTTTGAAATTATTGTTAGAAATCTCTTTTTATTTTTATCACATTTCATTACAACCAATCAATTTGTTACATCAGATTATTTCATTTAAAATATTTAAAGCATGACATCCAAGTTATAATATTTTCCAAAACGACATAATTACATGAATCATCAATAAAATCATTACATCAATCAACTCAATCAATCAATCAAACATAAAAAGCATCATAAGCATCACATAAGACAAGTCATATGATCAAAAATATCTCATCTATATATATCAACGGAATATATACATCATCAAAAGCTGGATTGGTATGCCACAATCCGTACCTCGGCATACTCAATCCTCTATCAATACAAGTATAATACAATATCAGTGGCAGTATCCCGCCCTCTAGCCTCGAGAGCCTCTAGAGCTCTCGGCCTCATCTCCTCCCCCGCCATGCGGAGGACGAGGTGGTCCCATCGTAGTATGTGTGGTACTGCGAGTCCTCATCGTCGATCGGGATGAGCTCCTCGTCGACCCTGTCCTGATAGGATCTGCTATGGCAGGTGGCACCTGTACCCTCTGGCCCTCTGGCACCGCCTGGTAGTATAGCGCCTGATAGAATGCGGTCTGAGAAACCGACCGCAGCAGCTCTTGAGTGCTTACCCCTCCGCCTCGTGCCCTGAGACGAGCATTCTCGTCTCGTAGCTACGACACCTCAGCCTGGTGTTGTGCAGTTGCATCCTGTAACGTCTACACCTGAGCTCGCAGACGATCTCTCTCTGCCCGGAGAGTAGCCATCTCGCTACTCTCTCCAATGTCCACACCCTTGCCCTTATCAGGCGATGGTGGCCTCTATGGAGATGGGGGTCTCGCCTCCCTCCTCTCCCTCTCCCTCTGCCGTGGCCTCTCCTATGCCTGTGGCCTCCTCTGCTCTCCTCTGCCGTGACCCCGGGCTGCCTCTACCACCGCCTGGCGCCGCCTCCCTATCCGATGCACAACTGCGTGGATCGGTCCCTGTGCCCTCGTCATCCGAGGAGGGCGGATGCCTACGTACCAGGCATCGTAGCCATCGGCTACCCCTACGTCGTCCCCATCCACTGGCTGAATGGGGGCATCGTCCACGTCCTGACTCCAGAATCGCTGCATATCTGGAGCCCCGCTAACTGTGGTGTTATCCCGGACAGTCCGAGAAAACTCATAATCCCTGAGAGATGGGATCCCCTGCTGTAGACCGAACTATCGCAAAACTCGGTCGTAGCGGTGGAGCTCCACCTCTCCCCTCTCCATCCATAGCCAACAGACTCGCCTGATGCGAGCCAGCTCCTGTGCATCCTCTGCCCACCCTGGATGCTGCCTCCACGGCCTCCAGGTGATCTGGTCTGGGACCAAGTCATCCGAGTAGTCTCCGGGACACCGACAGGTCGATCCGTCGTTGTGCCCCTCTCCGGAGCCACCGGTAGAAGACTCGGGGCCTCTCCCCGTCAACCCCTGTCAGTGGAAGCCCTACCGGCCTCCGCACCGCAATGTGCTCCCAGCACCAAACCTGTAGGAGCGATGTCATGACCGGACATCGCCCGCCCTTGTACACGACCCCGTAAAGGATCTTGTACAGCCGGCATAGAACAAAGCTGCCCCAAGAAAATCTGTAGCCATGGTCGCGCATGTCGCAGATCACATCTGCCAGCATCCATGGTACCCTGCATCCGCTACGGTGGCACGGCGAGAAGTCCACCAACCACCCCGGCCAAAACTCGTGTCGGTGTAGATGCCCCGGGCATCGCGGCGCAGTGCCTCGATGTTCACTCCGCCCTTCTCTGGGGCGAAGCTCGGGTCACCGCAGAGTCGTCCCATCGCGTGGCCCTGATTGGCCGCAGGTGTGATCATCCTCCCTTGTATGGGGATTCTAAGAATCCTCCATACATCCTCTAGTGTGGGAGTCATCTCCCCTGTCGGTAACCGGAAGCATGAAGAGCCGGGTACCACCTCTCTGCTAGGGCCGTCAGTAGCCCCATGTCAGTAGAAACTTGTGGCATCTCTGCCACATGTAGTAAGCCGGCCTGTGCCAGCTGATCTCGCTCTGCCTGTGTCAGAGCGGCCAAGTCATCTCTCAATCCTCCATATTTCCACTCTCTGCTCTTTAGTAATCCTCTCTGCAAGCATAAACAATCAAAACAACAAACAATCATTAATAACAATTTTAGCAATCAATAATGCAACTTAAAGATCAAATTTTTGCAATTGATGATATCGCCCACTATTGGCCGATATCGTCCGAAATTTGAGCAAAATCGTCTCCGATTTCGCGTGTCGAAATCGTCTCTAATTTGACGAAATCGTCCCTTTTTCGCCGATTTCGCCCTTGGGCGAAATTGACGAACTTGAGACGATTTCGTCGAACTAGGGACGATTTCGTCCGGACGACGTCGATGGCCAAAAACGGCCGCGATGCTCAAAATTCATCCTAAAATTCATTTACAAAGCATGTAAATTCAAATTAAATCAATCTAAACTAAGTTTAAACCCTTACCCGTAGACCGCGGCGGACCTCTGCAGATACGTGCATTTGTCTCTACCATTTTTGCTCCAGAGCTCTAAAAACAGTAAAATGAACAGTAACAATGAATTAGGGTTTTACCCTATTTTTCTTAATTTTATTCAAAATAATTCAACAAATAATTTTTGCTTTTTCGTGTTTTTACCTCAAACGTTCGATTTGGGTAAAAACACGGAGGGGGCACCATAGTAAGCTGTCGTACGATTCGACCAAGAATCGTCGCCTAAAAATGGGAATAATTTTTTGCTTTCTCGTAGATCGAGAAGAACTCATCTTTAACGCATTTTCTTCGGAAAATTCGCTAAAGAGGGGGCAAAATGTAGCACCCTAAAATTGGCGCGATAAAATTGGAATAATTACATTCACCTTAGTAAATAAATTTAAATTCAAATTTAACCTCCCAAACCGCCCGTTAACCGTCGAGAAACCCGTTTCCTCCTTTTTCGTGCCATTTTTAGCAATTGTTTTGACCGTTTGACGATATCGTCTCCGATCAGACGATATCGCCCCAGATTTGACGATTTCGTCTGGACTAGAACGTCCAGACGATTTCGTCGCAAAACTGAATTTGCATAGTTGGAATCCGTTCCAACGGGTCTCCAATCCGGGCAGAAGCGTGTATGCGCCGTTGGGACCCTTCCCCCATTGGAGATCTCCCAAATTGGGATGATCTCCAACCTCCCAACAACTATCCTATGCCTATTTAACTCTAAGACTTTTCCCTCCCCAACCCCTGGCTGAATTTTTATGTAAATCAACTCCCTATGCGCTAAAACACTTCAAATTTGCTCTTGCACTAGTCCTATATTAATTTTATTGCAGGTACACCACTGGTTTTCAGTCGGAGCCAGCACCTATCACGACTGACGAACCTATCAAGATCGGAGGCGATCTCGTCAAATTCGGGACGATCTCGTTACGATGCGAGACGATTTCGACTGCAGCACACATCGAGGCAATCAGTGCACTGGATTTTGCTCTTCTTTCTCTTTTCTCTGTCATTTTATGCTATAAATTAGATTGTCTATTCGGTTTTTATACTATATTGCATCTGGAGTTCACCCATTTTGTCTAGTTTGCATATTAAGATCATATTCTGCTATCTAAACACGGTGATTTGCATTTACTTTTGTTCTTGTATATTGTTCAATACTCATATTACTTTTTCATATAGTTTGCCCCTGTTTACAAAATAGAATTTCTTGTATTTCGCATCTATTTGTCTGTTTTGCGGGTCTACGATGAATTCGTCGACGAATTCGTCGGATTGCGAACGATCTGTCGGTTTAGACGATTTTATCAAATTGAAGGCGATCTGTTGAATTACGAGACGATCCAGGCTGCTACAAGTAATCGAAACTTCATCGAGACTTTCGGATCGGGTAATCTTCATTTGGCCTCCTGCCAAATTCTCTGTTTCTGCTTTCTTTTACATTTCTTTGTATTCATTTAAATTGCATTTTCATGTAGTTTAAGTTAGAATCATTCGGCCAAACCTAGGATGAATGTTTAAAAATAAAACGAACTCATCTAAAACTCATTCCCAAAACCTAGGCGTGGAAGTGCCGCCAAATGTTTCCTGGTGAACCCACCATCCGTCGAAAAATCACCAAAATGCACCTCCCTTGAGAGGCGGGACCTTCGCAAAGTCCTCTCGTCCGAGGTACCGCACCATCCTTTTCCCATCCTCCTTCCGGGCGCGGATCCAATAGCTTGAAGGTAGGGATGCGAAAAATTTGGAGCGATACAACTAGTTAGTAATATTTTTTTGAAACAAACCAGAAGTTGCTCTTTCATCTGACTAAATAAACCTAGAGGAGGAATCTGATGTTTACATACTACTGGATTATACTCGGCTATCATATTGTAAAAGTCGTAGCATGGTGGGAGAGACATCATATTTTCCACGTGCCACTCTAAGTCATACCCCTTCAGATTATTTTAATATTTCTCAATATTTGGCCAGGGACAACAATGAAAACTCTTGGCCTTAATTTTCTCCATGAAGCAACCCAAAATATTGTACTTCCACTGCTATGACAACTCCACCATACCAATGTCGTAGAAGATTTTAATAATTAACTGATTTTGGCTCACCTCAATGCGTCTGAAGTGAAAAGGTATAGTGCACGTGGTTCTTTTTTCTTGTCCTACCCCATAAACATCATTGATAAAGTCATGCTAGCGAATGACCTCCAACGCAAATAGGTGAACTTGGAAAAATATGGAAGAAGAACTAGCTTACCAATATAGCTAAAAATACGTATAACAACGCCCTATGTTAGCAAAAATATATCACCCCTCTCCTTTGAGATGATTTCCTCTCTCATTGCCCTTGGTACCCTCTAACATTTGCTAAAAATTAGCTCCAGGGTAGGACCCATAAACATATGGTTAAAATTATAAAAATACTCTTTTCTTGACAAGCTGGAGGTCCACAAATATATTGGCAATCTCTTATTCTTTCTGTCAACCTGCCTAACTTCTATGAATAAAAATTTCTTGTATACATGAAAGAAGAAATACCAGATTAAAAATAATGTGTGCTTGAATGCCATGGTTCCTTCACTCTACATTTTCTCCATCTGGGTATGCATCCTTTTGGTAATGTAGTTAGCCCAATCGAAGAAAATGGAGTTTGTCCTCGCTTTCATAGCAATAGAGGTGTAGAATTCAACCTAGGAAATACACTGCACTAATGATGCCTACCACTTGTGCACTGTCGAATTAGTCGGAAGGCCCACAACCCAAACCACCATAGAAAATAAATTTGGGCTCTTGAAATCTATCAATGTCTTCGATAAAGTTGGTAGTTCACCATGCTGGGGTGTTTTTATTAGTTGGGTCTCCATAAATCAGTGCAATGTTATTGTTGATTGATATTTTTTCTCCTATTCACCAAGATGCAATTTACTAAAAATAAAGTTGGAAGGAGGTTTAATTCCATAAGAAAATGCCTCCCAAACATCATCAGATGAGATAGTAAACAATACATATCCTTTAGCATTCTAGACAGATTTGGTGCCAGGATTATAAAATTTTGAAATTGCCTCCACCAAATTTGGGAAATAATGAACTGGTATGCACAAATACTAGAAAATTTGAGCATGATATGCAATAGTGAGAGTACTTTCTGATATCAACCCTGTTTGACTGCAACGTCTACATCCTAGCGCAACTTCTCAATGCCTCTGTTCGTAATAATGCAATCTCCAACCTAATCTAGTGTGTTGGAATATGGATCCAGGTTGATATTTTTATTTCACTTGGCCTTCTTGGACTTCTTTCCTCCCTTAGATTTTTCTACACCTATATTGGCTCAACGACACTCTTGATTCTATAGATTTTTTACCCATCTTCAACAATACTTAAACACCCTATAATTCATGCATTCAAGCAATCAGACGTGACAATGCTCTAGAAAATATATAACTTTTACCTCCTCTTCATGGGTGCACAAAATTTATAACTGCACCTTCATCAACTGGATTTAATGCTTGTGCTAATTTTTGAAGAAGTTGGGTGAACGTGAATCTTGATTCTTGTGCTAGGAATAATTTTTAATATTTTTTCTAAATATATTCAACTACCTTTTGCCCAAAATATTCCTCAAACCTCATGTTTTGGCCACCTTCAATCTTAAAAAGTGCACCTCAGATATCAACGGCTAGCCTCGAGAATGAGAAATGCCAAGTGTCGAATATAGACGCTCCTCGAGATGAAAATTGTAGGATTATGTAGCTTTAAAACTTCACAACATCAATCTGAGGTGAATCAGGTAAAATTTAAATTTTTTCGGGTGCACTTCCATTGAAAATGTTGTTTGGGCACTCTGAAAACATTATGTGCCGGCAAAAGCATTCAATGGGCATGCTTCCTTTTCTAAAAATATTTCCTGGGTGAAAACACCTCTACAACTTGCTTCTTCCTCAACCTGCACTTCGAAAATCATCCTCCCTATTTTTCTGGAAAATTCATAATATTTGCAACCCTTTTAAAATAATCTTCTTATTTGATTTCACCTAAAAAAGTGTCTTTCTAAAAAAAACAAGATTTTAAATGCCAGTGCTTTTTTCGAAAAAGCAAATTTAAAAATCAGTTTCTCCTTGCTTTTGCTGGAAATATCTTTTTTTAATCGAGAGTTTTAAACTGCATGAGGTTTTTTTTCCCTTTCTTCTTCTTGTTTTTCTTTTTGGGAGTTTTCACTCCAAAACATAATTTTGCTCCCCTCTCAAAAAACTACATGATAAAACTCGACTTAGGCAAAAATTAAAAAACTTCGTTGTTTTTTTTTTGTTTTTCCCAAATTAGTTTTTCTTTTCTTTCTCCTTTCTCCCTAAAATGGGGCGAAAGTGATTTTCACCCCTTACTTGGGGCGAAAGCATTTTTTTTTTATTATTATTTTTTTTGTTTTTAATATATATATCATAAAATACTTGAAAAATAAAAGAAAACATTTGTACATATATACATACTTGTTCTTGAAAAGTTTAGTGATAATAAGCCTTCAGATGAAGACCATTTACCGTAATTGGAAGCTTCCAGCCATAAATGTCCTGGAGATAATAGGCATTGACTGAGTTCACCCCCAAAATCTAAAACGGACCTTCCCATATAGCTTTGAACTTATGGTGCTTGCCAGGTTTTCATTTATCTACATTTCATTTTAACACCAGATCACCAACTTTGAACACCCTTTTAGATGTCTTCTTATTCAACCATTTCTGTGTTGTTCAAGTATGTTCCATGAAAGCATTGTATTTATTCTCTCTTTCTTCTTCTAGTTGTAAGAGTTGTGCTAATCTCACGCTCATAGGATCAACTTTATCATCCTCATCAGCAAGCATCTACAAGGTTCATAAAATAGACAACTCAATATGTATAGGTAAAACTACCTCATTTATGTACATCATGGAATAAGGGGAAGCCTTGATTGATTTCTTGATCAATATATGATCTGCCCATAAGGCTTGGTCTAGCAATAGATGCCAACTTCTCTTGTTGTCTCCAAAGATCCTCTTTAAAATTCTCAACAAGTTTTTATTTGTAGATTCGACCAAACTGTTCCGTTGTAGGTAATAATTAGAAGATGATTTTAGATAAATCTCATACTTACTTGCAAATTCATTGACTTTAGCACCGATGAATAGGGTCCCATTATCTATCACAATCGCATCAGGGATGCCAAAGCGGGTGATCAACCCCTCCAGAAATTAAATGACTGTGGTTTGGTCAACTTTCTTAGTTAGAATGGCCTCCACCCATCGGGTGAAATAGTATGTTGCAATCAAAATGTACTTGTTTTTTATAGAATAATTAGGATAAATAACCCCAATAAATTATAAACTCTATTGTTGAAACGATGCTTTGACTTGTATGAGATGAAGGGGAAAAGATGCCTTCTTACTTCTACCTACATACCTTTGGCAGTTATCACAGTTCTGATTGAATTTGAATGTGTTTGAAAATATAGTAGGCAAAAAAATAGTATGATTTAATGATCTTAAGTGTCATGGGCCTACCTACATAGTGGTTTCCTGATAGACCAGAGTGAAACTCCTCTAGAATTCTCTGTTTCTCTACCTCCTTAACACATATGAGAAGAACCCCATCAATATTTTTGTGGAACAAGCCACTTGGCAACAACACATACTTGAGGGCTTACAATATAAATCTCCTTCTCTATGAGGAGTTGAGGTGTGATGGACATCTCCCTGAGTTAAAATATTCAATAAGATCCTCTATCTAGTCATGACCAACCGAAGCTTTATTAGAGAGATTACTCTCACTTAGCCTATTATTAGCCCTGAGATCAACTGATTGAGAAGCGACATTCTTAGCAATCTCTTGGCAGAGTGCTCGACCATGAACCAACTTAGTTGGCCAAATATCTACATCAAATTCCTAGATTTTGGAAACTCGTCCTATTATTTTATCACCAAGTTGACCTTGAATGATGAAACTTCTAACATTTGGATGAATGACATAAAAAATTATCTTGCTCTATGAAACAAAGTGCTAAAGTTTCTTCAAATATTTCATAACTGCGTAGACTTGCTTCTCAATAAAATTATACTTCTCCTCATGTAACTATATGGATTGGCTCAGGAAAGCAATTGGTTGTTCGTCTCCATCATCCATATTTTGTGTGAGCACAACTACATAGCTTTTTTGTTCACCCACAACATAAAAGATAAAATCCTTTGAATAATATGTATTGATCAGGATAGGGGCTTGGACGATTCTATCTTTGATTTCCTAGAAATCTAGCTTTCTCTACTTTTTCCACTTAAAATCTACATTCTTCTTAATAATCTTGGTCATTGGCTTCACGATTTGAGAGAAGTCTACAATGAACTTTCAAACAAAATTAATCTATCATAAAAATGACTGTAGTTCCTTCTTATTAGCCGATAATGGCAAATTCAAGAGAGCTTCAACTCTGGTAGGATCAATGGCTAACCTCTCCTTCAAAATTACATGACCTAGGAGTTTCTCCTCTTTAACAGCAAATATTTATTTCTTAGAGTTGATAGAGATTCCAAACTCACAACATTTCTCAAAAACTTGTCTTAGGTGAGAGCCATGTTTTTTCCTATCATGAGAAAAAATGGTCATGTCATCCAGATATTACAATAATATGATTCAAAAACTCACCAAAGGCTACGTCCATTGCTCTCTGGAAGGTGGCACCAAAATTCGACAGATCAAAAGGCATTCGTTGGTAGGTGAAAGTGCCCCACTTGGTAGTGAACATTGTTTTGTGTTGGTCTTCATATTTTACCCATATTTTGTTGTAGCCAAATAAATCATATAATAGTGAGAATATTTGTGCTCTGACAACTACATGAAATATCTAGTCAATCCATGGCAAGGGATAATGATATTTTAGAGATGCCTGGTTCAAATTACGTAAATAAATGCAGAAGTGAATTTCTCTGTTCTTATTTTGTACTGGGACCAAATTCACCACCCAGGTTGAATGTTTGATAGGATATATATAATTTTTACCTCCAACATCTTTAATAACTTTACCTTCATCAGTACCTCAATATTTGGATTAATAGGCTACTACTTCTGTCTAAAGAGTTTTACCTCTTCCTGCAACTTGATGGTATGTTGGATCACCTCTTTGTTGTAGCCTTTAAGATCGTGATAGCTCCAGGAAAAAATATCTGGGAACTCATAACACAACTCTTTAATTTGTTTGAGCTCTTCTAGAGAGCAATTTGTCCCAACTTTGATTATCTTGTTAGGTTCCAACTTCAGCTCAGTGTACTCTTTCTCGTCCACCTTGATCCTATGCTTTTCTGCTCTATTATTCTGATAAAATAGGTTCTCTAGAGTAATCAATCCTTTTTGGATGTGATTATTTTGAATTTGGATTAAATGCTCAGCTCCATATTCGTCCAACCTCCTTCCTTCCACACTACTGGCTCCTTTAATTAAAAAAATTACAATCTGCTCATCGTTGTCAAAAACATGCCAATAGATATTTTTTTCAAGGACTGAAGGTCTATAAATTAATATCATAGTCTTGGGCTTTCATACCACATTCTCAACAGGAGAGAAATTCACACCAAGAGATGCCAGGAGATCTGCATGTTTATTTGGTTATCAAGAAATTGCTTAAACATTCAATGAATCAAATGACTTAAATAGATCTCATACCTTATTGTGGTACACCTTCAGGTAGTGCTACTTTGAAACACACTTTCTGGTCACCTGGTTGAAAATTAATTCAGAATATCCAAAAAATTGTAGCTATTTGGTATCGATATTTTCTACTTTCTTCAAGCCTAAGCATAGTGCCTCGTACTTGATGGAATTATTCGTACAACTCTAGGTCAACTGGTACGAATATGTTTTTTGAATTATAGAAGGAGAGAAATACTATTCCAGCTTTGGCATCGCTCCTACATATAGCACCATAAAATTACATTTTTTGCAATTGGTTAGGGGTAAAACCTAGATTGTTAGACAGCTTCACTTCAAACTTCTTAGGCTTAGTAATGGTGTAATAGCTGATTTTAGTTTCCATCATCATGTTGAAATCAAGCATTGAAAATGCATCCTCTAATTGAAGTGCATCCAGAGATTCCTCCATAAGATCCATCTCGTTTAGCTCTTCACTCACCATGTTGACCAAATCTATAGGCTTTTATTCTTCTTCAATATTTTTGATATGATACGTAGAGGGCTTCTGATTGTAAATCTGGATTCTCCCCCCTTTGAATAGAATATCCAGGTGAGAATAGTCTAGAGACAGATAGCCTCCTAACTTGGCTATGAACTCCCTTGATAGGCACATGCTGAAGTATGACTCCAAATATACCACAACAACTTCTTGAATTATAGTTATCTAGGGCATGTTGTGTAAGAAAATCGGGATATCTTTTGTCACCCCTACCATTTTAACCGGAGTGTCATCCAAATACAATATGCTTAGGCTGCTTCTTGTATATTCCATGCCCATGATTTTTCAAATTGCCTTTTGCATAACAGTTGTCATTGCACCAGATTCGATCATACAGTTGTACATGAGCCAAACCTCCATTCTAAGAGACAAATAGAATTGGGGAGGTCTATTTTTTCTTGTGGTAGAAGTGGGTAGCATTTGAGCTAGAACTATCTATGTAGGGTTTTTCTTCTTATCATTCACAAATTTCAATGACTCCTGCAATAGATCCACTTGTCCAGGAAATTGTAGTGCATTATAGAGGCTTACCTTGGTGGGAATCCTCTTTAGTTATTTGACAATATTGTATTAATATGCATGGTACTCCCTTAATTAACTAGTAGCTTCATACTTACTTCGATATTGTTGTGTAGCTTCTACCCTCTGGAGCTTAGTAAATGATGGGTATTTGAGCCTCTCCTTTGCCTGTAATTTTATTTCTATGTATGTTTGTGCAGTGGAATATTGCAAAATAGATGGTTTTACTTGCAAGCTATCCTTCATTGGTGTAGTCAAAATATCCTTCAATAATATGGGTTCATCTACCTTATGTTTTGACATAGGCACTTTTGCTTGAGATTACCCCTTTTCACTCTACATCTTCTGCTCAATAGGTACCTTTAATGGCTCCACTTCAGTTGGATCTGTAGTGATAGGATATTTTCCAGATATTGTGAGAAATAAAACTTGCTCAATGTATAGGACCATAAAGTTGTGATAAATTTCCATGATCATGTTAACTTGACCACTAGAAGAGTTATCCACCAGTGTCTACACATAGTTCAAATTAACCATGTAGGTATCTTCACCATGTGGGTCATTACAGGTAGAACACTAGAATGTTCTCTCTAATGAGCCAACTTCCTCATTCAAAAGAATAGTAGTACCCCTTCCGAGAGCTTTGATGGGAGCATATGCTTGTTATTTGGTGATCAACGATGGTTGAAATATCCTTGGTCTGAAATTTCTTTCAGCCTGCTTTCTCTTAATTATCGTAATTTTGTTACCCATCACTCTTATAGTAGAATTCATGGACTGTAACACTTTCAGCACCTTATCTTGTAGATCGGGGTTTGATGGTGCTGGGCGAGCTGGTAATGGTAATGGAATAGGTGGATATGGCAGATCCGAGAATGGAACTAGGGTGGGTAATTATGGAATGACTGGATTAGGGAGTTGAGGGATGGAGACTGTCACTATGGTTTGGGATGTACTTGGATTCCTTGAAGTAATTAGATACATGGGTGACATGGGAAAATATTGAGAAGATGCATTAGCATACAAATACTATGGGATATCATGGAAAATAGGTATGGCCATTTTTTATAGAAGCTTATCGATAGTAATTAGATTGGCTTTAGCCTTTTGTGTTGTATAATACAGATCAAGGAATGTATTGGCATTGGACTATCAGATTGTCATACTGATATTGGAGTTGAAAGCTTGAGGTAGTAAAAGGTTGCTTTTTCATGAGTTGGTCGAAGAACATCAAGAACCCTATGCCAAGTTTGAGCGAACCTAACATTGAAGTCCATGATTTCCTCCTGTGGATAACTATGGATAGTAGTGAGCTGATACAATAGGGAGAACGTATCTTCTTGTTCATTAAACAGTTTGATTAGTATTTCAACCAACTAGTCCCACGTAGTGATGGTTGTAGAAGCAATTTCCCTTGGAGAGATAAAAATAAATATTACCATTATGTCCTCTTTTGTGATGCCATGAATTATCACCAAAGCAGCTACATATTTAACATGCCCATAGGCCATATTTCCTTTACTGTTGTAAGTTGTCAAAGCATTCATCACCACTTACGGTATTGAGTTTTGAGCTTGCAAATTTAGAGGTCTAGAATAGTTCCATGCAGGAAATTACCTTGGTGGTGGCTACTGTGGTGGTGGATTTTCAGCCATGTGAACTGGCATGTGTGGTTGGGGAGGTGGAAAATTAGTAGTTGTACTAGTAGGACTCAAAAGAACAAAAAATACACAACCTAACTTATAAAATGTTGTACTTGATGGGATAATTAGAGTAACTAATCTAGGGTATTCTCCTAGCTCTTGGATTTCAAGCTCGAAAAACTCAATGGGCTCTTTTGAATTTTTGGCCTTTGATCTTGTGATCATGAAGAAAGCTTTTGCTCACTTCAGGTTCAAAGGCTTCTAGGTATAGCTGAGTCGCCATATATTCTAATCATGTAGTATAAATATGAACACCAAACCTTAATGTTGAAAGACGAACCTTTTGAGAGTCCCACAGGGTATGCCAAAAACTATTGGTCACAAATCCACCTAGTTATAAAATCTATGCTTTGTGTGCCCCCTCTAGAGATTGGCTCGGAGGACATTCCTTTCCTCCGACCTTTCAATGTTGGCCAGGTCTAGGGCACACAGAGCATGGATTTTGTAACTAGGTGGATTCGTGACCAACAACATTCTATTTATTTATGTAGTATGTCTTTAGAACATAGAATAAGTCAATCCATTTTAAACACTAACTTGTTCTTACTAAGCCCCTTCTTCAAAGGGTGAAATTTCTTATTATGATGATCTTTTGATCAAGTTGTCTAGAACTTTGATGTGCAACTTTAACAATGATTGAAATTGGGTGGATAGCTATAGATTATGCTTCTTAAGAAGTAGGGGATTTTATGATTATGTAGTCCTAATTGTTTTTAGTAGCTCATCTCAATGCAAAATGAGAATTCAAATTCAAAAATTTATCTTGGAGATACCTAAGTAATAAAATTTTGAAATCAAATACAAAGGCAAGTACACATCTAATAACATGGTGCTCATTGCATGGAAAATTTCTATATAAAGTTAGGTTTGTTTTTTAGGGCATCTCTTTTCCCAAATGTGTATTTTATAGCAGGCCTAAATCCTTTAGCATAAATTTTGATCATGTGGAGCTATGAATGACATATACAATAGGGTGTCTTCCTCATGTCTTGCTATATTTGTAAACAATCTCTCCTAGAAATTTATATTGTTTTGGATCTACAAAAAATATAGTGTTATATCATATACTTGATTCAAAAATTTATTTGGCTTCAAATATGTGATGTATGATTTAGTGGTGCTCCCTTAGAATTAGGGAATGGGGAATTGGGATCTTACATGCACTTCATTATCTAGGTAGCTTGTGATCAAATTAACAAGGGATATGAAAATTGAACAACAATTGTAGCACCCTAAAATTGGCGCAGTAAACCTTAGCAAATAATTAAAATTACTTTAGTAATAATTCAAAATTCAATTTTAACCCCGAACCGCCCGTTAACCGCCTGTTAAACAGCTTTCCCCATTTTTCGTGCCATTTTTAGGATTTGTTGTGACCGTTGGACGATATCGTCTCCGATCAGACGATATCGCCTCAGATCGAATGATTTCGTCTGGAGCAGAACGTCCAGACGATCTCGTCCCAAACTGATTTGTGCATAATTAGCTTCTGTTCCAACGACGTCTCTAATCTGGGCAGAAGCGTGTCTGCACCGTTAGAGACCCTCCCCGTTGGAGATCTCCCAAATTGGGATGATCCCCAACCTCCTAACCTCCCTCCTAAGCCTATTTAAACCTTAGGACCCCCCTTGACATTCCCCTGGCTGAATTTTCCTGTAACTTGACCTTTGCGCGCATTAGAATACCCCTGGATTACCATCTGCATTTGTGCTTTCCAAGTTTTCTTGCAGGGACCTCATTGATTTTCAGCCGGAGCAAGCTCAGATCATCGCAGACGATCCTGTACAATCTTGGACGATCCCATCAAAATTCGAGATGATTTCGACTACAGTCTGCATTGGGGGCAATCAGTGCCCAGAGTTTGCACTTTTCCTATACTTTGCTGCTATTTTATTCTGCATTTAGTCAGTTTTATTATTATTTCTTGTTATTCTGCATCTTGGAGTTCACCCATGTAGTTTAATTGCATAATAAAATCATGATTAGCTATTAAAGCATCGTAATTTACTTGCATTTCTATTCGGGATTATCTTATTAACATCCTTATTATTATTTCACATCATTTTCCTTTATCAATATAGCTGCATTTTCTGTATTTTGTATCTATTTCTCTGTTTGTAGGTCTCTGACGAATTCGTCTGACGAATTCTTCAGATCTCAAACGATCTTGTCTGATTTCAGACGATCCTGTCAAATCAGAGGCGATCTTGACTGCTTCAAAAATTAGAACCTCCATCAGACATCCGAAATTAGGTATGGCTTTTCTCATCTAGCATATTCTCTGTGTTTTATGTTTAATTCTATTTTCTCGTATTCATTTAATTTGCATTTTCATAATAGAACAACTTAGATTCATTTGGCCAAACCTAGGATTTGAATGTTTAAAGATAAAATTGAACACATTAAACACATTCCCAACCTAGGCGTGGAGACTGCCACTAAACGTTTCCCCGGTGAACCCCACCATCCGTCGAAAAATCACCTTAATACACCTCCCCCGAGAGGCGGGACCTTCAAAGGGCCTCTCAGTCCGAGGTATTGTCCCATCCTTCCCGCATCCCCCTTCCGGGCGCGGATCCTTTAGCCTGAAGGTAAGGGTGCGAAAAATTTGGAACGATACATTTTGGTGAACCCGACGTGAAACTAAAACCTTTTGAAAACAAAAAAAACAAACAAAAACATAGATGCATTTAAAATCATTAGAAAACTACTAAGTTGCATATCATGTCTAGATGGTAGCTCCTAAGAAAAGACTAGCTATCACTATAAATGTTGAAAACCAATTAGCAGCCATAGAAGTTAATTTTGTGCTTAGTGTGCCTGAAACAGATAGAAACCAACTTTTGTGGAAAGAACTTGATAGGAGGCTAGGTATCATTTCATCTAGATCAACCGAACTTAGACAAATCAAGAGGTTTGCCCTAGATAGGATCCTGGATCCTCATCAACTCATTTTTTATCATGAACTTCGGAGAGCCTCGCCATAGGTGGTTAGCTTATAGGAGAGCTCTTGTGTCTTCAAAATTGTTCACCTTCGAGGAATACCTCGAGAACGCAGACTATGGTACACCAATTCCTAGTTCATATAGAAGACCAAGAGGCTGATCTTATGATTAGAGAAATATGGAATAGAGTTCCTAGAGCTATGTTACATCATGAATATTGTCGTGAGAATTATTATTATCAACCATAATCTGAAATACACGGTGTTGCTATAGCACATTTCATCAAATTCTTGAAAGAAAATTTTCAATTTGAAGAAGAACACTTCATGACTCCTGAAGAACTCGAGCCCATTAATGATATTTATAAATTGTTTATAGAAAACTAGATCATTGCTTTCATTATTATTATTTCTTGCATTTAGTGTGTTGTTTGTTATCTTTATAATATTGTTACAAAAACAAAAAAAGAAAAAACAAGAAAAACCAAAATATAACAAAACCAAAACATTTTATTTTAAAATCCTATAGTAGGTATATAATTAAAATATATACCTCTTAAGCTTGTTGCACATATATATATATATATAAGTATATATATATTTGCTGAAATCTAAATTTAAGCACAATGCCTAGACTTAGGAATGGTAAACAAACCGAAGAAGAAGAAGAAGATTGGTTAGGAGACAAAACAAAAAACCCAAATGTCCTTCCTGAGGATTCAATTCCGGAAGGAGGAACTCTAGAACAGCCGTAAGATGAGCTTGTTGTAGATGAACAAGAAGAAAATCTTAAAGAGGAAGGATCCTCATCCCCTAGAATGGCTCCAGATGGAACTATTGCTTTTGATAACTTAGATCATTTCTAGAAATTTTTCAATAATAACATTGGTGCTCTTAATATGGCAGTTCGTATTGATAGAGGACAAATTAGTGACACTCAAGCAGCCATGGAAGATATGTTTAACATACACACTAATCCCTTGTCCTTTGTTGATCAAGAAAGTGATAAGGTTGGACCATCCAATAGAGATATGGTCACTATGATTCAGAACATGCAAAAACAATAGGTTACCCAACCCCCTAAGGAACCTGTTATTGAGCCTAAAATCATTCCCACACAAAAGAAACCTTCATTCACCGCTTTATTTCGCCAAACTATTGATCAATATGCTTCAAATCGACAAAAACCTAAAATGAAGCCAAACACCAATTTTCAACAATCTGGGATACAACATAATACAACTTCAAAACTTCTTCATAACACCCTTCCTACCAACAATTTACACAATAGCAATATAGCATCTAATCTTCATGTCCCTCCATCATATGCTCACAAATCCCATATTAATACCCTACCGAACCAATATGGTGGGCAAACCAAAGAATCTGGAAGCCATGGTGAAACAGTTAGCTTCGCGCATGGACCAGATAGATCCCTACCGTCCCTCGTACAATTATCGAGAGATGTGTAGTCAGCCTTTGGATCCCATAGTTGTAGCACAACCATACCCTAAACACTTTCCCATGCCCGTCCCGCCTATATATAAAGGAACCGAAGATCCCATAGAGCATCTTCGCATGTTTAGGATAGCATGTCATGATATATCACATGATGACTTGCTATTACTAAAAATGTTCCCAAAAAGTTTAGGAGGAATGGCATTAGAGTGGTACTATCAATTGCCCACTCATTCTTTGAGAAATTTTGAAGAAACAACTTGAATCTTTTGTCCATCAATTTAGTGCCTACATCGAGAGGCATGTCACCATTAAAGATTTATACAACTTAAAACAAGACAAAGATGAATGTTTTGCTGATTTCTTAGCTAGATGGAGGCAGCTTGACAGGAAAACCGCACTTTGTGCTACCTTATAGGGAAATGTTGGATATTTTTATCAATAATTTACAAGAACAAATATCCTATGAGTTATCAATTACTACCTTGACCACCTTCGATCAAGCTATAGACTTAGCTCGAAGAGTGGAAGATGCTCTCATTAGGAGAGGCCAGCTTAGGAAGAAAGATGATGAGAAAACATCCAGAAATCAGTATAAAAATAAACAAGTTGTAGGTGACGGAGTCACTGATAGTAGAAACATTGCTAATATCAATACAACGAAGACAACAAAAAAATTTATATTGAAACCTCCTGATAAACCTCCTCGAGAATTTACTAGACTCAATCAACCATTATCAACTATTCTACCCCAATTACTCGAAAGAGGTTTGATTCAATTACCAGCTATCCGGGAACCTGATCCAACTATACCCGGATACAGAGCTGATTTACATTGTGATTTTCATAGAGGACCTGGACACTCTACAAACTCTTGTAAAAGATTGAAACATAAAATACAAGATCTGATTGATAATAATGAAATGGAGGTGCAAGCCTTCCAACCTAAACAAAATGCTCCTAATAATGCTCAAAAGACCATTCCCCAAAATCAGAATCAAAATGCTAATCAATCATTGGATATATTTCAACATCCTTTACCAAAACATGGTAAAGAAGTGGCCAATCAAATTGAACATCATAATGTCCCCCCTCCTACCCGATATGTAGGGACTATTAGCGGACATTTACCTAATCATGATCCACAAATATTTGACACAACTTTATCCATGGTCACGACCAGGCCCCTACATAATATTCAAACTCCAGATCCTAGTGATGTAGAATCGGATATTGAAAGTGAAATAGACATCACCTCAAATCAATCGAATAGTTCTAAAAATGAATCAGATCCTATTCAACCTATCACAGATTCTATGGTTCCAGAAGAACCATTTCCTAGAAGAGTTACTACTCGACCCTCTTCTAATCAGTTCCTTCCTAATGAACAAGCCATAAACGCTCAACCGAGACCAGTTCAACGTCCTCAATATAACATTGTAGGTACCATCGGAGTCGTTACTAGACAACAGGCTCAAAATTCTCAACAGGATCAAACTCAGAATGATGGATCACCTCCATTTATTTTGAAAAATCCCAATAAAGGGAATCATATGTCTAATGTTCAACCAAAACCTCCTTACAATATTAATGAACAATTATCCAATACTATAACCATAATTTCCCTTTTGGACTTGTTAAGATCTTCTCCTACCCATAGGGATGAATTAATGCTCACATTAAGCCAAATGATGGTACCTCAAAATATTCAACCCGAAGCCATGTCCAATACTATCATCACTCGAGAAGTCGATTGTATTGACTTTCGAGATAAAGATATACCACAACATAGTCTACATAAGGATAACCCCTTATATATTACCGCCCTAATTGGAGATGTAGTTGTTAAACGAGTCTTGATTGATAATGGTTCATCTCTAAACATATGCACTTTTGACTTTTACCAAAGATTTGGCTTTAGAAGTGATGAAATGAAAAGAACGGATATGATTATCAAAGCCTTCAATGACGAGACACAAGAAACGTGTGGAGTCATTACTATACCCTTGCAAGTTGGTCCTAGAACCCTAGATACAACCGTGTTTATTGTACATTGCCCCGCATCGTACAATATACTCTTGGGTCACCCTTGGATCAATGCGATGCGGGTTGTCCCATCAACTTTACACCAATGTGTTAAATTCGAATTTAAAAATCAGTTGGTCACTATTCATGGTGATCCTAGACCCTTTGATATGTGTGCCTTGGGTAACCTCGTTGGAGTTCAATTTTGCCCTCGCTCCGTCATCCACACATCCTAATTCTTATTTTTCATCTAAAAGTGTGAAACACACACCTACAAATTCATCTATTTCTCCTCCATTAATTTCACCCCCATGTATAGCTCAACAATCTTCTGAACAAACCACACTAGAACCTCAAAAAGATCTTAGATCTACAACCAATCCTTCATGTTCCATCCCTATAATTTCAAAACCTATAGACCCATTTATTAACACCTCCACATTATCTACATCTATCATACCTTCCACATCTAAAGATATAGGGAATGATCCTTCTACATCTTATGCTCTTTCTGATGAACTCTTACCTGATTTATCTAAAATTTTAATATCAGAAAAAACAAATGCTTCTATGCAAGATTCACTTCTTTTAAATAATTTGCCACCATCTCCTCATACTTTGGGCCTCCCACAACCTATGGGAAGTACTTACCAAGTCGGGAGTTGTGCTTTTATTTATAAAGGATATGATTGGGGAAGAATACCCCGAAACATCAAGACGCATTGTGATGGATATGCTCGATGCTATTTTGCTAATGAATATATTAAAGCTAAACCTATAATGCTTAAAATGGGATATAAAGGGAAAGGCTTGGGACCTTTCCAAAATGGTATGAAAGAACCTATCGAGGTAGAACCATGGCCCGCCCGATGTGGTGTGGGTTTGTTTCCTAGTAAGGGTCAACCCTTCCCTTTTGAAGGTGATGATCAACTCATATGTTATCAAGATTATCTAGATAAACAAGATTCTTTGTGTCCAAAGAATAATCCCTTTACATGCAATATGCTATCCATAGCTTACCCCGAATTGATTGCTGAATCCGATGATGAGTTGGAAGGAGATATTTTCCATGATGTCTCCGTTGAAGAGTTGTTACACAATGGTTTTTATTTTGATGGTTCTATACCTACTATAGCCCAACTTGAGGCCACGACTCCTCAAGATGAATTCTCCAAGTTAACCTTAAAATAATTACAAGAATTGGGCGTCTCACCCGCCCCACCTAATTTTGAAAGAGATCTACACATGGAAGTAGAAAACGTCATTAAAGTTAACATTGGAACTGAGGATAATCCTCACATAATCAATATTGGATCAGAATTAAGTCAAGAAAAACAAGATGAATACATTGCATTTCTTAAAGAATATGAAGATGTCTTCGCTTGGACATATGAAGACATGCCAGGTCTGGACCCTTCTGTAGTCATGCATCATCTAGTAGTCCATCCGGATGCTAAACCGGTTAAACAGAAACTTAGAAAAATGCATCCCAAAGTGGCCTTGCTAGTCAAAGGGGAGTTAGAAAAACTCCTGAATGTTGTTTTTATACAAGCTATTGATTATGCTGAATGGATCTCAAATGTAGTTCCAAGTCACCAAGAAAGAAGCTACCAAAGTTAGGGTTTGCACAGACTTTAGAGATATTAACGTTGCATGCCCTAAAGATGATTTTCCTCTTCCCAACATGGATCAAATCATTGATTTTACTATGGGGAGTGGAATGATGTCCCTAATGGATGGATTTTTCGGTTATAATCAGATCAGGATAGCTCCTGAAGATCAGGCTAAAATAACCTTTATTACCCCTTGGGGTACCTTTTGTTGGAAAGTGATGCCATTTGGTTTAAAGAATGCAGGCGCAACATATCAACGAGCCATGACTTATATCTTTCATGATATG
Organism: Wollemia nobilis; assembly: GCA_028583015.1. Lineage (NCBI taxonomy): Eukaryota > Viridiplantae > Streptophyta > Pinopsida > Araucariales > Araucariaceae > Wollemia > Wollemia nobilis. Next base: position 2,943,208 of record JAQPPZ010001679.1, on the reverse strand, counting down.
ATGCATGATATCCTACATGATTACGTAGATGATATTATAGCTCGCTCTATTAAAGAAGATGATCATTTAGATGATTTGAGAAAAGTATTTAATCGGTTAAGAGAATACCTTATTCGATTAAATCCAGCCAAATGCATATTCGAAGTTAAGTCCGGTAAACTATTAGGGGTTTTAGTTTCTTTACGTGGTATCAAAATCGACCCTCTCAAGATTGCGGCTATCACTGATATGCCCGCACCTACCAATATATCTGAGTTACGAAGTTTACAAGGTAAACTTCAAGCCATCCGTCGCTTCATCGATAAGCTAGCAGACAAAACCGGTCCCTTTCTTAAGCTCCTTAAGAAGGATGTCCCTTTTAATTGGGACGACGAATGTAAGGAAGCTTTTGAACTTCTCAAACAATACCTCCTTAACCCACCCGTGCTTTCACCGCCTAGACCTGATCGCCCGTTTATCCCGTATATTTCAGCTTCAGATTTTGCCTTAGGAGCTATGTTAGCTCATCTTGATGATGAGAAAAAAGAACGTGCTAATTATTACATTAGCAAAACCCTCATCAGTTATGAAACCCGCTACACAACATTAGAAAAACTATGTCTAGCAGTCATATTTTCTACGCAAAAATTATGCCATTATATGCTCAGTCAAAAAACATATGTCATTGCTAAATATGATCCCTTGCGGTATCTTATGAGTCGACCTTATTTATCGGGTCGTACAACAAAGTGGGTTCTTGCTCTAAGCGAGTTTGAACTCACATTCATAGGATAGAAGTCTATTAAGGGTCAAATCATAGCAGATCAATTAGTCGCTGCACCCTTAGAGTCTACCCATCCCCTCATCATTGAGTTTCCGATGAATGCCTTCAATTAGAGGCAGACCATGTTGAACAATGGTCCTTATACTTTGATGGAGCCCGATGCATGAGTGGGGCTAGTGTGGGTATTATTTTAATATCCCCACAAAAACATCTTATACCTTTGTCCTTTAAATTAACATTTGCTTGCACCAATAATACTGCTGAATATGAGGCTCTAATCCTTGGATTACGAGCTGCCTTGGCACTAAAAATCAAACATCTGCTAGTTTTTGGTGATTCTCAACTTGTTATAAACCAAATTAATGAAGTTTATCAGACTAGAGATGATAAATTGCGCCCATATAAAGCATATGTTTTACAATTAATATCTCTATTTGATCAAGTTACTTTGGAAGCTATTCCTCGAACTAGCAACCGTGCAACTGATGCTATGGCCGTAGCTGCATCTCTTCTGCCCTTGGAGTTAGATGACGAATATGCCACCATCATTATTCATCGACTCTAGGAACCCGCTTCAAATAAGTCATGTTTAGAACCTTTGGATGTGTTTCTAATCAATGAAACTACTCCTGAACCTTGGTATACGGATATATTTGATTTTCTTCAAAATGGGACTTTCCCCGCCAATTCTAATAGAAACCAACGATCGGTTATTACGTAGACGAGCAAGTCGATTTGTAATAATTGGCAATACTTTATATAGGAGATCTTTTGAAGGTATCCTATTGAGATGTTTGAATCTAGAAGAATCCAAATCAGCTTTAAGTGAAGCCCACGATGGATCTTGTGGAGGACACTTCAGTGGTAGTGTCATTGCTAAAAAGCTCCTTAGGATAGGATACTTTTGGCCTACCATGGAAAATGATGCACATGATTATGTGCGCCATTGCGACAAGTGCCAAAAACATGCCGACCTTGTCCATGCGCCTCGCACAAGAGCCGCAGGCTATTTCATCTCCTTGGCCCTTTTCAAAATGGGGCTTAGACATTATTGGCAAAATTAATCCTGTGTCATCCGATGGACACAAATTCATCATAACCGCCACCGAGTATTTCACGAAGTGGGTTGAAGCTATGCCTTTAGCTTCCCGCACTCGGAACACAAGTCTCTAAATTTATTTTTAATCAAATTATTTGTAAGTTCGGAATTCCTGTAAATCTCATCTCAGACAATGGAACTTGTTTCAAAAATAAAGATGTTAAGAAATTATGCCAAAAATATAAGATTCAACATCGCCGGTCCACTCCCTATTATCCTCAGGGTAATGGTCAAGCATAAGCATCTAACAAAACCTTAATCAAAATTCTTAAAATATTGGTCAATAAATCTGGTCGCGACTGGCACATTCAATTATATCCAGCTTTGTGGGCATATCGAACTAGTGTTCGAACTCCCACTGGAACTTCACCTTTTGTCTTGGTTTATGGCGCTGAAGCTGTTTTTCCCTTTGAATTAGAAGTTCCTTCTTTGGCTCTACTACTTCAAGATACCGAAGTAGGAGATGAATATCGAGCTGGCAGACTCAGTCAGCTGGAACTCCTAGATGAAAAGCGCATCAATGCTTTGGAGCATCTTCGTGCCTACCAAAACAAGCTTAAAAGATCATATGCTAAGAAAGTTCGTCATCGATCCTTTGAGGTCGACGACCTTGTTTTAAAAGAAAATAAAAAAAATACTAATGCAACTAAAGACCTTAAAGGTAAATTTGAGCCCAACCGGCTTGGACCATATATTATCACTGCTAAATTTGAATCGGGAGCATACAAATTAGCTACCTTAGATGGTAAAGATTTAAAAGAACCTATGAATATTATGCATCTTAAGCGATATTACGCATAAAATTTAGTCATTTCATTTGTATATATTTTGCATGTTGTCTCATTTTAAAAATATATATATAACTGTTTAAACAAAAACAAACCAACAAACAAAAAAAATAAATAAAGAAGAAAGAGAGAGTCAAAATTATCAAACTCCTCAAAAATATTTGTTGTATATATTTCTTCTTAAAGTATTGCAGTTATATTTTCAAATTATTTTGGATAAATTAGCATTTATTTGGAATCCCTCACTTTCACAAACACAAAAATAAATATCTTGATTTTATCTGGCATGATTACTAATCTCTCTTATATCAAAGTCCACAAAATTTAATTAAATAAAGTTTGAGCATAGAGAATTGATCTTGTTATTTACTTAAACCAAGCATATCCTTTCACAATAAAATGATTATATTTGTAATTTCCATGCTATGCTACATAGTAGAAGTGGTTTCTTGAGCGAAAAGTTTCCCTTGCTATCCTATCATGCACATGGTCTAGAATCTTTGAGAATTGACAAAAGGACAAGCTCACCCCTACCCGGAATAAAAATCCCTTGCTCTACAGCTAATCCGAGCAAGTATCCCTAGAATAGGAAGCAAAAGAAAAAGAAAAATCAAACAAAATTATGAGCAAAAGAAGCATTATTCCAGTATCATTTTGTACTATCTCAGCACTATTTCAGCATTATCTCAAATATCAAAAAAAAAATACAAAAAAAAAAGAGAAAAGCAAAAGCAAAAGCAATAAAATCCCTTTCCCTACCCATTGAAAAGAAAAGAAGGGTTGATGAGCTTGAATCCCTGGAATTCTCAATTATTCGAAAACTGTGAGGTAAGCCCCATAACAGGTGGTTTGTGCCCAACCCGCTTGGCCTTGGGTAACTCCTAGCGTGGTGATATGTCTAATCACATTAGCGACCTTCTTTTGTACAGACCTATGTCTCGCTTATGGATTAGCTAGCTCTTGATAACCCGACTTACATAGTAGTTTGGTATGGTTATATGCATCTAAATCATGGTTAATGAACACTTATTTGGTTAATTCAAATCACTTGTATCAAATTATCTTGCTCAAAATCGGTAAATGCACAAAGCAATTGCACACACATTTGTATTTGAGAGATTTTGTGTATCATTATGATAAATCAAGATTGGTAATGAACTCACATACGCACATGGGATTCCTTATAAATCTAACTTTTGTCTTTAAGATACTTTGAAATATTTTTGCAAATTGTTTGGAATAATTTCATTTTCTTATTTGAGAACAACTTGTTTAGTATAAAGACAACTACATACATTTTCAAAAAATCAAAATCATTTTCAAAAACATGCACTAAAATACATTATATATATTATCGACTTTCACGATGATGGTATAGTTCCAAAACTTAAATTGGAATTTTATGCCTAGCGCAAGTCCTCATCTTCATATTATCTGTTTATTTTCAAAAATTAAAAAATCAACCATGCAATAAAACTATCAATTTCTTCTTTGGATTTCGCGATGATGGTATAAGTCTATACCTAAATATTCTATGCCTAGCGCAAACCATTGTACTAATTTTATTTCCCATTTATTTAAATTCATCAAAACATGTGACTTAAATCATTATGTTACACAATTATGCTTTAACAACAACGCACATTGTTTCTATTTCATGTCATTATGTCAACTTCAATTTTGTAATGATGGTATAATTCCTAGGGAATTATTCAAAAATTTTATCACACTTAGGAATTTATGCCTAGCAAAAATCATCTTTAATATATTTCATGCATAATATTTTCATGGAAATCTGAAAACAAATCACCATCATCATCATCATTTGCATCATCACAACAAAGTCTTAAGACAGTCTCTTAAGCACTCTTTTTCTTTTAACAATATTTCTATACTGGGATTAGCTTGACGACCGAGTGAGCGGCGACTCCATGAAATGGTCTATAATAGCGACAATGTCCTTTGAAATTATTGTTAAAAGTCCCTTTTTTTTATTATTATTATCCCACAAACAACCAATTTGTTTACATCAGATTATTTCATTTAAATTTTAAAAAGCATGACATTCAAACCATAATATTTCCAAATGACATAATTACATGAATCATCAAATCAATCACACCAAAACATTAAAGCATCATACAAACACATAAGACAAGTCATATGATCAAAATATATATATATATATATATATATATATATATATATATATATATATATCTCAACAATATATGTACATCATATCAAAACTAGATTGGTATGCCACAATCTACATCTTGGCATACTCAATCCTCTCAATCATATATTCAATCTGTGCAGTGCAGTAGCCTAGCCTCGAGAACCCCTCGAGCTCTCAGCCTCATCTCCTCCCCCGCCCTGAGGTGGACGAGGTGGCCCCATCATAGTATGTGTGGTACTATGAGTCCTAGTCATCGATCGAGATGAAGTCCTCGATGACCCAACCCTGATCGGATCTACAATGCTGGCTGGTAGCTGTACCCTCTGGCCCTCTGGCACCAGCTGGAAGTAGATACCCTGATAGAACGTGATCTGAGCAATCGACCATGCCAGCTCCTGAGTGCTCGCTCCTCCGCTCCATGCTTTGAGGCATGCAACCTCATCTCTAAGATGGTGTAGCCTCATCCTGTAAAGTCTGCACTTGTGCCTGGAGATGGACAGTCTCCGCCTAGAGAGTAGCCATCTCACTACTCTCTCTTGTGTCCACACCCTTGCCCTTATCGGGCGATGGTGGCCTCTCTCTCCATGGAGAAGGGGGTCTCTCCTCCCTCCTCTCCCATTGCCATGGCCTCTACTGAGCCTGTGGCCTCCTCTCGCTCTCTCCCACTATGACCCCGTGCCACCTCAATGGCCGCCTGGCACCACCTCCCCATCCGATGCACAACTACATGAATCGGACCCTGAGCCCTCATCATCCGAGGAGGGCGGATGCCTGTGTACCATGCATCATAGCCGTCGGCTACCCCAGCGTCGTCCCCATCCACTGGCTGGATCGGGGCATCATCTGCATCCTGACTCTAGAAGCGCTGCATATCTGGAGCCCCGCTAACTGTAGTGTTATCCCGGATGGTCCGAGAAAACTCGTAGTCTCTGAGAGATGGGATCCCCTGTTGTAGACCGAACTACCTCAAAACTCGGTCGTAGCGATGGAGCTCCACCTCTCCCCTCTCCATCCTCAGCCAGCAGGTTTGCCTAACATGAGCCAGCTCCTGTCCATCCTCGGCCCACCCTGGATGATCTCTCCAAGGCCTCCAGGTGATCTGGTCGGAGACAAGGTCATCAAGTAGTCTCCGGGACATTGGCAGATCTATCCATCGCTGTGACCCTCTTCGGAGCCACCAATAGAAAGCTCGGGGCCTCTCCCCATCAATCCCTGTCAGTGGGAGCCCTATCGGCCTCCGCACCATGATGTGCTCCCAGCACCAAACCTGTAGTAGTGATGTCATGACCAGACATCGGCCGCCCTTGTATACGACCCCATGCAGGATCCTATACAATCGGCATAGTACAAAGCTCCCCCAAGCAAACCTGTACCCGTGGTCTCTCATGTCGTAGACCACATCTATCAGTAGCCATGGTACTCTGCATCCACTCTGATGGCATAGCAGCAGACCACCTACCACCCCAGCCAAAACCTATGTCAGTCTAGATGCCCCAAGCATCTGGCGTAGCGACTCGATGTTCACTCCGCCCTTCTCCAGGGTGAAGCTCGGATCTCCGCATAGTCGCATCATCACGTGGCCCTGATTGGCCATGGGAGTTATTAGCCATCCTTGTATGGGGATCCTCAAAATCCTCCATACATCCTCCAATGTGGGAGTCATCTCCCCTATCGATAACCGAAAACAAGAAGAACCCGGATACCACCTCTCTGCTAGGGCTGTCAATAGCCCCATATCTGTAGAAACCTGTGGCATATCTGCCACATGCCGTAAGCCGACTTGAGCCAACTGATCTCTCTCCGCCTGAGATAGAGCGGCCAAGTCATCCCTCAGCCCATCGTATTTCCATTCTTCGCTCTTTAGTAATCCTCTCTGCAACATAAACAACAAAACAATAAAAATCATTAATAAAATAGTGATTAAAAATGCAAGTAACACAAGTTCAATTTGAGCAAATTCGTCTCCGATTTTGCAAGCCGAAATCATCCCTTATTTGACGAAATCGTCCCCATTTCGCCGATTTTGCCCTTGGACGAAATCGGCGATATCGAGACGATTTCGACGAAATGGAGACGATTTCGTCCCGACGACGTCGACGGCCCAAAAAATGGCCGCGATGCTCAAAAATCATTCAAAATTAATCTAAAAAGCATAGAAAATCAAAATTAAAGCATTCTAAACTAAGTTTAGACTCTTACCCGTAGCCCGCGCCGGACCTCTGTCGATCTGTGCGCTGTCTCGACCATTTTGTTTGCAGAGCTCTAGAAACCAGAAAATGAAAATGAACAGTAAAAATGAATTAGGGTTTTACCCTATTTTTCTTAATTTTATTCAAAAACAATTAAAAACATTTTAAAATTTTGCTTTTTCGCGTTTTTACCTCAAACGTTCGATTTGGGTAAAAACATGGAGGGGGCACCATAGTAAGTTGTCGTACGATTCGACCTAGAATCGTCGCCTAAAAAATGGGAATAAATTTTTGCTTTCTCGTAGATCGAGAAGAACTCGTCTTTAACGCATTTTCCTCAAAAAATTTGCTAAAGAGGGGGCAAAATGTAGCACCCCAAAATTGGCGCAGTAAACCTTAGCAAATAATTAAAATTACTTTAGTAATAATTCAAAATTCAATTTTAACCCCGAACCGCCCGTTAACCGCCTGTTAAACAGCTTTCCCCATTTTTTGTGCCATTTTTAGGATTTGTTGTGACCGTTGGACGATATCGTCTCCGATCGTACGATATCGCCTCGGATCGGACGATTTCTTCCTGGAGCGTAACGTCCGGACGATCTCGTCCCAAACTGATTTGTGCATAATTAGCTTCTGTTCCAACGGCATCTCTAATCTAGGCAGAAGCGTGTCTGCACCGTTAGAGACCCTCCCCATTGGAGATCTCCCAAATTGGGATGATCCCCAACCTCCTAACCTCCCTCCTAAGCCTATTTAAACCTTAGGACCCCCCTTGACATCCCCCCGGCTGAATTTTCCTGTAACTTGACCTTTGCACGCATTAGAATACCCTGGATTACCATCTGCATTTGTGCTTTCCAAGTTTTCTTGCAGGGACCTCATTGATTTTCAGCTAGAGCAAGCTCAGATCATCGCAGACGATCCTGTACAATCTTGGACGATCCCATCAAAATTCGAGATGATTTCGACTACAGTCTACATTGGGGGCAATCAATGCCCATAGTTTGCACTTTTCCTATACTTTGCTGCTATTTTATTCTCGCATTTAGTCAGTTTTATTATTATTTCTTGTTATTCTCGCATCTTGGAGTTCACCCATGTAGTTTAATTGCATAATAAAATCATGATTAGCTATTAAAGCATCGTAATTTACTTGCATTTCTATTCGGGATTATCTTATTAACATCCTTATTATTATTTCACATCATTTTCCTTTATCAAGATAGCCGCATTTTCTGTATTTTGTATCTATTTCTCTCGTTTGCAGTGTCTCTGACGAATTCGTCCGACGAATTCGTCGGATCTCGGACGATCTTGTCCGATTTCGGACGATCCTCGTCAAATCGTAGGCGATCTGGACTGCTTCAAAAATTAGAACCTCCATCAGACATCCGAAATCAGGTATGGCTTTTCTCATCTAGCATATTCTCCGTGTTTTATGTTTAATTCTATTTTCTGTATTCATTTAATTTGCATTTTCATAATAGAACAACTTAGATTCATTTGGCCAAACCTAGGATTTGAATGTTTAAAGATAAAATTGAACACATTAAACACATTCCCAACCTAGGCGTGGAGACTGCCACTAAACGTTTCCCCGGTGAACCCCACCATCCGTCGAAAAATCACCTTAATACACCTCCCCCGAGAGGCGGGACCTTCAAAGGGCCTCTCAGTCCGAGGTACCGTCCCATCCTTCTCGCATCCCCTTTCCAGGCGCGGATCCTTTAGCCTGAAGGTAAGGGTGCGAAAAATTTGAAGCGATACAACAACTAAGAGAAGTTCAAGCTTAGGTTGAGTTTTAAGCTATCAAAAAATATGTTTTTAAACTAAAATTACCTCCTCAATTCTCAAATAAATACTTGTTCAATCCAAACCAATGAACTTTGTATTTATGAGATTTTATTCCATGAAAAGTTTACTGGTGCTAGCTTTATGGATTTGGAATATTATTTGGATATCAACCATTGGAGGAACTTCTTAGGGTCTTGCTCATCTACCTAATATATCACTCAAGTAGTTGTATGTTGTTGTTTTCATCTCAATATAACCAAAACTATTACTTTTTATGATAATTTTTTTCATAAATTTTTAATGTAAAAATGGTATTATATTAAATAAGTAATAGAATACATTTTTACAAACAAAAACAAGAGGCAAATAAACATGCCATGTGGCCAATACCATCAATTAAAAACATCACCATAAAAATAGCATGGGAAACCAAGAAATAAACTAACAACTACTCAAAACTACCTTATAGAACTGGTGGATAGACACTATCAACTAGCTAACAAAATGAGTACATACTAAAAATGATAACTAAGTGCATGCCACAAGAGAAAAATAAAAAAATAGGGGAATCCCCATAATGGTGAATAATAATTACATAGGTTTAGCCAGCAATGGGACTGAATCTCATCCAATATCATCATCAGGATATTTGGCTGAACTCCATCCCTACCCAAAAGAAGTGTTGGAAATATATTCTCAGTTGTTAAAAAACAAATCCTCGTTGGTAGCAAACACTAGAGCACTTGACTTGACCCAGTCATTGATATGAGAATCCAAGATAGAGATAAGAGCAACCAGGTTACTAGGGCCAACTTTGTAAGGAGGGTTCCCTTGAGTTGGGGTAGGAGTGTGATTTGGGGTCGAGAGGAGAAACTACCTGGACCTAGACCTAGACCAAATTCAAGGATAATATTGCTCAGGAGGAACTCGACTAACTATGAACATAGTGTTCCCCCAATGATCAACAAGCTCTTTAAGATGAGAGAGATCCATAGTCACCTTACTGGCCTGAACCGTAATTTCAAAATACATACACAAAATGATATTATATTTCTCAAAATCAAAGATGTGAAGAGAGGGAGAACAATTACCAAATATACAATAATTTATAGCTTTACATATGTTGTACAGAGTCGTTATATGATATAAATTCCACACTTTAAATAAAATAGCCTACAAAGGTGGGGTGTCTTCCAGAATGACATTTTTCCACTCAAGCATGGTGTAGGAATAGGGTCTAAAAAAAGAAAAAAACCACTCTCAAAGGGAATGAGCTTGAGAACAAAAACAAAAAATATGGATAAATTCCTTAGACTGAAGAAAAAAAGAGAAAGAAGGGCTAGAGATGCCTAAATACCAGAGACTCTCCCTAATAGGAATCCCTTGGTGAAGAAGATTATAGGAAAAATAGGAAAGCTTTGGCTCCAAGGAAGGAGCCCATGAAGTCTGGAACCTGTGCATCCAAACACGTTAAGGAGAAGAGACATTCTATCATTTACTAAGCTTACCAATAATGGGGAGGCAATAAGAGAGCCATCCATACCCCAAATGGGTCTTATAATTTCATAAAGGAATGTCTTGATACCACTTCTAGTCCTTCACCAGGGTCATTGCGAAAATATACAAATTTTGTGAAATGTGGATTCAGGGAGAGTAGCCTTGATGGCCTCAAATGTGTCCTTGTTAGAGTGCTTGAGCCCAAATTTGACTTTGAAGTCATCCCAAGGGAGACAATCCTTGGTAGGACAAGAAAATAAATTGATGATGCATCACACATATTTGCAAAAAAATCTAAGTGCATGAACCTAGGTAACCTACGCAAGTGAATAACACTGGTAGATGATGACATATGACCACCATACATTCATCTACTTGATGGAGAGGTTGTTCCAGAAGCTCTAACCATTCCATATTAGCTAATACTTACCACTCTCCCAAGCTTTCCAAATGATCCTGATGATGAAGGATCTTATCACTTTGATATACATAAGAGCAATAAGGAGGGAAGGGAAACCCATGCCCCTCTTAACTCTTATGACCAAAAGGGGAACCTTTGCAGATATAGTGATGGATGAGAATATTTCAGGACTCATTTCCCATAAGGGCTTTGATGACCCACTTAACATAGAGGGCCCAACCTTGATGTTGGGTATTGAGAATTCCAAGCCCACCATGGTTTTTGGGGAGACAAAAATACTTCTGGGCAACATGGTGGAATCCCAAATCATTACTAAAGAGGACCATAAAAAGTCTCACAGAAGCTTATCAAGATTCTTATAACAATTTTTGGATAGGACCTGTCATGAACCTCTCTTGGCAAAATTTTTTGGATACATTTATGTTAAGGATATGCATGATGGATATATTATTATAGTTGAACACTTTTTTTAACTAGAGGAATGATTGACAAATATTTGATCAATTGCTACAAACATAGGTTTTAATGATAAAATATGATGTTGCTAACGAATTTACATTGATGCAGGGATCAATTTGTCCTATAAAGGGGTATACCTTTGGTAGAAGAGCTACTTGGATAGACACTCTCTTATCATATAAGCGAATTAGCTTAATTTACACATAGAAAGTGGATTAAACCTTGCTCATTTGGTTATTAATCTACTAACCTTAGTGTACATGATTTGAATTATATTATGTTCTTAAAAATATGAAAGAAAAATTATAGTAAGCATTATTAATGAGGTTGACTTCTTCTCTTTGTGATTAAAAGAATAATATGTTTTGGAGGTTATATCTTAGCCCAATGGATTTGCAAAAGGTTGATATAGTTATTTTATTCTAACAAAAAAAAAGATCTAGTAAGTATTTGAACTCACACATTATTTTTGTTGTGCTAGTTTATTGTGTCACCGTGTGGATAGTGGGTAAGTTTCTTCTATGTGTGTGTTGATTCTTGTAGGAGTAAGAGAAAGGTGATGGACTATATTTTTCTCTTAAATTAGTGTTAAATTTATTGGATATCCATTAAGGTCTAGAAGGACATCCAATTCTTGTGTAGTAGTGGGAATAAGGGATTGAGCATGACGATCTTTTGAACTAGTAGCTACGTTGATGCTTCTGACTTGGAAAGCAATGAAGTAGTGGGAAATATTATGGGTGGTTTGTGGTTGGGGAGGTGATAAGGAAATCGGTGTAGTGAAGGTAGTAGAGGGGAGAGAAAAAAAAATGTGCTCAGATGGATGAATGAGGGTTTTGGCAGTGGCTCCAAAAAAGAGAAGTTTTAGGAGTGGGACGTGGAGCTAGTGATCTGGTTCACAACATACAACCTCTAACAACAGGTATACTTCCACTTAATTGTTATTTGACTTGCAATATAATTGGTAGCATTAGAGTTGTAATGTTCTAGGTAGGATTTTTGTTCTTTGCAACTATAAATAGACTTCTTGTTGAACTTGCTACCTGGCATTAGATGTACGCCTGTTTTGTTAGTTGTTGAAGTGGTAGTCTTAGTGTTGGCTTGTTGAATCTTTCAAATAATTTACATATTGGAATTGGGTAGGTTTTGAGTTGCCCATAGTTGAGTTAGGTTTATCTGTAAGAAGCTACCCAATATTGACACTCGCTTGTGTTTTTGGTAGTGTTTTTGTTAAAAATAATAGGACTTGTTAAGGAACCTGGAAGACCCTCACCTTGCAAACAAATATTAAAGGTCTTCTTATAGGTATTAACACCTAAACTACAAGTTATTTCCCTTGCTTTTTTGAGATGAAAATCTCCTCAGGTTACTGTAGTGACCACTATTGTATGGGGTGCAACAATGTTGAGAAGCTCATCTGGAAGCAAACCTCTGCATGCATCTTGTAGTTTTTTGACAAGATGGGAGAATTCTTCCTTTTGAAACCATCCAACCATAGTGGTTGTGAGATATGTCTTGGATGTTAGGATGATTCTCTTTATTTCATTCTCAAAGCTGATTTGTTTTGGTTGTACATGTAGACACCAAAACAGCACCAATCCGATTATGTGACTGCAAACACTGATCGCTTTGACACACACAGACCCCAGGGCAGCCCTCAGAGGTTAAAAAGTGGTCCTAACTACTTTTGTAGAAATTTTGGAAGGTCAAAAGGCAATTTGGCACATTCAAGAACTTTGCTCAGTATTCGTCCCACCCAAGGACGAATTCTAACTAGGATCCGTCTCACCCAGGGACGAATTCTGAATTCGTATTTGGTCAAGACGAATTCTAGGTTTAACGGGCAAAAAGAAGAATGGTGCCAAGTGGCAGCCGAAGACTTTCAATTTATGACTCTTGCCTTGCATGCGCGTGTATGTGGGTATATTGGCCGTTGGAGGACTGTCACAAGGGCAGTCATGGAAGCCCAAGTCAGGGAGGAGTCTCCTCCCTCTTGGGAAGGCATGGCCACCACATGGCATCCCTGCATGCCCATACAAAAGAGACCCCCTGGTTCTATAAAATGGTGGACTTTCCCACCCAAAAAGATAAGTAGGAGGCATTTTCAAGCAACGAAGTGCTACCGATTTGATACCATGCCTTTACCCTTTTGATTTACATTTTCCACATCCTTAATCTCTTTTGCAAGAGAGGTTATTGGGTGGCTATTGGAAGTGTGAATTCGGACCCAAAAACCTGACATTTGACCACTTTAATCCACCAATTTGCTGACAACCCCATCCTAAGATATTTTGGGCCCATCCCAAGTGGATTGGTGCCAAAATCAAGTTCCAACTGTGGGCGGCCCACTTGGGTGCCCCACACTTTTTAAGTTTCATTCTAATTGGTTATTTTGTCATTTGTTCATCTTTCATTTCATTTTATGCTATCTAGATAGTTCATATGTTCGATTTCATAATGTTTTGATCATATTTCATCATGTTCTCGTCGCTTTTGTTGTTCCACTAACTTGCAGGTATGGACGTCAAATTCCTACTGATGGAGGTCAAATTGGGATAATCCGACCATCTGGGTCATCCCAAAATGCCCCCAATTAGCTAACCCCTATGTTTGCATGTCATTTGGAGATCCCGAGATGCGACATTTGGATGGTATTATCTTGACGTTTTATCACAGTCGAATTCGTCCTACCCGAGGATGAATTACAGTCTAATTCGTCCTACCCGAGGATGAATTACAGTCGAATTCATCCTGGCCAGGGATGAATTGCAGTTTAATGTTAATTGGCCGACTATTTCGATGGCAGTGGCCCTCTGGTAATGTTTTCTGGTCTCTCACAAATTTACTGAGTCATTTAGAGTCATTTTATCTATCGATTTGGCTAATCTTTTACATGCATCTTTCATTAATTTTAGAGAACAAATGTTTCTTATTTGCAGCAGGTGCTACTAACATCTTTGTTTTTTCTTTGATCGAAGGAGGAGCATCAAAGGTTAAGGACTCATCAACACCAGTGGCGGCAACATTTTGGCCTGCCCATTTCAAATGTGGGCACGCAGAAGGAGGAACATTAAGTCTTGATTGTAACCAAATTCATTTAACGCTCCTAGCTCTTGAAAAGGGAGGAGGCGTATTTGTAACTGTAATCAAGAGAGTTAAATAAAAGGGCTATGATTTCTCCATTTTCTTGTATCTCCGTTCAATTCGTCTCTTTCACTTCATGCATTCTACATTTTAGGACTTAAGCGTGTTTGATTTTGAATACATCACAATTAGTGTTTCTTTCATCTAGAATCTCATGCTTTCAGTGGCGATCACGGTGGGACCCTGTCCCCTGGTTTTAAGATCAAGAAACTGATCAAATTTTTGTGTTTTGTGCTTGACAGGTACCATTCTTCAAAAGCAGACTATAATTCGTCTTTGCCTGTGGTGAATACTTTACTGTAATTCGTCTGACCCTGAGATGAATTCTAATTCGTCTCAGACAGGGACGAATTCTATTCTCAGTAATTTGTCTCACGGAGGGACGAATTTCTGTCTGTGAATTTTTAGAGCCGAGGATCAGAAACAGCAGGTCTAGGCAGAGAAAGGTAAAGGTTTTAAAACTATTCTCGTTACTTTCTATTTTTCTGTTTCTATTTTCCTTCAAATTTTGCCTTCTTAAGGAAAGTAGCCGCTTCTGCCTGTTTCATTTTTTTTAATAAAAGGAACCACACACACATCACGTGGCATTTTTTTAACCAAGGATCTGGTCGTAATACCCTAGCCCTTGAGCAAGACCAACGGTGGGTTCATCACCACCTTGGCTTGACTTTTGCATCCATTTCCCTTGATTGTCACTGTTGTTAGGCGTAAATCCTGATGAAAGCTGACCGAGTGTCACTGGGGTGATTCCCAGCGTGTGAGGATAAGTCTTCTATGGTAGGTGTCATTAACAAGACAATCCCCCTTCCATACCGCCTATGTACCACGTACCATCTGCTCTCATGTACCTATAGTTTCCCTCTCATAAGGGCGGGTATATAGAGAGGTTGGTATATCGGCCGAGCAATGGTATATTGAAGGGGCGACCATTTATGGGAGTTATATGAGCCTTCATTACGCATTTAAACGTTCTTCAAAACTTTCAAAAACAAAACAAAATCATCAAAACGCACTAAAACCAGTCTAGGACACACCATTAATCTTTAAAAGAGATAATCATCATTTGTGTGTGTGTGTGTTCATTTCTGCTTAGTGTAACAAAAAAAAAAAATCAAGAAAATCATAAACAAAAGTTAAAAATCTACGCATTTTGTCACTCGCTCCAAAAGCTCCAAGGATTCCCGCAATCGCTTGGTCACTCCAAAATGCCCCAAAGGTGTCCATGAACCCTTTGGTCAACCCAAAAGTGCCCCAAAGGTGCCCATAAGTGATGCAGGAGCATCCAACAAAATATGGGAAATCTTATTTTTTGTCCCTAAATTTTAGTGCATTTTGTCGGGGCCATAACTTCTCAACCAGTTTTCGGGGCCAAATTCCATCATCTAGGGCCCCGAAATTAAGGTTTTAAAACTCTTTCAAATAAATAGAAATTCCTCCAAGGTTACTTTTACTTATTGTGTGCTTGTAATCTTGTGAAGATGTATCAAATAAGTGCTAGGAATACCTTAGTAATTTGCAAATAACTGTTAGCAAGGGGTTTGTGTTGGTATTATTTTATTATGTTATATTATTGATTTTTCATGAAACTTAAAAGAAAAGAAAAATGTAAATGTGATTGGCCCTCATATGACCATGATGTAAAGGTGATTTAATTCGTTTTATCTTGGAGTGTTTTAGGTAGATTTTATCTTCTTTTGTTAAGAATATTTTAAACAAGTTTTATCTTCTTTAAACCCTACTTTGAGCATGAAACAAAAGATTAAAATCTATCTCTAAATGTGAATCTTAAATGATGATTGGATTCATTTTATTTTTCTTTATGAATGGATTTTATGTTGCTTTGTTAAACTTTGAGCATGAAATAAAATCATCTAAATGACTAACTTTGAAATGTAGCATCCTTTGAAATGCCATATAAATTACCCCCTTTGATGAAATAGTAATTTTCATAAAGGAAGTTAATTTATTGCTTTAAATACAATAGCCTTTGGAATGCCATATAAATTACCCCTCTTTGATGAAATAATAATTTTTATTAAAAAAGGTAATTTATTGCTTTAAATACAATAGCCTTTGGAATGCCATATAAATTACCCCTCTTTAATGAAATTATAATTTTCATAAAGAGAAGTTAATTTATTTCTTGAAAAGCAAAAGTGCAAATCTTGAAGTTCATTTCTCCTTTAAAAAGTGAAATCTTGTCAAATTTAAAATTACAAAATTCCTTTAAAAATTGAACTTTAAATTAATTTTTTAGAATTTTGAATTTGCTTCAAAATAAAATTGAAATGGCTTAAAATGAAACATTAAAGCTCATTCTTGAGATCCATGCATCTATTTTTGGAGTTTTAATTTTTTTTATATTTTTTATTTTGTTTGAAGAAGTTAAAAAAATGAAAAAGGGTAGGGTTAGAAAAATAAAAATAAAAATCTGGAATACATGAAATAGAATGTTGAAAATGTTAGAAAACAAACTACTATCAGTATAATGCTACCCTATCCTACAAAACTAGAGATGTGAGAATTTCTGAATGTAATCTAATATAATCGGAGATGGACTTGCACGATCTGAACTAAAGTAGGTGCAATATTCTAAGGAAACAAAAAGAACTCCATTTTCCTAAAAATTCGACAATGCAACTATTAATCTGCATTAAATATTGTTTATAAGCCTAAAAAATAATGGAAGGAAAGAATACACAGTTAGCCCAAAATATTTAGAAAATATTTCTCCTCTAATTCAACTTATAAAGTGCAAGTTTCTGTAGTATTTTGCATTTTTACAAAGAAAAATATTCTCCCTATTTTCCTTTACAAAATTTCCAACCTTTGAAATTTTCCCCCAAAATTCTTGCCTCTGAAATTTATTCCAGCCTCCATGTATGTGTTTTCATGGGTTTTTAAAGTTTTCCAATGGGCCATTCTCCTTTGCCTTCCATTTTCTTTTTTTTTCCATGTAGCACATTTCTCTCTATTTTGAAATACTCTTCGTTTCCCTTTTTTTTGGCCTCATTTGGATTTCTCACCTTTTATTTTAATTTTTTGTTACCCCTCTTTCTGTAATGTATAATAAAACAAATAAAAGAGTAGGTAATCATTGTTGTTACTTAAATCATAACATATAAATTTAATAATTCCCTTTTGTAATACCTCCATTACACTGAATATTACCGTATCCACCATGGGATTTCTAAATTGCCCACATTCCACTAGATATTTGTTTAATAGTGATAGCTCTTTTACCAAGTTATATGAACAGAAACGACTGACAATAATGCACAATAAGACCATGGCATTTCAAGGCACGGGTTTGAAACCCTATTAGTGGATTTTCGAATACACCTACATGCCATCTATATTTGTTCGAACAATGAGTGCATTTTCATGATCAACCAAGTTCCTCTCTATAGTTTCACTGCCAACCTTGTTTCTTTGGCATGAACAAAAACTTTTTTTTTTATCATATCCCAAAATATTGTGCAATAGGTGATCCCAATTACATATATCCACCTAAAATGTGACAATATCAGGGCATCCAATAAAGCCTATTTTCTCTAATATATCCATGTCCATATACATGTTATCATCTTGCCATGATTGGTTTACCCTACGAGATCATCTACCATGTCAACTGTGTGAGACATTCTATACTATCACCAGTCCACATTGTGCTATCAAATGTTTGTATCCATAAAACTATAACTTGCTCACTCAATCTACCCATCATATCTAAGCTTTTATCACCACCTCCATTTACATCGATGACATTGCACATCTACTACTCTCCCAACTAGTAACGGATATGCTAAATTAATTTTGCATGACATTCGATTGTCCCCACTCAATGAAATATATAATAGGCGATAAAAGAACATTCCTTAATTATAATAATTTATACAGTTTGGATATGAATGGATCCATTATTTTGACATCCTCTACTATTTTGAGTGTACTATTAATTTTGGTATTCCATTTTTAGGTAGCGTTACGTTGTACCTCTATGTTGAAATGGGTGAAAACAAGTAACTATTGCAATGTGGGTCTGATGTCGTGCCACTATCCATCAACTAGTTGAATTATAATATCACTTGCAAGAAGAATATTTGTGATCACAATTAATCTTAGGCCCCTTTCTATTATGGCAAGAGATCCCCATTACTGCAAAATGATCTTTGATATTTGCAAAATAATCTTTGATATTTGCAAAATGATCTTCGATATTTGCAAAATGATCTTCGATATTTGCAAAATGATCTTTAGTATTAGAAAATGACCTTCAGTATTGGCTACCTCCTTCTCCTTATCTAGCTACGACTACCTATAGCACTGATGTCCCATCCACCATTATTTCCATGGCGTCTACGCTCTTTGTAATGTCACCATCGGTAGCTAAAATCATGGTGAAAGGAACCTACTTCTTCTTTCGATGACATGGTAAAGCATTATACTATTTGGTTATAAAAGATATTTTTGGACATTTTGAGGAGTTTTGTTGTCATTGATGTCAAAAGCATTTTGTGCTATGTTCGTCATCTTTGAGGACGTTAAGTGTTTCCTCCAAAATCAAGGGGGTCTTGATAAGCAATAGGTTATAATATTTATTTTTAAATATTATATACCCAGGAGGGCTCAAAGGATGAAGAACCAAGGAACGAGAAACAAGTTCAAATTAAATAATAATATTTTATTATTATTATTTCGGGCCAAAAATCAAACTGAAGAAGATCAAGGACCAAGTTGAAAAAGATCCACAAGCAGATTTAATTTAAATTAAAATATTTTAATATTTGATTAAAATTTTAATTTAAATAATGATGGGTGCTAAGGTTTAATTTAAATATTTATTTAATATTTAAAATTAATTTTAATATTTGAATTTGAATGCTCACCGACGTTGGAATATGCTATGGTTTACATATAAATAATGTTGGACATTTTGAGTCCTTAAGTTAGAGTTGTCAATGATGTTACCAGATGAAGTCATCAGTAATTTTAGAAGGAAATAAAGAGGACAAAGATGGTGATTTGATATCCAGCAAGAAGGTAAAATATCGAGTGAAACAGTGTGAAAGACAGAGGTTAAAAAGGAATTGTAATATTTATTTTATAAATTATTTAAATTCATCATGATTTATAATTTTATAAATAAATATTAAAGGGAATTTATCAAAGGATTAATATTATAATATTGGTTATTATAATATTAAAAGTGCCATGGTCAAAACCCAAATAAAAACATTTATAATATTTATTATAATGCTTTATAAGGCAAAAATGGGTTTTATAATGTCCAAAGACATATTATTAAACCCAAAGGTTGGGTTTAACAGAAAAGCAAATTCGAAGCATGTTGCAAAGAGTTATATTCCTCGCCCACGTCATTTCGTTTTGAAGCGTCGAATTTTTAAATGTAAAGGAGAAAATTTGATATTTAAACCTATGTCCAAAGACATTAAGCTTACCCTTGCTCGAATTATAGATGGTATGTGATTTAATAAAAGGAGCTCATGAGAATAAATCAGTGAAATTCGTGTTCATCCTACCACCTAAAGGAAACAAAAAGGAAAGTGTTGGAAGGTCTAGAGCCAACTAGGCACATTGGCCTAGTGGCAAGTGGGCTGCAAAGCTTACGTTTTGTGTGCAAGAGGACAACATTTGAATCACGACGAAAGCATTTTGGTGGGTGTGTTAGCGCAATAGTTAGGTGCACTTTTTGAAAAGCAAAAAAGGACATAGTATTTTTAAGGACGAGGTTATTATTCATTCCCAATGAGCATGTAGCTTGTGTGGTGGTTTGCACCGTGGGCAAAGACATTTGCGTGGGCTGCAATGAGAGTTCAAAACTCTCCAAAGGCAAAGGTAACATTTTTAGTTTAATTTTGTTTTAAATCCTAAGTTGGAGGTATAAGGTTGTTTTATGGTTTAAGTTTGGAAAGGTTGCTTTATATTAAAGTGTGGTAGTTGATAAATACCTTAGGAGTAATAAGGAGAATTCTGGTTTTTATTTTTAATAAAGTCTTAAATTGCTATTGTGGAATATGGAAAGGTTAAGACTTTGTGGATATTGAAAGCTTAATATTTTGAATTAAGGGTTTTTGACTATTGTGAGGATATTGATTATTATTTGAGTTGGAGTGATAAGGTGTAATTTTGATATTATTCTTATGATATATTTTGTTGAAGAAAAATATTCTCTAACCCTTATTGAGATATACAAAGAAGAAATTATGAGTGTGGCAGATTTGTGAAGACTACTACTCTTCAAGAAAACATATGGGCAAAATTCTTTTTTGATTGAGTTGGTTGATTGGTTTGATTGAAAATTAAGTTTAGAGTGAAAATGAATTGATTAGGGTTTCCTTTTTTAAAGTGGTTGGTTTAATGCTTCAAGGTTTTCTGGATTGAGATTTGTGATTAAACCTTGTTTTATTAACATTGTTGTTGAAGCCGTTGGTTGTGTGAAAAACCTGAGTTAGATTTTTGAAATATCATGATTATCATTGTTATATGAAGAATATTTTATTGGCATTGTTTTTGAAGTGAGATGTTATGCAAAGAACTTGAACTAGGGTTTGAAAAGAATATTAGTATCATTATTATGTGAGAGTTGTTGAATATTGTTGGAAGAATTTTGAGTTGGTTGATATATGCTTGGACTAGGGTTTGTGAGAAAGGGTTGTTCCTTGAAGTGATTGGTTGAGTAGAGTTGATTGAGCCTAGTCAAGTGGTTGTTCAAGTTCCATGAAACAAACTATTCTATATTCTGATTTGATTTGATATTGAGCTTTGAGAATAGAACATATTGAGTCTCTAACAATTATCTTTATGCTTCTATGATATTTATTTGAGAAAGTAATTGAGTATTGAGAATAGAACATATTGAGTCTCTAAAAATTCTCTTTATGCTTATATGATATTGAGTTGAGAAAGAAATTGAGTATTGAGTATAGAACATATTGAGTCTCTAACAATTATCTTTATGTTTCTATGAGATTGAGTTGAGAAAGTAATTGAGTATTGAGTATAGAACATATTGAGTCTCTAACAATTCTCTTTATGATTCTATAAATTGGACAAGTTCTATGTGGATTTGTTAAGTTGATTTGAGGCAATTCTTTAAGAAGGCTTGTGGACTAATTTTGTGTGAGCTTTTGTGGAAGCTTGCAATACAAATTTGAGCAAGTCCTAGAGAGGACTTGTTGAGAAAAAATTGGACAAGTTTTGTGTGATCTTGTTGAACAGAGTTGTACAAGTTCTTTGTGGACCTGTTGAGCAAAGTTGTATAGATTTTGTGTGGACATGTTAAGCAGAGTTGTACAAGTTTTGAGTGGACCTATTAAATAGTATTGGACATGTTCTGAGTGGACCTATTGAGAAGAATTTGATAGGTTCTGAGTGGACCTATTGAGTAGAGTTGTGCTAGACTGAATGAATTATGTTTAGTGTAAGATATTAAGCAAATTTGTGATAGACCAAATATACTGTGTTTAGTGCAAGAGATTGAGCAAAGCTATGCTAGACCAACTGGACTGTGTTTAGTATATTACTGAGATAGAGCTTTGGAGGTGACAGAGCATAGAGGACAGAGTCTCTAGTGGATAGAGATCCATCAACTAGGACATTGAGGACATGTCTTATGAGTGAGGACAGGAGTCTTCAAGTGGAATAAGATCCATAGTCAGTGCATTGGAGGAAGTTTATTCTAGAGGATCACCAACCAGAGCATAGGAGAATGAGTTCTCCTGTGGATAGATATCCACAAACTAGATTTAGGGGATCAACATCTCCTTTAGACAAAGGTCCATAAACATTGTAATTTGGAAAGATTCCCAAGAGATTATTTGAGAAATATTTAGAAGAAATATATTCTATGTGGAGGTAGCCCACATTGGGTGAACCATGTTAAAATATGTGTCTCTATTGTGTATGGTATTTTGTGCATTGCTTTGATTACTGCTATTGATACTTCTATCTATACACTGCATAATATTGATTTGAAAATAAAAGTAAAAATATGTCTTATACTGTTCACCCCCCCTCTTAGTATAAGATTGTGTTCTTCAATTGGTATCAGAGCGGGTTCCTTCAGAAGAGTTTGAAAACTTGAAGGAAAAGTGGTCTAAGAACACAATGGGTCAAAAGGATGGGTCCATCAATAACGTCGTATCAGTCTTTGATGGAAGTGACTTCTTGTATTGGTGTATGCTGATGAGATTTTACCTGATGGTACTTGGCAATGAAGTTTGGGATGTAGTGGAATTTGGATATGATTCAGTAGTCAATCCTCCTATAGATAAGGAAGGTAAGCTTCTAATGCATGCAAATTCAAGAGCTATGAATGCAATTATAAAAGGGTTGCGTAGATCAGAATCTATGAATTTTATGGATTGTAAAATAGCAAAATATATGTAGGAGCTATTGCATATCATATATGAAGGAGATAAATGTGTCAAGAAAGCTAAGATCAGAAATCTCAAAGGAGAATTTAAAAACTTAAGAATGTGGGATGATGAAAACATGCGTGACTATACTAGTAAGATTGATAAACTTGTACATAAAATAAAAGGTCTTGGAATGAAGGTTGATGAATCCAATTCTTGTGATAATATCTTGAGAACTCTTCCAAAAATATATAGTGAAAAGGTTTTTCCTAGAGAAACATCAATTGATAGTGATTCTCTAATAAAGAATTCTTTGCTTGGCATGCTTATGAATTTTGAGATAAGAACAAAAGATCCTATCCCTCCCAAAGAGGCTACATTCAAAGTGAACAAGAAGTTCAAGGGTAAGAAGTCAAAATCAAGCAGTGAGTCATCTAGTGATGAAGAATCTAACTATGGTAGAAGAGATAAAGGTTTCAGAAGACCTATAGATCTAAGATCTATTAAGTGTTTCAATTGTGGAAAGTATAGAAATTTTACAACATATTTTAAAGAGCCAAAGAACAACAATGATGAAGAAAAATAGGATCACAGGTAGAAGGAATCTGAAAAATACAGGTACCAGAAGAAAAACAAGGATGGACAAAACAAACAAGGAAATAAGTTATTCTAAAGGTAAAAGAGAAGCTACTATGCGGATAATGCAATTAGGTACTCAAATGATAGTGATGCTAGTTTTTCAAACAATGATAGAGATGAAGTCCTATTTATGGTTGAAGAGAAAGAACCAATTAGGAAAAAATCTCCAATTATTCTCAAGTGTTTTAGATGTGGTGGATTTGGATATCTTGAAGATGAGTGTACAGGGATGGTTATAGTTTCAGTGATGATGATTTTTAAGATGCACATGAAAGACCAGATGAAAATATTCTAATGGAATTAGAAGAAGAAGTGAGTGATCATATAGAATATAAGCCAAAAGAAAGTAATTAAGTGAACAAAGGCAAACAAATAGAGGATTATTCAACAGAAAATGGTTATGATCTCAAGGGATAACTTATCTATGCCCTTGAAATGGTAAAGAAGGTAAGAAAACAACACTCTAAGCTTGAAATTCAGTTTCAAGAATGTGATGAAGAGAGATTATTACTCATAAAGGATTTAGAAAAATCAAAGGCTAAGGAAAGCAAGTTCAAAGATAAGCTAGAATCAAAGATCTTGGAATGTGAGAAGTTAGCACAAGAAGTGGCACTACTAAAGGAATATGTAGAAGACTCCAATAATAAACTATACAAGTATGTAAATAGTGCAAATAGTGTGGATAAAATAATCAAGATACAAAGAGGAGCAAAAAACAAGATAGGTCTTGGTTCTAAACAAAAGAAAAGGGAAGAAGATTCTAATTCAAGTCTTAAATAAGAAGCAACTTAAGATGAAGATACATTAGAAGAAGACTGTGTAAGATGAAGTGAGACATCATAGGATGAGTTTAACAATAAAGAGTTCAACAAAGACAAGAACAATGCACAAAGAAGGTACATGTAGAACAATAATCATAATAGGAGACCAATGAGGTCAAGACAAGGAAGCTTCAATGGAAGATGTTTTTCATGTCACAAGTTTGGGCACATGGATTCATAGTGTAGGACACATCGAAGACAAGAATATGGGAAATGACAACTTTTACAAGGGTATTTATACTCATGTAATGAGTTTGGTCACAAGGCAATGAATGACAAAATTCATGACAAAAGAGGATATGGTTGTAGGCAGCAAATCCACCTCCCAGGGAAAGAAGAAGTGATTTGCTAATTTTTTTACTGTTTTGGAGATGATTTGCTCCAGTTTTGTGAAACCGTATAGTAGGGATCAAATCATACATAATACCGTACACTTAAGTGGCAAACTGTACAAAGCAGTTGCAAATCATATAGGGAGCACCGAAGTTTACTGAAATGTAAAGGAAATGCAATTTTAGGATGAAATGTTGCATGGATTTGTTAACCTAAGGTGTAAACTTAGGAAAAGGCAAAAATAATGTATTCAGTTTTAATTGGGTAGTTGTTAATAATGGATTGTCTCAAGAACCGATTTGGAATTGCCTGGGCAAAGTTATATAAGGCCCCATTTTTGAATTTATGAGTCTGGCTACTAGTTTACTGGTTCATAGTTGTTAGGATAGAGAGTTAGCCATATTTCTGAGTTATTGCTATTGTATGGATAGATTTTTCACATTTTACTAAGTTGATCACCATTAATAATAAAGAACAAACATTGTGGATAATAGTGTATGATCCTATGTGTATGGTTGATGCATTTGTGGATGATTATTGTGTGATTGAGTTTCTTCCTTACTGTCATATGTTATTTTTAGGCTTCATTGCAAGTTGTGAGCAGATTGCTACTGGTGGGAATCATAGATAATTATCTTGGAGCATGAGGACATTGTCAAGGATGTATTGAAGCTGACTGTACAATTTTTGGGTGTAATTGCTTGAACAGAATCACTTATAATCCTGAATTGGATGCTTTGCTTGTGTGTGGAATCATCTTGTTTGGACTATTAACACCTTACAAAACCTTCTGGAGATATATTGGAGTAGAATAGCATTCGAAATACTATCTTTTCGTACCTTTTGATCGTACAGATCGTACATCGTACAAATCGTACACAGAATCCTTACCCGATTTGGTAAAATAGGCGATTGATAGAAACTTACCCGATTTGGTAGTTTTGGTAATCGGCTTGAACGATTACAAAACTGTGTATGATAGCCTTCAAAATAGCATCCGTAAGTTTTTCTAAGTGTAATATCATACCATATTGGCCACTATATGATATCAAATTGTATAGTCTATGTGTGGAAGGTCGTACAAGAGATTGACAATCCGTACGAGGGTAGTTCGGGTACTTGGAATATTGTTTGATTTGGTACTTAAGATCAAGATCATCCTAGGGATTATTTTGACCATTAGAAGATACCTCCCCACTAGGAATACTCCACCATTGTGTTATATTTGGCATCGTTGCCTTATCGAATTTGGTATTTTTGTTAAAACGGGTCAAATTTGACAAAATAATTAGAGGTGATTTCTTATGACAGACACTAGTACACGAAGTCGTGGGAGAACAGAACCACGAGAGAACATTATAGTAAGAAGGATCATAAGGATTGATCAAATAGGAAACATGAGTAACTCATATTAGAGTACATACAAACCAGAGATAGAGCAATTTTGGACATCTAAAGAAGGAGACTTTGAGACATTGTTGATTGAGACAGAATATGAGGAAGAAAACCCACCAATCATAGAGGATACGAGTGACAAAGAGAAAGTGCACAACAATAGAGAGTGGATGGTAAATCCTGAGGAAGCGGAAATGGAGTTGCAAGAGGGTGTAGAGTATGAGAGTTAGTCACCAAGGCAATAGGATGTGGGGACACAGGAAGATAGACCAAGATAATCTCCATCACATCAGCGAAGAAGGTCATAGAGTGAGGACACACAAGAATTTTATCATCGAGTGATAGGATAGAATAAGATACCTCAAATTGATTCTTCTTATGACAACGGAAGTAAGACACCTCCAAGGAGGAATTCAGTTGAGATTCTACAGGAGACCTTGAGTGAGAGTGATGACTCTTCCAAGATGGCTAATAGAGCAGCCAAGCAAAGATGTCCACCATTTTTAGGTGAGGGTAAAAGGAAGATGCCACATGGCATGTAGGAACTTGCATAACCATTTAGAGGGCAAATGGTGTAAAGAGGAAGGTTGTCACTAGTGATGTAGTTTGTGATACTCCTCACAGTTAAAAAATGCATAATATGGTATCACATGGAAGAGGTTGACATAGAAGATGTTGTCATGGAAGATGTTGACATGGAATATGTTGATATGGAGGATGTTTTGATGGAATATTTTGTTATGGAAGATGTTTTCCAAATATAACAACCCATCATACACTCAAAATTCCCTAAGGAAGAATGATATTGTATGACTTTACAAGAGGGAATTGTACGATGTCTAGGTGAGATCGTACGGTTGGCAGAGATTGTATGATTTCAAGTCAAGTTGTACAATGTGAGATTGTGCAATAGGAAATCGTACAAGATGAAATCGTACAGAGTAGAACCATACAAATTTTTCCATCAGTGGTTAATACAGGGTAAAAGAGAGTCAATGTGGATCTGTTTAAGGAGGTTGAGTAAAGAACCCCAAAGTGCTCATGAAGGAAAAAAATTGACTTTGATAGTGAAGGTCTTAGCAATTTTTCCATTGAGGTTTCGAGGCTCCTCCCCAAACCCCATGAGGGTGCTACCCCTTGACCCTGTCCTATCTTGTGACAGGGAACATGCAAGGGATGTTGTCCCTAAACCCTACAAGGGATGTTGTCCCTTGATCCTGCAAGGGGGTTCCCACCCCCTTGACCCCCATCATAGGTGGAGAGGGGCATTACCCATCATGTTGATGATGTTTTTCATCTTGAGCATGTTTAAATTCACATGGTGGTGTAAGCTACATAATGAAGATACCAGTTGTAGTAGACCTTTGGAATCGTTGAAAGCCAAAGGAGCTTGTCAAGACAGATATGCCTATGTGGATGGACCAATACGTAGAAGGTATTACCCAAGGGATTTCATATGATTGGGGTACCTATCTAGAGCGAATAATTCACGAAGCATTGATGAAGAGATGGAAGAAATTTGGTATGGCCTTTTAGGCTATTGGTTTGCTTCTCAATGTAGTGATGGAAGCAGGGATGACATTCCCAGGGTTGAAAGAGCCTAGGGAGATTAGGCCAGATCAACCAACAATACTGAAATGGATAAATACTATACCTATAGCCAAGGTGACTCTGGAGAAACCACGAACATAGAGTGAGTGACACAATAGTGAAGCTCAAGAAGATACTTCTTCGGAGAAGGATGCCAATGTACATCATCGAAGAAAATTCCCAAGACGGTTGGAGCTAGAATTGGAACAATCAGTACCTACTAGAAGGTAGTAGGAGCAGCCTCTCAAGAAAGAAAGGGAGAGTAGTCTAATTCAAATCAGGATAAAGAAGATAGAAGAGATCCATGCACAGCATCCATGGAGGTTACCCAAGAATGAGGTAACAACAATGTTGGGAAGAGAAGACTTTCCAGAAAGGACAGTCACAAACTACAGGAGGGACCCGAGGATTTACCTAGATAGAGTGAGTCATCCAACCTGCCCAACCAATATGACATATGTGGAGTATAGACAGGTTGCCACAAGTGTGTCCATTACCCTATGGAAGTTGAACCTCCTGACTCATTGGATAGAGTGGCTGAACATTGGGTTGACAGAAATCCATCGACTCAAGGAGGCACAAGTAGAGGAGATTGCAGCCACTCAAAAGGAATTGGCCGTAATGGAGGAAGAACTATAGAAAAGTAGGGCAATAGTAGAAGAAAATATAAGGAAGTTGGAGGAGGATCTATCATGTTTCAAAATAGAGTTTGAAGCCAAGATTACAATGCTTGAGAAAGAGAAGCAACAAATCACTCAGACGATAAAAGACAGGATCAAGGAGTTGGAGGCACAACTCAAAGCAAAGGATGAGCACATGTTAGCTTAGTTGGCTGAGAAAGATAAGAAAATAGCTATGCAGGCCAAGCAGATAGATGAATTTATAATGGACTACAAGAAGCTCAATGAGATGGTCTTTGAAAAGCAATCTCAAATAAGGACCAAGGAAGACCAGATACGAGCTCTCGAAGTTAACATCGAGCATCACTTGAAGACGATTGATGAGAAGAATGAAGAGCTTCAAGTGGATGCTAGAGTAGAGGCTCATTGGAAAGATAAGTTGTCAAAGAGTACCTCCGACCAAGATAAACAAATTATGGACTTCATGAAAGCCACCAAGGAAAACGATAACCTTCACGGAGCCAAAGCCGTCGAGATGGGGAGCTACGTAGCCAAGCTAAAAAATGAGATAGAAAGGTACACGACCCAAGTAAAGGGCTTGGAGGTTGAGGTAGCTCAATTAGAAACATTACATAAGAAGAAGAATGATTCATTGAGGACATCGACTCAAATAAATGGGAGGGCATATGTAGGCAACAAATCCACCTCTCAGAGAAAGAAGAAGTGATTTGCTAAAGTTTTGACTGTTTTGGAGATGATTTTCTCTAGTTTTGTGAAACCATATAGTAGGGATAAAATTATACATAATACCATACAACTGAAGTGGTAAACCATACAGAGCAGTGGCAAATCATATAGGGCGCACCAAAATTTACTGAAATGTAAAGGAAATGCAATTTTGGGATGAAATGTCGCATGGATTTGCTAACCTAAGGTGTAAACTTAGGAAAAGGCCAAAATAATGTATTCAGTTGTAATTGGGCAATTGTGAATAATGGATTTTCTTAGAAATCGCTTTGGAATAGCCTGGGCAACGTTATATAAGGCCCAATTTTCGAATTTATGAGTCTGGCTACTAGTTTACTAGTTCATAGTTGCTAAGATAGAGAGTTAGCCATATTTCTAAGTTATTGCTATAGTATGGATAGAGTTTCCACATTTTACTAAGTTGATCACCATTAATAATAAAGAACAAACATTATGGATGATAGTGTATGATTCTGTGTGTATGGTTGATGCATTTTGGATGATTATTGTGTGATTGAGTTTCTTCCTTACTGTCATATGTTAGTTTTAGGCTTCATTGCAAGTTGTGAGCAGATTGCTACTGGTGGGAATAATGGAGAATGATCTAGGAGCATGAGGATATTTTCAAGGATGTATTAAAGTAGACTGTATGAATTTTGGGTGTAATTGCTTGAACATAATCACTTATAATCTTGGATTGGATGCTTTGCTTGTGTGTGGAATCATCTTGTTTGGACTGTTAAAACCTTACAAAACCTTCCAGAGAGAGATTGGAGTAGAAGAGTGTTGCAAATACTATCTTGTTGTACCTTTATATCGTACATATCATACATCATACAAATCGTATACAAAATACTTACCCAATTTGGTAAAACAAATGATTGATAGAAACCGACCCGATTTGGTAGTTTTGGTAATCGGCTTGAACGATTACAAAACTATGTACGACAGCCTCCAAATCAGCATCCATCAATTTTTATGAGTGCAATATTGTACCATATTAGCCACTATACAATATCAGATCATACAGTGTATGTGTGGAAGGTCTTACAAGAGATTGACAATCCATACGAGGGTAGTTCGGGTACTTGGAATATTGTTCGATTTGGTACTTAAGATCAAGCTCATCCTAGGGATTATTTTGACCATTGGAAGATACCAAGAATGATGACAGGAACATTGATGATGACTTGGAAATAAATAGTTAGAGGGTTCAAAAAAAGGAAAAAAGATAAAGGTAAATAAAAATGCTTTTAGGGAGTAGAAATACTCTCACCCCAGAATTAACCATCTCATATAGAGGTGGGGGAGGGGCTAAGCTAAGAGGATCATTCTTAGCTCCGAGCCCCAAAGGTGACCCTTTGCCATTGATGTAAAATGGGGAGATATTTGTGTGATTTGTGTATTGGGGAGAGATTTGATATAGGGAGATATTTGATTTTTGAGAGAGCATTGATCCAGGGGGAGCAATGTACCGGGGGGAGCAAAAGAGAAAGAAAGGTCAAGTTTCAATAAAAAGGATATGGGTTGCCATCAATGACAAAGGGGGAGATTGTTGGAAATTTTGAGTCCATAAGTCAGAGTTGTCATTGATTTCACTAGATGAAATTATCAGTAATTTTAGTAGGAAATAAAGGGAACAAATATGGTGATTTGATATCCACGAAGAAGGCAAAAGATCGAGTGAAATAATGCAAAAGACATAGGTTAAAAAGGAGTTGTAATATTTATTTTATAAATTATTTAAATTTAGAATGAATTTAAATTTTATAAATAAATATTAAAGGGAATTTATCGAAGGATTAATATTATAATATTGGTTATTATAATATTAAAAGCACCATGGTGAAAACCCAAATAAAAACATTTATAATTTTTATTATAATGTTTTTTAAGGCAAAAATGAATTTTATAAAGTCCAAAGACATATTATTAAACCCAAAGGTTGGGTTTAACACCAAAGGAAATTCGACTCATGTTGCAAAGGGTAATATTCCTTGCCGACGTAATTTAATTTTGAAGCGCCGATGTTTTAAATAAAAAGGAGAAAATTTGATATTTAAACCTATGCCCAAAGGCATTAAGTTTACCCTTTATCGAATTCTAGATGGTATGCGATTTAATCAAAGGAGCTCATGAGAATAAAGTTGCAAAATTCGTGTTACTCCTTTCATCAAAAGGAAACAAAAGGGAAAGTGTTGGAAGGTCTAGAGCCAACTAGGCACATTGGCCTAGTGGCAAGTGGGCTGCAAAGCTTACGTTTTGTGTGCAAGAGAACAACGTTCGAATCATGATGGAAGAATTTCGGTGGGTGTGTTAGTGCCAATTGTTAGGTGCACTTTTTGCAAGGCAAAGGAGGACATAGTGTTTTGAAGCACGAGGTGCTTATTCCTTCCCAACAAGTGTGTAGCTTGTGTGGTGTTTCGTACCATGGGCAAAGACGTTTGCATGGGCTACATTGAGAATTCGAAACTCTCCAAAGGCAGTGGTAACATTTTTAGTTTAATTTTGTTTTAAAACCTAAGTTGGAGGTATAAGGTTGCTTTATGGTTGAATTTTGGAAAGGTTGTTTTATATTAAAGTGTGGTAGTTGAGAATTACCTTTAGGAGTAATAAGGAGAATTATTTTTTTATTTTTAAAGTCTTAAATTGCTATTGTGGAATATTGAAAGGTTAAGACTTTGTGGATATTGAAAGGTTAATATTTTGAATTAAGGGTTTTTGACTATTGTGAGAATATTGATTATTATTTGATTTGGAGTGATAAGGTGTAATTTTGATATTATTCTTATGATATATTTTGTTGAAGAAAAATATTCTCTAACCCTTATTGAGATATACAAGGAAGTAATTATGAGTGTGGCAAATTTGTGAGGACTACTACTCTTCAAGAAAAGGTATGGGAAAAATTATTCTTTGATTGAGTTGGTTGATTGGCTTGATTAAAAATTAAGTTTGGAGTGAAAAGAAATTGATTAGGGTTTCCTTTTCGAAAGTGGTTGGTTTAATGCTTCAAGGTTTTCTGGATTGAGAGTTGTGATTAAACCTTGTTTTATTAGCATTGTTGTTGAAGCCATTGGTTGTGTGAAAAACCTAAGTTAGAGTTTGGAAATATCATGAGTATCATTGTTAGATGAAGAATATTTTATTAGCATTGTTGTTGAAGTGAGATGTTATGAAAATAACTTGAACGAGGGTTTCAAAATAACATGAGTATCATTGTTATGTGAAAGTTGTTGTTGAACATTGTTGGAAGCATTTTGAGTTGGTTGATATATGCTTGGACTAGGATTTGTGAGAAAGGGTTGTTCCTTGAAGTGATTGGTTGAGTAGAGTTGATTGAGCCTAGTCAAGTGGTTGTATGAAGTGGTTGTTCAAGTTCCATGAAACAAACTATTCTATATTCTGATTTGAGTTGAGATTGAGCTTTGAGAATAGAACATATTGAGTCTCTAAAAATTATCTTTATGCTTCTATGATATTGATTTGAGAAATTAATTGAGTATTGAGAATAGAACATATTGAGTCTCTAACAATTCTCTTTATGCTTCTATGAGATTGAGTTGAGAAAGTAATTGAGTATTGAGTATAGAAAATATTGAGTCTCTAACAATTCTCTTTATGCTTCTATGAGATTGAGTTGAGAAAGTAATTGAGTATTGAGTATAGAACATATTGAGTCTCTAACAATTCTCTTTATGCTTCTATGAGATTGGACAAGTTCTGTGTGGACTTGTTAAGCTGATTTGAGGTAAGTCTTTAAGAAGGCTTGTGGACTGATTTTGTGTGAGCTTTTGTGGAAGCTTGCAATACAAATTTGAGCAAGTCCTAGAGAGGACTTGTTGAGCAAAAATTGGACAAGTTTTGTGTGAGCTTGTTGAACAGAGTTGTACAGGTTCTATGTGGACCTGTTGAACAGAGTTGTACAAGTTTTGTGTGGACCTGTTAAGAAGAGTTGTACAGGTTTTGAGTGAACCTATTGATCAAAATTAGACATGTTCTGAGTGGACCTATTGAGAAGAGTTTTACAAGTTCTAAGTGGACCTATTGAGAAGAGTTGTGCTAGACCGAATAAACTATGTTTAGTGTAAGATATTGAGCAGATTTGTGCTAGATTGAATATACTATGTTTAGTGCAAGATATTGAGCAAAGTTGTGCTAGACCTACTGGACAGTGTTTAGTACAGTACTGAGACAGAGCTTTGGAGGTGACAGAGCAGTGGATAGATATCCATTAACCAAGACATTGAGGACATGTATTCTGAGTGAGGACATGAGTCTTCAAGTAAACAAAGATCCATAGTCAGTGCACTGGAGGCAGTATCTTCTAGAGGATCACCAGCCAGAGCATAGGAGAAGGAGTTCTCCTGTGGATAGAGATCCACAAACTAGATTTAGGGGATCAACATTTCATTTGGACAGAGGTCCATAAAAATTGTAATTGGGAAGGATTAGCAAGATATTATTTGAGAAATATTTAGAAGAAATATTTTCTCTATGGAGGTAGCCCACATTGGGTGAACCACGTTAAAATATGTGTCTCTATTGTGTATGGTGTTTTATGCATTGCTTTGATTACTGCTATTGATACTGCTATCTATACACTGCATAATATTGATTTGAAAAGAAAAGTAAAAAGTGGTCTTATACTATTCACCCCCCATATTAGTATAAGCTTGTGTTCTTCAAATAATGCCAAGGTTTAGCATTTGAAAATTATCCCATGTGAATGATTTTTGGCTCGTGCAAAGGAGAGAAAAGCTTGTGCATTTTTGCATGTGTTTTGAAAGTAGAAGAGGACAACAGTTCGTGGCATCCAAAATTCACTCGAAGCCTCTTGTAGCTGAGTTGGTAGCCAAAGACTATGTTAGAAGCATTCAGGAATACTAGGTGCAGGTTCAGACCTCATGCACTCCATTTTTTATGAAGGGAAGATCATGCTATGTTTACACCATTCGAGGAGGAGGAAATCAAAGGTGCATTCATGCCTTTTGGTTCTTGTGGAACCACATAGCCTAGTTGGTGGGCACGAGCACTGTAGAAGCCCTTTGGGGAGATCCATCGATGGCTCGAATCCTACCAAGGACTTTTGGACAACATTAATAAAGGTATGCACATTATTTGGGTTGACTTGGCTTGCAAAAAATAAAATAGGGAAAAATATTTTTGTTTTCCAATGGTTTGTTTGAATTAAGGTTTTTGCATAATTAATTTGGATTATAAGTTGTTTAAGGGAGATAAAAGGGGTTTACAAAACTTTAATTTTTGTGCTAATTTTTTGAGTGATTAAGGAGTGATAAGGTAGTAAGGAAAGTTATTATTTTTGTGTTGTGAATTATTTTAAGGAGATTTTGTCATCTAACCCTTGAGATTGGCAAAGAGTTTGATCTTGTTAAAAGAGGTTTTTAAGGGCACTTCTTCATTATACAAAAAGGTATGGGCACATATTTCTTTTGAGTGATTGTTGGATGTTGTGAATGCTATGTTGGAGTGAAAATGATTGTTTGGTAAGCATTGTTGAGTTTGGTTTTGTATTAATGCTTCAAGGTTTTTTTGGAATAAAGGTTGAGTATAGAAACCTTGTTTGTTAAGCATTGTTGGATATATTTGAGTGAGTGTTCATATGATTTGACTAGGTTTTGTAAGCAAGGAATATTTCATTGAGTGATTTATTGAGTGGAGTCGATTGAGCCTAGTCAAGTGGAAGTTTTGAAGTGATAGTTCTAGTTCTGTGAAACAAATTGTTCTATATTCTAACTTGATTTTAGAAAGAGATTGAAAGTGATTGAGCATTGTGAAGAGTATGAAGCATATTGAATCTCTAACAATTCTCTATATGTGTCTATGAGATTGGATAAGTTCTAGTGAGGACTTGTTGAGAAAATTTGAGGTAAGTCTTTTTTAAGACTTGTTGAGAATATTGGACAAGTTCTAGTGAGGACTTGTCGAGTAGATTTGAGGTAAGTCTTGATAAAGACTTGTGGATAGATTAGTTTGAGTTGTTTGTGGAAGCTTACAATGCAGGTTTGAGACAAGTCTTTGAGAAGACTTGTGAGTAGAATTGATTGATTGATTTGTTCAAACCTTGAGTTAAGGTTTGGGGCAGATCTAGAAGATTTTATTTATGATTAAGTCAAGCTTTGTGTTAAGGCTTGAGGATCGAGATTGAGTAGATTTATGTTACATCGGAGGACTGTGTTTAGTATAGATTTTAGGATAGAGAGTGAGAATATTTGTGCTAGACCAAAGGACTACATTTAGTGTAGATTTGAGGATAGAGATTGAGCAAATTTATGCTAGACCAAAGAACTATGTTTAGTGTATATTTGAGGACAAAGATTGAGTAGATTTGTGCTATACCGAAGGATTGTGTTTAGGGCAAATTTGAGATAAATCTGAGAGCAAGCTTTGAAGATGATAGAGTATAGAGGATGATATTCTCTAGTGGATAGAGGTCCATTAGCTAAGGTAGTGAGTACATGTCTTCTAAGTGAGGATAAAAGTCTTCAATGGATAGATATCCATAAGCCAATGTAGTGGAGGTAGCAGTTCTTCTAGAATATCACTAGCCAAAGCTAAGGAGAAAGAGTTATTCTATAGATTGATATGCACAAACTTGATTAGGGGATTGGTGTCTTGTTTGGACAGAGGTCCATAAATATTGTAATAGGGAAATTATTCCCAAATATTTGTTGAGAAAATGTTAGTGAAATATGTTCTCCGTGGAGTAGCCCCCATTGGGTGAACCATGTTAAATTGGTGTCTCTATTGTGTGTGGTGATTTATGCATTGCTTTGATTACTGTTTGTAATATTACCATTGATATATTGCATAATATTGCTTGAGAAAGAAAAGTAAAAAGTGGTATTATACTATTCATCCCCCCCTCTCAGTATAAGCTTATGTTCTTCAATTAGTACCAGAGTGGATTCCTTCAAAAGATTTTAACAGTTTGAAGCAAAATCCTATAAGAACACATATGGATTCTCAAACTGGATCCTCAGGAAATTTAGCATCATTGTTCAATGGGAATAATTATACACTATGGAGCACAAAGATGGAGTTTCATAAAATAGCATTTGGAAATGAAGCATGGGAAGTAGTTGAAAATGGATACACACCACCAGAAACTCCACCTATAGATAAATATGGTAATATTATGGATCATTATAATTCAAGAGCAATGAATACAATTAAAAAGGGCTTATGTGAAACAAAGTTTATAAAGATTATGCATTGCAAATCAGCAAAGGATATTTGGGATAAGTTGCAAGGCATATATGAAGGAGATAAAAGGATCAAAAGGGCAAAGTTAAAAAATTTCAAGAGAGCATTTGAAGACCTAAAAATGAAGGATGAAGAAACTATTGTAGGATATCTACTTCATGTGGATGAGGTTGTTAGCTCCATGCAAGGACTTGGGCTTGAATTTTTATAACCTAATGTGTGTGATAAGATTCTAAGGTCACTCCCAAAAAGGTTTAATGAAAATATTTCAACTGTAGAAGAGTCAAAAGTTATTGATCATTTGACAAGAGATGAATTACATGGCATTCTCATAGCATTTGAGATAAGAATAAAAGAGGAACCTATTTCCTAGAAAGAAGCAACATTTAAAGCCACTAAGAAGACTAAGGGTAAGAAGTTAGATTCAAGCAATGAGCTATCCAGTGATGAAGAAGCCAATTATGGTAGAAGGAAAAAGGACTCAAGAAAATATAAAGTTATGAAATCAGTTACATGTTTTAAATATGGAAAATATGGTCACTATGCATCTAATTGTATGAAAGCTGGAAATAGCAGTGGTGATGAGAAACATGATCATAAGAACAGGGATGTAGAAAGGCACAAGTACAAAAATAAAAATAGGGATGGACAAGGTACACAAGGGAAGAAGTTTTTCCAGAGGCACAAGAAGAGTTTCTATGCAGATAAGGCAACTAAGTACTCAACTGATAGTGATGATGGTTCCTCAGATAATGATAGAGATGAAGTTCTATTTTTGGAAAAATAAAAAGAGGTGGTTAGGAAAAGAACACCAATAATCCTTAAATGTTTTAGATGTGGTAGCTTTTTTCATCTTGAGGATATTTGTACAAAGAGTGGTTTCAATTTCAGTGATGATAAATATGAAGATACACTTGAAGGACCATAAGAGAATCTCCTTATGGCACTAGAAGAAGAAGGAGGTGATCCTAAAGAAGACAAATCAGAAAATAATGAAGATATTTTCAAAGGTAAACAAATAGAGGAAGAATCAGAGAAGGGAGAAGTTGATCTTGAGGGAGAGCTTATTCATGCTCTTGATGCATTAAAGAAGGTAAGAAAGCAACTCCCAACTTAAGCTTCAATTTCAATATTGTGATGAAGATAAAGGAAAGCTTATAAAGCATCTAAATAAGTCAATGGCTAAGATAAGAAAGTTCAAAGATAGGTTAGAAGCAAAGGTCTTAGAATGTGAAATGTTGGAGCATGAAGTAGATTCACTAAGGAAGTAAGTAAAAGAGTCTAAGGATAGGTTACACATGTTTGGGAGAAGCTCAAAGAATTTGGATAAGATTATCAAGACACAAAAACCTACATCAAGAAAAAAAGGTCTTGGTTTTGAACAAGTACAAAGAAAAAAAAAGAGAAGTCAATCTCAAGTTATGAAGAAGAAGAAACTTTAGAAGAAGAGAGTGTAAGAGAAAGTGATACTTTTGAGGATGAGTTGGACAACAAAAATATCAGCAAGGAAAGGAACAATACACAAAAGATAATCATATGGAATAGTAACCAACACAAGGTAAAAGAGACTAAAAGACCCATGGGGTCAAGGCAAGGTAACTTCAATGGGCGATGCTTCTCATGTCATAGGTTTGGGCACAAAGCTTCTCAGTGTAGGAAACATGAAAGACATGAATATGTAAACTTTAGAAATAGGTGGTTATTTCAAGGGTATTGCTACTCTTGTAATCAGTTTGGTCACAAGGCAATGAATTGCAGGTTTTATGACAGGAATAGATATGGCTTCACCAGAAGAAATCCCAAGACATTTGCACCTCCAAGGAATAATAACATTAAGTGTTATAAGTGCAATAATTATGGACATACAACAAGATTGTGTAGAGCAAAGATTCCAGAGACAAGCAAGAACATGAATAGTTAGAGGAATCAAAAGGATCATATGAGGAGGAAAGTGGACAAAGGAAAATAGCAGTGCATGTTGGGAGTAGAAATACTCCCACCCCAGAATTAACCACCTCAAGAGGAGGTGGGGGAGGGGCTAAGCTAAGATTTTAATTCTTAGCCTCGAGCCCCAAAGGTGACCCTTTTCCATTGATGTCAAAGGGGGAGATATTTGAGTAAGGGAGAGAGATTTGAGTTAGGAGGAAAGCATTCAGTTAAGGGGAGAATTTTCTCAGGGGGAGCATAACAAAAAAAGGTTAAGGAAATGGTAAAAAGTAATTGGGTTGCCATCAATGACAAAGGGTGATATTGTTGGAAATTTTGAGGAGTTTTGTTGTCATTGATGTCAAAAGCATTTTTGTGCTATGTTCGTCATCTTTGAGGACGTTAAGTGTTTCCTCCAAAAGAAAGAAGGTCTTGAAATGCAATAGGTTGTAATATTTATTTTTAAATATTATATATCCAGGAGGGCTTAAAGTATGAAGACCCAAGGAAGGAGAAGCAAGTTAAAATTAAATAATAATATTTTATTATTATTATTTCAAGTCAAAAATAAAGCTGAAGAGGATCAAGGACCAAGTTAAAATTAAAATATTTTAATATTTGATTAAAATTTTAATTTAAATAATGATGGGTGCTAAGGTTTAATTTAAATATTTACTTAATATTTAAAATTAATTTAAATATTTGAATTTGAATGCTTGCCAATGTTGGAATATGCTATAGTTTACATTTAAATAATGCCAAGGTTTGGCATTTGAAAATTATACCATGCAAACAATTTTTGGCTCGTGCAAAGGAGAGAAAAGCTTGTGCATTTTTGCATGTGTGTTGAGCGCAAAAGAGGACAACTCGTGGCCTTTTAAATTCACTCGAAGCCCCTCGTAGCTAATTTGGTAGCCAAATTCTGCGTTAGAAGCATTCAGGAACACCAGGTGTGGGTTCAAACCTCGTGCACTCCATTTTTATCGAATGGAAGATTGTGTTGTGTTTGCACCATTTGAGGAGGAGGAAATCAAAGGTGCATATGTACCTTTTGGTTCTTGTGGAACCACGTATCCTATTTGGTGGGTGCGAGCACTGTAGAAGCACTTGGGGGAGAGCTATCGATGGCTCGAATTCCACCAAGGCCTCTTGGACATAATTAACAAAGGTATGCACATTATTTGGGTTGACTTGGCTTGCGAAAAATAAAAGAAGGAAAATATTTTTTTTTCCAAAGGTTTATTTTAATTAAGATTTTTGCATAATTAATTTGGATTATAAGTTGTTGAAGGGAGTTAAAAGGGGTTTGCAAAAATTTAATTTTTGTGCTAAGTTTTTGAGTGATTAAGGAGTGATAAGGTAGTAAGGAAAGTTATTATTTTTGTGTTGTGAATTATTTGAAGGATATTTTTCATCTAAACCCTGGAGATTGGCAAAGATTTTGATCTTGTTAAAACAGGTTTTTAAGGGCACTTCTTCATAAAACAAAAAGGTATGGGCACATATTTCTTGTGAGTGATTTTTGGATGTTGTGAATGCTAAGTTGGAGTGAAAAGGATTGTTTGGTAAACATTGTTGAGTTTGGTTTTGTATTAATGCTTCAAGGTTTTTCTAGAATAAAGGTTGAATATAGAAACCTTGTTTGTTAAGCATTGTTGGAAATATTTGAGTGAGTGTTCATATGCTTGGACTAGGGTTTGTAAGTAAGGAGTATTTCATTGAGTTATTTATTGAGTGGAGTTGATTGGGTCGAGTCAAGTGGAAGTGTTGAAGTGATGGTTCTAGTTTTGTAAAAAAAATTATTCTATATTCTAATATGGTTTGAGAAGTATATTGAAAGTGATTGTGATGAGTGTAAAGCATATTGAGTCTCTAACAATTCTCTATATGTTTTTGTGAGATTGGATAAGTTCTAGTGAGGACTTGTTGAGCAGATTTAAGGTAAGCCTTGTTGAAGACTTGTTGAGCAGATTGGACAAGTTCTAGCGAGAAATTATGGAGCAGAGTTGAGGCAACTCTTGGTAAATACTTGTGGACATATTAGTGTGAGATTTTTGTGGAAGCTTACAATGCAAATTTGAGACAAGTCTTTGATAAGACTTGTGACCAGAGTTGATTGATTGATTTGTTCAAACCTTGATTTAAGTTTTGGGTAGATCTAGCAGATTTGATTTTTTATTAAGTCAAGCTTTGTGTTAAGGCTTGAGGATAGAGATTGAGAAGATTTGTGCTAGATCGAAGGACTATATTTAGTATAGATTTGAGGATAGAGATTGAGAAGATTTGTGCTAGACCGAAGGATTGTGTTTAGTGTAGATTTGAGGACAAATATTGAGCAGATTTGTGCTATATCGAAGGACTATGTTTAGTGCAGATTTGAGGATAGTGATTGAGCAAATTTGTGCTAGACTAAAGGACTATGTTTAGTGTAGATTTAATACAGATCTGAGAGTAAGCTTTGGAGGTTACAGAGTATAGAGGGTGACAATCTCTAGTGGATAGAGGTCCATCAGCCAGGGTAGTGAGGACAGGTCTTCTAAGTGAGGATAAAAGTCTTCATTTGATATATATCCATAATCCAGTGTAGTGGAGGTAGTAGTTCTTCTAGAATATCACCAGCTAGAGCTAAGGAGAAAGAGTTCTTCTAGAATATCACCAGCTAAACTATGCATGGGTATAGCTTCCATGATATCATGCCCTAAAAATATAGGGCACAATTTTTGTGAGGTATGATTTTGCACCTAGAGAACAATACTGTAAAATTATATATTTTTTTCCTCCCACCCAGCTGACCTCTAATGGCCAAATCAGCGATATTGTGATGCTTGAAGCCTAATCGTGATATCACATTATCAAGTTAAAATCTTATTTTCTTGGATTTATCCACCTTCCTTGAGTTATGTGTCATTAGTAGAATATCAGATCTATAGGCCTATGCAACAAACACTTCACGAAGACCAAAGTTTCAAAATTCAAATCAAATCCCCAAAATTTTTGTAAATCCCCAAGTAATATAACCAATATCTATACATTTCCCCCTCATTTTCATATTCAAAATATTTTCCCTCTCTCCCAAGGCTATGAAAAACCTATAAATAGAGCCATTGGAATAGCATTTGCATCAAGAATTCTCAAAAACTAAATATTCCAAAAAAAATATCTTGGATCTTTTTCCTTCTTCAAGCAAACTTCTCTCAACCACTTAGCAAGTATTCAAGTTATCAAGCAAATGTCAAGAGGGCGTCATCATCACAAATATTCAATCATCCAAGCATAGGGAAGAGGCCACCATCAAGTTTAAACCAAGAGGGATACAACTCTTCTTCAAGGGTTGTGTTCTTTTCCTTTCCTTTCTTCTCTTCTATTGTGCTCATTTATTTTCTATCATAGTTAATTTTCTTCTTGTTTCTTTCTTTCACATCCAATCTTGTTTAGTCACTTTCACCTTCCTATTATCTTAATCATTTTCTATTTTCATAATTTGCACATCACCATTCCATTTATTTGTAGTAATATTTAATCATATTTTCATTATACTTGTAGTGCATTTTTAGGCCAAATTATCCCTTTTAAAGGTGCCTCCAACTTGCAACGTACCAAACCCCTTGATATTTTGCATTCAAATTTTTGTATTCTATCCACAAAGTGAAATTGTACCCTATAGTTTTGGGTTACGATATTTCTTTCCAAGAACTTTTGGTCACTTTATTTTCATATTTATTTTAGGTCATATAAGGGACCTCAAGGGTTTGACTCCTCAACCAGATAGTCCTACTATCCCATGGTCATAGCAGACCCCCAAAAAACTAATCATTTTTCCAAGTTTATTTTTTTGTTTTATAGGTTTCAAGAAATCATGTTTGCATGCCATGGGGCACGATATCACAAAATCATGGGTTGCAAATAGAAAGTGTGATATTATCTCAAGCATTAAATTAGGTAACCTTCCCTTGCAATTTTTATTCTAGTTTTTCATGTGCTTGTTGCTTGTTATATGTTTCTTATTATTTTTATTTTATGAAGCTTAAAAGGAATAAAGCAAGGAATAATTAGTTTACCTCTTGTTTTACTCAATATAACATTTAGAAGAGAATAAAAGAGTAAAAAACCCTCATCTTTGTAGAATTGCTCAACTAAACATGAAAGTTAGAATACAATAAATAAAACCAGGATCCAAATATCTTAAAAAAAATCACAAGAGAAATGAAGAATGCAAGAATATAACTATGCTCATATATTTCACACCCAACCTTTAAAATGAAAGAGGAAGGTCTACATATTTATACATGAGTATCATCATTCAATGGATGTTAGAGTGCAAAACCAATATGGCAACTTGGAGTGTAGCAAAGACCAATATGGTAGCTTGGAGTGCAACATAAATATGGCAACTTGAAGTGCAAAAAATTCAAATATGGCAGCTTGCAGTGCAACATAAATATGGCAACTTGGATTGTAGCAAAGTCCAATATGGCAGCTTGGAGTGTAGCATAAATATGACAACTTGGAGTGTAGCAAGGTCCAATATGGTAAATTGGAGTGTAGCACAAATATAGCAACTTGAAGTGCAACAAAGTCCAATATGGCAACTTGGAGTGCAACATAAATATGACAACTAACTCAACTAGAGTAGACTAACCTAAGCAAGCTAATCATAGTTGCACTAATAATACAATAAAATAAATGTAAAAATAAATATATGCACCAACAATATTTAGTTTATTTTAATATATTTATCTCTTTCAAGGTAGGTATTTAAACTCAAAATTGCATGTAGATTTGCATTAGGCTGGACTTGTATGTGCATTTTCCTTCAACCCTTGTCTTAAAGAAAAATATTCAATGTTCTACAAATTTATGAATAGTCTTCATTAAAGATAAAATCATTCTTAGGCTAGCTCTTGCTCTCTTGCATATCTTGTTTGATGCATTCTAGTTAGAAAATATTT
Source organism: Wollemia nobilis (assembly GCA_028583015.1). NCBI lineage: Eukaryota > Viridiplantae > Streptophyta > Pinopsida > Araucariales > Araucariaceae > Wollemia > Wollemia nobilis. The sequence continues at coordinate 2,900,247 of JAQPPZ010001679.1, read as the reverse complement.
TTACAGTTATTATCTCATCCTTTTAGAAAAACATTAAACTTAAGTGTTTTCCAATATACCCACCAAAAAAAATAATGAGTTAATCCGTAAAACACTCCTGGTGAACCCTCTAGCATATCATACACTAAACCAACACACCATTAAGGTGAGGACCATCCATGTGGATTTTAGCCCTTGTGGATCTGCTAGAATTTTTGTAGACCTCCTCATAGGGAATAATAAAGCCAAGCTTATCATGAAAACAAATACAAATGATAGTTTTTTCCTTTAATATTCCTATGATGTGTACTTGTGTCAACATGATACATGCACATCCTATTGAATATATTTATGCTTTATGAATGGAATATTTGTTGAAATATTCGTATTTTAAATTAAAAAAAAAATAGTTTGGGGGAAAAGACAAAATTTTCAAGTGTAATCTAGGAGTCCCTTGAGGCAAAATGACAAAATTTTTGAACTATTACCCCACTAAAATTTTCCAAAAAATCTAAAAACACTAATGGTTTACCCATATCTACTGTAGTTTTCCTTATACAATCATTTTTTGTACATAACTAATCAGGCCCTCCTTTCACATCTATGCAACAAAAAAGTTATCAAACCAATTTTACAACTTTTTCAAGTGTCTTGGAGGTCTTTGCTAAGCATAAAAGTCTACCTATGACTTCTCTAGCACTAGGGGTCTATCTAAAAAAATTAATCCTCTTATTTTCTTCTTTCATAGTTGCGAAGCAATATATCCTCTCACAAATGCTATTAGTGGTCATCAAAAAAGAGAAGGAAATGGATTTTTTTTTAATTGTAAAAGAAAAATGAGTTTAATTTTTTTTTTTTGAAAAACTCAATTATAAAAGTATGACATCCATTTAGTCATTAAAATTAGTAAAACAAGATTGAGTTCCATTAAGAGGGAAAATAAATGTGTTGGTGAATATTTCTTTTAGAGAAAATCTACTGGTTCTACTGAGATCCACATGATCCAAGTCCACTAAGGTTTTCTATCATAAACCCTTCTTTAGATTATGCTATCAACATTAAAACAAACATATCCATAAGCCCAAAAAACAAATTCCTCAAGACAAGTTGGAAGATAAATCTACCATTGGTTGAAGTAAATGATTAACAAAGATTCACACAACATATAGAACATAGAATATTATGGGGTGTCTATAAACACCAAAATATTTTCATTCAAAGAGAATCCAAATTACATGGTAATCAATAAGAAAATTATTAGTGAGAAGGGGTCTTTATACCCAAGTACTTGATACCTTTAGGTTAAGGTTATGAGACCGATCCTCAAGAATAAAATAATAAAAAATTATAAAAAGTAAAATTGTCAAGGTTTGCATGAGCCCAAAGGATAAATATAAAAAATAGTATGTCATGGCTAAAAGAGAAGCTTAACCATCACATATTGCAACATTATACACTCTACAAATATATCAAATGTTACTACTCAAATATTTAGCATTACAAGTTTGTATATAAATTAATATATTGAGATAATTAAACAAACTTTACACAACATTTATTGTGGATTTAAATACTCATAAACTCTATCATATAAATACATAAATAAAGTTAAATTGATTATACATCTTAGCTTACCCTAAATAACATTAAAGTTTTTAAATCTTTGGTTTATTTATTAAGCTTGATATGCATTTATGTTAGCTACAAGTAAAAAAATATTTAAAAAATTGAGACAATCATGAGATGCCATTGAGATCTACATTGGAATATTATTAGGGTGAAAAAAATGATAGGCATTGAAACAAAAACAAGTTAATAGAAAACAAAATGATATTGACCTTTGAAAAAAAACCAATATGGGATAAATTCTACTCTTGATGTTGCATAAGTATGATATTTCTAATTTAACTTTGATATGAAATAGATATGTATAAATTTAAGATAGGCTTATTCTAGTTGATTTATAATATGATGTTAAAAAGGCATTCATTTAAGAGAAATTTATGTCAATATTGAAACATATGTATTCCCAATCCTAGTTTGATGTCAATATTCCTAAAATAATAAATAAAATTAAAATTAATTTGAAACCTAATATGATCCTTCCAAATGTGTATCAAGTGATTTTTTATCTTCTAATGCTTAGTACTTAGGATTTTGTTTAGGAAACTCTTGATAATTAATCTATAAGACAAAAAATATATCTCATGGATATTGTGAGTTTATCTTATTGGGATATATACTAATTTAACCTTAATAGAATTGAAAAACATAAACTAAGAAACAATTCCCACTAACTATTTAATCTAAATCCAAAATGGGGCAATTTGAAGTGATGTTAGTTTTCAAAGTCATTAATTCATTTTTTAGTGGATAAGATTCATTGTAATAATGATCATTCTTGAATGAATTTTTAATAGGATTTGAGTTTCTATTTCATAAACTAACACTTACTTCCTACAAATTTCCTACATTATCCTATATTTATTTTTTAACATTAAAGGTGCATTTAGTCTAGTAGTGTACTTAAATACCTACATGATGAATGAAAGGATTTATACCTAGAGAATTTTTTTTATGTAGAGAGTTGATAATTCTTTAGATGCAACCTAAGATATTTTATATTATTATTCTTCATAGATTGATAAGGATTTTCCTCTTTTTTGACTTTTATTTTTGCTACATGTACACTTAGGACATCCTTTTACCCTTTATGTGTTCTTCTTTGAGGAATATTTTAATGCAACATGTATTTTTTATTGTTTTTTATTTTAAAACATCCTAATATATTATATTAAATTTTTTTTTGTGTTTTACTTTATATCTGTAGGTTACATTTGATGGAATGGTGCCTAGTCATCTACTCCATTGATGATATGGTTTACTCATTAATATAATAATCATTATTTTAAGATAATAATATTATTTAAAAATGATGCTATATGCGCTTCCATTAAAATAATAAAAGCATGCTTTGATCTAGAATATCTACACATTTTTTTATCCATATATTTAAATAATAAAGGATTTTCTTTTATAGATATATATTTTTTGTTTTTGTCAACTTTATATCTTTCATATTATTCATATAGCAATAATTATTTTTTGAAAACCATCTTCATCCTTCATTTGTTGTGTGAGTGATAAATTCATGTCAAATTAAGTTAATTGGACCTTAAAAATTAATAATACAACAATATCATAACAAATGAGCATATTCATAATATAAATTGCAATTGTAGAAAAAGTTCTTAGATTTCACCACTTCAATATAGAAATAAATTGTAAACATAAGGTTAATATTTTTATAAATACAAGTATGACATGAAGAAATATGAGGCTATACATTCAATCTCCTATCTCAAATGTAAAATGGGTTATAATGTTTCTAAGCATTTAACAAAAATGAAACATATGATTCTTTCATAGACACAAGATAACAAAATAAATGTAAATTTTGTATAAGAATCCATATAATATAGATGATTAAAGGACTAGCCTAATTTTTTTAATAATATGATTAAATTATAAAAGCCTTCTTAATGAAGGCTACAAAATTAAGAACCATTCTTTTTCTAAGATAATTTTATATATAATCTTTTACTTTAGTCAATTAAAAAAATTACTTTATGATTTACATTGAAAACTAAAGAATTATGCACAAATTTTATAGTTTTATTAATCAATTATTTTCATTTTGTGTATATGTTGTTAATTTTTGTTTTACTATTCAATCAAAGTTTGAATCTCTATGTTTGAAAGTAAAATAAAAGAAATAGAAAACCCATAAAAAAATTAATAAACAAACTTATGAATAAAAATGATAATAATTATAATAATAAAATTTTATTTATACTCTTATAATCCAAAATGTTTTAGATTTGAATAGGATTTGATAACTGAATATTTAAATTTTATTAAATATAAGTGATATTTTTTTAAAATGTCATTCTAACTATTTTATTTTATTTTCATGTCTTTCTTTCTAAGTTTAATATTTTTAACTTTGTTCCTCTATAATGTAAATATATATATATATATATATATATATATATATATATATATTGGTAATTAAAATATGGTTTTGAAAGGCATCCCATAGCTCGAGCAGGAGTACAACAACGAAATGAGGGTTTTGAAAGGCATCCATATGGCTCTATTCCCCTCAAGAACTTCAACCGGATCTACAATGACATACGGAACACTCAATAAATCCAAAAAAATACCCTTTGACCAACAAAAGACAATGACTTACGGAACACTCAATAAATCCAAAAAAATACCCTTTGACGAACAAAAGACATAGCCCACCACTGAAACAGAGCATATAGACCAAATGGAACAACCAGATCTAAATAGAGGAAGACAAAGGGCCTCCCCTCAAAAAGATCAGAACTAGAGAACCGGGAGACCTCTTAAAAAAATAATATTGTAAATAATATTTTTTTGAATATTTTTGATATAGATTTTAATTTAATTTAAATATAAATTTATTTTAATGTCTAATTAGTGATATTTAAGTTATAAAATATAAATTTTATACAATAATTTTTTTTAAGTACTTAAAGACTTTCTCCTATTAAAATTAAGATCTCAACATCAATTTTTTCTTTTATATTATGTAAACTTACTAAACATTCTCAACTGTTGAATAACTTTAATTTCTTCTTGATTAAAAAAGTCCACTTATTACTATACTAAAAGTTAACTAGTTTTTGGTTTAATTGGTACAAATAGTTGATGTAATCCACCAATATTTAAATTTAAGTGACATCAAATAACTCAAAGTAACTAAATTAATATAAAAAAAAAGGACAACCTTTCGAAATCAACTTTCAAAATAAACTATTATAAAATAAAAATAAAATTTTGAAAAGATTGTTTATTTGTTATAAAGTTTACATGCCTGTCTCGAAGAAGAGAATAAACTTCAACCTTGGATTCCTTCAGGCACAGAATTTTAATCCTTATTATTTTTTTCAGAATTCCAATTATGGCCACCCCAATAAAGAATGTGCAACTTGTCGTTTCCGTTGTACAACTTGGAAACAACTTGTCGATCTTACTGAACTTTTCTTTGGCAAGTATCTGCATCCAGTATTGCCTTCACACCGTGTGTCTGCGGATGCTTCCAACTATCGCTTAGCTTGGCCAGGTAAGGACAATGTCACCCACCGCGGGAATGGGTGGCTGCACTTCGTTTCTTATCACTTTAATGCCAATTATTTTATTTTATTTGTTTAGCTGATCTCATAACATGACGTGTTCAATTCGTCATGGGTGAGGCGAATAATTGGAGTGGAATTTCAGGTAACAAATTGGCCAGCCCATGACAAGTTAGAGACATTATGATATGATGGGATTGTTTTATTATCAGTCTAAGTATAATGGAAACTCAAAAATATGTCAGCTTAGATATTCAGACAAAACAAAAACTTTCCTTTAAAATCTAATCTGATGATAACTCCTGAGACAACTTACATCCGTTAGTAGAATGTAGGTGCCTATACTAACAATTGTTACCTCTTCACACTAGAATAACAACTATTTTTCTTACGGAGTTCCCCATACATTATGATTAGAGTTGTATGCGTCGGTGCATGGCTTCGAGGTAAAGTTGAAGTTTGTATGGGTGGGTGCACGGCTTCGAGGTAAAGCTAAAATTTGTATTGTGTATTGTGCAAAGGGTAAGAGCACCTAAAATACAAGCATAGAGTATTCAATGCAAGCATTTAAAGTTTGGGATGAGGCACAACGTGAGATGCTCAGGTTTAAAGACAACAACAAGTCTTTGGAGGGTTAATATATATTTAATACATAATTTAACCATTATATTATAATGGTAATTAAATTTATGAGATTAATTAATTTTTTTAATTGTAAATTTTTAAAAATTAAAGATATAAATGATATTATGTAGAAGATTTTTAAAAAAATTATTAAGGTTTTTTTGTGAGACTTTGTTAGGATAGTCACTCGTATGTTGTTTCTAATTGTTTGTTTCTTCTTCGACCACCATACTATTAGGGATATACAGTTAGGGATATAAGGGCTCTTACTACATAGCCTAGGTTGAGGGGCTTCTCCCCTTGTTATGGCTGCCTCTCAAGTCATTGTTTTATTGTTTAGTAAAGTTGCAGCTGTGGAGAGCCATGGCACCAATCAATAGACCCCAGAAGTTTATCCTTAGACATCCCTCTAGAAAAGTGAAGATAGCTAAGGACTTTGAAAAGACATACACTTTTTTGGAAAAAACCATTATAGGTTTCTCACAAAAGCATTTGAATTTTGAATCTTTGGCAAATTTTGAGGACTTTGAGATCATCAAAAGAAATATGCTCCTCGATTGTGTCTCATGAAGTGTATGTCTTGGAATGTTAGTTGTTTGACAGATCTTGATGCACAAGTACAATGTACATCAAGGTTTAGATGACTTTAAGATCATATTCGATAGTATTGATATTATATGCCTTTAGGAAGTCAAAGTCACTAAATTCATTCTATCAAGTACTTACTCCTTATTCTCGTCCTAGGACCAAAATTTTTATACTATGCATGACACAAGCAAAGGAGGGACAATTATCTGCCTTTCAAAAACCTACATTCCAAGCCGGTATCTTAGGGATGCGACTCTTTCAATTATGTTGTTTGGGTTGTGATGGATATTGGTGGCCATATCCTTAGTGTGATCAACATCTATGCACCTACGATGCTAATGATAGTTGTACACTTTGGTGATGGGCAACACTCTCTCCCTCCCTACAGTTTGGTTTCTATGTGGGAACTTCAATATGATTGAATTTCTACATGACAAGGTGGGCCTTCTTCCCATGCAATGAGCCACAAGGAAAGAGAAGTGTGGCTTTTCATGAAAGAAAAATTGAGGCTCTCTAGTCCCAATAACTACTTCTTACCCTCTTTCTTCCTTGCTAATGTCTGGTTCACATTGTCTAACAACCAACAGGATGAAAATCATGTACTGAAAATGTTGGACAGAGCCATGCCATCATATTCTAATATTTTCTTCTTTGAGTGTCCCTCATCCTCTTCCTCATTTGTCTCTATCCACCATAAGCTCTATTTGTCTGACCATTCTCCCATTTCCTTTTCCATCCTAGTTTCTTCCATCCCCCTCCTCTTTCTCAGTCATAATTCTACCTTAATACTTTTATTCAGCACCATACCTTTTTGAGATCCTATGTCATAAAAATTTGGAACCTAGTCCCTAGACCAAAAGAGACCTTCTATTGGATTGATTGGTGGAACGTTACTATGTAGCACACAACTTCTTGTGCTCACTAGGGCATAATATTACCAAGCTTTATTATCGCTTCAACACTGCTCTCAAGAGAGAGTTAGAGGTGGCATCAAATTAGCTGCAATCCAATCCTTTCAATGAAGAGCTTTAGAGGCACCTCGTAGCTGTCAAACACCAGCTTCTAATAGTGGAGCACTATGATAATAGAGAGGTGTAGATCAAGGTGAGGTTGCATTGGCTTAAAATTGGTGATAGTGTAACCAAGGAGTTCTTTTAGTGCTTGCATCCTCACAACTATTTTTTGGGTATTAAAGCCTTTAAAATTAATGAAGAGTGTGTTTTTGAGACTCCTCGTATTCTCTTCACTTTTGAAGAACATTACTAGACTATGTTTGAAGCTCAGTCCCACTCCCCTCAATGTGACCAGACTCTTAACTCTTGCCTCTTTGTTGTCTCAGTGTAGCTTTTTGAGTCTTGAAGAGTTTGCCTATGAAAAGGCCCTCTCTTTGAAGGATTTGTAGGAAGCTCTTTCAGATGGTCGATAATAAATCCCTTGATATTGATGGCTTCCATTATGAGTTCTACAAGTCCCTTTGGGATACTATTAGGCTTGATCTTCTTAGAGTTTATTAGAAGACCTTCTCTAGGGGTTCTATGGACCCTATTATTAATTAGAGGATTATTAAATTTATCCCCAAGGATGGTGATCTAGAAGTCATCAACAATTGGAGGTATATTACTCTCCTTAATATTTTCTATAATATCATCATCAAAGCCTTGTCTTTGCACATCTGCCATCTCCTTCCCATCATCATACACCCAGAGCAAACTAGCTTTATTCAAGGCAGGTTCATCCTTGACAACATTATTTTTTTATTGGAAAGACATGGAGTGGACTCACAATTCCAACCAACGATCCTTTTTCATCAAAGAAAGCCTTCAATAGGATCGATTGGTCATTCATTCTAGCCATGCTTAAAGCTCTTGGATGCAGGCCCTCCTTCATTATCTCTATGGATATGTTCACTGAAACTTTGGCTATTTTGTCCATTAATAGGCATTAGTTATCAACCATTGGTCTCTTTCATTATATTTGATAAGGTTACCCATTGGCATTTTCTAGTCATCCCTATATGTCCTTACCGCTGAGGGGTTTGACTATTTATTAGCTCGCCATACCACTCGGGGTTCTATTCAAGGAATATCTCTCCCTAGAGGTGGGTCTTAGTTTATCAATGGTCATTTTGCTGATGATTATTTCATCATGCTTATTGAGGATGAATGTGTTATTCGGTAGATGCTTGCCTGATTTGACACTTTTTGTTTGGCTTCTGATTTCTCCATTAAATGGAGAAAGTCTCAATGTTACAAGTAATATTCTAACTCGATACCCCACTATCTTAGTAAATATTATTGAACGATCATCTAGGAGGGGGAAATATTTTTATTTTTGGGCATTCCTTTTACTTTTAACTGTTCAATGTTAAAGCTATGGAAGTATGTACTTAATAGGGTGGAACAAAAACTTACCTAATCATCCACCAAGAAGATCTTCCTTGCTAGTAAATTCTAAATTTTCTCAAAAGTCCTTGCGGCCACCCATGTTTATTATTTTTCCTATTGGGTCCTATCATAACCCAATTTTCCTAATCAATTTTTTTTTACTTAAATGCATAGTAATCCATAACACTACTCATATAGTCTTACCCAAGACACACCCATATCTACATCTTGTGTATGTCTGGCTACACAAGTGTACTAAGTGTAGGGCTTAGTAATTACAATTTATCACTCTCACTGGCCCCACAAGCTAACTTGTCTTCCCTTTATTTCTATTGAAAGGGGCACGCTTTAGAGATATCCACAACTCATGTCCATCTGGGAAGAGCTAGAGCATGTTGAACTTGACTATTCCTCTCATATAAAATATGAGCTAATTAGTTCTTCACTTACCTCGTTAAAATACTATGGTATGAACACCTCCATTTAGTTAGAACACAATGTGTCTCCAAGGTCAACTTGATATTAAAATTTATTTCAAACACCTCATCTATCGCCTTTATGATGTGTGTTTGCACTCCTTTAGTTACTAATGAAGGGACTTAAAAACTTCCCTTCCCATTCACCCATCAAATTCATTTATTATGAGGATGAATAGTTCCTTAGTTGTTATATTCCACTATACAACTCTTAATAAGATATTAGAATTTACTCCATGTACAGTTACCAAAAACCATATCTTATAATTCTTAATAGGAGTTTGAGTTTAATATTACAATCCATACAAGTGTTGAGCAAGGTGCAGCAAAAGCAGTGCAAAAGGATTGTAATTGTTGTCAACACAGACAGAGTGATGCGGTTGAAGCGATTCAGAGGTCGGTCGGATCAAGTGCAGAAAATCTCAAGAAAAACAGAGGGGACCCAGATCCAGAAATTTGCAGAAAAAGACAAGGAAGAAAACTGTCGCGATATCGCGACATGTTTCCTGTCGCGATTTCGCGACATATCCGAGGAGAGAGAAAATGCATTGAAAACTGTCACGATTTCGCGACATATCCGAGGAGAGAGAAAATGCATTGAAAACTGTCACGATTTCGCGACATATCCGAGGAGAGAGAAAATGCATTGAAAACTGTCGCGATTTCGCGACATATCCGAGGAGAGAGAAAATGCATTGAAAACTGTCGCGATTTCACGACATATCCGAGGAGAGAGAAAATGCATTGAAAAATGTCACGATTTCGTGACATATCGGAGGAGAGAGAATGTGCAAGGAAAAATGTCACGATTTCGTGACATGCTGGAAGGAAAGAAGCCAAATCGAGAAACTGTCACGATTTCGCGACAAGTTTGAAGCAAAGGCACCAAGGATGAAAAATGTCACGATTTCGCGACATATGGGAGGAGAGAGAAAGTTGATGAAGAAGTTGTAGCGATTTCGCTACATATCTGAGTTTCGCCAGCATAAGCAAAGAAAAAGCCCAAGTAAGAAAAGCGTAGCGATTTCGCTACAAGCTTGAAACACTAAGAACAAAAGATGCAGCGACTTAGATACAGCTTCGAGTTGCAAGGCAGAAAGATGTAGCGATTTCGCTACATGGTCAAAGTGCAAGGCAGAAAGATGTAGCGATTTCGCTACAAGTTGAAAGTGCAAGATAAAAAGGTGTAGCGATTTCGCTACAGGTTGAAAATGCATAATGCAGAGGTGTAGCGATTTCGCTACAGGTTGAAAGTGCATAATGCGAAGGTGTAGCGATTTCGCTACAGGTTAGAAACACATGTTGGAAAGGTGTAGCGATATCGCTGCACGTCGAAGTTTCACTAGCAAGCAGAAAAGAAAAATGCTAAGGCAACAATGATGTAGCGATTTCGCTACATGTAAGGTTTTTCGCGGCTGCATGGAGTAAAAATAGTACGGATGCCAGATGCGTCGCGATTTCGTGACAGGGTGAAAAACGTCGCGATTTCGCGACCATGAAGATGACGTGGCAAAACCAAAATGTGTCAGGATTTGGACGGGGTGAAGAAAAGCCGTTGCAAGGAAAGTCAGGATTCGCGACGGCAATGAAGATGACGTCAGCAAAACCAAAATGTGTCACGATTTCGCGACAGGGTGAACGAAGAGCCATTGCAAGCCGAAAACGTCACGATTTCGTGACACCTTAGCGGATGACGTCAGCAAGACAGAAAATGTCACGATTTCACGACATGTTTCCAGAGAAGCCTCATGAAGCCAAACGTCACGATTTCGTGACATCTTAGAGGATGACGTCAGCAAAACCAAAAATGTCGCGATATCGCGACAAGTTGCCAGAGAAGCCTCAGGAAGCCGAAAGTGTCGCGATATCGCGACAAAGTTGAGGATGACGTCAGCAAAGCGGAAAACGTCGCGATATCACGACAGGTAATGTTTTGGCGAGAAAAAGTCAAAGATACATGCATTGCGACAGGTGTCAAAAAGATGCCAGTTACGAAAAATTAACCAGAGTCAGATCTGCAGTTCCAAGTGACAGATGGTGAGATTGCAGAGGAGAAATTCATGCTACAGTTAACTGAAGTTAAAATGTAAGTTACGAAGCATTGCATTTAAGACGCGAACGGCTGTTGCAGGGCCGTAACAAAGCATGACTGGGAAAGGTGGCAGACTCACAGGAAAGCGACGTTGTATCGAGAACTGATTGCAGTGACATTTGTCAGCTGCGTATATCATAAGGAATAGTTGATCATAGGAGATAAAAATACACAGTTTTTAACAGAGAAGACAGAGCAGTTTCGAAGAAACAATAGAGCATCGAAACGCGTAGAAGGGTTGTCAGTATTTGCAGAGAAGGACTGTCAGAATATGCAGACTGTGCAGAGAAAAAGGCTGTCAGAACGTCAGAATGTCAGAAAGAAAGCGGCTAAAAGGCGGATCAGGTCAGAAGGATTTGACACGTCAATTACAGCCGAGAATGCAATAAAAAAATGGAGGGAAAAGTTAAACCGTTCAAACTCGAGCCGTTCGAAGAACTCAAGAATAAAAGGATCGAATTGGCATAGTGAGAAGGTTACTGCGACTGTATTTTTTTTGTGCATTTTAAAAGGTCTCAGTAAGCAAGGGTGCTGTAAGAAAACAGCCTTGAATAAAAACCTGCAATTCTATTGAATATTCAAGAGAAAGGTTTTAGAGTAAATCAGAAGATATTGAGTCTCTAACAATTCTCTCTATGCTTCTGTGAGATTTTTGTATGTGCTATAGACCAGTAAGGGTCTTGCAAAAGAGAAGGCATTTTTATGTCCATTTATCTTGCAAAATAGAAATCCAAGTTGGTGCTTGGATAAAGGGGTTGGTGCTCCTATCTGTTGCAGCAGATAAATCAGGGGTTGGTGCTCCTTCCGGTGGGTGCTCTGGTAAACGATTGTAAATATTGAATCCTTGCAAAGACTGGATTTGGATTGAAGTCCAAACAGTCATTCTTTGAGGAGTAGCCACATCGGTGAACCTCGTAAAATTCTGTGTTGTGTGATGCTCTTGTGTGATACTTGCTTTATCTAGTTTCAAGCTTGCATCATTAGTTTTAAAAGTTGCAGATTTAAGTTTTTAAGTAGTTACACTGATTCACCCCCCCTCTCAGTGTCATTGTGAGAATATCAATTGGTATCAGAGCCAGGCACCTGCACAAGCTTAATCAGCTAAGGTGTTCTTGGGAGATATACAATGGCCGGTGGTGAAGGTTTTTCTTCCAACAAAGCTCCTCTGTTCGATGGAACAAACTATTCCTTCTGGAGGCTCAGAATGCAGACCTATCTCTGTGCATTGGGTTATGACATTTGGGAATCTGTTGAAAATGGATACACCACTCCCACTGTTCCTCCAACAGATGCGGCTGAAAAGAAAAAGTTTGAGAACAACTCGAAAGCCAAGAATGCGATTATGTGTGGATTGGTCGACTGTGAGTTGATACGCATCATGAACTGCAAATCTGCTAAAGACATATGGGACAAACTGCAAAGCATTCATGAAGGAGACAACAAAATCAAGGAAGCTAAGCTGCAAACACATCGTGCCCAGTTCGAAGCTTTAAAGATGACCGATGATGAAAACATAGAAGCTTACATGCTGAGAGTAAACGGAATCATCAATGCAATAAGAGGACTGGGGGAAGAAATGGAAGATGCAGTTGTTGTGAAGAAGGTACCGAGAACTCTCAACAAAAGGTTTGATGCAAAGGTTTTTGCCATAGAAGAAGCAAAAGATTTAAATTTTTTTGAGTATGGATGAAATGCATGGTTCTCTAACGACTTATGAAATGAGGATTGGACAAACTAAGCCCTCCGACGGAGAAGCGACCTTCCAAGCACGAGAAAAATGTAAAATCTAAACAAGAGTCGAGAGGAAGAAGAATCTGCGAGATGAAAATGAAGCAAACTTTGTTAGGAAATTAGTAAAGGGAAAAGGAAAGTACAGAGGTAAGTTGTCGTTCAAATGTTTTAACTGTGGAGGCATCGGGCACTTTGCAACAAAATGCCCAATGAAGGAGAAAAATAAAAATGATGAAGGAACATATCCAGAAAGAAATGTCCGGAAAAAGAAACCGCAGTTTAGAAAAAGAAGCTTCAAGAAGAAGAGTTTCATTTCCCGAATATCGATTCTTCCGAAGACGGTTCCAGTGAGGAATCGAGAAGAAGAAAGCTGGTGAAGCCCTATTCATGGCTTTTGAAGAACAAACAAGCGAGGAAACACAGGAGTGTGAAGAAAAATTAGAAGATGAGGCTGAGATAGATCTGGAAGGTGAGTTAATTGCTGCTCTTGAAGAGTTAAGTGCAGAAAGGAAAAGAAATAAAAAGATTACAAGAAAATTTGAGGAGGCCGGCAATGTAATAATAAGTTTGAAAGTACAAACTGAAGAATACAAGAAAAGGTCTAAAGATGTTGAAGCTCAGCTGACCATGAAAATAAATGAGAGCAATAAAGCTGGAAGAGGAAATAGTTGGATTAAGGCTGTAACTAGAAGAAATGAATCGAAAACTGAGCTGTCATCAAAAATTTGAAGACAGTTCTGAGAAACTGAACAAAATGTTGAATAATCAAAGGCCCACTGGTATCAAGTTTGGCTTGGGCTTTGATGAAGGAGAAACCTCAAAGGACTCAAAGGCTGTAATAGTAGATCCAGTAAATAATAAAGACAAGATTAGAGTTGATCAAGATAAACCGTATCATGCAAAAGAAAACAACAAATCCAAGCTCGAAAGGAGTGTTGCAAATGATGGATTCACCAAAGTCTCTCATCAAAGAAGAAGAAGACCCATGGCTCCTACCTCCACATGGCAACATCCATTTCCCAGGTACACTCGTTCCTTTTCTGGTTATTGTTTTAAGTGCAATGCATATGGTCATAAAATTTCTAGTTGTAGATATAATATAGAACAAAGAAATTTCACTAGCAGAAATAATTTTTCACCTCTGATAGATTATGTTGTAGAATGTTATAACTGCCATAACTTCGGCCATATTGCAAGGAATTGTCGTAGCTCTTTTGCAGGAAATAAATACCAGGGAAGAAAGTTTCGATCAACTGGATCAACACAGAACAGAAAATTTCTCGAAAAACAGTCACAGCACAATGAAAGGGAGAAGGTGAAGAAAGTAACCAGATCTGTTGTCAAAACTCGGTGGAAAGAAAAGGGACAACCGAAGAAAGACAAAGAATCCCTGATCGTTCAAACAGCTCTCAAAGCACAGAATAAATCTGCTCCCTGGATTCTAGACGGTGGATGCTCCGAGTCACATGACGGGAGACAAACAGAAGTTTGATAAGGCTGCAGACATACGAAGGTGGTTCTGTGAAATTCGGAAACAATGATGGAGCAAAGATAGTGGGTAAAGGATCAGTTAAGTTAAGTGACGGTAAAATCAACTCTAAGGAAGTTCTTTTTGTGGTAGGACTGAAACATAACCTGCTGAGTGTAAGTCAGATTTGTGACAGAGGTCAGGAAGTAATTTTCAAGGAGGGCTGTGAATTAAGAAAGACAACAAATGGAAAGTTAATAGCCATCGGATCGAGAACTTCTGGAAATTTGTATACTCTCTCGGAGACTTCGAGAGGGAGCTTGCTTGGTTGGACGGGAAGAAGAAAAGCGGTCTGTGGCATAAAAGACTCGGTCACATAAGCTTTGATAATCTGGTAAAAATCAGCTCGAAAAGAGCAGTAAGAGACATACCCACTATTGGCAAACCATCAAACAGCATTTGTGAGTCATGCCAAAAGGGGAAGCAAACCAGATCTACCTTCAAAGCAAAAGAATATTTCACTAGCAAGCCATTAGAACTGATTCACACTGATTTGTGTGGACCCATGAGGACAGAAAGCATAAATGGATACAAATATTTTATGCTGTGTATTGATGATTTTTCCAGAATGACATGGGTACTCTTTTTGAAACAGAAGTCAGAAGCCTTTGAGATGTTTAAAACCTTCAAAAATCTGGTTGAGAATCAATCTGGAAAAAGAATAAAATGTTTGAGATCTGATAGAGGAGGAGAGTTTATTTCAAATGAGTTTGCTGAATTCTGTGAAAAACATGGAATAAGAAGACAGTTCTCAGCAGCAAGAACACCTCGACGAGAATGGAGTAGTTGAAAGAAAGAACAGAACGTACAGGAAATGGCAAGGACCATGTTAACGAGAGAGCAAAATTGCTGACGGGTTACGGAAAGAGGCGAGTCCATACTGCGAGTCTATATTCAGAATAGGTGTATGTTGAGGCCGCATGAAAGCAAAACACCATATGAAGCTGTGGTTTGGCAAAAAGGCTACGACAAAATACTTCAAAGTGTTTGGCGGCAAGTGTTACATTAAGAGAAGCTGAAAGCAATCTTGGCAAGTTTGAAGACAGAGTCGATGAAGGAATATTCCTTGGGTACTCAACTAAAAGCAAAGCCTATACATGCTACAACAAAAGACTTAAGAAAATAGTGGAGAGTGCGGATGTGAAGGTTGATGAAGGCGAGGAAACAAGAAATCAGCAATAATGAAAACTACCCAACCTATGAAGAATTTATTGAAGAAGATGAAGATCAAGAAAAAGAAGAGAGACAAAAATCAGATTCGAGAGGACTTAGAAAGAGATGAAAATAGAAAATACGAGAACGGGCGGTTGGCAAGAAAAATCATCCCAAAGAGCAGATTATTGGGGACCCTACGGTTGGCATTCGGACAAGAAGAAGAGTAGTAAATAACTATTCTCTGTTATCCGAGTATTGAGCCCAAGAATATTATTGAAGCAAGCACGGATGAAAGTCTGGATGGAAGCGATAAATGAAGAACTAGATCAAATTGAGAAAAACAAAACACGGGAATTAGTACCAAGGCACTGAAAATAAAAACATAATTGGTACTAAATGGATATTTAGAAACAAAGCTGAATGAAGATGGACAGGTGGTAAGGAATAAAGCAAGATTAGTCCGTAAGGGATATGCCCAAGTTGAGGGGATTGATTTTGAAGAAACTTTTGCACCCGTGGCCAGACTTGAAGCAATAAGACTATTTTTGGCTTTATCTGTTCATAAGAATTTCAAGGTTTATCAGATGGATGTAAAATCAGCATTTCTGAATGGAAATCTTGAAGAAGAAGTATATATTGAACAGCATGATGGTTTTCAACTTTGTGATAATCCTGACTTTGTTTGCAAGCTGAAGAAAGCATTGTATGGCTTGAAACAAGCACCTAGAGCTTGGTATGCAAGGTTGGACAACTATCTCACTAAGCAAGGATTCAAGAAAGGTATGGTGGATAGCAATTTATATGTGAAAACTGAAAATGGCAATTTCATTGTTCTTGTTGTTTATGTAGATGATATAATTTTTGGAAGTAGCAATGATGAATCATGCAAAGACATAGCAAACAAAATGCAGAAGGAGTTTGAAATGTCTATGATAGGTGAACTTTCATATTTCCTTGGATTACAAGTTAATCAAACAGAAAAAGGAATTTTTATCTCTCAAATTAAATATGTGAAAGAAATGCTTGAAAAAGTTCACTATGGAAGATAGTAAGCCGGTGAGCACCCCCATGACAACAAGGCTGCAAGTTGAGCAAGGATGATAAATCTCCGGATGTTGATCAAACAATGTACGAGATCAATGATTGGGAGCTCGTTGTATTTGATGACCACTAGACCGGATATCTTACAAGCTGTTTGCATGGTTGCAAGATTTCAGGCTAGCCCAAAAGAGACTCATGTGACAACAGTGAAAAGGATTTTTAGGTATCTCAAAGGTACTATGGAGTATGGGCTGTGGTATCCAAAAGGAAAAGACTTCACTCTCTTTGCATACTCTGATGCTGATTGGGCAAGGATGCATTGATGACGAGAAAAAGCACAAGTGGAGGAGCATTCTTTCTTGGAAACAAATTGGTTGCATGGCACAGTAAGAAGCAAGAATCAGTCTCTTTATCCACAGTCGAGGCCGAATACATTGCAGCTACTACATGTTGTACACAAATACTATGGATGAGACAAACATTGAAAGATCTAGGCATTCACTTCAATGAGCCCATTTCAGTCAAATGTGACAACACTAGTGCAATCAACATTTCAAAGAATCCGGTAATGCATTCCCGCACCAAACATATTGCAATCCGGTATCACTTCTTGAAGGATAAGGTTGCGAAGGAGAGGTCAGATTGGAGTTTGTTCCCACTACAGAGCAAGTAGCAGACATATTCACCAAACCTTTACCAAAGGAAGTATTTGAATACCTTCGGAAGAAGTTGGGAGTAGTCACACTTCCCAAGCACTGACTAGCTATGGGAAATACATTCTCAGGGGGAGCATTCAAGTTATTTATGCTTGAGAATGTTGTGCATAGACTCGGGGGAGTCTGCAGCGAGCCCTTTGGCATTATTGGCAAAGGGGGAGAAGAATTTGAGCAAGGCTACAAAGTGTTGCCAACAATTCCAAAGGGGGAGATTGTTGAGCAAGGTGCAGCAAAAGCGATGCAAAAGGATTGTAATTGTTGTCAACACGAGACGAGTGATGCGATTGAAGCAGTTCGGAGGTCGGTCAGATCAAGTGCAAAAAATCTCAAGAAAAACAGAGGGGACCCAGATCCAAAAATTTGCAGAAAAAGACAAGGAAGAAAACTGTCGCGATATCGCGACATGTTTCCTGTCGCGATTTCGCGACATATCCGAGGAGAGAGAAAATGCATTGAAAACTGTCACGATTTCGCGACATATCCGAGGAGAGAGAAAATGCATTGAAAACTGTCGCGATTTCGCGACATATCTGAGGAGAGAGAAAATGCATTGAAAACTGTCACGATTTCGCGACATATCCGAGGAGAGAGAAAATCTAGAAAAGTTGTCGCGATTTCGCGACATATCGAGGAGAGAGAAAATGCATTGAAAAATGGTCACGATTTCGCGACATATCGGAGGAGAGAGAATGTGCAAGGAAAAATGTCACGATTTCGCGACATGCTGGAAGGAAAGAAGCCAAATCGAGAAACTATCGCGATTTCGCGACAAGTTTGAAGCAAAGGCACCAAGGATGAAAAATGTCACGATTTCGCGACATATGGGAGGAGAGAGAAAGTTGATGAAGAAGTTGTAGTGATTTCGCTACATATCTGAGTTTCGCAAGCATAAGCAAAGAAAAAGCACCAAGTAAGAAAAGCGTAGCGATTTCGCTACAAGCTTGAAACACTAAGAACAAAAGTGCAGCGACTTAGATACAGCTTCGAGTTGCAAGGCAGAAAGATGTAGCGATTTCGCTACATGGTCAAAGTGCAAGGCAGAAAGATGTAGCGATTTCGCTACAAGTTGAAAGTGCAAGATAAAAAGGTGTAGCGATTTCGCTACAGGTTGAAAATGCATAATGCAGAGGTGTAGCGATTTCGCTACAGGTTGAAAGTGCATAATGCGAAGGTGTAGCGATTTCGCTACAGGTTAGAAACACATGTTGGAAAGGTGTAGCGATATCGCTGCACGTCGAAGTTTCACTAGCAAGCAGAAAAGAAAAATGCTAAGGCAACAATGATGTAGCGATTTCGCTACATGTAAGGTTTTTCGTGGCTGCATGGAGTAAAAATAGTACGGATGCCAGATGCGTCGCGATTTCGCGAACTGCAATGAAGATGACGAAAACAAAATGTGTCGCGATTTGGACAAGGGTGAACGAAAAGCCGTTGCAAGCAAAACGTCACGATTTAGACAAGAGAAGATGACGTCAGAAAAACCAAAATGTGTCACGATTTCGCGACAGGGTGAACGAAGAGCCATTGCAAGCCGAAAACGTCACGATTTCGTGACACCTTAGCGGATGACGTCAGCAAGACAAAAAATGTCACGATTTCGTGACATGTTTCCAGAGAAGCCTCATGAAGCCAGAAACGTCGCGATTTCGTGACATCTTAGAGGATGACGTCGCAAAACCAAAAATGTCGCGATATCGCGACAAGTTGCCAAAGAAGCCTCAGGAAGCCGAAAGTGTCGCGATATCGCGACAAAGTTGAGGATGACGTCAGCAAAGCGGAAAACGTCGCGATATCGCGACAGGTAATGTTTTGGCGGGAAAAAGTCAAAGATACATGCATTGCGACAGGTGTCAAAAAGATGCCAGTTACGAAAAATTAACCAGAGTCAGATCTGCAGTTCCAAGTGACAGATGGTGAGATTGCAGAGGAGAAATTCATGCTGCAGTTAACTGAAGTTAAAATGTAAGTTACGAAGCATTGCATTTAAGACGCGAACGGCTGTTGCAGGGCCGTAACAAAGCATGACTGGGAAAGGTGGCAGACTCACAGGAAAGCGACGTTGTATCGAGAACTGATTGCAGTGACATTTGTCAGCTGCGTATATCATAAGGAATAGTTGATCATAGGAGATAAAAATACATAGTTTTTAACAGAGAAGACAGAGCAGTTTCGAAGAAACAATAGAGCATCGAAACGCGCAGAAGGGTTGTCAGTATTTGCAGAGAAGGACTGTCAGAATATGCAGACTGTGCAGAGAAAAAGGCTGTCAGAACGTCAGAATGTCAGAAAGAAAGCGGCTAAAATGCGGATCAGGTCAGAAGGATTTGACACGTCAATTACAGCCGAGAATGCAATAAAAAAATGGAGGGAAAAGTTAAACCGTTCAAACTCGAGCCGTTCGAAGAACTCAAGAATAAAAGGATCGAATTGGCATAGTGAGAAGGTTACTGCGACTGTATTTTTTTTGTGCATTTTAAAAGGTCTCAGTAAGCAAGGGTGCTGTAAGAAAACAACCTTGAATAAAAACCTGCAATTCTATTGAATATTCAAGAGAAAGGTTTTAGAGTAAATCAGAAGATATTGAGTCTCTAACAATTCTCTCTATGCTTCTGTGAGATTTTTGTATGTGCTATAGACCAGTAAGGGTCTTGCAAAAGAGAAGGCATTTTTATGTCCATTTATCTTGCAAAATAGAAATCCAAGTTGGTGCTTGGATAAAGGGGTTGGTGCTCCTATCTGTTGCAGCAGATAAATCAGGGGTTGGTGCTCCTTCCAGTGGGTCTTGGTAAACGATTGTAAATATTGAATCCTTGCAAAGACTGGATTTGGATTGAAGTCCAAACAGTCATTCTTTGAGGAGTAGCCACATCGGTGAACCTCGTAAAATTTTGTGTTGTGTGATGCTCTTGTGTGATACTTGCTTTATCTAGTTTCAAGCTTGCATCATTAGTTTTAAAAGTTGCAGATTTAAGTTTTTAAGTAGTTACACTGATTCACCCCCCCCTCTCAGTGTCATTGTGAGAATATCAACAAGAAGCTTAAAATATTTACCTATTCTCATAATAAAATAAGATCTCAATTTTCAAGCATATTTTATTTTATTGATGCAACAAAACTTAACATGAAGAATATATTACTACCCATGATCCCTCATCCAAATTAATAATCAAGTAACATTATTTCCATAACATAACAAAATTATTTATCTACAAATTAACATGAATGCATTAAGTAATCAACATTAAAAAAAATTAAACCACGACCATAACCATGTTGACACATTAATTTATCCTAGGAGAAACCCCGTAGGGAAACCCTACCTTCAAAAGTTATTCCTTTCTTATTAAAATTAATCTAGTCCTTACAATGGTTACAGGCAATCTTATTCTTCCTAAGCTCTTCCAACAGATAACTTTCAAAACTCTTAGCACATACTCCATGGGGTAGTCCATCATCCCATAGAGTCACTGCTACATCTACATCTTGGCATTCGACTGCCATATCCTCAATTTTATTTTCATAACAGTAAGGGTCTATGAAAATCCTGCTTGAAAAACACCCACAAATAATCCAACAACCCTTACATTTGACCCAACAACAATGCTCAAACACCAAGTCATATTTATAGAAGTACTATAGTTGCCACATCCGAAATGACACCTACCATTCAAGACAAACATTGCCACATTTTCAAAACTAGATAAATTACTCTATTGACACAAAATAATATTTCCAAAATTTGATGTAGTCGTCTCATAAACCCACAGAAGCTTACAGTGGAAAAGAAACCAGAACAGGAGCCCATTTCAATGAGTTCACTAACACTAGCTAAGCAAAGTAGAAGTTGGCATAAACAACCACTTTGTAAATTCACTAATACATGCCAGGCAAATTAAAATTTGAAATTTAACCATTTCATAAATTCATAATTACTTTCAAAACATAATAGAAACTAGAACTAGCCATTCCATAAATCCATAATTACTTGCAAAGCATAATGGAAACTAGAACTAACCTTTTCATAAATCCATAAATACTTGTAAAGCATAATAGAAACTAGAACTAACCAGTTCATAAACCCAAAAATACTTGTAAAAAATAAAAAAAAATGTAACTAGCCATTTCATAAATCCATAAATACTTGTAAAACATAATAAAAAATGGAACTAGCAATTTCATAACTCCATAAATACTTGTAAAGCATTATAGAAACTGGAACTAACCATTTCATAAATCCATAATTACTTGTAAATCATAATAGAAACTTGGATGTCAGAGGTTCATTCTAGACCTACATATATTTACAATATCCCTATCACCCAAAGGTAGCAAAACTAGAACCATCTTTTCATATATAGATCTAGAAGTGTTTCTATGAAAATATAAGGGTAACAGTCCTAGCTAAGATACACGAAGTAGTATTAATTCTACAAGATAGACTTATGGTAGTACTTAAGTAATTAACCTAAACTAAGGTAGCTCCCTTCAACACTCATTAAGGTATAGTTCATTTGGAGCCAACTTATCTACAAAGGACTCTGCCTCCCACTACCAAGAGTCTTAGACGGACACTCTGTACAACCAAAACAAATTAGCTTCGAGAACAAAATCAAGAGAAGCATCCTAACATCCAAGACATATCTCACAACTACTATGGTTGGATGGTTTTAAAAAGAATCATTCTCCCATATTTTCAAAACAACTACAATATGCATGTAGTGGTTTGCTTCAAGAGGAGCTTATCAATATAGTTGCACCCCATACAATAGTGGTCACTACAACAGCCTGAGGATATTTTCATATCAAAATAACAAGGGCAATAGCTTCTAGTTTAGATGACAATACCTATGAGAAGACCTTTAATATTTATTTTCAATGTGAGGGTCTTCCAAGTTTCTTAACCAATCCCATTCTTCTTAACAAAAACACTACCAAAAATACAAGCGAGTGTCAAGACCGGGTAGCTTATTACAGATAAACCTAACTCAACCGTGGGCAACTCAAAACCTACCCAATTCTAATCTGTAAATGATTTGAAATATTCAACAAGCCAACACCAAGACTATCACTTCAACAACCAACAAAATAGGCATACATCTATTGTCAGACAATGAGTTCAACAAGAAGTATATTTATAGTTATAAATAACAACACTCCTATGTGTAACGTTACAACTCTAATGCTACCAATTACATTGAAAACCATATAATAGTTAAGTGGAAGTCTACCTATGGTTAGAGGTTGTATGCTGTGAACCGGATCGCTAGCTCCACGCCCCACTCCTAAAACTTATTTTTTTCTTAGAGCCACTGCCAAAACCTTTCTTCGTCTATCTGAGCACACCTTTTTTTATCTCCCCTCTAATACCTTCACTATATCGATTTCTCTATCACGTCCCCAACTACAAACCACCCATAATACTTCCCACTACTTCATTGCTTTGAGAGTCAAAAGCATCAACATGACTACCGATTCAAAAGATTGTCATGCTTAAAACCTTGTTCCTACTACTACACAAGAATTGGACGTCCTTCTAGACCTTAATTGTTATCTAATAAATTTAACACTAATTTAATAGAAAAATATAGTCCATAACCCTTCTCTTACTCCTACAAGAATCAACACACGCATATAATAAACTTACTCGCTATCCACATTGTGACACAATAAACTAGCACAACAAAATAATGTGCTAGTTCAAATTCACCATTAATTCCAAGAAGTATGCAAGTGCAATTTTTTATAGCAATAGTAAACACACACATAGAGAGAGAGATGATAAGTAGTAGCATAAGGTGGCTTTCATAAGCACCCTAATATATCATGTTATGTTTACATTTATATTATACATGGTTGCTCATTGAGGGTATTTATAGTGATACCAAAACCTTAATAAGTGGTTAACCATAGGCCAACAATGAATTAACCTTAAGGTTAACTCAAAATAAGCCTTAGATTCCATTGAAACATTATACTTGCCCTTGAACAAATGAGCTTTATATTTCATTGAATGGAAGTCTTTTGGATGTGTTTTGAATATTATGTATTTACCTTATGATTATGAAGGTTATGGAAATTTGGAAAATACTTACAATTCTCAACCTCATATCTTCTTTAATTCATATGTATATATACTTCTATCATTTCATTGAAAATATTGATCACAATGTGCAAAAATATTTTATGTTTCTAACATTTGGTATAAAAGCAAGCTGATATCAAAATGAAGCTTTGGCTTGTGAAGGTTATCCATTTGCCAAGGTGTAGGAGACACCTCTTAGAGTTTGTGAAAGCATGTTATCATCAGAGATATTGGAAAGGAGTAAGCATAAGTTTGAGTGAGGAGAAAACCTTATTGTTTGGAGAATTACGTTTTTATTCCTGTTGATGTTTGTAGGTGTTTAAGTATTTATTTAATATTAGACGATTTGTAAAGTTGTTTGAGAAAATATAGTTTGTGTCAGAAGAATTATTGTCACAAAATTGATTGTTGCTATCTAAAAAAAATTGTTGCCCTATGGTGCAAAAAATATGTTTTCTAACGAAACTAACTAGTATGGAGCATTGCAGTAGAGTTTGAACATGTTAAAAATTATTATCTGGCTACCGTGATTCATGTCAAAGATGCATAGAAAAAGAGCAAGATAAAAACTTCATAAATGGGTCGTCTAAAGATATTATTTGGAACATAGTTGGAAAAATCATAAATTGTGATCAAATCAATAGTCTGATTTTGGAGATTTTAAAAATTCGACAAATAATTGAAGAAATTTTTCATTAAAAAGAAAAATATACATTTTAATCAATAACTGGAGATCCAAAAAGTTATTTTTATATTATATGTTCATAAAAAATATAATTATAGTTTACGAATTAGCAAATTGGCCCAAATACATTATTGAAATGCAAATTTTCAAAATCTAAAGAAAATTTTAAATTACTTTTTGTTTTCCTTTCCTTCTCCTCACACTAGATGCTTGGAATGGCTCTAAACTAGTGGAAAAACTAGAAATACCTTTAAAAATTTGTGGAAACAATCTCAAATCTCCTAAACTAGTGTCCAATATTTGATGTGATCCAAAAAATGGTTTAGGATTATTTTTTCACCTATTATAAAAATTTCCACATAGTTGGAAAGAAGAAAAATGAGCAAATGAGAGAAAATGCATTGTTTGTGTGTGTTTCTCCTTTATTTTTGCACCCATAGATGTTTTTATCATAAGAAATTGATGATTTTTTTATGGATATGTCGAGAAATTAACAAAAATCATGGGTCATGATTTGTCCTGAGTTTCATGAGAAATCATGGTTTGGAATATCTATCTAGAGTTGTAAAAAAAAATATAATCTAGACAAGAGGTGTTGTTAATTTGTTAAGATCTATATTCATTTATGTTACCTACAATTATAGGCATTGAAACAACAACAAGATAATGGAAAACAAAATGATATTGACCTTTGAAATAAAACTAATATGGGATAAATTCTACTCTTGAGGTTGTATAAGTACGATATTTCTAATTTAACTTTGATATGAAATAGAGATGTATAATTTTATTTATTTATTAATTTTACATGGTGGAATCGGTAGCAGTGGGCAGAGATGTATAAATTTAAGATAGGCTTATTCTAGTTGATTTATCAATATGATGTTAAAAAGTTATTCATTTAAGAGAAATTTATGTCAATATTGAAATATATATATTCTCAATCCTAGTTTGATGTCAATATTCCAAAAATAATAAATAAAATTAAAATAAATTTGAAACTTAACGTGATTTTTCCAAATGTGTATCAAGTTATTGTTTATCTTCTAATGCTTAGTTCTTAGTATCTGACACAACTCTTCATAATAATCTATGAGACATAAAAAAACTTATCTCATGAATATTATGAGTTTATATTATTAGGATATATACTAATTTAACCTTAAGAGAATTGAAGAGCATAAACTAAGAATCAATTCCCACTAACTATATAATTTGAAATCCAAAATGAGGTAATTTATGTGATGTTAGTTTTCACAGTCATTAATTCTTTTTTTAGTGGATAAGATTCATTGTAATAATGATCATTATTGAATATATTTTTAATAGGATTTGAGTTTCTATTTCATAAACTAACACTTACTTCCTACAAATATCCTACATTATTTTATAATATTTTTTTGAACATTAAAGGTACTTAAATTCCTACATGATGAATGAAAGGATTTATACCTAGATAATTTTGTTTATGTAGAGAGTTGAAAATCCTCTAGATGCAAAGAGAGATATTTAATTTTATTATTCTTCATAGATTGATAAGGATTTTCCTCTTCTTTGACTTTAAAATTTTTGCCACATGTACACTTAGTACATCCTTTTACCCTTTATGTATTCTCCTCTCAAGAATATTTTAATGCAACATCAAATTTTTATTGTTTTTATTTCAAAATAACCTAATATATTATATTAAATTTTTATTGTGTTTTACTTTATATCTTAGGTTTCAGTTGATGGAATGGTGCCTAGTCATCTACTCTATTGATGATAAGATTTACTCATTAATATAATAATCAATTTTTTAAGCTAATAATATTATTTACAAATGATACTATATACACTTCCATTAAAACAATAAAAACATGCTTGGATCTAGAATATCTACCCATTTGTTTATCTATATATTTAAATAATAAAGAATTTTCTTTTGTAGATATTTTTTTTGTTTTCTTCAATTTTATATCTTTCATATTTTTGAAAACCATATTCATCCTTCATTTGTTGTGTGAGCCATAAATTCATGTCAACTTAAGTTAATTGGACCTTACAAATTAATAATACAACAATATCATAAAAAATGAACATATCCAAGGTATAAATTGCATTTGTAGGTAAAGTTCTTAGATTTCACCACTTCTATATAGAAATAACTTCTAAACATAAGGTTAATCTTTTTATAAATACATGTATGACATGAAGAAATAGGAGGTTAGACATTCAATCTCCTATCTCAAATTAAAAATGGGTTATAATATTTCTAAGCATTTAACAAAAATAAAACATATCATTCTTTCATAGACACAAGATAAACAAATAAGTGTAAAATTTGTATAAAAATCCATATGATTTAGATGATAAAATTTGAAGGATTAGCCTAATTTTCCTAATAATATGATTAAATTATAAAATCCTTCATTAATAAAAGCTAAAAAATTAAGAACCATTCTTTTTCTAAGATAATTTTATATATAATCTTTTACTTTAGTCAATTAAAAAATTACCTTAAGATTTACATGGATTATGCACATATTTTATAGTTTTATTAATCAATTATTCTTTAGTTTATGCATATGTTATTAATTCTTGTTTTACTATTTAATGAAAGTTTCAATCTTTATTTTTAAAAGTAAAGAAAAAACACATAAAATAATTAATAAATAAATTTAAAATAATAATAATAATAAATTTCTTTATACTTTTATAATCCAAAATGCTTCAAATTTAAATAAGACTTGATAACTAAATATTTAAATTTTATTAAAGGTAAGTGATATTGTTTTAGAATGTCATTCTAACTATTTTATTTTATTTTCATTCTTTCTTTTCAACATCAATCTTTTTAACTTTGTTTCCCTGTAATGTAAATATTATTTTTTCAATTAATATAAATTTTAATTTAATTTAAATATATATATTTTTAAATGTTTAAATATTAATATTATATAAGTTATTAAATATAAATTTTATACAATAATATTTTAAAAAAGTACATAAAGACTTTTTCTTATTAAAAATTAAAACCCCTTACCAAATTTTTTATTATATTAAGTATACATTTTAAACTTAGGAAACACTCTCAAATATGGCCACCCCAATAAAGAATGTGCAACTTGTCGTTTCCGTTGTACAACTTGTTGATCTTACTGAACTTTTCTTCGGCAAGAATCTGCATCCAGTATTGCTTTCACACCGTGTGTCTCCGGATGCTTCCAACTATAGCTTAGCTTGGCCAAGTAAGGACAGTGTCACCCACCGCCGGAATGGGTGGCTGCTCTTCGTTTCTTATCACCTTAATGCCAATTATTTTATTTTATTTGTTTAGCTGATCTCATAACATGACGTGTTCAATTCGTCATGGGTGAGGCGAATTATTGTTGTGGAATTTCAGGTAACAAATTGGCCAGCCCATGACAAGTTAGAGACATTAGGATATGATGGAATTGTTTTATTATCAGTCAAGTATAATGGAAACTCAAAAATATGTCAGCTTAGATATTCAGACAAAACAAAAACTTTCCTTTAAAATCTAATCTGATGATAA
Source organism: Wollemia nobilis (assembly GCA_028583015.1). NCBI lineage: Eukaryota > Viridiplantae > Streptophyta > Pinopsida > Araucariales > Araucariaceae > Wollemia > Wollemia nobilis. The sequence continues at coordinate 2,872,463 of JAQPPZ010001679.1, read as the reverse complement.
CTCCTGAGACAACTTACATCCGTTAGTAGAATGTAGGTGCCTATACTAACAATTGTTACCTCTTCACACTAGAATAACAACTATTTTTCTTACGGAGTTCCCCATACATTATGATTAGAGTTGTATGCGTCGGTGCATGGCTTCGAGGTAAAGTTGAAGTTTGTATGGGTGGGTGCACGGCTTCGAGGTAAAGGTAAAATTTGTATTGTGTATTGTGCAAAGGGTAAGAGCACCTAAAATACAAGCATAGAGTATTCAACGCAAGCATTTAAAGTTTGGTATGAGGCACAAAGTGAGATGCCCACGTTTAAAGACACAACAGGTCTATGGAGGGTTAATATATATTTAATACATTATTTAACGGATTATATTATAATGGTAATTAAATTCATGAGGTTAATTAATTTTTCAATTGTAAATCTTTAAAAATTAAAGTTATAAATGATATTATGTAGACAATTTTTAAAAAAATTATTAAGGTTTTTTGTGAGACTTTGTTAGGATTATGAGTCCCATATTGTTCTTAATTGTTTGCTCTTTCTTCAACCACCATACTGTTAGGGATATAAGTGCTCTTACTACATAGCCTAGGGCAGGGGACTTCTCCCCTTGTTATGGCTGCCTCTCAAGCCATTGTTTTACTGTTTAGTAAAGTTGCAGCCGTGGAGAGCCATGGCACCAATCAATAGATCCCAGAAGTTTATCTTGAAGGTTTTCCACCAGGTAAATCCTTTGTATCGGACATAGTCTTGCCCATGCAAGATTTTGATAAAGCCTACAACTGGCTTGAGAGTCACACCTTCATTGGGTATTTTCTAGGGAGGATTTCTAGTGACTCGTTAATTCTTCAATGGATTTAACAAGTTTGGCAACCATATGACATAAAAGTTGACCACATTGAGAACCTTACTAAAGGCTTCTTTTATTTTTTGTCAAACCGCAACATGTCATTACAGTTATGATCAAAGGTCCTCTTAATTCTTCAACCCTGACACCAAAATTTTATAGTCTATGTCAATATTTCCTTGTGCATCCTTGTTTGGATAGAATTCCTAGGTCTCCTCTTGTCCCTTTGGCTATTCCTGCCACAAATTTTTGCACCCATTGGCAAGTATATGTGCATGAAGCCACAAAAATTCTATGTTGTGCGGTCTTACAAATGCATCTACATTGAAATTGATCTCTCAAAGGACCTCAAGGACTCTATTGATATTCAAGTTGGTGAGATTCATTTTCAACAATGGGTGTCCTATATAAATATCCCCAACACCTGTTATCATTGTTAGTCTATAGCTCACAAGATAAAACTTAAAAGTCTGTCCTGTTATCGAGGATCAGTTTAAAAATCAAGCTCCAGTAGAAGCATCAACACCTTTGGTCGCAATTCAATTTGCCCCTCTTGCTAATGGAGGGAAGGAATTGATGTTTGTCACAAGAAAAAATGGTAAAGGCAATCGACCACAATCTTCTATAGGAGCTAAACAAAATGAGTCTTATCCAGGATCTCAACCAGGAAGCTCTAATATAGTTACTACAAAAGGAACGTTTGTTTCATCTTTTGTTAGTACCTGTAATGGCAGTACCCAACAAGTCTCCATGATTCCTCAAGGCTTCCAAATAGCTCAATCATCGGCTATACCAAATTTCATCCCCTCAAGTGGATGCCCTATCTCTCCTACTAATCCATCTAGTGAAATTATTTCATGAAACCCTAGGCATCCCCAGGGTGTCCTTGGGCATCCCTATAGAAAAGCAAAGATAACTAAGGAGTCCTTCGGCCTCCATTTAGAAAAGCAAAGATAAACAATTTTTTTTGGAAAAAACCATAATAAGTTTCTCACAAACATATTTGAATTTTGAATCTTCGATAGATTTTGAGGATATTGAGATCATCAAAGAAAATATGCTCCTAGATTATGTCTCATGAAGTGCATGTTTTGGAATATTAATTTTTTGATAGATATTGGTGCAAACATACAGTGTACATCAAGGTTTAGATGACTTTAAGACCAGATTCGATAGTATTGATATTTTATGCCTTTAGGAAGTCAAAGTCACTAAATTCATTCTATCAAGTACTTGCTCCTTTCTCTGGCCCTAGGACCAATTTTTTCATACTATGCATGACACAAGCAAAGGAGGGGAAATCATCTACATTTCAAAAACCTACATTTTAAGCTTATATCTTAGGGATGTGACTCTTTCAATCATGTTGTCTGGGTTGTGATGGAGATTGATGGCCATCTCCTTAGTGTGCTCAACATCTATGCACCTAACGATGCTAATGATAGTTGTACACTTTGGTGATGGGTAACACTCTCTCCCTCCCTATTTTTTGGTTACTCTATGGGGACTTCAATATGATTAAATTTCTACATGACAATGTGGGTCTTCTTCCCATGCGATGAGCCCCAAGGAAAGATAAGTGTGGCTTTTCATGAAAGAAAAGTTGGGGTTTTCTAGTCCCAATAGCTACTTCTTACCCTCTTTGTTCCCTGCTAATACTTGGTTCACATGGTCTAACAACCAACAAGGTGAGATTCATGTGTTGAAAAGGTTGGACAAAGCCATACCCCCATATTATAATATTTTCTTCTTTGAGTGTCCCTCATCCTCTTCCTCCTTTGTATCTATCCACCCTAAGATCTATTTGTCTGACCATCCTCCCATTTCCTTTTCCATCCTGGTTTCTTCCATCTCCCTCCTCTTTCTCAATCATAATTCTACCTTAATAGTTTTATTCTACACAACCCCATTTTGAGATCTTATGTCATAAAAATTTGGAATCTAGTCCCTAGACAAAAAGAGGCCTTCAATTGGATTGATTGGTGGAACGTTACTATATAGCACACTGCCATATCCTTGTGCTCACTAGGGCATAATATTACCAAGCTTTGTTACTGCTTCAACGCTTCTCTCAAGTGAGAGTTGGAGGTGGCCTCGACTTAGTTGTAATCCAATCCTTTCAATGAGGAGCTTTAGAGGCAACTCGTGGCTGTCAAACACCAGCTTCTAATGGTGGAGCACTATGATAATAGAGAGGTGCAGATCAAGGTGAGGTTGCATTGGCTTAAAATTGGTGGTAGTGTAACTGAGGATTTCTTCTAATGCTTGCATCCTCACAACCAATTTTTGGGTATTAAAGCCCTTAACATTAATGGAGAGTGTGTTTTTTAGATTCCTTGTATTCTCTTCACTTTTGAATAATATTACCAAACTGTGTTTTTAGCTCAGTCATGCTCCCCTCAACGTGACCAGACTCTTAACTCCTGCCTCTTTGTTGTATTAGTGTAGCTTTTTGAGTCTTGAAGAGCTGCCTATGAAAAGGTCCTATCTTTGAAGGATTTGGAGGAAGCTCTATTAGATGGTCGATAATAAATCCCCTAGTCTTGATGGCTTCCCTTATGAGTTCTACAAATCCCTTTGGGACACTATCAGGATTGATCTTCTCAAAGTTTATCAGGAGACCTTCTATGGGGGTTCTAGGGACCCTATTATTAATCAGAGGATTATTAAATTTATCCCCAAGGCTGGTGATCAGGAAGTCATAAAAAATTGGAGGTATATTACTCTCCTTAATATTTCATATAAGATCATCACCAAAGCCTTGGCTTTGCACATCTTCCATATCCTTCCCATAATCATACACCCAAAGCAAACTAGCTTTATTCAAGGTAGGTTCATCCTTTATAACATTATTTTTTATTGGGAAGACATGGAGTGGGCTTGCAATTCCAACCAAGGATCCTTGTTCATAAAAATTGATTTTGAGAAAGCCTACAATAAGATCAATTGGTCAGTCATTATGGCCATGTTTAAAGCTCTTGGTTGCATACCCTCCTTCATTATCTCTATGGATATGTTCAATGAGTCTTTGGCTATTTTATCCATTAATAGGTATTAGTTCTCAACCATTGGGCTCTTTCATTCTATTCGATAAGGCTACCCATTAGGATTGTCCAGTCATCCATGTATGTCCTTACCACTAAGGCGTTTGACTATTTATTAGCTCACCATACCACTCACGGTTCTATTCAAGGAATCTCTCTCCCTGGAGGTGAGTCTTAGTTGATCAATGGTCATTTTGTTGATGATTCTTTCATCATGCTTATTGAGGATGAATGTGTTATTTGGTAGACACTTGCCTCCTTGGGCACTTTTTATCTGGATTTTGATTCCTCCATACAATGGAGAAAGACTCAATTTTACAAGAAATATCCTAACCCGAAGCCCCACTAGCTTCATCAATATTAGTGAAGGATCATCTAGGAGGGGTAAATATTTTGCTTTTTGGGCATTCCTTTTGCCTTTAACAATTCAACATTAGATCTATGGAAGTATTTAATTAATAGGGTGGAACAAATACTTACCTATTGGTCCACAAAGTATCTCTACCTTACTGGTATATTCTAAATTTGCTAAAAAGTCCTTGCAGCCATCCATATTTATTATTTTTCCTATTGGGTCCTATCATAACCCAATTTTCCTAACCAGTTTTTTTGACTTAAATGCATAGTAATCCACAATACTACTCATATAGTCTTACCCAAGAAAACCCCATCTCTACATCTTGCGTATGTCTGGCTACACAAGTGTACTAGGTGTAAGGCTTAGTAATTACAATTTATCCCTCACTGGCCCCACAAGCTAACTTGTCTTCCCTTTATTTCTATTAAAATGGGTACACTTTAAAGTTATCCATAACTCATGTCCGTATGAGAAGAGCTAGAGCATGTTGAACTTGACTATCCCTCTCATCTAAAATATGAGCTAATCAGTTCTTCACTTACCTCGTTAAAACCCTATAATATGAACACCTTCATTTAGTTAGACCATAATGTCATCTCCAAGATCAACGTGATATTCAACTTTATTTCAAACACCTCATCTATCCCATTTATGATATGTGTTTGCACTCCTTTAGTTTCTAACAAAGGGACTTAAAATCTTCCCTTCCCATTCACCCATAAAATTTCTTTATGATGAGAATGAATAGTTCCTTAGTTGTTATATTCCACTATACAACTCTTAGTAAGATATTAGACTTTACTCCATGTACAGTTACCAAAGATCATATATTATAATTCTTAAAAGAGCTTTTATTTTAATATTACAATCCATCCCAGAAGCTTAAAATATTTATCTATTCTCATAACAGAATAAGATCTTAGTTTCCAAGCACTTTTTATTCCATTGATGCAACTAAACTTAACATGAAGAATATATTACTACCCATGATACCTCATTCCAAATTGATAATAAAGTAATATTATTTCCATAACCATAACATAATTATTTATCTACAAATTAACATGAATAACCCAACTAATGCATTAAGTAATCAACATTAAGCAAAAGTAAACCACAACCATAACCATGTTGACACATTAATTTATCCTGGGAGAAACCCTGCGGGGAAACCCAACCTTCAAAAGTCATTCCTTTCTTATTAAAATTAATCTAGTCCTTACAATGGTTAAGGATAATCTAATTCATCCTAAGATCTTCCAAGAGAGAACTTTCAAAACTCTTAGCACATCCTCTATGGGGTAGTCCATCATCCTATAGAATCACTACTACATCTACATTTTGACATTCGACTGCCATATCCTCAATTTTAATGTCATAACAGTAAGGTTCTATGAAAATCCTACTTGACAAGCACCTACAGATAATCTTACAACCCTTGCATATGACCCAACAACAATGCTCGACCACCAGGTCATATTTATAGAATTATTATAGTTTCCACATCCAAAATGACACCTACCCTTCAAGACAAACATTGCAACACTTCCAAAAATAGATAACTTACTCTATTGGCACAAAATAATATTTCCAAATTTTGACATAGTCATCTCATAAACCCATAAAATCTTATGGTAGAAAAGAAACCATAACAGAATCCCATTTCAATGAGTTCACTAACACTAGCTAAGCAAAGTAGAAGTTGGCATAAACAACCACTCTGTAAATTCACTAATACATGCTAAGCAAATTAGCATCTAGAATTTAACCATTTCATAAATCCATAATTACTTGCAAAGCATAATAGAAACTGGAACTAACCATTTCATAAATCCATAATTACTTGCAAAGCATAATAGAAACTAGAACTAACCATTTCATAAATCCATAAATACTTGTAAAGCATAATAGAAATTGGAACTAACTATTTCATAAATTCACAAATACTTGTAAAGCATAATAAAAACTGAAACTAGCCATTTCATAAATCCACAAATACTTGTAAAGTATAATAGAAACTAGAATTAACCATTTCATAAATCCATAAATATTTGTAAATCATAATAGAAATTCGGACGTTAGAGGTTCATTCTACACCTACACATCTTTCGAACATCCCTATCATTCAAAGGTAGCAAAACCATATTCAGCTTTCCATACATAGCTCTAGAAGTGTTTCTATGCAAATCTAAGGGTAACAGTCCCAACTAAGGTACATGAAGTAGTCTTAATTCCACAAGATAGACTAATGGTAGCACGTAAGGCATTCACCTAAACTAAGGTAACTCCATTCAACACCAAGTAAGGTATAGTTTGTTTGAATCCAACTTAACTACAAAGGTCTATGCCTTCCACTACTAAGAGTCTTAGACGAATACTCTATACTGAAAGCACGAGATTTCGGATGAAAGAAACACTAATTGCGATGTATTCAAAATAAAACACGCTTAAGTCCTAAAATGTAGAATGCATGAAGTGAAAGAGACAAATTGAACGGAGATACAAGAAAATGGAGAAATCACAGCCCTTTTATTTAACTCTCTTGATCTCGATTACAAAGACACCTCCTCCCTTTTCAGGAGCTAGGAGCGTTAAATGAATTTGGTTACAATCAAGACTTAATGTTCCTCCTTCCACGTGCCCACATTTGAAATGGGCGGGCCAAAACGTTGTCATCGCTGGTGTTGATGAGTCCTTAACCTTTGCTGCTCCTCCTACGATCAAAGAAACAACAAAGATGTTAGTAGCACCTGCTGCAAATAAGAAACGTTTGTTCTTTAAAATTAATGAAAGATGCATGTAAAAGATTAGCCAAATCGATAGACAAAATGACTCTAAATGACCTGTAAATTTGATAGAGACTAGAAAACATTACCAGAGGGCCACTGCCATTGAAACAGTCGACCAATTCGCATTAAACTGCAATTCATCCCTGGCCAGGATGAATTCGACTATAATTCGTCCTCGGGTAGGACGAATTAGACTGTAATTCGTCCTCGGGTAGGACAAATTCGATTGTGATAAAACGTCGAGATAATACCATCCAAATGTCACATCTCGGGATCTCCAAATGACCTGCAAACATAGGGGTTAGCTAATTGGGGGCATTTTGGGACGACCCAGATGGTCGGATTCTCCCAATTTGACCTCCATCAGCGAGAATTTGACATCGCTACCTGCAAGTTAGTGGGACAACAAAAGCAACGAGAACATGATGAAATCTGATCAAAACATTATGAAATCGAACATATGAACTATCTAGATAGCATAAAATGAAATGAAAGATGAACAAATGACAAAAGAACCAATTAGAATGAAACTTAAAAAGTGTGGGGCGCCCAAGTGGGCCACCCACCGTTGGAACTTGATTTTGGCACCAATCCACTTGGGATGGGCCCAAAATCTCTTAGGATGGGGTTGTCAGCAAATTGGTGGATTAAAGTGGTCAAATGTCGGGTTTTTGGGTCCGAATTCACACTTCCAATAGCCACCCAATAACCTCTCTTGCGAAAGATATTAAGGATGTGGAAAATGTAAATCAAAAGGGTAAAGGCATGGTATCAAATCGGCAACACTTCGTTGCTTGAAAATGCCTCCTACTTGTCTTTTTGGGTCGGAAAGTCCACCATTTTATAGACCCAAGGGGGTCTCTTTTGGATGGGCATGCAGGGATGCCATGTGGTGGCCATGCCTTCCCAAGAGGGAGGAGACTCCTCCCTGACTTGGGCTTCCATGACTGCCCTTGTGACAGTCCTCCAACGGCCAATCTACCCACCTACATGCGCATGCAAGGTAGGAGTCATAAATTGATAGTCTTTGGCTACCACTTGGCGCCATTCTTCTTTTTGCCCGTTAAACCTGGAATTCATCCTGACCAAATACAAATTCAGAATTCGTCCTTGGGTGAGACGGATCCTAGTTAGAATTCGTCCTTAGGTGGGACGAATACTGAGCAAAGTGCCTGAATGTGCCAAATTGCCTTTTGACCTTCCAAAATTGCTACAAAAATGGTTAGGACCACTGTTTAACCTCTGAGGGCTGCCCTGGGGGCTGTGTGTATCAAAGCAATCAGTGTTTGTAGTCACATAATAGGATTGGTGTTGTTTTGGTGTCTACAGATGCCCCTTTTTGGGATGCGTTGTGCATGGCGCAGCGTCGAGCAAAAATAGATAACCAAAGCACTAATGATTAGGGTTCCTTGGTAACCTAACCAACTTGTGATGCCCCAAGTATGGAAAGGGCATGCATTCTTGAATCCTTGCTTCTGACGAGCTAAGGAATTTGATTTCAAGTGTTAACCTATTTTGGTGAGGTGTGACTTGAGCTTGAACATTGATCAGTCATGATTAGGCAAAGGGCGCAACCTTTTGTCCACAGGGGAACCTTGTGTTCATGCTTCGGGAATGCCAAGTGTTTGATCAATTTGTGATAATTGCTTGTTTACTGCCCCAAGCAGGAGCGTAATTGTCTTTGTCAATGATTCTTTGAATGCATGTCATTTTCCTTAATTAGGTGTGTGCTTGTTGATTGGTGACTAAGTGTGACTACCCCCTCAAGCAACGAATCGATGAGGGAATGAACTTCGTGAGAAAAGCGACGAGTCGCTTGACCCAAGATGACTTGTGCAAGGGTGCCTTTAGATGGTTTAACATTAAGCATGTGCAATTTTTTGACATTTGGACCTATTTTTGGTGGGTGTTAACCCTTTTGGCGATGTCGTAATGGGGTGAAAGTGTCGACAATCCATATTCCCGTGGAGTGGTCCGGCTATGGTAGCCTTCTTGGGGAAGTAGGAGAGTGACAATTTGAGCCCCGACATCGATTTTCTATGCCAAGATGTTAAGTGCAAGAGCACTTGTGTTCGAAAATGCTTATTGCTTGTTGTTTGTTTGTGTTGCATTTTTTGTTGTTTTTGAGTGGGTTTTGACCCTTTTGTGATGTCGTTTGGGGGTGAAATTATCGAAAATCCGTCTTCCCGTGGAGCGGTCCGGCTATGGTAGCCTTCTTAGGGAGTAGGATAGTGACAATGTAAACCCCGACATCAGTTTTGCTATGCCAAGAGGTTAAGTGCAAGAGCACTTGTGTCTGGCAATGTTTATTGTTGTTTGTTTGTGTTGCATTTTTTTGTTGTTTTGATTTTCTTGTTGTTTTTGAGTGGGCTTTGACCCATTTGTGATGTCATTTGGGGGTGAAATTGTCAAAAATCCGTCTTCTCGTGGAGCGTTCTGGATATGGTAGCCTTCTTAGGGAGTAGGATAGTGACCATGTAAACCCCGACATCAGTTTTCTATGCCATTGAATGTCAGGCACAAAGGTGCCTTTGTTCGGCACTCTTATTGCTATTTTTTGTGGATATTTGATGTTTTTGTTGTTTTGATTTTCTTGCTTTGTGTGTATGTCATAATTTCATGTTATGCACAATGATTGATGTTGATGGATGCATGCTACTTTATTTTTATGTATGCATATGGTATGATAAATGTGAATGTTGTTGATTTATATGATAGGTAATGGAATGGATGAAATGATTTGTTGATAACTTTGCATTGGCACCATAGACTATACAGGACTTATGGCTTTGTGTACTGGGTGATTGCTGTGGTAACTGCTTTTGTGTATATATGTGATTTTTGATGATATTGTAAGGATGAAAAGTAGCGCAATTTGGTTTAGAAATGTAGCTAAGGTTTTTTGAGATTCAGACGGTTTTAACTCCCTAGCTAAAACCAAGTTATGAATCGAACTTGTTTTTAACCAAGTTATTTCACATCCCTGTGTGTGCAATTGAGTTCATTTATGTGTTATTTGTCAGGATACCGCCAGTTCCAGATGGGATTTCAAATGAACTTGTACTGAGGATCACCTAATTAGCTCCACTAACTCCTTTATTGTATTTAGTCAGATTAATCTACGGTGCTATCTAGGATACCATAAGCTAGCTCATCCACATGCAAACATTTATCTGTACGCAAGTTAATGTGATATATATATCATCATGCGAGAGGTTTACCGCCAGTGACCGATGGGCTATCAACCAAACCGGTACTGAGGCTTGCCTCATGACCTGTCAAAATGCTGAGAGTTCTAGGGATTCAAGTTCGACTCCCTTCTTTTCTTCAATTGTATTGGGATACTTGCTCCTTTGTAGTGATAAAATCATTGTTTATTTTTGTTTTATTTGTTTTTATTTTGAGCAAGGGATTTGGATATGGAGTGACGAGAATCACTATTGTTTGTGCCTTTTGATGTGTGCACTGTGGGATGTCAAATTTTGGTGTTTTGACGTTTGCAAATTTTGGATGTTTTGCAATTATTGAGAACTTGGGAGTCTTAGGGAATTGGGTAGGGAAGATGCTTGTCCTTTTGCCAACTCTTAGCCTTCTTTGGGTCATTCGCACAGGGGGATGAGCAAGATAGCCATTTCGCTTATGGTGACCTAGATTACTTTGCAGGTTTCATCTTTCATTCACACAACTTGGGAATTTTTATGTGTTTTAATTTGTGTTGGGATGCTACGTAACAAGGCGTATTTCAAGTATAACTCTACCTTCGTAAAATCTGCCTGACTTGGTACAGTACATGGCTAGAAAGCAAAATTACGACTGAAAGACAAAAACTCTTGATACATTATAAGACCACTGACTCTAGCGTGGTAAAATGCAGTAAATGGTGTATTTTTGTTGTTTTTTTTTTTTGGACTGCTTATAAAATGGAAAAATGTGGAACAAGATGGACTAGCAGAGCAATTACAGCCTATGGTGCCTTTGACCTATACGACCACAAATATGCAATGTATGGATGCGATGCTTAATGCAGCTATATATTTTTGTATTTTGATGGAATGATTTTTTTGTGAATATGAAGATGAGATGTAAGAAGAGCTTTTATTGATGAATTTGAGCATGCCTGGAAATGAGATGCAAATATTTGTTGTTTTTGATGATTTTTGTTGTTTTTGAATTTTCTTGATGGTGACCAAGGGATTTCGAGAATCCTTTGGGACATTTTTGGGGTGCCCAAGCGATTGAGATAATCCTTGGAGCTTTTGGGGTGACCAAGTGATTGCGATAATCCTTGGAGCTTTTGGGGTGACCAAGTGATTGCGATAATCCTTGGAGCTTTTGGGGTGACCAAGTGATTGCAATAATCCTTGGAGCTTTTTGGGTTTTGACCAAGCGATTGCGATAATCCTTGGAGCTTTTGGGGTGACCAAGCGATTGTGATAATCCTTGGAGCTTTTGGGGTTTTGACCAAGCGATTGTGATAATCCTTGGAGCTTTTTGGGTTTTGACCAAGCGATTGCGATAATCCTTGGAGCTTTTTGGGTTTTGACCAAGCGATTGTGATAATCCTTGGAGCTTTTTGGTTTGGACTATGGATCTTCAAGGGATAGAGGTACCCCCAGCTTGATGGTCTTTGCACTTCGAATCTAGCTCTGGAGGTATGGGCACGAATGGATCGGCCCTATGCACGGATAGGAGGACAAGGTCTGCCCTCGGCATTGATGTTGCTATGAGGTCTCTGGGCGGAAGTTGTTCTTTATGTGCCCAAAGTGGCAGATTAACGCTTGGTCCCACTGCGGTGGGTTAACGCGCCACTCATGCCCTAGTATTATGTTTATCTGTTGAAGTGCTTCATCGATATTTATGGGATGTCGATGTTGTCGCATGTGATTGCTATGGGCAATCTTTGTTTTATCCTCACCTTCAGCCAATGAGTACAGCTCATCAGAATTTGGAGATTCTGAGACATGGAGGACTGCATCATCAGGTAGCCTTACGGTCAGAGGTTGATCCTCTTCGAAAGGAGACTCATGTAAGTTGGGCCTTGGGAGCTCTAAAATCTTGGTCTCTATCGACTCTAAGTTCTCTAGCGCTTTGCATGTATCGGGAGATTTGAGCTCCTCCTCTTTGGTTGGTTCTTGTTGAGGAACTTGGGGCCTATGGAGGGGTGGCCAGATAGCACCCCCCATGCCTTGGTAGGGTAGTTCATCCCACTCTTCTTCTCACTCTAATTCCTTAGAGGCTTCTTGATGAATTTCTAAAGGTGGCCCATAAACCTGAGTGGGTTCTTGAGGAAGGCACCCATCATTGGTTATAGAAGTGGCCTCCCGCTCATGTCTAGGAGGCGTCGGGGGCGGTGCTTGATAAGGTCGCGAAGACTTGTCTCGCACTCGGGGGTTGTGCCTCTCATAATGTTTTGTCTTATGCGTGTGAGGGGTTGGATTCTTCTCCTACATAGTGTGTTGGAACAACTCATCCTTCTGGCACTGAAGGTGCTCTTTATTTAGAAGATACCATTGCTCTAATTGTTGTCGTTATAGCCCAAGTAGCGCGAGTTGCATTCGGTGTGCAATGTGCTTGGCAGATTCTAAGATAGTTGGTCCTGCCGCCTCATGTCTAGAAGGCCTAGATACCTCTCCTAGATATCTATCTTGGTCGTAGTGATCCAAGATCTCTATAGGCCGCCTCCCTTTGTTGGAGGTAGTGGTATTTATCCGAGGCTCTGGCCTCAGTAGGTGATCCTGATAGCTAGCATTTGCAGAGGCATATTGTTGAGCAAAGTGTAGCAAATAGTATTGTCATTGTTGTCAACATAGTCAGACAGATTTATTGATGCAATGGACAAGAGTTTATTGAACAAAGAAGGTGCAGCCAAAGTACAATGGATAGGAGTTCGGTGTTGAGCAAGGTGTTGCAGGAGGATTGTCATTGTTGTCAATACGATCGATTAGATATAATGATGCAATGGACAGGCAGTTCAGAAGTCACTCAGATGTAGAGGATAAAGTTTAGAAGTTAGTAAGATCATGAGTCCTTAAATGATAGATGCACAGAAATAGAAAACATAATTCAGAATGAGAAGAAGTCTTCAGAACCTAATATGTCAAGAAGCGAAAAGGTTTTTTGTGAAAACCAAGGCAATTAGAATAAAAAGTTTTATTTAAAACCATGGATAATATATTTGAAATGGGTTTTTCTTAAAACCTAAGTTGGCTCTTCGTTTCATTGAAAAAGATGCCCCGATGATAAAGATATTTAATTTTAAATATTTAGTTTAAATTTTAAAGGTTTTTTGTGAAAACCAAGGCAGTCAAAATAAAAAGTTTTATTTAAAACCATGGATAACAGATTTGAAATGGGTTTTTCTTAAAACCCAAGTTGGCTCTTTGTTTCATTGAAAAAGATGCCCCGGTGATGAAGATATTTAATTTTAAATATTTAGTTTAAATTTTATTTTATTTAAAATTTAAATTAAAATATTAAATTAAATTAAAAGGGCCGACATGTTACTATTTCAGCAGCAATAAGCTACGGGAAAGTGACGAAGGTGGAAGAAGTGTTTGAGACCGACAAAGTTAAATCTGGGCCGACGGATTTTAGGGTTTGGCAGTTGACAAATTCTAGGGTTTCTCAACCGACGTTCTTTTAGGGTTTGTTCTTAAAACTTCTTCTATAAAAGCAAGGGTACTTCGAGTTTGAATAGGAGGGTGTAAAATATAAAGTGCGAATGCGAGCATAGTGTTTGTGAAAGTGAAGTTCGTGTTGAGCAGAAAGCAGAATGTGAAACGACACAGAGTGTGCGAAGCGTGTGCGCAGAGAAAGTAGAGTGTGCAGAGAAGCGCGAAGGGCAAAGTTGATTGCAAAGTCTGGCTGTAGCAGTGCAGCAAACTGTGTGAAGTGATTATGCAAGAGAGAGCAGAGTGCACAGAGATTGCAAAGGTGATGTAGACCAGTTAGAGTCTTGCAATAACAAAGGTATATGTCAAACATTTTTTTTATTCAATATTGAAGTCTAGTTGGTGCTGGCAAATTAAGGGGTTGGTGCCTCTTTCCAATTGGTGCTGGTAAAAAATTTGTCCAGTTGGTGCTGGCAAATTAAGGGGTTGGTGCCTCTTTCCAGTAGAGTGTTTGGTAAAATAGGAGTTGGTGCTCCATTCCGTTGAAGCAGATAAATTTAATGGGTTGGTGCTCCTTCCGGTTGGTGCTTGGTAAAGGATTATGTAAAGTTGTAGCTTTGCATTGACCGGATTTGGATGGTAGTCCAAGCAGTCTTTTTGAGGAGTAGCCACATTGGTGAACCTCGTTAAAATGTTGTGTTATGTGTGATGCTTTCTTGATGCATTTAGTATCTATTTTATCTACTTTAAACTGCTGCTAGTTTTATAATCTAATTGTTTTAGAAGTTTTTAAAGAACACACTGATTCACCCCCCCTCTCAGTGTCATTGTGATTACAACAATTGGTATCAGAGCAAAGTTCCCAATTTTGGCTAAATCAGTCAAGGTTGATCTTGTATTAGTACAAAATGGCTAAGAAGAATAGATCCTCATCCAAAAAGGCATCCCAGTCAGTTTCGGTTCCTGTAGAAGAGAAATTTGAACCGAAAAAGGTAGAAGAAGTGAATCCTGAAGTTTGTGATGAAAATCTTGAGGCTGAAGTAGATTTTGAAGGAGAGTTGATATCTGCTATTGAAGAGTGGAGAATAGAAAAGAAAAAGAACAAAATACTGTCCAAGAAATTAGAAGAATATGAGGATGAGATTGAAGATCTCTTCCTACAAATTCAAAAGGCCAAGAAATTAGAAGAAGCCTTGAAGACACAGCTGGGTAATAAGAATGATGTATACAGCACAAGTGAAGAGGAATATAAACAGGTTATTGTTGATCTAAAGCTGTAAGTAGAATAGAACAAAAGGATTGAAGATATTCTTAGGTATCAGATCAATGAGAAAGAGACTGTATGTCTGCCAACAAGAAGAAGAGATTGTTTCATTGAAGAAACAACTAAAAGAGGCAAATATAAATCTCAAATTTGAGAAGAGCACAGAGTTGCTAGATACAATGATAAATCAACAAAGAAGCTTCACGACTAAGTTTGGTCTTGGATATGAAGTTGAACAACCTTCATCCTCCAAATATGCGAGAGAAGAAGAAGTCATCGGTTGAAGGATTGAAACAAGAAAAGTCTGAAGTTGAATCCTCAAAAGGAAGAAAATATCAAAGAAGATCTACGAGAAAAGCAACCACAACAGAAATAGGTTCTCTCACTCTCACTCTTTTAATAATAATGCTTTTTATGGCTATTGTTCTAAATGCAACCACTTTGTTCACAAGGCAATTTATTGTGGACTGAACAATAGATCAAAGAGTTATGCTGATAAAAATACTTCTATTTTTTTTAGTGAACACCTTGTGCAATGTTTTAAATGTAATGGCCATGGGCACATAGCAAGGTTTTGTTCAAGCACTTATGTATCCAATCTAAGGCAATACCATAGATTTCATCATACACATAGAATGCAATACAGATAGGGAATAAAACATGTGCAATGTTTTAAATGCAACGGTCAAGGGCACATAGCAAGGTTCTGTCCAAGCACTTCTATATCTAATCTAAGGCAAAACCCTAGATTTCATCAGACACAAAGAGGACAACACCGACAAGGAACATATCATGTGCATAAAATAAAAGAAAATAATCATCCATCAAGAATGCACAAGAGACAACCCCACAATAGAAATGTTCAAGTTCACGAACAGGAGCAAAATAGGGATGTTGTTTAAAAACCCAAGCCCAAGTTTAGGAAAGTCTGGAGAAAGACAGAAGAAAGGAAATTGTGTCTCCTTGGATTGAAGGAGGCTACTCTGCCATTGCTCTAAGCAACTCTAGGTGGCACATCCTCAGGAGGAGCAATATTAAAGTTTTATTTTAATGCTCCTATGTATTTGTCTAGGTATCTGAGGATGAAAGGTAAGCAGTCAGGTTAATGTTGTATAGTTGTTAAAGTGTGTTTTTCAGTTTATATAGTGGTTTGTGGAAATTTCGTGAAGTGTGGTGTTTAATTTGAGAGTTGTCACCATTGGTAGTTTTGAGATATGTCATTGTTGTATTGTTGATGATTCTTAATACCACTGTTCAAAATTATGAATCATAATAGTCCAGATAATTTGCTCAACGAAAGAATGCTTGCCCTAGCTATGTATGTGTGTTTTGAGCAGCATGTATTTGTTTTTACTCTTTGATGTGAAGATTGCCAGATCTTTCATGACACCTTGGTGAATATATTTAATTCACAGACAGTTTTGTTTTAACTATTGATTTAATGCCAGTCCAAGGATAAGAAGCTTGAGGTTGAGTAAGGTGCACTACGGTTGGCCATAAAGTGTTTGACAAAATGTCTTCTTCCGACATGCATAGTTGAAAGTAAGAGTTGGCAGCAAAATTGCAGTGCTGGACAAAAATTGGTATAGATGTGAGTCACTTGTCAATTATGTTGACAAAAGTGAAATCAGCATGTTGAATGGGAAGATTGAAAAAAAAAAAAAAAAGTTTTTTAATGAGCAGCCAGATGATTTCTAGCCTGGTGATGAATAGTTGAGTTGCTTTCATAGTGGTTGTTTTGATCAATTTAATGCTTTTCTTGATACATGATTTGGGCTTACTCCATTGAGTTTTATTTGAGAAATTTATTCTTTGCCTTGGTGATTTATGTTGGTGGTTGTCTTGTTCAAATACCTTTGGAAGGAAAAGGATGTCTACTAGTTTCCTTTTCATGTAGTGATTGGTTGAATGCTTCAAAGTTAATCTTGATTTGAATGATGTTGGTTAAACCTTGTCTATAAGCATTGTTGCTAAAGGCCTAATTGGTTGAGAAAAGATGTTGGTTGTGCTGTGGTACAGTGTTTGGTACCTGCACATAGTTGAAAGTGGATTGAGGTAGCCTGCTGGATTCTCACTGTAGAGAGAGACAAACAACTGTCATTGGGTTCAAGCTTGTTGAGAATATATCCAAGATGCATGGTGAAGTTGTATGCAGATGTTGCTGGCATTGCAGAACAAAAATTTGGCTATATAAGATTATTGTATGCCTTCACTAACAATGGAAAAGTTTGAGTTTGCAAAGCAACAGAGGGTAATTGCAGAGAAGACAGTGGTTCAGTCATGTTCTTACACATGTTATATTGGTGAAGTTGACGGTGATGGTGTCATTCACTGGTTATTGCTGCTATTCACATTGTTGATTTTATTGATGCCTATTATGCTTATCATGATGTTGTCAATCAGTGAAATGAAGTGGTCTTGGACTCAGGGGGAGCATTTGTGTACTTGTTTTTCTTCTTGTTCATGCTTGGAATATTTGCTAATTGTAATAATTTGTGTCTAAGAATATTGTGCATAGACTCAGGGGGAGTCTACAGCAACCCTTTGGTATTATTGTCAAAGGGGGAGAAGATTTATAGGAAAATTACACGTGTTGCCAACAATTCCAAAGGGGGAGATTGTTGAGCAAAGTGCAGCAAATAGTATTGTCATTGTTGTCAACACAGTCAGACAAATTTATTGATGCAATGGACAAGAGTTTATTGAACAGCAAGGTGCAGCCAAAGTACAATGGATAGGAGTTCAGTGTTGAGCAAGGTGTTGCAAGAGGATTGTCATTGTTGTCAATACAGTCAGTTAGATCTAATGATGCAATGGACAGGCAGTTCAAAAGTCACTCAGATGCAGAGGATAAAGTTCAAAAGTTAGTAAGATCATGAGTCCTTAAATGATAGATGCACAGAAACAGAAAACATAATTCATAATGAGAAGAAGAAGTCTTCAGAACCTAAGATGTCAGTTAGATCTAATGATGCAATGGACAGGTAGTTCAGAAGTCACTCAGATGCAAAGGATAAAGTTTAGAAGTTAGTAAGATCATGAGTCCTTAAATGATAGATGCACAGAAACAGAAAACATAATTCAGAATGAGAAGAAGTCTTCAGAACCTAAGATGTCAAGAAGCGGAAAGGTTTTTTGTGAAAACCAAGGCAATCAAAATAAAAAGTTTTATTTAAAACCATGGATAACAGATTTGAAATGGGTTTTTCTTAAAACCTAAGTTGGCTCTTCGTTTCGTTGAAAAAGATGCCCCGGTGATAAAGATATTTAATTTTAAATATTTAGTTTAAATTTTAAAGGTTTTTTGTGAAAACCAAGGCAGTCAAAATAAAAAGTTTTATTTAAAACCATGGATAATAGATTTGAAATGGTTTTTTCTTAAAACCCAAGTTGGCTCTTCGTTTCGTTGAAAAAGATGCCCCGGTGATGAAGATATTTAATTTTAAATATTTAGTTTAAATTTTATTTTATTTAAAATTTAAATTAAAATATTAAATTAAATTAAAAGGGCCGACATGTTACTATTTCGTGGCAATAAGCTACAGGAAAGTGACGAATGTGGAAGAAGTGTTTGAGGCCGACAAAGTTAAATCTGGGCCAACGGATTTTAGGGTTTGGCAGCTAACAAATTCTAGGGTTTCTCAACTGACGTTCTTTTAGGGTTTGTTCCTAAAACTTCTTCTATAAAAGCAAGGGTACTTCGAGTTTGAATAAGAGGGTGTAAAAGATAAAGTGCGAATGCAAGCATAGTGTTTGTGAAAGTGAAGTTCGTGTTGAGCAGAAAGCAGAATGTGAAACGATACAGAGTGTGCGAAGCGTGTGCGCAGAGAAAGTAGAGTGTGCAGAGAAGCGCGAAGGGCAAAGTTGATTGCAAAGTCTGGCTGTAGCAGTGTAGCAAACTGTGTGAAGTGATTGTGCAAGAGAGAGCAGAGTGCACAGAGATTGCAAAGGTGATGTAGACCAGTTAGAATCTTGCAATAACAAAGGTATATGTCAAACATTTTTTTTATTCAATATTGAAGTCCAGTTGGTCTTGGCAAATTAAGGGGTTGGTGCCTCTTTCCAGTTAGTGCTGGTAAACAATTTGTCCGAGTTGGTGCTTGGAAAATTAAGGGGTTGGTGCCTCTTTCCATTAGGTGCTTGGTAAAATAGGATTTGGTGCTCCATTCTATTGAAGCAGATAAATTTAAGGGGTTGGTGCTCCTTCCAGTTGGTGCTGGTAAAGGATTATGTAAAGTTGTAGCTTTGCATTGACTGGATTTGGATGGTAGTCCAAGCAGTATTTTTGAGGAGTAGCCACATTGGTGAACCACGTTAAAATGCTATGTTATGTGTGATGCTTTCTTTATGCATTTAGTATCTCTTTTATCTGCTTTAAACTACTGCTGGTTTTATAATCTAATTGTTTTAGAAGTTTTTAAAGAACACACTGATTCACCCCCCTCTCAGTGTCATTGTGATTACAACACATATTGCTCCCGTGATGTATATTGTTCTTGAGTAAGGTAAGGGTTTTCCTCGTGCTCTCTTTCGTAAGTGAAAAAGGAACGGGCGGAGTTGGACCACCCCGCTTGAGGAGCCTTATGCTCTAGATTTTTCCTTGTAGTCCTGACAACTAGAGGGGGTGAAGGAGGGATAATGTAATCATGTGGTTCCTCCCGTCAAATCCTATGTTTACCTAGAACTTTGTCATGCTGTGACCACTCATAGCGAGCATCTAAGGGAGCTCTCCTATGGATGTACCCCTCATGGAATGGTGTGTGCTAGGTGCTATGCTGAACAGGAGTGCCCTTAGAAGAGGTGCCCCTATAGTCCCTTTCCGTTAAGGTGTGGAGGGGACTACCTTGTGTGTTAGGTTGCCAAGGTGGTATGACCAAATCCTTGGGGCTATATCGGAGGTGACTTGTGCCTCCTTGGATATTCCACATAGCATCCGCCCGTGATTGGGCTTGGCTGCAGGTGAGCACCATGACGATGTCTCTCTAAAAACCCTAAAATTGAAAATGAGTCATATGGGGCCCAAAATTGGGGTGCGCATCCCTCTTACAATAGATAAGACATAAATAAAGTTTCAAGTCCTAACTCTAAATACATTAGGATATATTAACCTTCGAACAGCTCAAAAAGCATAAAAAATTAGGTGAGCAGAGGATTTTCTAATCAAAATCTTGACTATGATGGTGATTTTACAACTAGGCAAAATTACCACTCAACAGGAGGGAACACTTCTAAAACTTGCATAGTCAAGGGATATACATACCTAGAACATGATATGTGAATAACAAAAGCAAAGGTTAAGATGAAATATTATCACTAAATGATCCAATTCTATGATTTAAGTTTAGCATGGACCAAGGTCTGTTTAGTGTTATTGGAATCTTAATTGAGGTGCTTGAAAGGTCAAACTAGGCTCATTGAAGAGCATAAAATTATGATGTATTTAGTGTAGACACCTAAAATATGTTATCTCAAGGAGAATCCCAAAAAGCCTCCTTTCCAATCCACACAATCCATTTTATTAGCTTCAAGTAAAAATCCATTGATTCTCCATTAATAGATATTTTTCTATTAA